>CM041552.1:8363646-9608646 GCA_023238725.1 Scortum barcoo | reverse complement strand
AGTATCAGATGCTTCTGCGAATAAATATCTCTTGAAGTGAGACTTAAATCTGCTGTTCTGACCACAAAGGGAGACTTTTTTATAACCTGGGAGTCAGCACACCAAGAGCTTGATCACCTCAAGTCTGATGACTTGAGAGCTCTGCTATATAAGATCAGCAACTCACTGATATATGGTAGAGCCAGGTTGTGAGAGGATTTGAGAGGAAGCCAGTGTACTTAAGCCAGCACCTTCTGTAGGTAATCATGCAGCAGAATTTTAAAGTAATTGTAGACAAGCCACAGCTTCTTGGCTTAAACGAGAATACTCTGCATCACAGTATTCAAGAGACAGAACAATGGATGATTTCCTCAAGCTGTCGGAAAGAAGGAGCGGCGTACTTTGGCAATGTTTCTTAATTAAAAGCACTGAATAACTGGCTGAAGCTATTTCTCAATGGTCAATTGGGAATCAAAAATGACCCCTAGGTTTCTGGAAAACAACTTTTTGTTAGAAGCCTACAGTGCATGCTGAAATCAAATTTCAAATGTCTGATTTGGGCCAAAGACCAGAAATTTGGTTTTGTTGTAATTTAAGTGCAAAAAAGTAAGGGACATCTGGACGCTGATCTCATTAAGATAAAAGTAGCCAAATCTGAAAGTTCCCCAGGTTTCACATACTCAGAAAGCTCAACATCATTGACGTAGCAATGATAATTACATTTAAGAAACTAATGGATAATGTGCCCTAAGGGTAGCATGAGAAAGGGCCCATGATTGACTCTTGAGGAACTCCACAGGTCAGAAGAGATATAGCAGATCTTCCATCTGCTGTGCTTCTATTTGACTTTATTGTTGTGTATTATGTGTTTAACACTGATTATGGAAATCGGTGTTATGAGAACATAGTTGTACTGAACAAATATTTCACCCTCTGGTTATCTTTTACAGGCGATTCCTTTTATTGTGCTGCGAAATGCAAATCTGCATAAACATTTCAGTCAGTAAGAAATAACCTTCTCCCCTGAAGCTTTGTATGACTCTTGAGGAATGTCAGTCAGCAATTTTACACCGATTGAATGTCACTCAGTAACTCAGTGAATCAAATAGGCATGTGGCTGTGTGTCATGTGGTAATTAGTCTGACTTGAAACATCTTGAGGCGAGCAATTAAGGAAGGGCAAGTGACTTAAAAGGACAACAACAAAGAGGCCGGTTTGCAATTTAAGACTTAAATTTCTTATCAAGGTTTTTGTTTTCTTTGCTCCACAGTTTTACTTACCTGGGTACTGGTGGACTGACAGAATCTCATAAGAAATAAAATAACCCTAAAATAACCCCTGCTTTTTTAAATAAGCCTTTAAATAACCTCTGTCTTGCTCTTGTGTGCCTGCAGGGAATCCCAATCCTCCTAAACTCGAAGGGGCACTTCAGCCCATAGGCAACTCCCTCAAACTCAGCTGGATCAAGCAGGATGATGGTGGCTCGCCCATTTTACATTATCTCGTCCGCTATAAGCCAGTGAGTATGACAATTTGAGTTGAAACTATTAGCCTGACTAAAGCGAGTCATTTTAATAATCAATCGATATTTTAAAAAACTTTGAAGCAACAATTCCAAAAATGCTGTTTGCCTCTCAAACATGGATATTTGCTGGTTTCCTTACTATTTTAGAATAGTAAACTGAATTTTATTACATGATAAAGTCATTACTTGCTCATCAGAAAATTAATCAACAATTATTTTGATGAAAGATTAATCAGTTAAGCTAGTTTCAAGCTAAAATACCAAACATTTGGATGGATCGAGCTTCTCAAATGTGAGACTTCTTTTTCTTGTCTTGTCAGTTTGAAAGACATGTGAAGAGGTCACACACACAAGAAATGACCATGGACATTTTTCATTATTTTTATAGACCAAACGATTCATCCAAGATATGCTGTGGAGTGATTGATAATGTAAATAATTGTTAGTTGCGGCCCTAACTGAATGTACTGTATTCTTCTCTGTGTGTCTGTAGCTACAGGCGTCAAACTGGAAACCAGAGATCCGGATGCCCAGGGACAGCGAGTACGTGCTTCTCAGCGGGTTGGACTGGGACACGGAGTACAATGTCTACGTGGTGGCGGAGAACCAGAAGGGCAAGTCCCAACCAGCCACCATGTCCTTCAGGACGCCCACAGAGCCAGACGCCATCCCAGGTACCCCAGAAAACTGAAGAGCCAAACTCAAAGCTCAAAACCAGAGCATCACGTTCTATTTTTAACTCTGTAGCTCTGAAAGGTGAATGACAACAAAATAAATCTACAGAAAAAAATAGATTTCCTGGACGGCGGTGAGCCAGAAATGATTTTCCGGCTGAATTTTCTCACTTTAAAGTTTTGACAGCCCTTTGCAAAATGAGCTTGAGTTTGCGTTCACAGAACTGGGACAGGCTCTTTCCACAGAGGATGAAATGATTTCCTCTGAATGACTGTAGTTTTTCTTTAGCTTTGTTTACCATTAAAACAGCAGCTAGAGTGGATAGTTTGTCCCTGTGTGGAAGCAGCCTTTAAATTGACCCTTGATAACCACTACTTGCACCTCACAGTCTTAACTGCAGCTGAAGGTTTTTTACTAGCCGTACAAAAACCACACAGCTTGTCAGATTCCCTTTAGGTGCTACAATCGAGCGCTTTGCTGAAACATCGCAACAGACCATTATGTCTTCCTCTCACTTCTTTTCTAATTCATTTCCAAACTAAGGCATTTCCCACTCACCAACCACTGAGTCACCATCTAGCCAACACGGTGTAGTTTTCCCCTTTGTGCTGTGCTTTTGCTTTGATGTGTTGCTGTATTTATTTTCCTCCCTCAAAACAAGTTATCAGTTTCTTTTTTTTTTTTCACTTTTGGTTTTCAGACCTGACACATTTTCACTTTCTCTCTTCCTCTGTTTTCCCCACCCTTCTCTTTTTTTCCTCTTTGTTTCCCTTCATTTCCCCTCCCTCCTCTTCCTTTATTCTCTTTCCCTTTCTCTCTTTTATCCCCTCTCTCAATGTTCCTGCTCTCTTGCCTGGTCCTGGACATTCGTGTGGTGGACCACGTGAACATTTTCGTCCTGACCTGTGTGCATTTTGGTGTGGTTGGGGGTTGTGCCGCCCCCCCTCCTCAGCCACTCAGGGCTGTTCATCTGTGACATGCACTTTGGTATCACTCATCCTGTCCCTCATCACTGTACTCCTGCTCTCATAGTTTTCGTGGGGAATTCACACCATAACTGTAGAGGAGAGCCTGCCTTTTCTCTGGCCTGGCTGTCTCTCTGGACGCTTTCACTCCTTAAAACAGACTTTTTGTCCGTGACAGACGTGTCTCTGTTATGGGTGAGAAATGGGTGCTGTGTAGCTTCAGAACAGACCAGACAGACGTGTTGAACCAAAGGAAGTGGAAATCCTCTCCGCCTCCCACAGATTCACTCTGCTCAGCATTAGCACAGCTAGTCATCAGCACTAGACGACAGAGAAGAGTGCCAGTTTACAGTAATGAACATTAGTGGAAGTGAAATGAGGTTTTATTAAAAAAATAGCACTTAGAACAGATGAAGGCTGAGTGCTGGGCCTGTCCGTTTACATCAACACTGTATTATAATCTTTAATCACTCATAAAATTATACAAATGTGCTGCAAAGGTTTCTAACATTAACGTTTACATTGTTGAAAACAGAAACGCCTAACTGGGAAGTGTTTGTAATAATATTGGCACAGTTTGACAAGTTGTATACAGAACTATTTTAAGGAAACTGTTATTTTTGTGCTCATTACTAGGACAGATGTTCGGATATTTATCATGCATGTAATGTGAATCAAATATTCAAAAATATCTGTTTTTATACATTTATATTGGAGGGTGCTTTACTCAGCTTCTTTTTTTCTCTAGCAGATCTTGCTCTCACTTGTTAATTATTGATATCTAAAGAGTTGAATTTATGTAGAAACAGAAGATATTTTAGAGAGGTCTGCAGTTTCAGCTACAATTAAACTGGACTTTACACAAACAGTGAGGATACGTCATAGTATTTTGTGGCATTTGTAGGAGTCTCATTCATTTTGTCTACAACATTTCTTGGTAATTATCAACGCAGTGTAAGCTTTGGTTTGCTCTTCTTTCTAATACCAAATAAATGGGTTGACTTATATATATATATATATATATATATATATATATATTCTTTAACAACAGCTGTTTGCATAAAAATTCCTCAACTCGCCACATACTTAAACTGAAACAATATAAATAATTGAACACAAGTCAGACAGAAGTCGACACAAACATGGCACTGCATCTAAATTCATGCTGAGACAACTAGAACGTCTCAGTGCTCATAGCAGGTGAGTTGTTTCTGTTTTATGGAAGTATTTGTGGTTGCAGTAGCATAGCAGCACTTAATTCAGTTGTTCATGGCTGTTTCTATAAAACTGTGTCACACGCCACGGTTGTTGAGCACCCTCCCTCTCTTGTCTCTTGTCTGGCAGATCTAGGTGATGAGGCAGCGCTCTCCATGGGCATCATGCTCTGGGCAGGAATCCTTGTTGTAGTATTTGTACTCCTGCTGCTGGCTGTGGATGTCACCTGCTACTTTGTCAACAAATGTGGCCTCATCATGTGCCTCTGCGGCAAATCGGGCACAGGGACCAAAGGACACAACTTGGAAGAGGGCAAGGCAGCCTTCATGTGAGTATCAGGGAATTCAGTAGGACTGCATTTTTTTTTTTTTTTTTAAGGTGAGGCAACTTTATTATTTCACAAACTGGTAACATGAAGGTTGTTAAAGATGCTCTAATCAATATTTCTACATTAAAAATGGATCAGATGAGCATTTGTAATGTGAAAAGTGGAACTTGTGCAGTGACAGACAGTGAGAACTATCACCCAGCTCTGCAGTTTCTCTCAGCTCTGTGGAGCTTTTTAGCATCTTTCTGATGATCATTTTGTTTTTACGACCTGCAACATTACTGTTTTGTTCGAGTCTTAATCAGTATTGTTTCCACACCACTGTAAGCTCTGATAAACATACTGTAGGTTTTCTGCCGAACAACAAACAGCGACTGGCGGGTGAACACAGTGTAGCATTTAGCAGCTAAAGACCAAGATATTTCCCTCAAGAGTTAGTGGAAACCAAGAGCAGGGCTTTAAGGGAAGTGATATTGTATCCTGTCTACACCTGGCATTGTCACCTGGACATCCTATCTGGGTAAGGAAAAACACGTGTTAATGGAAGGTGTAAATGCACAGAGAATACAACCGGAATAGCAGCGGCACAGTACAGACAGACATTTAAAAAAAAATAAAAAAGATAAGTCACCTAACTGCTTTTTTCAACCACCCATTTAAAAATGAATTATTTCCGTCCGCAGCTTTGCTCCCCTTGACCTGGGAGACACCATGTTTAACATGTCCAGCAGCTCCCACATAATTAGTATATTGATATCCAACCACAGTGCAGGCAGAACCTTTGGAACGCTAATTAATATCAGGTGTAAAGGCAAAGGCCTGTGGATCTCATGTTACCCAGATACAAATTACATATTAATACCAGATGGAAATGGGGCCTTAAACAAGCATGCATCAGGTGGCCAGAAACAGGAGTCTCTGCTGGATGTGTACACAGACACCTGTTTGCTAACGTGTTAGTCATAAAAAGGTGTTGGTATATCAGTGTTGTCTTCACAGCTTGTTGCGCTGCCCCCTGGTGGAAATGATGAATGACTAAATGTAAGTGATTGTAAATAATTTTAAAAGCCCACCTTGTAATGCTTGTGCCACTTGTAAAATATAAGTAATCAATCTGATGTTAAATGTATTACAGGTATTATCATATTCCCTTAGTTCAAATTACTCTCATTTATCTTTTTGTTATTTACATTTTGCCTGAGTCTACTGTATTGCTACTTAAATTAGTGACTCCTACGTTCCCCAGAAGGCTTTTCAAGGACTGACATTGAGGATGATTAAGAGATTTAGCTGAAGGTTTTATGTTTAGTCTGATAAAGCAAGAGATAACTGCTGAAGGGTTTTCCGTTGAGACGAATCGAGAGTTGTACCCCTTGAGCGAAATGATCACATCTTGTGACAGCAGTGTATAATGATCTGCTCAGTCGGTATCCACAGGAACAGGAAAAATACACAAATCAATAAAATGGGCCCATAAATGAGATGAAGTTTTTAGAGTGGATTTCTACTTCAGTGAAAATATGAAGGATGCTGGGTTTAAGTGAGACATTGAACGTATGCTCTCATGTGCACAGTAAAGCAGTTTAGAATCAATTTGAGTGGGAGGTTTCATCGTGCATTGATTTATATCAGTTTCACTAAAAATACAGCCACAGTCCCTTCTTCACACAAGTTAGCCAGCTTCAATATTGAGACTGCTACCGATAATCCATTCGCATAATCACCAACTCATGCTCGTGTCTTTTCTTACTGCTCACTTAGGCAGACACAATAACCTGTCGCCACTTAAACCAAGATGTTTGTCTTCCTGTCCCACAGGAAAGACGAGTCCAAAGAGCCGATCGTGGAAGTCAGAACGGAGGACGAGTGCACGGCCAATCATAACGCAGCAGGGCCGACAGAGCCTAACGAAACCACGCCTCTCACGGAGCCAGAGTGAGTGAAAACTGACATATGGCACACGGCCTTTTTTGCCGCTCAAGTCTTTTTTTAGCCGTTCTACATTGCACTCCACTTCAAAGAATAATTATCTTATTCAACAGGACAAAAATTTGACCCTTGAAATGTTTTGAAAAGTTCAGGTCATTCTTGAGTGGAGTCCACTGAACTGTGTTGCTTTTCTGTTTTCTATTCCCCTGTGAGAGGGATTACTGCACTTTGTGTTTCTTCTCCAGCCTCTTGGAGATTTTCTGTCTCATTATATGAAGGTTGAAGCAATACCAGTTAAAGACACAGAAAGGCTTTTTGTGTGTCAGCTCGTATGGAGTCATTCGACAACCTCAGCAGGCCATCTCTCATATCAGCAGTCTGGACTAATTAGATGACACAGAAAGAGATTGTCACTGGTACTGTTTAACCCTTGTAGGTGGTTCTGAGTGGTGATGTAGTTTTCTGCAGGAAGACTGGTGCTTCTTTTAGTACATTAGTTTTCCTAGTCAGTGTACTCCATGTTGGTGTGTGTATGGGATGTATCCTTTTAATGTTCACTCACAGCATGACGCCTTCCTTTTTTTCCTTTCTTTTTTCTCACTAGGCTTAATAGTTGCTGTTTTTAAGTTGCTTTGTCTCCGTTTGTGTGAATTTCTAAAGCCAACTAATCCCTCTGCATGCTCTCGTCCGAGCCACCCTTCCTCTGTCACAGTCACCCTGGTGTCTAGTCTGTGTGTCTCTGTTCTCTCCCTGCTCTCTCAGGCTGCCGGTTTTCACTGCTGCTCTGGCACTGGACACCCTCTCCTCCGTAGCCACCAACTCTGACACAGCCACTGCAACTATTGACCCCGCTCAGGACAGCCCCTCTAGCGAGACCACTACCCTCACTTGTAGCCTGTCTACCCCTGCCAACGAACCCTCAGACCCCTCACCCACCCCCGTCCCGGCCCCGGCCCCGACTCCGGAGTCGAACACCGCCACGCCGAC
The DNA here is from genome assembly GCA_023238725.1 of Scortum barcoo. Lineage (NCBI taxonomy): Eukaryota > Metazoa > Chordata > Actinopteri > Centrarchiformes > Terapontidae > Scortum > Scortum barcoo. Next base: position 9,601,043 of record CM041552.1, on the reverse strand, counting down.
TCCCATCATCTCCACCTTGGCCGTCGAAGCTAAAATGGCCCCGTTAGTAGAGCAAAGAGGAAGTAACGCCCCGGAGGAACCTGAGAAAGTAACCGCCCCTCCTACCCCTGAACGGACTAGAGCTCAAAAATCAGAGACACCCATACCACCGAAGCGTAGACACTCTCCTAAACTTGCCGCTCTGCACGCTAAAGGTAGCCCGCCTGTTTCTCCACTGGCTGCGTCATCCTCATCGCCCTCTCCCTCTCTCGACACCAAGAAACCTGCTCCGAGCCCGCCGGTCACCAAGCTTCTCGTACAGCCACACGCCGTAGCCTTAGACACCGAGACACCAGCACAGACTGCCTCCGCTCTACCGACCACTGCCCCTCCCAAACCAGATTCAAATCCAACTGCCCCAGATCCCAGCCTTACTGCCTTTGACACAAAACCTGCTGAAAAAACTGCTGATAAAAACATTCCCACTGCCAACGATGCTGCGAATAGCTCTCCTTCTGCGATCCACGGTGCTCTTAAAGTCCTGGACGCTGAAAATACTGCTCCTCTAGTTGCAGATGTCGCCTCTCCTTTACCCGTTACTCCCGTTATCCCCTCCAACCCCGCCCCTGCCGGACACGAGGCGCAGCTTTCCAACTCATATCTCATATCGCCGACAGACACGTATGACTTACTAACCCCCAACGCCGGTGTCAAAAGTGCAAATTTAGAGTTAGAGCTGACGAACGGGACAGAAAGACCCTCATCAGACCTCATTAGCTTAGACAGCCCGCTCCCTGCCCCCTCTCTGCCCAATGGAGATGGAGCAGACCTCCCCCCCTCAGGCCCAGTTCTGGAGGCATCAGAGACTCTGGCCAAGACTGCTCCTACTGTCAACGATGAGTACGGCTCCCACTAGAGGTTTATCTGTGTGTTTGTCTGTGTGTGCGCGTGCGAATGTGTGCAACTTGTATGCCCATTCATTCACCACCGCATCTTGCCATTGACCACACAATATTAAATATTGTAATGGTAAACTGTGGTAATGACATTGGGATAATTATTAGTAAGATGTCGTGGATCGTGGTAGATGTGTTATATGATGGTTCTGTTTTTTTATGCTTGTGTGTAACAGTTCTCCATCGTGGGGTCTGTACGTTTGCAACATTCACCACAGGGATAGTGAAGCCCCTTTCAGACACACATCTTGTTAGACAGATTCACGTGAAAGCAATTTCAAAAGTCAGTCTTGTGTCTGAATAAGTGTAAAGAGAGTACAGTATCACCTGGTAACATTTCTGTAAACGGCCACTGCAAGTCTGAATTAAAACTAATGTTTCTGCAAAACGAGCCGAAGCTGACAATACAACATTCACCTGCTTTTGTGCACTGATTGGCCAGCTGTGCAGAGGTGAGAAAGTGAGCTATTTCTGTCACTTGTTGGGTTTGCAAACGTGTGCATCACTATAAATATCTTCCTGGGGAAAATATCTTCCTGTCTGAAAGATTGGTACAATCGTATTCATACGATTATCTCACCTCACCTCCCTCTACGACAGCCAGCTTTTCACCTTTCACGCCCTTTGAGTGTGACTGTTTACAGAAAATACACTTTTTTTCCTCTAACGTGGTTGGGCAACACGTCATACGAACTGCTTCTGTCTGAGCATAACTCGGCCTTCATATAAAGGCAGCACAGAGAGCGACTAAATGCACAAAACAGATTCATCACATAATCATCTAAACAAAATCTGTTACAAACCAGAAAACACTCGAACATGTGGATGAGACTTTTCTCCTCAGTCTACAAGAGATTTTCTTCTTCCTGTGCTGTGTCACAAAATAGTTTAAAGAAAAAATACTTACAATAATCAGACCTACAGTCTCCTCCTTCCTGCTCAGCTGCGTGGATGAAATTAGGAATATCAAGAAAAACGAGTCCCAACTTGACATATTGACACTGTAAAACAGACAAGAGAATTCAAGCATCCTTCTTGCGTTCGATGGTCATTAATAGATTTTAAAATCCATCACTAATGCAGCCTGTTGAAATTACTCTGGCTCAGCTGTGCCACTACTCCTTTTTGTGCACCAGATGGCAACATCGCACAAGCATTGTGGCTTTTTCCCAACAGCCGTCCTGTCATGTCTTAATAAAGCCGTAACAAACTCCTACAGTATGTGTAAATGACTGAATACCGTCACTTAAACAGGCAGATAAAGCCAGCAATGCTACGTGTTCCACATCTGAAAGAGGCTTTATTTTAAAGACAAAATGTTTCGTATTGAGCAGTAACTCCTTGCCTCTGAATGTTGCCTAAATCCTCACCAACTCTGCAGCTCTGCTAAAGAGAACAGAGGCTAGACAGTGTTTTCCTGCTCTGAACTGCAGAAGAGAGGAGAGGATCTTCAGGCAGGATGTAGAAACTGTTCTTCACTGCTTTAAGAGGAACATGAACATCACATAGCTCGAGCCCAGGGCTCATTCGCTGTACCATCATTGTCTCTTTGAAGCAGAACTGATAAATAGATTATTTGTTTTAGATCAGGGAGGTTAGTTGCTCCAGGATGAATTATATGGGTGTGTCATTATCTGTTTAATCTTTATCTGACTGTTGTCAAGGTGGTGAAGAAATATGTAAAAAGACCTCAAAGTACATAAAGTGTCTTCTTACATATTGGGTAAAGACGTCATTGGGAATAAATGGTTAAAACTGTGTTCACCTAAATTGTTTTTTTTTGCTGAGAGTTTTTATTTCCTCTCCAGAAATACCCAGACTTCTAATTTCGCACTTTCCCCTTTTTTCCTTTGCAGGAAGATTTTTTCTGATGACAAAGGCAAACTGGCGGAAGCAGAGTTATCGAACGCCCTGACGGAGATCGCTGCAGAACACAACAGTGTCATACAGACAAATACCACCGAGAGCAAAGCATGATGGGTCAGTGGAACCCTCAGCCCAATTCAAAACATTTTTTGCAGCAGCAGCAACGAACAAGAAACACCGCAGGAGTTTTGATTTCCAGTGCCCTTAACTACATATTTAAAAACAACACACGTGTCGATTGGTTAGAGCGCACTTTGACTGTGCTTCATTCCTGGTTTCATTCATGAAATGTTTACTACACCCACGGAGTTTATCTTTAGGTCATAAGAGATTTATTTTATTTTTTTATTGTTATTTTATTTAACCAGTCAGGATGATTAAGAATCTCTTATTATAATGATCGCTTGTTAAATATATGAAATTAGACTCTACTTTCTATTGTGCTTATAGTTTGAAATACAATTGCACTCAAGTATTGGATTATTATGAGAAATGTAAAAAAAAAAAAAAAATGTAAAAAAAAAAAGAACCTGACTATATATAGAAATTATTTTTCTTATTTTCATGTTCAACTGTTCAAATGTAAACCTGTTGCTTTTATTTTCGTTTTGTTTTAATTTATGGGCTAGTCTCATTAAATAGGTTGTTCTGCATGTCTGACCTGCAAGCGGTTGTAAAGTTTTGTTTACAAAGTTTCTGGTTTCACTTCGTCTGTTCAGAGATGTTTCATCTCTCACAGATACGCTGGCATCGATTAAACATAGGCCCGAGCTCAACGTATCTGTAATGGTTATAAAAATACAGGACTAACCCACAGCCAGCTACAGGGGGAAAGAGACAGAGAGACTCGCACATCTTCCGTGTGCACCATAAGATCTGATTTGACCCATTTTATAAATCAAATGTATTCAGTCTGTCACTGCCTTTCCACAGTGTTAGTTAAAAATATTCATTAATAAAAATGGATTTGATTAAAAAAGGCAACTCATTGAACACAAACATTCACAGAAAGACAAAAAAAAAACTAAACAAGCCAGCTGAACTGCTGATTCTCAGCCAAGGGTTGAAGAACCGTGAATCAAGCGAATGTCTTATGATCTTGCTCTAAATATACGCCAAGTGTTTGTTTGGGGGGGCAACAACTATGATATCTACTGTTTCTTCCTCACATTAAAGCAGATCAGAGGTCTAGCTTTGTACCTTGAGTTGTGCTTTTGAAGCAGAAAAAAGAAAAAGAAAAAAAAAGCCTTTTTGTACTATTTAAAAACTACAGAGATTTCTTTTCCATTTCCTGCCTGCAAGCTTGTGCACTGTGCCTGTGTGTCAATAGATTGTCTTGTCATCAGTTTCTATGATAATCTGCATAGCTTTGTCGTGAGAGATTTAGCCTTTTTATTTAATATATTGTATTATTAGAAGAAAAGTATGATAAATGGACTAATGTGGTCATTATAACACGTGTAGTGTATACAACTGTCTCTGGTCACAGCACTATATTATTGCCAGCTATAGTGAAGGGAGGTGTTTTGAGCCTTGGCATGAATTCAGTGAGTATTTCATAACGTATAAACTACAAGGCAGATAGACATGCCCATGTCTGTTTGGGGGAAAATAATTCTCATATTGATTTAATGAGTGTTACCTTTTGGGCTCGTTCTGGCATTACTACACATTGTTTTTATTTCTACCTTCCTCCTCCTCCTCCCCCAAGTTGTTATTCAAATGTTCTGTAATGTGGTCTTTGAATTTCTTTTCTTTTCTTTCTTCTTTTTTTTTTTTTTAAGTTTTTGTTTTTGTACAAAAATCACTCTCACCAAGAGCGACTGCTTGACAAGTTGAGGATACCACCGGCAGGAAGCAGGGTGGTCCACATGAAACAGGAGAGCCAACTTCTTTAAAAAAAAATAAAGCTTTAGATAATAGACAAAAAGGTCAAAAGAAGTGAGTCCAGATTTTAAAGTGTGTGAAGAGCTTTACTCACCCTGTACTGCTGTTGCCAGACCACCTTGCTCCCTCGTCTCTGGGTGCTCCTTTTGGTTTTATTGGGTCAAACTCAGAAAATATCTGTTGTGTACAGTCTGAGTGCTAACCCATTTACAAAATAAAAAATGGTTTCCGAATCTAATTTTGTCCTGGCCCATTTTGTCATTAGTTTCAATTACTTTTCCTTTTTTTTTTTCCCTTCTTTTTTTCCCTTTTTTAAAGAAACCGTGTCTTACATTCAGAGCACGTAGTGACTCACTTTGGCCGGCAGGTGGCAGTAAAAACCCATTTTTGCAGACTTCTCCCTCCTCCTTTGTTTTCGCCATGTCATGGACACTCGGGACTATTTACAGAAAGGTTACAGTGCAAACAGGTTGGTTGTGTTGGGGGGGCTGGAAACCCCCTCGGGGCAACTTGTTCACATAGATGGAGGAGGGGAGGGGAGGAGGGGGTAAACACGTGTTACATAATGCGTGTTTGTGCGGGAGTAAAGTTGATACTTCCAGGCTGGGATGTCAAAATACTGTGTACCAGTGGGGTCTTGTTATTTTCAGCTGTGGCATTCCTCCCCTCAGTAATGTGACATGAACCTGCAGACCGGTAACATCACTGACCCGGTGTGGCATCCTGTCACCCCCCCACCCTCTTAACCAATTTTTTTCATTGTGGCCTCTGCAAAACTGGTTTGATCTTATTGACTCTGCTTTTGTGATTTCAGGACTAGAGAAGTGGTCCTCAGCCCATAGCCCTTCAGTGGTTCAGATGCCCTGTAGATGTCTCTGATTGCAGCCCCCCCCTCCTTCTTTGATGGAGAGACGATCATTCAGAGCCGTGACGTCGCCCCGGTGATGGTTTGCAGCCGGTCAAGTGTGCAGCAGGCAGCCACGTTGATGCAGGAACCTTAGTGATGGGGCCTTCAAAGTAAAAGTGATAAAAAAAAAAAAGAGACAAAGACATGAGGGGTGTTAAAATGGAAAGTACAGTACAACTATAATTTTTACAGTATTTCCTTTTTATGCTGCTTTATCTCTCTGCACCGCTACATTTCAGAGGCAAATATTGCACCTTTTTCTCCACTACATGTACTGAACAACCTTCATCACATCGCCATTAATAATAGAAAATATAATCCACCAATAAATGTGTGATATAATAATGCCAACATGTCTTTATCGACCCCACAGCACATTTATTGTGCGTTTTACAAAGAGTCACGCAGCAAACCTGAACATACATAACAAACAAGAGCAATAACATGAGAGGAGCCAAACAACAAATGTGATACGCCACCACACACGTCAAACAGGGTAAACACTGTCAAAGCAAATATAAACACAATCCCGCTCTGTAGACATTATAGCTGTAAGAACACAACTCAGGCACATCTGAGGCAAAATGGTGCCTTTAAACACATCAAACATAAAGTGTCCTCCTACGCTCTTGGTAGGCATTTAACACAAAGTGAGCAAGGTGAAGCACTCTGATGGATGTAGACTTCAGCGCCTGTTTACAGATCGGGACGTTTTACAGGCATTTTAAGGAAACATCTGTCTGAGATTGTGATATAATGGACGATAGAAGAAAAGGTGCATTTCATTCTCGACCTCTCGCAGATCACACAGGTGACACTTTCTTTTCTCTCGGCACACTCAGAAAGCGGCGCATAGCTCTGTCCTGAACTGCAGGACCACTGCAGCAAAATATAAAATAGGACAGATATAAGATTTATACAACTGTGTGTGGAGGTTTTATAAACAAGATCCCTAAATAGCTTAACCTATCAGGGACACAGTCCAGTACCTTCTTCAAAGGTAAGAAGGTCATCTGGAGTAAGTCCTTGTAAGTATTTGTAGTGCTCAATCTGACAAAAGTGTTGAGCCAAAACGTCTATAACTCTCCTTTCTTCCCGAAATGCATAACCTAAGTTTTATTTTTTTGTTTTTATCTTCATTTACTACACAAACAATTCACAATATTCAATGTAGTTTGACGGTAATTTTCAGCCTCTAAGGCGGACTATATCATCTGCATACAGAAAGAGCGCCAACCGTGAAGTCACCTAATCTGACACCAGGAGCTGCTTGCTTAATTTCTAGATTGTTTATATAGATGTAAAACAGTGCAGGAGAGAGCCCTCCACCCTGTTTTACATCAACTGGTAATGGTGGTAGGAATATATATAAAATACATATTATATAAATTAAAATTAAACACATCTACAAGCTCCAGTATTAAGGTTATGAATACATTAATGCATCAATAATTATAACCCAGTAATATAACATACATTATTCTGAAATTGGCAACTCTCTAAAATGAGTATGTCTTATTTGATCTCTTTAATTATATCCTAATGCTAATTAATACTTAATACTTATGTACTTAAAGTTGTAATGTCAACGATTCATTAGCTTAGTGAATGGTGATAATCTGTAATTGCAGGTGTGTTTTTTGACGTGGCTTCAGTTTTAATTTCATTGTCTGTATCCATCAGTCTTGTCTGTTTGATATGACACCTCAAATGCAAAAGCTTTCGTCAGCTGCATTGTTCGATGACAGACATACAGACAGGAAAAAGTTCCTTTAAGTACAATTTTGATGTACTTTCACTTTAACCATCTTCATATTTCCACTCCACTACAACTCAGAGGGAAACACACTAAATGTATTTGACAGCTCTAGTTACTCATTATGTTCTACAGCTTCAAATTAATACAAAATGTGGCTAATATTCAACAACAATCAACTAATAAATAGTGATGTATTATTATAGCAGTATGTTTTTCAAGCTGGTTCCACCTTTACCAACATCAGTGGTGCTTACACATTAATACTTGTAATACAATTATATAAGATTTATTATTCTGAAATAAATGGCACAGTGGCGTAGTGGTTAGCACTGTCGCCTGTAGCAAGAGGGTCCTGGGTTCAATCCCTGGTTGACAAGGGCCCTTCTGTGTGGAGTTTGCATGTTCTCACTGTGCCTGTGTGGGTTCTCTCTGGGTACTTCCAGCTTCCTCCCACAATCCAAAGACATGCAGGTTAGGTTAATTGGCAAACTCTAAATTGCCCCTAGGTGTGAATTTATTTGTAATTTTTATATGTTCATCATGTTTTGTGAGTAAAGTATTCATCTGCAAAGCAACTAGAGCTTTGAAGCACATGTAGTGGAATAACAGTGTTAAGTACTATGAAATGGGTGCATCCAGGTACGGTGTCTCTACATTGAGAAAATGTAATAAGTTATCTTCACTGTTTCTACAGTTTATGAATGTACACACGGTGAGTATTTAATAGGCTTATTTCAATATTTTTTATTCTAAATTTACTGCTTTTAAGTCAACATTAAAGAAAGAAAAATCATGAAGTATTAACCCGCCAGGATCCGATTCCCAGCAGTGCTGAAGATGCTTTGAAGAAATTTAAACCTTTAAATTGAGAAGAAGAAAAAAATGTGAACAAATAATTGAAAAATGCTGGAGGCTTAACGGGGGAGGGGTGCACTGAGTGGACTGAGATTGTTGACCTCAGCTGACCACATGGTGAGCGTCTTAAAGCATCAGCTTTAGTATTTCAAACATCTCGTCTCTTTCCATCCAGCAACTGTCCGCTGAAATGTCAAAAATTAAAAAAAGATTGCAGTCGTTTAATTTGAGGCTCACTTGCATCAATTTCCTCCAGTCAGACACAAGTTAGAGTTTTGTCTGTCTCACTCCCCTCCCCCCACATGCTCAGCATTGTAAAGAGTCACTCCCACATTGTTGGATGACTTAAAAAACAAAAATGTGTTCACCAAGATTTCCTGTATTCTCTAGAACGATTCTGAGATAGTAGTAGCAGAACAAATGTATAAACATGATCATTAAAACTGAATTTAACTTTATAATCAAAATATACTTTGTACTGGAACAACGATAAGTAACACAGCGTATTTATATTTATTTAGGATAAGGTCTAAGTGAAAGACTTAACAAGAAACATTGGTCTTGCAACAAAAACACTCCACCAAGTAAGTTCCTCTCTTTTTTTTAATGATAAACATACAGTGCATCTTATACAATGTCCACTTAAAGAGGCTTTCTGTGATCGACATAAATAGGCATAAAACATTGGGAAAATAATACCACAACTAATCTGTGAGCTCTTATTCTGCACCATTTCTTTTGCACATTAACATTATTGACTAACATCATTTTGACTCTGAAGTCTGTCTAAAGTTCATTTAAATTTCATATCATGTATTTATTTATCAGGACGATGCACATTAAATCAAGATTTCTGTAGATGTGCTGGTGTCAACTGCAGTACTTTGAGGAGAGGTTTTGAAAGAAATGAAATGATGGTTAAAACTGACAGAAGACACCATAAAGACAGCAACACAACACACACTCTGAAGCCTATAGTACAATAATACCACAAATATTTCCACTATTCGGTACACATGGCCATTCAAGAAACACAGGAACAAACCAAGGCCAAGTAATACTGATTATAACCATTTCTAACACACATTGCAGCAGTAAACAATAACACATGCATAAAACACAACAATCACAATGCTGATCTAAATAAACTGTTAAAAGATGCAGTCAGTAAAACGGTGATATCACACACCTAACACGTACACGGCGCAAGACGTCAATGTAGAAGAACTACAGCTCACTGTTAATAAAGTAATGCTTAACATATCCAAGCCATGCAAAGTTGGTAAAGGACATGAGACAAGTTAGCAGTGAGGTAATAAGGACAATAATTATAATAAAATGAGAAATTGAAATGAAATTTATGTTTTAATTCCCTAAAGTCTTAAGTTTGGTTGCAACATAATCATATATTAGATGTTGATCTTTTTTTTTTTTTTTAACCATTTAACAGTAACCCCCTCCTCCACACATTGAAACGCTCCAACACGTGGCCCCGGAGCCGGGGTTTTATTTTGAAAGCGCCTCTCGGAAGTGCAGCTCCCCCCCCTCCCCTGCTGGTTTGACTGTCGCGGCTGGGTGATGATTTGCTTACTTGGAGCAGGGCTGAGTTTGGAGCGGGCACTGTGAAATGTGTAAGCATGATGTTGGCCGGATAATCAGCGGAGGACGTCGAGGAGACGGAGGTAAGGCGGACTGTGACGGCCGACACTTTGACCATCAGCCCTCTCATCACCTCAGTCAGCTCACTGCGCTCCGATCAACTACTTTTATCCTCAAATGCTTTTTTTATTTAAAAAAAACAGCCAATATTTTAATTATGAGGTTTTTTTATGATCATTACTAGAATGTGACAGCAGACATGTGGAAGTTTGTCCTCAGCTTCATTTGGGATTTTTTTTTTATTTCCACTAAACTCAAACCATCACTGGACTGTTTGGGATTTTTTAGATTTCTTTCTTATTTTTCGGACAAAGCGTGCACACACAGTAACTAAGTAGCGTGCGGAGGGTTTATTTGTCGCACCGTGTTTGGCGGCTGATAATGATGATAAATGAAATAATAATAATAAAAAAAGGTAGGTTTGCGCGTCTGCACCTGATGCGCTCCGATGTTGCGGGTAGTTGAGGATGCAGCCTGTCAGCATCAGCACTGATCATCATTCACAGCCCTGTCATCTGCGTGTGTGTGTGTGTGTTTTAAATGTGGAGTGGAGAAAACGTGCATGCTCTCCGGGGCTTCACCTTCATCCTCACGCGTTCGTCATTTTGATAGTTTTATAACTTATTTAGGGATTTTTTCTCCTCTTTTTTTTTTTTTTGCAGAGGAGCAGCTTAATTGCCTTTAACGCGTCTAATCGTGAACGTGCGCTGCTTAAATGAACTAATCAGCCCTGCAAGGCGTTTGTTAATAGCAGACCTACCTGTTGAGGGCATGTGCGTCTCTCTCTCTCTCTCTCTCTGTGTGTGTGTGTGTGTGTGAGGAGCTTGATAAATTGAACCGTCACCTCTCAGTATGCAGACGTTATTACAGCGACGTGACCGCTTCTCAACGAGACCTCAGACTAATCACCTGCAATGGAAACTGTTGCTCTTCGCTTATCGACCTGTTGTCTGTCTTTGGTTCTTAATTAAAATAAATAAACACGTAGAGAGGATGAAATAAAATTAACATAAAATAAACCCTGAAGAGGTCGTGTGTGTGTGGGGAGGTTATGTTTCACAGATTTTATTTTATTTTTTTAAATGTGACATTTTTGTGGTATTTTAAAAGAATATTCCTCCTGATTGGCTATGGATGAAAGTGTTCACTGGAGGATAATTAACTGCCTTTTACATCACATTGTGAGCCAGACAGGCACTAATGATCCTCTTACCCTCCCCCCCCTTCACCTCCCCCTCCACCCAAACCAGACCCACAACCAGCTGAAGGCAAGTGAAGCAGGCAGGACAGCCACACCTCATGCGTGGGCTCAGCGAAGGTCCGAGTGGATACGGGTCTGACAAACATGGGTGTGCTCCAGCTCCACAACCCCACTCACCCCGGCACGCTCCTGCAGCGGGCCAATCAGATGCGTCTGACCGGTACCTTGTGTGATGTCATCATCACGGTGGATTTCGGCCAGGAGTTCCCGGCGCACCGCACCGTCCTGGCCTGCACCAGCAAAATGTTCGAGATCCTGTTCCATCGCAGCAGCTTGCGCTACGCCCTGGACTTCCTGTCCCCCAAGACCTTCCAGCAGATCCTGGAGTACGCCTACACCGCCTCACTCCAGGCCACGGCCGAGGACCTGGATGACCTGCTGTATGCCGCCGAGATCCTGGAGATCGAGTACCTGGAAGAGCAGTGCCTGAAGGTGCTGGAGACCATCCAGGCGGAGGAGAGCGAGGAGGTGGCGGTGAGGAATCACAGCTCTGGAGACCACAGTGATCACAGCCGGGCCAGACACTGGAGGCACATGTTGATGTCCAAGAAGCATTCCATACAGGACGGGCCCAACCGCACCACTCCCACCGCTCTGCACCACCTGGCGCTGTACCACATGACGGAGAGGAGCTCTCCTGGTCCGGAGCCCGAGGCGGCTCCCAAGCTCAGCCCCAAGCCGGACACGGAGGTCGACATGGAGAGTTCCCAGCAGCCTCAGCCTCGCAGCGCAGAGTTATCCCAGGCCACAGCATCCCTAGATCCTGCCAGAAGTATAAAATCAGAGAGCATGCAGGTGGATGATGCCAACGGCTGCGAGGCTCGATCCTCTAGCACTGGGGAGGGGAGCTGCGTGTCAGACCAGCACAGAGACGAGGGTCCAGGGACGCCCCTGAGAGGCAGCGTGATCACCAGCGCCCGAGAGCTGCACACGGGCTCCGAAGAAGGGGGACAAGTGGTGGCGAACTCTCTTGACTGTTTCCCCGGGATGGCTGACAAACATCTGGCCTCCATGTACTCTGTGCCCTCTAACCCCACGGGGGAGGGGATGCTGCCGGTGTCCGTCTCAGTGGCCCCATCCCTGGGTGTGCCGCTGGACCCGAGGGCCTACAGCGGCCTGCTGCACCAGGGCTTGCTGCACAGGGAGCTCCTCAGCAGACTGGGCCAGTTTGCAGCAGGGATGAGGCATGAGGGCCAGGCTCAAGGCCAGCAGTGCTGTGGAGAGTGTGGACTTCAGCTGCACAGCAGACAGGCTCTGGAGCAGCACAGGTAACACGCACAGAGCATTTTTACACTTTTCTGCAGCATCACAGCATATATTAAATCTATTTTATTATCTTAAATAATGCTAATGGAAACAAAATGAAAAATTCAGGTCCAAAATCTAATAATTACTAAAAAAAAAAAGTAAGTTTATTAAAAAGTAAGAGTGATATTATGCTGGAAAAAAAACAGCACTGCTACACTCACTGCACAGCATCTTTACTGATAAACTCGAGTCTCATAAAAGATGTAAGGGGTGTGTGTGTGCTTGTTTGGTATGATGAATGTAAGCTAAACAGCTGATTATGCCATTAGGAAAAGCATTGGACACGTGTCTCTTGAATTGAACTGTTTCCTTGTCTTAAGCCCCCTTATATCATGTTAAAATACTATGAGAGTTAAAAGCTGGAGGAAGCAACAGCAAATATGTTAATTTATTCTAAGGGACACCTGCAATGATGTTTTAACAGTGAGACGTCTCGGGAAGTTTTGAATACGGTCTTTGTGGGGGGATTTGATATGAAAGAGGCCTCGGTGTCGCATAACGCTGTTATTTACAAAGCCTTATTTTCTAAATTCTGTTTGATTATTTGTGCAGGAGCGTGCTTCACACAACAGGCTGCCTCCCAGGCTATTTGATATGCATTCCTTTGCATCAGCAGAGAGGAGCCTCTCAGCAGGGACCGGGCTGGACGCTTCAGCTAGATGATGGATAACTTCTGCTTCATGACTCGCTCTGTTGTTTTTTTGTTTATTCCGCTTTTATTTACGAGCTTGTCAGTTTAGATTTTGTCATTGTCTGCAAAAAGTTACCGACCAGCTCAGTGACAACTCTCATTAACTTGATTGCAGATGTTTATAATTGTGCGTGCTTGGCAGTGTTTGACTCATCACTAATCATTAGAAACAAGACCATCTGGAAGCCAAAAATCCTAATATGCTGCTAACCCGTGATTAGGATCACAGTCTGTCCCTGTCCGTGCCTGTGGCTGACATTTCAGCCGCGTGCCGCTCCCGAGTTGTGTTGAAACCGCCCGGTGAAACAAAGCATCCTGTGGGATAGTTAGTGATGCGCGTTTCTTACTCATGGGGACAGGCAGGATGTCCGCGGGTTGAGGGAGTTGTATTGGTGGCACAGCTTGAGGATGTAATGAAGTTGCTGTAGGTCTGTAACCAGGTCACTGAGCATACACCTGGCCTGCAGATTGACATTTCCTGGTGTAGTTAAAGAAGTATCTCCTGGATCAGTTTTTGTCTGAAAAACTATACAAATTACAGAGATTTGGTTTTTGTTTCTGAAGTCCCAGTTAGGGAAAAGAGCGGAAAATAGAGAACTCGCCTTCCAAAACTAGAAATATGTAATTTATTTATATTTTTTATTTTTTAAAAGGTGATGCCTGTAAGTGTACCTGACATCACAATTTAATGTTACTTCGAGTAATGTTTTACAAGTTACAAGAAACTTCTGCTGATAAAACTAATTACAGGGAGACAACTTATGTTTTCAGTATTCTTAAATCCATCATTGTCATTGTTTTCTTTATAAGAATTAAAATAATACCATTATATTTCTAGATATTTATTTTTAAATATATTTGGGGGTGTATCTTTATTATTACAGGAGGAGACAGGAAATGAGAAGGTATGAAATGTAACAACTGTCCCATCTGGACTCAAACTCTGAACATTGTAATCACATGTTTAGCACCTTAAATCCTTCGTCCACCAGGACACTCTGTATTTTTAGCCTTTTATTAAATACAGAGTAGAGTAAAAAGCATGGTCATCAGGGTGCCCAAAATAAAAGCTTTTTTAAGTGTCATAAGCACATCTTTAAAAGTCAGTCAAATCTTCAAACCTACAGTAAAAATAAACCAAAAACCTGTTCCTGAGTGCCAAAATAATTATTTTTCCTTAATATATTAATTTCGTGTTGAATCAAATCTCAGGACTCATTTATTTTGACTACAGAGTGTGTTTAACCGTGCACTCTTCTGAGGCCATTTCCTCTGCTGTTGGCGGGGTGATATAAGGATAACAGTACAGATGCCTTGCATGCTTGGATGTGTGTGATATGATATGATAGGTTTTGCTGCCGGCAGAGCTTCGGCGAATCATCTTCTTTTCTCCTTTTCATTGCAGTTACAGGAGAAGTGTGTGTGCGTGCGTGTTACGTCTGGATGTGGGTTTGTGTGCATGTGTGTTTGTGTGTGCCCAGTGTCTTGCAGTGCTGGCGGGTGGAGGCACGCGTATGTCTGCACTCTGAAATTAGCCAGATATCCTATTGTCTGTGTTCTTTTAGCATTCATGCGTTGTGATTCACAACTCCAAGGGCCTCTTACACTAATGATGTTGCATTCAGCGAGGGATTCTTGCCTGAATTAAAACATGCTCCTCTTGTTACGAGGACAATGACGCTTCTGGGTTTGGGAGACCTTATGGAGGAGAGAAAAAAAAAAAGAAAAAGCGCAGAAACAAGATACTTTTATTGTCACGAGTGTGTTCTCGCTTCGTTCTCGCCTCTTGTTAACACGCTCACATTAGTGTTTGTCTTTCCACAGGAGGCTGCACAACGAGGAGAAGGGCCACGGCTGTGAATACTGTGGCAAACACTTCCAGGACAGCATGCGGCTACGGATGCACATGCTGTCTCACACAGGTACTTAGTAACTCTCACACTCTCATCTCAGAGTATTCAGTGCTTATGAAGCCTCTTGATAGTGCGGCCTTTCAAATGCACCTGTTCATACTACAACCCACCCCCCCCTTCCCTATCCTCCCTTCCCTCCATCCCCCTCCCTTCCCTCCATCCTCCCTCCCCCCACCTCCTCCTCCTCCTACCAGTTAGTGCTGCTCCGAATACTTGGATCATGCTTTCTTTTCCATGCTTAGGTCTGTGTACCTCTCTCCTCCCCTCTTCCCCCCCCTCTTCCCAGTCTCTCTCTAGTCTCTCTCACTCGCCGTTTGAATCGTTTCTGTGTTTTTTCGGAGTCTCTGGCGGCTCGCCAGCTCTGCCCCTTCTGAGTGATGACATCATCAGCTGCCGGCAGGCCTGGGTGTTCTGCCAGTGTTCCGAAGCGTGTGTGATGGCTCGCTCGCAGATGTGTGTCCAGGAACACACTGTACCCAAATGCAGACTTAATCAGACCTGACTGCTCTCCCAGCTACTTTATCCAAAATAGAGAAAGAGGAGCAGAGGGAGGGGAGGAGGGGGGGGAGAGAGAGAGAGAGAGAGAGAGAAGAGAGAGGAGGGGAGGGTGGGATTAGGGACTAAAAATGAAACTAAAACAGAAACCTCAGTTGGAATATGTGTATAGACAAGGCGAGGTCCCTGTCCTCTCTGCCTGCTCTCTGAGGATTGTTCGGGGAAATGACATACTGCTGACAGATGAGAGAATCTGCTTCTTTAAACTTCACCTGACTCGTCCCCTTTTTTTTCCCTCCTCTGTAGCCTCAGCGTAACCCTAAAAACACACACAGTCTTGCATTCTACTCTTTAGACCGCGACAGCACGCTTTGATTTTCAATTCGCAGCGACATCCACAACAGCAGCACCTTTAACCTAATTTGAATTTTTGCATAAACTCTCCCCATCCCAATGTGTCAACCCATAATACTACAAAAAAAAAGAGAGATGTGGATCTCATTTCTTTGTCACTGTGTATTTCGGTATAGCAGCCTTAGATCCCGCTGGTTGCTAAGGAGCGAGTGCTCCACTGCTCTAATGGGCTGATTTGGTATTCAGCTCGATGCTGGCTCTTATTTTGGTATGCCAGACAAAGTGTTTTGATGGAGGACGATTGCAGCCGCGTCTGGAGACAGTTTGATGGTTTATGGATGAGAGCACACTCCGTGCCTTTGACTGCACAAGACAATGCACTATGTTCTCTTCTTCCCTTATCACACAATCTCACACAACACAACACACCACACTGGACAGCGTCACACAACATCAGGATCTACAACGTTGCTACAGTGTTACTACCATATAAGACTGCTCTCTACCAAGTTTTATTTTTGCTCCGTGTGACAAAACGCACAGCTCCAAAACAGTAACAGTTTGTTTTCAAAAATTGTTGTTTTTAGAAATGAACAGATTGGGGCTTTTTTTGTTATTTGTGTGCAGCACTGGGAACAGTGGCACAGTGTCTGTGTATAGAGGCATCGTAAGAGTTGAAAGAGGACCACATTTAGGCTGTAGCGCTCAGAGTTCCCAAAGCTTGTGGGTGTTTTAATGAGTCATTTTAACTTCATTTAAAGCCAGCTGAGCAGAAAATAGATCAGTGAATGAGCCCTGGGCCAGTATGGATCTGCAACCGATTTACATCTCTGTGAGAGCCAACCCACATCCAAACAGCTGTGTGTGTGTGTGAGAGAGAGAAAGGATGTAAAAAGTGTGTGTGTGCGCGCGTGTGTGTGCATATCTGTCCTATGTGTCTGTCTGTGCAGGTGTGAGGTGAGTGCAGAACAAGGATTGAACATTTCTGCAAGCAGTCTGCATACTTGTCTCTTTCATGTTCTCATCACAATAGACAAGGGCATTCCAAAGGTGAACCGGGAACTGTAGTTACAGTGTATGCGATGGGATTTGGGGTGTTGACTCTGAACTGTTTTTTTTGATAAAGGGATGTGCCGTAGGCGGGAAGCGTCTGCTGTAGAGAGAACACCCAGTCCTTCTGTGGCCTCTCAGGCAGACAGTCTGCTCACTGTTCAGAGACTGATAACAGGGCACGGTAAATAAAACTCTTCAGCTCGGCTCTTTTTTGTCAAGAAGAAGGGCCGTTGCACCCTGTCTGGTGCTTTTGTTTGTCCTGAGTTGTGTTTTTATGGCGCTTTCCACTGCTCCATTGTACTCTGCGCATTTTGCTTCCTTGTGTTAACACCTGAAAAGCACAAGTGTGTGACAAGCGAGGCTCTTTGGTGACTTCTGAAATGGGACGCCTTTGTTCCTCTCTTGTTGCTTTTTACACAGCTCTTTTTAATGCTAAATTAACTGACTTACTCTACAATTACAAACGCACATGTTTACTGTCTGATTGAGATACCTTCTTAAAAATTTGATTCTATCTACAGCTCCTGCAGAGGCGCTGGTGTGTGATCAGTGTGGAGCGACATTCTCCTCAGAGGATGCTCTGGAAGCCCACAGGCAAACACACACAGGTACTTTTACAAACGAGTGCATGCACTAACACTCTCTACACACACACACACACACACACACACACACACACACACACACATAGTGTTTAACCTGGACAGCATGCACTGAACTGTCGAGTAAGCCGTGACTACGGGACTTGTGATCGTGGGTCTAAACTTGCCTGTCATGCTGGCTGGGTTAAACTGTTCCTGTCATGATGCTCCATAATTTATCAACAGGGAGGTGGGAGGCCCTCTCACATATCACCCACTAATATCTCTTGGCATCCAGACCCACTGCATGCCACTTTGCCACAGCCGCCAGCATTACAGTCTCACAGACACACTATCCTCACCCCCTGCCTGAGAGCGCCTGTGGAATTATTTACCTTACACTCAACAACAAGAAGAACACCTTTTGTTTGTTTCCATAATCTCTAATTAAGGAAATGTTTGTATTAAAACTCTTTTCTGGTCCACTGAATGTCTGGCATCAACAGTTGGCATCAGGGTGAATCCAAATGTTGTTTTCTTCTTAAAAGTTTTTGGCCGAGCGGCTGCACAAACCTGGATGGTGACTTGTGATTTGCAATCTGGGCTGTTAAGAGTTCGGAAAAACCTGCCTGAGGAGCTGAAGTCGTTTTCATCCTTTAAATCAGTTCTTAAAACGCATATTCCCAGACTTTAGTGTTGTTAGGAGCAAGCAAACTTTACATATATGGCACACTACAAAGCGTTTTATATGAAGAGGAAAACAAGGATATAAGAGACAGAAGAAAGAGAGAAGACAAACTTTTTAAAAATTTTATCAGTCAATTAGTATTTGTATTGCTGTTATCAAGAGTGTTAGTACTTTTGGTGCCACTTTATTAATCAAGTAGAGCTATAAAGGTTGATAAATTGTCAGTAACTACCTTGTGGTTAGTAAGTGATTCATTAACACTGTCTCTATCAGCTTTAACTTTATTAGCGCTGTGGGGAAATCTGTCATGCAGCCTGATGAAACATAAAGACTTTAAGATAAGATGCTTAAAAATAATGATAAAATATGTTAAACAAGTGCTAAATCTCACCACACATGCTACATCAACGTGTCAGAAATTATCCATAAACATAAATAAATATAAAGACGTGCTGCAGTTGCCAGGGTGTGTGCTTACATTTGAACATTTTTTTGCTTGGGGTGCATTTCGCTGCCAACATGGTTTTGCGTTTGTATTTTTAGCTCTGATTAATCAGGAAGGAAACCTCCCATGAATTGTTTGACTCTGACACCTTCGGAAAGAAAGCTTCAAACTAGCTGAGTGAATAAAGGCTTTAATGACTTGCAATATCATTTATAGCCCAAAGCTTGTTGGTTTATTTTAAAGTAGAGCTGAAGCAATTACTCAATTAATCAATTAGTTGATCAGCAGAAAATTAATTAGCAGCTTTTAAGTAATTTTTTAAAGGAAAAATGCCAACATTTTACTGTTCGTGTTTGGGCTGTTAATTCGACAAAACAAGCATTTAGCTGACATCTCTTTGGGCTCTAGGAAATTATGCTATTGTTTGACATTTTATGGATCAAATGAATAATTAATCAAGTTAATTTTTAGTGGACAGCATGACCCAGTTTTTCCACTTTGTCAGACGAACACCAACTGACATGATCAGTCAGTCACCAGGTTAACACTTATCTTTAAAAAGCATTGATAACCAATTTATTGCTATTAATAAAATAATCATTGACAACCTTAAAAGGCCTTTATAGGGACAGCTTCCACTGGCTCTTGTGAATATTATTCCATTAGCTTGAAGTGAGAAACAACACATGATCTGACTGAAAACCTCTCCCACTGTTAAAAAAAAAAAAAAAGTGGTATTGTTGTCAGACAGTACATATGCCTGAGTGTCTGAATCCACACCTTTTCTGCTACTGTCAGAGAAAGGTGATAACCCTCTCAGGAGCATTGGCATGTAACTGTAACTCCAGGTGGCACACACAGTATGAATTCTTAATGGATGTGGACATGGAGGGGTGTTAACGATGCCCACAAGTTTCTACCCTCATCTCCCCGAGTTGTAAACATCCAGAGCTCGGTTTCAGCTTGGCAGTGTATCCAGAGCAGGGTACAGGAGGGCATTACTCTCTCATTTTGTCATGATCTCAGCTTGGTCTGCTGTGACGCATGACCCTTTTTACTGTCTCTTATTGTAGCTCTCATGTTGAGCTACAGGTAATTTAATCGGCTGCATTGAGGTTATGTGGGGAAATCGTGACATTGCGCCAACATTTACATTCAAGAAGTATAACCTGGATCTTTCGGTGCTTCGGTGCCGACCGTGCAGCCTCAGCTTTAATTTGCCATGTGGCATAACCAGTGAGCCAAATGAGTTTCCTCTTAGCAGATTAACACTTGTCAGACCTCAGCAGCTGCAACACTGCTGTCCACCTCCTCTGGAGGGGAAATAATACTACTTTTGGGAGCCCTTACTGAAGCATTTTGGCAACACTGGCTACAGTGAAAGTCTCTTTAGCCATTTTGATATGTCAGAGGTGAATGGCCGTGGGTTGCTGAAGTTAGAGATCAAAAGGGAGGAGGGGCTGGGGGGCGGAGTGGACTGTGGGAAGGGAAGGGGGAAGGGGGTATGTGAGGACTTCCTGAGGGCAAGAGGATTGCTGCTGGTGTTGGATGCCAGGACTGAGAGGAAAACAACATCATGTGCTGCTGTTTACTCCTCACCACAGCACTGTCATAGTCTCCTCTGACCTACTTGTCAGTGCCCAAAATAAAAGAATGGATCTGTCTCCGAATTGCTCTCACAACAAAGGGGTTTGTTTCATCAGAGCAAGTCGAGGCTCTGGGGCATCAAGCTTTCAATTTTGGAAAACCCAAGACTTTAGCTTATCTACAGCACGCACAGAAATTGACTGTATATGCTTCAAACCACGCTGGCTGGCCATTTTGCCACCTTGCCTTCAAGGCAAAGGCCATAAGAGTGCTGCCTTTGTGTACTCACAGCAGCTGCACTGTTTCCACACATTACAGGCTGCTTCATCAAGTGAATAATATTACCTTCTGTCCGAGCCCTAATTAAACAGTCCTGTAGTCCATTCAGATAGAGCGCTGGCTTTATAGTGCAGCCCTCTTAATGCAGACCTTTTAGCTCGCCTAATTGCGTGTCCGTCATCATACTGCACCCTCTTGTTAATACCCAGTTGTAATTCATATAAGCCTTAAACTGAATTGAACTGTGCTCTGCTTGGCCATTGTGCCCCCAGTATTTATTTGCACTGACTGTCACGATACACAAAGCTCCAGGATGCCCTGTCATTTCACGTAGAGCGAAATAAAGTAGATGGAGAAAATATTGTAAACATTCTAGGAATCGGAGCAAATGAAACAGTGTGTGACCTTAATGAACCGGTCCGTGGAATGGTGGTTAAACACGAGCAACGTATCTCTTGTTGCATTAATTATTAAGTCGGTTGTTCCTCACTCGGGTAGATTAGCAGTCTACTGATGAGCGCCCGGGGTTGTTTAAGGTACTGTAGCGTTTGTGTGCATGCTGCCTGAGCTGCCACATCTACAGGGAGCCGTCTGCATGAACACATACAGTGAACGCACTGGGTCATGTGAGGTCTAGCACATAATGTAGCCTGCATGACAGTGTATGTTTAACTGGGTGATATCAGTGAGCCAGCAGACAGTGAGCACTGTATATACGCTCAGCAGGGCCCAGTTTATAGTGTCTCCACATTGCATACTCTAACTGGTGGATATGATCAGCCATGATGTAATAAATTGTGAAATCTGTGTGAAATTTCTTGCCCTTTTGATAGCAGCAGGAGATATGTTTAGCCTCGCCTGGGCTGTCATTCACAATTTACCAAAGCAAATACCTTAACAGATCATATTCTGCAAACATTTAATAAAATAATGACAATTATCTGCTAAATTCCAGTTAACATTTTATTCAGCAAATATAAAAGACAAAGTACTCACAAATCAGTCAATTTAATTGGTGTGCTCCGGACATTAAAGTTAAGATTAACACAGGAGAAATTATACAGATTTGGGCTTGTCACAGAACACAATCTCTTGTTCAATTTGCAGTGGGTTTACTCCCAGATTCTCAGGGTGGGAAAACTTTTGTTTGCCGCTTGAAAAGAAACAGGCTGCGCTTATTTGTGAATGAAGGGATTAGCTCGAACACTTCACCCCAACAAGGACCATGATCCTATCTGGTTGCCTAGACACATGGTTTTGTTTCTTAGGCAGCGTGAGAGCGTGGCTGGCTCCCACCTCGGTTGGACTGAATAAGTGGCAGATGCATGAAGGCAGACCATGTTAAGTCACATGAGCGCGTACATGGTCTTAGTGGAAACATGTTGAAATAGCATAACAGCCTCAAACCATCCTGAAGCACCAACCTAATGCATTAGACAAGCAGCTGAGTAATATAATGTTGTAGCAGGAATTGCTTGAAAGTAAATAATTATTCCCACTGTTAAGGTTCCCTCCCACTAAGCACAATGCTCAGTCAACTCTCCAACCTTTGAGGAATACCATTGATTACATGGTATTTACCCCATTGAGGGCCAGGGGTCAGGGGTCATCCTGTGCCTTAAAACCCAAATCCCAAGCCCATTGTCTGGTTAAGGGTGAGAAAGCAGGGGGCAATGACAGCCAACTTTAGGGCTTATTCACTCATAAAGAAGCTCCTCTGCACTTATTACCAAAGCTTACTGGAAAACTCTACAACTGCAAATGCTTTTTGTTTGAAAAGTTAACAGAGCGCAGTGAGGCGAAATGCCGACACTAACGCACACACAAACACTTCCCTTGCCTCCGAAGGTTTTTGTTTACACTTCAAGATATTATTTGTTATTTTTATTTCCAGCGTCGGTTGCGCAGAATAAAACCGACTGCTGAGCTGTTGTCACCGTGTGTCAACCCGAGATCAAGAGTGAGATTCTTGTGACAGAATATTTGTCATATTTTCTTTACTCAACTTTCGACATTGTTGGTGACAGAAAGGATCAGGATATACATCTGTAAGAGTTTGCGAGTGTGTCAGGGAGTAACGCTTTACCTCCAGAAAGAAACCGGCATGTTAAACTTTCAGAGCAGACGGAACAAAGTACGCAGGCTGCATTGAAACAAGCATTTACAATATATGATAGTTAATAAAGAGAGAGTGGAGAGAGGATGATTAAAGTAGCTTTGAAGTATCTACAAGGTGGATAATGGGTTATTCATTTGGTTGAGGGCTCTGCTTTGCTCTGCCTGCAGCTAAACAAGTCTGGACACATAGGAACAGAAAGCACTCCCCCTGCTGGCTGCAGCCAATATTACGAGAGAAAACTGGTTAAAGTGGACCAAGGCTCCACATCACAGGTCATGCAGAGAATGCATTGTGCTTCTGAAATGTCTTTAGCCATTTTTAGATAGCTCATTATCTAGACTCCAGTGTTGAATTGGCTATGGTTAGGTATGACTCAGGGAGAAAGTGAAGCTGGTTAGACTTAGACAGTGAAAGGATTTCCTGTATGGTCAGCGGATAAGGGGAGTGGGCAGGGTGCAGAGGCGTTGAGAGAGGAGGGTCTTTTGTCTTCAACTAAAATATTGTGATCCGTGGGTGAGAAAGGGCCTTGGTCATTAGGCGACAGCATAAAGACAGGGATTGTACAAGTTGCGTGAGGAGCCTATGACTAATGGGCTTGGTCAATGAGGGCCTGAACCTCATTGTGTGCCTTTTGTGCAAAAGTCCACAGGCTAAAGCCTCTGAACAGGTGCAGTTCATTCCACCGGATCACCTCCCTGCAGGATTGTTAAGATCAGGGAATGTCTTTCATCCTGTCTTCTTTCTGTTAATGATTACAAATGATCACTTCTATTAGTGCTGTTTTGGTGGCGGGAAAAAAAAAATGTCAAAATTAGGTTCAAAAAGAAGCACCATAATTACAAAGAAGAGGCTTTGTGCATCTGTGCCAAGTTGTACTTAACCGTGAAATATGAAGTCTAAAACGTTGTCTTGCTTTGTTTGAACAAAATGTGATATGTGGATTAGTAAACAATACATAGTGAATGTTTCTGATTTATCCCTGAAAATGTGAATTTGTTTGATTTGTTTCTTTTTATTTCTACTTTGAGCAGGCTTGTCTGTTAACCTGATAGAACCTAAAGCAAGTGTCTGACACTCTTCCCTCTTAGTATGAGTGTGCTGTATCCCTTTCCCTGCGTTAATTCCAATTTAATTGCCAGTTGCCTCAAGGCACTTCAATAACAGTAACAAATGATTTGATTTAGTGGACCTCATCAGACTGCATTTTAAATGCGACACAGCAACCCCACTTGAATTCCAATGAAGTGCTGGCACAGTCCTCTGTTTACTAATGATCCTCCGCTGGAGATGTCTGATTGAATCTGAGTCAGGAGCAATGGGACCTGCTAGCTTTGTAAATGATCTGCAACCTGAGCAGACAGAGAAATAAGGACCTCATAATCTCACATTAAAGCCTCACTCTCCAGGACATGCACATTATGTCCAATGCAACTGATTAACCAGTCCCTCAGTCTTACCACACATATGAATTTGCATTGGTGCGAATGCCAGAATGGATTTGAGTGCTGGCGTACGCAGGCTGTAGATCAAGTGTTGACTGCATGACAGCCAATGGATCTTCTTCACATAGCCATTTTGACTTGAGCTACCCTGCCAGCGACTCCCTATCTGTATTCCTCTCCACACTCTGTGCAACAGGAAAGCAGCCCCAAAGAGATGCCAGGTCACACACAGGATTAAACTGGATTGTGTTTTTTCCTGCAGTCCTGCCTTTAATGGCTTGATATCACTACTTAACATTCTGCACAGAGCGCATAGTGTAGGCATCATTTAGGGTGGAGCTACTATCAGCCGCTCTTTGAGCACAGAGACAGAGGACTTCACAGGCTGGAGCTGACTCCTGATGGGGAATGAAGAGAATAATTACACATCTAACACACCAGGAAGGAGCCATTGATTGTGTGATTGGCATGCTGTGCATTGTGTGGGAAATTCTTAAAGAAAACAATGACTTTCATGGTTTAAAATAGAACGTATAAAGACTCACAGTTGAAAGTGCCTCTGGGCTTTTAGGGGAGTTAGTTTAGGTAGAGGCACTTGCTCTTTGAAAGAAGCTTTTCCCTCAGAGGACTCACACAAAGTTGAAGTGACCCAGTTTCCCCACTTAAGGCCCTGTCTGTGTATGGTACTGAAATAACTGTGTCTGTGTCTTGTGCGTTCTCCAGGGACTGACATGGCGGTGTTCTGTCTGCTGTGTGCAAAGCGCTTCCAGACCCAGAAGGCCCTGCAGCAGCACATGGAGGTCCATGCAGGCATGCA
This sequence comes from Scortum barcoo, assembly GCA_023238725.1. NCBI lineage: Eukaryota > Metazoa > Chordata > Actinopteri > Centrarchiformes > Terapontidae > Scortum > Scortum barcoo. The sequence continues at coordinate 9,576,142 of CM041552.1, read as the reverse complement.
CAGCTACATCTGTAGCCACTGTGAGCGCCCCTTCCCCAGCCACACAACCCTCAAAAGACACTTGCGCTCGCACACGGGTGAGAGACGGATCATTTGTACCTGTATTTGTATAAAACAAGTGGTGTCGAACACATGCATATGTTGGAAAAGAGACAGCTGTATTTATTTTCGTATATGGGTTAATTTCCTTAGGTTACTTGCCTTCAAGGTTTTAGTCAATTTGCATGCATCCTCTCCCACCCTCCTTTTCTATAAGATGACTCACCTCTCTGATGACAGCACTGTACCGTTATGGCCGGTGCATATTTTGAGCAATTTCATCCTGTTTATATTTTGGGTTCTTAGACAGCCTTTGGGCTTCTGCAATTCACGGCTGTCAGTTCTAGTGTGGTTCACCCAAAATGATAGAGGAAACCCAAATAAATATTGAAGGAAAAGCAAATGGAAATGACTTGTCTGTGTGTTCTACCGAGGGTGAGTCTTAGTGCCGCAGGAGACGGAGAGATATTTACTGAAAAGATGTCCCCCTTTCTTCTTTTACCTTAAATAACACTCCCAGCTGTCACGACGGCTTGATGTCTAGACAGGAGAAATACATAATTGATGTGAAGAGACAGAAGTGAAGGGAGTTTTGGCCATGGCAGCGTATCTTGTTTGTATGCCATTCTGCTTGGAAGTAACATTTTGTAAATGTCATCTGCTCCACAGTGGGGTGGGGGATTGGGGAGAATCGGCCTGTAATGAGGAGAGCAATGTATCCTCTGACTTGGCTGTTGCTGTGGACACTGAGATAATGAGGCACATAGGTCATTGGAGATGAGTCAAATCCTCAGCCTAGGAGAGAAATAGATTAACTACAGTATAGAGAACAGAGCAGCACATGCCTGGAGGACTTTTATTAGCCATTAGCAGGCAGCCAAGAGGAGTGTCCTCATGTCATAACATTAGCAACGTCTGAAAGCACATTATTTCCCTGCTTGATATGCATGTGCAGAAAGGGCTCTGTGACTATTTGACCTATGCAGCTACATATGTGACATACCATGTCGTGCCAAGGATGAAGTTAGCCTTTTAATGCGATCTCACGATAATGGTCTGTGTTGGTGTTGTGGTGACGCGACTGTGTTTTCAGGCGATCACCCGTTTGAGTGTGAATTCTGCGGGAGCTGTTTCAGAGATGACGGCACGCTGAGGGGCCATAAACGCATCCACACGGGAGAGAAGCCTTATGAGTGCAACGGCTGCGGGAAGAGGTTCAGCCTCAAACACCAGTTAGAAACACACTACCGCGTACATACAGGTGAGGGTCCAGAGACGAGAACACACACAAACATGCAGGATTACAGGGGTGCATTATTCCAATATATTTGAATTTTTAAAAAGGATGAGGCTGCTAATATTGTATTTCTTTGTACTTTCAACAAATCCAACCATAACTACCAACAATAAATTGACCCAGCTGACAAACATCCGAATATACAGTCCTGCAGCATAAATACTCACTAAATATGTCAGACCAGTATGCAGCTCAAAACAGCTGTTTTAGAAATTATGAAGCCATTTATTTTGCTTAAGGCTACAGAAAGGATAGGGAAAAGGGTAGGGGAGTCAGTCACTAATACATTCATGGTTTTGGACACAGGATAGCCGACAACAAGAAAAATACAGACTAATTTTTTTTGTATTTTACAGCAAAAATGAGTATCCTACAAAAATGTTTCTTTAGAGTAAGAAAATTAATTACATTTATGATAAAAGGGCATCAAAAATTTTCAATGCTATTTTATAGAAAAGGAAACCTAACTTTTATACTTAATATAAAAACACTATCAGCCCATTGAATTAAACCATTACAATGTGCGTTAAAGTCTAAATTTTATTTCAGGTTACATTTTACTGACTGCTATCTGATTCCTCACTGAGGTCAGAGAGAAGCCTCTGTCGTACTTGCGGTGAATGACGCCGACTGGCCAATATCTAATATCAAACTGAAGGCAAACCGATATAGGTCTAATCCTAGAAGGCAGACATTCACACCACACACACAAACCCAAAACAAGTACAGTGGACTGAAATGGAGGTGAATCCCGTTTCACCTGGCAGGCCTTTGGCTCCAGGTCTACAAGGTTAATGCTGCATTGTTGAATTTTTCAGGTGAGAAGCCATTCGAGTGTAAGCTGTGTCACCAACGGTCCAGAGACTACTCGGCGATGATCAAGCACCTGCGCACTCATAACGGAGCGTCTCCGTACCAGTGCACCATCTGCCAGGACTTCTGCCCGAGCCTGGCCGCCATGCAGAAGCACATGAAGGGCCACAAGCCGGAGGACGTGCCGGCGGACTGGAGGATAGAAAAGACTTACCTGTACGTCTGTTACGTCTGAGCAGGACTTGGACCCCCCGCCCCGCGCACAGTCTGACACACACACACCTTGTCACTGTTGTGTGAAAACCTCGTAACTCCAGTGTTGCTGATTTTTTCATGCTGAGTGATTTTATGTGTCTCTATGGGTTTAAAATAATTTTAAAAAAATCTCTCTTTTTGGATAAACTGAGAAATGCATTGCGGGAGGTTGTCGCTCTGGGAGATACAAGGTTTTTCACCTGATAACAGAGACACACAAGCACGAATACACATTTGTGAACATAATAGGGCTGCTACTAATGATTAGTTTCATTATTAATTCGATTACTAAGTGATAATCGTGAGAAAAATGTCAAATAAGTAGTCACATTTTGGTGACGAGGTGACATCAAATAACCAATTTTGTCCACCCAACAGTCCAGTCAAAAAGAGATTCACTTTACAATGACATAAAACAGAGAAATGCAGCAAATTCTCATGTTCGAGGTGAAATTTAGCAAAAAAAAAAAAAAAAAAAAAAACTTAAAATGATCAATTGTGATTAGCAAAAATAGTTGACAATTAGTTTTCTTACTTTTCAGCCCAAGTGCACACAGACACACAATGTCCCTCCCACACACGCACGCACAGTTTTGATAATAACTGTATCTCTCCTGTAGGTCAAATCAATGCCACAATGGCTGTGACTGCTGACCTGTATGTGTAGCAGCAGCTTTTTTGATTGATTGCTAAACCATCAGGCAACCGGAGTCATCTCCAATGATTGTGCAGTAGAATAAGTTGAAAATAATTCCACGAAGGCTTGATTGGCTGAACTTTGCAACATTTTCTCTCTTAAATTCCTGTGACTTCAGTTTTTTTCTTTGTTTTTTTCTGCTGTTGGATTTTTATTTTGGAGTTGTTTATTTTCTGCATGTTTTACTTGAATGGCTGCCACGTTTTGACCTCATAAGCTTGATCTCTTTAATTGCCTTGTCTTTCTTGCGGTGGGTGTTTTTGTTTCGAGGTAGCTGGCTTACAATTTGAGTTTCTCTTGCAATGTAATAGGTTTTTGCTATTTATATGTTGTTTATTTGTTACCAAATATGTGCTGGTTTTCATCACACAGTCGGCGTCTCTTGGGATGATTTCTAGTAGAGCGAGCTCTACCTCTCCTCACTTTTCACCATTTGTTTTAAACCTACTGCAAATTATTCATCCATCGGTAGATTTAATTTTCTAACGAATACATCAGAATCTAAATGGTCAAACAGTGTGTAAAAAACAGCCTCAACATGGCTTTTATGTGTAGTTTTTTATCATGAACTATATATAGATGTCTTATAAAATCACAGAATCAGAATTTTCTAGGAGAAAACTGAAGAAAACGTGAAAAGAAGTTGGTGTTGTTGTTTTTTTTTATTACAAAACCTGAAAAGAAAATTCTGACACTGAATCACTATGAGCAGGTTATTGTCAGTCGTAGTGTAGCTGTAATGTACAAACCGTCATTGTATGTTATTCCCTTATGTGAGCCTAACACGGGCCTTATAGATTTAAACATGTTGTATTTTTGTATTACAGTAATTTGCTATCTGTTTACATTTGGTATGATTTGAGAAACATCTTAATGTGTGTGTTTTATAAGTCTCTGATTTGATTAAGATCCCTCCCTTGTGCCTCTTTTATAAGTAGAGCATCGATGTGCTTGAGTACATGGGTCTGTGCTATTGGTAGTTGTTTCTGGGTGTTTGTTTATTGTTACTTAAATCAAGATAGACTGCCATGTAGATCCACTTTGTCTGAACATTGCAACTGGAAGCAACATACTGTGATAGTGGCTGATACTCTGAGACAAGCGTGTACTTTTACATGAAAAACTGCTTGGGACTTGCATCAAATTGTTCCCTTCAAAGTGACAATGGGCTGAGGTCTTTGGATTAAAAGAGTGTGTATAAGCAAAATCTTGGCATCTGCAGGCATTACCAATGCCTTCTTAAGTAGCCAACAACACTCAGTGCCATGAAAACACACATTCACTGTATCTACTCTACATGAACATGCACTATAAATGGATTTCCTTGGTGGACCAAAAGAAATAGAGCACTTTTGTTTGAAAAGGGTTTTTTCTTTGATCTTTCTATGTTGTGATAATGCAGATGTCCTTTTATTTGATGTGTCCTAGAAGGATGTGATTAGCATTGTTTAGATTATGTCAATGTCTGTCTACCTCAGGGCCAGATCAAAGCTCGACCTGGTGTCCAATCAGGGTTGTTCTTCTTGCCATGTGTGCAGTAAAATCCCTCTTCATTACAGCTTTGTAACACAGTGTGTGAAAGTGTTTTCTCAGTGTGGATTCAGGCACAACTCTGTATGCGTCAGTGTTCGGTGGCATGGTTAAAAAAAGAATAAAACAAGTTACTATTTTATGCATCTTGTGTCATTTGCATGCTGTTTCTGCGTTCGATGTTGAAACTCTGTTCTGCTCAGCGATTCCCTTCATCGACGCCACCCGTCACCATCCAAATGTTTAATTTGAATTGATTTTTAAAACTGAATGTCATTCAACACGATTACATTAAAGTGGATGCAGTTTTTCATGAAATCCTATCCTCAACTTTTAGCCAGCTATTTCAGTTGTTTATCCTTTACAATTTAGTTCAATCCAGTTTTGCTTTATTGGCAGTAATGTCGCAACAACAATATTACCAAAGTGTTAAGAATCAATTAAACAAAATAAATACATGCTGTCATAAATGAAAGCAGGAAAAGTGAAAGCACAGTTTTGGTCAAACTTACTGTGTGTGTGCTCACATAATGTGGTTGTATTCATGTGTATATATTTTTTGTGTGTGTGTGTGTGTGTGTGTGTGTATGCAGTATAACAAACAACAAAAGCCACAAACATCATTATTAATTTTCTATTTTCATCTGAGTTTCCACTGGTTGTCTCAAGTCAAGTCGTGGCATGAGTAGATGAATTATGCTGCAATCATCTCACATCTGGGGAGTTCTCCCAATAAATACAGGGTCTATTTATGTCTGGGTTTTTTATGGATTCAAATTTAGGATATATTTTGGTTTTATTTGAAACATGTTTCTCCCTGAAAGTTTGGTACTTTGGACGTGAGGTGAGAAAGTGTCGCTCTGTTTCTGCCTCTTGTCTGTCACACTGGGAGCAGAGTCCTTACTCGTCTATCAACCAGCACCGTCTATAGCAACCCTTTTCTACGGCTCGGCTGAGTCTGCTTTTCTGAATTTAGTTCAGTTTTTTTTGTTGTTGTTGTCGTTGTCAGGTAATTTGCTAGTGTGAATTCTCCTTTGAGGGCAAAACAACATTTTAATTTACTGTGTTTCGGTGGAAAGATTCTATGGTGGTTTTGTCCCATTTGTCAAAATCATTATTTCATTTTAATCCCTATTTTTTTTTTAATTTGGCTGCTAACTATTTCAAGCATTTACTCATTACGTTTAGCAAACTGTTTCAAGCATTCTTCATTGGGCTTATTTTTATTTCAACAGTTTATCCTTTTAGCCAACTATTTCAACCATTTGTACATTACTTTTAGTTATTTCAGGTATTAATCCATTAGGCCTATTTATATTTCAACTGTTTGTCCTTTATTGTTAGATAACTTTTCAAGCTTCCCTGCTTGCTTCTTAACTAGTTTTCATCCAAGATTAAGCGCAACACTTGGTTTTACAGCTGAATCAATAAAAAAAGAGAGAATTGTGATGTCTATTTTTTCAAATCATTCGAGCTTTAGTCTTTTATGTCTTTTCACATAATGGTAACAGCACTCCTGGGGAACATGTAACTCCTGGGAATCATTGTGGTCTTACTCTCTCTACAGCCTCTGTGGTCCTAATTCAGGCTTTCACTTTTACAGCGCTGCTATAGCCCTGCCCATCATCTGGACAAAAACAATGCTGCTGATCCCTCTTAACGGTTTATTGGCTCCTGCCACAAACCTTCACAGTCTCAAGCTGTTTATAGAGTTTATGTGTCATCTGGGCGACTTGCAAACAGCTGGAGTCACTCCAGGCTCTGCGGTGACCTCTGATGGCACTCCACCAGAGCCACAGCTGGCCAAAGTGTTTTATCCCAGATGTGAAAGGAGCTAAGAATCAGTATATCAGGTCCGCCACTGCTTCCTGCACAGCACAGTGAAAGTGAGACCTCTTAATTAGAAGTACTGGCAGGATTGACTGTATATTTTTTTATGTTGGGTTTTTATGTTCACCTAATGTCTTTGGGATTTAACACGTTATTGTGCTAGGACGATGTGTTCCTTTGGTTCCCTTTTCTATCTTCTTCATTTTACCATAAAGTATCCTCCGAGTGTGCTGTGAATGTTTTATTGTGTAATCTATTTTCTAGCTATATGACTTCAACCCCGTCAGCTAAATTCCAGCCTGCAGTGTTTACAGTTTCTCTAATGGTTGCACTCATCTCTTGCTCTCTAAAGCTGTGTTTTCAGCTCGCTCAATTTTGCCAGAGGGATAATTTACAGGATATGACTCCATTCACTTCTTTCCACTCATGTCCCCTGATCAACAGCGTAAACATTGTGAAAGTATGTGTAAATGCTATCAGAAGAAACATCTTTAACACTGCAGATGCCAAAAAGCAGATTATATAAACTGACCAAGTTCATCAGACAGGTCTTAAACATTTTCTTGGTTATTTTGTTCCACCTAAAAGTTTTGTCTGAGGGATAAAAACTATGACAAGAGCTTGCATGATGATTTGCTTTGTTTTTTTAAAAAAAGGTCACAAGCCAAAAAGGTTGGGAACCACTGAGAGAAGCAATAATTGGTGCGAGATGGAGGGCACCAAACTCCTGAACTTGTTGGCAGAACAAACGCACAACACGAGACTCACATCAACAGTCTTCAAAGTTAAAGCTACATGCAGGTTCAGCTTCCAGTGAGAGCACATAAAGTTTTGACACCACAAGGACTCAGAGAGTGCTTCATTGATGATATGAGAAAGAAATGAATAAATTAGTACAGAAAACCGCAATTCAAAACAAAATCAGCTATTGCTTGTCTGTGAAATCCAGTATTAATGTATATGTTCTAACAAATTTATCAATACTATCATCTATTTGTTTGTTACTGATTTTATTCATTCATTTATTCATTTATTGATGGGACTGAAATATTTACTGACAGATTGATTAGCACAATATTAATAATACAACCTCTGTTAATTGTTAAATCCCTAATTATAATTTGCTTTATGGTTCACTGTTAAATTGATTAATTGCTTTATGGCCATTTGTTAGATTTTCATAACCTGAGGGCTTTACAGTAGATTCAGTGTCATATGTTGTTGACCACTGAACTCATAACCAGAGCAGATGGGGGGTTGGAGTGCCTTGCTCAAGGGCATTAATAAAGTCAACAGCAGCAGTAAAAAGTGTGAGGTTGTTCTAGTGGATCCAGCCATCTGGTCCAAAGAATTTCCTCCTAACCCTCTCCAGCCTCCACTTCCTCACCAAGAGTTAAATTTCTCTTTGAAGCAAGTATGTCATTTGGACTCTGCCAAAAATGACAATCACCTCTGTAACCCCTCCACCTCTGATCTCCAACCTTGACTTCGGAGCACGGCCACGCTCAGTGGAGGAGCAGATTGAGTGGGAGCCAGTGTTAATGTAATCTCCTCTGTTTAATTAGAGTGAGCGTGGTGGGCAGCTAAAGCAAACCACATTACCCACCATCTGGTGGGGAGCAGCTCTGCTCTTACCCACCCTCACTATCATTAGCCTCTACAAGACAAGACACAAACACATACATGACAGCTATTTATTCATCCTGCCACTTTCAATACAGACACAACTACATACCTATTTAGCGGCCATGATGAGGCCATACTGGTTTAAACCTGTCATAAATGTATTGTTGTGTAATTACAATATGCAGCATGCTGAAACATCCAAATTACAATAGCTGTCAAAGACTTTGGACTATAAAAGCCACAAACTGTCCAGCACAGGTGCTCTATAAAACAGTGTCTGGGTTTTTCTCAGACATTTTTGCTCTATTTTCTCATCACCTGTGACCTCCAACATTCAACCTATTGAAAAAGAAAGTAATTTCAAACTTTATGGACAAAAATGGTATTGCTGAATTTTCACACAAATGTGAATTCAGCTCTTACTTTGTCTTAAATGCATGGTTATGCTTAGCAGATCTTAAATGGAGGGCTTCAAGTCTGTCACAAGAGGGCAGTATACATCCACAGCTAACATCCACACCAGACTGCAGGCAAGGCTCAAGCACAGAGGATTTACTGCTCCACAGAAGGCAGAGCTCACTGGCAGCCAACAGAGCTGTACAATTATTGAAGCACAGAGGAGAGAGCCCAGCAGTGTGTGTGTGTGTGTGTGTGTGTGTGTGTAGATGAGATAGGGGGTGTAGATTAGTGCAGTTTCTGCCCCTCACCCTGTGCTGCATCATGACCTGGACAGTTTACAGCAGGCTTTACCTCTTGAACACGATTGTGTCATGACACCACACACATGCAGAGCCAATAGCCGCAGCCATGCTTTGGCAACGTTAAAAGGTCCGTTCAGTCATTTTTGACCGTATGTATCTGAGGTCTGGTTCATTCACATGATAGAAAAGTTCAGCTTCTAGATCATAATGAGAATTTTACCTACAATTATATGATTTGTCGGTGTATACATTTAGTGTGACTTACACCTTCTGAGGATATCATTATCACATCCATATTCATTATTTCCATCCATCCATATGTTTATACATTTGCAAAGAAATCTTAGGCAAGTTATAAGGAATGTACTTTTCTGAAATTCATCATGTTTAAAAGGTTTTTTCATTATCACAGTAATCCAGTTATAGTTAGGGGCACAATGCAAACAGGGACTAATAGCTAATGTGCCAGTTTGCCAAAATGTAAATAAATATGGGATAAGACATTTTAAAAAGGTAAAGTTTTAAGCCTTCAGATCCAGCACTCATTTCTATTCTATTTTCATTGGGAGAAATAACACTTTCAATTAAAACATTTAAAATAAAGTAAAGTAAGTAAACTAATATCAATCATTTTGTTATTGTGTGTGAAAAAAATCCATCCATCTATCCATTATCTATACCTGCTTATCCTGACACACAGGGTCATTGCAGGGTGTACTGGAGCCTATCTCAGCTATCATTGGGCGAGAGGCGGGGTACAGTCTGGACTGGATGCTGGTCAGTCACAGGGCTGACAGAAAGACAGACAAACCACTCACACTCATTCATTCACACCTAGGGGCAATTTAGATTTGCCAATTAACCTAACCTGCATGTCTTTGGATTGTGGGAGGAAGCTGCAGTACCCAGAGAGAACCCACGCAAAGCACCATAAAACTGTAATAACAATTCATCACTTGTCGATCTTCTGCTGTATTAAAAGACCTGTCAGTCAGTTGTGTGATAATAAATTAGAGCTTTTTTCTTTAATATTTTGATGTGACCTTTTGTTAAGATTAGTGATTCTATACCAAGGGTATCTGAGGGGCAGTTACTAAAAATCTTCAGCATATGTACTAACAGTAACTACTTTTATATTTATCAGTGTTAAAACAATAGTTCAACATTTTGGGAAATGTGATTTCTGTGTGTTAAATGTGATGCAGCAGATGTTTAGTTTAACATAATGGCTGGATATGAAACAGTTTGCCTGGCTCTGTCTGAAAGTAAGACAAGTCACCTAATCACCAGCTTAATGATTAGTGAACTTTAGAGGTGCTGGTAGGAGGATTTTATCACCTTTGGAACGAGCTAGGTTAGCCTTTAAACTAAGCTAACAGACTGTAGAGTCATAATGCAATTTCCAAAATTCCTTTCAATAATATTCAGTTTAAAATCCATCCAAGTGAACACATTTGGAACATGACAGGTGGTGTTAATGATGGCGTACTCAGGCTCATCCAGTAGAGCTGTGGTGCTATGTTAGACGGGAAAAAAGCGAGCCGCTGCATTTGGACAGTGCCTTTGACATGCTCTGCTCTGCCTCGCATCTGTGGTCACTCCAACCTTTAATGGTGTTCTCTGCTGAGAGGTCACGGTGAGCAGCATCAACGGCACAACTCTCATGACAGCCCACACATCAGTGAATCAGCTCTAAATGCCTTGGTGGGCTGGACTTTGGCAAGATGCTGTTGAGGCGAACGCTGTCCAAACCGTAAAAAGCTTCCCTCTCTTCTGTTCGGTTATAACCTACTGTGGGATTTCAGAGACGGGACCAAGAGACCGGATCTGATGTTCAAGGTTTGGACACCGAGAGAGGCATACATACTAATGGCTGAGATAAGAGCGGAGCTGATCAAATCTCACTACACCAAACTGGGAGAGTGCTTCCCCTTCGGAGCAGAGAGAGACAGATCCAGCTCCAAACTGGGCCGCAGCCAGCCTCTTCACAGTGGAGTCTCAGAGTGTGGTACATGAATAAATGAATGAACGCAGGCAACCCTGGGGCGTCTGTGACACCCCCCACGCAAGGTGACAGACTGTTATTGTTGTGGTCACGTTGGAGGGATTTCCTCATGAAATTTAAATTTCTGATCAAAAGATGAACATGAGCCAAAGTCTAGTCAGCTACTCATTAAGATACAGTACATTTACTTCTTACTGGCCTAGATAGTTTTTAGATAGTGTTTGTCTGCTTAAAATATTAAGTGAAATACATGTGATAGCCTACTCTCACTGCAATTAACCTCACATTGTTAAGTTCAGATGATGATTCAACTTTAAAATCATTTTAGAGGCTGTAGTTTGTCGTCTTTTTGAACTGTGCCACAGAAAGGTGTGTATTTTTTGTATCGGAGGATAAACTAAATCAATATCAATAAAACTCTGTCTGAAACTACTGATTTCTTTCATTGTCAAACAATGTGTTAATTATTTGTGAGAATATTTGTTCATAAAACACCAGCTGACATCTTCAAACTGCTTATTTTGCCTGATCAATTGTATATAGATATAATTTAATTAAGATATTTAAGATACATTGATAGAAAACAGGGAGCAGCAGAAACTATTTTCCTTAGTGAAATGGAGAACATTTGGCTTATTTGCTTGATTAAAGTCTTAAAATGACATCTCAGTTAACAAAATCATTGGCAGAAGTATTTTTTCATTCCACTAATAGTTTGGGCGTAGAATCAACTAGGGTTGCAAGTAAGAATTATTTTCAGTATTGATTATTCTGTCAGCCATTTTCTCAATTTATTGATTAGTTGCTTAGTCCAGAAAACAGTGAAAAATGTTGACAACTATTTCAGAAAAGCACCAAATGAGTCTTAAATTTTTATTATTTCTTATTATTTCTTATTATTGACAAGCATAACCTTTCACATAAGACTCAGATAACAGGAGTATTCCTTTAAATTCATGAAGCACAATGTCAAAGAATGACTACAAAAGGAGAAAAACATAATCAAATAGTTAAACTGACTTCAAATACTCAGCTAATTGTTCATCCAGGACTGTATACTATGCCACAAAACAAAGATGCATGAAGGATAATGAGGATAATGATAATGACTTACAGCCCTGTATGGAAATGTCTTAATTCATCTTCCTCAAATGATTCCTAACTAAGTGAATCCAATGAATGGCAGCTCTGTAAATGACTGTTTATTCATTTGTCTGAAAAAACAAATTTCACCAGAAGAGGGAGACATCAAATCCCTGTGAAAATTACCAAACAGCAGCTATGTTCTCCTTGCTCCTCTGTTTGCCTCTGCAGGAGAACAATTGAGCACAATGCTAATATTGTCAAACATTATTAACCTCACAACCCCGGCGATATGAGTTTCAGCTGTTGCTCAATCACATGCAATTCACGCCACTGCTGCAATGCTCATTACTCTGTGTTTGACTTCCAAATAATTCCATATGACATCTGTTAGATGAGCCAAATAGATCTGGGCCATTTCTCGGATTCGGCCTTGACAGTCGGACGAGAAGGAATTTTCTTCCTGGCAGTTGTTCCCTTCACCTGGACCCTGAATACTCCCACATCACTGGAAATGGGGGAAACATAAACAACCTTTGTATAAAAAATTCAGTGTTTCTTCTGAAAGACAACACGAAGACAGGCTTTGATCTCACAAAAACAATTTTCTCACCACGATTTCCTCATATCAGTCTTTAATTATTCTTACTATTTTTAGAGTTAATGATTCCTTTTTGAAGCCGCTCAAGTCATCTTTTCTATTTCACTGAAAACAAAGAACATATTTAAAAAACAATTCTGACATAATCAATTAGACTGTAAGCTGGTTTAAAGAGTGAGGAAAGAAGAGAAAGCCTCATCTGTCAGCAGTGGGACAGAACAGACTTCATTTTGTTCTTGAGTGCTGAGAGATGATAGCTTTTGGATTCCAAATGATGGGGATTTGACGTGATATGAGACTTTTCAACAATCTGCAATAATGACCTTTTCTCCGAAGCTAAAAAACTGTCAGGTAATAAGATGTCAGGTGAAAATGGACAATCTTTTGGCACAGGTAAAAAGTGTTACCTAGCAACAACCCCCGGTGTCCTATCAATAGTCAGCTTGGAGGCATCTCTGGAGATGCTCCCCCCCTACAAAGACCTGGTTCAGCTTGCTTCCACAGGCCCCATGACCCCCCTGGACAAACAACAGCCTCATTCTCTGGCACCACTGCTGACCTCATTGTCTCTTTGTGAAGGGAAAATCCAGAGTTGCATTCTGTTAAATGGCAAATGGTGTATCAACTGCGAGCGGGACAGACCTCTCTACCTCCGGCACAGGCCCACAGATGAGCACGGACACCGCCGTCTTTTCCTCAGGACTGTACTCAAGGAAAAAATGGTAAGAGAGGCAGACTAAATATTCACCACACCTCGCTCCATCTGTCTAATGTATGCAATTCTGACAACAACACCTTGCTTATATTGTCACCTTCGCTTGCTCCCTCACATTTTACAGCACCAGCTGCTGCTAACACATCTAATGTTCACCCCAAACTTGTATCACACTTGTTTCTGACACATTTACTTATGTTTTTTTTTTTAAAACAATTCATGTGCATCTTCTTACCTGTGCTGTACACCTGTACTAAATTTCTAAAGTGCTGTTATGCCACATGTAACTCAAGCTACTTCTAAATCCAAAAATGTTTAGCTACACTCAAATGCCACAGCAATACAAGAGCGCAGCTGGTGTGGCATTTATTTAGATAGATTTTTCACTGCAATTTTATTATACCAAGTCTGCATCTCACATCTATGGAGAGCTTTACTATAATTACTGTAATACTCTCAATATGTTGCTTATAGAAACAGCTGCTCCTTGGAGAGTAAGCCTAACAAACACACACGCACACTCCAGGGTGCTAAAACTTTTCTGAAAACAGGAAATATGCTTTAAGGAATTTAAATTTGGTAACCTTAAGGGGGGGATGTGACACACACACCTGTGCACAACTATAGCTCTGAATTCATACATATGGACTGATCAGTGGTGGTTAATATTCAGGATTAGAGTGCTCCTAATTAAATATGACAGAGCCTGACAGGTTCACTGTTGTTGAGGAGCAGATGGTCAGCAGGTAGGTGTTGTTGTAAGTGAGCAGACTTGCAATACTGCAGACAAACATTTTAACAAACCGGAACAAGCCGTGAATGATGTCTAATGTGCCAACTGTACTTCCTATAGAGTCTTGATGGAGACACATTATCAGTGATTGAGAATCCGGTGGCTATCAGCCATCATTTCCAGTCCGAGAAAACAGCAGGAGTGGCAGAGGCCAAGGGAGTGCAGGGCTGGTTAAAAGGGATTCATTCCACGACCCACGGTAAGCTCCAGTGGTGCATCAAACATCAGACCACCACAACAATTTTTTTTCAAAAGCGCAAAAGTACAACAACAAAATAAGACTTTGTACTGAATCAAATCATCTACAGAGCAGCAATAAGAAGTAAAGCAGTGCTTTCCTGTGAAAATGTCACAATGATAATTGTGCATGTCTATTACACAGCTTATTACTTTCTACTTCTGTCTTGCTGTTATACCAATGTACTATATAATGTAACAGTTGACATTTAATCATTCTTCTCAGCTCATATCTGGGATCAGGAGGCATTAACTCTTGTCATAATTGTTGCTTTAGCTCACAGACTGGTGAGGCTGCTGGCAACAGTGTGTGCAGTTGGACTCCTGGGAGGCTTAGCTGTAGGTGTCTGGTTTCTAGGTGAGTCACTGTTCAAGAAGGAATCACTAAATTAGCTCAACAGTAACAAGGAACAAGAAAACAATGTGCAAAATGTTGAGTTACTGTCATCACTGATTAGTCTTCCAATTATTTTCTTGATTAATTATTTGGTTTATAACCCATCACCAAGGAATGAAAAATGCAGGTGACAATTTTCTAAACCCAAGGGGACATCTTAAAAGTGTTGCTTGTGTTGTTTTGATGTTTAATAAATTTAAGACAATGAAATGCAGCTAATTCTTATGATGGAGAGCCTGAAGCAATTAAAAGGTTTAGCATTTTTGTTTAATAAAAGGACTTGAACCATTAACTGTATTTCAGAATACCTGCAGATTAATTTTCTTTTGGTTGACTAATCATTTAAGCAACTGATTTAATAGCAATACATTAGCTTATACAATAAACACATGCCATGTAAATATTGACATTGAATATTGATATTTTATTTGAATATAATCTTGTTGGTGCTCTCTGGTGGACAAACTATGTAATGTTGACACAGTTTTTTAAATTATTTCCAGTAACTCTGTGATAATTATGTAGTGCAATGTCTTGTTGCTTATCATATATGTTCATACTGAGGTATCTGTAGTCTGGTAGGAATATTTAATATTGAAATTTGTTTAAATGTTTAATTGATTTATTATTCACATGTGAATTACAGTAAACTTCTAAAAAGATGCAAAGCAATTCAGAAATGTGCTTCTTAAAAACAGATTCTTCTTAGCTGGTAATGAATCTAAGGTAAAGATCCTTGAAATTTGCATTGATGATGGCTCAGACCATTTTAAAAAAGGAACTATGTTGAAATGGACAATTCATTAGAAGGGTAGTGATTTTACACACATTTATAATGTTAAATTTACTCTGATGAGAAATGTAAGAAATTATCCTGTGTGCAATACTAAATTTGAAATGTTTTGTAACACAAAAAAACACAAAAAAAGATTGGAGTATCATTTTATTGAGCTTTTTACTCTAATCAGCAGCACCCCTAGATATTAATCCTATAATATTTCATGACATCCTCTTCTGCTAAGTACAATGTTATTGTTCTACCAGGCAGGGATTGTCTGTTCTGGGTACTAATTCAGATAATCTGGTGACATTTGGTAAAGATGAACACATTTTTCCGTCTTGTCTCACTGGTTGATTAAAAGACTGATTAACTACTGCACATCTTTATCTGCATATAGTCAAGCTTCTGCTGAGGCCTTCCTACTCCCAAAGTCCAGTGGGACTGGGGGACACAAAGGAGACGCCTTTCTGCAATGTGACAGAGGATATTTCCATTTCTGACTCCAGGAAAGGTCTGTTTGTGCTCCTATTTCTGTGTTGTTGGAGGGGGGCATTTGTTTAGCTGTTTTATGAATTAACAAACAGTGCAAGATTGTGCATTGTTATGCGATACAACATGCTGGGTCATGGTTCACCTCTGAAGTGATTTAAAAAAAAAAAAAAAAATCATCATCAACAGCTGTTTCTTGTTGCCTTTTGTTCAACTCCTGAGAGATGCCCATTGACTTACATGAAAACATCACACATAATGATGTTTGTATTGACTACATTAGCATAGATACTTGTGTTTTTCCTAATTATTTCCCACTCATAGAAGAGTCTCTTTCGTTACTGCTGACTGAGAGCTTGTCTCTGGAGGGATTTTCAATCAATCAGGTTCAGTGTTTTACAGAATCAGCCCAGAGAGCTCCCTCCTAGAGATCCAGCTGGGGAAGTTGCCCACCTGGCTGCCGGTGTGCTACGAAAGGTGGAACTCCTCGTTGGGAACGATGGTCTGCAGACAGCTGGGTTATCTGAGGTTTGCACTGCTGACAGGATCACACACCACCTCAGTCTTTAATACTGATGGAGACTGCAGCGCCCACTCGCTAACTTATAGTTTAATCTCAGCCTGCTTCGCCGAGGTTGATGGCTCAGCTTATTTATGATCTGCTAATACCTCATTTGCAATCTTGCTTCACACCTTACGAATCTGAATTATCTTAATACTCACTCCCACTCATTTTGCATACGTTCTCTTACTAGACTGACCAAGCATAAGGGAGTGAACCTAACCGATATCGGGCCAAACTACACTGATGGCTTTATACAAATTACCTCAGAACACAAGAGCAATCTGGAAAATATGTGGCAACTCAGGTAAGGCAAATTGTCTGAGGACATCATACTCATAATAATGCAGAGAAAATTGTTGCCACTAACACATTAATTGTGCATCGTTAGTTATCCAATTTATTTTCATTTAGGGGGAGCTGTATCACAGGGAAGGTTATCGCTTTGCAATGTTTTGGTGAGCAAATTAAACTTAATTTTTCGTTTGACTTTGCACGTAAACCCCTGTGGTTTCTTAATAATTCTTGAGAAAAAGTTTCATATCAGTGGCAGACAGGGTGAATAAATGATGCAACATGCAGCAGCGCTTTCTGGTCCATCCAAGTCCTTGTTGATGAATGGATCTCTGTGCAGAGTGTGGGACACGAGCGAAGCTGCCCAGGATAATCGGGGGAGTCGAGGCCACGCTGGGCAGGTGGCCCTGGCAGGTCAGCCTCTACTACAGCAACCGTCACACCTGTGGAGGCTCCATCATCACCAGTCAATGGGTAGTCACAGCTGCCCATTGTGTGCACAAGTAAGACCAGCGCTAAAGGTCGGGGGCTACTGACACCACCAAGGAGAATTATCAGTCATTAACAGCTGCACTGCGCTGGACACATGGCAAGTCTCTCTTATCAGTATCTGCCTCCTCTTTTCTGTCCTAAAATGTCAGCTACAGGCTACCTCAGGTATCCAGCTGGGTGGTCTATGCCGGTATTATCACCCGCAGCTCGGCCAAAATGGCCCAGCACACAGGATATGCTGTGGAGAAGATCATCTACAACAAGAACTACAACCACAGGAGCCACGACAGTGATATAGCCCTGATGAAACTGCGGACCCCGCTGAATTTCTCAGGTCAGTCTGGGAGCCTCCTTGCAAAATAGCAGCAGTCCAAAACACACACACACACACACAAAAAAAAAAAAAAAAATCAATATTATGCTCCCATTTTTTCTTATGCTGTCACATTTCAGCAAACGCGTTTATCAGATTAACCACAAAAGTGGTATCCTCCTCCTCTTAAAAAGAGTAAGTGTTCGTTGCTAGATGTGTAGGTCATACCAACGTCTGTAACCATAATGAACAGTATTACATACTTTAAATCAAAAGCATACCAAAATATGTTGCACCAAAATATCTTACAGACCCAATTCTTTATACAAGTTCAAATAAAGTTCCCTTCTAGACATGTATTAAGAAACTACTTTGCTTTGGTAATGAGCAATAAAGTAACAATTTACATCTGACGTGTTTTTCCACAAATTACCTTTAAAAAAAAAAAACTAACTTAATATTACATCTTCTCCTTTCTGACTGAAAAATCCAGAATCCATGAATATGTTAATATTTTTCATTTCAAACTACTGTCTGCTACTTCCCTGAGAAGTGGATTTTCACTTTATGTGCACTGGAGATTTTAAGTCCTCCCATCAAACTTTTGGAAGTTGCATATTGGTTCATGAGTGGCGGCTATATTATAAAATCATGCTCGACTGTACAGGTTTAAAACTGAGACTTGAGCACTTGATTAATGTGAAAACTGCCTTCTAGTATCAAACTCACACATTTCACTATGATTATTCCCAGTATGATTATATGTGACAAATAAACCTAAACCAAATAAAACTAAACGAAACTCCGCATATCCATCATACTGCACAGTGAAGGTCAAACATTCAACTGAGGCGAGAATAAGCACTTTTTGAGTAAAGGGGCCTTAATTAACCACGACTTATGCCCCTAGCCATACTGAAAGGGCAAGCTAAACCTCAGGGAGCTGATTACAAGACAAAACCCCAACAGGGAAAAAAAACAGTGTGCATGCCTCTCAAACACTGTGGCAGAAAAGCCTTAATAACTATAAAACTGATTTGAATTAAACATCATAATGTAACCCAAATGATCATGTTCAAAGAATTATTATGTAAAGAGGGAAATTTTCTTTCTTTAACTAGATACAATTAGGCCAGTCTGCTTGCCGCAGTATGACTATGATGTTCCAGGAGGCACACAGTGCTGGATATCTGGATGGGGATACACTCAGCCTGAGGGTGGTAAGATGCTACTTCACTGCTCAGACATGAATTTATATCTGCTGAAAGTCTAATTCACACATGATGATAGAGTGTGCCGAATGTGTTGACAGAGCAGCCTTTAACATGCGTCTTCTCTCTCAGTTCATTCACCTGACACCCTGAAAGAGGCGCCGGTTCCCATAATAAGCACAAAGAAGTGCAACAGTTCCTGCATGTACAATGGAGAGATCACGCCTCGGATGCTTTGTGCCGGATACACAGAGGGAAAGGTGGATGCCTGTCAGGTCAGAGGCGTGTTTTGAACGGCACCTTTAAAGAGTCACGTTCGCTTGCATGATTTATTTACAGTGAAAATGGCAGAATAATGAATGCTGGGTGAGTTTGTATTGAACAGTGCTTGTGTCTACCTCTGCAGGGGGACAGTGGGGGTCCTCTGGTTTGCCAGGATGAAAATGTGTGGAGGCTGGTAGGGGTCGTTAGCTGGGGGACAGGCTGTGCTGAACCCAATCATCCTGGAGTTTACACCAAAGTGGCCGAGTTCTTGGGCTGGATCTATGACATGATCGAGGTAAACAGACATTTGAAAAATTCTGTGGTAGAAGTATTTGCACAGTACACAGGCACCTGCACATTTCTATTTGATACTACTTTTTACTTCTAGCCCACACAATTTCAAAGAAAAATACGCTACATTTATACTTTGCAGATCAAGGTATTGCTAGTGCAGCAAATGTTTGGCATTTTTGCTTAAACAAAATCACTTAAACAAATAATCGATTATCAAAACAGTTTGTTTATTCATTTTATTTCGATTGACGAATTGTTGACCAACAGTATGTAAAATTAAAATTGGCCTCACAATAAAGTAAACTTTTTCAATGTAGGATTTTTACTTACAATAAAATATGTTTAGATTGTTGGAAGGCAGACTACACCTCTGCAGAAATATCAAAGACACCTTATTAATTCCCAACACAGCCATTATCATAATTCTTATTATCAGCGACAGGAAGGAAATGGAAATTGCACATTGCATAAAAGAAAAAAAACAAAACTTTGATAATAATGGACTGTTTCTGTCTCTGCAGACATACTGAAGAGGACTCACAAAGCGCAGCAGGCAGAGGATGCTACTGATGTGACTGTTTGACACATTTGAAAATCACAGTTAATATTTTTACTTTAAATGTCCGTTATATAATGTACACACAAAGACAGACTGGAGACATCCAAATGCATTTTTACGTTATATTTTCCATGTAAAATAAATTATGCCTCTTATAAAACTGTGTAGTGTGATTATTAATTTGTTATTGATCTGCTCCTCGCCACTAGGGGGCACCTTTCCGCTCATCTAGTTCCCATAGCAACCAACAACATTAGCCAAAGTAGCTTTAATTTGGGAGACGCTAGTTAGCTCAATTTGAGTGATATTTCTGTATTTTATTTAATATTTAGAGCTTGTTTGAAAACAACAGTCACTTATAAACATTTCTGAATCTCTCTAAAAGCAGTTTAACGTTTTAGTTTGTGGTAAACTTAACGCCAAATTTGAGACAGTCACCTTGAAGATGTCGTCCGCCGGCAGCAGGGAGGATGTTTTACGGCAGCTCGACCAGCTGTGGTCCATGCTGGACGACCTCTCCGAGAGTGACCCCGCAGCTTACCGCAAGTTTATCGAGAAACAGATAAAAGAGGGGGGCGAGAGCAGCTCACCGCCTCGGCTTCACTCCTGTCTGTGCGCCCAGATACAGGTGAGTTTACTGAGTCTACATGTGAGGAGGTGCAGGCAGGTGAAAGCACAGGTGTGTCTCATCAACGATGGCTGCGGTGCCTTCAGGTGAGGTGACCGTAAATCTACATTATGTGGCCACTGCAAAGGTTTTGACAGCAAACTTTTAAAATAAAAACAGATTGTGCTGGCTATTAAGGAAAAAAATACCCCCATAAAAAGACATTTTGATAGCTGTTATGGCGGAAACTTTAGTGTATGTCTTTGTTTAAAGCACATTTTTGTCTTGTTCTATGTATTTGATCCTCCAGCATCCATCAGAAAACACTGAACGCACCATGTTGCTATAAAAATGTTTAAAAAGTGATAAAGACAAGGAATCTGATGGGACATAGAAGATGGTATAAAAATGAAATGCAGCCATTATTAATGACACTACTAAGTAATTGTATCTTTTATTTAATTTTATTAAATGAAGATGTTGGCTGTGTGTCAGGCTGATTTGAGTAATATATACCTGTCTGTCCATTAGAGTTATTTATATTTGTTTGGTCTATAACATAAATAGTGAAAAAAGGCCGGTGACAAGCTGCAAAAGCTCATTGGTATATCTTCCAATTTCTACAACCAACAATTTAGCACTTGAATATCTTCAGTTTACTGCAAAATAAAATAGAGAAAATCAGAAAATATTCACTTTTGAGAGGCTTAAACCAGTAAAGTGTGACCATAGTTTCTTAAAAAATCACTCATATCAATATTGAATTTTCTGTTGATTTCTGTTGTTCTTACGGTCTTCTTTCCACTACTTAATACAAAACATCTGACCTGTACTACAAAGTTAAGCCCCCACACCTGTGTCCGCTTATAGGTTAGACAGAGGGTGTGTTTTGACAGTTTTCTGACAGAAGGTACATCTGTGTCCTCAACAGGAGCCCAAAAAAGGGTCGCTGTACATCAACATATGCAGCTGGAAACGTGTGCCTGCACCTCAGGATCCCAGCAGGCCTTTACCTGTGTGTGGAGGAAAACTGGAGACAGACACAAATGAAGGTCAAGGTAAAAGACAAAAGCTGCGCTGCAACACAGGCTACAGCGCTGGCCTTCGTTTTATACGCTGCAAACATGAAAACCGATAAACTGGTGTTTTTTCCTTCACAGGTTTGTACACGGTGTTGGATGTGGCATTAAACCCTGCAGTGCTACAGGAAAGTGAGAAAGACAAAACAGAGGTCTATATGCTGGCCCTGAGCTTTGCCCAGCAGCATCATGGGATGACGTTATCTCAGGAGTACGCTGTCGTCAGCTGCAGCCCAAAAAGTAGCCCAGATGACCTGCACCGCCGGCTTGGGTTTCACCAGTGGCCTAACACCTCCAAACAACCGGACACAGGTTAAGCAATAAGTCTTTTAGCCTGATAAGCTGCAACAAGCCCTTTGTGTTGGAGCAGTTCCCCTTTGCTGCTGCAGGTGCATTGTCTTTCACCTTCTAACACAGTTTCTAATAATCCATAGTGTTCTTTTTTACAGCCAGTCAGACCCCGGCTGCCCTTCTGCAGCAGATCTCCTCCCTGCGCTCAGAGCAACGAGATGAGGACCCGGCAGCCCACATTATCTGCAGACCCGCGGAGCACAAAAAGGAGTTGATCCAGGTCATCTCCACCACATCTGTGCAACCTCAGAAGCCGGAGTACCAACTTGAGGTGAAGACTGATACAGCGGGAGCTCCTCGCAGCATGGAGCTGACAGTGTGGATGCCAAAGGTTGGCTCCATGTCAGAGTGCCAGCTGAGAATTTCTGAGGTTAGCGGTTACACACTCCCTTGAACAGTTATAATGAACCACTTTCAAATCCAATGTGTGTCGGTAGTTGGATGTCATAAAAAAAATCCATAATTGGCCTGTTTCTACGTGTGTGAGTCCTACAGTGTGCTGAGTGTATGTTTCTCTGCAGGACGACGTCTTACTGGAAGTGGAGGATGTCTACTATTTGCTTTTGGATCTCCCAAAAACTTTAAATGAAGACACTGCGTCTGCCATCTTTAACAAGAAGGAACGAAAGCTTACTTTGAGAGCGGATATTTTATGACCCTTTGCCTTTGTAGAGAAACAAATGTACTCTGAGGTGATCAGTCCTGTTGGGAATGAGCTGAAGAAACTGCTGAAGCTATGGGTAAACTGTAACAAAACTCCTTCTATGCAGCCTTGTGAACACATTATGCCACGTAGGGACTCACGCTCTGTCTCAGAACTTCAGCTGACAAACAAACAGTTGATCCTTTTCCAAAACCAAACTAATGCTTTTACTGAAATAAATATGCCATTGTGTCCGTCTGCGCTGTGTGGGTTGATCTGCAGCAGCAAATCTAACTTTTAACCTAAAAAAAAAAAAAAAATTAATTGACTTTAATGAGAATCTGTGGAGTTTGTTTATTAATGTGTGGGTGTGCGAGTGGAGGTGTGTAATGGCTAGGAGCTGGTGCACAGTGTCATTACCATACGCCCGGGGAATAATTGACAGCAAAATGATCCATGCAATAATTCATGTTTATTAAAACATTGCTGCAGAACAACAACATCACTATTTGGCAACCTGGAACGTGTGAAAAATGTCAGTAAACACTTTTATTTTAAGGTTTGCATACTATGCACTGATTACAGCTTTGTAGAGCACACATTATTTGTTTCAATTTAAAATTATTTGTTTTAAATGGCAATGACTTTTTTTTTAAGTTTTAGTTTCAAGTATTACTGACCATTAATTGGTAGTCCCACATATTAATTTATGAGCTGCAAACAATGTGTAATATCCATTTCTTCTTCTTCAAGGAAAATGTACCCAAATAAGTCAAATTCTTCATATGAAACATTCACTTTTAAAACATGGTTTTGTATCGAAATGGAGGTAAACCCATTGGTCCCAGTTAATTGTATTATAATTTTTTCTCTAACATGGCATCACAAGTATTTTCAGTGGAATCCTGGTCCAGTGGGAACAACTGAGGTTTGTAGTGGTGATCTCTGTTTTTTTTGGGGGGGGTGCTCTACCTCCTCTCTCCATGGTCCTCCTCCACCCACGCCACAATCTTCCCTTCCCATCCAGGCACGACTGCTCCATCCTGGAATACCTGGAACAGCCGACATCCAGCATTAACATATCCAAGAAAATATTCTATATTTTCTATAAATCTATAATGTACAAAGGTCTGGATAGAAAGTCAAAATGACAACTCAGTGTTCTCAGATTCTCTGGGATGGAAATCAGTCCTCCTGCGGTGTTTTGAAGTGTGGCTCAGCCACGGCTATTATTAGCTTTTCTTACTCTATAACTGGCATTTCATATTTGGCTGCTGAAGCTGATGTGAAAAGAAGTAGGGCCTGTAATTTTACACCCACGCCTACCTCCTCTTTTACTGTGCCAAACTCTGGGTCGAGGGCCTTGAAGTGGTATCTGAAACTGCCTTGCCTGTCCACGGCGGCCTTGAAGTCTCGCAGTGTCACCTCGCCCAGCCTGTAAGAGCACACAGTCAGTCATGATCTATGCACACACACACCCACACAGACATTAAGCTTGTCTAGGATAAAAATCTCACAAGCACAAACACTGAAGCATCTATATGAAGCTCCAATCACGCCTGAATCAAGCCATGGGCGCTCAGCATGTAGCTCAAACAAAAACAGCAATTTGCTTTAAATTCATGCAGGGAACAAACAATAACACTGTCATATAAACCCACCATAAAGTGTTTTTATTCACACCTTTTTGGGATGTTAATCAGAAACGGAGTGAGCGAGCGATCAGTGAAGTAGAGCACTTTAGTGGAGACGGCGGTGTCCAATCCCGGGCTGCTGTGTGAATGCGCCATTTCTGAAAATAATTACAAAAACACAGGCAATATGTTTTTCACAAGCAGAGTCTAAAATGGCTCTAGCCTTACGCAGACAATAATGCCGCACGTAGCAGCGTAATTGAACATCACAATTTCATTTAACAGCCAGAGTTGAGATGTTGCAGAGGATGACAAATCCTAAACAAAACAAGGATTCTGTTTGTCTCACTTGAGCTCGGCGGCCAGGAGTCACGGTCTGTCGAGTTGGCTCTGCGTCCTGGCGATTTGAATTCCTCCTAGAAGAAGAAGCAATTACTCATGGCCAACAGTCAGATGTCATTTGTTGTTGGCTCGTCATTCACCAGGTGACAGATGTATTGCTACTTTTTAGATTTACTCTGAAATGCTGTTTGTGAGTGTGTGAAAGACAGCGTGTGTGTGTACCCCTCTCTCCTGTCTGCGCTGGGTGTCAAAAGAGTGTAACCGGTCCATGAGACTGGACACACCCTGCTCCAGGGTGTCCAGGGTGTGATGTTGGGGATCGTGGCCAGAAAAGCTGTCCCTCAAACTACGCAGTGCCTCCCTGACCAGCTGCAGCTCTTCCCCCTGTGACAAACATTGTCTTGATAGTCAAACAGTCTGTTTCAGAGATTGATAGTCAAACAGACAAAATCTACTAAGTGTAGATTTGTTTTTCTTAGTAACGCAAAAACTGTGGCAGCCCATTTCCACCTAGAAAAGAAGGGTAGGTATGATAAATTCAAATTCAAAATTATGATACTAAGTCAAAGCTTTGACTAAATATATCATAATTTTCACAGCGTGTTTCTCTCCAGTGAAATAAATATTTGACTTACCTTATAATTTAGACCTAGTAATTTTTAATTTTCTGATAATTGGATTGGATTTGGATTTAGTGAGTCCAAATTCTAGCTCAGTATCACATAATTTGAGCCTGAGCCTCACAGACTGACTTATTATCTCATAAAACTGACCTATAAAATTGATTTTTGACCATTTGTTAACCTTTTGACATATAACTCATAACTCTGACTTACTATTTCATAATTCTGATTTAGACTGAGTATTTTTATGTCTGTCATGCACAACTTTATCATGAATCCTTTTCTTTTCCTGTCAGAAAGGAGCTTCCATACAATGAGCTATCAAAATCAACACGATTAACAACCACCGATTGCACTGATTAAGACTGAAATAAGAAAGGACGTACTGGTGCGCTGTGTTGGAACGCTGCAGGAGAAGTCGAAGCCACTGAGTTACTGTAACCTCCACTTTCACTCCTGAATGACTGCAGCACAGACAAAAATACATGTAAATATATACACGGGGCCTTTAACACTCATTTAATAATTATTTTATATTTGCGACGCCTTTTTTAAGATTACATATTCACTAAGACCCAACAGGCACAAAGCTGAGTGCCACAGAAAAGGTGGGGTCACAGGAAATAATTAAGGACTTTATATTTGATTTTGGAGTTTGTTGAGTGCCTTGAGTAAAATATGTTACAACCTTGGTTTTGAACAATGTACCATAACTAAAGAATACTATTATTATCATATATGTCATTTGTATCCAAATATATGTTGTTAAAGTACTTGAAATGTGTCAAGATCCTCACCCGTCCGAGGCCGACTTCATGTGCTTTATGCTGGGCTTCATCGAGCTTTTGCTGCTGCTGCTGCAGTATTCTGTCTTTCCTCCCGAGCTGCTGCTATCATGACAGGAGAGATGGATGACAGGAGTCGGCAAATGCATGTATGTATCAAAGGTATGCACTGAAGTGTAAATAATAAAAGAGGATACCTCGTATTCACTGAGTAATTTGTTCCGTTCACTCAACTTATGTTTGAGCTCTGCCTGCAAACAGATACAGCAGCATGATGTATGAGTACTATACTGCGCCCACATAAACCTGCATCCGGGGGTCAAGCAAGTCAAATATTTTATCGTGTCAAACGGAAATCATCACTTGTCTCACATTTTCCCCTTCGAGCTGATCTTTGGCCATGTTGCACCTCAGTAGTTCCTGCTTTAGCTGCAGCACAGCATCCTCCTGCACTGCCAGGCGCTGCTGCAGAGCATCCTAATGAGAGAGAAGGGGGGGATCAAAGAAACGTCGAGAGAAGACCTGAATACAGATACACTGCATCCACCTGTGTTATCGACAGCATCCTCCCACTTCTAAACTTTATTTTCTTTACAAAGCAATGAAAAAAAATATATTGTGTTTGACAGGAGCTGCAGAATCATCAGTTTGGGACAGCACAAGAGTGGAACAGATTGAATTCTATCCTTTAATCCGTTTTAATTCACACACAAAGGACAAAATGAGAGTAAGAGGTTTACCTTGATGGCCTGAAGGTGGCGTGCCTCCTGTTTGTGCCTCAGGAGTTCCCTCTTAGAGCCACACAAGTGAACAGAGGCATTAGAGAAAGGGACTCTTTGCTCATGAGGCAGCTCATCTATATTAAACCTAATTACATTTACTTACTGTACCTTGAGATCAAGGGCTTCCTCCACACTTTGGTCCAGACGACTGCGGATTAGAACCTTCAAAGGGAGAGGGTATGAGCAGCATAATTAGAGAAAGGAGAAATGTCAGAACGCATGAGGAGGCAGCGGGCCTGCATGACAGCGGGCTAGCAGATCAGAGAGATTCAATTGTGCTCTATAGTAGCCACTCTCGAGCGGAGTGATGGCTGCAAACATCATCACAACAGAAGGGCTGACATTGACACTTCACACAGAGTGGCGAGCAAGTGTTGTTTTCTCAAGTTAGCAGAGAGAGGGCACTGTACCAGCTGCTGCTCAGCGTTGGCCCGGTTCTCTCCAAAGCTCACAGATCCATCCTGGTCTTCCTCGGGGAGGGAGCCGTGGAGCAGCAAAGCCTGAGGGCAAAACACACACACACATATTTAAACACTGTATATATAGACACAGTGTCTGAAGGCCTGTAAGCAGTCCTATTAAATATACATGAGAGGCCAGATTTATTTCTGTATTTGTATTTGTAAATACAGCAGTTTGGGATTTTTGGACTTGGCTGCACAACAAGTTTCCCATTCCAGTTAATAAAGCGAATTAAACTGAAAGTGAATTCAACTGAAATGAACTGTGTCAAATTGAAATGAAATCGAAAAGCATGTAGGAGTACACACAGACTTCAGCCCCTCACCTGCTCTCATCCACAAATACAGCACACTTCTACGTACAAATATATTCACAGTATAAAATAAAGCCTATATCTTCACGACTTAATAATTCAAATCAATAGATAGATAACCAATATTGATCAGTTTGTTATAATAATAATAATATACTATTTTCACTAATTATTTTTTTGTTCATTTGTAATATTTAAAAATGTATTTTCTTATAATATTTTTTGTCTTTATTTAATGCATTAACTCAGAGTCTGATATCAATTCCTGGGTAATAAGTGTTGCGTTGCACTTACTTTCTTTGTCTTTCTTTTGTTTTCTTATATACGTAACAGCATGCATCCATATAAATCATCAAGGCTCATTGTGGAATACAGACAAGTGTAAAATGTCTAAAAGCTACTTTATTTTGTGATCAATTGAAATCACTGAACAAATCCAAAATGAATGTGGTGAGTCGGAGGTCTTTAACCAGGCTACAAAAACTCAATCAAATATATAAAGTAACAATCTAATGTCTAACTATTTTGGACCCCAGAAAGACAGTACAGGTAAACTTAGCATTAGTATTTTGGACATGTATTGTAAAGAAAGACAGTACGGGATGTGTAGTGGGCAGACTGATTGTGGAAAGTTGACCTCATGCGGTCAACTTCTATGTACCTCATGTACCTCATGCGGGTCTATTTCTATGTACTGTACATGTCAAAATATTGCTGAATACGAGAAATGACTCCATACATGCTAATATATTGTCACTGTTGCTAAATATAATGTGTATGTCACCTGTTTTAGATATTTAGATATATAAATATATGTATACTGTAATAATAAATGCACCATATACTTTAACATATATTTTAGTAGTATAACTGCTGTTACAGGTAAAGCATATGATATATATATATATATTTACAATAAATGCACCACATACTTATATAAGTAGATAGTAGTAATAAGTAGATTACCATACTCAACCTGTAGGCAATAAATATAGGAATAGCAATTTCACAATAAAGGGACAAATTATGTCTGTATTTTGAATTATATTACAAATTAAGAATAAAAATGTAGATTTAATTAATCAACAGTATTAAAAAATACTGCTTATTACCACATACATTAGATCTCTGAAAATGAACATCTGGCCACTGGTTCAATCATTACTCTCATAGGGATTATTTTGCACACACATATTAATATTGGATGAGCTGCATATTGATTTTAAAGTTGAATAATAGAGATTAGATTGCCAGCCTGATGAGCTGTTGAAGAAATTATAAACTTCTCTGCCAAATATTTCAGCAGAGCAATAGAGCCTAGAGAGAATAATGTCTTCGATGATAAGCCCTGCCAGCCTAATAAAGCGATTGAATCTATTTATCTTTTCATTCATATTTTTATTTAATCTACTGGATTCGCTGAAAAAAATCGGACATGTGGGCAGAAGATCTGAAGTCTAAAATCTCACTGTGTGATATATTTGAGCTGCTGCATTCCTGCGGAGCATCAGCAGTCTGTGTGCCCTCTGTCCATGTGTTCACAGCAGCGGTGCAGTTTGTTTTTTAAGCGTGTCATCGCCGGGACTTACCTGTAGGCGGAACACCATCCTCCTGGCCTCCTGCATCTCCTTCTCCAGCTGCTCCTGGTGGGCGTCCAGCTGCTCCTCCCATGACTTCTCTTCCTCCTGCCCATCGTGCCCGAGGGGGGGACACAATCCACACAGAGACACCTCCTCTGAAAGGAAAGGAGGCACGGGGGAGATGAGGCAAGGGAGCGTGTTTTTTGGGCAAGGGTGGGTTCATTGCATCGCATCTTGCTCTACCAGAGTTGATGTGCAGCCAACCAACCTGTGACAGATTTCTTCTCTGTCAGCTCAGATTTGTCATCCCGAGGTTCCCCCTGGTCCTCAGACTGATCATGGGCTGTTTCTTCTTTCAGGGTGTCGGTGGACTGGGTGATAACATACTCCTCTTTGGGGGAGTGAGCGGGGCTGGCTGAGCTGAGACTGAAACAGATGGTGGGCACAGGCAGGAATGAGTGTGTTTGCATCTCCTGCCAAATGAACGGCAATAAATAAACCTAGCTGCATAAAATGGAGATATACACTTTAATAACTCCCCAAGGAGCACACAAATATGAATGAATCCCATCTGGGCTAAATATTTTAAACCATCTTCGTTTTAAACATATCGTGCCCATAGGAATACGGCGTATCAGATGTAACAAATAACAAATTTAATGAAAACAGCACAAGAGACAGGGTTGAGACTTGTCCAGAAAATCCACAGTGGGAGCAGGAACGGGTGCAAACTCTTTCATTTTTCCCACAGGAAATTCTTTACATGCCTTGCTCCTCCTTTGGCCATAATTTCAAAACATAATGCTGGCATGGCTTCTGAGTGGCTGGTTTCCTTTCAGTTGTCCGAGTTGTTTTCTGAGAGCACCTCCAGCAGGCCCGAGGTTCTTGTCATCTTCGCTCTGCCGTGTTTGAGGAAATAGAATACAGCTACTGTGACCTGTGACCTATGGCATTATGCATGGTCCTCAAACAGAGGATTCCTTCTTTCTCCCTCTCTGGGAAAAAAACGAGCCTGCGTCTGCGGAAAACACATCTAAGCTCCACGCAAGTAAAGCATCACAATTTATCACCCTGCTCCTCAGGCCAGAAAAAAACTGAGAAGGGGAGGAAAAAAACTAACTGTGGGATAAAACTGTTTACAAAGCAAAGAATGGCTTGAGGGGTTGTATTTGCACAGTTTAACATGTTCTTCCCATACATATGCCGCAAGATTTAGATTATAGCCGATGAGATTTTCTGCTTATCTAATAACATTACTCAGCACAAGCAAATATCACAACAGACAGGAAACACTTGCATTATCTGTCACTTCATAGAAGAATCCTGTTACGCCTGATGATAATGTGCACATAAGTTCTGTCTCTGAGGCACCAAACAAGACAAGAGTCATGCTGGCGGCTTTGTGGGGCTTTACTTGCATCGTGTTTAATCACATGAAAAGTGTCTGGCTACGTTCACCGCACCGAGAAACGTCAGATGGTTTCACCCCCCCTCCCTGCTCCTCACAAAGAGTCGTAGCACCGGGTCACATAAAAACCACGAACTGAGCGTCTTATCTGATGCTGCTGTGATTATCCCAGAGTGTTCCTGCCTCTGACTAATCATGCCATTGCAGATGATGACACTATCAAGATACCCTCTATCATAATCTGAAGGTGTGGCAGCCCAATAAACATTTATTTTAGATGCTCGCTGCTGATCTGTTTCACCAAAAAGCCTCATACATACTGATAGATTTGGAACATATGTGTTGAGCCAAAGATTAAGCTCTGGGATTTGCGAGAGATGAGCTTCAGTTCAACAGATTAACATCATTTGGTCAGAATTGGTGGAAGTACATTCACTCCAGGACTGTACTTAAGAGCAATTTTGAGGTACTTTACCTCATTTCTATTTTAAGATACATGACACTTCTTCGTCACTGTATTTCGGAAGAAAATATTGTATTTTTACTCCACCATATGAATCTATCAGATGTAGATACTGGCTACCTTTCAGATTAAGATTTTAAAATTAAAAAACACACTGCTTATCTTATCGTCAGCGTTCGGGAGTGGTGAACTACATGTAATTAAAATAGTAGTTTAACTACACTTTGCAGTAGCTTCCTGGTAATTTAGCTACAATCATATTTACACACTCAATGACAATGTCACAATGAGTGACTCAATGACTTTTCTTTTTTTTTGCCATTTTTTGTGTAGTAAACTGCTGAAACTATCATTTTGAGCCATGACAGGATATAGATGATTTTTTCGAAAATAAAATAATAATAAAATAAACTTCCATTTTGTCCTTCATCGTTATTGCAAGATTGTGGATTGTCAGCTCCCCTGTGAAAACATTTGTCTATAGTTTTTTTAATATTTTGAATCAGAATTTGTAAAACTATACTTGAATATGTTAGGTGTCAGTTAGTCTTGACCGTTGTATTTATTAACAAATGTCCTGAGAAGTTGTTGCTATTTCTGAAATTACCTGGCTAACTGAGTAACCCTACTTGGCGCAACACCCCCATCCGAAGACAGCTGTTTGATGGAGGTTGTACACAAAGCCAAAGCATAGCAGTGTATTTTATCATTTAGCTTACATATGACGTGAACAAGTGGACATGTTTTGAAATAAACTCAATTGAGTGGCATTTTTTGCCAGCATGTGACTTTTTTGTATTGTATTTGTATTTTGTATATTATATTATATTTGTATTATATTATATTATTATATTATACTATATCATATCAGATGCGTATTGTCAGTGTGATTTTTTGTATCGTTTGAATCGCTTTTTCTAAGTCGCTTTAGTTACCTAAATTAGATTTCTCTCTGGGGTAGCTTTGCTGTAGTTCAACTTCTTCCAGTGTAAAGTAATTGGTAGCTTGCAAAGCTGTGCCTTCAAATTAGCTTCTCCAACACCGTCTGTCTGACTCCTCACAAAAGAGCAGTCTCTGCTTGAGGCCTCTTGTTCAGTTTCTAAGATGGTTACATTTCAGTAATTTATCAAGTACCAAAAAGGTAAATCAGAGGTAAAATTATCCAGTATTTCACAAAAAAACAGCAAAAATCAGAGCACAGTCCTAAAAACTGATTCAAATGTATGTAACAGCAACTTTGTTTTTTCTTATTTTCTCTCCGGTGAATCATCTCACAACCCCTCAGTCATCGTGTGACTCTTTAAGGGACAACCACCCTTAAGTTTGCAACCACTGCATATTGATTGTCTAAAACTCCATCTGGACCAAAATATTTTTACACATCAAGGCAGCGATATCAACATTTTTTTGCAGAATGTGTACTTTTTACTTTAGATACTTTAGGTGCATTTTGCTTATGATACCTGAGTGCTTAGGTAAGGTTAAGTACTTAAGTATCTGAGTACTTCCAACATTGCTGATCAACATGAAAAGTCCACACATTAACCAGATAATAGGCTTTTATTTAGAAGTCTAATTTAAAGGATTAGTTCAATATAGCAGCCTGCAGTTGGCTTGTCTGGTATCTACTGTACCAAATCTAGAAAAAAAAGATGGTGGTTTTTTAAAATGCAGTCAAAGCCCTAATGTGAGCCATATTAAGCTGTAGAAAAACACATCTCGTATCTGTTACTCTAATATAACTTAAAATGTATAATCTTCATCCGAATCGTGACAGCCGGTTATGGAAGTTGGACCGTGGTTGCTAGGCAATGGCAGCTCGGCTCCCACAGACACATACAGAGACACACCCACACCTACTGCACTGTAAACACTGAACAATAAAACAATAAGCTGCACAGTTTGGGAGCTCAAAGTCATATTGTCATGGTGAAATGCATCTCTAACACTAACACAACACACATGCTGATCAGGATGGGGAGGATGATGTATGAAGTCTCCTGATTTAGGCCTAATGTTTTATGCATGTCTGCTGCTGATGCACTCGTGCACAAAAAAAAAAGATGATGGATTCACATAATGTTGAAACAATAATAAAAAAGAAACACAGCTCTTACCATTTCATCTGTTTGGCTCCCATGCTGGTGTTTACAGGCTTAACCTCCCATACAGTTGGAGCCCGGCATCTGGGTGATGCTCTGCTTCTCAGTCAGGACCATAGCCCAAACACAGCCAGAGGCGGCGGGGAGGGGAACAGCCCTGAGAGCAGCAACCAGAGGACTCTCCACGTCGCACACTGTGTTCAATCAGAAATAACAGCACGTTCAAATCCTCTCCAGCAGCATATTCCTAAAACACAAAGCTCCAAATCCTGATCAAAAGCCCCTGAACCCTTCCCTCATAAATCACACCAAAGCTCAATCCTAGCTGGGAGAGACAGACAGAGAGAGACAGGGGGGGAGAGAGGATTGGTGCTCAGCAACACCAACGACTGAAGTCTGCCTGGTTTCTCATTGCACTCGCCTTGTGCCTGAGCTCACCAGCTCCCATTCACGAACACAATGTTTTTTGTTCCTTGCGGACAAGAACTGATGCAGCACTTGTGCATCTTTTTCACCCTTTTTTCTCCGCCGGTCTTTTTGCATTTACTCCCTCTGCCCTCCCTCCCTCCTTCCCCTCTCTCCCCCGTCAGCTCGGTCACACTGGCTTTGTATCCGTCCTTCCTTCTTTCAGTGAGTGAGGATGTCAGACATGGCTCTGTCTGGGTGTGTTTACCCTCCCCCCTCTCCCTTATTCCTCCTCCCTCTCCCTTATTCCTCCTCCCTCCTTTCCCCACTGCTCTCCCCTTTCACAAGGAGGAGGAGGAGAAGGAGGAAAAGCAGGAGGAGGAGGGAGATTTTTCTCCCTCTCTCTGCTTTCCCTGTGCTTTCAGTGTACAGTATATCACTGCGGCTAAAATTAGAGCCCACGTATGGATTGAAAAAGAGTCATGAAAATGACACAGTCGCAGGCATGCACAACATCAACAACATGCCACACAAGTCAAAACATACAAGAGGTTAATGACATATTTACAGTCAGAGGAAGTATCAAGTTGGGAAAAAAGCAAACAAAAAATGTTATTTATGGAATGCACACATCAGCCTACAATTACAGCTCTTTTTATAGTGCTTGTTGTTGTGAACAGTATTTTTACTGCAATTGAGAGCCTAAAAACAACAACAACAACAAAAAACACAAGTTATTCAGAGAAAAAAAACCTGAACATCAGAGCCATCCGATTAAGCCCACATGTAAAACGTGTCAGATTTATAATTTGAGCAGCAGGCAACAGAAACAAAAGGTTTTCCGTGACATGTGCTGCCGGTGTTAAGTACTCGTTTGAAAGGCGTTTTGGCTGAGCACACTGTCATTAAGCTGTTAGAAATGCCGGTGTCATCAGCAAGAATGTGAAATGGGTCTCCGCGTGGCAGCTGACATGACAGTGACAGTGTCTTAAATTCTGCATGAGCACCATCAACACATGCTTCAATGAGCTACTTTACTGTCGAGTGCTGATACAGAGCCATGAAAATGTGTGTGGACCACCCGACTAAAGCGGTGTTAGATTTACAACAAGGGCAAAGGCACTCGAAGTACCAAAAGTAAAAGTACTTACATGCAGATTTGCCTATTTTAGAAGAATATATATTACATTATTGTACTATAACTCTTGATGTGTAAATGTTTGAGCATCGCTTTATTTAACAACTTTTTATACACTTGGGTTGCTTAGTCCATAATAATATATTGATTTCATTTATTTGTTAATTATATTTTGTGTTAATAATCTGAATTTTCCAAGTAACTAGTAATTAAAGCTTTAAAATAAATGCAGCGGAAGTATAAGGGAGACACTATGTAATTAATGTAAATATATCAATTTACATACAGTTCTGGGATCCAAAGACCAAAGAGGGTTTCATGTTTTACGCTGACTGAAAAAGCCCAAAAGAAAATTTGTGATTTTTGGCTATATAAATCAAACTGATTTAACAATACAATGGCAAAAAAGTTTTAAATTATATTCTAATACTTCAGTAATAAAGCTTTACCATACCTAGAACATTTTATTTCAGTAAGTATTAACTAGAATGTTATTAAAAACTACTATGGGTATTTGGAAAGTGTGAAAATTATGTATTTTATTATCACAACATTAATATTAATCAATATTTTGGTGTTTTAGCTCCTCAAACATGGCATATAATAACACTATTTAACACTGTATTATTAACTAATTAACGAAAACTATTAGATGGTCTAATCAAGTGTTGATTAGAAATCCTGACCTGTTTATGTTATCGCAGCATAATTCATTTTTCAATTATGGGCCCCATCACGATCACACAAATTAACAGTAATCTTCACACAACATTGTACATTTTAGATTCAGAGCTCAGAGAGCGGCACTTCAGAGGTTACAATTTCTCTTGTGATCCTCAGATGTCTCGATATGTTATACCCTGACTGTCCAGCCATCTGTTTTTCAAAATGGGCCAAAATTTGTAAAACTTTTTGTAAAAAAAAAAGGAGACGTGGGAATATTTGGCCATGCTTTTTCTGTGCAGGCTGAAACCAAAATGTTGTACCAGGCAGTAATGTGCATATCCACCTATTTGATGAGGAGATTTAATTAAATTCAATTTAAGATTTGTTTCCAAAGAATAGGTGGCATGAATATTTGGGCAGAAGGAGAAGCTGGTAGAGTTTAGTTTGGCAAATTCAGTCACTTCAGTCACTTCTTGAAAACCCTTTCCCTGAAACAGCTTTCATAAAGTTACTACTGTTTTCTTCGTGCACTCATCCTTATTCTTTTGAGCATCTTTTCAAATGTTTTTGCTCCACTATTAAAAGACAAGGACAAACTCAGGTACAGCACACAGGCACACGATGAAGATCGGGCAGAGCAAGATGTGACTGAGGGGAATTGGGGAAAACAAAGTGTTTTTTAAATGGAGAATATTCTATTCATGCAGTGGTGATATATATGGAGTGACTTTGCTGTTCAAAGTGTGGTGGGAAAGTCATCCCACCGCTGGGGAGCCAGGAGGAGAGAAGAAAGCCGGTTTGCCACAGGGACTAGTGTGCAGCTGGCCAATTTGTAAATCAAATGAGTTGCTAAAATATAACAGATTGTTTGCATTGTCACCATGGATTCTGATTGGAAATTATCATTGTGCCCGCTACAAAACAAGAGCTACCCATCTTTTTATTTCAGTGACCTTCAAACAGATATGCATGAAGCACCACGGACTGATAAGAGTTTGTCCTTGAGAATCTCATCCATTTTTGTTGTCAAATATGATTTAGAAACAGACGTCTGTGGCTGCTTAGGTCTATTGTTTCAGAGATAACAGTGGAGAGAGTGAAAGGTGATTCAAATTCAGTCTCTGTCATTATGAATCTACTGTATTGTCCACATTTTTTCTGCAATAAATAACTCCCAAAGTGAAATAAACTATTTGGCGCTGAGGTTATCTGAATATTATCAAGCACCTGGAGCTCATATCTCTGCCAAGGCGGCACACCCTCCTAGATCTGTTATTTCAATAGCTGAAAATTTCCAATAAGAATAAGATGTTTTGTTTCATTAAATCAAGTGTAATAGTTAATGGGAAAATACCAAATTTTTTCAAGAATTCTGTATCTTAAGAAATCCCTGATCCACTTAGATTCGGGTCTGACACCAAATATCTCCAATAAACCTCAGTATAATCTGTCAGCATATTTTTCATATGACTTTCTAACTAATTTCCTACTAACAAACAAGAAGTAAATTTGATTGAAAAAAACTATATATAGACATAGCAGTGATCAGATGCTTTAATTTTGTAAAATGTATTTAAAAATAATATTTAGACTACAAAATAGTCTAAAGTCTTGCATTTAAATCCTTGCTTAAAAGTATTATCAGTCTAACGTACTTAAAGCAAAAGCAAAATTTTAGAAAACTCCTTTAAAGAAAAATGCTACTTTTGAAATGCAGAGCTACAGAAGTATAAAGTCAAAAGAAAATGGAAAAATGGAAAAACCAGTAGTAATAAAGTAGTAGTAGTAAAGTAAATGTAGTTGATTATTTCCATCACAGTTAAATGGACTCTTCTGTAGATTCAGTATACAAAAACTGTCACGCTTCTTTCAGTGCTCAATGCCTCAAAAATTTTACATTAAACTACTTTGACTCCACAGCTTCAAATCGACTTGTGCGAAACAACAAAGACTAAAATCCCCGCTTGTGTGGAACTTCTGATCTATTCTGAGAAAAAAAATGACTAAAAATAGATTACGTTTTCATTAAAAGGTGACATTTATGACTTGTTTATCAGACATCTATGATTAGTGTCAAAAACAGTAATTGGTCAGAACTTGAAGGGCCCAAACATCAACCATACTGAATAAGACTGATATATCGATGGGAAGAAACAAACTCAGTTCAACGAGGTCCACTTTTTCATATATATATAAAAAAAACTGTATGCCTGTTTTTGTCAGTGTGACATTCAGGCTCAAGCAGTTCAGTCTGGTGAACATGCCTGTAGCCTATTTTTGCCATGGAGCAGCAGCTTCAAAGTGTAGAGTCTGTAAAGATGCAACTGCGCTGTGAGACACAACTTTCTACATGATCACACAGGAGATCCAGCTGTGGCATAAAGCTGACAGGCAGTTATCTAAAATTAGGTCTAACATGCATGCAAAAAA
Organism: Scortum barcoo; assembly: GCA_023238725.1. Taxonomy (NCBI): domain Eukaryota; kingdom Metazoa; phylum Chordata; class Actinopteri; order Centrarchiformes; family Terapontidae; genus Scortum; species Scortum barcoo. The sequence continues at coordinate 9,538,451 of CM041552.1, read as the reverse complement.
CAAGATGCCACCAACTGTGTAATATTGAGAGCACATTTCATCTTCATGGTCAATGGTAATATGAACAAGCTTCATATATGCAGGCATGTACATTAATTATTAGAACCACTAATTAGACTCCCACTTCACTCCACGCTTCATTATGTTGTGCATTTAAATAGTAATAGTAGAGGCAGAATAAGTAATTAAAAAGTGATTCATCTTTCAACATGCCACATGTATGAGGATGTATTACCTGAACTCTTTGCACAAATCTTTGGATGATAAAAACGTTTGTGATTGATCTCACAGCTGGGCCCGACTGCGTGTAGAAACCTGTGTACCCCTCTGAGGACTTTGTAGTTTGTTCTTATGTGGTTCAGCTGTAAGTCAAGTCAGGACATGTCTGGCCTAACTTAGCACAAAGTTCAAAGACATGATGAAGCAGGGAGAAAATACAGTATATTTTTGTAAACTCATATTATTTTTAACATGCAGGTTGATTTTCTTCAATTGTGTTTATATTTATTTCTGATCAAGGGAGAAACTTTAGCCTAGATCTGTCATGAGACTTCAAACAACAAAACTGTTGTATTTACTTACCAGATAAGTAGATTTACTGTATCTTATGTAAGTAATGCATGTAGAAACGTTACTCACTCACAGGGGCTATGGCCAGTGATGAAAATGAGCATATTTAGTCAAGTACAGCACTTAAGTACAATTTTGGGATACTTGTTTACTTTCTTTCTCTATTTTTTGCTGCTTTATATTTCTTCTCAACTACAATTCAGAGGCAAATATGGTACTTTTTACATTTATCTGTTACTTTAGTTACTATTTCATTTCTGGGCTCTGATTATTAATACAAAATCAACAAATTAATTCTGCTACCAAGCAGTATATTAGGTCATATATAAAATATAAAGCCACATCTTTACCAGCTGCAATATTAAAGTGGCTTACACATTCATACGTCAATAATCATAAACCAATAATATAATACATATAATACATTATTCTTAAATGGGCCATTCAACAAAATGAGTACTTATATTTTTACTGTGAGCATATTTTAATGGTAATACTTTTGTACTTCTGTTTGACTAAATATTTAAATGCATGGCTTTTACTTTTTCTTCACTGTGGTATTGCTATTTCTAAAACTCTAAAACAAATCCACAGACAGACTTTAGTTTATCAAGTTTCTATGGCTTAGTAAACATGGTGAACTTACACATCAAGCAGAAACAGGGTCTTCCCCCTTCTCTCTTTCCTGCCATCTGTTGTATTTTAGTCTGCTGAATTTGAATTGATTGCTAAATATTTCTCCATCAGGCACTTGTTTGTTGTTTAGGTTTGTTGTCTAGCTGATCTAAACAACCAGCCAGTGTTGACTCTCAGTGTGATCAGCACTAGAAAACATTTAACATTACTGTGAAATTTTGACATAAAATATAGCCAATTAGTAGTTCTTCAAAATAAAGGCCCATTAGATCGTTTTATTTAAGATCTGAAATAAATATCAAATGCAAATGTTTTATTTTTTCGATCCAATATTGATATTTCTAAGTGTGACGAACTTGTATAATGTATTTATTAAAATTATTCAAATGATTGAATTATTTTTTGAACTATTCAAATTAAACAATGTACCAGGATCGATAATCTTTCGGTATTGAACATCCTTTCACAGCAACAGGTCACGCCTTCTACAGGGGTGATTGACGGACCTTTGGACCAATCACAGTTCAGCTTGCCCACAACGTCATTACGTACGTCAGTAAAGCGGAAGCACCGGTGTTAGTGAGCCGTGTTGTTGTTCCTGTTGAACGCTACTCGTTTTTAAAAAGGTACAGACTGTACAAATGAATGAAATTATGGCGAAAAGCTGCAGCTCTCGTAGTTGGGTATCTGCACGTAGTTGTAGTCTCTTGAATTATGCGTTTGTATCTGAATATACGGCAGTTAGCTACTGAGCTAGGCTAACATGTGATGTTGAGTGTAGCAGAGTTAATACATTTATCTTAATATATATTAAAAATACTTGTTTGCTTTTCATACCTTCATCTAATTGGGTCTGTCTCATGTCAGGACTCATCATGTCGAAGCAGCCGCTCGGAAAGACTTTGTTGAAAAATGTAATCCGACACACAGACGCTCACAACAAGGTGAGTGTTTGTGGTTCATTATTGAACATGTTATTAGGCACTCCAGACAAAAATCAAGCCTTCTAGTAAATTCTTCATTCATAGAGATAGATCAATAGAAGTACTGACTTAAAAAAAACAGTATTATGTAGTGGTATTTTCATTTTTTATAACCCCTTCCTCACCTTCTCATTCAATATTCATTGCAATCTGTTCATCTTATATGTTTTGATCTTATGTTGCAGGTAATACCCTCTCATCTTATATGTTTTTGTCATATATGCTTATTTTATTTGATTTTATTGCCACTATTAGTATTGTTTTTATTTTACACGAGTGTATGTCTGTCTGTCTATGAAATGGGCTGTATAAATTAAGTTGATTGATTGATTCAACTTAATGGTTGGCTGCAGATTTGTTGATTTATGTAAAAGTAAATCTAAAGCTTAAAACAGTTGTTGTCATTATTGAATAATCTGATTAATATTTTCTTCAATTAAGGCGTAGTCTACAATCCTGAAAGATCTGCGAAAGATCAGCGAAAGTCTGATATAGACAAATACAACTCTCCCTTCAGTGACCCTTTGGATGCTCCTCACCCACAATATTCATGGACACGCATTGTCCTGATCGATCCAAACTTTATTCTAAATAAGCATTTACTTTTAAACTTTTAAAAAGTCTGCATTGTGATGTAGTAATTTCTGCATCCTTTTGATCTGTTTATTGCAGCAAAATCTGTTTATTTTGGTCATCATACCTCTGTAGTAAGCCAGGTTAATTCAGCTGATGTATGACTCACCAGATACAGTGAATATTTATTGATTTATTTACACAATAGACACGGTAACACACAGCATTAGTGTTATCATGTGCATGAGTATGATTTGTCACAAAGGTTGGATTAGACTTGCAGACTACACCGTTAATTGATTAATTGTGATCTCAATTGTGATATAAAAGGTCACACAGTGGTGAAAAGAGTCCATCACAAAAAGTTTCCTTAGGTTGCTTGTCATAAGAAACAGTGGAAAAAAATCCTCCCATTTGAGTATTTGATTATTGAAATAGCTGACAGTGTTCTGTCCAGAAAAGTCTTATCCTAGAGATAGGTTGTGTTTTTGATCTTTACATGGATTAAGGTCATTCTGATCCAGTTTAAGGCCCTGGTGATTGAGCTGAAATATGAATGTAGGGCAGTGATGATGATATTTGGCAGCTTTAGGCAGAAACTGACTGTTACACTAACTAATTTGCAGGTGTATCGGGGAAAGTACAATATTTAACCTCTAAATATTTAAATCATGTATACTTGAATGTTTTTAGGGAATTCAAATGCAGTCTTTAAAATACGTGTGTGAGAGCGAGCGTGTTGTTTGTGTGTGCGTATGTGTGTGTGGTCCTTAACGTACTTAATATTGTCAACCCCGCTGCAGATCCAGGAGGAGATTGAGATGTGGAAAATGCGAGGCTTGGAGACCCAAATGTCCCACCAGAGACATCTATCAGATACTGAGTGTGTGAGGTAGGAACACAGACTGGCCAAATTAAATCTGAGCCACCTGAACACCTGTGACACCAAAGCTAATTTGGGAGTATGTTTCATAATGTAGCTGTCAGTTTAGAGGGCTGTTACTGTACGTTTTGATTTATTGATGGTGGTTATTTTCCAGGGGGCGAATGCACTGCCATCGAGTGCCAGATCAACCTAGAGAGCTGAGTCGAGGCAGAGATAGAGTCTCAGAACATGATGACAGAGAGGCTCGATACTGGACTCGCAAACTGTATGAATTTGAGTCCAATGATCCTGAAAGGTACAGCACACAACTTAATGATCTTCTAAATAGTTTTTTGCGCTCCATGGGAAAATCTCAGTGGCTTATTTCCAAAAGGTGAAAAGCAGAAAAAGTGATTGATTTGATTCCTCTTTCTGTATTTATTTATTTTCATTTATGAGGGAGAGGGCACATTTATTTCTTTAAACTCTAATGTAAATGTTGGGGAGTTGGACAAGATTAACAAATTTGCATCTTCTTCTCATGCATTCACATCACAGGTGGGGACATAGCGGCTTCAAGGAGCTTTATCCGGAGGAGTTTGAAAGTGACAGGTAAGCAAAAATGCAGCACCACATCAAAAAAGCAAGAGATTAGAACTAAGCTGAAAATGCAACTCAGATTTTCAAGGGGTGCTCCAGTGATTCAGCACTTCCATAAAGTTCATGTGAGAGGAAAGATTTTAAAAAGAATTGTCGAAACTGGTGTCGCAGATCAGTATTTTTCTGCCTTTTAGTCCCCGTCCAGCTCCAAGTAATCTGGAACCTACACCTTCCATTATGCAGCAAAACAGCATATTTTGCTATGCTGTATTCATGTTATAGGAAATGCTAGTAATTACCAGTTTCCAAATTATAAACATTGCACACATCAACCTCCAACAATTTTTCTGAAAGCTCTGATTTATATAAGTTAGAACTTTGCATTTATTCATGAGTAAGAGCCTGAAAACAATTCAAATATGGATTGTAATGTAATAAAACCCTTATTTTGTGTATAAGTATGGTAAAATGGGTGAATTGCCCCTATAAAGCATACCAAAAATCCTACCAATTGTCTGTCTAACCATTCATTTATTGTGTTAAATTCGTCTTTGTCCAGTGAAAAAAAGAAGACCGGGCGCCGCAAAACGAAAAAATCCAAGTCCGATACAGACGCAAGCTTATCAAAACGGTCCAAAAAATCCTCTCAAAAGAAGAAAAAGAAAAAGAAGAAGAAAGACGAGGAGGAAAAGCGCAAGAAAGCGGAGAGCTCGAGCAGCAGTGATGACAGCGGTGCTACAAAAGACAAGCAGAGGAAGAAAAGGACTAAAAGTCGACATAAAAACAAGAAAACTGCAAAAACCAGAGACAGAGACGACGACAGCAGCTCGGGGGACGGTAATGATGAAGAAGAAAGGGAAAGACGCGCTCGCCATCGCAAAAAACGAAAGCAGGACTCCTACAAAGACTCAGACTCAGGGCCAAACTCAAAAAAGAAGAGGAGGAAAAACTGGAAAGCAGCAGGTGAGGAGAGCTCGCATGATAGTTCTGGAGACTGAGATGCACACAGACATGGACAGACTCGCGGCTCAGGTAACAACCAGGAAAACTACTGCAGATTCCTTTGTTCGTCTTTACTTCACAGAGGGCTTTTCTCTGCAGGGCCATTTTGTATTGTACTTTGTTAGACATCAACAAACCTGTGCTGTCGGCCCTCTCTGTGGGCGTTCTGTGCAGAAATACCTCATCCAGCTCTGCAGTGGCTTGAAGCAGACTGCACGGCGGTACAGACAGAAGGAAGCACAAAGAAGGATGGTGGAGTATCCACCGCCTGCCTCATGAAGATTTCTGTCAGCTGCAGGCTCATCGATCGATCATTGACTCGCCTCAGACCGTCTGCTTCACGAGGAGACAGCCTGTCCTGGACTGACCAGTGTTGTTTGTATTTTATTTAAGCAAAAAAAGACAAATTATGCAACTTTCCTCATCAATTCTTATAAAATGTGCATTTGCTTTTATTCATGCTTTTTTTAGTTTTGTAAATTTTAATATTTTTATGCACAACATTGTCATAGGTGAAAAATAAACTTCTCTTTGGTGTTTTTTAAAAAATGGTGGAATGTACTTTTTTTTAAAAACGATAAGTCAGGTTCATTAATTTATCATCACTAAATATCTCATGATATTTTCTATTTTTCTTATCGTCAACAAAGATATGATTACAATTTTTTACAATTAACAAGTCTGTAGTGAAAGCCTGATACATCTTAGGGACTTTACTGTACTGAAGGTAGGGTAGTCTGACTCATCCCAAATCTATACTTTATTTCTGCCTTTGGAATAAAGTAAATACTTGCATCATAAAAGACCGTTTTCACCTTGCACTAAGGTGCAGTTTGCCATATGCAGAGGACCATAGCACCTTATTAATGTGTACACTGGTGATGCACATTAGAAGTGCCATTAAGACATTAAGGCTTAAATTGGGGTGCACAATTAAACAAGCTGTACCACCTTAACGGTTAGTGGAGGAAGGTGTTGCAGTTTTATTCAAGATCAAAGAAAACACTCGTCGTAAACTCTGGGGAGGGGATCGCTTCTTTAACAAAATGAAACATAATGTTTCACTTTGTTAAAGTCCCCCTCTCACTACAACCATAAATTTTCACACAGTTCCTTTAACCTAAATTGGTTAAAGTGTTAAAGCGGTTAATGTGAATACTCTTATGTCCTGTAAAGTGCATGTTACTGCCGGAGCCCCGGTCCTCTTTGTTCTCTCCAGTCTTGGCAGGTTCCTCACTGATTCTGGTTGTGGTCCATCTGTCTGAAGGTTCACTGGCCTGGTGGGGACATGATCTGTGTCTGTGTTGTGGAGAGAAGGTCGAGTGGCTCAGAGCTCCATATGAGGACTTCTAGAGATGCACCTGGACTCATGGACTCATTTCCATTACCTTTGATACTTTCATACATGGACTAAACCCATGAACTCAGTTTATCTACAGTTTATTACGACCCATGTTTAACTCCATATATGACTGATGATGATGTTCTCTGTACATGTGGCATCTATTGCACGTCTGTCCGTCCCAGGGAGAGGGATCCCTCATCTGTGGCTCTTCCTCAGGTTTCTTCTTTTTCCCATAAAGGGTTTTTTGAAGTTTTTCCTGACTCGGTTCGAGGGTCTAAGGACAGAGGGTGTCACAACTGTACAGATTGTAAAGCCCTCCGAGGCAAACAATGTTTGTGATTTTAGGCTTTAAATAAATACATTTGGTTTAATTTTGATTCCTGTGTGCCATAGATCTCTGTTGTTTAAAATATAGAAACTGGCCAACACCGTACTTCGACAGAAATAATTATGTATCTCATATTTTCTTTGAACCTCAGTTTCCACCTGTCTGTTTAAGATAATGTTCACGTGTTTGGAGCCAAATACAGCAACGTAATGAGGCTGCGGTGTAAATCAAGACAAGTGAGTTAATAATTCATACTTTAATACTTGGAAATAACCTCTGGCATAAGAGAAATTACTTTTCCGATTTCAGGTCTTGTGATTTTTTTTTTTTTTTTAATATGTTGAGCTGTTTGTACAGAAAAAAGACGATAGGTCATCACGGATCAAAGACCGTGTCGCAGTCGTGTCCCTGTTTGAACATGCAGTCTTATTATGATGCAAGAGATATACCTAAGATATACCTAATACCCTTCTATTCATGATCAAAGCGAATTCATTTAGTGATTTGCAGAAGTGCTCTTTAACAGCTATACTAGTCAAAGAGCGCACATGGGCTCGCCTCTCTGCGGAGGAGCAGCAGATTGCCTTCTTTGCTTCGGTAATGTAGCACTTTAGGCGGATTTCATGGCTCAGAAAAATATTCAATAACACCAAAAACCGCCCTGAACACAGAAATGTAACACTACACTCTTATAAAACGGCACTATTCAAACCACATTAACATCATGATCTGGGCTGCTGGTCAGTTTCTCTCCTATCACACTTGTCAGGCTACATTTGTATTAAACTTTTTTTTTTTCAAACAAAGTATAAATAAACCTACAAGTAGTAGGCTTGAGCCATCTGGGTATTTTTAGATAATCTGATACTGAAGGAAGTGTTGGTAAACCATTTTGAAAGAGAGAGAGAGAGAGTGTGTGCGTCTGTGTGCTGGAAGAGCCCGAAGCACTTTGCTGAGTCTGTGTCAATAGGCTAAGTGTTCTCTGTAAGCAGCAGAGAGGGGGCTGTGTTGAGTTTGGCTGCAACTGCCCAAATCTTGGAAATGGAAAAAAGCAAACGAAAATTCGCTTGGTCAAACCGGTATTGACGGAGTTTTTAAAACATATTGTCAAGGTTAATAAGCATTTTGGCAAGAGGGCAAAATCCAAAATTGGGTGTTTTATAGCCGTGTATATCTCGTTAAGACGTCTTATTCATGAAATAATTATTCAGAAAAGAAAAACCAGGAAATAGCATTTTTGTTCTTGCATCTTAATGAATATTAAAATGCAATACTGATTCACTGGCTTTTCAACCTCTTCACCACTTTGCTAACCTCTTTTACTTTACTAAGTCCTGCAAATGGTTCAGATGGAGGAATGATGTTTCCACAATTAATAAAACATTTTTTATCCAAGTTAGTGGGATGACAATGCTGCTCCTCACTGAAATATTTCAATAATTAACCTGTATATATGGAGCATGTATATAATATATTTTATATTTATAGCCTATTTACGTCTTTTATCTTCTATATTTTTATATCTTATTTTTTGTACTTCTAATCTTATTTCAACATCTGCTGGATGAATTGGCACAAAAGGTTGCACAAGGTTTCATGGTTCCCAGAGGAAGTACCCGAATGACTCTGATGATCCCCCGGTGTTTCCTTTGGTGCTTTGGTGAACTTTTGTTTTCGTGTTCAGAGCAAATTGGCAAATATTACCATGCTGACACGCTAAACAAAGGTGCTTAACACTGTGAACGTTACCTGCTAAACATGGGCAGCTATGATCACATGCAGCAATCTAACCTTGCTGTGCTGTGCAGTAGGAAAACTCTAACTGCAAGCATGTCAGCAGGCTAAAGTTAGTATTTAACTCACAAAACCGCTTGCAGGCCATTAACCTATTAGTTATGTTTGGAATTAACATAAATAAACACATTAATGATATATATATATATATATATATTTAAGTTTAAAAAATTCTGCTTTCAATCTTGGCAGTGAAATTATGTCTGCAACTCATATAGTAGTTTTAAAAAGCCCCTCCTCGCCCTTTACTAACTGCAGGGAGAGTGTTATTTTCTGATAAATGGGCCGTCAGAGCAATGGGAATTTATTTTTTCAGCATAATGGGCTGTCAGACAGATGGACTTTCGGTCCAGTGGGATGTTTTTTCGAACTACTGGGCTGTCGGAACAATGGGCAGCTCCCTTTAAAAAAAAAAAAGCCTTTCCACAATATGGGGTGCAACTATTTGCTAATGTCTCTTACTGCAAATCTCCTGTTACAACAATTAACAAAAAACTCATTTACAGTATTTGCAATATTTTGCTCCAGTTGGAGAATTTCTCCCAACAGAGACTGTGAATGAAGTGTCTTTATGGACTCCATTTTCAGGAGACACACAATGTTTGTTGAATTAAAAAAAAAAAAAAACATACCTGAAATGATGAAGTGAATTGTTAATCATTTAAATGTCAAGTATGTCAAAATCAGAAAAATGTGAATAGTTACACAAACATCTATTGCACGCTATTGGAAAACCAGCAGCAGTGGACTGAAACTTTTTTTTTTTTTTGCCAATAACCAATCACAGAAGAAATTGATACTTTTTTTAAAAAATCAGCACTGTTAGAATATGGTTTGTTAAAAAAAAGTGGTAATATTTCAGAGCAGACATCATGGTTAGCGTGGATAAGACTTAAAGCCCAACACGTTCAAAACCCGGTTCAGATTGGACTTTTCAAACCCGCATTACTATGCATTGAAAACAAAATGGGAGCTTCAGTGGAAAAAAAAAAAATCTCACCCTCACCAAGCCACCAAGTCAAGGCACATTTTTTTTTGCAGTCACACAACACGCTTTGCTGTACCCCCAGTGTTCGCTAGTTTGGCTGCCCCGGCCAATTTTGAAGATTCAGTGAAGACTCAGCCTCCTCCTGCCTAAGCAGATTTTTTGTTGAATAATGGTTACAGATAGGAGCAGCCATAAATGCTTCTCCTGCTGTGAGAAATGGTCAAGAGCACATTTCCAGCATGGAAACCATCAGTACTTAATGAGGAGATGGACAAGGGGCTGAAAAATGTGTGCACCACAAATTGATAGCAGAGCATTTGCACCCTAAATTCTTCTTCTATATGGAGGAAAAAAAAAAAAGTAAAATGTGAGTGTTTTTGGCTGAAGATGGGTTAAGTTGTAATGAGGGGAAAGGAAGGGATGACCCCGTTCTTATACCCGCTCCTCTCCGTCACTGAGGATGCAAATGGGGGATTCAAGAGGATTGAAAACCTCCAGTGTGACTTATCTCTCAGCTCCACGTTTTATCTCTGTGCTGTCCACGCAGATCCGTTTCATCTCAGCCTGCGCTAAGTAGCTGTAATCAGACGGAGAGGGCGGTTTCTGTGGCAGCAAAGAAATATCCCTCATCCCACCCAAAATCGTATCTTTTCCCATGGTCATGTCTATTTCTCTGTTAAGCATTTATATGCATGGTGTAAGAGTGGTTAATAAAAAATTATAATGCAGCTGTAAGCACATCTAAGTACATTGTACATTCAATGATGATGCATCTAACTTGTGTGTAGACTGCTCATGAATGACTTACAAAATAATATAGAGAAATATGACAAAAGTGAAGGCACTGAGATGTGGCTGAAGTTTCTTCGTGACTTCTGAACATATTTATAGACATGCTGGTATAAACGGTTAGTAAATGTTTTGTAAGATACTGTGTGGGTTTATTCATGTAGTCATGTACTATTAAATATGATCACAGATGTGTTGTATTGTATTATTAATCATTCAGTTGCAGAATGTGCAAAAGGAGTTCTGGATGTTGGCAAACACATTTAAAAAACACTTCAAAATGCCCTCCTCTCTGCTTACGATTACATTATTAGGTGCTATAAAACATTCATTATCTGTTTACACACAGTGCTGCTAATAAATTCTAACTGAGCAGGGTTTAAATAAAGTGTAAACACCTTTCTTAAGATCTAACATTTTCAGAATTAGAGCTTAAAGGCAGGATGCTACACAGGCTTCCTGCTAATGACGGTTATTAAAGCGCCCTCACTGCAGACTTGCAAGTTATTGGGAACTTTACAGAGCTTTGTCTCCCCCTAGTGGGAGCAACAGATCTCACACCATTGTTCACAAGAGCACTTGGAGTCAGCACCACGTCCAGTTACCGCGTCCCTCGTCGCCCCACACCCCCACTCCGCTTCGTGGACGTTTGTGCAGCTTTCACAGGAGCCTTATAAATAGTACTCAGGAATCAAATATTTATCATCTCAATTCGTGTGTCCTTCCCAGCAGTGAGTGGGCACACGCTGCTGCTCCCTCAGGCACAAGAAGAAGACGCCACTGACACGGTTAACCCACACAAAAAATTTAATACCCTTCGTGAGGGAATAAATGGTCCAAACTTTGACATACTAAATAGGGCGAGGTGTGATGACACAGGTTTTTAATGTAAAAACTTGCGGCCAACACCCAAATGCTTTGTAAAAAGTCATGTGACATATGACTTACTTACTTACATAGTTAGTACACATACACCAATGTTTTAATATACTTATATATGTCTTTTTTGTTTGTTGTCTTTTTATCTAGACCAGCCAGATACAGTACCGATTAATATACAGTCACATCTGGAACAATACCTATTTAACATCATACAGTCCGACCATCAAAGAGGAATCCACGGTCGGTCTCCAAGGTCCATCCTCTCTACGCTAACATTAGAAATCGGCATGTGTAAAATCCTGTTCTTTTTTTTTTAATAATTATTATTGTATAGACTGGTGGTGGTGATACTTGTCCTTGTATCTCGTGTCTTCTGTGCAAAAGTTTTTTTTTTTTGTTTTTTTTTTGTTGAAAGAACCCAAAACATGATTGACATAACAGGATACCTGGCTGTTCACTTTACAGTTATGATGAAGTTTTGTTTTTGTGTTTTTTTTTTCCTTTTCTCTTTTTAAACAATTAAACAGTCACATCCAAACGCCACACCCCCTTGGCATGTCACAGAAAAAGGAGAAACTAAAAATCCAAAGAATTGCTTCCCATAATCAGGGTGGGAGGCAACGATAGAGAGGAAGGTTTATGACTACAGTGAGCAGCATCCTCCATTCGTACATATTTTTTTAGAGTAAGGCACTGCTGCATAAAGAAAGGACATGGCCAACAAACCTCTCTGGGAGAATGACGGGGAGTCAGGATGAAGGGAGACTGTGTTCTTCTCCAGCAACTCTCAGAAAGTTTGCATGTGTAAGTTAATGTGCTTGTGTTCATCGTTTGCTGTGCGCAAGAGAAAAGTGTGTGTTATATGGCATGTAGACATATTTGTGTTTTTACATGTGTATGTCTGCATGTGGCTGAGCCGGGTTTTTTTTTTTTTTTTATTCCCCATCTCGGCTACACTGTTTTCCTCAGACTGTGCTCTCAAGCATCCACTCAGTGCTGCTGAACGTAACTCTCCTGTTCGCAAGGGGCGATGACTCCGTGTTGAGCTGGTTGGTGGACTTGTGCCACCTCGTCCTCGCCCTGCGTGGGTAACTATGACTCTGAAAAATGGAGTAATCCCCTCCATCGAACGAGAATCTGTGCCTAGTTCGTGCCAGCTCATTAGGGAGCAATCCCATGTTGGCCAGGGCACTTTTCTTGTCCTTGAGCCTGGGAGCCTCCTTTGTGCCAGCATTGGGGCCTATGAGACACAGGGACATGGTGGAGCCCGTCAGGCTACTGTCCGTCTGCGTGTCCTCAGATGGGGGGCCAGAGCACTGTGCATCCAGGCTGGTTCTTCTCTTCATCTTGTCTACAGTCAGAGGAGGCAGCTCCACCTCCAGGATGGCAGTGGTGGCCGCCGAGTCCTCCTTCTTCTCGTTGTCCACCCTCAGCACCAGCGCCATGCACTCTTTGGGCGCCTGGGCTTCGCACTGGCCTTCATCGGAGGGCTGCTTGGAGGCGGAGCGCTGGAGCCGCTGCTGGCTGCCGTTGGTCTGGGAGTGCATGCTAGAGCTGACCTTGGTCTTGCTGTCGTCTGGGCTGCTGTAGGCCTTGTAACGGATCATCAGGATGATAATGAAAACCAGCACTGACGCAACAATTATACCACCGATAATGATGATCATGGTGCCTCCCAGGAACTGGCTGTGCATGAAGCGACACTGGCTGACCTCGCTCGCCGTGTGGAACTGCACACAGCCAACCACGCGTGTGGCCGTTAATGATGTGATACCGTCATCATAAACTGCCAACACACAAAGGTCATACTCCCGCCCTGCAGCCAGATCATTGATTAAGAAGTTCTTGCTGGTAGATGGGATCATTCTGCGGAGAAAAGAAACATAGTGCGGTGGTGAAGATGTAGACGATTAATCATCAGAATTACAACGCCCACATTTACTGATTTGCATAAGGTGTATTAAATTACACAAAGGTGTCTGTTCCACACAACAAAAAGACAACAGGGACTTCGCAGCTATAGCATTAAATATCATTCATTCTGGTAGACAAACATAAAAAGCACAACACTTCATTAAAGTTGACTTATGAGAGAATATGTTATATTATAAAAATGCAGTGAGAAGTTGCTCTATTGGGTTCGTGTATAAAATGACAGCCAGGGTAAACTGCAAGGTGATAAACAAGGCAGAAGAAGCTCGCTGTCTAAAGGATATGCCACAACAGCTGCAGGCTGCAGGACAAGTGACGCATGACGTGAAGACAGTTTTGATGTGTGAATACCTAAGGTCAAATTTTGTTGGCAACTGCAAGATTACCCGGCTCTAAATACAATGGAGGAAGGCATTGTCTTCAGGTCAACATTGGCGTTAATATAATTAGAAGCTTGTTCCTTTTCCCTAAAGGGGGACTTTGATGGTTATCATTTGTAGGTAATAATGTACCACCTAAAGACAAAACAACACTCAGCTCCATGCCTAAACTGGATGAGAAAATTATACAGGAGAGCAACTCATTATATCTGATGAAACCTAAAAAAAAAGGAAGTCGAACCACTATTATTAACTCCATGAATATATAAATCCTGGGATACTTCTCTGTATACCAGATTCAGCTCATGTGCGTCACACGTTGCATAAGAAAGGCACCAACCTTATTCTCCTATTTAAACCAGTATTTTAATAAGGTTTGCAAATGTTTTTACTCACTGTTTTAAAGACTGAGCTCATTTTGCCATGAACCATAAAACATATTTAATTGTTCCTCAGGTTCATTGATTTTGCCATTTTTCTCTGCATCTGCACTTACTGTTTTACACACTGGAATGTATCTTTTACAGTATATTGACCTTGAGCTTGTACAGTTTCCCTCTATTTGTTGCAAGCAAGCAGTGGTGGAAAACAACTCAAATACTGTACTTAAGTACAGCAAGTTTAATGTATTTTCATTATTTGATACTTTATGCATCTACTCCTCCACATTTCAGAAGCAAGATATTATACTCCACCACAGTACTACTATACTTTTCAGATTAAGATTTTATATAGAAAAAATATAGTCAGGCTGTTAAATATAATATGTAACTACAACATTAAAATACTAAATAAAAATGTCCATTTTACATAATTCTTTTGCTTACATTTCACTGGGGGACCATTGGGTTTTTAAATCTGACAGCTGTTGTTATTAGTTACATTTCATATTCATATTTTACATAAAAATGATAATCTTACAGAATACAGTGCTTTGTTAAAAATCAAACCAGTGGTTCCAGTGGTCTTTTTGCTTGTGACCCCCTTGAGTTATTAGTAGTTCTACAAAATGAGATTTCCTCTCTATACATCTCAGATGGATTCATTTAAATAACTGTTGAGTCCCAGAAAGGTCAGACTATTCAATATTTCACAAAAACAGCAAAGATTATTGAACAACCAAAAAAATGAATGCAAATATCACTAGCAGATTATTTCTCTCCCACTAATCATCTGCCTATCCCTCATAACTATTCTGCGACCCATTTGAGGGGCCCAACCCTCAGGTTGGCCACCACTGGACTAAACCACCTAACTGCACATAAAGTAGATAAAACTAGCTCCACCTCCACCAGCTACAACAGTAAAATGCTGCTTACACATGCATCCGTGTCAAAATCAAGTAAGTACTTAAATTCATTCAGAATAATTTAATACAAATTTTGATTGCAGGACTTTTATGGAGTATTTTCACAGTGTGGTACTGCTACTTAACCTACACTTAACTAAGTAAATGAACTGAATACTTCTTCTCCCACTGCAACCAAGCCTATCATTAGAAAACCACATCTAAGCACACTGTGTTTCAAACAATTAATGCAGACACTTGCTAATGATACAAACGGCTATGTGCAGTGAAGTAGTGCACCCTCGTGTTATTGTTTATTGTCATATCATGTTTTAATGATGTGTGCTGGACTCCACAAACTATTCAAGTGATTGCAATAATCCACTGAAATGTCAGATGCTGAAGATTACTTGCTGAATCTCTAAATATCTTAACTTTACTGGACTCCTTTTTTATGTATTCAACCTCAGTTTATCCTCCAGATTACACTATAGGGGTTCTGCTTATTTCTGGACATACTTAATCATTTTACATCTTTGGGATCCGTCAATCTGCCATAATGCACTGCTTTATCACTCAGCAGATGGTAACTCCAGATGTCTCACCTTTTACTCGTGTCCCTGTTCTACCACCCTCCCCTCCCCTCACCATGGCTTACCTGTACACCAAAGTATCGTCTGCCGTGCTGTTGTACTGAATCTGGTACATCCTGATGCCGGGGATATGGCGCTCAGATGGCCAGCGAATCACAGCGGAGGAGGAGGTCAGCTCGGTGACCATCACCCTCCTGTCCTGCTTGTCAAAGCCCTTGGTGTCATTGCCAGATTTGGAGGAGGTGGTGATATCTGAGAGGCCAGGGTCCTCACGCATGTGGCCTGTGTTGTTAACAAACAAGGGTAAGGGGATCATGTTGATCTCAACAGCAGCTGTGGCGATGCCTGCGGCATTGGATGCCACACAATTAAATGCCCCACTGTCCTTCAGCGTGGTGATGAGAATATCAAGGGTGCCATTATCATACAGGGTGGTGCGGGAGTTATTATGCACCAGCTTGCCGTCTGGTGACCGCCAGTGAATATCTGGGTCCGGATCACCCACTGCTTTGCATTTAAGAGTGACTCCCTGCCCTTCCATCACGAAGGGCTTAGTGGAAATATGTTTGGTGATCAGCGGAGGCTCGCAGATAAACTCCTCTTCTTGGATGGACCAGAAATACTTGTCCATGAGGTGCTCTGGTGAGGCACAGGTCTCCAAGTCATCCTCCCTCGTCAGTCTGCGGAGCCACAGCAGCTCACAGTTACAGTGAAGGGGGTTTCCGCCAAAGCTCACAGCCAGAGTGGAGGAGCTGGAGCCCTTGGCGTCGGACAGGACCTGTGCGTGCTGGAACAGGCTGTCAGGGGGCAGCTTCTGCAGCCTGTTAGAGGTCATGTCAAGGCGTACCAGCTTGGTGAGCAGCGTAAACGTCCCTGCTCCAATGTGGTCGATCAGGTTGTGGTCCAGAGTGAGCGTGTTAATATTGGTCATTCTGGCTATGGCTTCCCAGGGAAGGCTGCGCAGGTTGTTATTGGAAAGATCCAAGTCCTCTATGGTGGAAACAAACTCATCGAAGGAGTTGGGGGCCACCTGATGGATCTGGTTGTTTCCCAGGATGAGGTGCCGCAGGTTGATGAGGCCTTTAAAGTGGTCGCTCTTTATCACGCTGAGACGGTTGCCATCCATGTGGAGCGCCCGCAGGGACCGCAGGCCGACAAAGGCGTGTGGGGTGATCTGGCTGATGGTGTTGCGGGACAAGGTGAGGTGGACCAAACTTGTCATGTTGAAAAAGTCTTTCCTGCGGATGATGGTGATGAAGTTGTCAGTGAGGCGCAGCTCGACGGTCTTGCGGTCTATAGTGGGGGGCACGAACAGCAGACCGGTCTTAGCGCAGAGCAGAGTCAGAGTGGGGGAGAGGTGCTGGCAGATGCAGCGGCCGGGGCAGCTGTATCCCTTCACCAGAGCTGCACACAGCAGCACGCACACAACCAGCCGCTCCATTGTTGATCAGCTTCCAGGTCCTGCGTGTGGGACAGACAAAGGGAAATAAGTGAGACACTGAGTCAAAAGATAGAGGTCTATGAATTAATAAACAGCATCATAGCCTTTATGAGAGCCTGCTGCTAAAATCCAGAGTCTGACCAAGATTGCTGAGACTGCCAGCAAGGTATCAATCACAGAATGAAATGGAGCTTTTCTGGAATAATGGCACCTGGGATGATGAAAGGCTGCACCAACGCTGTCAGAAGCCCATGTCTCTGTAGCCTTTTAATGGAAATAACAGAATGCTTTTTTTTTCCACCGTGCCACCAGGCTGCATCACTACTGAACCGTGTAATTTTTTGAATGATCACAGGACAGTTTTCCTATATTAGGTAACTATATGCCATGTACATTTCCATCATGTAACAAGACTTGTGTGTTTTTCTTGCTCCGAATTCCACATCAAGGTGGAGAATTAAAGGTAGAAAAGGGCACTTGTCAGCAGAGCTCAAGGATTTTTATGACCTTTTCATGCTCTTTGCTCAGCCCATGCTTCCGAGATGTACTGCAGAATTAGACAGAAACCTGTCATGTAAATCACGGCAACAAAAAGTGAAGGTGAAAATGGCGGAAAAATGGCTTGTTTTCGAGTTCATCCGATGGAGACATTAAGGACGTTCTGATTCTCTGATTCCCATTTAGAAGTATTGATTTCAGTCTCGGAGAGAACACGCCTGTGGTGACAAAAGTAAAAAGTGATCCTTGGCTGTAATAACCATAACAGACCCCAGTGGAACACAAACGGTGATGTGCTGATGTCACATTGCCAGTGGGTTTCCCCTCTTTGGCATCCATCTTGATCGCTAATGCCTTAAGCTTTGCTGTTGATGAGAGGGCCTGTTAGCGCCGATAAAGTAAAGGGATGACAATTGACTTTTCTTTTCTGGGATTCGAGTATGACATACTTCAAGGGCTTCTACAGCTCACCACCGCCACATCCAACCCCACAGGGTGACACTTTTGATCCCTGCCATATCCAATATGTCAATCAAAAGTATTTCATTCACTCTGGAAAAGCTGGCTGTGGATTTTAAACGCAAATAGTGTTTGTCACCATTTTTGATGCTTCATCCAATTTGTCACAACTAATTTTAGAGACTCTTTATCTATGTTACACCATGTTGAGGTGGTGTTGATGTGACTTAACACCACTGATTTTGTCCTCTTTTGTGCCAAAAGCAAAAGCATCTAACACTCACAGTGCCAGTGACCCTGAATGGTCCGTGTACGTTCAGGCAATTCGTTTTTTCGGAAGTACCATAGTTTTTTACAACCAAAAACGGAAAAACGGAAAAACCAAGCCAAATTTCCTTTCCTATTTCCACAATCCAAAAATGAAAAACGAGAAAACCAAATTAAAAAAACGCTCCGTTTTTTGGATTTTGGCAATTCCTTTTCTTATTTTTCCTTCAGAATTGAAAGAATTGAAAGACATAGACAGGTGACCTGGAAGTCAGAGTAAATATGTCAAAATAAAAGCCAGGATAAACGTGTAACACTATGCAAGCACATCAAGACCTGTTTCTGTGTTTATATCTCTATGGAATAGGAATATTCATCATTTCAGTATTGCTGAACATTAAAAAAGTCCATTTAATAAGTTACTACAACACCTAGAATAAATCCTGATTAAATCAATACTTAAATTCCCTGGCTTTCCCGTAGGAATCCTGGTAATAACCAAAAACACAGTCACTTTATTCATAAACACTCAGTAACACACAGTAATGACAGATTCAAAATGTAGTGTGTAGTAGTTATAGTTACTGCTATCAGTGCCAGGCTTGTGTTGATAACAACATAAAGGAGAGACCACAACCAGTTTGAAAAGAAATAACAAAACTTTTAATTTCTAAATAAACAAATTCATTGAACCAGCTCAATAACCATAACTTCATAGACTGAATGGAAAATGAATCTCCAAGCAGTAGCTTAGCTGATTATCTATGCCCTGATGACAGGCTGGAGGAAGTCTATGACCTACCTCCAATCCCGTCAACCGAAACTGCAGGTCCCCAAAGCTGTCGTCATACATCAGTATTATAATTATTATTATATACTCTCATGCCATTATCATTATTTCATCTGCGTATTTGTTCAATTTCAGTATTTTATTTTTTTTGTTCTAATTTATAGTATTTTATTTTATCTAATTCTTTGTATTTTCTTGTATTTTCTATACCTAGCTGGTATGACAGCTTAATTTCCCTAAAGATAAAGTCATCTATCTATTCTATCTATCTATCTATCTATCTATCTATCTATCTATCTATCTATCTATCTATCTATCTATCTATCTATCTATCTATCTATCTATCTATCTATCTATCTTACTTAATATTTGGTAAATAAATTGGTGCAAAAGTCGATCACTGACATTTCCCGTTGTGTTTGCAAGACTGAATATGTGCACATCATCACATCATCTTTAGAGCTCATTCGGTTTAGCAGCTGCATAGTTTATGTATGGACACATCTGGCACTGTGATTACTGAAACGGTAAACAATCTGTCATAACCCTGGTTACGCGTCATCCTTCTAGGATTTTATTTTGAATTTTTTTTAACTTCCGGGTCACTGTCTGCTTGAAAGAACGTATAGATGTAGCTTTGGTATGGGTCAACGCCTCGTATGCAATGTGTTTGCATTTGATTCTGAGCATACGATAGAAATTAATGAAATATTTCAAATACCACATGTCAAATCTCACAACAGAAATACAAAAAAAAATACAAGCCAAGACTTTTTCACCCACAGTTAACAAAACAAACTTGGTCTGATGATGGTCTGTGACAGTTTATTTGTTTGAGACAGTGAGAGAAGTGAGAACTTCAGAGAGCACTGCTGTCATTTTTCATCAACCTGCGATGAAATTTCTTTTCGTTTTTGGCTCTCTAGCACGGACACACACACACGCACTGCTGGCTGGCTGGAGACAACAGGGTGTACCTCGTTAAGTATGAAATGCTGCTGTCCAATCAGAGCTCTCATTAAAATTGGGGTTTGTGTGATGTAATTTTCTGAGGGAAGTAGAATAGCTTGAAGCACATGTTCGAACCAGTGGGGCAGTTCCTCAAAGGCTGTTAAGCAAATGCACTCAACACTGGCAGTAATATTTATTTATTTATTTTTATTTTTACCTTAAAACAACAACAAAAAAACACTTTTTTTGTCCTTAATTGGATGGTGACAGTGAAGAGGCAAACAAAGGAGAGAAAGAGGTGTATGACATGCAACAAAGGTCACCAGCTGAAACGGCTGTTTTACTTCAGTGGACCATCAGACTGTGCTTAAGGAAGACACTGGACCTGAACCTTCGCTTGCTTTGTCTTTACATCTCTATCCCTCCTCTCACTGTGCAGGCTTTGCTTTAACCTCACTCTTTCTGCAATCGAACCACCTGTACTGAAAACATTTCTCCTGTGCAATCTATTGAACAAAGAATAGACAAGCAAGACAGAAATACAACATGCACACATAGTTAGTTTCTGCGTTTGTTCGCATTTCCACTGAAATCATTTTTATCTGCAAAAACACACACTAGGTCCAAACCCCCCAGAGAGAATTTATTTATTTAGCAACGCTCCTTTATTGTTGGCAGCACAGTGTGCCTGCCTTGTCTAAATTAATTCCTCAAATTTCCTTTTTTAAAGACGCTGGGAGAGCTAATAGAAACAAAGCAGGCTACAGCAGAGCAGATCACACTTCCTGTTAGAGTCCTGTATAAGAGCTACAGCGGGGTGAGAGAACTTCAACAGTGCTGTGATCTTTAAAGTGGATTTAATCTAATATTGTTGCCCAGGCTTATTCAATTTCAATATGATAGTGACCTCGCTTAATTGTGTTAGTTTTCAGATGGTAACTAGGCCACAAAGCTCAGGGTTTCTCAGAGGACCATCTGTGCCAGAGCATTTCCTGCCACACCGTCGAGGATACTCTATTGATCTTTCAGCATCTCAGCGAGGGGGGGGGAAACTTTGTTGCCACGGCAACTCTGGTGTAGAATGTAGGTCTTTGAATTGCATTAAGATGATGTTGAGCTGCCCGAAAAAAGCGAGGCTTCAGTCTTAATGTGCACTGAGAAGGTAAGAAGGGACGTGAACAGATGGAGGAATGGCCGAGTAAATGAAAAGAAAAGGGCAGCTGGGCCTCGCATTTCTATTTATGTTTTATTGCTTAATATTAGTGGCAGCCACCAAATCGATATTGAACGAAGACAGCGGGAGGGAACACAAGTTGAATTGGTCTGATTTAACGTCCGGTCATGCAGGAGCACAAACTTTCACAAGGGATTACTTTGATGGATTACTTTGACATTTTTAATTATGAATCATTTATACACACACATGCATGCATACAGATGTATGCACACACTGTATGTGCATGTGTGTGTATAAACATCTGGCCAGCTGTGAAACATCTGGATATTCCTTGAGTTTGAGAGCTTCAGAAACCGGTTTTACAGTGTAGTTATGGGTAAACTTTGTTTGTAAACTCCAGTTAAAGCTCATCCCTATTTACCACTGAATATAGTGAGATTAGCATTCTAATTCATTATCATTGAAGTTAATTTGATAATAACAATTTACACCCTCCAAGCCCCCAGGTGTCATTTTTAAATTTAACACAATGCTTTTTCTAAATGCGAATCTAGCCCACACCCTAAAGTCCATCAAGCTTCCTTGCTGTTGACTAAAAGAGTCTGAATTACTTGTTTGAATGGTTAAAAAACCCTGCAGACCTGCAGAAACAACCTGAATATGAGATCTGGGCAGCATAAGATATAATATTTGGATAACATGTTAGCCAGCAATGAAAAATAAGCATTGATAAAAATGGCCTGCCATGTTTTTATTAATAACCTAGTCCGAGTTAATAATGGGTTATAACTTGTCATAAAAAAAAAAAAAATCAATCAGTTGTTCTTCAGAACAGCAAATTGTAGAAAAAAGTGAGTAGATTCCCAAATATATTTATCTATATTTAATATTAATCATCTGTCAATATAAAATAGGATACAAGTTTTGCTTTATTTATGTCTTTTTTTAAATATAAATAATGCAGCTTAAAATGAATGTCAGACTTTGTAAAGACATTTCAGATATATTTGACAGCTAAGCAGCTCTCCATGTGGACACTAATGACTAATGACTCTCATCTGTATCAGAGGTGCATTCGAGTGGGTGGCAAAACAAGCATGAAGAGAAAAAAAACCCCCAAAAAACGCTAATTTAACCGCTGGAGGGTGCGTGAGACAACAAGCTGTTTTTTTTTCATGTTGGTGGCTCTCTGGATGAGGGTGGGGGAGAAGGAGGGCGAGACGTTAGCAACTTTTGGTGTTGCCTTCAGTGATGATAGATGCATGCTGTAGGCGAGGTGTTCTTGAACTGGGAGGTCAGATAACCTCCTTTAGGTAAAGGGCTGAGACACTCCGGGGAGGGGCTTATTCAGAGGCTCTGCTACTGCTTCTCATCGATTACTGTACATTTTGATTCTGAGCTAAAGTGTGACCAGTGCTCCTTGTACTGCTTGTGTTTATGTTTTTTTTACAACCACGTCTTTGGTATTCTTGAGTTTGATTGACGTTAACTCCTCTACCAGCCAGCAGCTTAACATCTGACTGTGTGGCGATGGTCCTCTTGCCTCTGACACTGGACCAACTCAATTAAAAAAAAGAAAAAGGTGACAGCAACTAGAGCAGAAACAAACACTAGTCAATTACTCAATTGGTCAATTAAGAGAGATATTAGTGATAAAAAATTATAGTGACTGATGAATAGTGAAAAGTGAAAATGGCAAACAGTCTTCGGCTCCAGCTTTTCAAAGGTGAGGATTTGCTGCTACTCATTTGTGTTACCATAGTGAGTATTTTTGTTATTTTTCACAGAAATTTATAATTTAACTGAAAAAAACTGATTAATTGATTAATCAATAATGAAAATAATTAGTTAGTTGAAGCCCTAATTGCAGCATCGTTCTACTGTGGAAGTTCCTCCAACAAAGGCAGTTTGTTTCTTTTTTCACAGCACCAATCAGAGCAAACACGTGACCTGAAATAAATCATTGAATTAAATGTATCCTGAACATCTTTCACTAACTCACCTCATATTTACATATATGCATAATTTGTCACAAGGCTCTTACACGTGAGCACATTGCAACACATGACCGCCCACACAAAGGAGAACACATGCATACATTTCTTAACATCCATGTTTCTACACATTAAAACACAGTTAAACCTGCTGAACAAAGACAAAAAAAGCAGTAAGCACCCAAGAGGAGAAAGCAAAGAGAAGAATAAATTAACTTAGTTTTCAGGGCTACATGTGTGGAAGTGTGTGTGTTGTGCTCTCACGAACAATAGAGAAACTCTGCCGCTTCTTAAAAATGCTTTTATGGTTCACAAATTCACAACAGAGCAGCACTGAAAGAGCGCGCAAAAGCAGATACTTGTGCAATTTCCTTAAATAATCAGCTGCTCATTTAAAAGGTACTCAAAGTAAGAGCTTAGACAGCAATCATAAACAATGCAGCAGGAATCAAATGAAAGCTGCAAGATGTCATCCCAAACAGCTTGTGCTATTTCTGACTGTGTAACACCTTCCTGCGGCTGCATTCTCAACACATAGCATCCAGTTTACACATTAAAGGGGACAAGCAGCTGCGAGGGGAGCGCTTCTTCGCAACTTCTGAGAAAGTCATGAAATCTGTGAAATCAGAAGTCCATATTTCATGGTGTAGGGAAAAAAAAAAGTTTGCTTTTTCACCTGCTCAGTTACACACAAGTCATGTTGGAAATTTTAATTAGGGCCTCCATGAATTCTTTGGGATATTCTCATAATTAAATAAGCAGAAAGGAGTCTGGGCTCTTTATATTCAACAATTATTCAAGACAACTCGAGAATATCTCACAAATTACAGAACTGTCACACGGGGCAAACACACACCAGAGTTTCAAAGAAACTGAAACTGATCAAACAGTGTCTCTTTTATAATTGTCCTCTGTGAGAATAATGTATGTGATCATTAACTGCCATCATTAAACAGTACAGGAAAGTGCTATTACCTGCCATCTTATATTCACTCAGAATGAAATATTCCCCACTTGATGCCATCATAAGATCATAACGAGCTTCCTTTTGCAAGGGCAGCTTTCATGTCATTTTTTCTAATAAAACCCACCACTGGTCATTCAAATCTTAATTCAAATAGAATTATAGGAGACCTGAAATTATTAGACAATAAACTGAAAGTTAATCCGTACTTATTATAATAATTCATTAATCTTTTTTTTATTGTCTTATGTGGTAGTAAATTGAAGATCTTTGGGACTGTTGGTAAGTAATTAAAAAAAATGTAATCATATCATTAAGAATATAATTAATTATGATGAGCAAGTCTTTATTCAGGCCAAAATGCCAGAACTTCCCCTGTTGCAGCTCCTCAAATCATGAAATTAATTAGCAACAGATTTCTCACTTGTCTAATCATTTGAGCCTGTTACAGTCTGCTTCTCTGTCCCTCCCCCCAGCCACACTCCCACTCCTCCACACCCGATCAGGGACATCTTCTACCTGTTCACCAAATGCTCTTTGACTTTTCACTGACTCCAGCCGCTCCCGCCTGCTCTACAGTAAGCTCTTTCCCTCCAGTCCCCGTCACGTGACCTTGCACGACTACCTGCTTTCCATTTTCCCCTATCAGCCCATTTGTACATGCACCAGTTAATTTCCACTTGTTTTCTGTCAGTCTGTCAGAGTTGCTATGCTACACTGTTGTTTCACAGCCAC
Organism: Scortum barcoo; assembly: GCA_023238725.1. NCBI lineage: Eukaryota > Metazoa > Chordata > Actinopteri > Centrarchiformes > Terapontidae > Scortum > Scortum barcoo. The sequence goes on along the minus strand of CM041552.1, from coordinate 9,513,627 downwards.
CTGTACCTGTCCATCTGTCTTCCTGCCTACAAGCTGATTTCTTTAATAAATCAATGTAAATATTCATTTATGCCTGGGCGATGTCAATTTGGGCTCTTCCCCTGCTACCTAGCCATGACAGTCTTCTCTCATTTGTTTCATTAGGTATAATAGTTATATATATATATATATTTGTGTTTTGGGGGCATTTTGCCTTTATTCAAATGTGGACAGAAGAGAGGTGAAAGGTAACAATAGGAGGAGGGGAGGGAGGAGGCATGCAACAAAGGCCCTAGGCCGGGAATCAAATCAAGGCACGAACGATGCAATAACAGCATGGTATTCATTCAATCAATAGGCCGCCACGATGCCCCAGCTGGAATCATTCTTCAAGGCAATATGACAAAAATATAAATGTTGCAGGGTTTTCTATGAAGGTAAACTGACCATTTTTCTGTTTTGGACAATTGGTCAGACAAAACAAGCCACATGAATATCTCACCTCTGGTTCTATGGTTCAAACAATTACTGATGAATCTAAAAACAAAGGGTACTAATTTAGGAGCTGCTGTGTATTACAGTTGCAGCGCAAGTTAGTTGAAGCATATTTTGAATGTGACATTGAAAATAATTTGTTGAATACAAACAATGCCAGTCTGTCCTTTCCTCAGAAAAACTTCTGCCCAGAGCCAGAACATTGTGAGGGTATTTTCTGGACATGACTTTCTCAGGAAGCCGTAAAACGCCAATTAGACGGTGCAGGCAGCGGACTGCTAGCTGCCCTTGTGTGACTCTTGTCAGGATGCAGGCATAATTATTGACAGCTCGAGTTCATTGGAGTCAGCTCCGTCTCCACCAGTGGACGCCTCAACTGAGTCTCCGCAGCCCCGGGGATTTCTGGTCGCATCTCATCAAGGGGGATGGGGGGTATCGTCGTAAACAGGAGGAGCATTTGCATATTATAATTATGTCTGCATGCAAAGGCAGTCCTCTCAATTACAACCCATTTAAAACTTTCAATGAAGAAGAATTGAGAAGCACAAACTATTGTGGCTCCATAAACTTTAATTGTAAGAGCTTCCCATAACAAGATGGAGAACATTTGGATTACACTGGTGCTACGCAAGTATAGTTATGCACGTCATTTGTTGACTGAAAGCTACAGTGACTGATTGTTACCATGCTACCTGTTAATAATACCTGTTTTAATTTGGATACCTCCCCCTCCACAGACATAATCAAACCTCAATAGCTGCATCTACAGTTACAAATGACTGCACTTTGGGTTATTATGCTATAAGAAATTAAGCTTTTTCAGTCAAAATAGCAAATAACTAAAATCTGCACAATTTTTAGTAAATCATTTTTTATGATTGGTTTTCAGAGTTTCTGTATACTCTTCAATATTACAATCACTGGGTGAACAATGCCCATCATAATTTCTCAGAGCGTTTAGCTGGCATACTTGTATTGTTTGTTTTTTTCTGAAAAGCAGTCCAAAACCCCCAAAATATTTGAAGTAGTATAAAGAAACCCTTACAAAACAGAACATATTCACAGTTGAGTAGATAATCTGGAGAAGATATTTTGACTTGGTGAATGAATGAAATGATTGACTCACAGTATCAGCTCTGCCTCACAGTCTACCTCACCATTTCTTTGAGAATTTCTTTACATCAGACAATCTTCACAGGTCATCATGCTATGTTATGCTCCCTTCATGTGTTATACCACTCAAATAATCAGAGGCGAAATCATCATGATTTACATTAATGACATAAGAGTCCCTGTGAAGTCTCTCACAGCCACGCATGCTACGTCTCTGTGCACAATCCCGATGACTGTACATTCACTGAATCCTTCACTGAGATAGTCTCATTAACCACAAGTACCATACAATGGGATGCACACTGCAAATTATTTTATACGATGTTGTTCCAGTCATTCCACTTTATGCACAAATTGCCTTCCTAACTGGGCCAAAAAAATAACCTCCGACTGGATTCCATCTGTTAGCTGTCACAATTAATTGAATAAACAGGACAATGCACCACCCTCTGATTTACAATGGCCACTTGCCTATTTCAGAGTTGCTGAGAGGTTTAGTAGAGCTTCACACTTGGAGAGGAGGACGACCTTTTTTGAAGTTCACACTTTGGACTGAGGAAAGTGCAGCAATTATGATAAGAATGTTCTGCACTCTTTTATGTTTAATGAAATCAGGGGTGGAAGAAGTATTAAGACCTTTGACTTTAAAAGTAAAAATAGCAAAACCAGAATTTTCAATACACGCTGGAATTCATTTGGACGTATGCAAGTAATATTGGAAAAATGTACTGTATAAAAGTATAAAAGTAAACATACTCATTACGAGGCTCTGTTACTGTAACATTATTATATATGTTTATATTAATTTACTGTTTAAACACAGTATTTCATATGCTCATTATAGGTTTATCTTCATCTGGCTAATGATCTCATCTGCCAGACCAATGTACTGAACTAACAAGCATTAAATTAAAATACTCAAGTAAAGTACAAGTGGTTTAGAATACAGTGGTTTAAAACAGAAGAAACTATTCTCCTCAGTTATTGCAAGATTGCAGCCTAAATTAGTTATTTGTCTAAATCTGTCATTTTTTCTTTCTTTTCTTTCTTTCTTTCTTTCATTTTAGGAGGTAGCATGTCCTGACATCAACAACTATCTCAGTGTCCCTGTTTCACTGACATGTTCCGAGGGATTGCTGAAGTACAGTCAACATATTTGTCAAAAGAGGAAAAAAAAATAGCACAGACAAACAAGCCACGATAAAAGCGAGAGCTGCTAGAGAACAATAAACGGACAGACAGTGATTCTGAATGACACCAAGCTTATGGGATTTCTATTTCTGGGCTTAGTTATTTTGAAATCCAGTGACAACAATTGCTGATTTACAAATGCTGTAGCAGCATGACTGTCTCTTCTATAAGTTGTTTCTGCATGTATCTCCATGTGGTGACATTTTCATTGTTTCCTCATTGTCTAGCCTCTGCACTTGAAACCGACTTGCTGTTTTATTTTATTTTTGTGCTCGTGTCACTTAGCATAGCGGCTCCTGCCCTTCTCGCTCTATGCAGACAAGCTGAATAGACCCTCTGAAATGGTGCCTTATGGTGCCACTTTGTGCTACAGTGATGCTGAGGAATCCACACTTGGTTTCAAATCCTCCTCCCAAGGCTCCTATACTGCATTGATCCTGCTCTGTATGTACCCTCGCAAAGTATTATGTATGCCTGTTATGTGCTTCACTGCCACAGCAGACTCACATAGCGAATAGCCGATTTACACTGCGGAGAGAAAATGTATCAAATGCATGAACTTAAAACCTTTCCTGGTTGAAATACACTGTGCTCATTTTACAAGACAGACATGCACTGATCTATTGGTAATATAAGCTGTCGTCAAGTACTGAAGCTGGATTACTGACCGGATTGTTCCATAGCAAAGGAGCCATGTCTGAACAATGCAGACCATCTGTTTATCGCACAACCGGATGACAAATAATGACTGTTTTTCTAACACACACAATATCACAGACCAACAGTGTTTTCGTCACAAATAAAGCTTTTGAGATTTACAATACAGCTACCTTCAGTTTTTAGTCATGCTAATGAATTGCCCCTAGAGATGGCAACATCGGTCCAGGCTGATATATTTCTTGGATGGGTTGCAATTAAATTTTGTTCAAACTTAATGTCTCTAATAACTTTGGTGATCCCCTGACTATTTGTTTAGTGTCATCAGCAGGTCAAAGGTTTCATTAATCCAATAACTTTAGTGATACATTTTTCTTCTCACGCCCATGAGGCTGACATTTGTGGTTTTGAGTGAAAAATACTGGCTGGATTGCCATGAAATTAGGTACACGCAATCGTGTCCCACTCAGGATGAGTTGTAATAATTTTGTTGATTCTCTGACATTTCATCTAGTGTCATCATCAGGTTAAAACTGAATTTGTCCAATACTAATCAGCATGCTGATTTTAGCATTTTGCTCACTGTGCTGAAGTACAGCCTCACAGAGCTGTTAGCACGGCGGCAGACTCCTAATCTTGTTAAACTAGTGCATTGTGATGCTTCTCAGCCAGACCCCCCTAAATATAGACGACTGCATTAATCATTTGGTTATTGAGTCAAATACAAAGTAAATATCCAATGTGCACCTTCGCCTATGTGACTACAGTATCATTTAATTAACAAAAACAATTGAGATTTATTACCAACAGGATCCACATGAATAGATCTACTGTAAAAACTGGACACAATAATGAAACTCACATAGCTCTAATTGATATAGAAGACAGTGGCCCAAATTCACTCAAGGCTGTAATTCTTATGAGTGTGTGTTACAACCCCAGAATGAGGCAGCTATGACTGCATGTGATCCACTCAGTGCACATAAATAATAGACGGCGCAGCTTCAATTTGTCACACTTCACAGGAAAGCCTCTGCAAAGCAGGTTTAGGCAGAACTTTTGTCAAACATATATTATAGGTATTATATTCATATACACACTACAGGGCGTATGAGCTTCACTAATCCCATCTCTGTGTCAAATAAAGCACCTTGCAATGGCAATACATACACAGTGGCAGTGGGGCAGTAAATACTCATAAGGTGTGGATTTATCTACAGTTGGCTTTGTACCAAGACAATGAAGTGAATTAAAGTCAACACTAGCCATTTCCAACATCATTTTATCACCAAGAACCATAATTATGTACCAGTCTGTTTAGTTGCATTGTGACTGTACCACTAGAAAACATTTGTATCATCCTGATCTTGTTTTATTTTAGTTTGGGTTGTACCATCAAGATGGGGCATCTCGGTGGTCTTTCCTTATATAATCCTTTAAAGGATAATTCCAGTTTATTCCAACCTGCCTTATTTTCAATCAATGCGGCTGCTGTGGCTCTATGGAGATTCTTATACGGTTAGCAAATATGGTCTTCCCAGGCGTCCCAAGAGACAAGTGCTTGAAATGCTTCATGTAAAAAACATTTCGATTTGAAAAGCTGTAGGAGACTCCTGGAGCTTGCCCAGATATATGTTGTTTAGCACGACTCATTGTTTCCCTGAATCTCTATTATGGAGGTGACGGGTGGCAAAGTTAGCACAACCCATAGAGCCACAACAGCAACACTTACAGAAAATAAGCCAGAATTCTCCTTCAGCCACATTCAATTAAAGTTTCCCTGTGGACACAGTTAGGTTTACATTCAGTGGCACACTCTGAAATGCACTGTGTTTATCTTTGAGGCTCAATAAATGTGTCAAATGTTTTTCCTCCTAATAAAACATTTGCAGCACCGAATTTTGGAAGAACTGGAGACATACTTTACCCAACCTTTCTGTGAAGTCTCCTCAAAAAATGCCAATAATGAGCTTGATTAGAAAGTGGTTATGCATAAAATAATTTTTTTTTAATCTACACGTCATACCTGTCAGGTTCAAACACAGGTTTAGATGTTTAAAAAGGCAGACATGCATGACTTTCTGACTGAATTAAATCCTTATTTCCGTTTCTGCCTCCAATTACAGTTATTTGGGGAAATCAGGTCAACGCATTAAATCCATGACATATCGGTATAATAACCAATTATGTGAATGAAATGTTTACGATGACAGCAGACAAGCTCATGGCACACTTTGTGAGTCCCTGGTGACAAACCTGTCAGACCAGAAACTGAAAGGCACATGATTATTTTTTTTTATCTATATTCTGTTTTCAGCACTGTGCACAAAGTTAATATAACCATATCCGCATGAAACGTTTCACTTTACTCTGTATAATGGAACAAAACAGATTAACTGCTGTGTAAAGTTACTGATGTGTCAGAAACTTGCTGATAGAAAATGCGCTGACAGGCTTAGTCTCAATTTAACCTGTATAGTTTCATAATTGTGGATGTATATTTTTATAAGAAAAAAGGTTAAGATCTATCGATTGAAATAATTGCACTGGTTGGTGGAGATGGACAGGAAACATTAACTACTATATGTGTACTTTTTTTTTTACCACCAGGGGAAGTTCATTATGGGTCACTGTGCTTGTGGCTGCACTATAAATAATTAGTTCACAACCTATTTGATTGAGGTGGCATTATCAGAAACTGCTCTTTATTTGCCGTCTCTGGTTAATTAGTAAATTTGATAAATTAGCGCTGAACCAAATTGCAGTCCAAAAGCTATCAAGTTAGGAACAAATTAAGCCTGAAAAATGAGGACATCAGAGAACATTCAGCGGGATTGAGCTGAAAGTGCTTTTTTGGTGTGTTGTTCCCTTTTATTGGGGGAAACGTGAATTTAATTCAAAATCCTACATCAAGCAGTTTCCACATATTCAACGTCTCCCAAATGAGTGCTGCTGCCATATTCAATGCAGACGTCTGCTCCGCTCCGAAAATGGTTTGTAAATAAAGCCGCCCCGGATTTGAATGAATTCTCAAAGAAGATTTTATGATCACTTCCCAGGTTTGATGTATGATCTAAAACAGAGAGGGCAGCGCAGCGGCCCGTGTGTTTTTTCGTTTTCAGTTTGATCCGCGGCCCTGGCCCTGTGTTTTGTAGACTTTGCTTTTGCTTTGCTTTACTTTTCTCAGCATTTGCGTGGGTTTCCTCCAGGTGCGTGACCTTTCATCTGAATGAAGTGCAAAGAAATGAACATCACTGGCTAATTAGTGGAATAAACAACAGAGGGTACAGTCTTTCAGAATTACAGATATTTTATTTTATTTATGTATTCTGACTGATGGCTCATATGCTGCTGCTGTGAATGAACTGAGAACAATGCGGCTATAAAGAATTCAAAACCAATACTGTATGTGACTGGGATCGTTTCAAACACTACATTTCTATAATTTACTTCATGCACTAGCACAAGCCATAATCTTGAACAGCAGGGCAACCTGTTCAAAGCCATTATTGCACTTTAATATAGCTCTGTCCATGCTTCTTGTCCATAACACTACACCCTGGCAAGCTCATTGTGCTGCCAGGACCACTTATAACATCCCTGCCTCATGTGCAGCTCCTCCTCCTCCTCACTCTCTCTGCCTATGAGCCAATGCAAATTACAGTAACAGCTTGGACGTGAGTATAATCTCAAGTGGTGAGAGCTGGGCTCCATGGCGAGGCATGCAGGCAGATGGAAGCAGAGACTCTGCCAGGCCTCTTTAGGGGCTCCCACTCTTTCTCCAGCATGCTAGACAATGGAGGAGCTGTGGCTCATTCCCAGCTACTCGTCTGCCACTATCATGCGGCCTACTCCCATACGCTGCATTTGGTAAATGATATGAAAGGAAGTGGGCTCCTGTCGTGGCCTTGTTTAGACCAATGCACAGATGGACACTGATACTGTGCACATTGTGTCATGAGCCACTTAGGGAGCAGAGGGAGGAGACCTGAGGACGGATGTGCAGACGTTCACATTTGTGATAAAAGAGGAGAAGGGCAGCGCAGTGAGTGCGTTTCTGTATGTGTCTCTGCACAGCAGGTGGCCTTTCCCTTGAGCTAAAGAAGATTTTTAAAAATACGCCTTTAAATAAACCACCTTTTCTATTTGAATGAAAGATCATATATGAATTCAGTGAACATTCACTTCAGCACCTTAAGAGAAAAGCTGTGATTCTCTTCTAAAAAAAAAAAAGCATATATTATATTATTCATATATGCAAATTGCATACAATATCTACTCCACAGCATAATTAACTTAAGCCTAGATAACATATGTTGCGCGTCTGGGTTGCCTCAGTGGCAAAAGTAACGCAATTTCAGCAAAGCCTGAGCATGCTTCGATTTGTATCACTAAACTTTTACCCGCTCAACTTCAGTAACTTCTGTCACTGATTGCAAGGAACGAGACAGAAGAGTTTGTCTTGCTCTGTAATTTATGATGCTCTGCTGAACAGTGACTGAAATGGTACATTTATAAAAGGGAACCGTGAGTACAAAAATATTCTGCAGTTACGGATACCTTTTTAGGCTAGGAGCTTGCCACATTGGATTCTAGCACTACAGTAAAAGTTGCATCAAAACGTAATACACCTTTTATTTTGAATGAATGGGCTCCAGGCTTTACACTTGCATGACAACACAGATGAGAGGTACTCTGTTTTGCTGCTCGGGGAGAGAGGGTTGTTTATGCTCACAGACACTGATTGTGCTATTCTTGGCCATTAATGTAAATGGATTCTTAAACTCAGCTGTGGTCCTTGTAACTAATAAGGGTGCTTATGCAATAAAGTTGCACCTCCATGTGTCATTAAATATTCCTCTGAATTTTTAATCTTGTGATGTTGCTCCCAGACAAACATATGTGCCTCGGAGGAGTTCACAACAACGCCCTCTTTCCTGTATACATACATAACAACAAACAGTACAAAAGAATATGATGTATGAAGAAATCAATAGACTGTGAGTCAGCCGTGTGTCAAGATGAGGCTGTTTAAGTGACTCAGACTTGTGTGTTTGCCAACCCTGAGTGCACTAACAAAAAGATATTTGACTGAGCGAGAGAAAGAGAGAGAAAGCACCAAGACGCTGAGCACAGCTCCCCTGGAGCTACGCAACCATTGTATCTGACTTGTGCTCGCACGCATGCAGGTGTGTTTGATTTGACCACATTTTCCTCCACTATTATTTGAAACTGCTTCAGCTACACCATTGCAAATTCACAAAGCCCTTGTTATTCTGAGACATGGATGACACCGAGCGTGTAGCTTAATTCCTGTGGCTGATTAGAGCTGCAGTAACAAGAAGCAAGTGCAGAGATGATTTCTTCACATGGCACACATGTGCTGTAAACTTCAAGAACGCCCTGAGCTGCTACTTGATACTGCCTGTCACTGCTTTCAATACTTAGTATTCCAGGAAACACTCACTGCAAGACTCAGATTACTCTGACAAGAGAGGCAGACCACAGAACACAAGACAGAGGAGGGGAGGCGTATGTGCACAGTGCTGCCACTGGAATTTTGAATATGCGAGGGTAATAACTTGACCTCCTCCTGACTCTCCCCTCGATCCCTGATTACAAACATGTATTCACTGCCTACTTACAGAGCTCCGTTTTCTCAGTTGTAGTACCATAATTTTGCGCGAGCAGAGATGAACTGGTGGGGAATCCTGTTGTTACACCTCTTATCGGCCTCAAACTTGACAACCAGGATTAAACTACACTCGAAAGAACAGCTGGGCGAAGATGTGGAAAGCATACATATGGGCCAAACTTGTTGTACTTTCCCTGACACAAATTGCTTTTATTTGACAGGGAAGGGTGGATTCAATTCTCCTAAAAAGGATTAATTTAACTATGTGGGAATTATTTTCTTTTTTAGGAAAGAAACAGAACAGGGTGTCTCACGGTACACAAAATATGCAGAGTTATGCAGGGTGCATGACTGTTGTAGACGCTGCTTGTTAGGCGTACGACGAGGGGGAGGGGGAACACTGAAGGGAACAGCAGTTATGTTCAATTCAGTAACACAAGCTGGCTAATTAGCATTGCCCTGCCATTCCCTTTGAACCAGAGGAGGACAAGTGGGAGCCATCATATTTCTTTGTTCTCAGCACTGTGAGCTGCCCCCCTGACCGCAGAAACCACAGGGGTTCTGACCACGGAGGGTCAGAGGTAGGAAAAATAAGCTCACCTCCCACTCCCTCCTTACTGAAGTCCCCCTGGGGAATTACCCAGACCTTTTCCTAAAACTACGCCCTCAGCAAAGTACACTTACTGGCAGCATGCTGGATCAGATATAGTGCCTAGATGTAGTGCGATGACATTTTCAGGATGCAAACCTAGTCTGAGTACAGCAGACAGATGTTAAGGGGATACAGGTATCTACTGCACTTCAGATGCACGCAATTATTCTCGGCTGACTGCTCTCTGAAGACGCAGCACAGATCATTAACTCTATCCTCTCGTGTACCGGGTTTTAATTAATAGTTTCATGCTATATAATGTACGATTGAAACATGAAACTCCGTTTATGTACTGAGTGTTTTATGGCCCATTTCAGGTTAGTAAGAGATGCAGTCAATTACACTACTACTCTGGATAGAACCTTTTTGTTCCACACTCGGGTCAAATAATTTGAGATACTTGGCAAAGTTAGGCAAGTTGTGAGGTGCTGGATGCGTGGCGTTTGCCTTTTAGTCTATGTTTAGGTGGGGAGTATTTTTGAAGCTTCCAACACTATCTAACTTTTTGGAGTGATGGTTAACATACACCAAACAGGACAAGAGGACAGGGTCTGCAGAGGAGCTCATTGGTGCAAAACTTCCCGAACTCCAGGACCTGAGCACAAATGAGTCGACTAAAATCTATCTGACTAATGCACTCTGACTGTCCTGCTGATAAAATCAAGACGAGACAAAATAGGAGATGATAAAAATGGTGAAAAGCTCAGAGCAATGAGCTTAACGAACAGCAGTGAGCAGCGGAGCGAGTGTGGCCTTAATTTTCCCTTTTGTCTTTCAGACTAGATATATGTTCCCCTACCTCACCGGTGAAGGTCGTGTGGCTATATTCAGTCTGAAAGAAAGACTGCAGGCTCTACTTAAGGCTAAAAAAAAAGTACTCCAGCCTCCTCTATGTATGAAAATAATTTAATCTATAAATGTTCAAATATTCTCTTACAATCTTTTAAAATCGATCTTCTATTATTAAGTATCATGTTTCTACCAAGGAAACCGAAGACAATTTCAAGTAGGACTGGAGCATTAATAATGCAGATATTTATATAGCACTCTATGTGTTTGCCATACAATTATTGAAAAATGATTTGTTATATTAAAATAAATGTATATAAATAGTAACAATCATATTTATCTTTGCTGAAGACTCAATTTCGTCCTCCCATTTCCATCCTCTTATAACAGTCTGGAAACAATCCAAGCATCCCAAACCATGTAATACCAAAAGATCTACTGTGCTGTAACATAAAATCATACATATGACAGCGCAATATATAAATTATGCAATATTATGTTCAGATTTATTGTCAAAGGTAAATCTAGGCAGACTGTATATACTGTCCATAAACCACCTACTGTGTGCATATAAAGTTACTTACTACATTAGCCATATGATATTTATGCAGCACACACCCACACACTCTTGCACTACTAACCCCGCACACATTGTATGTCCTTGTCCATTTGTTGTTTCCAGTATCTACCTCTCATACCTACTTGTCTGTGCATAATAGCCGCACTTTCATGTTTGCTTCTCTTTGTTGTGCTTTAGCCCTTGTTTAGATGCAGAGTATGCCTGAATGTCATGTTCTCTGCACCATGTGTAAGCACATGGAAAGTCACTGGAAACCTGAGTCAGATTCCTTGTTTCTAAACATACCTGGCCAATAAAGCTGCGATTCTGACAAACTCCACCCACATGGCTGTTTAAACGGTAAAACTAATGGTGCAAAAAAAAAAAAGAAGGGGAAAAAGCATCTGCAAATTTGACCCAGTTCTGCTCTGCACCTGTAGTTGCACCATCTTTTCTGTATCAGATTCCCACCGGTGATCTACATAGTACTGCATTTTCAATCTGCTGATGCACCACTGCTAGCACAAACATTTTCAGCATAGTTAGAGCTGCCCCGGCGAAAGGCGGAGCTGCAACTGCTCACAGTCAATATGCAGCAGCTTGGAAAACACGACAAACTCACCAGATATCAAGCCCTGGTCTCCATTGCAGGTTTCACATCAGCATCCCGATAAGCAGGCGGTCAGAGCTGAGGCAGGTGACTCCCGCTGCCGTCACAGGAAAACTCCACCTAGAGGACAAGAAACATCTTTAACCTTTTTTATTCAGTTCGAATTAGGACACTTTAGACCCGAGCTGAGTTAGGTAACCGCAGAGAAGAAAAGAGAGGCCGTTTAAATGCATCTCGGGATGTTAATTATCTACTTCTAGACAGTATTTTGGGGAAGGAGGCAACATTCCTCAACACGCGAGAGAGGCAGTCATACATTCATAATCTCATTGACTGAGCTTGCTCCTTTTTCCACTTGGCAGCTTTGGGTGCGATATGAGCGTTGATCTGATTATGAAACAACAGGAAAGAAGCATAAGCAGCAGGAGAGGCACCAGAAAAACAGAGTTGGAGAGACCATGACTATGAATGTGTGTCCTGTCATTAATATTTCACTGCATCATTGTAGCTAAAGGAGAACAAAGTGTAAAGAGGAGCATAATGAAAAATTTATCATATTTTGACACAGCTTTGGAATTTATCTGTGCAAAACAAAGAACGGGCGAGTCTTCGCCTCGTGATGAGATTTTGCGACTGAGAAAATGGGGTGATTAATGCGTCCTAATAATTACTGCACGCTTTAACGTGTGTTTCTTTGGCATTATATGCACATTTTTTGATGAAGATGGATGAGGATATGGTTTTATAACTTGCTCACTGAAGAGAGTCTTTTTTTTTGGTGCGTAAATTTTCTTTCTCTCTTTGGTTTTTTCTCAAACAGGACTGTCAAGGTCACAAACCTTCAGTTTCTCACTTGTCGCTAAAATTCAAAACAAGCTACGTGACATGTCGCCGCTCTGCCTGCGGTACAGCTGCACGCAACCCAAGAGAGATTACCATATCGCTCGCATTTGTCTGCAGAGAGCCTTCATGCATTAAAAAACAGAATTCTCCACTCAGGTCCTTCTTATGGCTCTACTGTACATCAATTTGTATTCAGAGAGGGACTCGAGGCTTGTCACCTTCAGCTATTCACCCAGCCAATGAAGTATTTATGATGCAAGCTTTTGCTTTTTGATACGTCATTCCAGTCCTCTTCAATTCATCTCCAAATGGAGTCCGCGCCGTCATGTCAGGCTTTAAGAAATGAACGACAGAAACAAAGTAAGAGTGTAGGTGTCATGAGTTTCACAGTCTATCATTTCACAGTCTATCATGCCATGCATAATAACTGCTGCCGCTCGCGTGTACGTCGGCGCTGCGGCCCACTCCGACAGCCAATGTGACACCGAGAGCTGTGACTGCAATGTGACACTGAGCAACCACTGGGAGGTACATAAAGTTGTAAATTTGCTCCGAACAAGAAGTCCTTCACCCATCCACAATGGCCTAACAACTGATTTTACGGTTTTATCTTCGTTTCCAAGCATCAAATCATCACCTGGCCCAGTGTGATAAGTCCGGTGTCAGCCCAGGACAAGCCAGTCTCGCTTAATCTCCAACATGGCTCCCCTTCACTGTATCAAACGCTGCACTTCCCTGCTCCATTTTCCTCTCGCAGCCACAAGATTTCGCCTCTATTTCTCTTCCTTTTTCGCTCAAGGCCCTTATATGAAGCAAAGAGACAGAGAAAAAAAATCCTCCGTGCCAGGCAACTTTGGCCAAAGGACATACTCTATCAAGTCATTATCCATCAGGGTGATTCCCTCCTATCTGGGCAAGACAAAGACACTTGTTAGGGAGACAGTCACCCTCCTGCGCTGCCAGCTTTGTTACTTAAAATACTCTGGTATGACAATGGGGGTGGCTGAGACTTCCCTTTTTACCTCCTTGTGGTTGTACTCTGTCAAACCACAGAGACGACTTGATGTGTGTGTGTAAAGGACAAAACAAAAAAAAGGCCAGTCAGGTTACAAGAATGATGAAAAATGTTTGTATTTCAATCTTCTCCACAAGAAAACAACATTTCCCCTGAAATCCACCTTCAGTATTTAACATATTGTCTTGAAAGATGAGCACAACTAGCATCAATATATATTTTTGGGGCTTAAAAATAGACTTTAATTGTAAATAGTAATGTATGTACCTGTAGTGAAAGAATTATCTGTCCATATATAATGATGCTACATTGCTGAAATAATAGCAGAGGCAGGGTGATATTGCTTTATGAGAATGTGAAAGTGAGATATCTGAGCTTTCTTCTACATTTTCTCTGAGATTTCCTTGGAAAACCCTGCCTGCAGCATGCAGCATCGGGAAAAGCTCCATTGATTTATTTCAAGATTGGAATATAATAGAATTGTCATTTCATACTTTTTTTCTAAGCACACCAGATTCCAAATTGCACACAGAAGACAATGTCAGAATTATCTTTATACTGGCTTTAAGAGAGGGGAGATTTTTTTCTTTTTAGATAGCAGCACTGCTAAAAGCAGCAAAAGAAACCGCTGCAAAAACCTGCAGGCATCTCATTATATCAGATCCAGCTGACCATCTAGGGAGACAAAAACAAGCCTTGGAGCTTCAATCAATTATAGATTTGAGTGAATGCATTCATATTAGAGATAGTCGCCTTTCTTTGTCCTCCACTCCCCAGATATCGACAGAAATGATGGCAACTCTTGAGCTTACCGGCTGGGAAGCAAAGACCCAAAACATTTATTAGACCACAGCAAAATGGGAATTTAATTTCACCAACACCATGTGAGGAGGTTTTTGTGTATTTATTACACACTTTAATTTAAAGGTTTTGGTGAGAATTTATTTTTTCAGCGAGTACCTCCTTTTCCTAACTGCAGCTATTATGCCGTCTGAAACGAAGACAAGCAATAGAGCAGCCGCAGCTGTAACATGCTTATTAAAGGACATTCTCAATGTCATCATGACTCAGCAGTGGACTGACAGAGCCACTCGTTCAGGAAATAGCAATGCTGGTTGAAGGTGTAGAGTAGCCTGATAGCTGTCACAGCTGTGAGGTCAATCTCATCCTCAGCAGATCCAGGAAACTGAATGCCATCAGAGCTTTCCACTTTTCCCGTGGCTTTACAGTAATTTACTCTTCACGTCAGCACTTTGATAAATGACTTGATTTACGCACAGGATCATATATGCTGCTTTGCCAGGTATCAATCATAGCACTGTACCTATTTGTGGGTTTTCTGCAGCTCTGTTGCCACAGTTAAAGCCTAATTACATCTACCTAATAGGGGTGCATGAACAGCAATGCCCCGAAACCGTGAACATATTGAAAATATGTCACTAAGTGCAGACCTAATGTGTTTAAATACATCAGTCATATACAGTCTATTCGGTCAACCCAGGACACAATCATAAAAGTGAGGTGATTATTAAGGATGAGAAGCTGTTTTTGTCTGAGCGGCTTCCACTAATCTAAAACACCCTCAGACTCTGATGAACGCTCCTATCCCACTGGCCTGACTCGAACCAAGCTGAGCTCTTTACTTGAAATGAGACAAAAACTGTTTCAAGGAAAATTGCTTGTAGGAGCAGTTTGATTGAATAATTAGCTTTTTATTAGCTTCTGCAAACCTTTGGCTTTAGAGGTCAAGAAAAGATGAATGGTGTGCGTATTCGTGTGTGCGTGTTCCCCGACCAATCAATACTCATGAATCCGGTGTCGCTAGAGGGCAAGGTTACCAAGAACTAAAGGTGCGGGTTGGGATCACAAAACCCTATTTTTTTCACTGATAATTAGGCCTGGTTGTATTATGGTTAGACTCCATCAGACAAGGCTGGTGGATCTCATTATGTTATGTGTTAGCTGAAGGCGCAGTGAGACTTCATCCAATCACGTCAGCAGGGGTTAAGTTACAGGTCTGAACAAGCAATTGGATTTTTCTCACATTACTATCAGATCCTCAAATCCAGATATGGAAGAGGAGGTCTCTGTGCAGCGTGAGTAGAACCTTCCAATGCAGATCAATTACTATGTGACTATTATCGCTTAATCTTCCAATTGTTTTTTTCAATTAATCAATTAATTTTTTTTCACCTATAAAATGTCAGAAAATAGAGGAAATCAAAATTTCTAGTATTTAAAAATACAGAATATAAAATGTTTACTTTAATCCCCCTATTTAGCATTTAGCATTATATAAACACATAATACATCGGTTTTTTTTTTAACATGCCATAATATAGTCGTAGATATATGGCCGATTTCTTACAACAGTATAACATACTGTACTGCAGTTGCTGTCATATGTCATTATGTATGATTAAACACAAAGATTTATTAACATTTTATAGAGATATGTACAAATAATTCATGGGCAGCTTTAAACTCTGTGTAAATGTGTTTTAAACATGTTGAGATTTCAGTCACATCTTGTCGCCTTCACCAGTGAATGGAGTTTGTGCGACTGTTGTGAAAAGTGTTTACAGATAAAATAAATACTTTGCGTTTCATATTTCTTTCACAAATAATGCACTTATAGCAGTTAAGTAGTCTGCTTACAAATTGTTTTATACATGACAACATCTGGGAAAAAAAATGTAAAACTAGAGTAATTCTGTTTTTTGTTTTTTTTTACTTCGTTGACACTGTGCCTTGCAGTCACCTGAGTACCTGAGGCCTGTGCAATGAAGAATGCGGTCTCCTTATAACAAACTGCCAAAAACCTGCAAACAAGATTCAGCGGCGAGACTTGGTATTCCTCAGGTGACCTCGTGTAGCCGACTCAAACAAGAACCAGTCATGTCCGCTCGTGATGGAGACAGAAAATGAATGCAGATGGGGAAAGCTCCTGTGGTTGAAGCCGCCCTTGTCATGTGGATTGATAACGCACTGATCACGTAATGCCCCCTAAATACCACGGTTGTCCTTTTCATTACTTTCTGTCCATGTCATAAATATACAAATGTCAATTAGATGGTAATCTGCATGAGAAATAAAGAAAAAAAAAGGTCATAATAATCATCCACTTATTGTGATAGGCATGATCACTATCAGAGGTTTCCCCCCCATATTTGGTCGTTTGGTCAGAGGATGACAAACGTTATTATAATTTATACTGAGGGGACCATCAATATGTAAAACATATCTCACTATCCCATAGCTGTAGATATATTTACCTAGTTAAGTAAAAACTTGACCTATTGGCACTGTTAAATGAAAAGTCAGGGCGTCAGAAGAAATCATTAGGATTCATCTCCTGGGCAGAATGTGTGTTTTCCGTCAATCCAACCCGTAGTTTTTGAGATATTTAAGTCAAAGAGGTTAACTGACTGACCAACAGACTGACACCGCCATGTTAGGATGGCTAAATATGACAGTCTATTGACTGTCAAATTAGCTGCAGATTAATTTTCTCGATTGAGTAATCATGTAATTGATTAATCTTTTCCAGCTCTAAGTGCAACAGAGGGAAGTAATAAAAGAGCATTGCCATTCAAAAACTAAAGCAACATGAGACATAAAACAGCAATATTTGGGCCACATACAGTGAAGAGGTCTCTTAATTGTGTTAAAATGCGGTTGATTTGCACATGCTGCGCTGGAGATAATTTTGGCTCCAGTTAAATTAGAATACTTTGGGTAAGGACTGGACTTGTTTTAGGGATATGATCAGCCAAAACCTTGTAAAACCTCATAGTAGGTCATGGCTTACTAAACATCAAACATCCTAATATGTTATTTATCCAAAGCAACTGGCAAGTGATGAATCATTTAATCCAAGATTGCAGCGAGACATATGAATAATAAAGTTAAAGAGTGTGTATAGTTTTTTGCACTACAAAATAAAAGGCATCATCAAGTCTAGAAAGTGCAGCAGTGAGTTATTTTTTTTCCTTGTTGAAGAAAAAGCCTACAGTAAAACATTTCTAATTATTGATCGTGTAAACTCTGTTTTGACACTTCAAGTTCACTAAATAGGTTTTTCCTGTAACTTTTAATCATATCACATGGTCTTAACTTTCAGTACTTCTTGTCTGTGTTGGCCTCATGTTAAAGGGGTTTTTACACATCAAAATTAAAGAGCTGTGCAAAATCTGACGAGCTGCCTCAAGAGATCTCACTTGCGTCGGTCAAAGACTACAACTTTGAAAATGAATAAAATCTGGGAGGGAGGGAACTTGCTCTCTGTAGCCAGCTCCTCATCTCTGCTTGAGGCTGGCTGATTGAGGCAACGTTAGCCGCTACAAGCAAGAGAGCATCCGAATCTCCGACCGAGCTGTCAGTGATTTGGTTGCACGGTGGGTAACGGAGGCACCGGGTTTGGACAAGTAAGTAGACTGTGTAGAATAAAAATGAAAATACCTCTTGTTCTGCTGCATCAATTGGGCAAAAAAATTCTTTCATGAGATGTTGTAAGAGATGTTTCTTTGCACGATGTTATAGAAGTGCAATGCCAAAGGATGGAGTATGGTACGTAAACAAATCTACCACCATGGACCTTCAGTTGGGATGGTTTTGTTTTAGTATTTTCACACCAGGGGTTACTTTGCCATCCTCAACCTTCCTGTGTTTTCTTTCTTTTTTTTTTTTTAAATATAGAAGCTATATTTTCCCTTAAGAACAAATTTCTCGCTCGGATTAGATTTCACATTTCCCTAATTCCCAGTCGACAGTTTTGCAATGCGGTTCCACCAATTACGTGCTTAATCCCTCCACAGGCGGGTCTTTAAATCTTAACACACTGTGCGCAGGTTTTGGCACCATCACCAGACTGCATGGTGCAGTTTACAGAAATTTTACGGGGTATGACATGTTCATGTCACATCAACTGGGCAAAATATTATGGGGGGGCTTAGGCAGCAGAGCCTACATGTGGCTGTGAGCGTACATAAGGACATGAGATTAATATGGTATACAACAGTACACAACGGTATACAAGGCTCACACTGCTCCGGCAGCTTTTATTAAAAACCTAAAACAATAATTCATCTACAGTGAATATTCATATCTAACTTCATTAACTCAGAAAAATGCTGCAAATGGTGAGAATACAAAACAGCTCATGATGAAGAATGATACAAATTTAGATCACCGTATGATTATTTAAAAACAGTGCGAGGTTGGTATTGCTGTCTGCACATCTCGTACTATTAGCATGTGGCGTCACCTCAGTAATGCTGACACTTTTGTCATTCTGTGCAGCCGTAATAAGAAAAGACAGGTTTGATACACTAAATGAAGGTTTTACAACTGCCTCTCCTGGCCCATTGAGCTTTAACCTGAGAATGCAAATCAGCTGCATGAAAACCGAGTGTTTTAATGGTTCACTGACTGCTACATAAGCATATGGTCGGCAGTCTCCAGGAAAATGTATTATAGAGAAGGGAGTATACATATGAATCTCACCTTAATCCGTAACTGTTCATTTTGTAATCATTCAGTCATATTTAGTGCACTGTGCTGCGGCCTCACAGTTTGCCGCATTATACTCATTAAACTCAGTAGAGCGACTTCTTCCAAACAGCGATATTATGCCATCAGTATTTACAGTATGTGGAAAAGACATGGTCCTCTGTTCATAAATTCAAGCATGAAGATTACAGGGGCTTAGTACGACAAGTATTAGCATATCCTGTTACATACAAGCCTCTAAGCAGGGTTATGAGAGAGTAATGGAGCTCCCTTTGGCTGGTTGAAATTTAGGGCAATTAATTGAAAAAAAAAATACAGTGAAATATTGGCACCTGCTGTATAATTCCTTTGTAGAGATCAATGATTCTGAGTCAACAGATCTGAAGGCTGAGGAGAGAAAAAAGCTTTTATTATTTTTACTATCCCCTCTCCCCCAATAATGTGGGAGGGCAAAACCATTTTACAGAGCCCCAAGCACGAGCGTAATTTGCTAAATGAATGTGACAACTTGTCTGTAAACAAGAGCTGGGACTAACTATGAATCACACTGGCTAGCCAGATATTTTTCCTTATTTACCATCTGCAAATAATGTCAGCGTTGTGCCCGAGCACTGCCAGAGCTGTCATTTTGACAGGTTGTGGAGGTGGTGGTGCAGTCACCAACAAAACAGGTTAAAAAACAAGTGCTCTTCATTTCCCTCCCCTCATGAAATTCTCTCCAGGTTGGTAAATACTCTGGCTTCTGTAATTTGTGTTTCCTTCTTGAATTTATTGGCAACTGTAACATGATTTGTCTGTCAAGACAAGAGTCAGGATGAAGAGACCAAACAGGAGAGGAGAGGTTTGATAAGATCGTTTCCAATATGTCAAAGAAGGAATACGGGGAGCTTATCTGATTTCCTCAGCTGGGTCTCATTTCTCTGCTGCTGAGTCTCAAAATTTCATTTATTTCATTTGTCTTGTTGGCTCTTCCTGTAACACAGATTAAATTACTTAAAAACTAAGCAGCACTATAAGAATACTGTCGAGGCTCGATGACATTAACTGCAGAGGTTGAGTTGTGCTCCTGCAAACTATTTCATTTCTCCATTATTTTGTCATTAGGTAATATTCACAGTGGTCATTTGCAGGTTTAACAGTGACACATTGTTTCATGCATCATATTGACTCGTCATCATTAGTTCTTTTTGCCTGCTTTAGTTTCCTTTCTGTTTGTTACCTGCATCTTGACATGACATCACTACAGAAACACAGAAAGCTAGAGGTCAGAGAGGCACCGACTTAGACTCTTTATACTTGAGGCGCAGTGTTATCTGGATTCATGGAGGGGCTCAAAACCTGGGCCCTGACTTCATGGGTGTTATTAAAAATGAATTATGTTTTCAGCTAAGCTAGCAGCGTGGCTCTGTCAGTCCAGACTGAAATGCCTCAACAACTCTTGGATGGAAATGAAATTTGGTTCAGACAATCATGTTCCCCTCAGGTTTAATTGTAATAACTTTGGAAAAACTCTCAGAATTTTAGTAATAATCAAAGAACATTATATATCTTTAGTTTAATGTAAATTAATTTTGTTCTGCTGGGCCCCTTTTTGTGGCAGTAAATGTTTCTACTTTCGTCTCTTGTCCAACCCTGTCTCCTAGAAATCCCCCTTATATAGTGCTAATTTGCAACAGCAAATGTGTTTTGAAGGAAACATATTGTGCTTGGATAATGTTTTTTATGAAATTAGGAATTTATGTTAACATATCTGGCAAGTCACAAAATACATACTAAACCCATCTGCAAAAGATTACCTGCCAACAATAATTATACAACAATAACAACAATAATAATTTAATTTGTTTTCATACGATATCCTCCTGTAGCAATTAAAGCATGATTTACATTTACTTGTTATGTGTAGGCACTCACAGCACATGAGGTTAACGTTAGGGAAAGACTGGCAGTAATGCACAAATCTGCCCTGACCACATCGCAACAATTTACAAAAATGTACTGCCCTCTTCACAGGAGAACATGTGAAGGTAATCTCATCGAAACTGTAATTGTGATAATAAATTGGATGTATATTAACGTAATTTCTGGGCGACAGAGCTGCTTTCTTAGTTAGTGTCCACGCCTGGAACTCAGTTTCTGATTTGGACCTCAGTTCATATGGGGCTAGAAAGAGCTTCATTACTTTAACCTGTTAACTGTTAAATGTGTTCCCTTTCAAGTTAAAGTGGTTCGTTTCTCATGAGCATTCAAATTTAGGTAAACACAACCCTTAATTTGCACTGCGTCTCCTGTGCCTGACTCGATCACAAATACATGAGCCTATATTGAGTTGTTCAATAAATGACAAGAGAACTTTAGATAAAATAACTTCTTGGAGGTTTCTACAAAGTCCCGCTGAACGTCTTGGAAGTGGAAAGAAACTCCCAAGCTCCTTAAAACAAATACTGAGAACTACGAACCTCAAAACATCAACTATTAATCGCATTTGAAGCTCTGCGCTTACCCAATATCCATAACACCTCACTGCCCTGCATGGCCTTGAACCACACAATCAAAGAGAGCTTTTCACGCCAAAACAGAGTTTAACTGGGGGACAACTTTCATGTACTTCACGGTAATCTGAAATTCTGTTTCACCCAGCACATCAGCTGTATTTTTCCTGAGAAAATCACATTTTAAAGTGAAAAAACTACTTACTCAACCTCTTGAGCAGATGGGGAACTGAGCATTTCCTGTCCTTCAAAATAGACTCAAAATAGAGGTTAATCTAATTGTCTTTACCCTCAGATTACTATTACTTTATTCAGTGTTCATCCATTGATTCAGGATGTGGATTTAATTATTAAAAAATCCTTTTTCATATTTAAACTGATTTTAGTAAAAACAAAAAAAGGTTTGCGCATGAATGCTCTGTCGACAGATAAATAATATATGCTTAAATTTTCAAATACAATAGCTTACAAGAAGTGTGCATATTTTGGAAAAGACTGAATTAAAAGGTAATTTCCACCTTCATATTCCTTAAGCTTCATTGGTTACCCTGTTTTTGATTCTGTGCACTTGGACACATTTATGCCTGTATGTATTATTGATATACTTGGGAGATAATGTTACAACAAGGTCTTCAGGATCCATCCAGCTCAGATGGATAGCTGGTTTTCAGGACTCTCAGTAAGTCCTCTTGGAGCATTTGACAGATGTAAACATATGTATACAGCTGGCTTGGATGAGCAGCCATCTATAATGGATACAGAGTCATGTGGGGTGGAACAAGTCACCTCTGGTGAGATACTGGGACTCTATAAAATGTTAAAATAGGCCTCTCCAAATATGCTCTGCATTGCTATGAATAATATCCAGAGCTTAGAGTATGAAAATGTCAATCGCTCTCTGCCAGGCCGTCAGAGATTTTAGTGTGCAATGAGAAAATGTGTCTTTCTTGTATGTCGCTTGGAGATCTTCTCCATTTCACTGTGCCACAGTCAGTCAGTATTAAATAACTTGGACTAAATCTTCAAAACTTCAAGATGCACAGTATGTCATTGATTACAATACAGCAGTTCTTCCCATATATTTAATACAAACTGTATATTTCTCCCCCCTCCTTGAACCGCCACCTTACTGTGGTGGAGGGGTTTGTGTGCCCGAATGATCCTAGGAGCTATGTTGTCTTGAAAGTTGGGGCATTACGCCCCTGGTAGGGTCTCCCATGGCAAACAGGTCCTAGGTGACGGGCCAGACTAAGAGCGGTTCATAAGCCCATCATGAACAGAAGAACATCAAGGACCGTTACGTCGCCCGGATTGGCGTTACCGGGGCCCCACCCTGGAGCCAGGCCTGGGGTTGGGGCTCGCAGGCGAGCGCCTGGTGGCCGGGTCTTTGCCCACGGGACCCGGCCGGGCTCAGCCCGAAATGGCGACGTGGGCCCGCCTTCCAGTAGGCTCACCACCCGCAGGAAGGTCCATGAGGGGCCGGTGCAATGTGGTTTGGGTAGCAGTCGTGGCGGGGGGCCTCGACGACCCAATCCCTGGACCAAAACTCTGGCAATAGGGACATGGAATGTCACCTCGCTGGGGGGGAAGGAGCCTGAGCTCGTGCGGGAGGTTGAGAGGAGGTACCGGCTAGAGATAGTCGGGCTCACCTCCACGCATAGCTTGGGCTCTGGAACCCAGCTCCTTGAGAGGGGCTGGACCCTCCACTACTCTGGAGTTGCCCAGGGTGAGCGGCGGCGAGCTGGTGTGGGCTTGCTTATAGCTCCCCAGCTCAGCCGCCATGTGTTGGAGTTCACTCCGGTGAACGAGAGGGTCGCTTCCCTGCGCCTTCGGGTTGGGGATAGGTCTCTTGCTGTTGTTTGTGCCTACGGGCCGAACAGCAGTACAGAGTACCCGGCCTTCTTGGAGTCCCTGGGAGGGGTACTTGATAGTGCTCCGACTGGGGACTCCATTGTTCTACTGGGGGACTTCAACGCTCACGTGGGCAACAGCGTAACAGTGATACCTGGAGGGCGTGCGTGATCGGGAGGAACGGCCTCCCCGATCTGAACCTCGAGCGGTGTTCTGTTATTGGACTTCTGTGCTAGTCACAGTTTGTCCATAACGAACACCATGTTCGAAAGCATAAGGGTGTCCATCAGTGCACGTGGCACCAGGACACCCTAGGCCGGAGGTCGATGATGATCGGACTTTGTTGTCGTTTCATCTGATCTCCGGCCGTATGTCTTGGACACTTCGGGTAAAGAGAGGGGCTGAGTTGTCAACCGATCACCACCTGGTGGTGAGTTGGATCCGCTGGCAGAGGAGGAAGTTGGACAGACCTGGCAGACCCAAACGTATTGTGAGGGTCTGTTGGGAACGTCTGGCCGAGCCCTCTGTCAGGGAGGTCTTCAACTCCCACCTCCGGAAGAGCTTCTCACAGATTCCGAGGGAGGCTGGGAGACATTGAGTCCGAGTGGACCATGTTCTCTGCCTCCATTGTCGACGCGGCAGTTCGGAAGTTGTGGACGCAAGGTCTCTGGTGCCTGTCGTGGCGGCAACCTGAACCCTGGTGGTGAACCCTGGTGGTGGACACCGGAAGTAAGGGATGCCGTCAGGCTGAAGAAGGAGTCCTATCAGACCATGTTGGCCTGTGGGACTCCTGACGCAGTTGACAGGTACCGGCAGGCCAAGCAAGCCGCAGCCCGGACGGTCCTGGAGGCAAAAACTCGGGTCTGGGAGGAGTTCGGTGAGGCCATGGAGGAGGACTATCGGTCGGCCTCGAAGAGATTCTGGCAAACCGTCCGGCGCCTCAGAAGGGGGAAGCAGTACTCTGCCAACACTGTTTACAGTGCAGGTGGGGAGCTGTTGACCTCGACTGGGGACATTGTCGGACGGTGGAAGAAATACTTCGAGGATCTCCTCAATCCCACCGACTTGCCTTCCAATGAGGAAGCGGAGGCTGGGGACTCTGAGGTGGACTCGTCCATCACCCAAGCCGAAGTCACTGAGGTAGTTCGCAAGCTCCTCATGAGTGGCAAGGCGCCGGGGGTGGATGAGATCCGCCCTGAGTACCTCAAATCTCTGGATGTTGTGGGGCTGTCTTGGCTGACACGCCTTCTGCAACATTGCATGGAGGTTGGGGACAGTGCCTCTGGTGTGGCAAACTGGGGTGGTGGTCCCTCTTTTTAAAAAGGGGGACCGGAGAGTGTGTTCCAACTACAGGGGGATCACACTTCTCAGCCTCCCCGGAATGGGAAGGTCTACGCCAGGGTACTGGAGAGGAGAATTCGGCCGATAGTCGACCCTCGGATTCAGGAGGAACAATGCGGTTTTCGTCCTGGTCGTGGAACACTGGACCAGCTCTATACCCTCCACAGGGTGCTTGAGGGTTTATGGGAGTTTGCCCAACCAGTCCACATGTGCTTTGTGGATCTGGAGAAGGCATTCAACCGTGTCCCTCGTGGTATTCTGTGGGGGTGCTCCGCTGAGTATGGGGTCCGGGGGCCTTTGCTAAGGGCTGTTCGGTCTCTGTACGACCGGAGCAGGAGCTTGGTTCGCATTGCCGGCAGTAAGTCAGACCTGTTCCCAGTGCATGTTGGACTCCGGCAGGGCTTGCCCTTTGTCACCGGTCC
The DNA here is from genome assembly GCA_023238725.1 of Scortum barcoo. Classification (NCBI taxonomy): domain Eukaryota; kingdom Metazoa; phylum Chordata; class Actinopteri; order Centrarchiformes; family Terapontidae; genus Scortum; species Scortum barcoo. Next base: position 9,488,472 of record CM041552.1, on the reverse strand, counting down.
TGTTCATAATCTTTATGGACAGGATTTCTAGGCGTAGCCAGGGGCCGGAGGGAGTCCGGTTTGGGAACCACAGGATTTCATCTCTGCTTTTTGCGGATGATGTTGTCCTGATGGCTTCATCAAGGCCAGGACCTTCAGCATGTACTGGAGCGGTTTGCAGCCGAGTGTGAAGCGGCTGGGATGAGAATCAGCACCTCCAAATCCGAGGCCATGGTTCTCGACCGGAAAAGGGTGGCATGCCCTCTCCAGGTGGGTGGAGAGGTCCTGCCTCAAGTGGAGGAGTTCAAGTATCTCGGGGTCTTGTTCACGAGTGAGGGAAAGATCGAGCGTGAGATTGACAGGCGGATTGGTGCAGCGTCCGCAGTTATGCGGTCGGTGTACCGGACCGTCGTGGTGAAGAAGGAGCTGAGTCGAAAGGCATGAAGCTCTCGATTTACCGGTCAATCTACGTTGCTCCCACCCTCACCTATGGTCATGAACTTTGGGTAATGACCGAAAGGACAAGATCGCGGATACAAGCGGCCGAAATGAGTTTCCTCCGCAGGGTGGCTGGGCGCTCCCTTAGAGATAGGGTGAGAAGCTCGGTCACTCGGGAGGAGCTCGGAGTAGAGCCGCTGCTCCTTCGCATCGAGAGGAGTCAGCTGAGGTGGCTTGGGCATCTGTTTCGGATGCCCCCTGGACGCCTCCCTAGGGAGGTGTTCCAGGCATGTCCCACCGGGAGGAGGCCCCGGGGAAGACCCAGGACACGCTGGAGAAGACTATGTCTCTCGGCTGGCCTGGGAACGCCTCGGGGTCCCCCCGGAAGAGCTGGAGGAAGTGTCTGGGGTGAGGGAAGTCTGGGCATCTCTGCTCAGACTGCTGCCTCCGCGACCCGGTCCCGGACCAAGCGGATGAAGAAGAAGAAGAAGAAGTATATTTCTCCAACGTTTTAGAATAAGGAGATTCCCCAAAAGCTACCTTCTATGAATAATAATGCACTGGGAAGTTTAAATTGGGTTTTAAAAAGTTCCACGGCACACAGATGATTTTCCTTGAGCTCCCCTTGTTGCTGTTTGTGATTGTGCAGTTTGAATCTTTTTTTGACTCAGTGAGAGAGTTGACACCACAGACCAGGTCATCCTGCTTGAAAGCCTCGAAAAAGGGTTTATGTCACAGTTACTGCCCTTCAAACGGTTGGCACCATAACTTGCTGATAGATCATTTCGTGCTGCTGGAGGTAGTACTTCATCTGGACTGTATTTCATGTTTGGTGTTTCCCATGGATTTATTTGAGCCCCTCTGTCAATTAAATACTCTTTATCAGCAAAAGAACACTGTAATTTAATTACCAAGAAAAAATGGTCTGTCAATACATAATGGAAGCCAATACTGAATGCTCAATAACCTTTGGAACAGCAGGATTGATCTATGAAGCTATTACAAATGAATGAAAGTGAATTGCCTTCAGTTGCCACACTGATTTCCATGTATTTATATCTAAGTCAAAGTCAGGCACACTTATCTTTGCATGGTAATAATAGCAGATGATCCAACTCGGTTATATCATTTGCAAATGGGATATGTATTTCCCCAGCCAACACCCACTGGTTTGAGCCTTTGAAAAACACTGATAATGTGTTTAAAATCATTTGCACAATAAAAAAAAAGGTGTTCATAACCACCCTATAATGAAATTATTAGGACTGAATCCTCTGTCAAATTACACCTCAATGATTGGCTTCCAGATATAAAATCTCCAAACTTTCTGCGAGTTAATGATAATGAATATAGGATTGCTCAGATTGCTCCACCCACTCAGTTCTATTAATATGATTCAACAAAAAAAAAAAAATCTGCAGCCTTATTGGAAATTCCTGTTAGGTCTGTGCATTGGGATCTTTTCTTAACATAAAAATGTAAGACACCTGCCAAAGCACCCAAATGTGGTCTTTTCCAAGCTCGAGAAAGTTATCCACTCTTTTATTTCATCTCATTTTCATCATCATGGCTCTAAAGACCAGTTAGATATCTGAAGTCAGGTCAGCCTAATTGATGATTTTGTAGTGGAACTTGCTTAGTTTTGTTACTGATACTAATGTGTGTCTTGCCCCTTAAAACTTCTTTGTGTGTGAAACTTTGTGCAGTAAACATTAAAACGCCTCTCAAATTACATTTTTCAGACGGGCTTAATGTACACAGTTCGCTTCTACGTCTTCCTGACCTGCTGATTTGACCTTATCGTAAATAATTACTGCCTTTTCATTGCCTATAACTTTTATTGCTACTTTATTGGCTTGCATTGATGCTCTTAATGACGGCTCGGCTGTGGCTCAGGAGATAAAGTGGGACGTCCATTAATGGCAGGATTGGCAGTTCGATCCCTGGTTCAATGTTCAAAGTGTCCTTGAGCAAGACACTAAACCCCAAGTGGCTCCTGCTGACCAAAGAAGTGACATGTCTTTGCCAATACTGATATTTCCATTATCAATTAACCTGTCCATTATTTGTAATCAATAATAGTGAAAAATACACATTGTGATTTCACAGAGCGTTCAAATCATCTTGGGATGTTTTGTTTTGTTCAACAGTTTCAAACTACAAAATAATACAAGTGCAATTATATTAAACAGAAAAGCAGAAAATCCTCACGTTTTAAGATACTTAGCAAACTTTCTTGATAAATGACAACAATTTATTGACTATTAAAACTGCTCTCGACTGATTTCATTACTTGACAACCCAAGTAATAGATAGTGAATTATCTTATGTATAACATGGATGCAGATTCCAGTAGCTGCATAGTTAGAGTTGTTGATAATATATTGTTAAAACCAAAGTTAATGGGATTTTCTGCATATTAAACAGACATTTATGTTCCATTTTGCTTATCTAGAAACCAGAGATATCCAGTTGCACAGTTGAGAGCTGGTATTCTTCCTCTGGCCATTGAAGTTGGCAGATTCAAGAAATATTCAGGAGGATTGTGTGAGCTGTGTGATTTGGGTGAAGTGGGAAGTGAGCCCCGTTTTCTTTTGTACGCTTCAAGCTATGATGATTTGAGAGAGTCAATTTTCCACAAACTGCTCGACCAAACGCTAAAATATTTCAGCGCACAGATGGTCAGAAACTTTGTATACCTGTTCAGTTTTGACTTTGCTATTTTTGTCTCAAAAGCCTTGAAAAGAGGGCCAGATTATATAGTATTTGCTCTCATTTTTCTTCTATTACACAGTAGATGCTTCTGTTGGAAATCTTATTCAGAAAATTACTTGAATCATGTTTTTTTTTTTTACTTCTGGCCTTATTTGTAGTGTTGTTTAAAAATGTATACACAGCATTCTGGCTCTGAATGAATGAGTTTGTGGGCTCTTGTAACCTACTACTGGCATAGTTGTATACATGACACAATAATAAAAACCTCATTCATTCATTGCTCTCAAACGCTACAAAAACCTCACCCCTCTTGAAGCTACTATATAATGCCGAGCTAGCAGAGACTTGAATTTTGCAGACTCGTGTGAGAGAGAGAGGCCAGTGATCGGCCGCGTCCACTGGGAAAAAAGTCAGAATGTAATGCCTCGGAGTGATGATGAGTAAAATATGCGGATGGTGCAGTGAACCATCTCGTGCGTGTCACCTGCTGTAATGGTATTCACTTGATTAATTGAAGTTAACATGTCTGGTTCTTGAAGCTTAAACACTCACGTTGGCTGTACACATCTGATGAAAGGTCAGCTCACTCCAATTTATTTGCCAAAAGGAGAGGACACAGGGGAAAAAGCACAGGCTGGGAATTTAATCGGAGTGAGACCCGGATACTGAAACCTGGTTCTGCTCCGTAAGCAACCTGCTTCACGACCGAGCATGGGCAGCGTTGCGTGACTAATGATCAAAGACTGCGACAAAGAAACTCTGATCATAACAAGTTTTGCTGACAAATGTTTAGTTAGGAAAGACAGTCTTAATTAACCTCGTTAACTAAGCCTCGTTTAAATTTAAGCACACAGTACTTAAAAAAAGATGTTTCCTTTTTTTAAGACGCATGAGATAAGTGGCCTTTTCTCATTTTGGATTCATGAGAAAGAATTCTGCAGACAGAATCAAAGTGAGAAAGTGATTAGAGGAGTTATTGATCCATTTATTTGGGCAGCATCTCCGTTAAAAGTGAATGGACTTGACCTCAATTTGTGTCTGTAGGTCTCTTGATGACTGCACACACTCAGAGAACGATTACATCAACAACTGACATTAAAAAACTATTCCCCCGCCTGCAGTCTGCCTTTGAATGGTATATACACTTAGAGGCTGTAACTGTCAAGAGCAGAATATGTAAATGACTAAATGACTTGTGCTGCGACACATCAGGTTTGTAATATGAGAGGGATTTAGTTTTTGTTTCAGTAGATATAATATGCTGGAGTCTCTCTTTTATTGAGTTGATATAATGTTTAGAAAAAAAATTAAAATGGGTGACTTTAAAATGAGATGATGTTTTATTTTTAGAGAGATTTGTTGTAGAGATTTGTTGCATTTCATATCACCTACTGTGCAACATTTCTAAGCTTCATAAGCTGTGGAAGATTTAATTCATGTTTTAAACTTTAAAGTTGTAATCCCCAAGATTTCACACCTAGTTGATTCGGCGACACTCGTGGTTACCGCGACAACAGCAAGTGTGTCAGAAATGTGACAGGAGAGCGACTGCTGCATCTGTTTGTATTGCAGACAAACAAACTAACATTGTTTTAAGACGTTGGTCAATATCTTAATGTATATCTCATGCCTCACACGGTCCTGGCAATATTTCACAGAGGGGTTGGTTAACATCCTCTTCCATTACTCTCTGCAATATCTGAAACTGATTTAGCGTCACAAAATGCAAAAATGTCCACTGTCTTATTTTGAAAACACATTTTTGGTCATGGTCAATACTAACAGCAGAGACAAACGCATTGTGTTTTCTGTGGCTTCTTCACAATAAAATCCACCCCATGTCTCACCAGTTCAGCACTTTTAATGTGAAGCAGTGGTAGTAAGATGCATAAGCGGTAATCTGATACACCTCTAACAGAGTGTACAATGCTGTAATCAGTGATATAAAATAATGCTGGATTCAAGGTCTTCAAATCAAAGACCTCTTAAATGACACACAGAAACGTTTTCTGCCCCTTCTAGCATCATTCATGTATGTGAAGACATCATCAGTTCAGCACATGAATGGCATGAATGACACTTAAAATAAAAACGACCACATAGAGAGGTATTTACTAAAAGTAAATCAGATAAATGACTATTTCTGAAATGACTGCCCTCTTTAAATAGTATCAAAAACAGGGTGTGCTTTCACAAAATTATTTAATTATGATTTAGGTAAACCCAAAACTTACATAAAATCTACACAGTGTCACAACTGGCAGGGTGCCTAATATCCTGCTGTAATTTATTAGCGCACGGCACTTTCCAATGTCATGACATCACATACATCGGCAGAAATGGACTGAGCCCTCGCGGAGATGGGAGCATTAAAATCCCAAGACATGCTTCACACAGGGGGCGTTCGACCCATTCCTCCCCTTTTCCTGGCAGTCGCTACAGCGAACCTCGCATCAGCATGAATGAAGGAGCAGCAGTGTTGCAAAAATGACATGCTGTGCTGTCTGGAGAGAGAGACGTCCTTCATGGGCTACAATACAGCAAATGGTGTTATTATCTATAACCACTGCATTCTGTTATTCCTCTCTCCCCTCTTTCTTTGTTGTGCTCGCGCCGTGATGAGGAAGGAGCCATATTTCACAGTGTTATTTACACATAGCTGTAATAATCTTCTGCTTTCCTTCCCCTTCACATTCATTTTGATATTCTACAGTATTTACGATCACGAGCTTTGTGGCACGCACCCAATACAGGCGGAAGGTAATGAATAAATTAAGCATTAGAACGAAGGCAAAGTCCTACTCAGAGGTCACATGTATCTTGCTGCCATTTTAAAACAGGCAGATCACTGAGGAATATGGCAGAAGAATGCGTCCAGTCAGATGCAAGTGAGCGGCTGTAAATGGGCGGCCATCGGGGAGCACCTGCATAATTTATAGCTTGTTGTGCTGCACAATCAGGGGTGGTTTATTTCAAACAAAGGCAAAATGATGTCTGTTATGAGTTTCTGTTATGCTTTGTCTCCCTCTGTCATGTTTGTACTCCACATTTTCATCTGCAGTAGACTCATTTCATTTGATCTATCAAACCACTGACATGCAGTTGTAATTGATGCGGCTGTGCACTCTTCCTGAGGCGCTTACAAAATTAGAAGAAGAAAAAAAAATTTAAAAAGCGGCTGTAGGTGTTTGGATCAGAGAGCAGAAAGCTGCATTTCAGTGTGCACTTAATCTGGCAACTCTCATCTTCCTGCAGCCTGGGACATCCCGCTATGTCTGTCTCCAGGGAGATGCCAGGTCTCACTGACACAATTCTCCAGAGAAACTCACAGCGTGAACCATTAAACATAGCACTTTTGTAAGACTTTATACTGAGAGGCTGTTTGCCTTTTTACTATCCCTTCTGCAGCGGATCCTACATGCTACAGACATATACAGCTTAAAGTACATCTATACGTAAGGAAGACAAAAATGAAAATTCTTTGGACGGTATGTAAGCATCAGTTTGTTTTTTTCTGCTGCCACACCTTCCTCGGTGTACGCCAACATATTGTATTCCTCTGCGGTTTTTATCTCAGCTTAAAATCTCATGTCAGTGGCTGCAAGCTCAAATTAGGACTTGAGCCGTCCTTGTTGGACAGTCAGAGGAAAGACTGAAAAGAAACAAGAGACAACTGTAGCTATTCACATCACTAAGACAAACAATGGGCAACCAAAAGTGGCTTTTTATACCATTATTGTCGCTGCCCTGTCACAAAAGACTGCAGGTTTGTAAGGCTTCATGATAGTTAATCTAGTCTGCTGTTCTATGTGCATGTATGTGCCTGCTCAAATGGTGTAACCCGGTTTTTGCTGTATCCTGTATCCTTTTGCTGTATATGTGCTTTGATGTTGTTTTATCCGTTTTTTCTACGTCTTGTTTGTTTCTTTTAACGTATGACATCCAGCTGCCCAGGGACTGCAGATCGTAATTAGGCTTTCGCCAAAGTCTGACACATTTAGTTCGTATTGATGTTAATCAGTGAGTGCTGTCCCTGATAAATAAAGTACTAGATGAGTAAAGACAGTCTTGAATGTTTCACTCATTTCAAACAAAGACTGTTTATCCCTCTTTTCTCCACCAATATCAAGAATCTGCAGCATATTTAGTAAAATCCAGTTCTGTGTTTTGCCATACTAACAACACTAGTGTTCAAGTATGTGACAAATGTACAAATACAATCATTTTTAACAACAGCTGAAAAAAATCACTATTTCTGTGCAAATGGGAAATGTCGGTGGGAAAAACGAACATCCCCATAATTGATTTGCATATTAGTTTTGAGCCTGGCAACAACCAATACCAGACATAATAAGTGCAATTTCTTTCTATGTTTGTGAAACAAGAAATGTAATCATGTATTTCTTAAAGTGGATATGAGCATTAACGACTTGATATGTTACCAAAATATGAAAACATTATTCAGATATGAACAGAAAATGAGTTCAGAACTAAAGCTGGTGGGAGTTAAATCTGAAAAGTCACAGGATATTAAATGGATATATTAAAAAAAACCCCACAAAATTATACTAATTTCTTCTGACGGTTTTCAAATTTTTGCCTTTTTGGTGAGATATTAGAATCCTCTTTAGTCCTGTGAAAATACTTGAAATAATACATGGAGGAAAATCCTTATTTTGGCTCTTGAATTCCCAGCTCATGTCCATAATAAGGCATAACCAGGAATGGAGGTTTGCATGTTTATTGTACTTTAAACCCCAATACGACTTAATATATAGATACATACAAAGATGTTACATAAGCAGATGTAGTAGCTGTGCCTTAAGAAGCTTTACCCTATATATACTATATATACGGTTTATTACAATACAGCACTTGTCTGTATGCAGCTGCGTGTTACCTCACCTGAGAGCTCACACGCTGTCAGTAAAGTTTCTACTTTTAGAGACACTTCCCTCATAGGTGGGCCAAACAAAAGTGAGGAGACGCAGACTGCAGCTGAAGCAGAATCAGCCGGGGTGAGCTCTCCAGCCAGGAGCTCAGTGGGAATTTTTATGTCAGGTTTTCACATGTCACATTATAACAATAGGAGTCAGGCTGAAAGAGGCTGCTGATCCTCTGATAATACAGACACACAAGACTGCAAAAAGAAAGCTTATCATTGAAATGTAAATGTATGCAGTTAGCCTATAAATACTCCATATAATGATACCACAAACAATACACATATGTAAATATAATAAAATAATGATGCACATTAGCATAACATCAGCCTTTATGGAAATAGATGTCTTTTTGGATTCGTTTGAGAGGAGAGATTTACATGTCACTGTAGTTTATAACAAAGATCCAAGAGGATTACGTCCCATTTGCAGCTTGTCTTTGGGATCAGACGGCAATTTGCTGCTGCGTGAGATGGCAACACTTGCTGCACTGCACGTGTGGGCGGCGGATGAGAGGAAAGTTTGCTCACCTCTCCATCATAATCTGTTCTTCATCAAAGAGATCTATTTTCTGCCCCCTTTGTACCTTTTCACTGGACTGCAAACTCTGACAAAGTACCGGAGTCCGTGCTCTTTAATGATGATATATGAGCGTTATCCCGAGGATGTTGTCAGATCAGAGGATGTGCGGTGGGTGTAAACCTGGGTGGTGACACGTGGAGAGTAAATAAAAAAATATGGCATGTTTTCCGTAAATCAAAGAGATGATTTATTTTGTGATGGAGCACTACTCTCAAAATGTCGGGAGACAATTGAAACAAGCTCAAGGTGGTTTAACTCTGTTAAATTGAACATAGCATTGACTATTAACCCCCATTTTCTAATGTGTTTATCCATAATTGGGTGTGTCACGACTTCAGCCATTACTAGCAGAAAGGAAGTTCAATAAGTTTTTCAGCTGCAGAAAACAAGTCATGTGTTCCCATAAGTTCTGATTTTCAGTGAGCTGTACATGATGCTGGTCTGTGATAAATACAAAATATGGTGCGATGCTATTGAGCAAATTTTCCAACAAACTGATTCTTGGTGATTTTTCAGACATCTTTGCTGCCGCAGTGATGAAGATTAATTCACGACTCCTCAGACACACACATTCCTAAAAATGGATTCCATTGTGTGTGAAATCTAGCTCTTGTTCAACTTGTATTGCTTTGACACAGCGCGTTTTTGTAACAGCCATTTCTCCGGCTGACACAGAATAAAGAAGGGTTAGCGGCCTCCTCCTGTTTAATTATAGCGCCCTGAGAAAAAGCAGCAGATGCCAACAAAAGACATCAAAACAGCTATTTGCATGAAGAGAGTCTAATTTCAAAATGAGGCAAAAATCTATACTTTGGTGTGCCGATATTTTGGGTGCACTGAATGTGCTCTCGTGGAGAAAAATTAAGCTATTAGATATTAAGATATTAAGCTCATGTCTGCTTTGCCTCACCTTCTGATAACATGAGAAAAACATTATCGGTGTTTGAACGTTCAATAAAATGCAAAAGATCACGGGAACTGAAATTTTATACAGTTTAATGAAGAGAAATAAATGCTAAAGTGATACTCTGTCTCTTTCTGTCTAAAACATACATACAAAAACATACCCTATACATTTTTACTGCTGCTCATAATCAATCTTTTATAAAATATCTTGCTTAGGGCTGCTTCATTATTAAGCATTATGGTGCTGATGTTGTTCTATATAGATTAATACTGGGTAGTTCTATAAACTGAGGTAATGCTTATGAAGCCTTTGTCAAACTTAAGGGACAGAGAACTGTTAAATAAGCATTTTAACAGCATCCCAAAGTATCAGCACTAATTAAATCACATGGTATTTATTTATTTACTTGCTTATTTATTTGCTTTCTATCTCAAGTTTTCATCAAATGCATTTGTACTTTGTGCACCGTACTCATGCTGTGGCTGTAAGCGAGCAGTTTGATTAGTGTAAACCCGATCAACCTGATTTGTTCTGACTACTGAACTGACAACTCTGACAACTTCGATTCTGTGAAAAATAAATAACAAGTGCTTTTATTTTTTTTCCTTTCACCTCCGCAATTGGAACAGGAGTAAATCTAATGAAAATGTGCATCAACACGATTTTCAGTGTATCTTTAAAGACTCACTTTTTTCCTCCGTCACACATTTTTCCACAAATAAACAGAGAACACATTACAGTTTGCGTCCTCACACTACCACCATCCTCCATAGGTCTCTTTGCATTGCTGCTTAGCTCTTTTTAAACCTTCACATGCTGCATTCAAAGATCTGTGGTGCATTGTTGTGGTAGCAAAGTGTCATTGTGTTTGCAAATGTTTTTTCTCATTAAAGAAGAAAGACTCGATAAGGCAGACACATTTGTACTAACAAGGACATGTGAGGATGCTAACAAATGCATGAACCAGACTATGGAGAGAGTTGCTCTTTGTTCTGTGCAGTCTCTCTACATAAAACAGCTTGTAGAGGGAAAAAAACTAATGAAAGTATTGTCACTAGGACCTCACATGTAATAGGATGTCAGAGGTGTCAAATTCATTTCCTGCACTTGGTTCCTCACCAAAAAAAGAGACCAAAACCACCTTCTCAAAGAATATAAGGGATGATTAATAATCTCATGATGGCACCATCACCTTGTGTATAATTTAACATCACACGCTAAAAACGTCTACATGGCTAAAAGCTTAATCAAAAACTCAAAATATCTAAATTAATCTGTTTCAAAGAATCTGAAGAACCAGATATTCAACCCCAACCTGTCCTCACTGATGATTTCCTCCTCAATTCATTAAAACATAAGAAGCTTTACAACCTCTTTCATGTATTTCTAGGCTGAATAAAATGGCTAATGCCGTGCTTTTTGTCCTTAAAACTTTTGTTATTGCTCAAACTGTGGGTTATTAACTTTCCATTTCTCCCCAATTGCCAAATTAGCTGATATAGCCGGTTTTTGCTTCCCCGTGGAAAGCCGAACCCAGACACTCCCCTTGTGCAGAAAAGCATCATGCAGGACTGCCGCTTCAAAGCAAGAAAAATCGATGTCCTCTCACAGTGCCACATTATGTAAACCCCAGCCACCTGAAAACGATCAGCTTCAATATCTGCAACGTTTAATGGCCATGCCTGCCATGTGTTGATGTCTCTCACACATATTTTGATATTTGGAGTCTGAGCAGTAGTGGGATTTTGCTGCCCCCCTTTTTTATGCTCCTGCACACATTCATGTCATTTTACATTACAAATGCATTCAGTATCATCAAAATGTCCTTTAAGTTCTACAAACAGAAAAGGACGTTTTAAGGAGTGCCCTTCAAGGACCTGTGAAGCCTTCCAAGCAGCAAAGATCTTGAAACTTTAATGATTCTAAAAAATTACTCTTGATGTGTTAGATCACAGATAAGGTAGCTCTACTATCAGTGAGTGCAGCTCTACCTGATGATTACTGTAAAACACGAGAAAACTAATTCAACCAGGGTATATCAAGTTACATAACTTCTATGTGCTCACATAATAACTTCTGTTTTAGAGCCTGGGAACGCTGACACACAATTACCAGTGTAGTAGCTTTTCATGACATTGATGAAGCTGTTAGTAAAGGGCTGGAAAAGCCACAACACGTCAAATCCCTCTGTTCCATCACAGACTTCGACTTCTTCCCGCATTGAGCGAGAAAGACATTTTGAAGTTGTCAAAAATAAAGCAAATGGGGAAAACAACAGAAGGAAAAAAAGAAACACAGTAGCGTCACAGTACGAAGCTTGGACATATATATATTTATATATAATATACACTTTTTTTTTAATGAAAACACGTCATTAAGGATATCCAGCTACTCTGTTCTCTGAGAGGTGATAATGTGCTCTCGCAAGACTTTCAACAAAAGGAGCAACACATGTGGCAGCGGTTCATGCTGAGTTTATGTCATGTGAGAGTACAGCAGTTGAAGAGCCGCTTTTATCTATCTGCAAACACAGAGCCAGCTCGGTTTGTCCTAGAACAGCAGCAGCACATTATAGACATTCCCCTAGTAGGGACCCTGTTCAAGGCTTGATACGTCCTTTATGGCAGCTCCATATATAATTGCCTCACCACTGGATTAATGGAGAAGAGAACTTCTTCCATGAGTAATTATTTACAGTACAAAGCAAATTCCCTTGAATATCTATGATCAACCACAAATTCCTATGAGGAATATCACTGCTGTCCCCGTTCATAGTTTATCAAACCATCTATTGTATATATTCTCAATCCATGTTCACTGCAGCCCAGGGTGTTTTCTGCTGTTCATCAGAGGGGCTGTTTTCCCTATTGAGATAAGAAATTAAATCTGCAGGAGCAGAGGATGCTGGGTTTGCTGCAGGGTGGTGAAGCAGTAGCTCTGATAATGGAGCCGACTCCCATTGCGCAGGCTATGAGGCAAACAGCCGTGGCGCCAGCCCAGCCCTGCCTATGTGAGAGGATAGCTAACAGTGTCACTCTGCAGAAGCTCGCTCTCTCTCGCTCTCTCTCTGTATGCGAACATGTGGTTAAATCTGCATGTGACAGAGAGAGGGGAAGAAAAGACGCTGTGTTTCTGCTTCTCTCTGCCTCTTCATCCGAGTTAATATATGTGGGAGAAAAAGGCAAAGGAAGATGGGGAAAACTGTAGGGTTTGCCTTTGTGTTTAATGTAGCGAGAATATGCAGGCATGGTGAGTCAAGCACACTGACCCTGTGGAGTAAAAACTGAGTGATCTATAGAGTCACAGGAGGGTAACGTCATTTGCTCAGCATTGTTATCAAAGGCCTTTCCTTTCCTGTCTCTTTGCCCCGTCACTTTCTCCTCCTGTTCACAGTGTGGATGGGATATGTGTGGTAGTATTTTATGTAAATGTGAAGAGGGTTTTAATTTCAATTTGAGAACTCACCAGAATATTGTGTCGTTTTGGATGCTCCTCACAGGCTTCACTTCAAAGCGGTCTGCAGAGAGAAATAAATGGTCACACCTTAATGTGCAAGCACAAATAACATTGGGGGCCATACGGCACCAGTTGTAATAGTGTCAGAATCATAAAAAGGTTCAATTTACAGTTCAATCTTTGATTCCATCCCAGACTCAATACAAATGATTTGATATTTCTGTAGCAGTGGAACAATCATTTTCTGCCCAGAGCCTCTCTGCCAGATGAAATTTAAAACAGGAGAAATTCAAGCAGAAATATAATTTTACCTGCCTCCTTCTCTACAGATGATTTCCTGCTTTATACGCATAACTAATATTTGTCTTTAGCCTGTATAATAATTAACTCTCGGATTGCACACTGGAACACTTGCATGACCTTGTAGTTAGTTTTTTTCCCTTTTTCCATTACAGCTATTAAATTAAAGAATGAATTCAATGAATACTGACTGCTGCATTCAGTACATGTGCTGTCAGTAGGCTTTGCACTTCTCCCATGTGCTGTACAGTTAGTAATGGGCTCTTGTCTGTGGTATAACGTCAATATTTACTGCATTATTAGTTTCTCACCAATAAGAAATCCCTCCTTTGCATTTACCATAAAGTCTAATAAAGCCAGTAAAATGAATAGAGTGACAGAGAAACATAATAAGTGGTTCTAATAATATTTTTCAAACGTTACATGTCATTGAAAGAGGAAAACATTTAGAAATACATTCCAGGTAATTGTAGTCCAATAATTCAACAGCTTCCACGTTGATGTTAGAGCTGAAGCTTATATGGATGGTTCATAGACCACCCACCACAGCTCATTACGTTTAATTAGCCCCACCCTTTTAATTCATTAGTGACTGATTTTGTAGCTCTGTGTCAAACTTGCAAACCCTCACACTGCTGATTAACATTAATGTTCACCGCCTTCGGACTATCTGGTGTTTAATAGGTTTTACAGGTGGATGATAGTGATGCGTGTAATTTAGTGCTAATGCAAGAAAACATACATTTGTGCCTGTATCCAATTCATTTAAAGCCCCCAAAAAACCTTTCCACATTCTCATGTGTCCCTATATATATATATTTTGGTGATATCTCGCTGTCGCTGGTGATAAAGGTAAAAACATTTTTTGAGTATAATTAAATTCCTGTTAGTCAGTATTTCTGGTGAGTTATCCTGCTTTCAGGGGCATAAACATACATTTAACCCATTAAATGTGATTTACCTTGCATCGCTCATCAAAAAAACTGCACTTGACCTTTATTTTGTAGGTAATAGTTACTAGCGGAGAGATATGATGTGTTGGTGGTTTGTGTTTGGATGTCAGTTAGGCAAAAACCTTGATTACATTTCCAAAAGAGTGTGATTAAAATCAGGGATGAGGGAGATGTGGACGGAGACGAATGATCCTCTACATGTCCGTTTTGCCACTCAAAAGTTAGTTTTTGACTAACACATGTTCTTTTTCGTTATATTAACATGGCAGATAGGTGATGATGTGCCGCTTGGCCTCAGGTAATGCTCGGTTGCGGCTTATATTACAGCAGATAAACACACTGTACAACACATTCATTGCACTTTGGCCTTTGTGTTTTTGGCTGTTTCAGCCGGCAACACATAAATACTGTGCATGAATATGAGCATCAGCGCAGTTAAAAAAAAAAAAAAGGACTAACTTTCAAACGTCTCAATCTCATATACACAAAACTAAACTATGCAGGACTAGGAAGGAGCAAATAAAACAGATTAGGCGTAAATAGGTTCCAGAGTACATGAACAAACTTCTTGAAACTCATTTAAATTGGCGCAGTACTGTATATAGGCTAAAACAATTCAATGTAGCCACAATTTCTTCTCTCTCCCCCCTGTGCACAACTAAAGGCCCACATGGAGCTATCACAGTTAATTGATGCATTTGTAGATGAAGAAAAAGGGGCCACTTTCCACCTTTTTTTTTTCTTTTTCAGGAATAACGGCAATGGAGGAATAGCTCTGATTCGCCTCTGTCAGATTTAATTGCCAAAGCAGCAATCTTGATTAGGATCTCAACAGCCCGTTTTATCAGCCCCAGCCAAAGCAACACAGGGTGTTTATCCAAGCAAGACATATTTACCACCTCAAACTCTCACTTCTACCAAGGGTAAACATGGCGGACCTCCACAAAAGACCCCGACACTGAGAGCAACCTTTAAAGGTTATTGGGTAGCCATCCATTACATCCAAAAGAGACATGCCTCTTCTTCTTCCTCTGTGTCATGTCTGCAATTCACTTCCATCCAACAAGAGCATGTAGCACGTAGGTGATGACATCAACATCCATCCGAATCTAAAATCTTCCTGTCAAGGAATCAGTGACAGAACATGATTCAGTGTGAGTCAATACCACAACTTAAATCCTTCACTTTCAAAATGCCATTACGTAACATCCGACGACCAGCCTTCCGTCTGACCAAAGACAGTGATGTGAGAAGTACAATTTCACGCATGCCGCACTTCACAGAGACGTCCATCTTACCTTCATGTTCCCTGAAGCATCCGGCACTAAGAAATTGATTAAAACACACTCGCACTGCAAATATCACCAGAGCTATCCATGCCACTTTAAGTGTACTCTTACATATTGTGACTGCATGCTAACTGTCCCTGCATCTATTCATCAAAACTCCCACGCAGGCACATCAAAGACATACAAAGGACACGCACATAGACTTCAGTTCAGTGACACGCCATTAGGCTCACAAGAGGACTCTCTGCTCCGCATTTTGAACAATTGTTGTCGCTTTTCCAATTAAAAACACCGGTAGTGGGGTGCGTGATTTGCAGCGGGAGGGGGGGATGCACACTCAGAAACAAAAAGTGGTTTTGCTTCGAAACATCCTCCAAAGATCAAATGTTATTACGCTCATACACTGCCTCCAGCCATATCTTTATTTGTGCAGGATTATTAAAACACAGGACCTGCAGCTTTTAAATCAAAACCAGTATAGTTGAAAAGTAATTTGCTGCTAGTAATTCCTTTCATTATCAGTTAATCTGCCTGCTCTTGATTAAAAGTATTGTTTTGGCTGTAAAATGTCATAAAATACTGAAAAATGCCTGATATAATTTCCCAGAGCTCAAGGTGAAATGTTCACATTTGTCTGTTTATCTAATCATCTGTCCAGAGTCCAAAGATATTCAGTTTCCTGTTATATATGTCCATGAAAAGCTTCAAATCCTCACAGTTGAGAGGCAGAAATACATGTTTGATGTTTTTGCTTCGAAAATTGACTTTTAAAAGGCAACTACTAGTCCCTGCTGTAATACCAGAGGATTAGATTCACACACATCTACACACATACAGGCTCATACATAATTGGAAGATAGTGTATAATATATAATGTATATAAAAGATGATCATTTATACAAGATAGGTGATTCATTAGATACTAGAACTGCAGCTGTCAAGGGGGTGGTTTGCTTTTTTCATGTTTCTCTAAACCCAGTGCGGCAACCCTGCCTTCTCATTTGCGGACATCCTCAAGGACAAACAGCTATTTGTTCGGTGTTTGAGGACCTCAGAGGTTCGGTGCACAGGGTGGGGCTGGCGTTTGGATGACTGTGATTGATTCATGTCTCCAAATAGCGACAAAAAGAATGTTTCATTTGAATTCCTTCCTTTTTTTTTTTTTTTTGCTGACTTTACAGTATTGCTGCAAAATGGCATGATTACAGAAACAAACATTTTCACACTGAAAACTAAAACATGCTACTGCTAGTATTTTGCAGTACATGGTGAGTGACTAGAGGCCGGCGACGTCCATAGAAACATTATCGCCCTCTCAGTCGAAACACCCTGTAGAATTCTTAATGAAGAGTGAAAAACAACCAGTCACAGGGCCCCTCTATAGCAGTGTCTAAACCGTGTGTGAAAATGCTAGGCACACAGCACATCCACCTTACTCTGCTTGACTTGCCGCAAGGCTAAAATAAACATTTTCAGGCCAGGACCCACATTGCTATTATAAAACCTCCAATACAAAAACAAATAGATAAACACACATTTGATCTCGGGACACCGTGAACTTAAGTCCGATTAATTGGCGATTGCGAAGGGAGGCTAGCCTACAGAGTCTGAGTAAGGCCCAGTTATCCTGCCTGTTGAATCCGCCTCTCTTGAAGCGATCGGCGTGGAAGACAGAGCGGGAAGTGACATGGTGAGAAAGGAAAGGATGTGAGAAATAGCAGCCCTATAATGCACTGCATGCTTTACTGACATCTTGACTGCTGAGCTTGGTATCTGATGGAAATTACAGCGTGCTTAACGTGCACAACGGAGACAAACACTGCTGCCTCCGCTGAGTGTGATTTAACAGACAGCATATGGCTCTCTTAGTTTGCCCACACAGTTGGCACACTGACCATTACCAGTACCTCCAGGGCAGCCAATGTGACCTCCAGAGATGAGAGAGCTCCAGACAAAGGCAACAACCCAAAGGCAAAGTAGAGGCCTTTACTGTGGGCTGCACCGCAGAGAGCTGGAACACTCGAGTAGACAGAGATAATGGCGGAGGTGTAAAATGACGAGGGATAAATTGTGCTGATGTTTTACTATAACATTTACCACGACTGGGATGTTGTGACTCCTTTGTTGGGAGGGGAATCTCGTCGCGGTGCAGACAGTGACCGTGGTGACACTGAGCAATAATACAAGTTGCCTGAGAGAATCACATCAAATAATATACGCTCTAATAATTGTTCTGGTTATGCAGCTATTTTTAATAATAAAAAAAAGCTATATTTGCAAGTCTGTGTTATCCTAAGCCATGCCCCACATATATAAGTCCATGAACCAAGGAGAAGGTGGAAATTGAATAATGCACTTAGTCATCTCATATGAATAATTATGCAATAAGCACAACATACGGTTGTGCACCAGTGACCACAGAGGTCAGTAGGGTTACCCACAAGCCTCCAACATGTAGACTACGGGCGTGCGAGGGATCAGAGTTTCCCTCCTTTCTTGATGAGTCAGGGAGGATCGTCTCTGCTGCTCATGATCTGATGCTTTGGTAGTAAAGCTCTTTCCCCTCCCCTTTTCCCCCTTGCGAGCTGAAGCCTCTGATGATGTCCGTACTGCTATTTATACACTTAGCCATGCTCAGCACATTTACCAGCACCACATAAATAATCAGTAGGTATGAGAGACAGTGTGCAAAGAGGATAGGTTTGCTTTAACTTTAACACAGCAACTCCTGGCTACCTACTTTCACAGCGCAATGCACAGCGTTCGCAGTGTTCCAGCTCTGACTCCGTCTCTACCATCACTTGTCGTGATTTATGAGGTGAATCCATCATTAACAGGCTGCTCCTGAATACATTTACCACCAAATGATTTGCACTTTTCTTTTTGCTGCTCTCTTATATACCTAATCTGTCTTTTAACAAGCATGTTACACATTCTTTACATGCTAAATAACAAAAATGTTTATTGCGAAAATTTTCCGAACTTCAAAATAGTGCTATGGAGTTAATGTGCCCAGAGTGAGAGCCCTTTGTACACCGTAGATCCAACTGAAGCAAGTGCAAATTTGAGCATGATGCCAAACAAGAGATGTAAACACATGTGTCCTACAAATTGCAGATTCTGCTGTACAGCCTTTCTTCCAGATTGCCTTGCACAAGAATAAGACTGAGCGTCTGGTTGCCGAAATTTCACAATCCAACCCCTAGTTCACGTTTTATGCTCATGTCTGTGCTCAGCTTCACCAAAATGGATGAAGACATATACAGTATCAGCAGCTGGTTGAGTTTGGATAAGCTTCTGTAATGGTAGATTATGTCAGCTGCGTTCATCCCTTTTAAAAAGCAGCAGACTGTTTCCTAATGGGCTGCGAGGAGAATCCAGTCTGGCTTCTCCTTTGAGTAAACTGTTCCTGTGCAGGAAGTGCCAAGGCCCAAAGCACAAATATACAGCACCCCAAACACGATTATACAGCACTCCAAATATTCTTCCAGGGGTGCATCATGTCCCTGTTTAAATCTAATTTGTGTTTTAGAAGACACTTATTTTCAGTGTCCATGTGCATCTTTCAGTGTGTACGGGCGTGTAGTTATTTACTAGACAATAGTGCCGGTAATAAATACAGTAACTAGCATTACAATAGAGTGTGAGTTCATTATTTTTGTCAGTTGCCTGATTCAATATCGCATTCAATTACTCATTCAGTAAATCAGGACCTTGGAGTCTGTGTGCTAGCTGACTGACCAGGGGCCATAAAAAAATGTGCGCAACACTCTGTGTAGACACAAAATATACATATGTGCTCTTTCCATCAGATTTATAAAGCTGTGCATATGTCTGCTTCCGTTTTAAGAATGAAAATGATTGTGGAACTACGTGCACATCCACAAACCCCATTTCTGCCCCCTCAGTTAGCCATGAACGTCCACCATGCGTATCGAAACTCGTGGCCACTCCACCACCCATTAGACCCCTCAACGAGAAGGAAGAAAAAGTGCAACTTCACCGACAGCGCCGCATCCACGAGGCTCTCCAACAGCACCAGAGCAGCCATCATTATGCACAACCATTACGCACAGCTGTTGCTATTTACTGTACAGCAGCCCATGGCACTTGTTCATCACAAGTACCATCATCTAATGATATCTCAGTCATCATTATTAAACATCAGAGAAACTGTCAATGAGTAATTTATAGAGCTCATACTGAAACAGACTTTGCAAAGTGCTTCGCAATTCAGAATAAAATCAAACGATTGCCCGAATTAAACTGCTTTGAATAAGGATGATAAAATTCACATAATTCATAAACCAATTTAAAATCATGTTTACAACGGCGCTTTTGACTTACAGATTGCTACGTGGACTAAATAATGATAACACAGTCCGTGGAATTGGCAAACAACCTGAGTAAACAATCCAGTCACCTTTTTCTCTCCCCATATTTCATGTCCACCTTCTCATATCACGTCTGAAGTCTGCGTGAGATGACACATTCAATCCGTCCTTTTTGTCTTTGTGTGGGGAAATGGCAAATGAACATTTTCTTTGAATATGTATTGTGTCTTTTTTTTTTTAAATATCTGGCTGCTGGTGTTAAAGAAAGCACAGAGACTGGTGCTGTTCTTGGTAAATGAATTCATTAAGGGATCCGCAATGATCTGAATAATTTGACTTTGAAAACATGGAGCACATCCTTTAAATTAATGTATCATTACTGCTGCTGTGTGGTGGCTACAAATACCAATCAACCAAAAGTGAAGACCCTCTGACATCCTACATATAGATGTGCATCACTTGAATGGGCAAAAATCATTAAGTAAACCTATTACAATTACATATCTTTAATGTAATTACATTCAACTTTACATTCAACAACTAGGCTAAATGAACGTTAAATTTAATGAATGTTAAATAAACTTTAGATGTTAATTTTAACATGCTAACTGAAAATTAAAAAATTATTAGGGTTCATGAAAGGCTTTTTTAACATTTTGGAGATTGTGTGTGTGGGACTCGACCGACTGAAGCCATGAAAAATTCTGCTGGCACTAGCTTTTGAATGTAGAGGTAGTCTGATGAAATACACCTGCAACTTTATGCTGAAATGGGTAACAAAAAGCTGCACCCCATATCCTGTAAATAAACACAACCTCAGCCTGCATGTAGCACCCATTAAAAGGGTTTCTTTTCATTGTGTCTCCTTGGAACCAATGAGTCAATACAGCTGTTTTACAATTGTCCCTTCACTTAGCTTCAGCACAATCAAGTCAAGGCCAAGGCTTCCCCAAGCAGCTGCTTTGCCTTGCTACCAGAAAGATGCAATAAAAAACTCAACTTTTAAACGCTAAAACAAACAACCAGTTAAACTGATCAAACTAGCTATTTATTGTAGATGTAACCATTAAAAAACTGACTCAACATAAGTCTGGATGCATGGTGAGAGATCGCTTATAGCACTGTCAGTGTTGAAAATGGAAATTGAAGATTTCCTCTTAAGTACACTGCAGAGGTAAATTTAAAGGCATTTTGTGAATAATTCTGAACCCAAATGTGTCATTTATGGGCCCACAGCTTATTACTACCTATCTAATAGTGTAAAAGATGACATGACATAGTATTGATAACGCCACAATCCATTTTGAAATAAAAAATTTGTTTCACCTCCTTTCATATCAAAGGACAAAGACGTATCAAGTGATAAGAGATATAGTTTGATTTTCCATTTCCTATTATTGTCCATTTATACCAATGTACTGGTGCATATTATTATAATTCACTCACATAAAAAGCTCAACACATTTTAATTTTAGCTCATAAAATTACAGGAAATTTGTCTGAAATCTACAGTGACTCATTTAATTCAAATTCACACTGTAATTACAGACAGTTTTCTGTTTACAGCTTCAGTTTAAACTAATTTAAAACTCCATCATTTTATTGGAGCTCATGAGTTTCCAATTGAGCACAATCCCACTGCGTTCAACCCATATGTACTGGTAGACGACTGAGCTTCATGAAGTATACAAAAATTGATGCATAAATGATTATATAATTAGTCCCACATTCTTTTAAATGCTCCATGTTCTACATTTATCATATTCAAAAATTCAAAACCTTCAACTGATTCATGAAATCTCTATTTATGTCCAGATTCTCCAGCAGAATGTAACGTCCATGATAGGGCAAGATAAGATGAGATACAATGAAACTTTAATGAGTCTCATGAAGAAACTGGGCTGCTGCAGCAGCAAATATTGATAGGATATAATAAAAACATCCTGAAATATGTTGCGTTCAACACTGAATGCCATTCCTAGTATTTTAAGTGCAGGATTTCAAATGCCTGGCAGAGGGATAAAGAAGCAAAAACAATGCAATTTTCAACATTTAGCAACATCTGAATGTGTAACGTCAACAATTTGCCGGAAACCACTTGTTTGGAAAAGCAATTGTTTTCATAGCTCTCTCAGACAGTCATGGTCAGCTGGACTTGGACAGCCTTGCTTAGTCACGCTGACAGAACAGCGCTTCCACAAAACACCAGAAAAGCCCTGTTATGATCCACAGTTACAGTCTCATTTGAACTCAGGCACCAAATGTGCAGAGTGCCATTGTTTGTTTAGCCCCTGAGATGTGCTCGAGTGTTAGCTTTGTGTGTCCAATTATTTACTTCAATATCTGCAGGCCCCATAAATGCCACAATGTCGGGGTGCAAAGAATGAAACCCGGGCTGGAATCGTCCTCATGACATTTTATTAGACAGGGCAGGATTTCACCAATGGTTTAAGTATGTTTCGTCATCACAGTGTTAGTGGATCTACAGTAACATTTATATCACTGCAGTTGCTAATAATAGCAACCTGCCAGCTACCACTGCAAACACTGTGATCGGAAACAACAGTAAGCCTGTAAAACTGTTGTATCCTACCCATTCGTGTCAGCATATTGACATCCTTGCTGATATTGAAAGGGATTATGTGACTTAAGTCTGCATGTTTTGCATGCCTGAAGAAGTGTTCTACTTGGATGGGAGCTGATCTTGCCGTGCCAGTCAGCTCTGTCTGAATACTGACTTCCTCCTTCGCAGATAATCCCATGAAAAAGACAACTCTTTAATGCCTAACATCCTTAACACAGCTCTCTCAATTCCTTGAATCAAAATTAGCCACCATGGACGCCCAATCCATTTTGTGGCTCACCATGGACCTTTTCCACATGTCACTGACAATGTGCCATGAACATGAATCAGGTTCAAAGTGATTGGAATAAACAGGCATCGCAGATAAGAAACATGTTGGTGAATATGATGGGCATACAAGGCACATGGAGGCCCTATTTGTTGCAGCTACACTATCGAAGCATCTTAACCCTAGAACACTATTGCCGGGTGATTTTGACAAACATATTTATGTGATTTTCATTATGTTACGTTTTTCTGAGTGTCTCTGGGTTAGACACTGTGCCTTCACCAGGAAAGTCTCAAATGCCTCAGGAATGGGTGGACCAAAAAACAGGTTTCAAGCTTCATGATGTTTTTTTTTAGGATTTTTTTGTTCTCAAATTCCTAATTTTGCATTTGTTTCATTTTGTTAGACATGTAACAGTTTAAAATAAAAGAACACTACTCTAATTTGTCATGTATTGTCATATTTTGACATATTTATTATATCGGGTAAAAATTACCCAGCGTTAGTGATGGTGTTACGAAGTTGAGCGCTAGTGTTCTAGGGTTAAATTCCCTGGTCTCTACAGTATGGATTTTTTTTTTTTTTTGCTATTTGACTCATGTTGGATTGAAAAACAGATGCAGGTCAAGTCTTTCCAGGTCTTCACACGCTGCAGATTTCCATTAAGATAAACTGAGAAATATTCTGATAGAAAGGCCATAAAAAGTCACTTTTTTTTTTTACTGGTTTGTGAAAAGACAAGAACTGAGTTTTACAGTAATCCTGATTCCTACGTAAATAAACAGACCTCCTGCCACAAGTTTACCATGAGTTTTCTGTCTATCCATCTGTATTGTGGAGGGCGAAAACAAATGTGCTCCTTCATATTTTAAGTCCTCCATAAAATGTAAAGCTGGGACCAGTTCAGGACATCTGCGCCTGATAAAATGAAAGAAGGCTGAAAGAAAAAGAAATATGAGCATGCGTCTGCATGGCTAAATGACATTACTGGGCAAACGCTCTCAACACCATCCACCAGATTGTGAGGAGGGGCAGTGAAAGGAAGAGAGGCCGTGATGAAATAGGACTGCAGTCAAACAGACTGTTTGCCAAGAAATTGCTAAGAAATGTCAATCAAAACGTTATGCCCTCGGGTGCAGGAGGAGTCAGCTCGCCTGCACAGAACGCTCACTTAATGTATGAGGAGAAAGTATAAAATATAAACTGTGTAACAATCTATTTATTAACTCTACATTAACATTTAAAGCTGCAGAGTGGATGGATTATTATAAAAAGCCTTTATCAACGTTAACATTTACGACTGCGACGTGAACTGTTGCTGAGAACATTCATAACTGCAAAATTGATGGTTTGTTGCCTTTTATTGATGACTTACATTTATTAACCTGGCAACCACAGAGTTGCACTCTTTGATGGTTTATAACTGACCTATCAAGCTTGATTAAATGTTTTACGCAACCACCAATGAAGCCACTGATTGCAACTTTACAAAGCCTTTACAAAGGGGGCTTTATGTAAGGGTTCTGCCCATTTAAAGGTGATTTCATCACATCAAAAGACATTTTTTACAGTTACAGTAAAGGCAGTAAGTGGGATATGCAAGTGCAAAGAAACTGGTACAGAAACACATATAGTATGAATGAAATCTATGCTTTAAATGCTTTCCTAAAAAAAATAGTTCAATTTCTTTTTTTAAAATACTCTCATTTGCTTTTCTTGTCTGACTGCAATAAGTACTGGAAGCTAAAGGAAACAGCTAGCCTGGTAATATTCAAAGGTGTTATTAAGGTGAAAATATTCCAACTGTTTCCATTCGTTATGCTCAGCTAGTCTATGCTATGCTAATCATCTCCCGGCTCTGTCCATATTGAACAGACAGATATGAGAATGGTATCTATATCATTTAACATAGTAAGAAAGCAGCTAGACATATTTCTCCAAAAAACTATTTCTTTATAAATTTCTTACAGTTTGGAGTAAGTTTTCTGATGATGAATCTGAAGGCACATAAACCAACAGCAAGTCTGCAATAGAGGCTTGTCCACCACCACGAACAGCTTTATATGCAATGAATGCTAAAGGACACATAAAATCAGGTGTAAAGGATTAAAATGATATTAAACATTGACTTCAGGATCCACAAATCCAAGCTGGCCCCTTTATGTGTGAACACACAACTGCACATATTAATACCGTACCAATGAACATTACATCTAGATAATATATTCCATACAGCCCTGTGAGGATGGACTAATGGTGAGCCATGATGGAACTGTGTTCTCCATGCTTAACCAAAAGACACTCCTAACTGCATTTTAAATAATTGAGCCATCTTAACAATGCCTCTGCCCTTTAAAAAACACTTGTGCAATTTCCTTGATTTTCAACGGTGTCACATTGTAAGATAAAAATGATGCAACCTCGCAATGGATTATCTCTCAATTTAGCTACACTGTTTACATCTTGCTATTTCATTATTTTCATGCAAATGTGAAGTTAACATAATAAGAGAATGGTGACTAAGATTAAATGACAAATACAGTATGAATGTATTTTATCAATCAAATAGAGCACTGTAATCTACACCCAGAATAAAAAGAGCTAAAAAAAAAAAAAACTATCAAGCAACAAATCAATGTTTTTTAAATCCCTTGCATATGGAGCACAGTATTGGAATCAATTTAAATCATAATGAAAAGACACATTACAAATCATAGCTCCTTTTAAAAAATAAAACATCTTTAAGCCTCATGACAAAACCTTGAGGCGCATTCGTATAAATGAGGTCAAATGTGGTTAGTAACAGTTCAGCGCATCCCCACATTAATCAGCAACAACTATATGCTGCTTTTCTGCACGTTACTATATATATATATATATATATATATATATATATATATATATATATATATATATATATATATATATTGCTGATTCTTAATGGCTCTGGGAGCAATGAGAGACAGAGCAATGAAACAGCTTTCTAATGTCTTGTTGCACCATGAGAATGAGGCAGCGAGAAATAAAAGGGTTTTTGTTCCGCCAAGGTCAATTGTTCCATGTTGATTTTATTATGAAGTGGAAAAGAGCTTGATAATCAGCTTGCTTAATAGCTGTGTTTCAAAAGTTATTGGTGGGTACAACGACAATAACTGAGAACGTATTGTGTTTTAAGTGTGGGCGTGAAGCAAACCTATTTTATCTTTATTGCCAAAATGAGTATTAGCTGGACAAAGCATTATAGGCTGCACAGACTCAAAGCTGTTGAGGCAATGTTAGGTTGCAATGAATTTGAGCTCCGTTTGACAGCATCCATTATTTATGACAGCGCCCTCTACATATTCTAACAGACACATTAATTAACATGGTTTGTCAGTTGTGTTTTATGTTACCAGAGGCAACTTGACCGGGCCAGCAGAAAACAAGAAGTGCATACACTGGGCTATTTATCATTAATTTGTCATCATTTACATTTAGGTTGGACAGAGAAATCTAATTATGTAAACCAAGCCATGTTTTATCCCTTATGGGAATAACTAGTGAAATAAGACTCACCCCACAGAGTTTAAAGCTATATTTCAGATTGGTGTCATTGGAGTTAATCCCATTATGGGGGCAAATCGGAGCCAGGGTGAAAAAACGGATATGTATACAGAGAAAATGGGATCAGTGCAGAGATTCAGCCAAGCACGCTATGTAGGGGCGAACTCACGCTTTAATGGATTAAACCCAGTCAAGCCGCAATGATTAACCTGACCCCCTTGTTGGAGAGTTGCCCCCTTTACACCTCAAAGCCTGGGAAATGTGTGTCTATTTTCGATCTGGATCATGGGGAGGTTTGATTCCAAATGGTCCTGCATTCGCGGCCACCAGACAAGGCCCGTGGACACCCCGCAGATCCATCTGTGAAAGGCAGATGACGGGGGAGTTTGACTCGTACAACACACCACGCCGTGACTCACAGATGGGAGCCAGCTCAGGCAGGATTTGTCACCATAATGGGAACGGTGTCTGTATATGTGTACGGCATGTGTGCGCATGTGCTCGAGTGCACGCACGTCTTGTAAGGGTGTCTGTGAGCACGTAAATATATGTGTGGTGAGACTGTGGTGTTGACTTTCAGCGGAAAGGGGGTGGGTGGAGGAGAGGCGCTTTGACAAGTGTGTGATGCATGCTCCTGTGACGGCAGCAGCCATCAGAGAGCAGTGGGCTGTCAGAGACCGATAACCCAGACAGGAGGGGTTTACCATGACCCCTGTCACTGGGCCTAATCCACAGTTCAGTGAGGCCCTCGATACATAGCTTTTTAAATGTACACTGGGGTATGATAGTGGCTTTGGGGATTTTCTTTAAAACAGACTGAAGGGCTTTATTAAAGAAACTACAGATTTAGAGGTACTGGAGATGCTAGTAAATGTTGACACTGAAGTTGTAAGTTCATTGTTTCTGCAGGGTTTCAGCCTTTCCTCTTTTAAATTTAAACATGTATTACATGGTGTTTAGTTTGCTGCTCCTCACTTTAACTCCCACTATCTGCACAAATAAAACAAACAAGCAAATCAATGTTGCAGCTATCACTCTTTATTAACTTGACGAGCAGGCAGTCAAGAGATTATAGCTTATTTTCACTTTCAATTCAGCATTTAGGTGGTAAAATCTGGCAAACTCTAAACTGCTGGATATCATTTTGGGGTGGGTTGCAGTGCTAACAATTCCCATCCTTTCATGGTCAATGAACGAGTCTGATCTGATCTGTCAAGCTCCTGCGATCAAACAGATATCTGCATTGGTGTTGGCAGAATATCTTGGTTTTCTGTTGCAAGAAGCTCCAACCCTCCATTTTGCATCATTCTTCTCAAAACCCTTTCTCCACACAAATGTTTAATACAGCCCTGCGGTGGTATGCCTCCGCCAACCAGTCAAGCTGCACTTTAAATAACTGTCTCTCCACATATACATAATATATGACTTTGAATGATTTTAATAAACATTTTTGAGTGAACTGTTGGTGTTAGCATATAAATTCTTGAATTATGGCCAGAAACATGTGTTGTGAGGTTATGGTGACCTTGACCTTTGACAACCAAATTCTAATCAGTTCATGCTTGAAACCAAGTCGATCCTAGTGCCAAACAAGGTATCTAAAGATATTGCATTCACTAGACTGGAAAGCTTTGAGGCAGAAATACGCAACTTACTGTGCATGATATAATTTTACAGTCCTGCATATCTAAGCAGATAGAGCCAGACAGCGTATCCGCTGGCAAAAGCAATAAACATTACTATAATATTCAAGTTTCATCTTTGCATTTTGTAAGTGACTTTGTTCGGGTCAGTGTCCTTAGCTATTTCACTCTCAATGACGGAAAAAAGAGCAAGATCCTCTCTTCATTGACTTACTCCTCCAGAGACACCATGCACTTATAGTCAAGCAAGAGAACGCTTCAGTGCTTTCCGTCGAATCAAACAGCGCTCAGTCTGCACACCGCTCATGGGAATAGTCAGATAAAACCTTTATTTTATCAAGTTTACCATCACAAACAGGGGATGCTGAATCTAGGACAGCTCATCATTATGCTTTGTAAATCATCTTTTTTGTATATATCTGTGGGTTAAATTTAGTCATTTTTCTAAATACTTTTTGTGAGTTGTGAATATTTCTTAATTTCAAGGAATTTAGTACCACATGGCTTGATTCTTTGAAACAGTGTTCCCTTTAACAAAACAGAACTTGGAAGACAAACAACAACCATGAATGGATGTTTTCAAAAGCAAAATGATGGTAATGTTTTGCATCGACATCAACACATTGGACATTTGGCAGCCGACTCTCGAGTCTCAGATTGCAGAGTTTCCCACAAGCACATGGATGCATAGCACAAGCTGTTTTTTTCAAATCAATCCATTCTTTCATTAACCGTGCAATGGTACTGTGACTGAGAAAGATTTAACAGTGAATATCATGTTACCAATCTCAAAAAGGTTTCACGTATCTGTAAGTTAGTTTCACACCATTTTGAAAGAAATGCAACACACTTGCAAGTAGAAAGGTTTGAAAAACAAATGGTGGGACATAATGCAGAGTAGCCTAAATGTGATTCATCGTAAATGGACTAAAATGCGCAGAAATAGCAATCTGGCCCTTTAAATGCTCCATTAGTCGGTCACTGCTACAGAGTGTGCAGGCCAGTAAGTGATGCCTGAACAGGCCTTTAGCTCCCTGACTGGAGCACGAGAGTTAAAATAATTAACAGACATCAGCTGAGCCCTGAATCTTACGATCTACAGTCAACACAAACGTGGAGCTCAACAATTGCTTACAGATCCTACAGTGACTTACTTGACATCCTAACATACACAATTACTCGCTAACACGGCTGCACGGGATTAAAAATGTTTTATTTATTCTAGCAAATCTACAGAAAGCGGCATTTGGTGCTTTCTGAATGCTGAGATACTCAAAATAGAATTAATTTAGGATTAAACAATGCCTACTGCAGCAATTTTATTATCTTAAGCAGTTGTGCAAGGATACCACAATGAGACGCACAAGTTAGATATGCTCACATTACTATTGTGTCCTCCATACTAGATATGGAAGCAGTAAGGGTCACTTTTTGATTGTGTCACAGACTGCCCTACAGTAAGTGGCTGTAATTACATTACTAAGTACATTACCATACATATTCTCTGGATTCACAGTAATGTAAAAAATAAAATGAGGTCAGCGCTCCATACCTCAGTCAACATGTTAGCCAGTTCAAATTACTGTGTATCCTCACCTGCAGCTAGTTTATCATTGGAAATGGAGGACAGGTTATGTAAACTTTGCAACTGGCTCATGGCATTATATGGTAATATGGAATCGTGGTGACGTACCATTTCTTAAACATGGCTCGCAGTGAGCTTGGACAGAGCTGCTCTCCTGACCAATGCAGGAGCAGGAGGTGGACACTTTGACGTGCGTAAAGAGGACAGGGTCATGTGTGAGAATTAACACAAAAAGCTGTGTATTTTAGACATATTTTGGTATATTTTCCATATTTGGGTGGATTGTGGTTTGACAAGTTTTCTCAGATATTTTGTTACTGTGCTCCACTGTGAAACTTGGTATTAAAATCAATTGCAACCACTGTCAATCCAGGCAAACCACAGCCTCAGGTCTCTGTGAAGAGGCGAACTACAAACTACAAAGCCACTTTTCAAGTCTGCAGAGGATGTTTCATACCCAGAAGATCGTTGGCGCTGCTGAGGAAGAATTAATTCAAAGCTACGACGAACATATTGTATCTAAAAACAGGAAATGCAGCCAGGGATTCTAAAATCCTTATTTATTATAATACTGTGATTAGTCCCTCAGTAAAACCATGTGTGAAAATAAGTTAATTGATAGGGTGAACTTTAAATAAGCCTGGGCCTGTTGCAATTACAACACAGGAGTTTTAAGCCAGCTCCGCGTGGCTGAATAACTCATGTCAGATCATTAATAATCAAGTCAAGCTCTCACTAGCCTGCATACAAACAAGCCAGCCCAGAAAAACGTCAACACAAATTCAAACACTGCCAATGATGCCTTTTCATCTTCAAATTATAGCACGCAGCTGTCGGTACAACGTCAAAGAGTCGGAGTACGATAACAGAAAACGTGCACTGACATACACGACTACTAAATCACTGTTTCAGTATATGGACTAACATATTGATATATTAACTGAGTCGCCAGTGTCTGATTTTTAGAACATTAAAGATTTAGTTTGCCTAGTATTGCTCAAGCCTTTATAAAATCTTAAAATGACAGCTTTATCCATGGTTAATTCACCGAATCTGCTTGAGTGACACTTGCAGCTCACCTCAGCCTACTCATGAGACCTAATGCCAAAAAACATGCCGTCTCTTTGGGTTAAATTTATAAATAACGACTCTCTGACTGAGAGAGAGTTATATGCAGCTATCATTCAGGCAGAGAATTCACCCAGAAATTGAAAAGTCCTTTTGACATTAAACTACAACATTAAGGCAGAGAGTGTTGAGTCAGACAACTAAGTAAAGCAAAATAAAATATGTGAGCGACGCAAAGCTCTGAAACCACACTGCTGTCTGACCTGTGAGATGACCTGAGCGGCATACCAAGTGAATTTTGTTGTTTTCTTTACCCCATAGCTGCTGCTGCTGCTGCCGCCGCCAGAGTGAGTTTTCATGCCTGATAAATGACTCTGTAGTTTGAATGGACTCAATACTTAATAAATCTTAACCATTACCTTGAAATCTGAGTGTTTTCACCAGACCATAAACATCCTCTCACACAATGCCCTCCAAACTTCTTTGGAAGAATGGCCAGCTTTGAGTATATTGTGTGTTTTGTTTGATGATTTTAAAGCTCGACCCGAGGGCACACATCCCCACCCACAACAATATTGCACCTACACAGCCAGGAAGAATGGCCAAGGTCTGCTCAACACAGCCTCTGTGTGAAATGTAGCTTAAAATATAAGAAATTCTCACACTTTTTAAAATCAATTAAAGCACTTAAGAAATCCAAGTAAGATCACTTTTCATGAAATCACAAGTGAAGCCTCACTAAGTGGAATAAAAATGTCAATCTTTGCTGATCAAAAGGTGCATAATATGGCTCGGATATTCTGCTGCCCATCCCCATGAGATTGACTTTAAGGCTCACTTGGAATTTATGTTCTCAGTCGACGTCGTGCCTCTCTGAAGGAAACTTAAAAAGGGATGAAAGTTGGCATCTGTCTGCCATGGAATCAAGATTCTCTGCTGCAGTCCGACAGCCGTGTTAAAACGCCCATGGAGGACGACGAGGAATGAAACAATCATCTTTGACAATTTCTGCTACAGATTCCAGAGGAGCTGCTGCATATGCAAACAATTGCAGAAGCCATAAATGATACACCTTGTATGCCTGAGAAAAGAGCAGTGTGGGTGTAGCACTAATGGAGCACTCCTCTGACAGGCACTTCCTTCAGTTGTCTTGTGAAAGCGAGCGGCTTCTTTCGCAGAGGTGAATACGGCAGCGTGTTTGCACAAACATGAAAGGATTTGAGACTTTTATTCCAAGAATCACTCCAGTTTGTTTCAAGGCTTGCCTACATACAGTACAATATGTCTGGTCTCTGCTGTAGCTCTTGCACTCCATTTCAACAACACAACACAGTTAAATGTTGGAGTAATCTACAAACTTCAGCAGTCGCCACTTAACCGCTTTCGTCTTGTGACAGTGTTATTTTGAAAATGCCACTTTGCCATCCCTTGTCTAACACCACACACTGTCACAGTCAGATACTGCTCATTTTGGCATAGTAAGTCACACTTCCCATAAGCTTAGTGGCTGCAACCCCACTGATGACTATGTGTGTTGAATGCAGCTTAAACAATGACCACAACAAGGCAAATTAGTCCCTTAATCATCACTAAATGGACCCATTTTTATCCTGCAGAAGTAGTCACATTGTCAAGAGAGAAACTGAAAGAACTGCAGTATGTTGTGGCATGTTGGCTCTCGTCACTGACAGAGAAAGGCAGTTTCCCGAACAAAAAGAGACGAGCCGAAAACAGCCCGATGGGAAAATTAGTCTGCATATTTCCGAGAGAGCTGTGAGTTGAAATTCGTTACATGCTTTTAATTAATGTCAGGGAGGAAGTGGATGGGAGAGGACGGGGGAAGAGCGACTACAGACAATCGACAAGTATCCAACAACAGCGTCTTAAGGGAATGAAGCAGCAGGCACTGGACTGCCAGCCAAGGGTCTGATTAATGACGGCTCTGTAGTCTGGAGGTGGTTTTATTCACAGTCATACAGCTCTCCCCTCGGCTCCCCCCTCATTATAAATCCAAAAGGACACGTCATCTCCAGAAATATCTTTGCTTTAACTAAAACTAAGATGTAAAAACAGGGAAAACATAGGAGAGATGGTTCTGTGAGAAATATTTCAAACTATATTAAAGAAAAACGTGATTGGTGAGTCTGATTCTCTATGTGTGCATGCAGTCGTCAAAGAAATATTCAGATACTTTACTTTGCAATACCGCAATGTAAAAATGGTAAAACAAAAACGTAAAAAGCACAGAGGTACTGTCATAAAAATTTACTTAAAGTGTCATAAGTAGAAATACATGCATGAAACAGCCCCTTTGGTATTTTATTGTCTCACATTATATTACTACAGTGCATTATTATTTCTGGTGCATTAACATGTAAACAGACTTGTAATGTTGTTCTTTTTCAAATTTAGCTAATTTTACATTTTTATGTACTGTTAGCTAGTTTACGCTATAATGATTAAACATTATTTTGTGAATGTATCTTGTACATGAATGTAATCTTCACAGTAAGTAGTAACAGCGGTTGTCAAACATATAGTACAGTACAAGTATAACGTGGTCTTACATTGAGCTACTCATCTAAAATACCAGTACCAAAATAAAAATGTGACCGTCAAGCGTTGCATAAAATGTACAAAAACAGGGGTATATATATTCTTAGTGTTAGCATAAGAATTATCAACATAAATAATAGTAACACAGACGGCAGAAACTACAGTAAGTAAAAATGCACATTCGTCAATCTGTTCAAAAAAAAGAAAGGAGCAGTCTGTCGTGCACCCTGAAAATGACATGCACAGCTAGAGATAATAAATCGCACAAGATGGAAAAGGCTGCGGTGACAGAATCTTGGATGATGGGGCGCATTTCTCATCTTGGAACTGTTGTCTGTAATATAATATTAATCTCATATGCCTGCTGAAATTGTAAAGACCGTTAACTGACCACTCTCCAAGCTATACGTCGATGTGACATTTGCATCGAAGTCATTTGTTTTGCAACTGTGCGGCTTTCTTTGTTGACGCTAGTGTTTGTGATTAGATTTGAAAGGACTGTCTGAAATTTCGATGTGATGCACTAAAAGAAAAAAGGCAATGAATAAACATTTATTATAAATGTATTCATGCCCTTGGTTCACTTGTTCTAACAACATCAACGGTGACAAATATTCGTTATAGAGGAACATTTGTTATCGTTTTTCACACTTTGTCCTTTGGCTGTAGTTGGAGCAATATTTCTAGTAAAAACTGTTAAAAGTCTTTCATAATGAAAAATGTCTCTTATTTTGCAAATATACACAAACACTGCGTAAAAGGAAGTTCACTCACACAGATTGTAGTTTAGTTGTTTGAGTTGGAAGTAAAATTAATTCAATTATAATAGTCATACGGCATTCACGAGTAAATCCTATGGGGTGAATGTTAATTCTGTAACAAAAGGATTTGGAATTCTCCAAAAAATCCATTTAATTTAACAATGATTGTGGAGCACACATCCCCTCTGCAAAGCATGATGGATAATAATTGAAAAAAACAGGGTGATTTTCTGCATGTAAACAGAGCTGCTGTGAACACCTGCTGGGGATCCACACTTCTACTACAGTTACATTTTTTTATGCAACACAGCTCCTAATGTAGGATTATTGGTATTATGTACAGATACAGATCTTACACACAGCGCCAACCTACTGTGAACAGAGCTGACACGCCGCCTTCTTTATGTCCATGGGGCATCTAACATGCAACCACTTCACCTGTTCCTGCCCCTCTTTTATTCCTCTTCTTGCTCACAAACGAAAACCAAAACTCTTGCATCATGTTTTTTTTTCTGTCCTGCTGCTAAAACTTCATCATTGCTCTTTAGATAACATCAGTCCTTGTTGTCTTCTCTTCTTTGTGAGCGCTGTAATTGTCTCAATTCAACATCAGCGAACCTCGCAGGCATTGTTCTGTGGTGGCTTCACAATAAAGGCTTCCCACTGCCTTCTTACAAATTTATCGTGAAGCACGTGAATCTGGTATCAAGAGAGCAGAAAACAGGAAACAATGTCAATGACAATGCCATTTGTGTGACTGAATGACTTCTGGCAAATAATGATAAATGCAGCAATATTATACACAGAGGACTGGCGGATCATTGAAAATTCAGGCGTGGCACATCGCCATGAGTCAATGAATGTAGCAGAGAAACTACATTAACATCATCATACCAGCAGGAAACAGTTCTGAAAGGAGAACATAATTCTACACAACTTCCTGTGACATTAACATTCACAGTATGTGTAATGCTTTATCGGATTCAACATTTTTCCTTTTTTTAATTTAATATAAATGCTACTTGATGTTGGTGTCTGACAGAAAAATCCCAGTTGGTTGCTTTTGGAAAATCAACTGAAGCACAAAATAAAGAACAAAAAGTCAAGAGGGGCGAATGTATTTTGTATGCATCACATGCTGTGCTCATGGCCCCGTCTTTAACGTAGCTCTCAGAGGCACCAACAATTCTCTGTGCTCCCGTAAAGTCACAAAACTTTTTTTAAACAGTTTATGTTTATTGCGAGGCAGAGGAAAATCGAGCGCTGTGAGTGGTTGTTTTTTTGGGTTGTTTTTTTTTTCGAAGCAAAACAAGTGTGTCCGTAACATTTCCTCTCCATTAACACTTTGTTCCATATGTACGTACATTAGAGTTCTTTTTTGGCTCATTTCCCTCCTCGTTCCTCCATTCTGCATTATTCATAGAACATTTCACATTTTGTCATTGTGTTTGTTTTGTGCATTTATGGGGCAGAACCCTTAATTCAACCATTAATTCACATAATTCATTTCCTGTTAAATTAAGGAACATAATATATACCAGTATGAGATCTGCCGTGCAGCTGCATGTAAAGTGCAACAAAATGTTGAAAGGGCTCTGAGGTTTTGAATAAAAGAGAAAACTGGTAAATAACAACAGTATTTCACAAGGTAAAGGTGAGCGCTAACTCTTTCTTAGGTATAAAAAAAATGACCCAAATTGTACTGAATGTATTCCTAAGAGTAGGTTATTCGACGCTTAATTAATGATTATGTTTTGAAATAGTCATCACCAATGTGTCAGGTGCAGGGCCACAGTGGTCCTCTGGAGCCTGGAATGAGTTGCTAGAAGCAAAGTGTAGGCAGGGATGATACTGTCACACTTCAAACAGCTGTAGACTTCCCCAGCTGTACCTTCGCTCCAACCTAATTTAAATACTACATCCCAGAGTGCTCCTCCTTTGAACTTTCTCTACTTGATTCCTCACATCTTGCTGTCACCTGGCAATGAAATGCATCTTTGTGTTTGGAAACAAATGAATTTTGTTCCAAGTCACATGTTTCTCATGAGCAGCAGGTCTATGCAATATTAAATGGGAAGTGCCTTGGTGTGTGCCGGTGGTTCGGGTTTGCAAAACATGTGAGACATCTGGACAGGTGTGCTGCACATCATTCAGTAATTAATGAAGAACTAAATCTTTTTTGAAAGAGAGCGACAGAGTCGGTAACATACAGGTGGGTGTTTCTATCTGCTGGACATTTTTGCCACCTCCAACCTCAGCTGCAGCATGCCGGGGATCACTGCTTATTGATGTTTTGCTCCGTTAACCTCGGCAGATGTCCTGCTACCACCCCCTGCAGCTGCCCTCCTTGTTTGATGGACCCCATATCCCTGTCCTTGCTCCTCAGCCATGCCCAAAAGCTGCTCCTTTCTTCTCCAAGGTGTCTGACTGGAGCTTCATCCCGGCTAAACCTACGTACTGAAAAAGCTGTGATGTTGATGAAGCCCCAACAGCCTACTTCTGCTGGGTAGATGCTGGTGGTCAAGCCCGCCTTGTTGCACTTGGCTGCCAGCTCTGAATATTTCATCATCTTACGCTGGTGATGAGAGGATTAGTCTTGGCTGCAGTACCAAAGTCGACCCTCATGTTTCATTCCTTGCCTGAAGAAAGGAGGCTTGAGAAGCCTTGGGAACATGTGTCTCTGGTGCTCTCTCCAGGCCTGACGATCTGGGTGAAGTGTTAATCAGCTGCGGGATGGTTGTATATTTCAGCCAGCTTCCTCAGGACCTGCTCATGTATAGCTCCCCTGGGTCAGCGCAGTCTTGCAGGCTAACAGTGTATGTTGGAGGCTAGCACTGGTGGATTTGCAGAGGGAGCAGCCCCCTTCATTGCTGAACCACTTCTTTGCGCTTAATGCTGTGACAGGTTTTGGATCAGCGACCTTGGCAAACAAATTGTGTCAGGGAAAAGTAAATAATCACAGATCTTCTATTCACTTCTTCAATAACCTGTTCTTCATCCACAACTGAGTGTGAGTCTTTCAGAAGAGAAACATGTTTCCACTCAGTTTTTTTTATTGATTTCCTAAGAAATCAAGTCGAACAAAACCAGGCTTAATTATGGGGTAATTATACTAAAATCCAGGTCAGGCTTGTGAAAATTATGTGTTAGTAACTGAAAAACAACTTCAAAACAAACAGACACTAATGAATACATGAAATACATATATAAATTTGCTGTAATTATGTATTGTAACTGTAAAGCAGTAGTAGATTTTCAATAATACCCTTGTTGCCATTAACTCTGGCTTGTACACATCCAACAAACCTACAAATTATACAAAATAAGACAGACCAGCTTTTTCTAACAACATGATGCTCTGTTTTTGTAAATAATTACAAAATGGTTATAACAGCTACTGTAAGTTATCGACCCAAATCTTGGTAAATTGTTTAGATAAATTAACTGGGAAAGAAAGTACTGGTTTGCTTACTTGCATGCAAAAACAGCCCTTGTTGAGTCTCAAAGGTGCACAAATTGTAAGAGTAAGACTTAATTTTGTATAAATATCAATTTCCCAAGAGATCAGAACAAATTTGTAGAGATGTATAACACAGCCATGCAATATTATACAAATATACAGTATACAGATTAGGATAAGTTAAAATTTAGATTAAATAGTTTTCTCCTCAACAATGCAACAGCTGATGAATTACTTAATTACATTTCAGGCACTTGTTCCTAAAATATTATTTTCTTTTTACATCAAGAGTGACTGTACATAAATGTTATCTTATTTATTATTGTGAATTATTATTATCTGTTTTAATCTCAGCAGCAGTGGGAGTTTATTTGTACTTAACATCCTAATATTAGTTTTCAGCCATTTGTGCAGTGACCAGAAGAAAAGACGGCCTTTAGAAAGAACTGAAGTTGTAATGTCTGTTTTGATTGTACGTTCCTTCTGTCAGTATCAACTCCCTCTAAAACAAGGTAAGGAATTCGTGACATGATCTCGTCTCAAGCTGAAAGATTTTGTTTGACGGTGATGGGAGATGTTGCCCCACTTTCTGCTCAGTCCCCCTTGGGAAAAGTCCTCACTCTTCCCTCCTCGCCTGCTTGAAAACAGAGAGCCAGGCGCAGTGAAACAACTGCACTAAATACAGCCCTGCAGTTACCATAGAAACCAGCGCTGGTGCATCCCTGACTAGTCCTACTGTATTTCATTTTGCACTTGACCCAGAAAAACACTGGGAGGTTGATGTTTAGTTCCTTCCTAGTCAAACTTTTCAGAGTATAGGTGATATAACAGGCAGGAACAAAGAGCTACGACATGAATGAGGAATAAGAAAAAATCCAGTGCTTTCTAATGGAGATAAAATAAAAAAGGGAAAGATGCAGGGGTGTGAATAAAGATAGAGAGGTAAAAACGTGCACACAGAGTGATGATGCCAGAGGCGCTTCAGACAGAGTGAATTTACAGTGACAACAAAATTGAGTACCGCTCTAAGGCTGGCCATAGCTACACCGGACTGGACAGCCCATGATCGTATTTGAAATATATCAAGTCCTACTTGTGCTGACACCTTTCCTAAGATAAAGGACGATGCGACACAGTTTTTTTTTTTTTTAAGGCGTAGTGTAGCAATGCTGTTATTAAAGTTATATAATACAAGGTGCTGCATTGCATCAAAAGGCATTGTTTTAAAGACAGAACTGCCCATTTCTCTTCCTCTTCAATTCAGACACGGATTATGTTAAATTCCACATGATAATCCGACTGCCTACACAAATGACGACATCTTCTGGAGGAATACATCAACCTTATGTGTCAGGAGCCACAAGTCAATTAAGTCAGAAAGCTGCGTTCTTAATTCTAAACCTTTCATATTATGTTCTCTATCTGTGGGCCCCCATAATGTCCAGGTATTTCACGGAGTTAAGTCATTTCATACTGCTCTCTGAAATCCACTGGGACATCATAGCATCCAAATAGGTCAGGAGCGATGCGTTATACTGCAGCCAGGCTTTGTTCTACTCAACATGATAGAGCTTCTC
Organism: Scortum barcoo; assembly: GCA_023238725.1. Lineage (NCBI taxonomy): Eukaryota > Metazoa > Chordata > Actinopteri > Centrarchiformes > Terapontidae > Scortum > Scortum barcoo. The sequence goes on along the minus strand of CM041552.1, from coordinate 9,449,531 downwards.
TATCATTAGCACCCGGTTGTTCCCCCAAGTGTCTTTATTGTCATAATACACCAAACTTAGATGATTTCACACAGTTATTTACACTGAATAGCATTATAATGGCACATTTGAATGGCCGAGGGAATAGGTGTAACATGCGACAGAGGTTTGTGAGGTTTGTCTAACAACACTTGCAATAGATGATGCGACTATATCAAACACTGACAGCAGCTATATTTGGGCTGTGGGCACCTTAAACATGTGTTTCCCAAGTTCCCACACGTCTATCGAGCCAACAAGTTACAACTGATCTCTAAAGTCCTTGCACTTCAAAAGAATTACCGCTGCTACAATCCAATTTTGTGGCTTGCGGTTGGACTATACTCTGCGTTCACAGAAAAATTATATCAGTATGGGCTTTCTATACCAAAAGAGCTTTTGCAGTCAGCAGATACAATAAAAACAAATTTTCAATAAGGCAATTAGAGAAGACAAACGGGGGACTGCTCAATCCATTTTCCTTTATAAATCTTTAAAAGACAAATGGGTATTTTTGAGAACAATGGCTACATTTTGTATTACAGCAAGACAGCGAGGCCTTCATTTATATATTATATACTGCGGTGGTACTGCTGGAGAGGTTTCAGTGCCTTTCAAACATTTATTCCCTCAGGGAAAATTCTTTATTCTCCCAGGGTATCGTCTTTTCTTGTACAGCCATGTTGAAAACATATAAAACCGATATGTCACACTCAGGACAAAAAGGCCAATATGCCAGAGCTCAAAAACAGCAGAAAAATCATCATCAGCTCATTGACTGTGAAATAATTCACCCAAAAAAATCAACACATGAGGTTATTCCTTCGTTGTATTTGACCTCTGCAGTGCTGCTTTTTTTCTGGGAAACTTTTTTTTTTTAAGGCAGAGCGCCCAACTGAGGTTCGCTGCATAAGTACCACAACTGTTTCCTCTTATCTGACTACTAATAATACGAATTCTCCAATTAGGTGGTCTTTGGGGGGGGGGGTATTCACAAGAAGAAGGGCACAGTCTGAATGAGGTATGGATCATAAGATTATAAACAATTACAAGACAAAATTAAAATGTGACATTAAACAGCTTTGTATACATTAACGCCTCAATGCCTCAGATAACATAAATTAATTGTGCCAATATATATGAAAATATCTGTGCAGAAATAATGAGTCCAGCAGTGATTTGTGAGTCATTATACTACTAACTGAGAATGTCACAAGTACTAAATACTAATTACTACACTAGTAATGTCATAGCTTTAGAGCAAGCAAATCTTCACAATTACGAGATTGGAACTGGGCGATGTCTGGCACTTTCGCTCAAAAATGAGCTGACTACTTAATTGATTGTCAAAATAGTTGCTGAATGATATTTTTGGTTGAAGGGCTACTGCGTGAATCAAGAAACTGTTTCATCTCTACATAGCTCTAGGGAGATATTGCATTTTCTCTTGTTCCCCTCTTTAGAAAGGGCAGAACAAAGGGCAGAACAAGCTATACAAAAGCGCCCATGAAGCTGATCCATATTCAGTGTCAGTGGCCTCGCTTTGCACCATCCCTGCTCACCAGCACTTCCAGCTGCTGCTGAGGGAGAAGGAAAAAAGGCCACTCCTTCACTCACATGTTCACAGACAGTGTGGGGATTTGAGCCTCTGGTGCTCTAACCTTTAGCTCCCCACCACCTTATTATCCTTCAGCTGACAAAAGCGAACGGCCATTATATCTATACATTACAGCATACCTCACAGGTTGCTGCGCTTAACTTCGCTTGTGAAACCTTGCAAATGGTCCAGTCCTCCATTGTAACAGCCAGTCAGGCATTCAGCAGCATTAACAAGCAGGCCAAACAAGCTAATGATTGAACAAATGCAGTGGTAAATTGGACTAATTTTCTGATTATATTTTTTGCATTGAGCCGCAGTGCTCCATAATGACTGTCTGACAATGGGTAAGCACTGGGTTGCACACTCCTGTTTTTGTCTTTAATGGTAATTTGAAAGGCATTGGCATATAAGCCTCCGCTGCTGGATGAGGCCCTGCAGTTAGGGGCCTGGCGGCATCGTATTACACTGCTGGAAATCTTCTATTAACTGTGAGCACTATGGCACGAGACAACCGCGGCCCTTCTAAGTGGTCTTTGTGAGCACTGTTAAAAGGAAAGGAACAAGAGTCACAGAGATGTTACCTCTAAATGGAGTCTCACGGCGTGGGAGGGGCGTAAAGAAACCAATAATATGGGACTGGTGTGATTACACAATGGGTGAATTGTCACAAGCCATTAAAGAAAAAAAAAAAATCACTACCTGCCACCTAAATGCGACAGAGCTGAGCACAACCCAGGACCTCTGTAGTATGTCAGCTGGGAGAAAGAAAACATGACTGCACTACAGATGTATTGTGCCTTAAAGCAGAGTGAAGCAGAGGGAGAGGTGTACATACCGTACGCTATGTGCTATGTGAGTGTGCGAGGAAGGAAAATGAAAGTGAAACAACAATACAGATCTTGATGGGTGCATTTTGTATTCTGGGAACATATAGCATCTGCAGTTATACATGATTTCATGTATCTTCTGACTTCAAGTCTCAATTCAGTCGAAATCCTCCGCCGGTCACAGAATAAGAGAGCAGCCAAGAAGAAGATTAAATTAGGGTTGATATAACTCCTGTAATGGCAAGCCTTGAGAGGTGATTAATGGTAATTGTATGACTCGATCAGATAGTTGAGAGTAATACAAAAGAGACTTGGTGTGCAGGCTCAAATGGACATGGCAGAGTTTTTCTTTTTTAAAGAGATACAGTGTTGAATCCCATAAAAAAAGAGACTTTTGTTGAAATCCTATATAATCATTTTTTATCAGAAGGTGAATCTTCCCAATCTGGAATCAATAACAATCTGTACCCCATCACTGTTTCAGCAAAAAAGTTGAGTGTGTCTGAAACAACTTTATTTTACAATAAATGATAGAAACTTTAAAATATATTATATAATTTCATATTTTATAAAAGACAAAATGACCTAAAACAGAGTTATTTGAATGTTGGAACATCTCATTCTGTCATTTAATTTAAAGGGACACTTGGTTTTACTTCAAGGCTAAGGTTAGAGGTTTATGAGTCACAGGGAGTATTGTGAAAACAGGAGCTTTGTCAAGTCTGAATTTTTGAGAAAATTAAGAGACATCACATCTTTCATCTTGAGGTTGGAAACTACAGAAATGTTTTGGCAGCCGAGTGGTTGCTGGTCACAGCTGACGCCACTTCAGTTCCGGCGGCTAGCGACCTTTGTTTTATGTCATAGATCTCTCTTCCCACCCCCCCACCCCCCCTTCTCCTAGATGCCTATTCTCTCTTACTGTTCAATAAAGGCAATAAAAATGCCTAAAGATAGATTGGAAACTATAAATCTGTGTAACTGGCAGCTGTAAGACCAGAGTGGTGTTGTGAGACTCCTTAAGTGTTGTCATGTGTGTGCATGTGTATGGCAGTATATTTTTTATTTTAAAGTGTGATGATGAATGATAGAAATGATAATCACCATCAATCAGTAATCTGATTATGCATTATGTAATGCTGTTACATGAATTCTGTTCCTAGTCTCCATGTCTCTTGGTTGCATAAATGGAAAGTGAAAGCTCTAGCTTGACCCATACTAAGGACTAAAAGTGTAGATGCATCGGCCTCTGCTGCATTGATTTTGACCTTTTTTAAAATCCTTCCTCCAACTTTGTGAAAGTGCACCACTAAATTGCTGGAGTTGACCTGTAATATTTTATCTTTCTCTGAGGGAAATGACAAATAGAAGAAGTGTTTTATCTATATTATCTACAGTGTTTTATCTATAAAAACACGTATTATTCAATATTGAAAAACTTTATCTAAGAAAACAATTAAGCTTAAAAGTTCATTCTTAACTTATAAATATCTGTTGACACATGATGTCACCACAACATGAATTTATTAGCTTCTCTTACTGTATTATATTCAGTCATTTTGTAAATAATCACTTGCTGGACATCTCCTCAGTCAAATATGCAGCACATCAACTAACAGTGAAATACCTGAACTGACAACATGCATACCATGATTATACAGTACCCATGGCTTAGATGAAAGCTGTTCATTGTTCGCCCCTGATGTCCAGCATATGGACTCGCAGCAGACATCATTAGCATGGATGATTAACTGGCCAGGTTAAGTGTCTTGCACTTGAGGACCTAACGATACCATCCACCTCTAGGGATCTAGCCGCCTGAACGGCAAATCATGTTATCTCTAAAATCAGTTCAGCAGCGGGGTGCCTGCTCCAGTGTTGGCGATACCTCATCATCGACTGTGTTTGCGGTTACGTGGCTGAATGTGAGAAACAATGGGGACGCGAGCCAACGTCACCGGGGGGAAATGTGTCACAACACAGCGACTGAGGGAAGCTGCGATGATTCCTCCTGGATTCAAGCACACCCATCTCACATTCAAATTTAATGAGAGCATGTTGGGAAACAGTCACAGAGGGTTTGGGGTGGTGGTAATAGGGTGGCAGCCCCAGCCCATTAAAGAAGCTTAAAGAAAATCAATTTTGAATCTCAAGTTCAAAGACATCTCAGTCAGAGGTTGACAGTGAGCTGGCACTGGGGATTTCTCTCTTTGCATTGCACATTCTTCTTTATTAGTCTTATGGGCACACAACACACACACATCAGGTGACAGATGGTAGTTTCCTCTTGATACCACACAGTGCCTGTTAGATTATCTTTAGACTGATGACGTGTAATGTGCTGTATTTTTTACTTTTCTCTTCCGAACCAGCATGGATGCCCAAAAAAAAAAAAAAAAAGGGTCATGTCTGTCCATACACTGACGTCCTAAAAGTCTTTAGACCACCAGAGCTGAGTGAGTGCACTTCATTTACGGGTGAGAGGTCACAGTGCTGCTATAGTCCCTTTCCATTTTCAGGAGGCACAGTAAAGGTTTGGCAGAGCAATTCCAGGCCGAGAAAAGGATGCTTTCACCATTAGATGCTGTTGTTCTTGTGCAATTCCTTGAGGGTCCATTGCTACCTTTAAGTGCCACAATAGGTTTTGAGGTAGGTGAAGTTACGCCGGAAAGGGACCTTCGGACTACTACTTTCACTTCCTTGAACTCCCCAAATCCCTTTCTTCCTGCCGGTCAATTGACTCCTCGATTTCACTCAGAGAGGCAGTCGTGTTGCACCGCTGTTGATGGAGAAGTGGCACAGTTTTAAGCTCCGTGCCTCTGAGCCGTTGCATGACCGTTCCCTACACACTAGTGTTCATCCACTGATACGGCAGCAAAGTGATGAATCCCTCCATATTCAAATCCAACCTGTTCTCAGAAACAGCAGGGGGATGAATATATTACACCATGACGATTCATTAGCTGAATGTCAGCCTCTAAGTGTGCACTGACAAGGCCTTGCCTTTCAACCAGTTCACTACATGAAAGAAGACCTTTAGTTAGACTTGAATCATCCACACAATAATTTAATATCTTACCATAATAGCTTTCTGTATTTTAATAAGAGATTTTCACTGAAACTTTATCTGTGAACCTTTACCCTCTATAAAGCGATTTTTTTGCTGTGATAGAAGCTTTTCATTTTCCGGTCTGAATGTGATTCAGGATGGGTTTTTCTGAACAGCACCCCTCTCGTATTAGCAGTCCAGGCATCCATAGACACCACAGACCAGACATCCAAAAGAATCACTGCCAACTCATGTGGACTGCAATCAGGAAAAATGGATTTTGTGTGTAGAACATAACACACAAAAGAAAATATAATGCAGCAACTGAAATTATTATATGTCTGTTGAGAAAGCAACCTCAAGGTCCAGTTGGCAGCTATTCTGGGGCTCTCAATCATATCGTCTGGATTGCTTTACTAAATTCAAAGTTTTAAGTTGTTTGTTATTTTCAAACTTGTGATTGGCTAAATTGGGTTACACCATAACAATTTAAGAAATGCCTGAGTTAGTTAAGACTTTAGTAATGTGTAATTAGGTTGCTAAGAAACATATGAAACCCCATCCAATCAAAACAAATTAACTGTGTGGAGAGAAAGTCACTGCAGCATCACAAGCTGTTAAGTTAGGAAATATCCAACTAAGCTGAGCTGACTGACATTTTTTCATCATTTAGTCCAACGTGATTGGTGTGGCTCAATGCATACTTTAATGAGAACTCAAAATGGTCCTCGTTAAACAACACTTTGAGTGTCAGGCCAGACAAACCTATTTTACTCTTTAATCTAAAATACCTTAAGCTAACATTAGTTTTGTCGGTACTCTCTGTGACGCCCCACAGTTACTGGCTGTAAATATAAAGTGACAACTAATCTCTTCTGACGAGCTACTTTTAAATGGTGCAGCCCGTTTTAATTCAGCGACACGTACAATCTCCACTTAACAAACGCTTATGCTATAACCAAGTTTGAACTTACTAACAACTGGTGCGACTGGCTCCTTATCTTCATCAGCAGATGTACGTTTTCCCCTTTGCCATGAAAATGTAGATGTCGGAAACCTCTGTCTGAGCACTTTAAGGATTTCTAATTCATGTTGAATTAAAAGAATTATAACAAAAGGAAAGAGCTAATTTTATGACAACTGGAGCAAACTTCCCCTGCTAATGAAAATCATTTGATACTATTAAAAGGTTCACAACAGCTACTAAGTAGAGCTTGTTTTGTCAAATGCTGTTTCCAAGCTCTACTCGCTGTATGGCTGAAATGCAAACATTGCACAAACTGTTCCTTGTAATCTCAGTGCAACCTTCAATAAAACAAATTCTTCAATAAAACAAGACTTGCTCTGTTAGCTGCTAACTACTCACATATTTTAGAGAAGGAATTCCGCGAGGGACTCAGCAAAACCCTTTTTTTCCATTGCAGAGCCCTATTCAGAAAACATCATAAGAAGATGAAGGTAAAAATGTTAATGTTACAGCAATATCTTCTTCTGTCATGCAGGGTGGATTTCACTGCAAACACTGTTAAAGCCTGAAAATTTCCAGCTCGATCCCCATGGCCATTTTGTGCAGTAGACAGATATGACCCCGGCATACAGAAAGAAAGGCCAGAATTCAGTTTTTAATACTTAATTTTGAAGTCACTGCTGGTAAGTGATCTTCGCGCTCTCTGCATACTAATTTGCACAGACGTCGTCCTTGAGAACCATGCGATTAATAATGGATGCAGTGTGACTATATGCCAATAGCTGGGGTGAGCTGTAGAGCAGTGAACTGCAACGCCGGTTTTGAAAATGTGCCTCCTTCCATCTCCACATCTCACATGCTGCGTGTTTAAATTAACCAAGACAATAAACAGTTAAAGTTTTGCCACATCAAATGGATGCTCGCTTGTGGTTTTGCAGCAAGAGGATACAGGAAATCTGTGAAATCTGATCATGCCCTGAGAGTGGGCCCTATAGCTACACACCTGCATCACAGCCGTCTGCAGTGTTTCTCTATAATCTCTTCAAGGCTCATCTGGTTGCAAATGAGGGAAACCTTAATGATTTTCAAGGCTTAAGTAAAGGTTTGAATAATTTCTACCTAAGGAATATGCATGACAACCACGTAACACATTTATGAAAATACGGGCAAAAATGTGCTCTACAAATGACTGACGTTCTCCTGATTGTCTGGGGTATTATACTGGCAAATTTTCAGCAGGAGTACAGTGGATTAACACCACAGAAGATTTTGAGAGCGTCAAAGCTCAGCACAAAGGATTTCTCATGTTATTGTCATCCTATCATAATAAAATTTACAAAATGAAACAGCTGTCAAATTAGTATCCCGAGATGGGAAACTCAGTCCAAAACCTTCCTTTTCTCTGTGCATCCATCTGTAGTGCACATTTTCTGAACTGATATTACATGGCCCTGCTCCAAATTTAGATACATGCAGAAAGAAGTCTGCTGACAGCAACATCTGTGTCATTCCACCTTTAGATACATCTTCATTGTCGGTTGAGGCGGCGTGCTGAAAACATAACGTTTTATTTTAGCCCGAGTGTGATCTGAGAGAAGCAAAGCCTGCAGAAAAATGCTAGTTAACATGTAAATATTGTATACTGTTTGCACTGCATGTAGAGCAAACACATTAGCCAGCTGTAGCCTGAGATTTGCTGGGGATCTTTTCTACATCTCTAAAGTAAGTTAAAACAGAAAGGAAACAAGTTAAACATCCATAATTAAACTAAAATTAGACTCCTCCTTAAAATCTAGCAGAGAGGATAGTGTATCTGGGCCAAAGAAGACACTCGAGTACTCTTGTTAACCAACGTCTTGGTGCCGATGAAGAAGCACTGCACATTAAAATGTTAGTTGCTTAATAAACGTTGCGTGTTAAATTAATATGAGCAGTCCAGTGCTTTCTTTGTGTTCAGTCCCAGTGAAATGATCCAGAGATCCTTTTCTCCGCTGCACTGTCTGCTTGTGTGAGGTATCTGAAGTGCAAAAGATCCCCCTTTATATTATCTTCATCCGGTTCTGCCATTAAAAGTAGGCTTGAGAGTTTTTTTATGCCGTATGAGCCACTTGCAAAATGGACGGACAGATGGAGCTTTATTGTAATTCTAAAAAAAGATCTCAAGGGGAAATGGTGGATGAAGAAATCTAAGACTGAATTACCTATGGGTACATTTATTGGCACTTAGCTGGTTACTATATGCGGTACACTGTAGGGATATGCACCATTTGCCCTAATGGTGGTAAAGTCTTAATTCTCTATCTCATGGAAATAGAAATGTTTACTATTCTTGTCCTCTTTAATGGGAAACTGTGCATTGAATTACTTTTGCAATCACGCAAGAGAATCAAAATGTGACGTATCATTGCAGATGGTTTTCACAGACGGAAACTGAGCCTCTAATGCGGCATCTTCCAGGTCTCTGACAGTCCCGGTAACCATTGGAAACAGTCTACTACGCAGAGGACAAAGGCAAACCTGAAGGATGGGACCTGCCAATGATTCCCCCTTGTGTGCAGCCACTAGACTCACAGGCCATGTTGATTTACTGACAAAAACAAGGTCCTCTTCTGTGTGAGTCAATGTTGGTGTGAAACACTGCTCAAACAGGATATTCCACTCTTTACTGGTTCTCATCTCTCAGAGGTAATGGCTTGGAAAATCTGGATGTCTTTAAAAGGCAACAGGGACTACAAGGCCATTATACATTTCTTATCCTACTGACATTGCCATCACAGCTTAGACAGGCTGAGATAGAGGGTTACTAGCTTATTACTTTCTCATAAGTGGTTCAGTCCAAACGAAGGGAAAGCTATCATAAAGATTTCATTTAGTGATGGCTGTGTAACCTGCACATCGCAGCTTGATTCAATGTCAGTCCCAACTATATCATAATCATTTCAAGCATTTACAGGAGGAAATGGAGTCTTTGCACCGTCGGGAGAGGGGTGACAGCTCAGCCCTTAGTTCGCTGTAACATTTCCTGTGGTACCTATTTGTCTATGTGATTTCATTTTCAAAAACACCTTAATCCGATTGGTGATCAGGCGCCAGCAAACCACCTCTTAAAAAGGTGCTGAAAATATATCTGTGCACCACGAGAACATGTGGTCAATAGTTGGTGTACAAGACTTACCTCGCTAAGCCGGCTTATACTTTAGCTCATAGCACTTCTAAGCTTCTTAACGAGTAAGCTCAAACTGAGCTAATTATTCATGGACAGCCTCCGTCTCGGGGAACACAGCCAGGGATGAGTACCCAAAATCATGCATTTTGCACTGTAACCTATGGAAACTGTGTAATTACCTATTAAAAAAAAACATGCAGGAAGGTAGTCTTACATCAGGCCTTTGTCACCCACAATCCTCGGCTTCTGGCTTGGCTCTGTAAGCTCGAACTGTGTCACAGATATGATATCTTGGTAATTTAAATTAAAAGTGTAAGCCATTTGGGGCCGTAATTTCTCTCATGTTTTCTGATTCAAGGCAAGGTTTTGTCCCCAAAGATTTAAAAGCTGACTCATACTGTTAATTGTTATTCATCTTAATGTGGCTTCCCCATGTGCCTTTGTCATTTTAATTTCACTACTTCAAAGTCAAAAGTCTCTTTCATGGTGCTTTTCTGCTATGATGCACGCTGTCACCAGAAATGGGAACATTTGAGCATCAGATTAGAGGGAGAATCTGGAGTTTGTCATGATTTAAAACTAATACTCATTTCATGAAAACTAAATTAGTACCCCACTGTCAATATCACTTATGTAAATTAGTAATCCAATTTAATGAGATAATACCGTATATCTGTGAATATATTTCATGCAAAACATGACGTCACTCTCATTTTCCCTCATATTTTCACACTAGCATTAAAAGCTTATATACCCCAATGAGCAGCTGATAAAAATTGTGTGCATCTGCTGAAATTTGTTTGTAGCTGCATCTGAGATCCCAAAATAACAGAGGCATTATATTTGCATATGATTAGCAGAGATACTTCATTACATTTACACTCTAAATCCTGGTTAATCTTTTCTCTTTTCTTTCTCTGGCACGTCTACATTGATTTCCACATGTATGTAAATTGCTCGCCGAGCCCCTTCATTACCTCACTGACAACCTTATAACTTCATTCTGGTTATCAGCATATTACCTAAAAACTCATTTATGAAAGACAATTAGATCACCTGTGAGAATCACTGTTGCGTAAAGTAAACATAATTGTCTATGTATGATTCTACTGTAATCTGATCCAACACGATTAACGGGGAGTTCCTAACAATGACAAACTCAAGTCAAACATATTACTGTGAAAATAATGACTTATTTCAGTGGAAAACAGGCTTTTCTGTGGTAACCATAATGTACTTCATTTGTACTTGCACTATAATTGGGCAGGCAGTGGTGAAAATGCATTAGACGCCTATAAATAATGATTTACTTAAGTAGCAAAAAGCCAGTTTGTATGAATATACTACATGTCCTGCTACATTAAGATGCTATCAGCCAAATTAAATGTAAAAGCTATGCAAAATATTGAGGATAAAAATCAACATCACCTCTCTATGTGGCACGTCTGCGTATCAGAGCAGGGCAAGTGAAAAGCTACAGTCGACTCCCGACTGAAGGTAATAATGCATGAACTGACTTAAATGATGTATGACTTGAAAGACAAAAAAACAACTTTCAAACAAAATAATGAAACTTTTACACTACTCACAGCTGATATAGAGATTTAAAAATGAGTACAAAGATGTATAATCATCATACTGCAGAGGATGTACTGAAGTCAAATTAGGCCCACTACGGTGTATTTATCAACAGTTTTCAACAGAGACAATGTAAGGTTGACATTTTTCAGTTTTGTAGTGATTGCCATCCTCTTTGGTCCCCAGAGGATGAATCCCAATAACTTTGGTGGCAATGATTAACTCTGTACCTGTGCTACATCAGCATACAGCACATTCAAAAGCCCTGCTGTGCTCAATGTGATTACAGCCACAAAGAGCCGCTGTCATGGCTGTTCACTTCTACCTGTATTTAACTTACTGATTTTTCACAAGAACACCTGCCCTCTACAAGACAAGTAGACAAAAAAAGACATATATGAGCCTGTCTGGTGAAGGTGTCTGTGTGTCTAAAGTCTAACTTAGCAACTGAATTATAAAATATAGATTTAAAAAAAAAACAAAGCTAATGTTGTGTTTTTCCAATGTTGGCTTCGAAAGCAAAGCCCAAAATTTAACATCCCTAATTTAACATCAGCCAAAAGATATTCACAACCTTCACAAGTTCCAATTGCAGCCTCTGAGGACGTTTTCTTAAAATGCCATGTTACAAGGTTGAGACAACCTCTCAACTCGTATTAAATATCAAATGACCTCAATGAACAGTATAATCTAAATGTTCACTAAGTCCCAGAGTAATTACAGCTAAGTTTCTGTGTCAGTTAACTGGAAAAGACTTCTCAGAGATGTTTGGTAAGCCATTAAATCTTCTTATTTTTCTGTACTGTAATACTGGATAGGATTCTAGGAAATAAAGATTGACAGAAATACTGAGCTGAGGACATCATAGTGACCACGACCTACAGTGCTGCTCTGCTTCTGTTTGTATTATAAACTACATGGTCATAGGCCCTTCTCTATCACACAAAAACTATTTCACCTGCAGCCAAATCATTTGGAGTCTATTAAGTGTGCCTGGACCAGAATGATAGAGCTCTAGGCTCATCAGCCATATGTTAGGCCGCCGATTAGACTCGAGCCGTGCTGAGAGAAACACCACCCCTCAAGTCAACACGGAGGTGCATCTGTTTTGGATAAGGCTTGTTTTACATCTTCAGATCTCTTTATTGCACACCTAATTGAAAGGGACAGTGGATTTAAGGTTTCACTGCCTGCCAACACATAAACTGCTTTGAAAGACAGTACAGTGACTTCAACACATTTTTAAATAAACATTCATTTTTTTCTGTCACAGGGGAAGACGGGGTATTATGATTCAGAGCGTCTTGTTCCAAATGCCTTTCCCTCCATATTTTGTCTGATAAGAGTTTCACTTTCTAACAGTTTTAAAGGTTATTTTTTACGGTAAAATACAGTGGAAAAAGATGGAAAAGATGGGACAAAAAGAAAAGAGCCACATGTAGCGAAGTGTCCCTGCTGGATTCAAACAGAGCATATCACGATTACATGTCACACAATTTATCCAGCTGAGCTACCAGGACGGCATAAACACCCTAACAGGTTTGAGGGATGTTCACTGCCATGGCAACGAAGGAAATAACACTGATGTGTCTTATCAACAAGCCTACAAAGGAAGGAAAACCAAAGCGCTTGAGCCACATGAGTAAAATTCAACTAATGCCACTGTCAACAGACTCAAAAGTGATCGGAGAGTCTCTGGAAGGAAATCTCCTCAAAGCTCAATCAATCCACATTATTCCAGAAAAAGAGCGTTTGTATTTTTCAGCAGCATTTCCAGCAAATTTGGTCTCTGTGCATTTCCCAAAGCTTCAGCAGACACACATTAATATTTTAATCCCAGTGATTTCTTTTAATGTGTGATTTACAATTGAATTTCTTCTCATGGCTATGTGTAATGATCATAGGAGACATCATTGAAAACCGTAAAATGCACAACGGATTTCACTGTCTAATACGATGAAGTCTCTTCCCCAAAGCTACTCAAGTGACAGCCAGCTGCCAAGTGTCTTGCTTGCTCAGCTGTCTAATCTAAAAATTACTGCATGTCAAAATTTAAAGACTTTCGCAGCTATAAGGACTAGGGGTGTAACGGTACACAAAAATTAGTCAGTACGGTTTGTACCTCGGCTTTCAGGTTCGGTACATTTCCAGTACAACAGAGAAAACAAAAGAAATGCACAAGTTTTTCTCATTTAGTTCGAAAAAAATAAATGAAGCAGTTAAGGCACTCAAATGCTGTCCTATAGTCAGTATGAACAAATATATATAAATATAAAAATACAAGACAAAAATGAATACTACAACAGCAATGCTCTCTGACCTGTGCATCACATAAATTGTCATGTAAATTGTCCATTAAGATAAGTCCAATATATTGATAATTGACTTTAACTAACCATTAAAGCAAGTGGTTTAATTTAAGTTTTAACCATTCAGTTCAAGCCAAGTCAGCAAAGACTATTTTCAAGTTTTACTCTACTCTACTCTTTTACTTCCAGGTTTTTGTCCTTTATTTTCAGGTTTGTTTTCAGAAAAAGTAGTTTTTCCACATTGTGTGAGAAAAGGACCGATCTGCTGGCACTAACAATGTCCCCAGCCATTGGTACAGTGAGGTAGTGTTTGCTAACATTACAAGATGAGGACACTTTGCCTCATGAGTCTTCCACCACACATGCAGTGCAGAGAAGTTGCAGTCCTTTGTCATGTATGATGCCACTTCACACATTAGCTGGAGCAAAGCAGTATTCTCTGTGGCTCCATCCTGCAGTATGAAATGACAATAAATAGAGGGAAATCTACAGACAGTACAGTTATCATTGCTGAAGCAATATTTATTTCATATATTTTTTTAATAGAGGAAGCCTTCTACTTCTTTAAAAAATAATAACCTTGATATAAAATATATGAAATACCTGCTCTACACTGGACACAATCTTTCAGTTGAGGTGGTCGTAGATCCTCTTAAAGCAGGTACTATCCATGTGACAGAGGGTCCTGAGCCTAGGATCAAGTGCACATATCTGTGTTACAGATATCCTTAATTTGTATCACAACACGACTGTCTCCATCATTCGGTTCCATGGATTTCAGGATCACGGTTTTAAGACGTAGAATCCTTGCAAACCAAAGGTGTGGTTTCAGGGCTTGTTATCGTTGCTTTCTCTGTCAACAACAACGACCACTGCACAGCTAAAACTTTCCGGATGCAACTGGTGCTCTTCCACACGTGCAAGTGCATAGATATAAATAAAATATTTGCACAGTAAGTTTGGAAACCAAACAAACACCCTGCACTGAACTGTTCAGAATGAATACACATAGTATTACACCCCTAATGAAGACATTCACATTCCTCAATGTCATGACTGACGTTGAGATTAATGCTGTAACGTACTCCATATCCATGCTCCTCCAGTGTCTCCTCATTAATGACAGCACATGTGATTCAGACTTCAAAGCACCAAAGTTAAACGCTGTCAGGATGGTTGCAATGATAGTACAGAAATACATGTTTGTCATAATTCAATTTCAATCTGCTTTTTAAATAATAGTGTTATTAAAATGCCTGTGTAGTCTAAACACAGTCAAGTCGAGATACAATGGAGGCGCTTAACTGCTGAATGTCTTATCACAGTCACTCAATCGACTTCTCCTCCCCAACCGTGGATCAAAGGGGTATCCATCTGCTATTACTGAGCTAATGCCAGGCACTCTTTCAGTTAGAGGATTTCTCAGACGTTATCGCCTTTTCATCCTGAACCGGAGCTTTATTTCCTCTGAGACATGCACTCACAAAGCAGCACCCAATCATCCAGCAAAACAAACAAAGTACGAGACAAGAGCAAAGGGCAATTGTTTCAAGATTTATATTTCACTGATTGTCATAGTCACATGCAACATTTTACCAATTAGACAATGCAAGTGTGTAATTTATGGATGCTTTATTAGAAAAATGTAATGTGACAGGGGCCTGGCTGAGTAAATAATTGCTGACAAAAGAAATCCTGACAAATCTAAGTTGCCTTTGGCTAAGAGGATTAATAATTAGAGACACTGACAGCAAAACACTCCTAAATTAACGTCATATCATCTCTGCAGTATGATCTTGGACACCTTCTGTGAGATTTGTGTACATGAATATGATTTTCCTGAAGCTATGAAAACTAGAGAGGCCGTTCTCTAATCTTTGAAGTCACACTTTCTTCTGCTTGCTTCTGTTACAAATGATTTGGTGAAGAATGAGACGCTAAACTCGCTGAACACATATGGCAGGGATATCTGTGTATATCTGTTTGAGTAGGTATAACAAGAGGATGAAACACATAGTTGATTAACTAATAAGTCAATCAACATGGATTAAATGAATATGAAAAATCAAGTGATCATTACAGTCACTTTTCAAGAAAATAAGTCAAATACTCAAATATACCAGTACTTAGTTGTAGATTCTCAATTCCAATTTCTTTAAGTCATAGCAAACTGAATTACAGCTATAAAAACAGTCAATTGGTCATTAAGTTGATCAACTACAAAAACAAGCTGCAGCTGTCCTGATAACTAATTAATAATTTAAGTAATTTTAAAGCAAAAATAGCGAAAAAGTGCCAAATACTCCATACTTCCAGGTTGTCAAAAAAGGAGGTAGGTGGGTATCTTTGGGTTTCAGAATTTTGTAACCAAATAAGACATTTAAAGACGCCACATTGCACTCTGGGATGTTGTGATAGTCTGATGAAATGTCAAAAATAAGTGAAAAAAATGCTTGATTAATTCATCTTCAATTGTCCCATTGTGATTTTATAGCATTAATGGTTAATGTTTTCATGTCTTTATGCTCAAAAAGAGTTTCCTCTTGTTGGGGATTGAGAGACCAACAATTATCAGATTCGTTAAAATTTTACTTTTGTTTGTTGCAGCCCCACTTCAGTGTCTGATTAAATAGGATGGCTTACTGAGAGGCTAATTCACTTTGTAATAGAAGCTATTTGATTGAGTAGTTTATAAATTGATAAGTTGACTACAAAAAAAATGAATCAGCAACTATTTTGTTAATCTCTTAACTTAAAGGAATAGTTTAAGCCAATTTTTCTTGGAAATGCCCTACGTACTCTGATACAGCTTCTGAGAATTTTATATCACTATAAATTGCCATGGACGTAGATAAAACAATTGATTAGTCAAAAGCAGAATGATTAGACGTAGCCCTATAAACAAATATTCCATCGAGAGGAAAGCTTGTATTGCTTAATTTACTTCTGTACATGTTAAATAAATCAGTTAAATGTACTGAAGAGTTATAAGTAAAAGCACTCACTCTTTGGACCCTTTGGACTCCTAAGAGTGTTGATTTAAGATCTCCATTTTACCAACAGCTATCAAATCAATGTAGCAGCAGAAAGTTCAGCATCTCCCTGTGAAATGTAGTTAAATATACATCCATGCAGAGTGTGGCAAACCTGGGGTCAAGCTCCAATACCTTTATAGTAAATCAGTAAACTCACTTTTCCACCTCTGGTAAGTTAAATGATACATGAAGCCCCGCAGGATAAGCCCGGAGTCATCCAAACATCCAAGAGGAGGCTGACAGGCTTTATGAATGTCCTACATCACTAATCTTGGCCACCATAAATGAAGCCCTTTTAGTCAATAGACACCCAGATCACAACGTCTTCATCCAGTCATCATCTATCAAGTCTCTCGATAGAGAAAGTAGTTTGTCAGACCGATCTAATGACCTGATCTTGCTGAGGCCCGTCAAAGTGCATCATCAATAACCATAAGCATGGATGGTTCCGAAAGGCCAAAATCATGCAGCTATTGCCTCTTGGAAGATAATCGCTCTTTAACAAGATTATCACTTTACAATGCTGGGCTGGTTTGTTTGCTAGTTTGCCACAAAGTATATTGATGTTGGTATGAAACCATAAAGCTTTCACATCGTTTCACGTCTCAGCACAGCTCATGAAGATGATATACAGCTGACCTTCAGCTGGGCACTGTTTTCTCTGACACGAGTTTGGTTGGCATGTCTCAATGCATCTTGACAGACAGGTACGCTGAGGGCTGAGGCTGTTATGCCACTGCTGTTTTTCTTTCAACGGTGAAGTTTGAGTTGATAGAGCTTTTGTTTTGCCAGTTCACATCTCATGTAAGTCAACCACCTGCCCTCGGTGCAGGCCCTTACAGATGATTCCCAACATCACAAAAGATTCAGTCGAGAACATGGCATGCTAAACCACTAATCTTATGGCAGATCTGTCTTATGTAACCATCCCAGCTTAGACACTGGGCAGTAAAGAAAAAGGAAACCCAGTGCTGTGGGTTAATTCAACCCCAGAGAGAGATTTCCAGTTTTAAGATGGACTATTGGGTGCATATTACCTTTGTAATGGCTGCTGCTTGCACATGTTTAGTGGAGGAAAAACTCTTTATTTCTTTAAAGAATTCACAACCTTCACATTAGCATTTACATTTATTTGTGGAATTTGGCAGACAGGCTTATTCAGAGCGACTTAGAGCACCACTCAGTTTTCATAATTAAGACAACAGCATCGGATCAACAGAAGACATTTGGCAGCGCCCTGATCATCACAGCATTCAGCTGACCGTAAGTGTCCCAAAGAGAGTTAACTGGTGGTGCTGTACTAACAAGCTTCTACTCTGTCCTTTGAACAGATTTCCATTTATGTAAGGCACAATAGGCAGTTATACTTCACTTACCGCAACATAGGTTACTGTCTTTCTTGTAGGAAATGCTGAATAAAGTGCCAACATTGTTTGCATGACAATTGCTTCAAAGTGAATGGTAAAATAGTGTCTTCTGTTGCACCAAATCCCAGTAGTAAATAAGCATTCCACAAGCTTTAAGTAAGGCATAGAGATTGTACCATTATAGTCTACTATAAGCTATATTTGGCTAAGGCTGCACTGTGACTTGGCAGAAGCTGCACAAAGCACTGCGTGCACTTAATCCACTTCACATGAGGCTCTGGTCCAAAAGAAATGAAGAAAGTTTTTTGGATATTATGCTTGCCCCACTAAAGGACAGGTGCATCCTCAAAGAGGGTTTGATAGAAATCCTCTTTGAGGCACAGCTGTTTTGTTTTTTCTTGAATGAATCTTCTGTTTTCCGCACCCTGACTGTTCACTGGAAAATGGTGTGTGAACGACTGAGTTTTAATCACAGCACAATAACACAGCCTAATTCACTTCCAGTGAATTAGTGAACTGTCTTACAGATGTTTTTTTGTATGTATGTTTAGTGGTTAAGGGCCCCCTAACTTGCCTCAGGTTGACTTGGATGAATGGTTGGATACATTCAGTAGATGGATGGATGTAACGGTAGATGGACTTTATATTGCTACATCCATTGAGAGGCCTTAAAATGGTTGCTGACTCACCCTGAGGAGGCACTATAGCTATATCATGTAAATTAGATTATGCTAATCTATGCTATCCGCAGCACGGTCACTCACTGAATGCATGCAACGCATGAAATTTTCATGTTCTGCAGGATTTATACAGCCTACTAAACAGCAAAGTGGGTGTGCGGACACATGGGAGTCACTGGGCCCATTCCAGAGCCACAAAAATCAATCCCAAGAAAACAAGCCCTTAAATATCACCAAAATGAAGTATTACTGAAATTAAGTCACTGCTGAAAACAGTACATCAATAGTAAATTAATAGCTAAACATTGTGTGAACAATGTGAACAGTGGAAACAAGGATAGAAATATCCAATAGGTGTTGATTGGTTCTTGTTACAGGCTTCGAGCTCTGTGTCAGCAAGAAATCCACCCTGCTTAAGTGTCCTGCTCATGT
This sequence comes from Scortum barcoo, assembly GCA_023238725.1. Lineage (NCBI taxonomy): Eukaryota > Metazoa > Chordata > Actinopteri > Centrarchiformes > Terapontidae > Scortum > Scortum barcoo. Next base: position 9,430,503 of record CM041552.1, on the reverse strand, counting down.
ATGTGTAATAATGTGCTGATCAATTTGTTGTACTGCTTACTTAAGGAAAGAGCAGCCAAATAAATACTCCACACTGCAAAGTCTTTATTAAGTAGGTTGTCTTTTAACAAGCAGTTTTAAGAGTTTTCTTTTTTTTCTTGTCTTCATGTTAACACTGGGGAAGAAAATCCAGCATGAAATCAAATATTGTTTATAATCCATCCATTTTGGCCATAATGAAGGCACTCATTACATTGAGGAAACGTTGATCAATAATTATTTGTGCCACATTTCCTCTCAGCTATGCCTTAAATCTCTCCTTCAGAGAACGTGCTCAGTATTTCAGAGTTATAAAGCTTTCAAGGGTGTCAAAGATTTAAACAGCAATAATGTGTAGCTTTACACTTATATAGTGCCCCACACCCCAAGATAACCTGCTATGTTGTTATTGTGTCTAAAATGCCCAAGGCAGTGAATTATCAGTTTGCGGATCTTGTGTGCACATTAGATAAATATAAAATAACACATGCACCAAAGCCTGCACCAAAGTAGAACTTATTTCATGGATTCAGGCCAAATGCGTGGATATTCATCTGCTGCTGTTTCTTTGAGGCCCCTTGAGCTGTGAATTTTTGGGATGATCAAACCTGGTTGGGCAATAATCAATGCAGCAGTTGTCCTCTGCAAGGCACCGATGAAATTCTCACATTTAGACGGGGAGAGATTTTAATCAAGGCGGGTTTAATTTTTCCACTATTGTTTGTCAGCTGAGCTCCAAAAGCAAGAAATCAGGATGTTTGATTGTGTATCTCTCAGAAATCATGCTCCTTGATTAAGTATTAAAATATTAGGACTTTGTAGAAATATCACAACATGGAAAGAAACTGTTATAATATTCCCTGATTCATCTCCCCATGTGCATCTGAAACATACCCACATCCCACAACCTTCCCAGAACGAAGTTCATACTCTGAAAAGACAACCAGTTAAAAATATGATCAGTGACAAGATATTCTTCACAGACTTTTTTTTGTTTTTGCACTGGGGTGCTAGATTATGCATGCGTCTCTATTAAAGCCAGACATTCAACCAAAAAGAGAAAACAGAATGTGAAGGTTGAGGCTCTTAACCATTCACTTCACTGGAATAGTTAATGCTTCTGTAGGCTTCCAGCCTTTAATAGGCAGCAGGATTCGACATCTCCAATAAGACTGGTGCAGTCTGATGAAGAGCACGCCATACGACTTTCTGACAAACAAATCAATATGTAAGGACAGAATGATCGCTCATCACAGAGGCGTATCCAGTAGGAGTAATTCATGGAGGCATTATCTTCTTTCTAATGCTTCAGTCAAGAATGAATAGTGGATTAAATGCACTACATTTTGTCCAATGCTTCTTAGATCAGAAAAGAAAGTCTTAATAGGGCTAGTAAGACCTGCGGTCGTAAGCACTCACACAATAATATATTGTTCTTATGCATTATTTAATGGGACTGTGGGGAAGATAGTGTTTGTGTGCATTTCAAATTCTGTACGAGAGGATGTAGCTCTCTTAATTGGCTTTCTCAGGAGAACCAAAAGGGAAATGCTGTTCTGGCAGAAGTTATTGATCAATATGACCAGATGCAGCTACTGAGAGCATGATCTAAATCAATGTCACCTTCAAGTAAACAGTAGATGAGAAGCTGCAGTTTTAGACATCACTGGAAGTTTGTGACCGTGCTGCTCTCAGCCATTGTTTCTTGTTTACATAATGATATCATATCACTTTATCTAAATGACCATATAAAAGGCTCTGACACACAGTGTCAGGAGCAACACGACGACTGCACAGCAGTGGTTCTTGAGGGAGACACATGCCACCAATAATTTTCTTATCCGAGTCAACAGAAGGGCTGGGTGACTGGCTGGTACCATGCAGCAGAGCTCATGGGTGCAAAATGTGATGATCCTCTGCAGTTTAAATGCCACATGCTCTGCAGCAGGTGACATGTTTTTTCCCAACTGAATATCTGTGTCAGGACTCTAGCTGCTCTAGACAGGTTGAATACGGTATGTGTGGATTATGACGGCTGCTTACCAGCGAGCTCAGCTGGCTGTTCGATATCATGCCACGTCTTGAACGGTATTCCTGAAGTATTCCTGAAAGAATTAGCTGTCTAACCTCCACATGGATCATCACATGCCTCCTTCAGACAGCCAATCTCTGAAGATGACTCTCCACTCCTTCCTTCAATCGCCCCTCTCCACCAAGCTCCCATTGTACATTCTGGTCACACCCTATAGCTCCATTTTACATGAGACACCCATCATGTGGCGTCGAGCAGGTCAGTCTTTAAGCACTGGCGCTCCTTGTGCTCCCCTGTTTTATCAGTCACTGTCAGAAATGAACAACTGCGCCTTAGCCGTGGTTAACAGGCATGCTGCAAGCGCATGTTCATGCTCTGTGATAGTTTTCCTTATTCACGTGTACTGCTCAGGTGTGAGGGGCTAAAAAGCCTCCAAGATAAAAGGAGCCAAGAGGCAATCATTTCCAGAGGGTTTCCAAGTCGGAATACAAATGTTCTCCAGCCACATAATGCCATGACCAAGTGCAAAAATGATGAAGTCTATCTACTCCGTGTTACGCACTTTTCAGACATATTTTTAGCAGGGTTTTAGTGCAGTTGAGGAGAGTTTGTTTCATCTCAGTTTCTTTTTTTGATTCATGAGGTCTGTGCTAGTGTATTTGATTGATTAACATATTTGTGGTGAGCGCAGTTCATTCATCCATTTTCAGCACCGCTCGTCCTGTGCCGAAAATGGATTTCGCAGGGGATGGCAGCCAAACCCTGCGTGCAAAAGAGAGAGAGGCAAGGTACACTCTGGACTGGTCGCAAGTCTAGCAGAGGGCTAATAAAGTCGCACTCACCTTCAAACAGGGAAATGTGTTCAATCCACCTTACGTGCAACTCTTCGGACTGTGCTCTGATTTTCTCTCAAACATGGACATAAATAATCAGCACTGACAACATGCTGTGCAAAAAATATCGTGCGCATCCTCAAAAACTGTCAAATAATTCATTCTTTACTGATGATTACGAAGAAACAGTCATGCATACTGTATCAAATATATCACACAAGTGATCAATAGCTCTGTTTACGACTTATAAAATACCACTGCAGTAACCTTTTGGTGTATTATTTTAATCCTTTTGCCTTTTTGGTCTTATTGAAATTCATGATACAGCAAAGTTTAAAAGTGGAAAGTGTTTTATGCCTCTCGAGACTTATATGTTATTTACCTGTGTTTCCTCCAGTGTTCAGTGCACCTCTACTACTTTCTGTCACTCTGTTACTCGCTAACCTTAAAAAATAAATTCCATGGGTAGCTCTAGTTTAATTGCTTCAGTGCTTTGGTGGCGAGTCCTTTGATCTTTTTGGCTAGTTGTAATTATGCTATTCCTCAGCTTTTTCATGCATCTTGAGCGCTAAATAACTTGACTTGCCTTGGGAGAAACATCCATCTCATCCTGTCGACTGATAACAACTTAATTGGTGCTTATTTTCTGCTTTCTTGGTTCATTTCAACGTCTCTTCTAAGTCTAATTTTTTTTTTTCAAAAAAGTTATCACGCCTGTCATCGTTTGCATCATATCCTTATCCTTTGTTGTTCGTTTCCAGACAATGCAAGAATGCAAAAGAGAGCCTGAGTTTTAAAAGTGGAAATGAAAATTCCTTCACATGACAAGATCATTGACCTTTCAGCTTTAACATAGTATTTTTCCTTAATGCTGGGATCAAACTCTCTGCACATCCACACCAGCACACATCGCTCCAAGGTACTGTGATACTGAACGTAATTGTGTACTGACTGACAATCACTCTGTTCGTCACTCACTGCATACTGCTGTGACTCTCAGAATTACAGCTTAGAGAACCTTGAAAAAAAAGTCATCTCTGGAGCAAATGTGTAGATTTTGCAAATGTCAGTATGCGAGCATGACTCACTGTAAACTGCTATTTTAATATGTCTTGTGTCGAGAACAAAAAAAAACGGTTGGTGCATTCTGTTATGAAGTCTTTTATAGTACCAAATACAGATCAATAGCTTGTGTGCGTTGTTATTCTCTCATTCCTGCTGCGGCTGATAACCCTCCCCTGGTCCCGATTTCATAATGCTAACACATGACACCAGCACCATGAGCAGCTGCTGTAACACAATGCAACAGAATGGCAAGGAGGAGAGACCCCATTAATCTCACCCCACTGTCCATATACGGCAACCTAGAAAGCAGAAAAGCATTGTCACTTTCTTTTCATGCATTACCTGCTGAGATATGAATTTGCTCTGCAGCCGCTTCCTGCCTGCAGTGGATTTGCTAAACATGGAAGTGCTGGCAATAATGCATGATAATGATAATGACCATCCTGCCTGATTTCATTAGGCAAACACATGACGGCGAGTGCTCTGTGCTTCTGCTGTAACATCCTGCAATACACTGACAAGCCGTGATCATCGCCACTTGCAGCTCACACACAGCTAGTGGATACAAAGACATCTACATACATAGGAGCCCTGCCGGGCGCACTGCTAATTCAAATTACAAATCCAATAAGGCTCAAGGGTATCAGCCCTCCTAAGGAAAGGAAAAAAGAAAAAAACTCATTAACCTCTGTCTTTTATTGGAGTCTTTTCAAGCCCCTTGTGTTAAAACCTGTATGATGCACAGCTTTAACCACGCATAATTTCAATTTGCTCCATTTGCTCCAGCCAGTCAAAAACACAGGGTTCAGCCTTTACTGAAAAACTCCACAACAACAGTGAGACAAGCCTCTGAGCTAGCTGCCTGTGCTTCTGTTTTTTTATGACTATAAAAGCCTTAAATGACGTATACAGTGTGTGTTTTTTTATTGCTCCTAGACATAAGAGGCATCTGTCCGAATTCGGAAACAATGAAGACGCCATGACAACTTTCATTTTTCATCTCACTCTGTAATTTCAGCGGACAGCCATAGAAAGGCCGTATTCTGCTACATGGGAGCATGCATACAGTCCTGAGGCTTTGCCGCGAGTAAAGGAGGGGTGCATACAGTAGATGCAGCTGGTAGTCACTGTTTTTCTGACAGCACCGCAAGCTGCAGCAGCACTCACTGCACGCCCTGATGTAGCAACACAGCTGGCCAATGCCTACATCTTCCCCAGGGGGATGCCTCAGAAGGTATTATGCGGATAAAGCAGAGCTATGTGAGGGATGTTCACTTGAGTTTAATATAAGCATATTGACATCTAACCCCACCTCAATTTAATAGATATACAACCTGGCTACCTCCACGCAGCCATCCTGGACCCTCACTACCCCCCCTCATGTGTTGTAGTCGATGTCCTCCGAGTGATGAACAGATATTCCCAGAGACCAGACACTGACCTCTCCTCTCAGGCCCTGCATGCCAAAAAGAGAACAGCCCGAGTGTAACAAACTTCCTGCAAATGCTGAGTTGAATCTGAGTTTATTGAGTGACTAATGACTAAATGATGAGTGTGGCTAAAAAGAAATGAAAAAAATCCAGCTGCAAACGTAATTGCCGGCGTTCACTCACAGTGCCCATGAGATCATTATCATGCTGCATCAGTGCTTCAGTATCCCTTTATCATCTCTAAACCTGTTTAGCTGATTGTCAGACACAAAAGTGATGTGCAGCCCCCTAACTTTCTCTCTCTCTCACACACACACACAGTGCATGCACACACAATCTGCTGAGGCCTTGGCTCCCCATAAAACAAAAATAATCACCTGATTTTAAATTCAACTCAAAAGGGACACTAGCAAGTTTTTGCTCATCACTCAAGCTCTGTCAAGCTGTCCACTCACTCTCTCATTCTCTCTCTCACTCTCTCTCTCTGTGTAATCAGGGTGGGTGGGATGGGATGGGGTGGGTTTCAGTGCTGCTGCTAATTTATGAAAAGTCTTGGTCTCTGCGTCGTGCTGATGCAGACACGCCCGGGCCGTTTTCACACATGCCACACTCCAGTCTCTGGGACTCACATGTCACTGATGGACAATCTCAGGCTGCACAGTTTGGAGCCACAGTAAGGTTGGGCTGTTTTGTTTTTTTTTTGAGAAGGTGGGGGCTGTCTGACAGACCTGTGCAACATCACTGATACTACCAATAACTGCTCCACCACGTGAGGAGCCAGGATCTCAAGTAACCTGAACGCATCTCTTTCCAGACAGACATCAAATTATCCAGCAGACCACTGAGAGAGAGAGAGAGAGAGAGAGAGAGAGGCTGCTTTCAAAGTGGAGCAAAGATCTGCACATTATGCAAGACGCAGACAGAGAGACAGTGTTGCTGCTTGGATACACAGATGGATAGATAGTGATATAAAGCACACTGCAGGCCCGGTGTTGCACATTTAGCACTTTGCACAATCAATGCGGCGCATCAGAGATCTGGACGCCGTTTGGGTCGCGGGAGAGGCGCAGATTTCGCCCGCACATGCGCCAGAAGCGCAAAGTCCGGCGCACATTTTGGCACTGAAAGTCTGACTGAGCGACTTACCAAAAGTGGGAGCGAGAACGAGGAGAGCCCGATCCTGCTGCTGCTGCTGCTGCTGATCATGATGATGATGTCCGCACACACTTGCCCGGCTTGGTTTAAAAAAAACATTAAAAAAATCAAATAATATTTTTTTTAAAAATCACCACGGAGCTCAGGAGTACATTTATTCCAAATTCACGCGTGGAAATCAATTTAAAAAAACCTTCACGTGAGGCTGTCAGGAGGAGGGCTGTTTGGTGCTGGAGGAAAACAAACAAACAAACAAACAAACAAATAAAATCCAAGGGACGTGATGAGCGACTACCAGCCGCTCAAGTGTCATCAACAAGAGACAGAGGTGGTGGTGGTGACGGTGGTGTTGGGGGGGGGTCTTCCAGTTACCTGCGTCGGGATGAAACCCCACCTTAAATCCCACAATGATCCGATTGATGAGGCGGACACACACACACACACACACAAAGAAAAATAATAATGTAAATCCCTCCCCAGTTTTTTCTTTTTAAAAAATACGAAAAATCCCCCCAAAACAAAAAAGCTAAGGAGAGTCCGAGGTTTGCGTCCGAGCCGCGTTCAGGAGAGGGGTTAAAGCGTCAGTGTACGTGGTCGCATCCCTCCTCCTCCTTCTCCACCACCACCTCCTCCTCCTCCTCCACACAGTGCACGGGTTTGCAGGAAGAATAAGGTGGATTCAGTCCCCCTTAATGAAGCTCACGCCTGCTCTGAATCGGGACGGAGAGAGAGGCTGCAGTCCGGTGTTCTCCTTGGGTCTGCGCTTTTTAGAAATAAAAAGCCTCTCGCGGTTGAAGGTTGGCGTCAAATTCAAGCCTCCTTAAAAAAACACACACACACACACACACGTCTCCAGTTTCTCGTGATCGCGGCGCACTTGTCACGCCTGCATCACTGCCACCACTGTGGCCATTTGTTGTCACAAGTTCCCCTCTCTGAAGCGCAATGAAGGAATCCCACCCATGCGCCGCTTCCGTGTGTGTGTGTTTTTTTTCCTCTTCTCTTTTTATCCTCTTTCCTCTGATGCCCACTATGCGTGCGTACCCATGCGAGCAATTAGTTCTCGCGCATGACTTGGACTCCCAACATAAAAAAAAGCAAAAAAAAAAAAAAAAGCAATGCGGTCGATTTCTCCGGGAGGGATGTGGCAGGAAACCTCGCGGTGTCCTGGAGAAAGAGAGAGGGAGGGAGAGAGGAAAAATGCGCCCCTAGTCCCCGTGCAGGCGTCCACCTGCGCAATAAGAGCCTGATCTAAATGAATGCATGTTGTCACGCCATGATGTCTGGAGCCAAAAAGTGGACAGATTTTCTTCTCTCTCTCTCTCTCTCTCTCTCTCTCTCTTTGGGACTTACACCTTTCACGGTCAGTGCAGCACTGCAGCAATGTGATGTCATTTTTTTTTTTTTTTTTGAGAGGGGATGCTTTTTTTGAGGCCAGACAAACTGTTTTTTTTTCCTCAGTGGCGAAGATGAGAAGAGAGAAAAAAGAAAAAAAAGAAAGAGATGATTTAACGTGATGCTGAGGAGGCGCTGTGGGGCGTTAGTGATGCTCCGGGATGGGCTGCTGGCTCCACACAAGATGCTGCTGCAACCGTGGGGAGGGAGCAAGGGAGGAGAGGGGAGGGGGGGGATGGAGGTGCGTTGTTGTTGGGTCACTGCTGCGCTTAAAAAAAATTAAAAAATAAAAATCACACCCCTCCCACTCCCCCCATAGGCGTTTTATGTTTACTGCTTTGTGTCCAGGCTGTAATGAATACCCTTTTATTCCCTTATCCTTCTCCATCTTGGATGCCCACCATGATAAGCAGGAGCACAAATAACTTGACCACCCACATGCCTCAGGCAACTGCTTTACTTCGCGTTGGGAAGAGGCCCACTCCTCTTGGCCCGGATCAATGGAAACGGGATATCCAGCGCGTGGAAGAAAATGAACATGAACATCCTTCCACCAGAAAAAAAACAACAAGAAAAAAAACAATGGCTAATCCTCTCAGAGTTGCAGAAGAAAGCCAGAGACAGCCCGTCCTTCATCATAATGTGCTGTATGCCTCTAAGAAGAGGATAACATGTTAGAGGCACTTTTTCCCCCTGCATATTCACCCCAAAGTGTATTGTCTGCCTGCACAGAGGCCAGAAGACGTGATGAGAAGAAGGAATTTTGGAAGGCCATCAAATTCAGCTGATCTGACTGCAGGGGCATCACACATATTGCATATTGCATTATAATGTATGTTAAATGGTGGATACCACAGACCTTAGAGTCAGGAGAAGAAAAGAGTTCACCTTTACAAGTACAGTTGATTTAAATGGAATATGTCTGCTCTGAGCTGAATTAATTAGCCATGAAAAAAAGTACCTCATCATATGGTCATATATATGATTTACAGTACAATGAAAATATCTCACATAACAGGTCCCAAATGTAAGGCTATAATAATGTCACAAAGTGCCATAAATAACAAGGTTACTGCTCACTGAAGAGTACCACAGGCACACTTTGTGTCCTAAAAGGAAAATTAAATGATATACTAAACCTGTAGAGGAATACATCATTTCCTTAGATGTATATCTAAACCTGATGAATACATCCTCCTCCATTGTTTCACATCATCTCTGTTTCACTGCTGCAACATGACAGGTGCCACAATTATCTGATGTGCAACTCTTTGTACCAGAGCGGCAGCCTGTTGTAATTAAAGGGCAGTTCACAATGGGTGGAGCACCTCCGGGGCATTTTAAGTGGATTGGTGAGATGTGACACGAGCTCTTTTTGGGAGACTCCGGCTCCTGTGAAGCACGCTGTCTGCTTCGCAGGGAAATAATTCTATCAGAGCCTGCCTACCTAACTGTAACTCCACAAATATTCAGCACATAGTAATCTTTAAAAGGGTTGAAACTCTGTGTTTTCTCGCCAGTTTTGTGCCTTTTGAGTGGATGCCGATCCTCCTAAACTTGATTGTGCCACCGGAACGTGCTGTAGGGTTTTGGTTTCATTATGTGATTGCTCTGAGCCCGGTCTGAATGAGCATGTGTGTTCATGAGGTGGGTGAGCGCTTAGGACGCATGCAGCGAATACTGATGGAAATTGAAAAAGAGCCACGAAGGAAGCCAATCTGCTATTTATATCAGGCTGCACTCTATTGGGGCAAAGCTCCCTCTCACAGTAATGCACTGTAAAAGTGATTGATTAGTGTTATATTGAGAGATTGTCTGTCTTAACTGTCTTCACTCGCCAAAGTGATGAAATTACTGCACACTAGTCTTTGAAAGCATAATAGCAGATTAGGTCAGTGTGATCCATCCACTCTAATAAGGAAACTTGCCATTCCCCTAAAGTGCAAAGCATAAAAGAGAGATCTGCACTGAGATCTACACACTGCAACCAGCCACCAACACCCTGAGAGGGTGCACCTAATGACCTGGAACAGACTAAATACTGAGGTTGCTCATTTTGGGTTCAAGCGCACACACTCTTTGCATGTATCTGCACCTCAAAAGTGACATTTCTGACCTAACACAGATGCCCTTGTCGCTATTTTAACAAATTGCTCAGATCAATTTCCATTAAGGACAGTGGAATTCCCAGTTTCTGCTCCCCGACGGAAGCCCAAAGGACCCATAATGTGATGCTTCATCAGTTCAATGTGTCATGAGTGGTCCCGCCTGTGTGTGTGTGTACTCTGAATTGCGATTAGAATTAGTGCAGTGACAGAAACAATAAAACGTTGTCTTCAGGAACGGAAACATCATTACAGTGTATACAGTGCTCTATAGTGGATCAGAGCAGCCTTGTTTATGCCGTTGAATCACCCTGTACATTAGCACTCTCTCTCTCACGGAGAAAAAAGTACCTCTTAATGTGTTTTAAAACTCTCCAGCTCACCATCACATGCGGAAGCGCCATAGATGCGATTTCCACTATAAAAGTTCCTAATTGGCTTACCAGTGGTGCTTTTTTAACATGGTGAAATAAAAGGAATGAGTAGGGGGCTGAATGTTGCAGGGGCTGTTCTTTATGTGCCTAATATGACACACATACCATGCATGTGCTCTGATTTATTCGAGATAGTTTGTCCTCTGAAAGGATTGCAAAAAAAGAGCGTTCCTCTAGCAGCTGCAATTAAATTACATGTACATTACAAAGAAATTGTATGGCAAACTGCAGGGGTCTCCTGCTGTTGGCGCAGCATGAATGCTTTCTCATAGTACCTGTGTCGCAAATGACACAAATGTTGTTCATTATGCTCCTACCAGTTACTCATGGTGGATACAGTCACGCTTTCATGTGTCATATGTGCTGTATTCTTCGGCCGGCTCTATTCTAAGTAAAACAAGTGCTACTTTGCTGCTGTAAGGGCTCTTCAGTGTGTCCTTGTATGGGAAGTCTTAAAGATAAACATGGGCCATCTGGGAAAGTGTGAGGTGCAGCTCACTCACAAGCGGTCCTCCCAGAGGAATCCTGCTACTCATTTTTAGAGCAAAAGCTTTGAGAGTAAAGAGCAACATGCTTTAGCTGCAAAAGCTTTCATCAGTGTTACACGGGAACATGTATAGTTCATTCTGAGAGACATCTAAAATAGACACTTACTGCAGGTGCCAGTATTTAAAAACATTAAAAATTATATCAGTGTAGTTAAGGATCCGATACATATTAAAGAAGCTAGTGGATATGTTTAAATATCAGGTCCCACATTTATTCATCTTGGGTCTAGACTTTTAAAAAAGAGAGATCCAAAAGGTCCCTCTATTTCTTTTCTAATGAAATTCAAATCACCTCCTCCTGGACTAAGAGACACCTTCTCAATGGCAATAAAAGAAAAAGCAGACACGGGATGTCTGGCCTCTTTAAAGTGGCTTTCTACACGATTTTTGACATCCTCCCTCTTAATGGATCTCAGTAATTCAGTATTTCAAAGAGCACTCTGTTTCACTTTCCACGGGGGCATGAAATCATCCATCACATCTGTTGTTTTACAGCTAATGAATCTCTGCATGCCTTCACTCTTAGAAAGGTGCTCTGTATTCTCTGTATATAGTCAGACTATAGGAATCTTGGATATTGCTGACTATATATAACATTGACTGCAAATGATCACGTAACCCAGATGAAAGCTGAGAGTGAGGCATGTTTGACATTAAAGCTGTGTCTGTTGTTCTTCAAGAACAGCTAGAATTTTGATCTTGAACTTTGGAGATGCAAGGTTGTGACAGATGTTGTTTTATATCCTTTGAACATAAAGATACATGTCAGTTCTTACTGACTGCTGACAGCAAGCAAGAATCGGTGAAAGTAAAGTTCATGCATCAGACGAAATCCACATTTCACTTTGGTTTAACAACAATGTGAGCACTTTGTTGGGATTGCGATCTGTAACTGAGACGCTGGCACTAGATGTGTTTAGTTAACTAGTTCACATTTAGGGTTTAATTAACCGACACATTTCCTCATATAGATTTTGAATAACTTCAGCACACAATGTCACAACAGTATTATCGTTTAACATTGACATATTATCACCTTTTAAAGCAGTTCCAGCAAATGTGTTTGCAAACACTTTACAGGCACCCAGCTGAGACGTTACCGTTCTTTCTTAGGCCTGACAAATGGAGGTTTTTGCTTTTATGGTCTTCACGATGTCTTAAGGGAAATATCTGACTCTGTAGCTGCTAAATGCTATGCTGTGTTCAAGTGGCTAACTTAAAGTTAAAATCTTGAGGATTTTTATTTTCTTGTTTTTCCCAGTACCTATGGTGATAATTCGCTTATGCAGGTGGGTTTTTGACCTCATTTGTTTGGCCATGGCAACTGTTAACTCGCACCGCCGGCAGAGACCAGAAAAAACAGTGAGCCACTTCAAACAGGTGAGTTAATAAGCAAGTCTGTTATGTTAAAAGCCAAACTGTGTGCCGCTTGTGATTTTCCTGGGAAAGTCGCCACCAGCTCCTAAGTCGTTATTCTGCAAATGCAAGGGCTTTCATCAGTGGAGCCATAAGCTCAATCACCATTGTGTTACCTCATTTGGCAACAGATAGTGACTTCACAGACATTTATTTAAAATTGAAAATCTTTGAGATTATATCTTTAAGTAGCATATGGTAGATTTATCAAAGCTTTTTCATGCACAGAAAAAAGCTGCCTGTTGTGGTGAGTAACAGATTGGATGAGAGTGAACAAAAACAATGAGCTGACAGACGCCATAATGCTCAAAGAGCTGAAGGAAAGCTGCAGAGTTGGGTTAAAATCCCCTGTGGGTTCGTCAAGCATTGACATTTGATCTATTGTAATTTACTGGCTTGACTTTTGCAGAACTTGTTTTTTACTTATTTATTTACTTTTGTTAACTGTTTTTATTTTAACTAATTGTGTTTAATGCTATGCTCCAAAATACATAAAATTTTGGTTGGTACAGCTTTAAAATACCATTTTCAAAACAAATGAAGTCAGTATTTCTCAAATTTGATTCACTGAACTTTTGATGGATCAAACAGCTATTGAAGAGGTCAGGCACAGACTGTATACCCGATCCTACCTGCACTTCTGAGGGAAGTATTTTGAGAGATAGACTAGAAAGTTTGGCTGAGCATTTCTATTTAAAACCTATGTTTGTTCTGTATATTAAACCCTGAGATCTGTGCACCTGCTGTGGATGAGGTGACTTTGATTTCAACCACTGCCCCCCGATCGGCTCTCCACAGTCCTGCCGAGAGCAATTTCAAACCTCATATTTCTTTTTTTATTATTTGTGTTTGCACTGAAACAGAATTAATTTAACAAAAATCCAGCAGAAGGTACAAGGAAGAACATAACTTATTTTATTCTCTCTCTGTATGTTTTACTGTTTTTCCCCCCACAACAGTCTATTTTTACATTACGTGCTAATTTTGTCTCAAATTGATCCAAAGTGGTTTTGTCTGTGTGTGTAAGCAGACAGAAAAATGAGTATTTGCTATCTTAGGAAGAAAAGGGAAAAAAATCTCAGCAGCAGATTTTTCAAGGTACCATGGCAACAGTACATTCAAAAGAATTTTGATGAGAACAGCAGGCAAAGAGAGGCTGATTACAAGGGAGACAATTTGTTAGTCCAATTGCAAGAGCAACAGAGTCTGATTGCACACATGCACACAAGCGCATTGTGTCGTACTCTTCTTCTGGACTGCAAAAACACTGTTGCTCTCTGTCCTATCAGGGCCCTTCACTCGGAGGATGAGTGAGAGCTGCTGTAGCATCTTGGCGAGGAAATGAAGGGATCGGTCTAGGGTTTCTGTTGCAACAAGGCTACTTTAGTGGCTAAAGCGTTGGCATAGTGATGCAAGGTGGATACAGCTTTGATTGGCAGGGCAGCGGGATGAGCACCAGGCATGCAGTGGGCGTAAACCTTTTTTTTTGTACCCTGAGAAACTCCATTTCAAATTACACAAGAAGAAGTGGCAATCAACGCAGCGCTGCAGCTGTCTATCTTGGGTGGCTATTCTCACATCCCAATCTCACTCTCCAGTGCTCTGCAAACAGACCGCCGTCCTGACAAACGTAATCACTCACAGCACGGATTCAGAAAGCATCTGTCAGCAGGGAGCGAAAGGTGAAAAAGATGCTGCATACACACCCATTTAAACACCTTATTCGCGCTGAATATACAGCTCTCAGCGGCACATTATTTAGTGATGATTGTTAAAAATAAAAAAAAATAAATAAAATGTTCCCGTCATCGGCAATTTTGACAGAAAGCACTGAGGAGACTTTGACGATGTTCGTTCGCAAAGCCACAAAACTCAAAGAGAATCATTGATGACATGTGGGTTGGATGAATTTTTATATCTGATGTTTCACATGAAAAATTGAGACGTGTCTTGTGTCACATAAATTCTGTGTTTGAAAAACCGTCATGGTCACATACTGAAGCTCACACTGCTGTTGCCAGAATCACCATTTTATTTGTGTTTTCTCTACTGACAGCAATATGACATCTATTGGATTTCTATAAATAGTCATATCGTCTAATACCTTAATAATATATGACATCTTAATAAGGATTTATAGGATGTTATCAAACTTAACCATGGCACTGTAATGGCTGCTAACAAATGTGATCCACCACTTCTTCATCTCAAACAGAGTACATCAAGGTCAGTGACATCCAACATGTTTTCTTTTTGTTGTGCTCAACCACTGAAATTAATTACAAAACAAAAACTAGTCATACAGCTTATCAGTGCGCCAATGAGTACAGTTCAGACGTTGTGGACGTGAAGTCTAACATATTACGAAGTCATTCAAGCATGTCCTCTGTAAATCATGATGTAATCTAATCAAAACGACAGCATCAAATCACAGTGAGGCACGAGTCCACCCCCACGCCACCTCCTCCCTGCAGATGAAGTGGATTGAGCTAAAGAGTCAGTGAAAGGACAATCTGACTAGATGGATCTGGAGGATGCTATTGTGTGAGTTCATGTAGGTGAGTTTCAAGGCGCCATGCCAAGGTTTTGTGCTGCAGAATTGATGAGTGTTAGGGTTCAGTGGGTGGATGGAATAGAGGCTACCAAGGCTAAAATAAAAGGAGGCTGCCGGCTAACGCACAGTGGATGGGCGGCGGTGACTAAAAGCCCTACCTGTGCACAGCAGTGCCACAGAGCAACCCTCATCTCCTGTCTTCTCAGGCTGCCTCTGATAGAGAGTGTTATCACCACAGACAGGCAGACTAAATCACTGGTTGAGTAAAGGTTAGAACTACTGGTCTGTTACTTCACCCGTGAGAGCAGGCAGGTGAGTGTCAATGCGGGCTGAATCACAGGGGAAACACTCCGAGGTGAGTTAACCCCTGGGGCAGACGCTGATTTATGCCTTACTTGTGTTCAATGGTGCAACACCATATTAAACCGAGCAGTTCACTGATGAGCAATATGTAATCTACAGAGATCACCTATGCTTTTACGTTGAGCGCCATAGATGTGGTTGGAGTTGTTGAAGCGGCAGGCCACGTTTTTCAAGCTTTGCATTTGTCACACAGTAGAGCATAAATCGAACACACAAATGGAAAGCAAAGAAGTGGTGCAGATGAAGTAGCCAGATTGTGCCGAAGACCAAGTGGAAGCAAACAAATAGTGCAAAATCAGCTTTGCCATTTCTCGCTCATCGCCGTCAATGCTTGCAGGCTAGCTAGCAACTTCCTCATTAGCAAAAATTGTGTAATTAGGCCCACCCAGGGACAAGGGGAGGCAAGCTTTCTATCATTACAGCTGTTGCATTGCTGAGCTGTGAGTAATAATGTTTATCTGTACTGTATATATTAAATAAACAAATGGAGAGATAAATGAATAAGCAACTTTTCAACTTTCACCATCAGTATAGGTGCCAACCAGCACTTCTTTTCTGTTTGCGTCTGTGATCTTGCAGGAAATTGGGACACACAAAAAAAGAATATTCTCCTGCTCAGACATTTATCTACAGCAGGTAAAGGTAACTTTGTGGCCACAACTACATCAATTTTTCAGTTTTGTCCATTTTGCAGAAAATCACGACGGAGCTTCCAGGCAAACTGCAGTCTTATTAGCATAGAGTAAAAATCTTTCAGCTTTCTACCCTTCCCTTTTTTGCACTGCTGGTCAGTTTTGTGTCTGGCAATTGCATCCCATAGAAAATGAGTTCTCACCCTTACATAGAAAACAATAAGTGCTGATGTGTTATTGCACATGATCCATGCTATACAATTTTCTTGTGCTGTGGAACCATTTTTAGCCGACAGTACTCTGGATAATGAACGCAACCTACAGATTCACAGTATATAAACAGGTTTATGTTAGAACAAATACCTGGCTTGATTCTTATATAGTTTTTAATGATATGGTAATAATGATTTACCTGTAGGCTCTGCGCTAATTTCTCCGTCTGTGTTTTCTTATAATTCCCCAGTAGAGAAATAAAATTGTAAATACACAATGTCTTCGTTTCCACCTGGCACTTAGGAGTAGATCTGGGCCTTTGCTATAATTGAGAATACACAGGTTTCCATTAGCACAGCTGTGCAACAGGGAGACGGCCTGTTCAGTCTTCTCTGTGCTCTGTATCCGTCATTGAAAGGGGGAAAAAAAAGCCCTCAACACAGGGAGGCTTGTTTAATATCATTAGGTTCATGCTCACTCTTCTTTCTCACAGGGCATGCTTTTGCTCAGAGATCTTACACGTAGTGCAAAATATAAGTTTTAAAGCAGCTGTTCAGGCCTGTCATTATATATTGCAATAGTGACTGTGGTGCACTCGCGGGCCGGCTGTGATGACTCTCTCCCTGCTCTGCATTGACAGTCCTTTATCCATAAATCCCCCAGTTGGACAAAAGTGCTTCAGGTTAAACAGCTGTTGTTGCTCTTTCCACACAGGAGTCAAGTGTGTACACAGGAAGAGAGAGAGAGGGCGGAGTCGAGCCTTGAGCACCTGCAGCTCTGCAACTTCAATAGATAACACTATAAGTATGCTCAGCGTTTTAGCCCACAGCTCCTCTCCTCTTTTTTTTTTCTCGCCCCCTCTCTTTCCTGCCACTGTCATTTTAACCAGACTTGTGATAGAGCCTGTTTGCTGTGATACCCCATTAATTTCCCACCGGGCTGATCATTCAATATTCAATAGCTACTGTTATGCAGCACCAACTGTGGATCAAGCCACTGAGGCTGTACTCCCTGACCAATATCGTCAGAGCTCAAAACAATCTCTGCGAGGGGATCACAAGATCAGACTGAGGCACGAAAAAATAGCCTTGTTTTGAAAATCTCTTCCAATCGTCAGTTTGGCTGTCGCTGGTGTTACATGCAAAATATGTTCTACATTAATATACATGGAGGGAAAATGCAAAGCGACTGCATTACTGGGTGAAATATGGCAATGCTGTGACACATTTCAATGGGCTGATCGCTCTCGATGCATATGTTTAGCAGTGAGACATAGTAATGATGTACAAAATGTTCTTTTGAAATGCTCCTTATGCCACAGGAAACACAGGCAGACACTGATGTATTTAGCACTTTTTAAACACCATCTATATTTCAGATAAGTGTTATAAAAAGGCTGTAGGTGTTAAAATAGAGAAAAACGATGCACGATGCACAGTTGCCACTGTTACTGCTCCTGTAAAGAGAAGATGCTGAGTCTCAGTTACTCCTGACAGATTAATTTCTTATTGGGCTGTGTTCAGAAAAAAATACCAGCCAAACTCTGCAGCTCTGTAGAAGAAAGTGTGAATAGCTTTAAGGACTCATGCTTGTTAGTGCCTTTATAGTATACATTCAGTGGCAAAGGATGTCAGTGTAAAGCATGAGGGGGAAGATCAATTGGTGTTTAATCCTGTTTTGGTTTAACTGCATAAGGACTCTTTTGAGCAATTAACTCTGGAAATGATGGTTGAGACGGTGTGAAATCTATTTAGACACCATGACAGTGTTGTAACTGTTGTATATATGTCCAGAAATGCAACGATATGGTAAAAAAAAATAGGAAGCAACATGTGATTTGATAACCCTAAACATTCAAATGACTTCCTAAAGGGAAGACAGGCTACGTGCCAGAAGCAGCCCTGTCTCCTAGATATCATGTTTATATTCCACTAAATGGTTTTGCCTAATGTGTTTTAAGGAAAATGTGATTGCTGTGTGGCATGTACATTTCCAGTTTTTGCTTTCATGACAGTAAGTGACAGTAAGTGTTTGTTTTGTTTAACCACAACTATGATTGTTTCCAAACCTTAACCATGTGGTTAATTACTGTAACCATTACAACAAATTATTGCAGTGGATTCATGCTAACCCACACCATGTTTCCCTCACCTTAACCAGGAAGCTAAGTTAACCAAAACCATGATCTTTCCCTAGCCTCAAAAGTGTAAGTATTTTCAGCAGAACTGCTAGCTGGTCTGTGCAATAGCTTTGAAACTGATAATGCAACGTTCGCACCCCCGTCACGCCGTATTTCGGCAGCTGTGCAGAGGTGAGAGAGAAGCAAAGGTTGGAACTTCTCTCTCCAGCTCCATTTTCTTCATTCATTACACAACTATTCTGGCACTTTTTTTGTGTGAACACAAATGCAACACTATCAGTGCCTTTCAGGAGAGAGCGTTTTAAAAAAAGTGCGCCGTTCAATGTGCATCTTCACAGTTACACAATATTGCGTCTCCAACCTTTCTATGACTAGTGTGGCTGTTCGGAACAACTAGGAACATGGTATAAAACTATAAAATACTTCTTTGTACCTAACCAAACTGTAACAATAGCTGCCTCTAATCAGATAACTATTTTTGAAATTGTGGATCGTACAGTTTTAAAAACACAGGAAACGCTTATATTCGTTGTTCTGGAGAGAATGGACAAACACATATTTTGTTGTTTAATTTGGAGGACTTATTGATCTTTGCAGGCATTTCCATTACAAATATAATCTTCTGTTGTCAATGAAAAATGTACTACAGGCATTATATTTCTTTCAAAATGCTTTTTCCTGCATGTATACAACCTATTTCTATATATAACAGACTTTGACAGAATCAAGATAAAAGTTAGTTTTAAGGATTAAGCAGTTCATTCTCACTGTTGTACGAATAACACAATTCAAAATCTTGTCACAGTGCTGTATCTGCTGATAGTGTTTTGAATGTTTTGACTCAACGTTTATCCATAATTTGCCTCAGCGTAGGTTTATTTAATTAGAAATTCATCAAAAGAAGTGTTACTTGTACATCACAGTAAAACTACACACTGTCGCACTTTGTTCTCTTTGTGTCGTGAGCCTATTGATGTTCCTCCCAGACCACCAGATCTGCAGGGGAGACCTTCATATATGGCAAAATTACTGGCTCAAGGTCTGCCTCATGCAGCGCAATCATCAATTCCACATCTTATCTTGAAGAACTAAGGGATTCTTTCTGAACTCTTACCATGGGTGGAATATTGCCGGCACAAAAGGTGTTTACTTCAAGTAACAAAAGAGAGTGCTCGTAGGCTGAAATGGGAAAATCTGAAGGGGCGCAGAAGATACAGGCTGTCAAATATGCCTGTAGAGTATCTGTGTGAGTGACAGAAGGAGAGGAGAGAGAAATGAAGGGGGTTAACTGCTCTGACCATCCACCCTGACATGTTGGAATTAAATCAAATTCTTGACAATGTCACATTAGTGATATAAATGCTGCGCGATGTTTCTTAATTTAAGTGTGATCATTAACGATCATCAATCACGCTAACAGACAGCAGCAACTTTCAGCTGATTCATTTATAAGCAGAATCTTATTGCTAATTTACCAGAACAAACCTATGAGGTAAATCATGAATTAGCACAGTAATGTTTGACACTCGTCAGTCACTCGGGGATTCACTTATATGAGGTGTCTGAGTTGAGCAACTTTTTATCTGATTCTGCTACAATTACAGACTCATCCACTCGCTAACCAATTTGTTCAGGAAATGTGGAAGTGGCCCCTGGCAGCAGCCACTTCCACTTTAAGTGTTCGGCACTGAACAAGTCGGGGAGTTTGTGAGTTAGTGAGTGATTAGAACCAGTTGCTTGGAGGGCAGCCAGAACATGAGTCATTGGAAAGGTAGGTAGGCTATAAACTGTCTTTCTTCGATTCAGACTTCTCATCACTCTCAACCCCTCGAGTTAAGTGATTTTCCAATTTGTTCTGTAACTATGGGCAATGTAAATGAAACAATGTCAGATCTAATAGAAGATTTGAATTGCTGTCTCATTTACTCACTGACCAGTCTGTGCTCATAGTGCGCCAATTACTCGGCAAAAATTGTACGCTGTATGACGGCACAAGAAGCTGAGAAAATGTATGACCAGGAGTTTCATGACATATGCTCATGCAGTAAATTGAAACTTCAACACAGCCATCTCTGTGAATCGGTCTAGTTTAAACTCTTTATATGTATGAGAGAGAGAGAGAATATAATTGGGTATAAACTGGGCTACCTTTGGTGTTAAGGATTTAATTTTGGGAAATATTTTTATTAATACCATTCTCATATCTGTCCATTAAATATGGAGTTATAGCAAAGAAAAGCTTAGCATAGAGTAGCATAAAGTGTAGAAATGGGGAATGGCTGACCTGGCTCTGTACAAAGTTACACAAGCTTTAGAGGTTCTGGTAGTTGTATTGTGCTTGCCTGTGGACAGAGCAGGCTGTAGCTTCGAATTTACTGATGCGAGTGGCGAGTGGTTGATCTGCTCATCCGACTCTTGTCAAGAAAGCGAATAAGTACATTTACCAAAATGTCAAACTCTTCCTCCAAGGTGTTGCGCAGAGAGCCCCCTATTTGGCGCCATACTAGCCTGATAATCTGACAGATAACAAGTTGTAATCGAGGTTGAAATGTGTGTGAGAACTTTGCAATGACTTTATCTCAAAAACGTATGTCTTATGTTTACCAACGACAGTCCAGTTGGGAATGAATTTGAGGCTTACTGCCGTAGAATCAGAGCGACACTGCTGAGCAGCTGAGCCTCTTTCAACTTATAGCTAGAAACAGTTGCTTTGACAGCTTGTTCCTCTAAATTGATATGGGATAAAAAGATGAAAATTTTATGTGAAGCCACTAGAGGGAAGAAAAAAAGAGGAGATTAAGTATGGAAATAATTAGCAAAGGTTAAGGTATCTCAATGATGTAAAAGTGGGATAAAACATGACAAATTGTGACAAAAAGGAAATAATTTCCAACCAAGCAGTTAATCTTTAATTTTCTGCAGTCGAAACACAGAAAATTACTGCTTAATTCTGGCTTGTAATGTGAAACTATATTTACTTCAGCTGTAATACAAATGAGTCAAGACAGTTGGCCATGATTGTGACCAAATAAACACAATGTGCACCTTCTAGCAGGGTAGGATGATAGAAGATGAATTCTTTATGTGCCTCCTCATGAGTCCTGTTTTGTAGGAAGTAAATGACAGCCAAGGGAACTGAAACAAATGCCAACATGTGGGTAAAAATATCATTTTTGGAAGCTTAATGCAGAAACAGGATCTGAAATCACAATACTGTATAATCAACAATGCACATTATGTGTGGGTGAAAAATATTCTCCCAGTAGAAATGATTACACTATAACTGATATAGATATATAAATTATATTATATTATATTATATATATTATTATTTTTTTTTATACATATTTATATACGTGTGTGTATCTGTGTATCAATAAGTGAAAATATGGGTGTTTTGTGCCAATTAAAGGAAACTTGAGCTCGGCATAACAAAAGGGATGGTGTTCCAAGTTTGGTGTGAAGGAACTTGACCCCGACCTCGGCCCCGTCCGACACCTTCGGGATGAACTGGAGAACCAACTGTGAGCCAGGGCTTACTGCCTAACATCAGTGTCACACCTCGCTAATGCTCTTGTGACTGAGTGGGAGCAAAACCCTGTAGCAAGGTTTCTAAAATGTTGTGGAAAGCTTTCGCAGTGGAGTGGAGGTTGTTAAAGCTGGTGTAGACATATTTTTGTGGTGGCAATGTCCCTTATTATTAACTTACGTTGGAAAAGGAGGCCTTGCATTTGGAAGGTACAGGTTTATAAACTGTATTCTTAATGAGCCAGAATAGTCTAAGATGGATTATAAACCTGAAAATATGCAGCACAAAGTATTGTTCCATTAGTGTACTAAAACACACAGTACACACTGTAATGCTAAATCTATGAAAAAAAATCACCTTTAAGAGATGAGAGCATCTATTAGTTCCAGTGACTTAATACCTGGGTAGTTATAAAAGTCATAGACCTTCATTTGGACGATTCTAACCATGCTCTGTGTGAATCTGAACTCTGAGCAACTGTAATTTAGTCAAGGTTATTAATTTGGTGGATTCTGATTCAGTGGTAATTTGGCAGTGCTCTTTTGTTACACTTAGATTTTTCTGCCTCGGCCCTGCCAAGAATCCGAGGAAATATGGCTCCACATCACACTGTCAAGGAATTTCATGCAACGACAAGCCAAAAATCCTCCAGAGTTGCTTTTTTTAAATTCTCCAGCATCACCTTAACTACTGCTTTGATGACATCCAAATGCCACAGAGTGAGAGCAGGGTGTGCTCCAGAGTATTCATTTAACATAATCACATCATTATCACTTTAGTTAGTTATTTCTATTATATAAACATATGTAGAAATACAATTTTCTGTCTTCGGATGTTATTCAAACATTTTAGCTTGTAAGAGTCTTCAGAGAGGTGATTCTGTGGTAAGTGGAGCATAATTACTTCCAATTTGCAGCTTACAGTTTTATGAACTGAGCATGATTCACATGAGTACGCGGTGAGCTCTCACACTCTGCTCTCTGCTTCCATCATTTTTCAGACCTCAGAATAAAACACTAAAAAATGAGACTCTTTTTCAAATCAGTACCCCCCAGTTATGCAGTAATGCTAGTAAATCCAGTTTGTCCAAAATCATTTTAACCTCTTTATTTTTAACTTGGAATAACTGCATCTATATTGGTTGATTTATTTGTCACTTTTTTAAAGTGCGGTCTCATTTTATTTTATCTCATTTTATCCTATGATCATTCATTTTTGAAGTCCTGCAGTGAAGATAGCTCTTCAGCTCAAAGCACAGATAAAATGTAAGTTCTACAGGAACAAAAAGATAAAATTTAATATTAATGTAAGCACATCTAATGCCCAAATTAGTGGATAGTCTACTTTATATACAGTGTGTATAATGTCATTTACATTAGGACATGTACTGTGCGTGACATTATAAAGAAAAGATGAAGGCTCAATGGGCCCCTGAAATAAAAAGAGAATTATTTTTGTGTCATTTAGATTGTTATATGTTCATCCACTTAGTTATTTGTGTACACATTTACATGGCTGGCAGTGTAGAGTAATAGCTGGAATGTAAAAAATGTTTCGTGACCTTCATTATTTTAACACTTTATTAGACATTGGTTGTCATGAAAACATGAGCCATACCAAGGGCCAGATGCATAAAAATCTGTGTCGATTCACAACTAAAACTGAGACTGAAATACAACTTAAATACTGAAATACAACAAATGCAACTTGTTTGTGTCATATATATATATATATATATATATATATATATATATATATATATATATATATATATATAGATATATATATATATATATATATATATATATATATATATATATATATATATATATATATATATATATATATATATATATATATATATATATATATAAAACCAGTAACTGTGGAACTGAGCGTATGGTTTCCCCTCACAGAGTATATAATGATCGGATGTAGAAACACCGTCAATCACCCGTTTGTGTATCAATACTTTTGCCTGCTCCACCACCTGTGGGAGCCGTCAACGAAAAGAACAGCAAAGAAGAAATACAGTTTTACGGACTGCGCCATATTGGCGTGGCTCTCCGACAGCCCAATTACTGTGGATATTTATAGTTCCCCCTGTGCCATTAATTTATCACCAGTAAATCCTCACAGACAGCGGTGTCTCAAGAAACATGATCAATGATTCATTTCTAGCTTACACTGAAACCAACTTTACAAAGCATTTCACAACTAAGAATAAGATTAAAAAGCTCATTAACAAAAGGGAATGCTGGCTTAAATGTAAATTTAAAAAATATATAATCAGTATCTCATAAATATCCATTAAATTTAATTAAGTGTTATGACATTGTATGATCTGCAAAAATGATTATATTAAAAGACTATCTTTTACTATAAGAGTACATTATGATATATTTAATCTCTACCATATTTACATCACCTGCAGGCTGCTCTATAAAATCATGTGCATGCATAGTGCACATATTCTCATGGCACATTCTTCTTTTACTGAACGCAAGTCTGTATCTGCCCCGGGAGTACAGTGTACCTTGCAAGTAAAATATAAAACACGGAGCTTGTAACAAAATATTTCTCAGCCAGATTACATTCACTTAACCAGAGAGTGGACGTGAGAGTTCCTACTTGAAACAAGTAGCATTAAATTAGGTATGTTACATAAAGACAAGAGGCTTGTGAGTGTGCATATTTGACAGCCCTCCCCTGAAACTATGCAGCCAACAGGCTGTAGAAAAGGGAAAAGAAAAATGTCAAGCTATAGACCTCTGGTTTAACTGACTATCCAGCTGAAGTCTTCAGAGAATGGCACACTGACATTTCTTAGCTGCCTCTCTCTGTAAAACTGGCTCTGCCTTGCATGTGACCTTCGGAGGTCTATTTTTGTCAGGCAATGACTGTCAATACGAATGCCTTTGCTTTATGTTGCTTCTGCTGCAGCGGCCGTGCTCGGATAGAGGCGTTTAGACAACAGAGGCGCCGCGCAGATCGCAGTGGATCGGACCAGTATCCATAGAACAGCTGATGGATTGTCAAGTTCCCCACATCCTCGCTCGGAGAGGAGGTGGAGGTGCCGCCCTATCAGAGTGTGCTTCAGCGCCTCCAGCTCCCTCTTGATTGCCTGACATTCTTTATCAACAGTCAAGTAATTCTGTTCCCTTGGCAACAGTTTCCTGCTGATACAAAGAACCAGGTATCACCTTGAAAGTTTAAGAGTGTGGTTGGCAGCCTCTGTGTTTTCATTTGCGTGCAGCTGTGCCATCGTTTTCAGGAGGAAACCAGGGTTTAGTCATCAGGTTTAAGCTTTTATTTTCGCTCTGCCCTACATTCAGGTCATGACATTCTTCTGTTTATTCCTCTTTATCACCTCTGATCGGTCATTGCAGCGCTACAGAGCTTTTGCACAGGGTTTTACTGTAGAGCAGTATCTCTTCTCTTTTTCAGAGTAAGGGCTCAGTCTCAATTAATCTCTAAAAGTATGGGTCATAATGTAACTGTAATTTAATTTACATTTGATACTATAAGACTAAAGTGACTTTGAGATTAGGCTCTCTCAAGCAGCCTGTGTGGAAGATTTCAGTGACATTTCTTTCCCTTTTTGACCTTTTGGGGATTGCGAACGGGGATCACAAAATGTAATTCAAATGATGCTATTAACTCCCCGACTGGCACTGACATGCATCAGCCGCGAATTAAATGGAACAATGTTCTCTTCACTTGAGCAGCACGTCATCAGCGCAGAGTTGGTTTCCTGCAATATTTCATTTCACTTATATTTTCTCTGAGTCTGGATAGCACTGTGCCACTTCTCGAGCATAATATACAGTATTATACTATTTGCTGGTTGTTTTCCCGGCCAGATCTCATCTCCATTTGTAGCTAGAAGAAAGAAGATTATCTGGCGATCAAATGTGGCCTTTTCTCATAAAAATTTGTTTGCTTGTGCTTCGGGTAATACATTTTCTAGAAGGCTCTCTCAAGACTTATATGTGAAATAAAAACTGTAGTTTGGTCTGTTTTAACATTTGGCTTTTCCCGATCATATAATTAGACAGCTTGTATCCTAAGTATCCTACTGTCAATCAGAAGTGAATGACGCTAGATGTGCTGGATTTATTATGGAAGCCTTTCGAAGCACAAATCTGGAAGACATTAGTCGTTACTTTAGAAATGTCTGTTTACGATTTTTATTGTAGCATGTCTGTCAATCACTCTGGCAGACTGAATAATTGAGGATATGAAACATGTCATATGAGCTTCAGTTAGATGCACACGAAACACTACTTTGTGTGTAAACATTGATTGTAACTTCAATTCATTTCTAATTCCAAATATTTGAAACACTAGATAAGAAACTGCTGCGCTGAGAGTCTGAATGGATGATTTTACCCATCTCACCCCAAAATCCCTCCATGTGTTCTCTCATCTGACATCTGAGTTTGTCTCATGTCAAAGGTTAGCATGTGCCAAATATTATAGGGGGAGGCGAACGCGCCTACAGACAGACAAGATTTGAACATCAGAACCGGCTCACATGGCCGGCTGATCATAATGGGTCAAAGGGCTTTATGCGATTCACTTATACGCTCACACTTCAGGTGCACTCATGTGCACAGAGTGAGCAGTGAAAAGTCTGTAGTGTGTCAAAATATAATAAATGTGAGGAGACATTCAGCCATATTTTTAGGTCTGCAGGAAAAAGGCTAAGACTAAAGCAGGATGTTTGTGTTGATTTGTAACAAAATCCAACACAGACAGGGTAGAGGGAAATTTTTATTATTTGTCCGATTTTGAAATAACTCCTCCATAAATGCAATTGCCTCCTCATTATAAACTATTCGAAATGGCTGATTTGGACTTGGCTGTTTCCTCCAAAAGCAATTCAAAGGCCTATTGGTGATTTTTCTGTCTACTATTACTGTGAGATAGATGTTATTCATATACATTTGGACTGCTTTGGAGTCAGAGGCAGATTTAAGATAACAATAGACACATTTATACATGCTTGGATTATTACTGATTGAATGGTCTAATAAGCAAAGACTGTCTGAGAGTCTACTTCTTCAAAACCACAAAGGAAAAGAAAATGATCATTTGGACTTTGCTAAGCATTGCTTCCTTGATTGAGAAAACAACATTATATAGTACAAGAATTTATACTAAACAGAATCTGTGATTATTGAATTGGTATGTATAAATGATCCCCATCCGACATCAGTAAATGATTTAACACATCTGTAATTAGGTTTTTTTTCTTGGCTATTTTAAGGTCTAATTGAGTCAGTTGTGTTGGCGTTATAAGCAGTTCTTTGCTTCATTGAAAGAATGGTTCAATTTAGATTTAATAATAGATTAGACTTAATAGATTTTTATTCCTTATTATTTGATTATTAGAAACTTAATATACAGTTTATGTATGTATTTAGCATTTTATGCTTTTATTTAGACAAATATGACTTCTTTGCACGTTCATGACTTGTGATGCACTGAGTAAAAGACCACAGGTTACTCTGTCAATTAACTGGAGTCCATTTTTTTAATTAGGACAAAGTAACAAAAATCAGCTCCCACACACCATCGACACTTATGATAAATTTATTGAATAGCTTCATTCATATAGGTGTGCAGAGATAAATTTTCTTGCATGTAATTGCATGTAAAATGAAAGGATATTGTACACTGTTTTATATATATGTGTGTGTGTGTGTGTGTGTGTACAGTATATGGATAGATTGACTGCAGTGCTGCAGTGTAGAGATACATGACGTACTTGGGTCAGACTGTGAATACAGAGTGGATTATATGTGTCATGTGGTGTTAAAGGTTGTTAATGTGAGCTGGAGTCGGGTCATTGTGAGGGCCAGGGTGAGCAAATGCCCTTCAAGCGCTTGAAAATATGATTCCCACTCTGGGGGCAATTTGTCAAGGCGGCATTGATTGGGGCTGTGGTAGGAAGGGTGACATGCACAACATGCTGAAACAAGCATCTTCTCAGCCGGGAGCAGCAATACCAATATTTCATCCTGATTTCTTTCCAATAGGTAGTCGCAACCACAAACATGGACACAGCTGATTTACTGCTGCTTAAAAATGTAATTATAAGTCTTCACAAATAAAACCTCTCATGTGATCATTTGGTTGGTGAGTATGTTATGGGAAAAGAATTCCTCATAGATGGTGCAAGTTTTCAATTTTCATTCGCTTTTTTTTCTATTCAGGATGTCACGTTGATTATTATGGATGTAATCAGCAGACTTGGCAGGGTGATTAGTAAAGACAAACCTCAGTGCTTTGCTGCAACTCCGTCTTCATTGTTTCTGCGTAGCGCGGAGGAGATCCCACAAACAAAACAAGTCTGTGCACGGTGTTGTTATAATGATGTACTTTAGTTTATCAAATGATGTCACTGCTGTATTATCACAGTTATAGCCCCGGTGGATCCTTGAAATAAGCCAGCCCTCCCTGCCAAATGCTTCCCCATGAACCGTGCTGTATTTCTTGCATAGTGAAGAGCACAGTGAGGCATACACACACTTGGAAAACCCTGCATATGACAGGTTTGTTTTTAATGACTCTGCACCATGCACATGATGGGCACCAATGAGGGCAAATATATTGTTGAGCAGAGGGGACATTTTCCTGTGGCATGGCCACAATTAGAGCAAGAGAGAAAAGAGAAGAATTTCTGTGTGTACATAGTTTAAAAAGTGTGTTTATGACCATAACCTTATGCAGATATGTTGTGTTTGTGGCACTTAAGTATTTCATTACCTTCTTTTCTATTCAGATATTTTACTGTTACGTTTGTCATGTATATGAGTTAATATCAGTATTATAGTAAATATCCTATTATAGAAGATGCATTTTAATGTCACCACCATTAATTTGTACGAGGCTCAAGTGACATTCGCCGTTTGTAAACATATTCCCTTCCTTGGGCCCAATGGGTTGATATGCATGAGCAGGGAAATTAAACAGGAATATGCAGACAATTAAATTAAATGGCACTAATTGCTTCAATTATAAGTTCACCATTCATTTCTTACACAGCATCAGAGCCATGAATTTATTCCTCTTCTGATAAAGGTCCAATGGCAGCATAAAATTTCCATTAGCGGTGTCTCTGAGCCACAAAATCTGTATTTTCAGTGCCGACTGTTTGCTTTTCTTTCTCTGTGCAGCCCTGCTTTTTCCTGTGTCTGCCAAATATGAAGTTAATGTTCACGCAAAGATGCAGAAATCCACCGCCGACGCATCCGCAGGAAATAATAAAAGTTTAGAAGAATGCATTTCCATCATTTTAAAGTTTTTAATAATACCATTATGCAATCCACACTCTCTGCACTACACTATCCAGTGTTTCCTCATGAAAGTGTTTAGCTGAGGTTGTGTAGGGGTGTCTTTGTTTCAGTCAAGCTGGTCCACCTCGACTGCAGAAAATCGTGCTATCCACACTTAATGGAGATTGCCACCTCTACTTTTAAACCATTAGACATCATTTATCGTAGTGCCATTTGATTCATCACTCAAGGTAGCCATCATATGAAAAGGTATCAATAGTCATCACTTACATCACTGTACATGTATTCTACTTTATAAGACAATTTTATTCAAAACATTTTTATTTCAAATCCTTTGTTGAGGTCAAAGTGAGCAACCGTGACACCAGATTGCAGAATATGTTGTTGGTTTCCAGCACCATCCGCATTATGACTCAAACAACCTGCAAACAACTTTAAGTTAGAGATACTCATGCATCTGAGAGAACAAAAAATGTGTCAACTGTCTTGGATTTGACCATTATACGGTGGTAACTCTCCTTTTAACATCATTCAAGTGAATTATGCCATTGTGAGCTATGTTGAAAACAATGGACAGGTTTTCAAATTGGATTTTTATTATTTAGATCAATGTGATGGAAAACTTTGACATATCAGGTATTTAAATCATTGGATTAGCTCAAAACAGACAAAACAGACTGTCTGATCTTAAAAGTGCCATAATTTAATGTGCTTTCAAATGTAAATTAAAACCTGTGCTGCTCTCTGCCTTTGACTGATTACATTCTCTACTGCACTCTTATTTCCTTCATTGAATTCTTACTGTCATCTAACTACACTATATTTCAGGTATTTTACTGTGTTTCTTCCTTTAATCTAACTTTATTCAATTTTATTGATTTATTTTTATAAATGTTGTCGTGACACATATATTTGCCACAAATGTGTTTGAAATGGATCATATAAATAAACCTGCTTTGGTCATTTCATCCAGTCACAATTTCTCCAAAGATTTATTACATGACAACATGTAGGGCTTACACACTGTGGTATAAAATTACACATACAATGAGAGATCACATGCCCCTAGTCCTTGTTTCAAGTAGTGTATCTGTATATGTGATGAATGTTGTATAGATATATAACATGCAAGGTCACTAAGGTGATCCTTCTTGCAAAGGAAATCTCATTCAGTGACAAATACATACAAGACTCAGCTAATTAGCCAACTAATACCCAGCACACATTAACATTACATGAATCTAATCCCACATTAAAACGGGTGACATAAGCGAGCGCTGAGAAAAACTGTTAGATTTCCTCTATAAACTCCAGTGAACACAGTCAGCCCATGTGGAGAATTTCAGCACCCTGGAGAGCGAACGACACCCAAACAGTGCACTCGCCACAGCCGAGGATGACAACTTAATGAAACCCACCTGGTAGTGATGAGGGCGGCCTGACCCCCTCTTTTGATGAATCAAGTGCCTCGGCTTTTGCAGAGAGGATTTAAGGTTGCTATTCCCTGTGCCTCCACTCCCAATTTCAGCTTTACCTACACGGTCAGCATTTAAAATCACGCTTAATGTTTTTTTTTTATTATCCTAGTCCTGTCATTTATCATTCATTTGATTTTTAGTTATTTCCTTTTATTTCACTCCCAAAATATAAATGAAATGCTTTGCGAGGGCGTCATGGTTCAGCAGTGCTGTGGATTGCAGCCTCAAGTCCAGCGGCACATCCTGTCGCTTATCACAGCAGACATTAATCCCCTGAATTTCTGGGTCTCAAACCTCGCCTTGGACAAATGAAAGAATAGATGATAAGGATGTCCTGAGAGAATCCTGCAC
This sequence comes from Scortum barcoo, assembly GCA_023238725.1. Taxonomy (NCBI): domain Eukaryota; kingdom Metazoa; phylum Chordata; class Actinopteri; order Centrarchiformes; family Terapontidae; genus Scortum; species Scortum barcoo. Next base: position 9,399,508 of record CM041552.1, on the reverse strand, counting down.
ACTCGGAGTCCTGCTTCACTCACTGCCATTTTAACTTGACTAAATCAAATGCTAGCCTGAACTGGCTGAGAAATTGTCTCTTGTATTTTTTTCTGTCAGGGCTACCCCTGAACATCCAATCAGCCAATGCAGCCTTAAGATAAAGAATAACAGGGCACTGCAGGTGAAGAAAATGGTTATTATGTGCCCACATAAAAATGTAAAACTACTGGGTGTTGGTATTTTTCTAGTGCTGAAATGACTGATGGATTAACAGAATTAAAAATCTATTTTAATAATTAGTTTATTGTCATATCATTCTCTGGTTCTCAAATGAGAGTATTTGCTTTTCTCTTGTTCTCTACCAGTGAAAATTACATTTATTTACTGTTGGATGGATAAAGCAAGCAATTTGAAGATGTCACGTTGGGCTCTAGTAAATTGTGGGGAATGTTTTTCACTATTTCCTGATATTGGGCAGGTTAAATCACTGGTTTCCATCCTAGAGGTCACAATGTTAGTCAGAGGGGTCCTAACAGTATTATCAAAGGAGCCAGAAGTCTGTCTCAGAAATCTTTTTCAGAAAGGCTCACATCTGTCACCTGGTGATGAAAACCTTAGGAATTACTGGACAAAATAGTGAATCACTTGCTTTAAAATAACTGGCAGATTAGGCAGCTTTAACTTTGTCTATTTAATATCTTTCAATCGTCACTTAAATTTCAGCACATTTAAAAAAAATGTTTGCAAGTGCTCCTGCTCCTGAAGGTGAATCTGTGAGTCGAGATCTCTCACAGCTGACAACAGCAAAGGCAAACACACTGTTGCAAAGAGGGGGGAAATCTGTGCAAGGTTTTGTGACAGCAGAGTACTCCCTTAAGTGTTTAGTTCAACTCACTACCCACGCAAAGTAGCATTCTACAAAATGCACATTACGTTTCCCGGCAGAAAATAGATTACAGCCGCAAATTCATATACACTCCCGTAACAGTAATGTGATGTAAGTGTCTGAAAATTTTAGTGGCCACAAATACCCTAATGTGAAGTCAGTATATTGAACATAGCATATTCTCGTTTGCCAGGTTGGACTGTCTGATAATTAGGATAAGAGAGGCAAGCAGCTTTTAAACAGTGTTTTCTTTCTTCTCCTCTCTCCGGATTGAGTGCTCATTGGTGTTGTTCAAGAGGCAGGTTTGTGCTTCACTGCTGTCTCACTGCTCTGTTCACAACAAACAAATAGAAAAACATCAACAGGTGTTTAGTGCAGCTCGCGGCGGCCTGTAATTTACAGAAACAAGGTCATTTTTCTGTTGCATACTTGAAGAGGTAAATGATGTTAAATGCTGTAATAATACAGTTTTTTTTTTGTTGTTTATTTACTGCTTTTGGCTTGACAACAAAATATCTTAACAAAACCTGTGGCCCGCAGATAGCACTGTTCCAGATCACAGAGCAGCTGGAAATCAGAGCAGGTGTGTATGTTTGTGTGTGTGAGTGCGTGTGTGTGTGTGGTTGGGAGAGAGTGTGTTTGTCGTCAATATTTATGCCCTTTTCTTTGTATGTTGTGGAAAAGAGGAGTTCTACAAGGAACAAATGGTAAAAAAAATATTGTAATAGCTTAAACCATTGGAATAAATCAACTAATCTACTTTTGAACTCGTTTATGTGTTTTTGTTCTGTATGAATGTCGCCATTACTGCGGTTCAGTTGAGCTGACCACAATTTCTCTGACAGTGAAAGCACAGATGTTTGTGTTAATCACAGTCGGCAACCACTCCCTCCAACTGATGAAGTGATGCCCATGTGAAAGTTATTCAGTCTCACAGCACAGCTATCATACGGACTCGAGGAAAAAAGCACATTTGCACAAAACACATTTGTCCGACCTCCACAGTCAGGATGCACAAGTGATGTGTGGTAATCCTCATCCAGCATTATGCTATAGTTTTGATTATAAATGAACTTGCAATCGATGGCTTCTTGCGTGGGGATTAATAAGAAAGTTTCATAACAAAAACAGAGGATAGAGCCACAGCAGAAAGACATCTGCAGCACAGTAGTCTATTAAAAATTTACTAAATTTTGATGAAAAGACATATTTCTTTGCAAAAGCTGCTCAAAAGCAGTTAAAATGTAAATTCCTTCTCATAAATTACAGAGTTATTGCGCGGATTTATAAGTGGGATGCCACCACAGTGATGGCAGCTGGTTCATCTCTGCCTATGACACAGATGAGTCTTTGTGCTGTGAAATTTTTAATAGTGCACATACAACTATGATGTAACTTCCTGCGGTTGGAGAAGTTTGGGCTGGGATTTCTGTCTGCTCCAAGCTTACCAACAACCTCTCTTAATGTATAAAATTACAAATAATGGACGCTCGCACGCTGACCCTAGTCTTTCTCTCGGTGTCGGAGAGAATGATGAGAAACTGGCCATCAGCCAGTGACCTTAAACGCCACTCAGAATCAATAATACAGGCCTAAAATGCAATTTGACACAAGAACATAATACCGTGAAATAATCTTGGCCTACCGCAGGTGCATGATCACCACCAAACCATAACTACCAATAAAGCCTAGCTCATAACAAGCACTCACAGTATGGCTTTATAATAATAATTTGCTGAAAAATGGTTGATGTCCATTTATGAAAAGGATAATTTCACAGTTGTCTTTCATGTGTTAAATCTGACAGCCCGTGGAATAATTCATTTTCCGTTAAAAGCAATGTAGCCATTTCTGTCCAATGACGCTTTTGTGAAATAAGTCTTATTTCTTTTGTCTGTCTTATGAGAGACAAGTAGATATCGAGGCCAGTGAGGGAAACAGTGAAGGCTTTGTTAGATGATTTTTTTCCCCCCTCACCCTTCCAGTAGTGGGATGACAGTCTGTATAAGCAGATGTGGGAGCACAGTGTCACATCCCCTGAAAAAAAAACTCTTCTGCCCCAAGCAAAAGCGAACCACCACCCCTGTTCTTTTTATCATCAACACCCCTCTCCTTTCCTTTTTAATATTTTTTTTCAAATTCCCAGCTGTCGACACCCAGAACCATCACAACTTTTCATCCTACTGGAGGCAACGTCACCCTTTCAGGCCCCGCAGGCTATTGCGGTGAATCTGCGCACGCCAGTTTCCACACTAAAACCCTCCACTTTAAGCTGAAGGACCCGGCCCTCCCAGCGCTGCTCACACGGGAGCGACATGCCACCAGCTCCCACGCACACGTGTACACTTAGCAGATATCTCCCTGAGAATGTTAATGCTGTGTAATTGTGTTGATAGAGGAGACCAATTTGAATGTTAAATCAAGCTGAGCTTACTAATATTCATTTTTATTCAGCTATTATGTCGAGCCATGATAAGCCTGTAGATTTTTCTGCTGTACCACCCAGGGTCGCCCCACCTGTTTCTAATTGAAAATCACAGCTGTACTCGAGACCAAAAAAAAAGAGAGAAAAAATTATTTAATTTGGCAAAGAGTGCAAGTATATGGTATCTCGATTAAAGGAGACTTCAGTAAGAATGTGATAATTTATTCAGGGCTACATTACTTTTTGCTCCGCTGTGAGGCGAGGCTGCAGGGTCAGGGTTTAATTTTCTTTCTCAAGGAGACTTCAGCGAGGCAGATGCTCACCAGCACCACCAGGGTCTTAAGCAGCTTTCTAAAAACTGAAGAACAGTCTTCTCACTGTATTACCCTGCTGCCCATGAGGCACATGTGTCACACACTGGCAGCGCTGGCTGTAATTTTCCGTACACGAACATGATTTGAGATGCAAGTTTTCCCTGATTCACAATGAGCTGTCGCGGCTGATTACCATAGTGCTGCGTATCAGTTAAAAGTTGGCCGTCCAGACCTCGCGTTCTCTGCCAGGGTCCTGATGTCAATTTGTGAAAAAACCCTGGCAGGTCTGGAGGAGCTACTTGACTCACAACGATCCTAATCCAGGGTCTGGAGGGAGGCAGGGCTGGGATGAAGTGGGGAGACGGGGGACATGCTGAATGGATACTAGAGTGGACTTCAGTGTGAGGTCACAAAAACTGTTAACAGTCCAGGCACTTGGTTCACTGCAGTATGTCATAGCTCTGTACCCACCACTGCAATTTTATTTCCCAGTGGCCTCAATTTGTCAAAAGGGATTCTGTGTGTTCTGTGTGTGTCAGGACTTCCCCTCATAACTAAGGACAGTCTAGTTGTACAAGAGAGGCCTAAACAGCTCCTGTGAAACTCGTCTAATGCTAACACCCCTCTACTTAAGACAGAATAATCACTGTCAAACAACTGAGTTTCCTCTGCCCCCTCCCTCTCCCACTCTAAGTTGCTTCGGGGGGTTGGTGTGTCATGCCCGGCATAAATAGAAAACAGCATTTCCATCTGCCTGGTAAACAAGCTGGCTAAGCTGTCACCTCAGTTCACCCATTTTGGATAGTGCCCATAGATGAGGAGATTCAGATGCTTTATGCTGCACACAGGCATTTATCAAATCAAGCTGTAGCGTTAATTTCATCTAAAAGCAACCGCCGTGTTTATGTTTGTGTAATACAGTAATGGAGCGGAGCACAGCGGATTGCAGCATCTGCAAAAGGGTAGACACTATTCATTTTACTTGAATGGAAAGGGTGATCTTTCATCTTTGTATTGTGTTTGAAGCATTATTTCTATCGAAACTCCCTTTTATGTGCTGCTTGTTTACTGCAGCTAGAAATGCTCTGAATGACTTTGCTTTGATGCACTAAGGTGCTCATCTGTGAATGAAGAGGTGATAGAAAGACTATATGATAAGGATTAATTAGTGCAGTTCAGTGCAAGAAACATCATGACAGTTTTTGAGAATTTCTAGCATAATTTCAGTTCACTTTTCCTTTATAAGAACTCCTTCCACTAACAATATAATAAGCTTATTTATTACATATGAGACTTGCATGCATGTTTGAAGAGTATTTTTTACAACAACTTACTGTCCAGTTGAAACACTGGAATACCACATCTCATTATACAATGTGCCACTACAGAACACATAAAATGCTGCACAGTGAATTTAAAAAAATGGCAGAGAGAGTAGCCCTTCAAATTAGTTCCCAAACACACACACACACAATCACAAATACAGCAAGTCAAAGGTTCATTACAACTACATTTAGTCTAATTTATGTTGCCACATTTTCTCAGCATCATCATACCTTTTGTTCCCTTTTTTAATAGATGATTATGAAATTGAAAGTTATTCAACACCTGAATAGGTTGCCAGCTGAGATGAGAGTCAGCTGTGATTGGACTATTTATGCAACTTCAACCAGCAATTTGTCTCTATAATTGTGCGAATAATCTTTCAAAAAATAACCTTTGAATTACAAGTGCTTGTTAGCCCATTATTGGAAAAAAAAAGCTGTCACATTTATGCAATGCATGCAACACTACTGGTTAAACGTGCATACAGAACAATGACTTCATGATTTTTTTTTTTTTTTTTTTACCAGATTATTCTGCAAACTCAGGAATGATTCAATTGTAGAAAATAACCAATAAAAAAAGCTTTATTCTCCTACTTTATATCTGTGGTTGGCTGCATGCTTTGCATATAAAACAGTACACTATACGATATTAAAGTCAAATCTGTGATCATCAATGGGTGTTTAATCCTGTGATCCCACAACCAGTCACTGTAACAATCATACATAATTCTGCTTGCGCACACACACACACACACACATATTCACACAAAGACAAAAAGACACACACACACATACATATTCACACACAGACAAAAAGACACACACACACCTCTTGCCTCCTGTCAAATCAGTTTACAGCTTCATAAACAAGGCACAAATCAGGTCTGATACCAGCAACAGGAGCTGTAAAAAGCGACAGCTGTGTTGATATCTTCATCGGGGGGAGGGGACTCTGCAGCAGATATGACACTCTTCTCTTTACTCAAATTATTGGCCAAAGTAATCACTTAACAGTTCTGCAGGTAATCAGTGCAGACAGGATCATATGGCCGCCTGTTTCAGATGTTGTCTGCGGAGATATGACCTGAATTTTAAAGCTATTGCCATCCACAAAACAACACAACGCGTCAATTGCTTTCGGGATGCCGATTGCGCGATGCAAAGAGGAACTGATTTAATTTGGTTTGTTGGGGAAAAAGCAGAATGTTTCTCGTGTGTTTCCTCTCAACACTAGAGTCATTTTTAGCGTGTAAAAATCAAATCTATTTCTCATTTCAGAGGTATAGACGTGTTTGAGAGGCACAATGTTGCATATCCATGGGACAATGTCAGCCTGTTATAAAAGGAAAAAAGTCACTGTCTGATATTTGCTTCTCGAGATAAAAAGATTTGGATACCAAGCTGCACAGACTTAGTGCAAGAAATAATGTGACTGAACAAATATGAGTTAAAAGCTTTGGATTCTCCTGTTTTAACAGCAGCAAAACAGAGATCAATCCTCAAAGGCCACAAAGAAATATTAGTTTACTGTGATAGCTTTGGCTTTATCAGCCTGAAGATCTCAGATATTCTCCCTGGTGGACTTGATTCAGCGTGAGATTAATTCAGGATTCAAATGGGCAAGAGGAGTATTGGTATCCTGTCTTTTTTTGATCAAAGATGTTATACTCAGACGAGACAGGAGAGACACTCTCAAATGCCTCATGCTGAACAGCGAGGAAGGAAACCTGCGTAAAAAGAGCCCTTCATTCCTCCCAAAATAGAAGATTTGTGGTTGCTGCAGATTAAGGTGTCACCCACTGAAAACAACACACTCAATTTTGTTTCCATGGCGGCCCCCGTATCTTGCAATAGAAACGATTTGGAGCCACTTCTGTAAACATCACATTTATTTATCTGCTGACCTTTCTTAAGGAAAGAACGACTTCTTGAGAGTAACTTTTGCTCTTCTAGCCCTAAATGTTTCCAGATGCTCTGCTGTATTATCCATTAACTGCATCAGGTAGTAAGTGCTTAGCGCAGACATCATGTCAGCCCAAAGCAATAAAGTGAAAAACTACGGCCTTGTCAGTGTCAACACTGACTCCAGTATCAAATTGCAAACACATCTGTATTTTTATTTCTAAACATTTCTAAACAGCAAATAGCTTCCAGGTCGTTTCAGTCTGAATGCAGAAAGAGATCACTGAATTTATGAAGCGATGTGCTTTGATCTTGTTGCTGTTGTCCTCAATTTTTTTTTTACAGGAAACACCTGCCTCAAACGCATTTAGGGAGATTAGGAGTGAGCTTGTTATCTTTCCACTCCACGTTTGTGTCTTTTACAGGACTGGAATTTCAATGCAGGACCAGACACTATGAAACTGTTTCCGCAAACCGGCAGAACACAGACGTCGTTCATTTGTTGCTGAAATGTTGTTCAGCCACATCAAGGGCCCGCTCACACTGATAAACCCTCTCGGATTGTTGTGATGAGGTAAAGCGATGCTGATTCTTTAGAAAAAGCAGCAGGTCAGCAGGCGTCGCGGTGCAATTAAAATGCTCAATTATCTTCAACCCGACGGGAACAAATCTCAATATGGATGCATTAAAAGGTATTTTCTAGGTAAGGACACTGATTTCTACATAGCTTAATGGAGTGCATCTTTGTAGGCGATTTCAGCATTCACGCCTCACCTAAAAGAACTCAAAGAACACAAACCATTTTCATCCTCCAGAGATTCCTTGAATGCTCAAGAAATCAAGAGAGATGTTGTTGTTTTTTTTGTTGTTGTTGGAAAAGAGTATCACAAGAGTATCACTCCCTCACACTCACAAAGTTTGCACTCAGTAAATACTTGGAGTTTCACAACACTGTCGTACTGATGTGCAGAATATACATGGGTGGGCGGAAAATCCCAAACCAAATTTCAGCGAGACGGATTGTGATCTCATCATCAGGGAAAGGCGATGGCTGAGATTGATTGTGCTGCATCTTTTTTACACACAAAAAAAAACCCTTCTTGGCAGCCCACATTGTGTATTTCTCATAGGAAAATCGCTGTTTGCTCTGAAAATAATACATCTGTGGCTGTGTACATTTGCCCCGGGCTAGTGTGCGTCAGCCAACAATCTTTAAAAGTGTACAGTGATGTTTTATGGCGATAGTTTGACTGTGATGTAGTTTAACTCGCTGTCAAACTTGCTGACCTACAGAGCACGCTGTCTGTTTGTTAATGTTATTTATCATCTGCCACCACCTTCCTTTTAAAACGTACACACCACACACACACACACATTAACCTCCCATTGTCACCATGCAGCATGTAAGCGCGCTGCAAAAGACAAAATAAAAGGACAAAGTATCAGAAGGACACAAACAATCAGCTATCTCATTTCTGCAGCCTATCTGTCAGTCTTATCTGTCTCGTCCCACTACAATGATGTTAATGATATCTCACTGGACCCCGCCAATAGTTAGAGCACATCAGCCGAACTAGGCCCCATGCTTTGTAGATCTCATTTGATTTTTACTGCTGATAGTGGATGCGGCAATTTATGCCAGTGCTCATTCAAGTAGATGGAGATCAAAGAACCTCGTCCAACCCCTCCCCTCACTCCCATCTCTGGTTTCATCAGATCTGCAACAGGACTCCTTACAGAGGCTCGCCGATTCACCCACTGAATCACCAGGGTCAAAATCCATTGCTGCAGAGCAAATGTGTACTGAAAATCTAAAGTTTAACAGCGGCACTTGAGAAAATTTGCATGTATTTACATGTCTATCAAGCATGGCAAAATGAGTTCCTCCAATCTTTCCTGATCAGATGCGATTGTATTAACAGAAAAACGCTGTGTGACTTGTTATTTTCCTCTCCAGAACGAGAAAAGACAGACTGAGCGATGGTTATCATTTTCAGGTGTTGCTGTGCTGTAGGAGTGATTGCATCACTTGCTACAAAAAGACAGGTTATTTAGACGTAAATATCAGTTTAGGTCAACACCTAATGCATTACAAATCACCAAAGGGAAAAAGAAAATATTTTCAAATCAATTCCTGTCTTCACATTTCATTTATGAGTAACACCTATCCAATAATTTAGTATACCTGATAAAATATAAACCAATTTGTTTCGCATTATCCCTAACAGTCTATTCATTATTGTTGTTTTTATTTCATCAGTCCAGCTGTATTATAGTATAATGAGAGTTTTACTACAAATAGATTTTACTGAGTAGTTAAGAGCATGTCCACCCCAAACAATAATAATATAATAAAGTGACGCCTGTTTAAGAGTCAGAACAGCTCTTATTTACTTTTTCCTGCAAACTTATGTTCTTTTTGTGACAGATGGGATGCTAATCCTTTGTTAATGTCTGTAGTAGGCCACAATACAAGACTCAGACCGGGTTTAGTACCATTGGAAAAAGGTTGTTATGTTGTATATTCAGTATGTTAAGCATGATCTGTGCAAGCGTTTCCTTTGAGCTTGTAAGCCCTTTAAATGAAGCCTACTTATGGCCATAGGTCACAAGAAGGTCTACTGTATGAGCTTTGGGAAGTGAATATAGATAGATAAATTAAACCATTCAGCAACCCCTCGTGCTCTATGAATGGGGGCATTGTCATCCTGGAAGAGACAGCTCCTATCAGGAAAGAAATGTGTCATCATAAAGGATAAAGGTGATCAGTCAGAACAAGTTTTGTATTGATCTGCTGTGACCCTTCCCTCTAAGGGGACAAGGGGACACAAACCATGCCAGCAAAGTGTAACAGAGCCATCGGTGAAGCATTCAGGTTTTTTCATTCAATCTGTCACCAATCTGCAAATGCAACTGCAGTAACGATATCCTGATTAACACGTTATACACATCCCGATGAGAGAAGTGAAATTCTGATTTTAGTGTGGCAGCCTTCCTGTGTCATTCTACCAAGAGCTCATTACAGCTTTTCCAAGACTGACTTGATTTCCTGAAGAAAGGAAGTAAGGTACAAGAAAAAAACAGCAAGGACCTCATTTTCATGAGACCAACTTCGGCAAACCTGATCACAGACGTGTGATGTACCTCATCAAAGTCCGCTCAACTACAGGAAACAGATTGTTTTATTATTAACTAATTAATTGGATGTTGAGTAAAACATAAAAATGAATAGTAATGTTGTAGCACTTTTAATATGATTATTTTATACCACCAAATGGTCATCTATGACAGCATTAATATATGATCATTAAATCCTCATTCCCATGAAGAAAACATGGACAAAGACTCAGAAAAAGGATGTTCAACATTATCCTAATTATTGAAAGCAATGCTCATGGAGACTGCTGCTGTAATTTATTAATGACTGTAAAAATATGCAGATGAATATTCATTCATGCCATTGTGATGAAACACTAATAACATCTGTTAAGTCTTTTAGAGTTGGGCTCTGTTCTTATTTGGAGCAGATGCTCAAACAGTTTTATCAACAAAGCACACCTTCGAACAAACAAACACACGTGCCAAATGTTTATCTGAAATTCAACAGGACAGCTTATAGAAGATCGCAGCAGACAACGCGCTGCCAAACGGCCTCATTGGACAGAAGAAAAAGCAGTTCCAAAACTGGCGTGCGCTGAGGTAATTCACAGGGCACTGATGAAGACGAGGTACCATGATTTAGCTTCCCATTAGCGCACATTTGCGCGCCCCCACACCCCTGCACACCAACACGCTCACACACATCATCATTCGGCAGTGCTCTGCTGGAAAAATTACATCCTGAGCGCACAATACAGGGCGTGCACTTTTTGATCTCTGTAAATGTGGCCGTTTATGGCAGGTGATAGCATTGTTATTCAGCCCTCTGCCGGCACTAAATGGAGCACCTCTATCAACAGTTCCTTGAGTTCGAAAAAACAATGTGCCTATATGAAGGAAAATCAAATTCGTATCAGCATAATGAACAGTAAATGGATAACCTTACCTCTGCAGTTATGACTGATATAGTTGCAGTATGAAGCAGCTGTTTTCCAATTTCCACTGATGACTCAGACTTTTTTCCTTTTCTTTTTTTTTCTGACACAAAACTTTTCCGTCTCTACCTCAAACAACATCTCAATGAAGATGAAAAGTAAGACTTACTTGAAGCAGTGTTGAATGATGGTAACAACACAGAGAAATAGAAGAAAGATGTAGATGTTTAAAGTGTAAAGAAAAGCCTGTATTTGACTTTCAGGCCTTTCTCTTAACTTGTTCTGAGGTGTCATATACAGCTCAACCTTTTTAAATGTCAGGTGTATCCCGCAGGCCACAGTAAAATACAAATTCAGTGGCAGCACTGTTTTTCTCTCACATGCAATGAGTATCTTTTGCCTCTGGTTCAGCTTGAATAAATAACGAACTCTCCTGTGATTAAAGTTGAATACAAAGTTGAAATTACAGGCTTATTATGATCATTTGTACGGGGACATTGCATGCTGATCAGCATTTACTTGTGTCAGTGTTAGCTTCCTGCCAATTTCCAACTGAGCAAGAAACAGTAAAAAGAATAAAAACATACTTGAAGAGTTAACAGTGGCTGGCTCAGTAGGTCTCTTCTTAATTGGTTTTCTCCAAGTGTTGTATGTGACTCTTGATTTTTAGAAGACATTTACCAGTGGTATATATTTCACAGGCTGAACTGAAACACTTGCCCCTGCGTTCTTCTACACCTGTGTGGTACAAAAACACAGCACTTCCTAGAAAAAGCATTGCCACTGAACAAAAGTAATAATTTTTGTATTATTGTAATTTAATGTAATTTCTAAGAAGGGATGTATTTGTGGGGAAAAAACAGTAAGACAGTAAGAAAATGTAACAAAACAAGAAACTAAATGTTATCTATCAAGTAAACATAGCTTTTTAATGCCATGTAAAATGAAAAGATTCAATGTTAGCGTCAGTCGATATTTTGTACCCGCACCGTTTTCGTGCTGCAGTCACGAGCAGAAGCTGGTTATTCATATTTGAGCCCAAGGCCGTCCCCTCGCACCACCCCTATGTTGTCATGTTGTCAACAAACTAGCACTGAAGTCTCTGAAAATCCTGTCTTACACTGTCCTATCATCACACCTGCTGGAGGGCACGCTGCAGCTGCAGAGGTGAGAGACTCCAACTGCATGCCACGTTTTAAGGCGGGATACAAAGCAGCTGAATGGAGGAGGAGGTCTGCGCTCCCACTGTCGAGGTGTGGTGACCCGTGGAACATGTATCATAACTGATTTTCTTTCTTTATCCTTTTGGTTATCCTTTCCTGAAAGCTGTAAATGATGTGTGGGCCAGAGCTTATCCAGACTCACATCTAGAAACCGGCCACTGCAACAGGGCTTATGGAGATAGTCAAGGGTCTTGATTCACTAACACCACCTGGACTAAGCTTATCACGCTCTGCAGATGCTGCTACCAAAAAGCTATCACTTTTCCTTTGCTTCTCTATCCTTAGTAGGTTTTTGGTAATGAGAATCTTGACAGGAAATGTTTATTTCACAGTCCATGTTACACTGCTTACTCAACATAGCGTGGCAGCCCTCACTGATTTCAATACAGTAGGTGCAGAGCTGGATGTTAAATAATGCATTGTGTGCAGTTTGTTAAAGGAAGAAACAATTATTAATAACACTTTAAAAAAGAGTAAGATCCACAATCATATTTTATAGCCTACCTGTGTTTTAAAAAGCAGTGTATAAAAGAGGTGATTATTCAATTAACTGCATGGGATGCATTGTATCCTTGAGACTGCAATGCACAATTAAAAGCAGAATTCCTAATGTATGCATACATTTATCTAAATCATCCTGTCAGCTGGTTTCCACACAGGATTTGGACTGTGTGGATGGTTAATGGACACTCATAATTTCATTTGCTAATGTCTACACTGCTAATAATTCAACAGCAATTACGGTGAAATGGATTCATGTGTCTGAAAAAAAAAATGTCTTGCTGACATCCACAGTAATGAGCCTCCTGCATTTATGTAGAAGAATTGATAATAGTTGTTTTTGCAGAACGTTACAAGGCAAAAGGTACAAAGACATATTAAGTGATTATGGTGCAGCATAATTCAAATAATAAAGCTGCTGCTTTGAATAAGTTTGAGCCAAAGGCCATTCTTTACTATGAATTTACTTACAAGCCATTAGCGTCCAGTCTGACACTGCTTTGTTGTTCTTTGGCCATTGTCCTGTCTTCTCAGCAAACACTGTAATTATTTCTATTAAACTTTATTGTGACTCTAGAGGAAAGGGACAAAACGCTGAGTTAGGACACCACAGTGCTACATGTAGGTCAGATTATCTGGGAGCTGGCTACCCCCTGTTTTTAAGTGATTGCCATCAAACTGACGCAGCGCAGTGTGTGGAGTGGCAGCACGTTAGTCAACAGAGGTACTTCATGTTTTCTGTGATTGTACTATATAAAGCCCTGAGGGTGTGAAGAAAAGTAGCTCCCACAGGTATACTCCTTAGACTGTATGCTTTTTTTTCTGCTTCTTTTGATTCTGCGTGGTTGTTGCTCATTAATGACCAGGTTTAACCATCGGAAAATAATTTGGTTGCTATGATGCCAATCTGTGAAAAACTAAATTCAGCTTAATTAGTTCTCTTATTAATTAAAAACCCCTTTTGGAAAAGGAATCCAATTACTACGTGTTAAAAATATCTGAATAACATCAGCTAATCTTTATTTCAGGGCAGAAACACACAAACATGGAAAATCAACAAAATAAATTCCTCTGCAAAGTCAAACTCACACGCTAGCAACATCAGAGGGGATTGAGGCCAAACTACTGTGATTATAGTCCCCTAAAACTGAGCAAAGCAGTGATTATAAAGATCACATTACAGAGTTTCACAGTGTCTCTGAATTTCCTTGCCGGCTCAACTGGTCCCAAATCAGAAAACAGCATTTGATCTTCCAGCTGAGGACATGCCGTGGGCATTTTCAGAAGGTTGTGATGTGTGAGAATAGAGAGAATAGATAAAAAGGTAGTGGAGTCCCAACTGCAATTTTGTTTTACTGTTTAAGCACCGCTGAAGCATGAAAAGATGGTTTATTCTATTTCAGGATGGTGGTGTCCTCATGAAAAGAAGTATCTCCAGAGTTTGGGGGATTTATCTTTATCACACCAAAGGTTAACATCGCCCAGTTAATTTCCTGAGGGCAGCGAGTTAAATTTGCTACAACAATGACACAAGTTTCATAAAGGGTTCAGTGTGTAATCACGTTAATGAAAATATTAAATGGGAATGACATGAGGTCTAAGACTGGAGGCTCTGATGCCTCTGACTCACCCATGTAGACTGGGGCTCTGACTCCCTGCAGCTGTTTTGGTTCTCCCAAAATACAAAGTTTGAGAAATCAAACACTGTTTTTTTTTATTTTTAGGTTTTTATTTGCATCTTGAATGTATTCAAACATCGGTTGGACTATTTCAGATTTATTTCCAAAATATACCCTCTCAATGCAGCTCAGAAAAGGTCAAATTGCAGGTTTAAATTTCAGAAAGTTTTCATGTCGTTCATCACCTAAATCATGTGTAATGTACTTGCTATATTTGGTTTCTTCTCATCCAATAATCTACCCCAGTTACCGGCTCTGAATTAGTAAAAAGTAATTAATAAGTAGCAATGATGTGAAACAAAAAGGCAATTCATTCTGGGAATCACTGAGAGGCCAATATCTGAAATGTCAATATCCATGATTAGTAACATGTTATCAATGAGCAACAGGTGGAAATGATTTTTAAAGTTTTTCATGCAAAAGGATCAGAGGTGTCTGTGTTACATGTTGACAGTACTGTTCAGGTAATATTTTAGTCTCACACAAAATTAGCTCATCGCAGACTCCAGAGTGCCTGGGGGATATTTAGTCAGGTGATAATTATTCCAGCCGTCACCAAGCGACAAGCGGAAGCTGGGACAAAAAAAAAAAATTAAATATCACATTTGTAGTATAGTTCTGTACTGCTGTCAGGTGCTTTATTTGAGAGCAGGGTGGTTGTGAATTTAAGTACCATGAATATTCACTTCTAGAGAATACTAATCACCGCAAACACTGATTTTGAGGGATTAGCAGCACCCCGTCATGAGTTCCTCCCTGCTGACAACAAGCTGATCAAACAAAAGAAACATGAATATTAAGTGAAAAAGAATACAAAATGGCTCTGGCGGCTCTGCACTAAGATGGGGGTAGAGCTTAACTATCACTTGATTATCAGAAGTCAAATTAAGCACAAGTTCTGAGCAATCTGAGCTATGTTCATTACTGCTGTGATTTGGGGGATGACAACAGCCTGGTAAAAAGACAGATAGCAGTGGTAACTCCGTGTATTGCAGCATTCTGTATATAACTCTAGTTCTGACAGAGGACTCAAAGGAAAGTCTGAAATGCCTTCTAGATATTTTTCTCCACACAATAACTTCACACGATCAATATGCTAACTGAGATAAGGATTGACCTTGCACTGTAGGAGATGGCTGGACAATATTCTGCTTCACTCTGTGTGTCTATATGTGTGCTGTATGTTGGAGATGGGTAGCATGAAACCTAATTTTAGACTTTCGCTTTTTGTCCGAGAGGCCTCTGCGATTCCATCTCTTCTGCGCACAAAACAGCACAATGGAAATGCTGAGACAAGGATGAATGACCTAATCTCATTTTATTTTAAAAGGTTAGCCTTTTCTCTATCTCTTGAGCCCCTGGCCAGCTCTGGACCACCAGGTGTCCCATCTCCCCTTTCAAAGACAGCCAATGTGCCCTATTTTACAAGACATTTAGAAATGTCACAGTCATTAACAGTCAAAAATCCAACCTAACCCATCCTCTTCTGAGACAGGGGGGAAAGAGAGAGACTAGTGCACATGATGTGATATTGTAGATTTAACGCAACACCCTTATAATCCACAATCCTCTAATTCATCTATAACCGCCTTTATTAGCCATCTTTACACAGCATAAACCATATCGAATCCAGCTTGGATAACATTGTAATTTGGTAAAAGCAGGATTTACTTAGTGTTTTGGCAGAGGGCCAGCCTAATTCTATTTTTTGTGTGTGTGTGTGTGTGCTGAAGAATTCAATTTGGCATTACGCCACATGTGAACGCTGGGTGTGATTTACAGCGTCCTTCCCATGGGCGCATGTATGAACACAATCATTTATTCCTGCAAACGGCTTGCAGGTGACACATTTCTGACCATGAATTTCTGCTACGATGACGTTGTCTAATTCTGTTCTTTTGTAAGGCAAGCCAAAAAAGGGGGGGGGGAGCCAACCACTATTCATACTCTCTAAGTTGTAAATTCACTCCCCATCAGCGCTGCAAATATTCCATACAGGTGTGAGGGTATCGTTTCATGCTAGAGGATTCGGGACTAATGTGCAGTGTGTATTCGTGGTCTTAGCCACGACAAACATGGACAGAAGTGACATATCCATTATGGCCGTCTGAGGTGACCTTTGAAATTCATTCTGTTCCAGCACACAGATTAGAGCGGGGAGCACAAATTCCTCCTTTTATCAATCAAACATCCTCCATGCTTGTGAGGCCTCATCCACCTGAATAACTGGATCAGTCTCATAATGAAAAAGAATGCAGCAACCCGTTGCACCTAAAATAATTCTTTTTCTTTTTTTGCAAGCAACCATTTGCCAGTTCGGAGACAGTCAGTGGTCTAAATCATATTCTGTGTGGAGGAATGTCGGGGACAGATACAGAGCTAATGTGCATGTCAGAAAGAATAAAACAGATCAAAGTGAAACAGTCAAATCCCTGCATGAGGCCGCGGTGAGAATATGCTAACTCACATGAATGTAAGTCCGCTGTTGTGCCGCCCCCATGACGGTTTACCTTCTTTATTTGCAACTGTCTTAAAAATTTACCGTTTAACGCTTTAAGGTTTCTGGATGCACGAGATCCCTGGTGAGGTGGGATGCATATTAAGTGGGAATCCTGAGAGGGATATTTTGAGTGTGAACTTGGCTTGAGGTTTCACCAGCAATTAAGGGAAAATTAGCCAAAGCAGGGATTTGCTGCATTTAATCAGCTGACTTGAAGGGCTGGTTGTTTTCAGTGGCAGCGGCAAGGCCAAGAGGTAATTTGACTAGACACACATAGGGCATGCTAATGACTGTCTGCGCTTCATTACCCAAGCCTGGGACTGCACTGTTGAAAAGAGCATCACTGAACAGATCTTTCTATCATCCTACCTTTTGTATGACTTGAGCTCCCCTCCCGCATCAACTTTCTCTTGAGCTCGGTGCATAATACTGTTTGCCTATCTGAGTGTGCCGTTGCAATGTCATTACGGCTGCCTTCTCACTTCATTTGCTGAGCCCCGACTGGACAGTGATACTTTGGAATGAGAGTCCCTGCTGCCGAAAGAGATGGAGATAACAGGATGATTCATAGTCTTTCAAAAGAGGTCACAGCTTCCTGTGCTTTTTACGACAGGAATTTGGGATTCCCTCGGTGCACGCAGTGAAGGGCAACAAGCCAAGCGTCCCAGTTGGCATACGAAATTAGTTGTGGTGCGGATAAGGCGCAAACGCCTCGCAGCTCATTACCCTGAACTCCAATTTCAAAGTCTTTTTGATAAGCGTAAGTGGAAAAAGTCTTATTTTTAGAAGGTGCACAAATCCAAACCTGTCATTTAAGAGATGTAATTATTGTCAGAGCACCAAAAATAACAAATAAACTATACAAAAACATCATGCTGCTATACAAAAACATTAAAATGTATTTGTATGATAGCAAATACATTTTAGTGTTCATAAGGGGGACCTTGGCTACAACAAGGAAACTGCATAAAGTATAAGTTGTGCAGGAGGATTAAATAGGATGTGGAAATTCTAATAAAACAAGGGGATGTGAAGGTTAAATGCAAGCGCTTCCCTCCATCCTCCCTGTTTCTAATTACCGGGCAAGAGCGTGAGAGAGCTGTGCTCCTGATTGCAGCTGTCTGGTGACTGCAGCAGAAACCAAATCTTCTCTGCTGTCTATTATAATGAAAGTGACCAGACCCTCAGGCGCTCTGTCAGTAATTCTGTAGGGAGAACTGGGCTCTGCGACAGCTTCTAAGTTTAACCTACCCTTCCCCATGTCTGTCTTGATTTCTAGATCATAACCAAAGGTAGCCATCAGGGTGTACTCTCATGTTGACAACGTGCAAATATGCAGGGGTTGCACTCAGGCTCGCCGGGACACCTGTACGAAACAAGACAAGATCATTAATTAAGCTCAGTTTTAATGAGACTGTCATTGCCTCCTGGATAACGGCCTACGCTATGGTGTACTGCATAATAGTTACATACCATTACCATTGAAAACTGTTGACCAATGAAACATAATGTTTCTGGTTTGTCACAACAGAGTGTGGTGTTAGCTTGGTGTCTAATTAAGAAATAGCTGGCGACCGATTTAATACAAATGTAACAGAAGAGCAGCTGCCCAGTGACACATCCGGGGAGTAATGCAGTCTTTGGCTAGATGTGAGAAATGTTTTAAAATGTCTCTTTATATCTCACCCGGAACACAAAGCATTTTCACAGCATCAAAGCACAGCGGCTTCATATATTTTCCTGTCCTGAACGATGCAAAATTGTTATTAAAGGCAGAGTTTCAGAGGCAGATGCAAATCAAACGCTTGCAGATACAGAAATTAAACCACTGCTTTTTGAGTTTAATCTTATCAAACTAAGTGTTGGGTTCATGCATCACAAAGTTTGTCTAGGAGATGTAATCAGTTTGTAACTCTTCAAACTGTCATTGCACGAAGGCACATTGGGGCGTTGTGACATCACGCGCACAAAAAATCATTTAAAATGTGACATCTAGTTTTAGTTTGCTAGATGCAGTGGGTATCTATGTACCATGGGGAGTTTCCTTTTTTGCTTTGAATTGTTCCCTGAA
Organism: Scortum barcoo; assembly: GCA_023238725.1. NCBI lineage: Eukaryota > Metazoa > Chordata > Actinopteri > Centrarchiformes > Terapontidae > Scortum > Scortum barcoo. The sequence goes on along the minus strand of CM041552.1, from coordinate 9,380,663 downwards.
AAATAACACATTATCCGACCCCTCACTTTCACTTTAACATTAACAAGCAGCAGCACTGTAAAAGATATTTTCTATCTTCCTGTTAAACATGAAAAATTCAGGTCAACAGACAATTTAAAGCAAGCTGCTTCCACCTGAAGATAGACTTTACTGAAAAATAAAGATCGGAAGCCAATTGTGAGCACCTAGTTTAGATGTTTAATGTAACAGTAGATTAAAAATGTAAAAAGATGGCAAATACGGCAATGTGATAACACAGGAAATATACATCGAAGCTGTTGTGAAACAGTAAAGGAACGCAGGAAATGAGAAGAAACTCCAATCAAGCCTGAAGTATCATTTCACATTCATTATCCCTATGGCTCAATTATATCCTCTTCAATAATATCCATATATTATATATACATGATAAAAGCTGGAACACAACAGAAAATCATTTATATCTACAGAGCACTTCTAATCCAGTCCAGCAGATAATGTTGTTGGGACACTACAACATGCAAATTCCACACAAAAGAGGTCAAAGATAAGCACCAAACCTGCCCTGAGGCAGCTAAATATTGAGTCACACTGCCACTATCCCATTAAATGTTACCTTTTATCTGAAAACACCCTGTCCCTGTAATTATCTGTAGTTTGGAGCTCAAACAGAAACAGCATAAGATCCATGGTTAACTAATTTGGACTGTCACAGAGTCAATTGGTTGTTTGTCTGCCATCATGTCTAGTCCAAGTTCGCGAGTGTGCGGACGAGGAGGTGAGCTGCCCGTAGTCTGTTCAGGAGCAGTGACTGATGCGCCGTCAGATACTCCTCCTCTGATTGGTTGTTTTGATTCGGGCGAGGTGGATTCATGTAAATGCCTCTGGGGCAGCTGGAGGAGCCAGAGGAGCCTGATTCTTGTCACAGCAAATATGACAAAAAATATTTTTACACATGTGATATTGGACTTCAGCTTTAAGTCTTAGGTAAAGGCGCACCAAGCAATACTTTCTTTATTAACACTGAATGTAAAATATAGAAAATATATGAAAAGGTTGCTGGTCCTGAAGACACAACTAATTTATTAGGTACATCTTCACAGTCCAATGTAAGCTAATACCACAGTTCTGCCATCCAGTCTGCTAATAGGATGTCTACAATATCCAGTTTTTTGCTGACACTGTCAGGAGGTGTTAATTAAATGACATATTGAATGTGATTGTCAGTGACAGTGTTTTACTGGATTGCATTATATTCAGAGGTGTTTCTAATATTATGATCCCCATCATGTATGTAAATGAGAAGAACAACAAACACCTCTCAAGATAATGCAGTCCAACACAACGTCACCTTTAACTTTGGCCTCAACTATGAACTGAATAATTGAATTTACACAGTTCCAACCCAAACCCGTACATTATGAGCTTTGTAAAGATAGAAGTTATGACTAGGCTGTTGTATTGGATTGCATTAGAGTGTACACGGCTTCATAATGAAGTGGCCGCTGAGTGTACGCCTGACTTTCCAGCACAAAGCAGGTATGCTGTGTGCAGGTTTCTAATCGAACAAAGCCAAAATAATGCTGCTCAGCAGGAGCTAAGGGGAGCTAATTATATGCTTTCACACACACACACAGGTTTAGTTAATCCCACACTGCTCAGAAATGTAATCAAATTTTGTAGATGCTAAAAACTAAAAACTATCCAAACAAATGCATTTCAGCTCTGGATTACGATTAAAGAGGACACAACAAACGCTTCATTCTCCGTCCAAGTCCAAGTTACGCAAATCATGCAGGAAGGTCTTCTGCACTTTCTTTTGCAACAGACAACCACATTATCTGTCACTCTTGTCTCATGAATCAAGATCAAAGAGTACACTAAGGCCCCAATATCCAACATAATTCCACTTGAGTTAATTCAGCCAACAACTGGCTTTCAGCTTTGATATGCCAAAGTGAACAAAACCCTCTCTCTCTCTTTTATATATATATATATATATATATATATATATATATATATATATATATCACACACACAAATCCAATAAACTGAAACACTGAGGTTGTCATTCATCAGCTGTTTGTTTCTGTGGTCATATGAGAAGGACTGTTAATGAAATATTAACATGAATATGTTTCTGATCTCACATTGCAGCATGTAAATGTATGAAAATATCACATAAAATATATTATCTTCAAACAAATGTTAAATTTATGTTAAATGCACTGAACCGAGCACCACTGCAAAAAAAACTCATCACTCTCTTCTCTTTCAGACAATTTTACCCCCAGTCTCCATTACCACTACTCACTCAAGTACTCAGTGCTGGAAAATGTTCCCTGCGACAGATAAACTATTATGATTTCATTAGATTATTAATACTGATGCATTCATGTGAAAGCAGGACTTTACTTTTGTAGCTGGTTGAGGTGGAGCTGATTTTAATTTATTTCGCTGCAGCTGCAGGTAATGATTATATTCATTTCATTATGGATTAATCTGCTGATTATTTTTTCAATGAACTGATTGATAGTCTCCTTTGTTAGATATCAGAAAATAGTGAGAAAAACCAAAACAGTTACCCAGAGTGGCACATTCACAATGCTTGTTTTGTCCAGCCATCATAATTGTTGAAAATAATTAAAAGGAAAAGCAGAAAATTCCCACATTTGAGAAGCAGGAACCATGAAATGATTTTAAATTAAAATTTGGTTTAACCATAGTTGCTTATTAATTCTTTGTCAACCAGCTAATTGACTAATCTATTAATTGTTTCAGCTGTACTTGTATACGCTGTTGGGTCATATTTTATAAGCTCTTCGTATGTTTTCTATGAAAAAAAAACCTTAATTTGTAAAGTTACCAATAAATAAAGCTGTCAAATAAATGTAGTGGATTAAATTGTACAACATTTCCGTCTGAGTTCAAGTAGAAGTAGAACGTGGCATAAAAAGAAAAGATCTGACGTACAAGTACCTCAGAATTTCACACGTATGATCTTTGTTTGTCCCAAACATTTTAACATTCATGACCGATATTGACAACAAGACTGCAAAGCCAACACCTATGAGAAGTGTTACATTCACTTTACAGTATCTTCGACCTTCAATCAAAGATCACTCAGGAGATCTCACAAATTTTTACTTCTTAAATCTCACAAACCTTCATAGCTGTTACTCTGTACCTGTAGCGTTGGTTTTCCAAAACACAAATGAAGGTCTTTTGGCTTTCTTGTCAAACATGAGGAAAAAACAGATTCAGCATCTAATTTCTTGGCAGTTGTATGAAGATACAAGTGAGACAAACAATGTGCTGACTGTGCTTTAATTCCTGGCTCGGAGGAAGGATGGTCAACATACTGTGTGCAGCGGTGCATGATTCAGTATTTTCAGGATGGGGTCTAGCTATGGTTAGGTATGTTTAAAAAAGGTTTTTAGAGACTACATTTTCTCTCAGGATGCCTTTGAACAGGCCACACCTTCTGCATTATTTCCTCTTGTCTGCCCATGATTTGTGTTAAATTGACTCACAATCACCCATTATATTTCTGTACATTCGTTATATTTCGCACTCATATGACCCCGAAATAAATACTGATAAGCACGCCGTCCTACATTCAGGTACAGCTGACAGCTGTAAGGAAAAATCCTGGACGCAGTTGTGCTGCTTTTATTAGAAAGGAAATTTGACATGCAGAAACAATGGCAATGTCAAACTCTTGCACCCCATATGGGTGGATAACATTTACTGTAACAAAGAAATACGTAGCCCTCTATTTTTTGCTTGTACATCTCAGTGGGACATATCATTGGACATTAAATGGACATGGACTGCTATCTTCCCTCACTGATATACGACATGGGACAGTCCGTCATTGGCTCCCACTCAGTTCCACTGTGTCAGCTCAATGTGACTTACGACTGAACAGGATTTCTGGCAGGCCAGTAGGAAAGAGCTTTTTCAGCAATATTGCTGTCAAATACAAATATTTACTGGACATAAGGGGTGAATGCCTCAGACTTGGATACTATTACTGTGAGGAGTTTCTAGGAACAGTCTGCAGTTCTTAAATGGATGCCCAGTTCTCTTTGAACAGTGAAACCTCTTAGTCTGGCATACTGAGCAGCAGGAGATGAGTTATTAATACAAACATTTCATCAAAGTATTCCTTTCAGTTCAACAGACCCAGAGTGGCTAAAACTACAGGCTACAGTAAGCGCTCTGTGGTGCTCAGTTTCACAGTTGTTTGATAAAGTTAAATGCAACAAAACACCCACAAACTGTAGATGTTTTACCTCCACGTCCTAAAATGTCTCATACAGGGTTAAGGTGAGAGTGCTGAAGTACACAGTAGATAGTGTTATCCTTTAAGCGACTTAGCAGGGTCTAGATGCAGTGTTTAAATGCTTAAGGGTAGCTTGTAGTTTACTCATGACTCAAACAATGGGACCTGGTGCGATGAGATGGATTTGATATTTCCCACATGTTACAAATAGCCTTTACAACATAAAATCTTCTTCACACACAGAAACATAAAGCACACTGTGATGTCTCTTGGTGCAAATGGAAATCATCAATGGAAAATATTCACATTGGTAATATTAATCACTTTGACAAATAGGCTCTTTGTTACGCTGCAGTTATGAAACGTTAACCCTAGCTCTGCTGCTGCGGGATCTATTTTCTTCTGAACAGTTGACGATGAAAGACAGAACAGCGATAACCTTGCTGCACCGCACATAGTGAAATCCATAAAAGCTTACATAATTGCACAAGACTTTCCTTTGTTCAATTAATAGGTAAAACAAAATGCGTTATTTGTGCCAAGAACATTTGTTGCCGCCAGTCCTGCCTGACCGCAGGAGCAAGAAATTGGCAGCTGGATTGGACTCGCAGGGTGCCAGAAACATGTCATGATGCCAAGCTATAATGTGATCAGATCTGTCTGTCTTTCTTTGCCACACCGACTCTGCATAGCCACTGCACTGTTTATCTGTCTCCACCTCTCTTGGCATCGCTCAATGTGCCGTTCACCCAATTCTTTTTTTTTTAATTTTTCATTTTTTTTTGCCAAGGAGCCACAAATTGCTGCATTGCAGCCACAGTCCCCCCCCCCACAAGCAAATCATTAGCTGTTTTCTAATTCTGTCCACAAAGAGCACAATCGAATGTGAAAAACTGGTATTAAATAACAAAGAAATAGTGCAATTTCCATGTTATGCCGTACATGTTGACTTTATTGCCTGTAGGCGTATTTAATTCAGGCCTCAACGAAAACCTGCACTAGTCCAGTTCAACTTTACTTCCTAATTTGTTCCCAATTTATGGTGTCTTCATTTTACATTTCGGCAACAGCCACAACATTTAATACTGTGTTCATATGCTCTGTATTCATTGCAGTTGCTTTATTCACTGAAAGGTCACCATTATGATTTTACCTCATGGCGAAAAATGAATGTGTGTATTTCCTCCCCAGTGTTTCCTCTCAATGAGAAACAGAATTTAAACAAGCCATTATGCAGCTTTGGCCAAGCCTGCACTCAGTCCTGTGCTTTGAATTGGAGGCACAGCATACCAATAAAACCAAAAAAGAGGCAATGAAGTGTCTAGAAAACGTCTGCTCTATCTACAAGCAAACAACCCATTTAGTCATTCTGAATCGTACCTAAAACGTCTGAAAGTTAACACTAACTCAACACGGCCAAGTTTTAGTGAGGCCATACTATGAAGCCATAAGAAAGATATAAAGGAAGGATTATGTGCGTCACACACAAAGATTTATATTACCTGCTTTGGTATTTTTAATGCAAATACAATAACAATGTGATTTTTGTTATTATTCTAACTATACTGAAACTAACTTACGTCCTTATTCTTTTCAAATCTTATCCCAGACACTGACCTGACTCTTCTCTATACGTGGTCAATGTTATACGGAAAAATAAATTACTTATACAGCAACCTCAGAAACTCCTCGAAAAATTAAACAACTCCAAACTTCATTAAGATTTTATTGCCGTATTCACTGGTGCCAGTGAATCATCAAAACTGTGCAATTTGGTTAAAACATGGCTGACAGACTCTGGGTGGAAACGATCAAATTGATTAAATTAACCAAATCCTGTGGACTCCACACCAGCCTCTAATTAAATACTGCTCACAACGCGAATACTCCCAACGTATAAATCACAGCATGGCCTTGCTTAGGCATATATACAATAAATTATATGCTGCACCCCAACAAGCCTGCATGTCCTCCAAGGTGCCATATTATTGATGCATTTGTAATTTGACGATTAGTAAAAACCATTGCTGGACCTTTCACCCAGAGAGCTCTCTAATGTGTCTATCATCACAGTTCACCATAAAAGGGAAAGCTTATTTTTTATTTTTATAGCACTTTTTTTTATTGCATTCCCCATATTGTGTCCTGAGTATTATACTGCTGCAGTCATAGCCTATATACAGTTTCAACCCCTCACACACACACACACACACACACAACCGATTATTTTAATAATCATCCCTTTTATCCGGGCTCTGTGTCGTTTTTAATTTAGACTATCGGACTTATTTAGTTGGTTAGTGTAGTCTTCGGTTGATATTTGCTTATTAGCTGGTTGGTTGGTGTTTCAGCTTGGTGTGTACAGACTGTGATTGACTGGCCTCTCCCTCGCTCTTCTGTCAGACCTACACCGTTATCTTTGTAATTAGTCCCATCATAGCTCCACCTGACCAGAGCTCCAACTTTACTTTATAATAACGGTGGGACTTTTACCTTATAATGGGTTTTTTAGCACAGACTTGTCACAGTAGGAAAATATGCATGTATGTCATTAGTAACATTAACGGTGGCTCTGTTATATTCAAGTGTGAGCCATGACAGTGTGACAGCATGCACAATAGTAGGACCCTAAAGGGAATTTAGCCATCATCATCAATCTTATTATTAAAGTTGAGTTCATCCTACTGTGGCATGTCAAAAGGTCTTCAGCAAAAAAGCCTATATAGACAAGAAATATATTAGTTTTTAGATAGAATAAAGAAAACGTCATCACAAAAATACATGTGAAATGGAGGCCAGTGAAACACAAATTAATTCAGAAGAGGAGTGGAAATTTTGTTTTTATAGTAAAGGAATTGTGACATCTTAGTGACATCCTGCCACCGCAGTAGCATGATATTTATGCCCTAAATACTTAGCTAAGGGATTCTCCATCCTTGTCCTTTACTATATCTACTTTCTCCCATTTTATGTTTCCAAATCCTCTGTGTGAAGTTTATGCCCTACATAGTTCCCCTAGATATTAAAAAATGGAACGAAACAAGTGGTGTCCACAGGCGTGTGCACCACTTCTGATTAAAATCATGACACAAAAAGCTCCACCTTATATAGATGTCATATTTATTCACTGAAAGGTCACCATTATGATTTTACCTCATGGCGAAAAATGAATGTGTGTATTTCCTCCCCAGTGTTTCCTCTCAATGAGAAACAGAATTTAAACAAGCCATTATGCAGCTTTGGCCAAGCCTGCACTCAGTCCTGTGCTTTGAATTGGAGGCACAGCATACCAATAAAACCAAAAAAGAGGCAATGAAGTGTCTAGAAAACGTCTGCTCTATCTACAAGCAAACAACCCATTTAGTCATTCTGAATCGTACCTAAAACGTCTGAAAGTTAACACTAACTCAACACGGCCAAGTTTTAGTGAGGCCATACTATGAAGCCATAAGAAAGATATAAAGGAAGGATTATGTGCGTCACACACAAAGATTTATATTACCTGCTTTGGTATTTTTAATGCAAATACAATAACAATGTGATTTTTGTTATTATTCTAACTATACTGAAACTAACTTACGTCCTTATTCTTTTCAAATCTTATCCCAGACACTGACCTGACTCTTCTCTATACGTGGTCAATGTTATACGGAAAAATAAATTACTTATACAGCAACCTCAGAAACTCCTCGAAAAATTAAACAACTCCAAACTTCATTAAGATTTTATTGCCGTATTCACTGGTGCCAGTGAATCATCAAAACTGTGCAATTTGGTTAAAACATGGCTGACAGACTCTGGGTGGAAACGATCAAATTGATTAAATTAACCAAATCCTGTGGACTCCACACCAGCCTCTAATTAAATACTGCTCACAACGCGAATACTCCCAACGTATAAATCACAGCATGGCCTTGCTTAGGCATATATACAATAAATTATATGCTGCACCCCAACAAGCCTGCATGTCCTCCAAGGTGCCATATTATTGATGCATTTGTAATTTGACGATTAGTAAAAACCATTGCTGGACCTTTCACCCAGAGAGCTCTCTAATGTGTCTATCATCACAGTTCACCATAAAAGGGAAAGCTTATTTTTTATTTTTATAGCACTTTTTTTTATTGCATTCCCCATATTGTGTCCTGAGTATTATACTGCAGTCATGTAGCCACAGTTTCAACCCCTCACACACACACACACACACAACCGATTATTTTAATAATCATCCCTTTTATCCGGGCTCTGTGTCGTTTTTAATTTAGACTATCGGACTTATTTAGTTGGTTAGTGTAGTCTTCGGTTGATATTTGCTTATTAGCTGGTTGGTTGGTGTTTCAGCTTGGTGTGTACAGACTGTGATTGACTGGCCTCTCCCTCGCTCTTCTGTCAGACCTACACCGTTATCTTTGTAATTAGTCCCATCATAGCTCCACCTGACCAGAGCTCCAACTTTACTTTATAATAACGGTGGGACTTTTACCTTATAATGGGTTTTTTAGCACAGACTTGTCACAGTAGGAAAATATGCATGTATGTCATTAGTAACATTAACGGTGGCTCTGTTATATTCAAGTGTGAGCCAAATATGACAGTGTGACAGCATGCACAATAGTAGGACCCTAAAGGGAATTTAGCCATCATCATCAATCTTATTATTAAAGTTGAGTTCATCCTACTGTGGCATGTCAAAAGGTCTTCAGCAAAAAAGCCTATATAGACAAGAAATATATTAGTTTTTAGATAGAATAAAGAAAACGTCATCACAAAAATACATGTGAAATGGAGGCCAGTGAAACACAAATTAATTCAGAAGAGGAGTGGAAATTTTGTTTTTATAGTAAAGGAATTGTGACATCTTAGTGACATCCTGCCACCGCAGTAGCATGATATTTATGCCCTAAATACTTAGCTAAGGGATTCTCCATCCTTGTCCTTTACTATATCTACTTTCTCCCATTTTATGTTTCCAAATCCTCTGTGTGAAGTTTATGCCCTACATAGTTCCCCTAGATATTAAAAAATGGAACGAAACAAGTGGTGTCCACAGGCGTGTGCACCACTTCTGATTAAAATCATGACACAAAAAGCTCCACCTTATATAGATGTCAAAATCAACCATGCAACATGACATCTGTCAGCGGTGACACACAAAGATTCTGATTCATACTGCAAGTCCAAGAAATTGCTGCTCACTGTAAACAAAAATTAAACTCATGTTTGGTGTGTAGGGAACATCAAATGAATGATTTCAGACATGATGTCAGGATCCTGCTGACTTTCACTGTACATGTAATTAGAAACTATTTCACACTCACTATGCCCAGAAAGTCATTGGACATATTCTGATCTACAAGTGTTGTCAAATTTAGGATGTAAAGTGAAGTAGTGTTTAGGGGTGGCTGAATTTAGTGAAGTTGGTAAATGCAGCTGAGCAGTTTAAGAATAAAAGAAGAAGAGAAAAGGGGGAAGCTGAAACGATAATCCCGTGTCAGTATTACGACAGGACCATCTGTCTGTCAACAAAGTTTCCTGAGCCTTACTGTGATCATGCATCCGTGGCCTTTTTCACTTTGGTGAAAATTGAAAGTATTTGAGTTAGCAAATGTGTCTTCTATATTAGTTTACTCAGCACGCTGGGATGTTGTTCTGTGTTCGCTTCAGAAGTACATCAACCAGAACGCAGAAGTGTAAAAAATAAAAAAACTATACACGCCAACACGTGATGCACAAATACATCAATCACTGAAAGGAAAGCAACTTGACATGCCAGACATGTTCAGCAATGCTGCTGCGAGTGCATCGTTAGACCCTCCCTTCCTCACCACAGTTGGTCACACTTCTCCCCCAACACGTGTCACTCATGCGTCACTCATGAGCCTACTCTGAGATAATGACTGTGCCTTAAGCCACTACAGGCACTTAAGAAACAGGCAGTTAATACAGGCCATCTACATCTGCTGACGTTTACATGTTGTGAGCCAGTCATGTCTGCTGCTGTTAACAGTAGTGTGCTGCTTTCACAAATGACTGAAGTGCCTTTCAATGACATTACCTTGTGCAGACTATGCATATTGTGCACACTCGTGTGGCCTGTGCAGCTTCAAGTATGACAAAAGAGCTCAATTATTTTTTTTTTTTTAGAGGCAGCTTCGAAACGACTGAAACCAAATCCAAACAACAATCCATAACCCAGACAAACAGATCCCAAATTCAAAATGTGACCACAATGTGACAACAATCAATAACCACAACTATAAAGCTGATCAACAAGCCAAAGCAAGCGGCTGCAAATGCCCGACACACACACATGAACACACACACACAGTGGAAACAACAAGAGAATAAAAACAGCACAATGCCAAGGTAATGTTCAGTGCAGCACAGCAATGCAGTATGTAATTTCAAAGGAATTACTTAGCTTTTTCCTGTGAATTCTTCTCAGATGTTGCCAAAGGGGGTCAGGTAGATCTGAGTGTTCATCATCATATAGCACACACCTCCTTCAGTGTCCTATTATATAAATTGTCCATTATGTGCTGTGCAGCTCTGTGCTCTTCTTTTAGTGTAGCCTTTTTTTTAATTCTCCACGGCTATAAAAGTATGGCATTTATCAGACAATCCAGTCCATTACACCTCAGAGGTGAACAAACTTTTCTGGTGCAAACTGTGTCTCAGACCAGAGGGAAATTCTATCATTTCCCTCTGTTTGGATCGATCGTGGTCCAAACTTCTGGGTCTCCAGAGTTGATGCAGGAAAGTTGTCCTGCTTTTTGCTCATCACAGGTGTTTGGTTGTGTTTCTAGTTGCTTTTAGTGTCTTTAGGATAAAAATATGTATTTAGTTGGTGGGTCTAATAGCTTCTGCGCCCCTCCTTCTCTCTCATACCAAACATTAGCTTCATCACTGTTTTTACAAATGATACTTCTGCATTGATAATTAGCAGTCAACTAGTTTAAGGCACAGAGTTAAAATGAAAATGTCAAAATCTCTGCAGAAAGTTTGACAGCACCCATCGCCTTTTAGAAAGGCATTAAAGACACCTTAAAGTGTCTCAAGTCAAAACGTGATAAATGAAGAAGATTTCTGTTTTTCCAAATCACCTTTGTTTCGTTATCTTTATTATCTTTGAGGACAACAAATGCATAGCTGTGTGATTATGTTGTAATCATTAAGTACCCTGGTTTTGAGTCTTATCCTGGTTTTGATCAGGTTTCTGATTGTCTGCCTGCAGTTATGATTTCTCACCATCCCAGGAAAGACTGATCAAAAACCAGGATCAGGTATTTAAAGGTCACGGTCGATCACAGCCAAGATTGTAGTTGCATGTCAATGCCCTCAATAAAAAACACTATAAATCACTCACATTACATGAGCAGGGCCATTTCTAACTTATGTTACCACCACCAAATTCAAACTTTCACATCATTGGCCACAACAAAATCCTCACCTCACATTGGTGAAGACGGGTGCCAAAAATGAAGACCTGACATCTCAGAAATGTGTTTTTGATATCTGTGTTCTTTGTTATGTGTATATTTTTTTGCTAGTATGTTAGGTATATAGCGTTGTACAGTATCACCTTAGAGTAACTGATGTTATAAAAGAGTCAGAACTGCTAAATAAATCAACAATCGATAAATACATGAAAAGAACAATTCACATTTACACTTCAACACATCTTGAATTACAAAGATGAACTAAAAGTCACTTGATTTACTTGTGAATAAAAATTAGGAGGATTTTTTTTTTATTATGGGCTTTCTTTTTGTGACCTTGGGACATGTCACAATGGGGAAAGCACAATAAATTTAATGATAGCTTAATTCCTTTTAGCCACTTTGGTGTCAGTGTCCTGGCGATGTGCATGCTGGCTCACTGTCACACTGTCATGATTAATTGGGACACTTGAAAAGAACTAAGCCATCATCAATGTTATTAGTAACACCTGTGCCTTTCCTCCTACATGACAAGTCAAAATGTCTGCTGCGGAGAAAGGCCAATGGTTGGCTGAAATACTCTCGGTAGTAAAATTGTATTTTCCTCAGAAAAGGGTATCAATAAATGTAAAGAAATTCAAAGGTTTCTACTCCATCAACCCTGTCACTATCTGTTACTGTGATATACACTACAGGCCAAAAGTTTGGAAGCAAGATCAAATTTGTACAAAAAAAGATCATAGTTTCATTGGTATACTTTGCAACAAAATAAACATGATTATTATATAAAGAGTAACTTATCAGAAGACATTTTTACTATAATTATCAGGTATTTGAGTTTTTCTTGCTTAGACTTTGCTTTCTTCAAAGTAACCTCCTCTGGCTTTAACAACAGCATGGCATATACGAGGCATTCGTTCCACAAGTTTTTTAAGGTATGTGCCAGGAATTGCATTCCAAGCTTTCTTAAGTTCATCAATAAGAGACTGCTGATTTGTGGGACGCGCTTTTCTGACTGATCGATCCAATTCATCCCACACAAGCTCAATTGGAGAGAGGTCTGGAGACTGAGGGGGCCAAACCATCTTTTGAAGAACACCTTCCTCTTCTTTTTTTGTCTAGGTAACATCAATGTATACCTAAAGGTAAACTGAGGAAAATGGTGCATATCAATGAAAGCAAAGTCTGATCATGCAGTAAATACATCCCAAAATACATATAACTCATGCTGGTTTTTAAGAAAGGCATTGTGAACAGAAACTTGAAGTTGCTTCCAAATGTTTTGGCCTGTATTGGCCTTGCTTCCAAACCTTTGGCCTGTAGTGTATCTGCACAATGTCACAACAATACACTGTATTGTCTCAACCAATGGGATGCAAACATTGGATAAATCGCATTGGGAAATAAAGACAGACAAGTATTATAACAATAAAGAGACTTGACATACATCTCAACAAGGATACCAAAAAAAACACAGTCATTTTAATGAAGGCATGTTATCAGACAGCTATTGTCTTATAGAGTACAGAGTCAGGGCAATTCTTCTGCATGACTACTGTGTGCATGCTGATAACAGGGCTGATATGAGTTACTGTTTGTGTGATCATTTCAGTGCCTGAGCTCCACCAGCATGTTCCCCCGGCAAATTAAATGTGTCCACTCTGTGACAAAATGTTAAAAGGATGGGAAATGAATGCCTGAAAATATCACTGGGTCTAAGAGGTGCCCATTGTGAGGAATGACTTGAACAATAACTAGCCGGCAAGGTCGACCAACTCGTTTCTCATTTGTACTTTTCCGCTGTAACACGCCGGTCAATGCAACTGTTGTGCAACGGCGTCATTAGTCACAGAGAGCAGGAGTTATGCAATGTAATTTATCATTTATGCAATTATACATGTTCCTTCCCCCTTTTATCTGTGATGCACGGGCCTTTTTTTAGCCTTCATTGTCAAGGCTTATACTAATTACCCATTCTTCCCAAAACAAACAATGCTTATCTATAATTATATCTGTGTTATCTCTAGCTCCATTACAGTCCGTTTGTGCAAACACATTATGATAGACATTACATTTTGACGTCAAATTACAGGATATGTCAATTAGCAGAGCTTCATACACAACCGAGCGTCACTGTCTGTCCGCAGCGTATCCTGACATTATTTCCAGGCTGTTGCTTAACGACTTCATGGTCTAAAACCGGGGATATGGGCTGCTGTGTGCCGTTTACACTACAATCTCATCAATCTGTGTAGTATCCACTGGCTCAGTTGTAGCATGCCCCAACACCCCCATTATTCCATCAACAACCTGTCAGTGCAGAGGAGAGTGAAAAACAGGCAGCGAGAGATTGGGCATGAAGAATACAAGCAGCCGCAAATTAGAATACTGATGCTTTTTTTTTTTTTTTCTGTTGCAAAGGCTTCATATGAGTTCCTGCATGGCTGAGAGAACGGGAGTGCATTTGGATTTTAAATAGGAGGGAAAGGAAATACTCTGTTGTCAAAGGTTTGCTTCCAGGGAAACAAACATCAAAAGTAAGCATGTCACTGTGTGACAATGTACCTCCTGGGGGGAGGGATTGTGAGACTTTTAAGAACTGAAACTTTAATAACGCAGGAAATACTTACTTGGTTTTGACAAGAAGTGCTCTGTTTGAAAAGGTGTAACTCGAAATAGGCAACAATGTTCCTATTCATGTTCAAGGTTGAAATTCAGATGGATTCATTTACTGACCAAAAATAATTCTCTCTCCCTCTCTCTCTCTCTCTCTCAGCTGCAGTGTTTCCACTGTCACAGGAATGTATTCATCCTATCTGAGTAGATAAGAAGAATCACGTCTAGCTGTATACATCTTGCAAGTATTTGAAATCAGTTTGATCGCCCTCCCCTGAATTAACCCTCATGTTGTGTTCCAGTCAAATATGACTGATTTAAAAGTTTTATCTCTGAAAAATGTACTTAATTTGATCAGACTGACCTTAGATTCCATGACTTTGTCCACAAAGAGGATTTCAACACACAAAATAAATTGTATTGATTTTTTATTCAACTTTTTAACACTCTTGGTGTTCTCGGTCAAAAATGACTGGTCATTAGAAATGAATGGGGGAGACGACAATTAGTGTATAAAAGTGAGTTCAGGTACATCCTCATTTGTCAGATGAATACACACACATGCATGCACACACGCACACACACATGCATGCATCTGCGCACACACACACACACACACTTTACTTTGGGTTCCCTTACCGATATATGGTAAGTGAGGCTCTTGATCATCACTGGTGAGGAGGAGAGAGGCCAGGGAACTGGCAGTGAGGAAGTGCAGGAGGAACTTTATCTATAACTCGCAAAAGGCATTCTCTTGTACACTGAGGCTTATATTCAAATGTGAAACAAACAGCTACCCTCTAGCAGATTATAAGTATTAAACCATTTTATGGTGCTCATATTACAACAGTTGTTGTTTATGTATTAAGATATTGATCTTGGAATACTGTGAAATTGTTAAGCGTGTAGTGTTGGGATAATTTCCTTTGTACACAAATAAAATCTTCCCGTAAGTCACTTTTGACCAGGAACACAAAAGGTGTTACTTTATGTGACTGTTTAAAAATTTTAAATGGTTTCAAAACAAATGTCGTTGGTAACTTTGACCCAAAGTAGTCTGTGATAAACAGTGTTCTATGTTTCATCTGATTATTTCTTAAAAGTCAAAATAATCCAGAAATTATGTTTTTTAGAACTTCGAATTCAAGATGTATAAGCTCAGATTCAATGAGGCATACAGGCCATGAATAACAACAAACTTGTAATGTTCACATGAATTTAAGTTGATAAAAAAAATCTAACACACAATAAATAGTGATAAATATATGTATTATTATAGTTTTTATGATGAGTCTTAATGGAACGGTCATTTTTGACTGGGAACACAAAATTGTTTAACATGAAATGAACACAAGATGAGGGTTAATGGCCTAGATACACACTGCATCTCATGGTAGGTGAGTGTATAATGTATATCTGCATGCTGAAACCAATGGCGTAGACCTACTTAAAAATAACCCCGCCTTGCACCTTTTCGGTCTCAAATAAGCCAAGTCGAACCCTTTTAGACTGGCAGATTATTTGGGCAAATAATTGTCCCCAGGTGTTATGAACATCCCAAGCTTATTCTCCACCCCCATGGTGCTCAACTGTAGAGATTAGGCTCAGAGGAAAATCTCTTCCCTCAATGGAAGGAAGGGAGAAAAGAAGTCGAGACAGGCACAAACACTCTAAGTATGTGTAGCCAATCAGCTTTCTGCTTTGCCTGAGCACGCTGTCCCTCAGGCCCGGCGATCCAGGCAAAGAAAAGTCCTCCTTTTCCCCACAGGACCTGTAATACCTGCGTGATGAGTGCCACGGCGCTGCCAGCTGCAGCAGCCTCACTCAATCCCAGCATCTGAAGGCACCACACAGACAGCACACAGGCCGGAGAACAGCCGGTGGAAAACACACTGAAGCTCTTTACAGCCACCTGCTGTGCTTGATGTAATACAGCATTTTGAGCTGATGGAAACACTCTGTTACATGAATAAAAATGATGAATCTGTACCTGCGGCTTTGTTAAAGTAAATAAATCTCCAACATATGCATAATTAATGCCCTATTTAATTCTAATAATAAATTGGTTATTTTTACAAGTCAGTAATTTACCAAGGAAGGTTCCTGGAAAGAATTATGTGTTTCTGAAATTCATGTATAAATGGACACATATGTTGAGTGAATTTGCCCATTAACAAATCTGACATTTTTTCATGTTGAGTTAACCTGCTGTGCTTTAAGACTCTCGAGGGTTACAACACCAGTTAACTGTAAACTGCTGATTAGAGGTGTAGTGATTTAAATGACCAAATTACAGTCCTTTGCAGGTGGCTTTCTACGAATTACAGACTGATTTCAGCTCCTTTTTAAAGGAAATTACAAAACAAAAATGGACGCGTAAAGTGTTAAAAGCCTTAAAACGTTGTCTAGACACAAAGACACATTATTATTTGATCGTATGTGCCAGGGATACCAGAGCATTGTGTTGTGCTGGGAAACACAAGTCAAACGCCTTGAGCTGTCAGGGGGCTGAAATTGCTCTTGTGGAGGGTTCATCGTGTCGCCCCCCACTTGTGTATGCATGGTAGGTCAACCGCCTTCCTACACAGTAAATCTAATCTTATGGTTTAGTTTTTACAGTGACTTAATTAGGTATACAAAGGTCAAAGGTCCTGACTTTGAATTTTGAATGCAGACTTTAATGCTGCCTTGGAACTGCTATTTAGATTTTAGCAGCTTCATTAGGGGATGAGTGCTTGTCATGGATGATTTGCATCATGCATATCAAATTGCCCATCTCAAGGAGAAAACAGCGTCACAGCGGTTCAGAGGATGATGTGGGATCCATTCTCCATGCTTTCCCATTAACACTAGGACGGTTGTCTTTTGTGATTATTACTTAATGCATACAACAATTAGCAGTGTGGTCTCTCTTCTGCGTTTCCATTAATACAAAATGCTGTGCACACAGCACTGCATAGGTTCTGCAATTAATCTCTTAATAAGTCCTAGATAAAAGGGTAAATGAAAGTCTGTCTAGCATGAAATGCTTTTTACTCTTGTGTTATGGGAGTTTTGTAGCATATATTTATTCTTTTTCTGTGAACATTCAAACATGCAGTGAGTCTTCTGCCATTTCAGTGATTTAAAGTGCGTTAGCAGACATGAGATAGAATTACTCTATAAAATGTTAATGAATTCTGATCTTTTAATATCAATAAAATCTATTCTATCCTTGTACTTGTTCCTCACAACACGAGGACCCATGAACTTGCCATCTATTGGTGAGACACTGAAATGGGAGTCTTTATTGTATTTGCAGTTGATTTTTAAAATTTTGTTTCTTTACCTGTTTATTCATTTACCACAGGTGTAATACGCAATACACCATATGATACACTGCACTCCCATACAGTGAACTTTAAGCATTTGCCCCCTGAGTTCGCTTCATATGATATATTTTAAGCTTCACATCCCCTTGCTATCTTTGGATTTAAGGCTTCTGATTCCTCTTTGAAGAGCTTTTCAGAGCTTGCAGATTTTTGTCTCTGTAACTGACTTAATGTCAAGCTCCAGAAAAAGTTCAAAACACATTCCTCCTCCCATCTTTTTTTTAGTTAATTAAGATTCATCAGTGCTAATTCAGTATGGTAATTTTGTCATTGAACTGCTGGAATGGAAGATTACTGCGTAGACATCCCGCCTCTTTCAAATATGCACAGCAGGAAGTACAGCTACAAGATGATGTTTTTTTTCCCTTTAAGGATCAGCGTCTTTACACCACAATTAGAGGAGTAAAAAGCAAAATACGTTCCATAAATGATTTGAACTTCATTTTCATTCTGATGATACAGCTGCTTCACCTGCTGCTGAGAAGCTCACAAAATGCCACATTTGATCCTTTACTTCAAAACTAATGAAGACCGTTGGCGCCGGCTTCATGCCTTTTAACCTCGCAGGAGAAACCACAGATGGTTATATGATGTTAGCTGAAAACAAAGCAGATGACTGATGTCGAGTCTCAGCAGAAGACATTCATTTGCTACTAGCTGTCCAACTCTTTGCACCTTTCCCCGCAATGAAACCACAGCACTGAAAACTAATGCAAGCATGTAATCATTCCTTCAGTGCGTGACAAATATCTATTCTACAGCAAGGCTTCTCTCTCTCGTTTTTCTAATAAGAACAGGTAGCACACGCCTCACCCTTTATATAATAAGATATAATCAGCCCTGAGTTTGGCGTGGAGAACAACGATAAATACTGCAGATGTGCTGCACTTCCACACCTCAGTAACATGGAGAAAACCTGTCAGTATGTGTTCCACCTTCTCAGCACGTGACTGATGAACAGCTCTATTATAATCATCTCGATCACACTAGGACACTTTCCCCCATCATCAGATAATTAAGCCGATTTAGTCACACTTGAAAACACAAACGATGTGTGAGGGTAGTTCTCTGAACACTGCGGGTCTAAAGTAAGTTTGTTTAATTTGAGCATAAAGAACTCTTTAGTGTGTACAATATCAGTGAGATTACATATCGTCTCATCAGTGTGGTTTAGAACAATTGTTAAGATGTACAGCAGGAATAAAATAAATAAGTACAGTGTAGGTTAATACAGCCAGATGGTGTGAGGACTCACTGTTTAGTTCAGTTTGGGGAGACTAGAGTTAAAAATGTATGTTAGTTTCTTTAAGTCATTATATTTTTGTTGTTCTTCATTCCCACCAGGTATCCATTCGCCGTACACGTACTCTCTGCTTATAGTGGTATTCTTTCAGGTGCTTTTTCAAAGCATTTGGAATGGGAAGCATGTTAATGCCATCATAGGTGGTGCAGCTGCTTATGGCCGCTCTGCAGATATGTTGCAGGGAGAAAGGCTGTGTTCGGTGGATGGGGTTGGACAGCAGTGGCTCGAAGAACATGCAGGAGTTTGGGTCCTTGTAGTGCTCCAGCAGCCCTGTCACCGTGGGAGCGTGGAAGACACTGGGGTCGTGCACGTCGAAGCTAAAATTGTGGTTCCACTGTTCAATGCGTGCATGTAGCGAGCGGCCGTAGCGGCGGAAGCTAACAGAGAAGAGGTATTCTTCCTGGGCAGAGTCACGCAGCAGGAAGGTGCCTTCAGGCTTTCCCTCCAGCAGCGTCTCTGCCTCGTAGCGGTCCATGACACCCCAGTAACACGGGAGGTTGGTGATCTGCAGCAGGTCTGGAACTAAACAGTGAATGTAATCAATCTGAGTGTGAATGCGGTAGCCATCTTGAGATTTCTGATGCTCAGTCTGAGGAAGTATAGCTCTAGAGGGCATGCTGGTCGCTGTGACCTCTGGGTCAACCAGAGGGTCGGAAATAGTGTCACAGGTGTGGACGGAGGCTGAGGCTGAGGCTGAGGCTGAGGCTGAGACCGAGGCAGAGGCAGAGGCAGAGGCTGAGGCCACTACCTCATCCAGAGTGTCCAAACAGCTCTGTAGGAGCAGCTGGTGCTGCTGCTGTCTTTGGAGGAGAAGCTGCTGTTGCTGATGAACGGAGGCTCTGTCGGTGCCGGTCAGCTCGTTCATACCGTGAGCCAGCTTAGGGCCGTGCTTGTAGAGAGGGTTGATTTGGGCCGTCACCTCAAAGGTGTGTGGATCTCTGCATTGGGTGGTGGCTCAACACCTTGTTCGATGCTGATGCGCCTGCGCTCTCGCAACGCAACCTGTCATCCACATCCTCCACCACCGTGGCCATGGATGAAGTAGGGGCACTGCACACGACTGCAGAATCGAGCGTGGGAGGGTGCGTGATGGGGGCCGTGTGTTGTTTAATGAGATACCACTTTTGAGCCAGCTCTGATCCTACGGGGAAAGGGCAGTCATCCAACATCAACTCACTGAGATGGATCTTGCGCCTTGAGGATGCACAAGCAGTTGATGATGCAAGAGCCTGCGGAGTTGGTGCTGGTGCCGCCGCACTGTGTGTCTTTATTGGGAAGCACTGCCCCATTGCATCTTGGATTTTTTGCCGGAAAGTGCGACTGCTGCTTGACCCTCTGCCCTCACTTTCGCTGGTTGCAGGTAACTCTGCAGCAGAACTCACTGTTCCCAGTCCTGGCCTGGCGTTTACCCGTTCCTGTCCCAGTAATGAGGCAGTGACTTCCAAACCCTGCCATCTCCAACTGTCCTTCAGGGGGGAGGAAGATTGGTCCCTTGCCTCTAGGTCACTCAACAGCTCACCGTACTCAAACCCATCACTGACAGGCCTCTCCACTGCTTGTTCATGGGAGGCAAGGCCTTTTTTCTTCCCCTTTCCACCTTTCCGTCCACTGCCTGCATCTCGTCTCTCCTCTGACCGGCTCTGCCTCACCTTTGGACGGGCCCCCCTCTCTCTATCTTTCCCTCGGTTCCCAGACTCCTTTGGTAATGACATGATGGATTATGTGGTGCAACGGTTGTGCAACTCCAGGGAGTTGCCACGGGATGACTCGGAATTGTGGTTAGCTCTTGGCAGGATGCTTTCCATCCACACCCCTCGTCTGGGGCGTTATTATCATTGTCCATGCATTGTGGCCGTAGAGAATGACCTCAGCCTGAAAAGCAAAATGACAGCTCAGCTTTAAAGCCTGCAATTAAGTTTGAGATAACATATTATAGCTTTACTAACCACACACACATTCAGCTGATTGTCTATTGGATGAAACCATTTACAAAATAAAATGCACTCAAAATTATCCTGTCAAAACTTTCCACCTTTGTTCAGCTGTCGATTTCACAGCTGCAAACGATGATTCTCATTATTGTTTAATCTGATGATTATTTTCTTAATTAATACACTAATCTTTAGGTCCAGAAAATAGTAAAAAGACATTAAATAGATTATTTTGCTTAAAAGCAGTTGCAGATTAATTTACTGATGATGATTTGAGCCCTAGTTGGCTGAACTCAATGGTCATTTTGGAGACTGTGTGTTGTGTTGTTGGGGTGTTACAGTGGAAGGCTTCTCTAATGTTTAGATATTTATTTAAAGTGTTTTTAACATGAGAAGATTTCACTCACATCAGTATTCTTTGAATTCAAGTCATATTTGGGAACGTACTAGAGAAAAGACCAAACTTCTAGCTGGTTTTGTTGGTTGACCTCTGGCTCTGTCAGGAAGCTGCATGTTTTTAAGCAGAATTGTTACTGAAGTTTATTCTTATATCTTACAGTGTAATTTATCCTGAATACTTAAAAAAATAAGCAAAATCATGTCGATCAGAAAGGTTGTGCTTGGTTAAACCATCCACTTTCTCTGAAAGACACTAGATGTGACTCACTATTTTAATCATCTTTTAAATATCAATTTAAGTCTTGTTAGACCCATAATTTTATCATTTATCTGTGATAAAGTAATATCCATACAATACACAGCTTACCAGAAAACAGCTAGTTAAACAGCAGGTTTAGACTATGATTTAAAAAAAACATAAGTTGTCATAACTATAGCTGTTTATTCTGTATTTTAACCTCCTTTAATCCTCTTTTTATCGCGGAAAAGCATCATCGTCCTTCCTAAAATCCCCTCAACTATTATCGAAACAAAGTCGAAGCTCGATTAACACAAATCAAAAAGAAATGTCCGAACTTTTTCTCAACTAAAATGAAAGCTTGCATTAAATACATTTAATACATACAAGACGTCATTTATTCAGACAAATCGACTCTTTTCCATGAAATACACGAAGCGACACCATCAACATTAGCGAACAGCTGTTTGGAGGTTAGCAGCTAAGTTAGCGGCTAAGCTATCGGCTAACTTGGCCACTCTTCACTGTGGGAGGGAGATTAATTTGTATTTTCCTCCACTTAAATCTAGCTTTCTCGACCGCAACACAAAACGCGAACATACCCGAGCAGTTGCTGTCAAGTTTCCCGACGAAAGAGCGAGTGTTTCTCCTGAGATAAACTAATGACGGTAACAACAAAAAAAGAAAGGCGGCTAGCTCACGTTAGCTTCGTAAATGAACTGCTGATACCTCGCAAACCGGAAGTACAACGTAATCGGAGGGTAATAGAGGACGTCTGCAGCATTACATCAATACAATATACTGGATTAATTTTTTGCAGTAAAAAGACACAAAGCACAAAGTAAAGTTGCAAAAGAACTGAACCTCTTTATTTGGACTGTCAATGATCCGACGGATGCCGCACTTCAGACCATTCACACAAAAATATGAGTGACAGTAAAAAAGTAGAGTAAGCATGGGATGCAAAAGGTTCATAAAATATTAGAAAAAAAATGTCCGGGGAATCTTCGGAATTAAATATAAGTTGTACAAGATAAATGTAATGCAATCCAGCACTACAGTCGGCTGCATTTAATTCAATATTCAAGCCTGGCAGGGACATTTAACATGGATCACTTGGTTAGAAGTCTCCATATGACACAGGCTCTGTACCTCCTAGTGGATGCTTTGTATGTGAAAATACACCCCCACCCCCAACTTATTTCATGCATCACTGGAATGTAAACATGGAGTAAACATATTTCCTTGGCCTGTTATTAGTGTTCAGTTTACTCATAATCACATAATTTGAGGCTCAGATAAGCGTTGTCATCCCCTGCCTGCTGCATCTTCCATTATGCACAGACACCTGCTGAAATCTGCTGCGCTGTACCTCCGTGTCTATTTGCAGTAATATACAGGCTCTGTCAAAAGCTACAGAGGCTATGAAAAGGATAATCTGAGCCATTTGTAACATAACACAACTGATATACAGTATAGTGAGGAGTTAAAAATAAGATAAGCCAAGTCTTAAAGTTGTCAGCATTGTTAGCTCACAGGAGTCTTTTTTTTTTTGCGGGCGTGAGTGTGACACTTTTAGTAAGTCAGATCTATCCAAGAGCCTGCTCTGAAGAAATCCATGACTAGAATACTACTCGAGACCATTAAATCGACATATTTGAGGATGCTGGAGCTGTGCGTTTCAGGCACCACATGAACAGTTTATCAGGACACAACAGCTAACAGTTCAAATCACAAGGCCAGGAAAGCTATTCTCTCTCTCGTCACTGCATGACCCAAAAAAAGAAAGAAAAGGAAAAGAAAGCAAGTGTTACATGCCTCATACAGTTATCACTGTAAATTTACTGAGACTCATGCAGAGTCCACAGATTCAAGGGGGTAGAAGGCTTTTTGTTTTCAGGCTCTACCCGGCCAGCTCATGTGTGAGAAGGCGTCAGTTCTTTAATGTGTTACATAGTGAGACAATGGAGTATTCATGACATCACATAACATGAATTGGGCACTATCCCAGAGAGATGTAAACAGTGACATTTAGGCGATATAAACATACAACATTAGTTGCAAGATTTCTGCTCTCCAGCTGTTGGTGCCTCTGGGCACCATCAACCACCACGTCCTCTATCTACAACAGTGCTGTATTAGTGTGGCAAAACATGCGATTATAGAAAAAAAGCATAAGTTATCAATATCAAGGGTAGAGTAAAAAATACAATTGGAAAAGATATCTGTAAATAACCATCTTTACTAGACAGACCTCCTATGGCTCTGCTGAAATAAAATGTGAATGGTTATCCCTGCCTTATGATGCAACCAAGAGTGATCCAAAAGTTAAGACCATATTACACATACATGCACCTCCGCTCTGCCACATTCAAAGACAGAGGCTGTATAAGACAGTTTTTGATTCAACACTGATACCACATGATAATGTTAGGGTTCTGAGACTGAAACACATCGAGACACAAACAGAAAATATGGACATCGTCAAGCACCTTGAAAAGTATGATTCATCAAATCGTCACGTTGGCCGTCTGAGGAAGAGAGAGGGCAAAGCGAGGGTGAGGGCGCTGCGCTCCAAAGCATTTATTACAAGATCAAGCCTCATTTTCCAGAGCCAATCATAAAGGGGCCAGAGGGTGGAGATGAGTTTCATTTAGTTTTCTCACCCAGCATTAGAGTGTAAATTGAAAACACTCTACCCTCCTCGCCTTTATCAATTCAATATCAAATCAGCTCTCGCACAACCTCACCAGCCCTTATTCACCCCTCTGGGGATTCCTCGGCACAAAATGAGATTCATCATCATTTATGTAGTAGGGCATAAAATAACAGAGACAAATTGCAGCTGGCATAAATTCTTCGAACTGCTGTTCTTTTTAAAAAAAAATTATACCATCCTGTTGCATTTCACTACAAATATCCTCAAATTAACAATCGCACAACCCTTCTCTTTGGCTTTGTAGATGTTCAGAGGAGGACAGTCACTTCTACTGTGATTATGCATTTGGGGGGCAAACAGCCAAGACAAAAAGTATGTCTACAGTTGAATTGCAAGCTTTTTTTGGTCCTCCCTCTCCTGCCTTTATCACAAAACATGTCGCTTAGAGAGGATAAAAAGAACCAAGGAAAGTTGTCAAAGTTTTAACCAGCACAAACCCTCAGTAGCACTGGTTACAGAACAATTAGGGTGCCTAGGAAGTGTATTGGTATCTGTATATCAACACCTGTCTACAAGTGGAACGTCAGTGAACGTATCATGGAGCCAATTGGAGTTTAGTGGCTAATATCAGAGATAATTCAATAAAAGTGCCTTTACTTCTGGCTGGAATTTGTTTTTCCTCAATCTACACATTATGTGGTGCAGGGGCTGTGTTTTGGAAAGAAGCCTAGCTCTGAGGCAGGAGGAAAACAAGAGTAAATCATAGGGCAGAACCCCTTTAAGACAGCACCAATCCACCATTTCTCTCTCAGACCACGGCAAACTGCGCCTCCGCACATCATGTCACAGTCCTGCAGGTGACATGGAGCAGTTTGCTTTTTTTCCCCTCTGTCCTGCAATATAATAATCATCTGTATTCCATTTTAATAAACTTAGCTGTATATAATAAAGTACAAAAATATTAGAGAACATATACACAGTTTTTTTGTCATTTTGTAGTGACTGCTTTGCCTGGTTTTCTTAAGCATACGTATATCTTTGTGCTGGGTGATGAGGAACTTAACAGGCCTCAACTGAAGTGTATTTTTCCTTTCCTCTTTTCATATTGTTGATGTCCGGTCTGTTCCATCTGAGGAGGAGATTAGAAATAAATAGGTTTCAAGACATTTACAATCACAAAATATAAGGCACAATTCACATTTCATCCTCAGAGTTCTACTCCTTTTTCTCCTTTCCTAAGGGCATAAAAAGTTACTGATGCCTCTTTATGTGCCATGAATTTTTACATTCATTGCATGCCTTCCATGCATTTTTATGATATGTCAGCCACTGAACTTAGCATTTCGTCTGGATAAGTAACAGCTCCTTCTTTTCACTGCTGAATCAAAGCACAAATAAAACATCCTCACAAATATATAAAAAATGTATTTGTTTATCTGCTATGGCTGTGTATGTAAACAAAAGAGAACAGGATGTTCATTAATCATTTATTTGTTAATCGTGAAATAATTCACTTTCATTTCAGTTACATCTATGGTTAAATGCCAGCGTATGTGCATTTTTCGACTATTCGATCCCATAGATGCCCAAAAAGCTACACTCACTGTTAAACATACTTTCAGACTTCACCCGCAGACACAAAAAGACATCAGTAATATTATCTGTCTTTGATAAAGGAAGGAAAATAGTTTCAATTGCCTGAATCTAACTTATAATACCTTTCCATATCAGTCACAGAATACTCAGGACACAGTAAAATATTACAGAGCTTGTGAACCTGAAACTTGTTTGACAGGATCATGCAAATGTTTCTATTCAAGTACAGCATATGATGCATAGAGTATGTGTCTTTGCCTTCACAAAAGGAGCCTGACAGTGACTTGACTAATGGTATTGTATAATTTAGATGTTATTAAATATGAATACACAAATATAACTAATGAAATATGAATTCTGAAAGTCAACAGAGTTTTTCATCTCTGTTTGCACTAGAGAATCTCTGTCTGTGTAAATGAGTGTGCATTGCTTTCCCTGATGAATACAAATGGTTCATAAAATCCTTTCTCTCGTTGCATAGTTATAACAAGGTGTTGTTGTCTGCTTGGCAATTCCGTGATGTTTGCCAGCCAGTGGCCTATTTCGTACTGGGCTGCTGAGGACACTTACCCCCTAAGGCATGCTCTGTCATACTGAGGCACAGTGACTCCAGCGTGGGGTTGATCTCCAGGTCTGCACCTGGAACTTGGCATTCTGAGGGAAAGAGTGAAAACAGTGTCAGTCCGCAGGAATATAAAGTTTATGTTGCCGTCACGACTACCATACAGTAAATTTCTTTCACACTCGTTTTTTTTTTGAATGTGTGAAAAAAGTGTGTTGAATTCTCTACATAAATAATGTCCAAAGAGGATACATTTGCCAATTTTACTAGTTAAAGTAAACTGTGATTGTGTCTTAATCTTGTTTAAGGGAAAAACACCCAGTTTATGTGTTGAAGAGTAAATCTTAATATAATGTTCAGATAATTATTTGATTTAATAATAATCTGTAATAACAAAAAACGGGTAATCAATACTAAATACTCTGAGTAGTTCTGTTAGTGGCCAAACAAACAAAAAAGATTCAATACG
The DNA here is from genome assembly GCA_023238725.1 of Scortum barcoo. NCBI lineage: Eukaryota > Metazoa > Chordata > Actinopteri > Centrarchiformes > Terapontidae > Scortum > Scortum barcoo. Next base: position 9,353,813 of record CM041552.1, on the reverse strand, counting down.
TTCAATGTGAATTAACTGAGGCCAACAGTGCTGGCACACTGCAAAAACGACATGTTCTGTACAATTACTTTACAGTATACATTTTCACCAGATTATTTTAATCAGTGATGTGGAAGTGGAAGCATTGCGATTATCCTCACTATTTGTTGTTAATGTCTATTCTAGCTTACAGTTTTTCTGATTCAACTTTGACCAATCAAGCTGACAACAGCTGTGCACACACAAACCGTTTTACAATGTAATCAGTCATTAGAAATGGACCTTTTGTTTATCTTGATTTTATCTTTCATCATCAGGTCACTTATGTTGCTTGTTGTAATGTAATCTGTTGTAAGTATGAGTGGAGACATTCATGTGACTATAAAATACCATAAACACCATAAATCTAATTCAAAACAATGAAAAAAAACTTAATATTCCTTTAAGTGTGTGTAATGGACAAAAGTATATGTAATTTTTTTAATGATTCTGATCAGGCACATTTCTTTATTCACACCGCAGTGCTTTTGGTAACATTTGTGCAGAACTAAACTGTGTTCATACATCTATAAGTCCTGTTTTCAGCACATCAAACACTTGATGCACTGTTCGCACATTTCCCTAAAATAAATGCCAGAGTGCCACATACGATTAAACGCAAGACATAGTGCAACAACAATTTGCACTCTGTGACATGATGCCATCTGATGTAAATGTAGTCTGTCTGAACCCTTTACACTGAGGTGAGGTAACCGATCGCCCCTGCAATCCTCTTCCCCTGTTGTATGGCTAGTCAAGTGTGCATTTCACGTTTATCGTGAGTCACAGGTTACATTTCACTTGCTTACAAACCAGAATGTGATCTCAAGTGCTCACTCAAGATGCTCTCGAGATGTATTCTGATGCCAGGCGTAAACTGCAATTTGTCTCAATTGGATACAGAAAATATATGTAATAACACTCATCCGAGAAGGGACAGAACATGAGTGACTTTGAGAGTGAACCTTACAGGCCAGTTGGGTGTTAGGATGGAGACCATCAAGCAAACTCCTTCTGGCATTTTTCCTATTTTTGGACTACTTTTATTTGCTCTCTGTACATTTATGTTAAATTCAACTCCTCTATTTACTGTGCTTACAGCTTGTGTGATTACAGTTAATGTATAAATGTGACATGTTTCTATGAATTTTATATTCTATAAGAAGATCAATAAGATAATTTCTGATTAAGATATATTTTAACAACCCATTTTGGGTGTATACACTGTTATGGACAAATTAAATAGTCATAAATGTTTTGCTTTTGACAGGATTATTTAAGTTAGAACAACAAGAAAAAGGTGTCCTGAAAGCCAAAGGGTTGGGGCGCAACATCTCCAGTCCAGTCTGCTTCTATCATGCCCAATCTAATAAAGTCAAAAACACCTAGATATAATCTTAAAAAACAAACAACCAAACACTTATACAACACGGCGTACATGAGATGTCGTGTGGGTGCTAAACATGTCAGTTCTAGCAACTGAAGCAGAGATAACAGAGAAAGGTGCAATAAACAAGTCATCATCCTATCTGAGACAGATCTGAGGCTCTGATATGCCGTTGTTTTCTCTCACCACTAGCTATCAGCGTAGTAAGAAGGATGATTTGAACAGCATACTACACACGGCACACACTCTAATCACCTGATGCACAATAATTTAGGAGATATTATCTACAGCCTTGTGAAGGTAGTATTTAGTTTGAAATAAAAAATGTCATATATATGCAATCAGTTCTCTTAAAATATATTTTGTTTATCTTGTCTTGTATTATGGGTGATGATCCTACTGTATTATTGATGTTTTGGTTTTCTATATACCTCAGAACATAACAGTACGAAGTAGCTAGAGCTTCTTAGCTGGAAGCATTGAAACATCATCTGGTTAGTACATCTGTTTAAGTTGTGAGTTTTTGGCTTTTGGTAAATGTCCTATGATGACTCTGTTGACCATTACTAATGAATTTGCAATGCTCCTGTGTGGCATCTGGCATACGAGACAAGGCAACCAAAAGGTCATGTATACTGTGCGAGGTAACAGATTGTTTACCGCAGCATGCTGCTAAGCTGTCTTGTTATTTTGTCCTTGGAACAGAGGGAGAGTTTTGGCATCTGACCAAAAGGCCATTTTTTCTAAACAAAAATTGTGTAGCTTGTGTTGTTGACAAAACCCACCAACAGAGACAAACCTACCACCTTCAAATAATCTCTATTCCATTAACCATTTCCAGTTTAGCTTCAGAAAAAAAAACTTTAAAAAATGAAAGGTGTTCTAGATAAGTAATATTTTGGCAAACAAGTGCAGGGGTAGACTGTGGTTGAGTACATACCATCATGTTAATGAAGAACAAAAGAGGCTTGACCTCATACAATACCTTGCTGCTGGAACATGAGCATGGTTTGAGGGGAGGTGTGGACAGGGAGCGAGTGGGTCCGCTGCACAGAGCTGCGGCTCTGACTTGGCATGCTGTTACTGCCCCCAGGGTTGGCAAACCACAGGTTCTATAGAGGAAAACACAAGTTCTCATTACGCAAATGCCACTCATCCTGGGAGGCTGGCATGGTTTGCTTATCTTTCAGTGAAGTCAAACAGAACCTCTTCACACTATGATAATGATCAACTCATATCAAAATGTGATGGCAAACACCTTGTCCTGTCTTGTGTGTACTGATTAAACTGCCAAAGTCTCCTACTTTTTCACTTGTTTTTCTTTCCAGAACAAATGTTTACAAAGGTGTATTGAGATTCCTTCAGCATCTAATCATACAGGTCAGTACCTTCAGACACAGTGAATAGAGATATTAAAGAAAAATTTAGGCTGAAAATTCTTGAGGCTCAAAAAATGAAGTTCAATTATCCTAAATAACCATTTTAATCTGTGTAGTAGTAATATTAGTAAAAAAAATAGTAAATAAAAAATTTGACATATCATAAACTGGTGTAAAAAAAGCCAATCCAATGACAGGCCTACTGACTTGTCTACCCTGGCCTGGCAGTGCAGGACTAGTGAGTGTGTGGCGTGGAGATGCTCCTCCAATCCCGCCAGGACTCAGAAGACCTATGCGCCCAGCTGGAAGTCCACGAGGGGTCATCTGGAACTGCCTTTGTCCCCGCCGCGCTGCACCTCCACTCACAGAGCCTGCTGTGGGGAGGGAGTTGGACCCATAGGTCCAGCTGGGGCAAAAAAAAAAAAAAAGAACATGCGTCAGAAATCAGTGGGAGTTAAGAGAAATGCATTTCAACTACTGAAGCCTTTTCGCGTGAAATGGGAGTTATTATTTGAATGAGGAAGAGAGAGTTAAAGAAAAAAAGGAAGGGAAAGAGATTCAAAGTAAATGTTAGACAGTGAGGATGGAAGAATGTAACATTCAGCCGGTGTGACATCTCCCCTGCTAAAGAGTAAGATCAAAGGTAAAAGAGGGCCAGCAGAGTCTCACCCTTTCTGTCGGTACACAGGCATGTCCAGCATAGCTTTCCGAGGGAACAGGCGGAGCAATTTGAGGACCTGCTGCTTCCAAGAGACCAGCCTTTTCTTGTGAGTTTCTGTGAAAGCCTGACAAGGAGAAGGAGACAGAAGATAAAAAAAGGCATCAGACTTTCAAAGAGCATCCACCGGGTTCAGGAGATGCACCTGGAATTTATTATTTTAAGAGAGGAAAAGGCAAGTTTTCTTCTTTATTTCAAAAGAATAAAAATATAGATAGGTATAGTGTATATGTATAGTATAGATGATTAGAAGACCTTCTTTCTTTAAGTAAAAATGAAAGTAATTTTGTCTATATGCTATTTTCACTATTTACTGAGGTATTATTTTTGTGCTGTAAAACTACAAGACAACAATGCATGGATGCATGCATACAAATGCAAATGACAAAAGTTCTTCTTTAGGTTCTCACCTCATGTATCAGACACTTCTCAATGAGCTGAAGGTAACAGCTGATATTCTCCTCATCTGGCCTCGACACCAGCAGCTGGGTGCACACTGAAACAAAAGGAAAACAAACAAAAGGGTTTATATATTCATGACCATTAAGTTAAGTGGGATCTGATGATATCTGATGTATACTAATTACGTGGAGCTTTACAGTATTTTCCTATGCTGTTGAATGTGTCATTTATGTGTGTTAAAATTTTAAGAGCACTTCACAAGTCACAAAATTCCCTGTGTACTCTGCGATCTATGTGTAATCAATTTCAATCTGGCAGAAACATCTTACTCTTACCTTTACCCATGACACGGGTGAACTGTCCAGCAATATCGCCGTCTGAGATAGGTGTGACTGACGAGTCTCCATCACAGGGAGGTGGGTTGTGGGACTGGTAGCCCTCTGAGGCTGACTCTTTGTCTGCTCCTGTTTTTGTGACTTCTGAAGAGGAGGTGGCTGTGTCTGGGACGGTGGCTGTGTCCGGGGCGGTCTGCACTGCACTGGGTGGACTGTAGGCCTTGATGGGTGTGATGATGATCTGCTGCAGCTCTTGGAGGGCGTTGCGCAGGTTTCCCCCTTCCAGAATATCCTGTCATGAGAAAACATCAGTGTCACGTGCTGTGTAAGCTATTCAGAGGCACGCTTTAGGTTTAATGATGATGCTGTGAGGAGAAATCCAAGCTGTAGATCTCGCTGTAGTTGACAGGAACCGCAAAAATTTTAGCTACTGAAATATTGAAATGGAGAGGAAAACAGAGAATCCCTACCAACCCCGCTCTTTTTCTGTTTCTGTGCCAACAAGCGGAATGAGAATTTCTCAATGGAAACAAATCAACTGTCACATGATCATCAACAAGTACATACTCAAGTGCAATTTTGATCAGTGAATGTGAAAATTCATCCTGACAAAACGCTGAGAAGAACAACATCATCCCATCTGAATTACCTTTTCTAAAGACCTGAGCACACTCTGCCTCTCTCTGAGTTTCTGGATACTCAAGGCGATCTTATGCCGTGCTCCTTTCGTGACGTTCTAAAAAGGAGAGACAGAAAGTAACAAGATGGCATGAGAAGCAGGCGAGTCGTTCCTCGTGGTAATGCTGGGCACTTTACACAGTTACTAAATAATAAACCTAATCACCATTTGTTTCATTAAAGCCATAGGGCAGAGGCAGAATCACGCCATTTGTATGTGTGACTGGCTCAATATTACTGCAGGGTGCGTTGCTTAATTTCATGCCTCATTGAGAGTTGATGTATCATCAGGTTTGAGGACAGTAATGTTCACAATTGATAAGGAGGGTGGAATAATCAAAGCCAGGCCCCAGTGTATGGAAAAGGGAGGCTTAAAAACCTGTGACTCCAGGTGCTGCTCTGTGAGAATCATCATCTCCTCATAGGTCATCTGGGAGAAAAGTGATGCATATTTATGAAGGCGGAGACTCTTCAACCATGCGGGAACATCTAGAACAATTACACAGCAAGGGACAGAAAAACAAAAGTAAGGTTAGATTTCGGCTTATATCACCACAGCTGTTGGCTGCACCCGGCTTTTACCAGAGCCAAATGCTGTAAGTGCCCTGGGCTCAGTTAGGTAACGAACTCTGACCTTTCATGCCACTGCCGTCTTCCTGAAAAGTGTTACGACTTGAGCCCTGTTCTTCTGTCTGCTCACTGCCTGAGGAGGCTACGCTGCTCTGGGGAGAAAGGGGTGCGTGGTCTGTTGAAATGAAGTTCTGCCGGCCCCCTCCGTCGTCCTGGCTGACCCACTCAGAGCCACAAGCCTGGAGACTGGAAGGAATAACGGACATGGACTTCTTCAGAGAGCCACCGAGACCTGGCAAGGGAAAGAATTAATATATGAGAAATAACAAAAATTCTTAGGAATAGATATGAATTAAATAATAAAGAAATGTTAACAACAATCTAAGACATCTGACACTATGTACGCCGTTTGCTACCAAACTACTTCTTTCCAGTGTTTACACCCAAATAGAATATGACAAACTTTACCTGTGTTATTGCTGTTGATGGGGGAGGACATCCCGCCTGGGAAAGGCATATGTCCGTTCTGGCCTGCTGGAGATGTGCTGGATGAAGGGGACTTGTCGTGCCAGGCGTGGCCCGGATCCAGAGCCTCTGCAGAGCTGGGCCATTCGTCTGAGCCCTGGCGCGGGTGGTAGGGGCTAGATGGGGCCCGGGGTGCATAGCCACTGGATAGATGCTCCTCCAGGTGGTTTAGCCACATGGCCAAAGAGGTGCGGTCATCCAGTGTGGTGGCAGGGTGGATGAGCGCGTAGGACAGCAGCTGTCTGCTTTCTTCCACAAACAGGCTACTCTCAATAGTGTGACTCAACACCTTTTGCAGCAGCTTCATGTACTCACATTTGGCCTCGCTGTTGCGTGGCTGCAGCAGAGGCAGATGGGAAAGCAGCAAGGACACAACCTTCTCCTTTGGCTCCTGATGCCACTGGTTGACAATTGCTAATGACAAAGGGCAAACAGGAAATTTCACCAGTGATTAATCTCTTATTACAGGCTTAATTAAGCCTTCTTAAATTTTAGGAAACGAAAGAGCTAATAGTGTTTAATTATCTGAGATAATTGATAATTCATAATCAGACATTCAAAAAACTCAACTACCTGCATTGTTGGCCTCAGCTTCTAGAATGTGGATCTCTGTGCAGTCTGCCAGCCAGTGTTCAAGGCAGATGTGTAAGAAGCGAGCCTGGGTGCGGGACACCCGCTTCAGGAGGGACAACAGTGCCACCGTCTGTTCACACTCATTCCAGCCCTTGAACCAATCTGTGAGGATACCTACCTGGTCTCGGAACATCATGGCGTGTCTCCTTAGTAAGGAGAACAGGAATGTGTGGCTGGGGAGGGGGGTACTGGAAAGACTAGTCTCTCAGACACAAACAGGGTCAGTCTCACCCCGCACAGCGGGGTCGTATTTGCGGCAGTCCTGGGATCCCCTCAGACTGGACCGAGGGGCCCTCACATGGTTCAGGTGCAGAAGGAACTGCAGATGGGGATGCTGTGTGGATTATTGGGGCAATGAAGTGAGGCTGAGTGTGTGTCAGTTGCAGTAGGTAATGACACAAAGAGGAAACCTTTTTCTCACTCTGGCATGTTCAGGATCACATCATCCGTGTCCTATTAAATCAACAAACAAAGAGAAATATCTTAGATGACACAGACGTTTTTTCAAACCCCATATTTACTCAGTATATACCCATCCCAAATATGAGCAGCTTTGCAAATGTCATAGCATTCACAATCACTCCCAACACTTTTGAAACAAGTCAACATGCATGCTTTGTCAGATTAAGCCCATCTATTCATCCCACAGACTCTGAACTGGAATATGTTCTTCCTGTGGTCTTACACAGTCTTGTTTAGATTCAGGCACATTTTTTAAACAAGAGTCATGATTTCCTTAAAAGATGATGACTCATCAGCTTCAGTAAGTGACAAACTGAGTTGAAAATAGTTACATAAGAGAATATATAAATAAATCAACACATAACAAACACACTGCTTCAAATTTTTTTGATACACAAAAGGATGATCATGATAAAGAACACACATCAAATTGGATTTAACTCTCGCAAACTAACTATGACTGTGAGGGAGTTATCTGAGGTAAGATATTACTAATAATCTTTATCCTTTCATAAGGACTCTTGTTCATTTCACTCAAGCTGCTTGACTCACTCAATCATAACGATAAAGGTTTAAGGCATTCACAAAAGGTATGCCAAACACGTTATCCAAAAGATAAGAGTCCAGGTCAGTAACACCTAATGCACAACACTAAAATAGGCTGCTGTCCAAAGAATAAAGACTACACACCACAACAGATAATTATAATATATATATATATATAAAAGTTACGCAAGCTTAATCAGCACTTTTGCTGGTATACCACCTGTAACATTATGAGTTGTACCAAGTTTAATTCAAGAACAAACCTGAGTGTCTGGCTATGTGTCTGGTCTGCAGGCTGTTATTGTGATTACCCCTGTTTGGTTTAGTAAGCTGAAGCAGACCAACATCACATAGCTGAACCTGAGCCTGGTCTACAGTGAAGCAGACCACAATGACAAGTATCACTTCACCACCCCAAGAAAGAAAAAGAAAAATCACATGACAACCCCAAACGAGGCCTCATCAGAAAGCTGCATCACTGATTCATCTGTAGGTTGACCCTGCATGACTTTACAAATAAAACAACACTAATACAAGCGGTAAAAACCCTCCCACACTTGCATTCAGACTGTTTCATCACAGTCGCAGATTTAATCCATCCACATCAATGTCACACCGAAGCTTGGGCCAGCAGATGTCGCCGTGTTTGACTGAATAAAACACCTCGAAATAGTAAACCTTTTCCCAACACAACTGCTTCGGTGCTTCAGAAAGCTTCATCTGCCCCATCAGCAGCCGGCTCGGCCTCCTCAGTGAAGAAGGATTCAGGATTTGTTTGGTTAAAGCTGCAGCCCTGTCTGCGTTTCGCACTACAATGTTAGCAAACCGGGACGTCAAAAAATAATTATAACGCACTTTCAGTCGACAGCGAGTTGTAGCTGGTTAGCTGTATAAAGTTATACGAGCTGCTGTGTGCGATGAAGGGACTCAAAAGGGTTGTTGTTTACCTTTGTTTCAGGTGGCTAAAGAAGTGCTAATGCATAGCTAGCTCGACGGCGCAGCTAAGTGCTAGCCTTTTTTGGCTAATAGATGCAATAACGTGAGCTTAGCTGGACAAAAGCGCAGATTTGGATCCCGTGCGAGGCGTCCCTTAAGGGTATTCCGTTACGCAGCGGCAAGCTCCCGTGGTTTCGAGCCCACCATGCTGAAGAATATGTGTGTAAATTGTTTATTGCAGTGCAGAAAATAAAGAGAGTACGCCTGGAGAAAGCTACTTCGATTTTGAGTTGACGTAAGACGTGGGCAAGACGTCATACGTACTGAGGGCACGTTGTTCCGCCCACAGTCTGGGGAATAAAAAGGCTGACAGCTGAACACTGAGTCTATTGTTTTAAAATAATCAAGTTTTCATCTGCATAGTTCATATCTGCCGTTTTTTTATTTAAATTGGTCAGGTTAGTTGTTTTTTTTACAGTAGCCTTTCATTATTCTTGTCTTCATTTAGCACATAACAACAGCAAAGCACATAACCCTTTGCTGTTGTAACACTGGAAATTTTCCTGCTGAGGGATGAATAAAGGATTATCTTATCTGTTTGTTTTATATAGGAAAAGATAATAACATAAAACAAGATAGAAATGTATTAATCATAACGGAAAATCTTGCTTCTTGTGATTAAAAACAAGAAACAATAAACAAGCAAATGTAAAGTGAATCAGAAGCAAATGCTAGAATAAAATAGAAAACAATAAAGAGTAAAATAAGATTGTAAAATAAGTAAACTAATAAAGGAATAAATTGTAACACATTATATTGAACATTATTATTGACAATATTGAGAGTACTTTTCCACATGATGTAGTAAGTAATATATGACACATGATACTGATATTATTGTCCTTAGTGTCTAATGTTTCAGCTGTCCTTCCTGCAGGAGAAGGAGGGAAGAGTCCTCTCTGACACCTCAAGTTTTCAACGTTTCGTCTGACTAGCACCCCAAAACCTGTATATATATTTAATTTACAATGGTTTAAGGCAGCAAATCTTCTTCTTTGCCCTTTGAATACAATATTATTTTGCACTTTTATATAAATATATCCAACTGATAGAGAGGGGTGTCCATTAAAGTGATTGGTTTAATCCCTGGCTCCTCCTGTTCATGTGTCCTCGGGCAAGATATTGCACCACAACTCTCACTGCTGTGTTGTGTGAAGTATTCAGCGGGAGAACAATCCTGTCCCTCTAGTTTCAATTTTTCTTGACAGTCTTGTAAAGTGCAGGATGTGACTGAAGTCAAAGCATGTTAAGTTTAAAGCAGGCAGGGAAGTGGTGCAAAAGCAAAACACAGCAGGTGTACGACTCGTGTGTTTGTGCAGTCCACCTGCATCCACTTTCATATGTGTGATGTATTGTGATAACATATGATACATATATATTCACACCACAGAGCAACACTAATGTGATACTGTGACAGCAGCCATTCATTTTATGCATACATATTACTTTTGACACCTAGATTTTACTGCATATATCCTAAGACCTTTTCAAGCTCTGCAAGTTTCTATTTGATGTCCATGGTGAGAGGAAGTGAAAGAAACCAAAATCACACGAGTGGTGGCGACAACATTTGGTAAAACTGAACTTTAAATAGTACATGGACCTATTAAAGTCAAACACAATCTCTCCTAGCCTGTCACACTAATATTCATAGGCTTGGAGTGTGTGTTCTCTATGCATTAAATTAAATGATGGTCAGACTGTTTCATGCAACACTCGATTGAATTTGCACACTGGAGTCATCTGGTGTTGCTGAAAACAGGAAGCAGCACTGATGTGTGCTCTTGCTGTGTGTCTGCCCTCCCCTTGCCATCTTCAGGAAGATGTTGACGGTCTGAGAGTAACTGTCAGCCAGACTGTTTCAGTGTCACCGTGAAGGCAGAAAAGGATCCTTCGAGAATGGTAAGTAAAACTGATGCAATTGCTTGAAAGATGTTTCTTTTCTGTTGAAATGTGTTGGATTTGACAAACTGTCATTCACAGGCATTTGTGTAAACATACATTTTTTTGCTTTAAAAATTGCGACACAAGTCGACCATCCCCCGCGCTCTCTCATACAGGAAACTACATTCTTGCATGTTGCAGCAAAAAAACAGAACACTTCCTGCCCTCAATATGTCAGAATAGTGTTATGAATGTTTAATGCACACATGCAAGGCGGATAGAGACCTCAACGCCTGAATAGAATAGACATTTCTCACCGCCTGTCTTTGTTTCTGTTTCTGGCCTGTAGACCAACCACCTTAACTTTATCAAGGGCTGTTTTGATATTTCTTAGATTGATGTGATGTCAGTGATATATTTTTTACACCATTTTGCAGTCAAGCTCTCTGGTTGTGTGTGAGGTGGATGAAACTCTGAAAGATAAGCTGAAAAAGTTTAGGTTTCGAAAAGAGACCACCAATGCTGCCATACTAAGTGAGTACTAAAGACGACCGTTACTTGCATAACTCCACCCTAACACATTTGTAACGTGATTAACACTAATTCAAATGCCATGCAAATATCAGTGCATCACCAAATATCAAAGAGAACCAAAAGCCTAAATATCAATTCTCATTTCCCAGTGAAAATAGACATGGTGAAACAGCTTGTTATCCTCGAGGAGGAATATGAGGCAAGTACAATTTCGTAATTCGGTTGTTGACTATTTGGTTGGTTCATTCTGCTTTAAAAGTAACTTCAACTCAACTTTGTCTTTTAGGATATCTCACTGGATATGTTGAGAGATGAACTTCCAGAGCGGCAACCCAGATATCCTGACTGAAAGTCTTTTTTAACATAACTAAGTCCTCAAATTCACACAAAGTTCTCTGCAAAACCTGTGACAATCAGTATTTTAATTCTCTTTTAAGTTGACCTTCCTTGACGGTAGTGAACGTTCATTGTCTACAGCTACAAATATGTCCATGCTGATGGGAGGGTGTCTTACCCTCTGTGCTTCATATTCTCCAGTCCAATGGGTGAGTATTTACCATCTGTTAAATCAAGAAGAATCTCTCTCTTTATATTAAGATGCTGAAGACAGAATGACTTAACAGCCAGGACTGAAATGCACTTAATATTATAATTTAATGTAGCAATGATGTATGTTGGTCAAATTACAGAATCACTTGGAAAAAATGTCAATTTCATTTTAACAGGATGTAAGCCTGAGCAACAGATGATGTACGCAGGCAGCAAGAACAGACTGGTCCAAGCTGCAGAGCTCACAAAGGTAAAAATCTCAAAATGATGTATGGAATATTTAACTCCAGTGGTATGTTAGAAGAAGATCTAAAATCAGTATTTACTGTCATTAAAAGAAATTCTTCTTTGGAATTTTTTTTTTTTTTACATTTCTCTTAAACTATAGCTGTCAATCACCAGTCTTTAATAAGGCAATTAACTGAATGTAGACCAAAGCCTAATTATTATCTATCTTACTATTACTATCTTTTTTGGCAAGCTGTTCGGCAGGTTTTTCATATTTTTAGATGCTTCATTTTTTTATTATGATTCTTCTACCTCACAATTTATTAGCAATAATCTTGACTTTTGATGATCTAATATCTATATCTCCATCCTCCTTCATCATATCTTTATCTTCTTTGCTTTACTTTGTGAGGTGTTTGAAACGAGAAACGCAGATGACCTGACAGAAGAATGGCTGAAGAAGCAGCTGGAATTTTTCCGCTGAATACGCATCTCCTATGTCTCCAGTACTATCAGTTTTTGTCTTTGTGAAACATGCTCGTCGATTTTAATGTTCAATTGTTCTGCATGTTATTGCAATTAAATGACTTGCTGTCTTAATTTGTCAGTTTTGCACTGAAGTCCATCATTTCGACATGAAAAACTTGTGACTAAACAAATCAAATCTCTAATAATGTTAAAATGGAGCACAGACCTGTACTTCTTGGGCTGACTGTAAAATAAGCTTTGACCACCAGGTTTCTTACAAAATGTCTCCTGCATTTTATTGTCAGATTCAAAGCCATTAACACAATGACATGTCGAAAGCTGAGAGAGAGAAGAAAAAAAAAAAAAACTTTTACATGATCCTGTACTGAATATCTGACAGACAAAAACAGAGGAATGGTGTATACATAGCTACTCAAGTTAAATCTACAAATAAAAACTGGATTGAAGAGAGACATCCCCGGTTCAAAACCAATTAGCATCTCGCACACAAAATTCATTTGATATCTGCAATCAGCGAGAAAAATACAGCCCCGGCCTGAGCTAACATCATGGGTCAGCGACAGGGTAACACTGCCATGTTTGGAGCAGAACGTACAAAGACGGTGGGCGGTCACCACCACGCTGTCTGGATCACAGATCTTATTCACTGTCACTGGCATCACTGGAATCTGAGCCTCTCTCGCTTCCACTTCCGCTCTGCGCTCTCTCCGAGTGGTCGCTGCTGCGGTCGCTGCGTGCCGGGGAGGCGCTGCGACTCCTGCTGCCCCCTCTGTTCCCCCCCTCGTCATCGCTCCCGCTGCCCTCGTCCCCGCTGCTCCTGGCTGAGTTCTTGGGCTCGTTGTCGTCGCTGTCGTCATCGCTGCCGAAGATCTCCTCCTCGTCTCGCATCTCCCTGGTCCTCTCCTCGCCACTTTCACTTCCGCTGGCGCTTGCCTTTCTCCTGCGCTTTCCTCTGTCCTCGTCCTCTTCGTCGTCGTCTCCCCTTTGTTCGCGGTCTTCATCGTCCCTCTCAGATTCACTCCCAGAGTTCTCTGCCTCACTGCCGCTGCCTTTGTCCTTGTCATCGCCTGGAGGAAATAAGTCAAATATCACAGACAGAAATAGACACCGATTAAAAACATGTCATCATTGCAGATGGTGAATGACTACAATGCATTGTAGAAATAGTACAAATTAAGTAGAAAACTGACCAGAGTCCTGCATGTCCTTATCAATGTCAATGTCTTCCTCTTCATCTTCTGGCTCATGGTTCTCCAGCTGAGCTTTACGTGCTTCCTGAGAATTATAATGAAATGCAGTCAGTTATCAGCACACTGCTGCTGCTGCTGCTGAATCCAAGTTTATCTATAATGTTATGACAGCTTAGATTAGCTGAGCCAAGTTAGATAGCATCGATGTACACCTTGTGGAGGAACCACCATCTTCAGTCTATGATAAATGTGATTTCCTAAACTTATGTGTTTTCTAAAAAAATATATTTAACTTACTGAAATAAACAGTACCCTTTCATTACACAGGAAATAATGATAAAACAGTCACTAATCTAATCTAAATTTTTCCTTCCAACAACAAAGTACAGTCCAGTAAGTGGTAAGAGTAAAAAATGTTTTTGTCTAACATCAAGAAAAAGAGTAAATAGTGTGTGTGCTCACCTGGGCTTCGAGCTCCTTCTCGTTCATATCTCTGTGCTTACACACCAGCACAGCGTTTGTGGTCGACTGTGCTCCAGCCTTGGCTCTCCTCTTGCTCAGACGCACCCTGCAGGTCAGATGAAAAAAAGCCATCAGATGACAAGGCATTTCTCATGAAAGTCTCATGTGTCATGGTGGTTGGAGCTGTTTTGTTTTGTACATTACCAATTACCACCAACAAATGTAAAGCATTACAATCTACACTTGCGCTTGATCGAAACAAATATGCTGCAATTATTCCTGTAAAAAGAAAATCTCCCTTTCTTCATGCTGAGGTGCAATAACAAGTCTCTTCTCTGATCAGTGACTTACCTTGTCTCGAGCTCGTTGTAGTAAACCCCATCTCCATCTCTGAAGATAAAGAAGTAGTTCTCTTCATAACCCTTGCTGGCTTTGTTCTTCACATTCCAGTTGTACTCCCTGGCTATCTTGTAATCATACCTGAAAAACAGAAAACAAAATGCATAATGATTATTTCCATGATATAAAAATTCAAACAAGCAAATCAGAGAAACAAGGTGATTCTTAAAAGCAGCACAGAGATCCATGATGAAATATTTTAACGTACAGATCTTCAGGCATGTAATCCATTCCCTCTTCGAAGTCTCTCTTGCGCTTGCGAATTGTGTCTTCATTGGGCAAGAAGTAGGCCACAAACTGGTTTCCTTCCTCATCCATCATACCTCTGTATTGAAGAGACACAAAATGTAAAATAGTATTTATGCAAAAATGTTACTGTGGAAACACACATGAACATGACAGGTATATTTCAGACACCTGATCATGGCCTGAGACATCATTTCCACTCCAGCTGGTCCTGATATGTCTTTCGGTGCAGGATCAGAGTCAAAGATGACCTGAGCACATGGGTTGATCCACATCTGGGGAAAGAAAACTTTTGTAATTTTTTTTTTAGAAGTTCTTTAAGTTCCAAGTTGTCAGTTTAAGGTAAGTTTACAAAAAAAAAACGCCACTAATGAAACAACGTTTTTACAGCTGTATGTAAATTTGTTGTATTTTATTGTGAAATGTTTGTGACATTTCTCAAAATAATAAACTGAGAGAAATGATAGCTCACCTTGAAGTCAGGGAACACAGGTAGTACCTCCACAGGGGTAACTCTGGGTTTACTGTAGTGCTGTGTAATCTGGATGGAAACATCGACACATTTACAAACAATAGTTCTTTTTTTTTAACCTAACAATGGAAGTCGATCAAGAATATTTTTGCATTTTGGGTTATTGTGCCAATTTGCATCTGTCAGCTGACCATTCCAGCCTTCTACTGCACAGAGCAGCTCCACAGCAATAGCTGAGTTTTACGCTTACTCACTGGTTTCTGTGCATCCTCAAATGTCTTCTCAATAGCAGAAATCTGGCTGTCTCTGTCCTTGTAGATTTCTTCCTCTGTGAATTGCTGTTTGACAGACACGCCAATCCTAAACACAAAACATGTCACAGTTATACACACATACAAAATCACAGTAATATGCAAGGCCATTCCAAAGTGAACACACTGAGTGAACTTACTTGACTTCCACTTTCTCATTAGAGACGCCATATCTGTTAAACTCTGTAGAAATATACTCTGTCTTTCTCATCCACGGGACCACTTTGGCGTGCTGCTGTGACCTTATAGGGAAAAAGAAAGTTTAAAGTTCAAACAAAAAAATCTCCACATGAATCCACAATAACACAAAGCTGCCTCTTTAGCGGCCTTACCTCTTTGAACTGGATGGAGCCTGGATGTCCTCTTCCAGCAGTTTTTCATCAGCAGGATCCAACAGTACTGAAATTGAAAAAGATTTGGTTCAGTCTACAGAGACATTGAAAAAGAAGATCTGTCTCTGAAAACAGCGACAAACAGCATGTGACATGCAACAACACCTTGAGACTTACTACTGGGGTCTATGCGGTAGGTGTCTGGGTTGATGAGATCGATGGTGACCCCAAGGTCTGGCTCTGTCAGGAGCTCATGCTTGTGCTGCTTCTCTAGAGAAGTCGCTTTATACTGTACAAACCTGTCACAACAGAAAAATAAAACACAGATGTCAAGCTGTGCCCACGCTCACCCTGCTGTCCATGGACTGAGAAGCTGGATGTTTACCTGTGCTGATCAAAGGGATATGTGATGAATTTGGGGTCAAAAGGGATATCCGGCAGACTGTTGCAGTACTTCACACGACAGACCACCCCTGACCTGTCACAGACACAAAAAGCACAGGAAACACTGCTTTTAAAAAGAGGCATACTCCAGGTTGCTTACTCATGTATCAAAAGACTTAGAAACAGATTTATTGCAAAGTAGATTTTGACATACAAGGAATTTGTCTTGGTGTGTTTGTGCATAACAGATAGAAAAGCAGAACAAAGGATGATTGCAAGTACTGCAAGTAGCATAAAATAAATATAAAATAGACTATGAAAAAATATATTAAAATAAATATAAAGACAATATGACTGAAAAAGCTATATAGATTGTTGTGCAGGAATGTGCAAAATGTTTGCCATGTATGTATAAAAGTTCAAAGTATTCAAGTAAGTTGAGGAATAAATAATATTTGCATAATGTCAGATACAATATTGGTCTTCTACTTTAAATTAGGGTTGTGCAGTAAGATGGTATATTTAGCGTAAGAGATTTTGCCATGGGTTTACTTTACCATTCATTTTAATACCTGTGCTTGTATTAAACCAAGTTGTTTGATGTTGAGTTGATGGCTGACGTCTCTGAACAAAATGTTGCAGCTGCTTTTAATAAACTTAGTGCCTTAATTTACTGCATTAAATACTCATTAGAGCTAAATGTACTTACCTCTCTGGGACTGTTCTGTGTGAAGACGGCCGACTGAAAGGAAAACACAAATTGATCTCTGATAAATTAATAGCAAAATGTAACATAAAACATTTCATTGACATTTTATGTTTACTGTCATTAATAATCTCCTACTGTGTCATTCACCAGCTCATATGTTGTGCGTGGGTTGACAGATGGATGTCTATATTTTGTAAACAGAAAATCACTCGTTTCTACAGTTTGTATCCCACTGAAGATCTACACACTTATCTCTACTTTCGGTTCATTATTAAATGGCTAAATCAACCCTAAAATATGACACAGATGTAACACTTAAAACATTATAAAATGTGAGCTCACCCTGCAAACATGCACAAATAAGTCTCTTAAATACTCATCATTATATTATTCTTGCAGTATATGTGTATCTAAACATTGTAAAAGTGGTCATTTATTACCTATGACGAAATTAAAATGTTAATGTAATGTTATATAATTTGTAAAAAGCTATTTACTAACCTAAGGTAAGCCTGTCCAACACAACATTAGCAACGTCAGTTAGCATTCACACTAGCTAACCTTGGCTAGCTCACATAACATTTACTACCATCACCACAGTTTAAGCCATTTGATTTTCTTCTTCTTTAACTTACTACGCATGACTTTAAAGACCTGGTTTACTTCTTAAATTAATTTAAATAACGCTAAATAACACGATTTTCTTCACATCACGCTTGTTTGTTTGTGTAGCTTGCTAACTGCTACTGTTAGCTAAGGTTGGTGCAACTGAGCTAAATAATAAACAAACACTGAGTCGTTTCTGGCAGTAATATTGACATAAATTGTCTGATATGAATAAAAAGCTCGGTTAACTTATTTTTTCTGAAACTTACCTGTGGCCGTCTTCTCGTTGAGCTTGTGTCTGAATGGTCGGAGCCATGTTTACGTCAAACTTTTGTCTTTGTTTGTTTGCGCTCAAAATCAACACAAACACACCGGATGACAAACAAAACCCGTCGCCAGAGTAAAGCTACATGCAGATGTTTAATCCAACTACAATCGGAGTGTGTATCCAATTATTGCATGTTTATTTTAACAACCGGGAGGAGAGCAGAGTAACCCGGAACAAGATGAAGACTGAGGGCTTGATTTACTGTGAGCGCCCCCTGCTGCTCGGGGTGTGTCAGCTTCAGAGACATATCAAAATAAAACCTGCACTTCAAAAGACACTTCCATTTATTCAGCATTTCCATACAAAACAACACTGACATTGCTTGCTTCAGTTGCAAAAAGAAGACTGAAATTACCTGCTGGTTTTGTTCAAAAGTAAACCCTTTAATTGACAATCTCACAAGCTTGCAAAGATTTATATATCATAAAAGCGTCATTTCACTTTTATTTCATTCACTGATTTGACACATGATTCCTAACATTGGGTTATCTCTCCATATCTCACCCTGCTGTTATATGTCTGTCTTTAGACACACACACATTTGTGATATTGCTCTTTTCTGATGACAAAATCCACTTCCAGGGCTTTCAGATTTATCTTGTGATCTTCATCAGCATTGCAGTTGCCACGGAGATGGTTTAATTACCGCGCAAGCCCAGATTCAGCCATATTATAACAGATGGTTATAAAGGGATACATGATGACCTATCAAAATCCACCCGTGGACAAAGACCACAAGATGTGGCTGAAAGCTCTGGAAAATCTCCAAGAAGTGGACGAAGTGTTTGCACGTTAAAAATGAATCTTTATCCTCAAATACTGCAGTCCTTGTGGCGATGTTGTCTACTGAAGGTGACGGTGTTAGTGTGACAAATATAAACTCCTTGATTAAATTATGAACTCATCATAATCTGTAGTGTTCAGCCAAACCCAAGCACAATGCTCCACCACCTCAAATATTTAACATTAGCTCTTTGTTAAAGGTTGTGGCAGCAAACATACACTAGAACGTTTCATGATTGTTAATTACATTCATATGCCTAACTTAGAACATATTTACTGCAATCTGATATTTAAAAACACAAATATAGCTGCAGGCAGAAACAACTGTAGTTGCATAGAACGGCAGCATGACCAAAACAATGTCAATAAAAGTCTCAAAATGCGGTTAAAGGAAATAAAAGGAAGGTGCTCAACCTTCGTGAACCAAACGTTTCCTACTTTTATTCTATTCTGCTATTCTGGTGGGTGTGATACACATCAGTCATCCTTCTGCCCCTCAGCTGCGGCTTCACTCCTGCTGCACCTCTCCACCACTTATTAATAAAAGGAAAAACAGCTACTGCTTTTCATCTCACGTTCCTCAGTCACATAACTGCAACAGCCCTCTGTTGAGAGTCCTTTCAGCGGCACACTCGTTCTCGTCTCAGGTCTGCATCTCCGTCTGCATGTGGGTATCGACTCTATGAACGAGACAAGAGATTAAACTGTGCACACAAATGCAGGCAGCTCATATTTAATATATCATAAAAACAAAGTTCTTACCTGCTCAACATGTATATTAACTGTCCAGGATCATCTGCAAACACCCTGTAACATCAAAAGATTGGTTCCATTAACCAGTAATGTTCACTAACCCATGAACCGAGTACGCACAACACTGATTCCATAATGGACATTGCCCATTTGGTCTTAAGTGTTTTTCCATCCATCAGTTCAGGAAGGGCTCGAGGACTCTTAAAGGCTAAGTTTGGGTCCTATTAAGAAAACGGGGACAATGTTTTACCTGTCGACACGTATCAGTCTACGTTCTTTCTCTACTAGTGTTGCTAGAGAAAACAAAGTTATAGACCTGGGGTTAGTACCACAAAGTAAATTCAATATAATCTGTCTCTCTTTGTGTTAACTGCCTTCATTGATTGTGGGTAACTCTGAGTTTTCTAATCCAATTATCAGAGCGTTCATGTGAAAGATTTGTTCATTATAAGCAACATCATAATTTACCATTAATTTAATATTAAATGAGATAAAACAGTAATATACCTGTGGGAAGATTTGATTACAGCAAGAGCAAAACATGATATTCAATGAGGTGAAACATTTACATATCACACTGTAAGAATAGAAAAAGAAGTTGTAAACATATTTCTCTAATATGAAGTGAGTTTTTTTCTGCCATTTTGTCTGAGGTGGTGAACAAACATAACCAGAAGTTGCCAACGGAAACACATCTCTTACCCATCTCCCCAGTGGTAAAAGCCACGGTCTTGGTAGAACATGGACAGGAACAGCCAAACGCTTATCGTCTCGACCCAGAAGATAACAAACAGGAACCATAGCGACGTCAGCAGGACTTCACACAACATCCTGGAGCTCTGTGAGGACACCAGATATGCAACAGACATAAGAGATTAATTATGATCCTAATTATACTGTATAAAAAGCTGTCCTCTGTCTTTTTCCATGCATCAGAAGAATCAGAATCAGGTTTATTGCCAAGTATGTTTTTATATACATACACTGTCTTGTGTTGGTGCACAACAATGGATACATAGAAAAGTATAAGAAAAGGTAGATGCAAGTACTGCAAGTAGCATAAGTTAAATGTAAAATGAAACTGTAAAATGTTTAAAAATAAATGCAATATGTACAATATGGCTTTAGTGCAAAATATATTTGCTACGGATGTAAAAACGTCTACAGTATAAGACTAAGTTGAGGAATAATAAACAATGTTTTTTCACTTATCTATTATCCACATACTCCATTCATCATTGCTCTTATACTGTAACTGATTTATACTAATCCAATTCATGTGTGTAATATATTAAATACACACTATGTCATCAAATACTGCTACAAGCAGTAAAACCAGAATTACACAAATCGTAATCACTTTTTTGTTATATTAAAAGTATATAACATCAAAGGAGCTGGGTCAAGTAATGCACGTCAAAGGATTAAAATGTCAATTATAAAGGATATTTACAACAAATATTTGATGCTTCAGCAGCAACTTTTCAACATATAAAACACACATTAAAACACTTATCTTGGCTTGTTTTGTGCATCACTTGTGATCTTATTTATTTGCTGCTGAGTATGTATGTGCATGTTCATGTTGACACATTATTCTTTGTGAAACAGGCAGAATAACAACCACGTTGGAGATGTTTGTGTCTTTGCAGTCATTCACACACAGCAGTTGGTCCGCAGCCTCCACGCATGTTGATATTCACATCAGCTGTATTAGCAGCTACAGTTAACAAACACTTTTTTCGCGTAGCCAGTCGTTATATTTTAACTTTAGCTACTACGGAGTATATTTAAACACACCAAACGCAAATGTGCCAACGATTAAATTCGCGTTAAAGGAGGAATAAACAACGTGTTTTCACAGATAATGTCTCGTTAGCTTCACCAGTGTTGTTGTTAACGAGGCTAATGCTAATGCTAAATGTCCCGCTGCAGCTAGTGGAGTAAACAAATGTTGGTCGGTGCTGAGAGACTGTTTACTTACTCAGTTCAAAGACTCCCGAGGCGACATTTCTTCTCCAGACGAGCTAAATGTTTACCTTTGTTTACTTTGCCCGTCACACGCCGCATTCACTTCCGCTGCTGCGGCTCCCAAGCTGTGGTCCGCGGACCTACAGAGGCCCCATGTGACCTTCAGAGGTCCTGTCTGATTTTTTTTCTTCAAACACACAGAAAAAGCATCGAAATTATATTTCTATTATTATATTTCTATTATTATATTATATCAGGTGTGCTGTGGTACTTTCATGATCTGCCTTACAATATAATGGAAACTATTTCCACCAATGTGATGGAAAAAAAGATCCTATAAGTCATTATAGTGATAAACCAGACTGTTTCTAAATATGTATATTTATTTACATCTATTTATATTTATATATTTATCATTTATTTATATCGCATCTTTATATACAGTCAATGTACAAACCTTCTCAAAATAATGACTCAGTATCTCAAAATGAGACACCTTCTGAAAATGACTGACTCACTTGAAATAATGAAATGACCTTATATCTTAAAAATACTGGGTAGGTTTCTGAAAATAATTAGTTATATCAAAATAATGATTTTAGTATCTCAACATAATGACAAACGTCCTCAAAATAATGAGAAACTTTTTCAAAATGATAATTTACTTATCATGAAATAAAGACTTATGTCAGGTTCTCATTATTTTTAAGATAATACATCTCTATTTTGAGAGTTTTATTATTTTGAGATACTGATTCATTTCAACTCATTATACAATTTAAGTACTTTTCAGAAGCCCGATGATAAGGTTGTAACTTATCATCTACCTTTTGTCTATGGTTTGTGTTTTCATTATTGAGATATTGATCCAGGAAGTTTGAATCTGTGCATATGTTTCCAACTTTCAACGTTTTTGTCTGTTGTTGTAAATGAACAGACAAAAACTATGCTGCTATGTTTTGATGACATCTAGCTTAGCTGCTATGATTCTTATAAACTGCATCCACATTTTGGCCAATTCTATAATATTCTGTGTTTTACGGCTGATTCGAATATTATTATAAAATTTACGGATTGCGTCCATGCTTTCTGCAAATGGGAAATCACAGGACCTATAAACCCATGTTGAGATGCTGACTCATAATTCTGAGAAAGCTTCTCATCATAATGACTTACCGGATCTTTTCATTTTTCCATCACATTGGCAGAAATGGTCGCCCGTAACATAGCAACATGGAGCATAATAGCATATTTGAGGTACAAAATAAAAAACAAAATAAAACACAAGACGAGATATACTAAAATTACTTTATTACA
The DNA here is from genome assembly GCA_023238725.1 of Scortum barcoo. Taxonomy (NCBI): domain Eukaryota; kingdom Metazoa; phylum Chordata; class Actinopteri; order Centrarchiformes; family Terapontidae; genus Scortum; species Scortum barcoo. The sequence goes on along the minus strand of CM041552.1, from coordinate 9,331,217 downwards.
GCTGATTTCTGTTCAATATCCCTCTGCCAACACAATGGTAAATATAATACAAACAAAATAGTAAATTTGATCCTATTTTTATTCTGTTTTATGAATCTTTTTACACAATTTAAATCCACTTTTAGTACTTTACCATCTCTTATGTAGTATCTTTACAATCTCTCTGACATTCAATAACAAGTTCCACCATCTATACATTTTAATACAGGTTATGATTGTAGTGGTAATGTGCCAAAGAAGAATACTGACATCTTCAAAGAAATGCAATATCTTTTCATTATTTGCCTGTCACCACGTCATCTTTTCAAGCCTTTTTTAAATGTCTTTTTTATTTTTACTTTGGCCATTAGACCAGAACCAACTTGTTTTTATGTTTCATACATTTCATGCCGTCAGTCCAATGATAGGTAAAAAAAAAAAAACATGGAGATGAGACAATGCAGTGGTATCTGGGCATGGCAACTCAGGTATGGCACAGTGTTTGACCATAGTGAGGATCACCATTTTCTGTTGCCGATTCTCATTCAGTTTCCCATATGCTTTCAGTCAGTAGGACAAAATTTGACATCAAAATTAAAGTTTAAAAAAAAAAAAAAAAAATTAAATAAAAAATAAAATCCAGGATGTTGAAGGGCGTCTTACGACTGACAATGATTGACAAGAATATCCAGACTCCCTCACACACACAACACTGACGTTACAGTGAACGAAAACTGTGCATACAAACTTAAGGTTGGCATGGATGTGAGGTTGTTGATTGGCCTAACATTCAAACTCTTGGCCTTGGCTTTTGACTTAAGGTAAGAATCCAATCATGAGATATACATTCCCCTTTTCTTTACCAAATATTAAAAAAATCAGAAAAGAAATGATGAGTATAACCTGCCTACAGTAGCTGGAACTAGTCACCTGGCATTAAGAAAACTTTTGGGACCAAACCATATGTAACTTGATATAATGTATCATCTCTAGTTAGGTTATATACACATGGAAAATTAAAATCCAAACCTATTTAAAACAAAAACAAAACAAAAAAAAGACCCCAGCATTTGTGGGTCCTCAAATGTGATAGGAACATATCACAGCATTGACATTCAGAGAGCCAGCTTCTGAAAAGGTGGCTCTGAATCAGAGTGGAATGGGGACAAATGGTCAAACGTGTGCGTTGGGGAAGAACTAACTCTGCAGTGATGATTCTCCGAGATGGCTGGTTGACTAAATAGGTGCCATTTAAAAAAGGACATGACAGCAAATACATGCATGTGAGGTGTTCTGTCTGTGTACACAAAACCAAGAACATCTTCCAATGAGCTACGTCCAGACAACCCGGCACCGCTTTCACTGCGATAGCAAAAGGTTTGCTAATATCAGTGTGGTCTGTCAGTTAAATAAAGTTAGTTTTACAAATTATTTTCTTAAAATGTGAGTTTAGTCTTTAAATGTTTTCTTTAATAAAATATACACATATGAACATTTAACTCCAGCTTTGTGATTCAGGGGAGCACATATACCTTTATCTCTGGATCGTTCTCCTTAAAGGCCTTTTGAACAAAGTTTAACGTCTCTGAATGGAAATAGAAAGCCTAACTTGAACAGAGAGGCTGTTAAAATGTTACAGGGGCTGCCAACACAAACAGATATTATTAGAAGAGCTGCAAGAGCTACCAAAGGAAAACCTAAGTGCTTTTTGCCACATTTATTGTGTATTTGACTGTTTTCAAAGAGTGTGCGTTGACTCAGTTTTACATTTACAAGTACACGCTACAATGTGATCATACAAGCATGTGCTTGATTCAGACACCCTCCTGGGTTCTGATGAGATCGTGTAAGATTTAACTTTAGCACCTTTTGTTAGTGTTTTAACTTAACTGGGCCCCAACGTTTCTTAACAGTGTTGTAGTTTTCTTAGTAGTGCCAAGCCTGCTGTCATGGTCATGACAATTACCTTGAGCTATCTGCCGGAACAAAACTGTAGCAAAAACATTTCTAAAAAGGCTGCAGCATCCTCACATCCTGTTCAATCCAAATTCAACACGAGCAGAGGAGATAACCAATAACATCTACCCTCTCAAAACACACCAAGAGCCACGGAAAGGGGAAAAATGCTTTCACTCACATAATGTATGCTGACATACCCTAGGCCTTGTCTGTACTTGGGAAATTGCCCCCAAAAATCACGGCACAGGTTAGCTCGACTCCTCAACTTAACTACATACGTACCGACAAATCACTCATCCACCAGGTGCTTTGCGAAAAGTCAAATATTCATCTTACACACACTCAGCTGTATAAAGTGCTTTGAAAAAGGCAGCAGTTTTAAAAAGGCACTAATAAAAAAATCAATCAACATATCAATACTAAGATTGTTTTTGAAGGCAAATGAGTCTCTTTTCTTTTACTTCACACCTCCTCCTGTGATCGAATGACAATTACATTCTCTTTAACGCAGGGGTTTCCAAGTTCACCCCTGGAGTACCACCACTCTAAAGACCTAAAAATATAGTTAATGCTATACACAAATCATTTTCTATCTCTCACCCTTTGTAAGACTTTAACCAACTTTACTGCATACACAGTGAATATAAGAATCTGAGAAAAGTATATGGGAGCTCTGGAACTAAACTCACAGCTGTTAAAATAAACTGAAACATACACTGGTACTGATTACAAACTGATGATGAACTTAAAAATATGAAACTATAAACATCTGACTGATTTTAAAAGGTTTAAAGGCACTGTAGTAGTGTTGTAGCATAAGCCTGAAACAGTTAACATTAGTTTATTTGGCTTTGAATTTTTTAAAGCCTCATTTTGGCTGATAACTAGGAAATCAGGTAAAAAAAAAACAACTAATGACTGAAAAGGAGGCATCTAATTTATCACAATGACCATTACAGCAGGCTGGTATCACAACAACGACACGTTAGGTCTGCTGTGTTTGTTAACCACCGTCAGAGAATTGACCAGTGAATAACTGAATATGAATCGGCAGGGAGAAGGAATGGGGGTTTCTAAATAAAGATTAGTTTACTGTGATTGTTTGATACCACATTACGAAGGACAAAGTTAACACATGTCAAAGGCTTTTTAACATGTTTCATGTGCAAAATGAGAGCAATGGCTGTGAATAGCACAAAACATAGATTTAAAAAAATCTGTAAGAGAGAGCTGTAAATAAAAACAAATAGGAGTATTATTTGTTGACAGTCAAATTGCTTATGTAACATAAATTTAAAAGGATTCGTATGTGTGCCGATAAACTGCCGTGAGGATGGGCTGCGTCTCTTCCAGCCCTTTTGACCTGAGCAACATTTATTTCATCACACATCCACATCTGTACACGGGAGTAACGGAGGGGAGGTGTCGCAGAGAGAGCCGCCGCCGCAGAGCTCACCCAATACTCTGTCCCGCTGTGTTTGTAGGACTCTGCGTCTCTACGCTCAAACTCCAGGGCTGACGGGGTGGAGGGGGGTTTATGTGTAGGAGAGGTGTGACCCGTTAGATATCTGAGAGGTGACGCTGGTGCTCCTGCTCATGGCCTGCTCACTGCGCCCTCCCGCGGATGTCCTGCCCATTGCTTGGGGGCTGTTCTGTACACTGCTGCGGGAAACCAAAGATCCTGCCGACGAGTGACCCCACGGTGATGGAGCCCCGCCCCCCTGCATGCCCTGCCCCCAGCCCTGCTGCATAGATGCCCCTCCCAGACTGGAGTGATAGTGGTGATGGCTGCCTTGGTGGCTTGACCCTGTGCTCGAACCGCCACTGCCCCAGTGTGGCCCTTGAGAGCTCCCAGATGGGTGCTGCTGCTGATGGTGACTCCAGTTTCCTGGAGCCCCGGGAAAACTATTGCTGAGGCCCTCTGGGGAGATGTTTGCTAGCACCATGTTGCTGAAGCCCAGGCGCATGCTCTCAGAATCAAAAGCCTCTACTTCTCGGGCTTGGCGTTCCAGGAGGCTCCGGATTCGCTCCAGGCGTTCATTCTGCAAGGACACCATCTCCTCCTCAATCTACAGAAAAAGAAAAAGAACGTCAGTAAATCCCAATGCCCACATACAGTATGTGCTTCATAATTAGCAGATACACTTCACTGCACTGTGCTCTGAAGACATGACCTAACACCAGACAGTTCACTGTAAATATGTTAACTCTGTTAAGGAAAATAAATAATAAAATGAATGATGGCTGAGTTCCATTTCGCCTCTTCGGTTTCAGGGCTCTGGTGTTGTACATGCTGGCTCACTGTCACAGTTTCATGGCTTACAGGGACGTTTGAATTCAACAGAGCAACTCCTGAGCTTTTCCTACAATTATGCGCCAAAACATCTATTGTAAAAAAAACACATTGTTCAGTTACTCTTAAAAGCCGAGCACACCCCTGATACATATCCACAGGTGTTTTCACTTTTTTACTTAAACCTGTCCAGGTCTGAGCTGACATGTACTGACTGAGCTTAATTGAAATCTCTTTTACTCCTCTGTTAATTTTGTTGCACCTATTAATGCGGGACAAATTACCTGTGTGAGTGTGCTGGGCTTTTAAATTGAAAAAGTACCACTAAAACTCAAATTTAGCTAAAAATCAGTAAATTAGGCCACTTTAAAACTTCACATGAGAATACTTTATAGAGGACAACCTTCTGTTCCAGCAGGGCCCGTCGGAGTGACACCCTCTGCTCCAGGTCCTTCGTCTCACGGTCGTGCTGGGCATCCGTCTGCATCTTGATCTTGCTCTGGTAGGCGTTGAGAAGCTCCAGCTCCTGCTGTAGCTGCATTCGTAGGGCTTGGCATTGAGCCTCCTGAGTCTCATCCAGACGTAGCTAAGGATAGAGAAAAGATCTGGATCAGGATCCAAGGAGTAAAATACATACCCAGCCATAACTGCTCTGGACAAGTCATCTACAAAGGTGTCAAAATGTTCTACTGGGTGCCGCCTTTAGGATTCTATATTCCTGGTACTGCCAGACTCACCGCCTGAGTGGAAAGCATCTCGTTGATGGAGTGATCATACTGCTCTGCCAAGATGGCAAGTTTGCGGTGCTGCTCCTGCTTCAGCCGTTTAAGGACAGCCTTGTGCTCTGACTTTGGTGTGGTCTCCAACAGGTGGTTCCTCAGTGCTTTGTACTGCCTGGTCTGGATCTTACAAGTGTCCTGGAACTGCTTCTTGATCTGTAGCTCTTTGGACTACAACACAGAGAAAATGATTAAATGTTTTAAAAGCAAGCAGTAAACAACACAGAAACAGAACATAATTATCTACATTAGGCCTGTACAATCACTTTAGTTTTGGATGTAGAAATGGAAAACCAGGCATTATAAAATTCTGTGTCTACGGCTCAATGTTTCAGCATATCTAAGCTTACTTGAGATGAAGAAAAGGTCCGCCAGACAAATAATAATTTGCATATTAGAGAGATCCTACCAGTACTGAGAGCAGCATTTTATTATTATTGAAATTAGAGTATCTACTGAATATTCAATAAACATGCATGCTTCACGAGAGTTCTCACCTTGAGGCTTTTGGGTTGCTGGCGAACCTCCATAACGTGTTTGCGTCGAAGTTCCCTCTCCCTCCTCTTGTTGTACTCCTGCTGATTGGTGAGCTCTGTCTGGTGCTGCAGGCGGATCAGCTCGGCTCTTGTCTTTTGGATGGTGTTGAGCTGGCGAAACTCCAGCTCCTGCATGGACTCATGGTGCCGCAGAAGCATGGCATGTTCCAAGTCCTTCTGGGTCTGACGCTTGTTCAGCTCCTAATTATGTGCACATGGGGAGAAAAAAAATAAATAAATAACGCGGCACACATGAGCCAGTCATGCATCAAAGATAATTATATTTTAGTCTGTTAATTAATGAGTCAATATTTGAAACATCTAAGACCCTGGAGACGGGGTGCTGACCTCTCGTATTAGGTCCTTTTCGATATGGTGGCGAGCAATCAAGATCCTCCGCTTGAACCTGCGGCATTCCAACTCCAGGTACTGCCTCTGTCTGCGCTGTAAGTTGGCCTCCTCCTCTGCTTGGAAGTGCTGGAAGTTCTCCTTCTGCTTCGACAACCATTCCTGCTTTTCCTTCTTGGGTGTTGACTGGTTTTCATTCAACTCCTAAATGAAAGGAAAGATTGCAGGTCACTGCTATAACAGATTCATATACCTATTTGCTGATACTAAATAAACAGAAAAGCACAATTTTGGGGAATGATGTTTTTACCTCTTTGAGTTGTTCCTTGCGAAGTTTGTACTCTCGCTTCTGGGATTCTAGGAAGCTGTTGAGCTCTTTCTTCTGCTGACTCTGAATGTGTTGTTGGAACTTCTTTTCATCATTGGAAAATGTTTTTGCCTAACAGAAATACACACCATGATCACTTTGCTGCACATAACATAAAAGTCAGCGTTTCAGATATCTTACACACATAAACACGTAAAGGAGTTGACAGCATACATCTTTCTCCATGGACGCCTGGTGCTTCTTGATCAATTTCTCCATCTCCTGTGCAAAGCTATTCCTCTGGTTCTCCAGCTCCTTGTCCAGGCGAAGTCTGTGCTCATCCATCTCGGCCTTCAGCTTGTTTTCCAGAGCCATCAGCTGCTTCTGGTGCTGCCGCCTCATGCGCTTGTAGCCCAATATCTGCTCCCTTAACTCCGAATCCTGCTCATGTTCCTTAATCTGGCGAGTGAGCTGGCAAACACAAGACACATATCGAAATGTGAAAAGAACTGTTTTTTTGAGAGAACAATGAATAAGTGAGGCTGTATTATGTAACTGTGTGATTTTAAGACAATATGGGGAAAGTGGACTATTCTAATAATAAATGTTTCAAGCTGGATCACTGGCTTTTGATTATATACAAAATTACTACTTTCTACCCTTAAAGCAAAATGATTCAGTGATCACAAGGACAATATGTCAGAAGATTTTTGCCGCCCATGCCCCATGAATGTGGAAAATGCCCGCAGGGACACAAGCAGTTATTTAAGCCATCCTTATCTGATCTGCAAATACAATAACTGTGTTATTACCACTGAGGCTGTGCGTATAGTAGCAAAGTGTTCTCGGTTCCGCTTTGGCCGTGGAGTGTGTTCAGGTGGGGACTGTGGCTCAGTTGGCCGGGTATGGGGTTCTGACTCTTCGTTATAAGCCTGTTCCTCCTGAAAGGTAGGCAACAATGCAGAGAACATGTTAACGATACAGCAAAGCAATCATAAGCAGGCAAAATTATGTCCCATGTCGTATCTAAAATAAATGAAAAGACTCATGTAATAATGATGAAAACAATGAACACTACATAACAAGATAAAGCTACTTCTCACCGGTTTGAGGTGAATCACAGAGCTGTTGGACATGACTGTGTGGTCTCCCTCCATGTCCACCTCACTCTTATCATCGCCTGCATCTGTGAGACTGTTGACAGAGCTGCTCTGCGAACTGGCACTGATTGACATACTGGGAATGGATTGGTTGCTCCCCACGCTGTTCACTGTACCCGTCCGACTGACACTGTGTTCTGGCTCCTAAAAATAAAATACACTGCAATCAGTAACAAGGTTATAACAATGCTCATAGGATGACGATATTATAAAACACCACCCTGCTGAAAGAGAGAGATGCAAGCTAGTCACATGACCTACCTCCTCTTCATCTTGTGCCTCAGTTGTGGGGCCATTGTGGGCTTCCTGGAACAAGATCTTCTTCATTTTGCGATACTGCAGATTGTCCAGCTCCCGCACTGCATCCTTCGTCCGATTTATCAGGTCAATTAGAACCGATTCTGGTCGCTCACGCTGTACAAATGCATGCTGAAGAAAGAACACAGAAAAGATCTCTTGCATCAAAATCCTGAATTCTCATGTGGTAATAAAGATTAAAATTAAAGCACAACACAATTTTTGTATTCTTACCTTTAAGAGCTCCTCAGAGTTTGGCCTGTCCTGGGGAAATTTCTGAAGGCAAGAATCTACAAAGTTTCTGAAATAATCCGTCCTAGAGTTGAGAGATGAAATGTGGAAAAAGGACAGAATTGTAGTTATTTTATGGACACAAGTTTAAGAAACAAGCTCGTCTTAATTTAAACTGTAAACTTACCATTCACTGGACTGCAGCGTGGGGCTCTCATTCTGTGCTATGTGGTATAAGGCACTCATTGCATTCATGTTGAACAGTGGAGGCTTCCTCTCAGCTACAAACCAAGTAGCGGGTTACATCAAGGAGGCAGATGTTGGGAAGAAAAATTTAATTAAATGAGGAAGAAAGAGCAGCATTATTCAGTTACTGACCGACTAAGTGACCAAAATGAATGCTGGCTAGGAAATGTTTGCAGAAGTGTTAAAAGAGATGCATGTGGATGAGAGCAATGCAACAACAAATTAGAGTAAAAATCTTAGATATGACTCATGGCGAATAAAACAGTGACTGTACCTAATTCAATGCAGGTTATTCCCAAAGACCAAATGTCCACCTTTCCATCGTACTGACCCTCATCCATAGCTAAAATTACTTCTGGGGCCATCCTGAGGAAAAAACACATCCAGCAACACATCAAAACACCTAAAATGAAAATATAATAAATAATCTGCAGAAGTACACTGACATGACCCTTGAATATACATGTTCTGCAGCGTACCAATATGGAGTCCCAACGAAGGAGTTTGCAGGACAGGCGATGGAAGCAGAGCCAAAATCCGCGAGTTTTACCTGCCCTGGCTCCGTCAGCAAGATGTTTCCTGCCTTGATATCTCTGTCAAACACATAGGAGGAAATGATTACAGCTCCACGCAGTAGACAAAACGCCCGAAGACATAAGCACTCGGGGCCCAGCATGCTCCCAAACACTTGATACACTCACCGGTGAATCATGTTGTGGGAGTGAAGATAAGCCAACCCCTGAAGAGCACCATGGGTAATTGCAGCTATTTCAACTTCTTGCAGGGGTTTCTTGTGAACTGGAGGGGATACATTTACCAGCAGCGTTGTAAATCACAAAAAAGGTGACCAGGATAAAGTTCAAAGGGCAGACTACCTTCACAGCTTACAATCATGTAGCTTCATGCAATTATTAGCAGTTCAAAGATTTTCAACTGACCTTCCAACAAATCTGAAGCAGAGCCGAGACAATACTCCATTACCAGCTGCAATGAAACAAAGTGTACTGTGTGATTTTCCCTGCTCTTTATCAGTCAATGGTCAATTACATTTTAGAAATATAGCATCACCACCACTGACAGCTTACCCAGGCAGTGTGCTCTCGCAGGTAACATCCTTTGTACTCGATGCTGTTTGGGTGTTGTATTCTCTGCAGGAATTTCACCTCCTTGATTATGTCTTGCCATTTCTGCAAAGATGGTAAAAATCATAGGAACATAACCATAAACGAAAACTACCTTCATGAGTAAACGTAGTGTGAACAACTGCTTGTTATCAGGATATAGGTTAAAGTGAAAGCTATCATACCTCAGTGGACTGCTTTCCACTGTAAGACATCTTCTTGATGGCCACCACCTCATTTGTCCGCACATCCCGTGCCTGAATGATAAATACATAACATATTGGTGTGATGACTGTTTTCACTTAACTTTAACAATCATTTAAGTTTTAGTTTAGTGACTAAGGCTAGATGGGCTGCAGTTTAAGTACCATTTTTTAATATTTAGAGATTATGATGATTTATTTTGTCTGTACTTGCCTGTAAATCTTAAATGATGTCTTTTTGCATTATCAAAATACAAATTACTCTATGTGACAACATAGACTCAATGTAGCCGTTAGGGCAATGTGGCTCTGTATAACAACAAAAACTAAGACTTCTCTGTAAGCCAACAGGCATTAAGAATGAATGCTTCTAAATGCTCAGACATAATATCCACATCACAGAGAATATATAACCCATTTTAGTAAACACCTTATTCATATTAAGACAAAAATACAGCACCACAATTGCAAAAATGTATTGTAATACAAATGTTAATTTGCTGAATAATTTGTTAGAATGCTCTTCAATTGCCAAGTACTGAAACAAAACAGAACGATTTATCAACATCATCCCAATCATCTTCAAGGTGACAAAGCTCCAATCTTCAAGCCAACTCTGTTTAGACTTGACAGGTTTCTAGTGCTATGAGACAAGACTTTCCTCATTTTTGGGAGAGTAGTCATGGCAGGATTTATTTTATCCTCTGTCAGTGATCTTGAGGTAAACAATTGAATTACACCATTCATCTTACACAATACTATACCAGGCTGTATTTGCTTAACTGAGAAAGCGTTCATTTCTCTTTTTTTTTTTTTAGAAACCAGACCCCTATGTGTCCGCAAGGGCCAACACAGTGTTCTCATTGAAATGAATGCGGAGGCTGCATTTTTTGACACAGTTCCGGTGTCAGACTGAACATGGCCTTAGGCTCAGTCCACGGCCTCACATTGTGAAATACTCACAAAGTATACAGCACCAAAGCTGCCATGTCCAATCTCACGCAGATCTGCAAAGAGCTTTTCTGGGTCCTCCTTGAAGAAGAGATCAGCAATTTCAGGGTCCTTCAGGCTCCCCGCCCGACCGCAGTTGGGCATAATGGAAAGTGGGGGGGCACTGCCGCTGCCGCTGCCGCCAGGAACTATCTGGGTCTGCGACAGCGACTTGAAAGCCCCCACCGATGGCTCATCTGCAGGACAGTGGTCTCATATGTGTTCAGAGCTAAAAGCACAAAAGGAAAAGAAGAATGTGTAAAAAACACAACAGCAGACGAATGAGGTATCCTAATGTTTTCATGTGCTCCCAATCTAAATTAGAAGGATTGAATATTAATATTGAATGTACAATATATTCCAAAAGTGGTTTAAGATATTTAACATATTCTCTACCTTACTAATAGGTTCCTTCACAATGGCAATGCTGCCATATTAATACCATACCATACCATATTAATAATACTTGTTACAGTGAGAGGCAATGTGAAATGTGAATCTGTCTAAAACAACTATCTGCTACAGCAGAGCCCATCAACCTGAGAAGGCTACGCAAAACATGAACTGAACCATGATGTCAGGTGCAAATGTGGCCGGTCGGAAATCCTGAGGTAGCAAGAGATACGTCTCGTTTCCATAGTAACAGCAGCTACAGTAAGGAAATCAGTGTGCTGTATCCTGACAACCTCATCTCACACCTTCAGTGACTGGTATGTAGACAGCCAGATGTGAGGAGGATACAAAGATTCGTCTCACAGCCGACAATCTCCAGCTCGAACAAAGAAACTGAGGTGACAAGACACGCTGCTTCACTGCGAGATAGACGCCTGAACCGAAACAAAGCATTCCAGTGATACTTGTTAAACCTGTAAGTACTCGGTAAACACACACTGTCAAACATACCGAACATAGTCCATGTAATGTTCCTACGAGTAATTAAAGGGCCATCACACAAGAAATCATATTCCTATTTATCTTTACTGGTTTTCAGATATACACATCTACAACATTCAAATAAAATTTACTTAAATAATTTGTTTGTGTTGCTTACTGGGAAAATTAGAGTTAATAAACTTAAAAAAGCGGTGTGCCTTTTAAAAAATAATGCCCTGGTTACTCAGGATAATCCTTTAACCTTACTGGGTACAGATGTCATTGTGAACTGTCTTCTGAATGTACAGAAATACTGAAAATATCCACAGCAGGGTGTGTGAATTAACCTTATCTCAAGAGCTCACCCTGTCTGTCTGCCTGAATAGATACCACTGTTTGCTTTTTTAATTTTATTTAACCCTTACATACTGTTAGAGTCAAATTTGACCCGTTTTGACATTTGACAAAATACCCTAAACGTCATTCTTTTAGCCTGAACATTTGATGACTTTTCCTAAAGTGACCCAAAATACACAAAAATGAAAATATTTTAAAATGTTGTACTTTTGTACAGGTGCTACAAATTTCTGTACACTGAAGCTGTTTCGGGTCAAATTTGACCCGTACCTATTGAGATGGATTTTAGATCTACCAGTGTGGGTCAAATTCAAGGAAAATGGTGGTTTTAGGGAATCTTAAAACTGTGAAACAGTACAGGCCATGTTTTTGTGTGTTTTTAATGGGACAGACATGAGAGTTTAAGGGGGACCTCAACACAGTCACGAGACTTGGAGTTATGAAATCATGAACATGGGCGAATGTGTTCCCATCACATTCACCCAGCTTCCCACAGAGACAGACACCTTCAGGTCAGAGGACGCATTGACACAGACACAAGATCTGCACCTGAAAACACAAACACCTGCAATGTAATAAAACAATCTATAAAGCAACACATTTAAATCAATTTGTGTTGGGAGGATGGTGGTGGGGGGTTCATAACATTATAAAGGTACCTGAGCTACCATTTCAGTGACTGTCATCATGGCAACAGGCCCTTGATCTGATCTTCCCAGATGAGAGGGGTTGATAGTGATTTGGAGGAGGATGTGTCAGGAAGACAATGCAGAAGAAAACTCTGATTACACCCCTCTGATGAAGATGACTGTGATGGAGAGGATCAGGAAGCAAGGCAGATGTTTATGTTGAAAAAACAGTGCTATCTGTTGGTCCTTCCACGTCAAGTTGCAGGCAACTTCGAAATGACTCCAGGACCCACAAGACCGGACCATCTCCCATGCATCTGACATTTTGTCAACGTTCCAGCTCTTCCTCCATCCAGCCATTGAAAAAACTGTCATTGCAATGACAAACATGGAGGGGATTAATCATTATGGTCAAGAATGGAAGACCATGGATGTGACTGACCTACATGCCTACATGGGGCTTCTAATACTGGGTGGTGTGTACAGGTCGCGAGGTGAGACTGTTTCTAGTCTATGGGACACTGAGACGGGAAGACCAATAAATTGAACCACCATGTCCCTGGAAATGTTGTGTACCATACTGGTGGTTAAACATGGTTATATCATAAATTCCAACAGTTCCAGAATGTTAATGCCATTTTCAAATGAGCTAAAATATATTTAAATTATTATACCTTTTATGTTTTTATGTCTTATGTACAACAGGACTGGATACTGTGTAATAGTAGATGTTTTTCTCTAAAAACGAGTGTTGTAAATCTTAAAAAATACTCTCTCCCTTGCTCTCTGAAATATTTTTTAAAGGATTAATCATACATTTAATGATGTGACATAGGCTATTTAGACATTTTAAATAGATCTGTACTTTAAAATTTGGTATAGACACTAACTATGAGGGAATTATTGGGAATTTGGGAGTATGTAAGGGTTAAATTTAGGTCCACAACTCCACTGTCAGGCCTAAACCTTTAACTATTTACTGCCTATTAACTTGTTAATTAAACAGCTGTGCTGCTGTAATACAGATGTAGACTGTAAAAGATCACTGAGGAAAGTTTACTGAGTCCATGCGGCTCAGATGATCAGCTGCAAACAGATGCAGAGCTGACGCTAGAGTCACAAGACTTCGTTCCCAGCCTGGGAGAAACAGCCCCCAGTTCAAGCAGACATCTTTTGTCTCACAACAACAGCAACAGTGAACAACTCACTATTCCACACAGATGCAGCCACAGCCCTGAAATAAAGCCTCATTACCATGTGGGACTGTGCCTCTTTATTGCCATTGTCCTTTACAACATTGTCGCCCATGAATGAGCCTTGTTGTCATATCTCATGATGGCATTTTCGACTGTGGACATGTGAGCACAAAAGTGAGTGATGATAACTGATACCTTCATAAAACACCCTTTCGTCCAAGCTAGCTCACACACACATATGCACAAGAATGCAGCAGGACAGGACAACAAAGCTGGAGGGCAGGAATTCCCAATGTATGTCCTCATTGCGCCGTGTTTCTCAGCATTTCCTGTTCGCTTAGCCATAGGGAGGTAGGAAGGGGCCCTGGCGAACATGTTGACTAGTGATTATCTGTCTGTCTTGGCTCAACAGCAGTGGCAATCCTTTCAGACAGAAAATGTGCTATATTAATTAAGTGTGATATCATACATCTGATTTATCTTTACAACGCACAACTGTGATCACACATCAAGTCAGTATGCGCTTTAAACTCATCAGTAAAGTTCAGTTATTTTCCTTTTGATGCTCCAAATCAATAGCACAAAAAAAAAAAAAAATCACATTAAGCATTAATGTTGTCTTTACCACACATGTCAAAGAGTATTATAATATCTTAGTCAAAGTGTGTTCCTGTACAGGCCTTACAGTACATATAGTATCCGGCACATTGCAAATACTCTTTAAATACCCTTCAAAGATACTGTGAACTTCTTTGGAAAACAATCTGTACAGTTTTTATTTAAATAACCCATATCACACATATTATCTTCATATCGCACATGTTGTCTTTATCCTATTTCATTCTATCTGATATGCTTTTTCGATGCCGCTGCCTACTTTCTAATCTTATACGCTTGATTCTTATATTTAATTAATACTTCTGACTTGAAGTACTCACTTATATTTTGCTTCATACTATGTTTATAGTTTTCACACCAGCATATCAAGATAAATTCCTGGTATGTGAAAATCTACTTGGTAATAAACCTGACTGTGATAAATGGAGTTAGATGGCATTTGGGCCTCATCAGAGTCAATCTATAATGGCACAGACTTGTAAATATAATGCTGATACTGCTCTAGAAAACAATACAAAGAGCCTTAAAAGTGTAAAATAAACTATAATGTGTGGGGATAAGCGATCAGCCCAGTCTTTACCTGCTGTGTTGTGCCCAGAGTTACCTGTGGCTAGGTGGGTCAACACCTCACTGGAGTTGCACCACAACAGGGAATTAGGAGAGAGTTGTCACTTTCCCAAAAGGCTGTTTTAGCAGTCACACACACACGGGCAGGTAACAAAAGCCACAAACAACAAAGTCTGAAAGCTTGAGACTCAACAAACGAGGAGGTTTGAGCCAACTTAACGAGAAGCTAAGCTAACTTACGTGTCATATGATCACACAATTCAAGCTAATGCTGCTGCTTATTTTCTTTCCCAACCACAACATTTAACACCAACCGTAAAGCAACTTTGGGAGTCGTTTACTTGACATTGGACTAAATTATCCGGCTCCTCCATGGTGATGGTGTGCTATATTGGGTTAGCCATTTAGCCGAAACTCACCCTCTCCCTGACAGGCCAGCTCTCAGCACTCTCGCCGTGGATTTCAACACAGTTTGGGATTATAAAAAGTCTCCTTCCCGTTTCATCCCCCGGGGGCCGCGGAGGTTTTAACACGCCGTCTCCTCTCCTTTACAGACGCTGTCAGTCGACTATATGTTAAAAAAAAGGGAGCGGATTTGTGAGGTTATTGTGGTTTTTTTGTATTTGAAAAAAATAAAAAAACAAAATCCCCACCCTCGAAGTGTCCGAGGGAGCCAGAGGAGTCTGATCCGCACTCCCAGGCAGCTCCAAAGATGGCTGCCGAGCGCCGCACCGCCGCCTCCCTTCGTGAAAACACGTCGGTGAGGAGGGAGAGAGTGAGGGAAGTTCAAACAGCTCCCGAAAAAAAAAAACACAAACAGACGCGAAAACAAACCCGGGTGCCACAAGAGCTGTCCTTACTAAAATAATACAAATAAACTAAAAAACGGTGGGGGTTTAACGTGGCATGCTAACAGGACAGCGGGGTGGTTGAGCGGCGGCTGCAGTTCCGCCCTGCCTGCTGCCTGCTGGAGTTGCAGTAAACTCTCTCTGACCCAAAAACATCCAGAGGCGGAGACATCATTAAAAACACTGGGCCTGTAATAATATACTGCAGGAGAAATACTCTCATATTCACTTAAAAAAAAAAACAACAAAAAAAAAACATATATATAAGTGCAAGCTGGCTATATCAAAAACCACGTGAAATTAACTTTTTGCACATACATTTTGCCCTCTTGAGAGATGATATTTTTTACCAACTCTCTTCTCCCATCACTTTCTATTGTATATCCCATTGTTTATCTCTGATTAGTTGTATATTTACTTAGTTGTAAAATGTATATTTTAATTGTATAATTTATATTTTAGGTTTAGCAGGTTTAGAAGATGGGTGGATATTTTAGGTCTATATTACTTAAGTACTATTATTTATTTTTATTTCTTTTCTCTATTTTTTGCTTGAGTGGATCTATTCTTGTTAATATTTTTGAGCTTTGTTTGTAGGGAGCCTGAGATTTAATAATTTCATTGCCAATGATTGCTCGATGTATGTTGTTGTGGGTATGATAATAAATGCTTGAAATGGTACATATATAAAGTAACAAGAGAAAGACAAACAAACAAACTTACTTACTTTAGTACAAGATCAGAGAGACTTTAGTGAAGTTTAGTGTTTGTCTTTTTGCCTCTGGAGAGCATGAATGTGGTCAGTATATTTTGTGATAATCTGGCACCTTTTTTAAACTGTTATTTTATTGTCAATTTAATGCTTATGTACAAGAGCATGCTGGCTTGATGGTGGCACCAGAGAAAAAAGTACTCAAAAACATAATAATATATTTACGAGGTACCATAAATATTAATGGAAAAGTTGAAAACATTGTTGTTCATAAACATATTGTTAAAGAAGGTGTTTTGATCTAATTTTGTCTAAAATAAAAGATCATTATTACTAAAATCTTTAGGAAATGAGTCTATGTGTCTATATGCTGGTCTTGGGGTTGATAGATGATCAACCAACATCTCCGTCTGAGGCCCAAAAACACATGAAAGAGCACAGACAGAAACAAATTTGGGGGATTGCATTCATTTGCATTTTCAAATGAACTCTGTCGTAAACATTGCTGCTTCAGGTATTTTACAAGTGGAAGTACTGTAACAGTACTGACAATCAGCAGCACAAAGGCCGGGTTCTGGAAGATATCCAGGGGGGACTGAATGTGTAGATGGTACTTATGTCATACCTAAAGAATCCTTCATCAGCAGACCAGCAGTGTGAAATTTTCCCTTCAGGCAGTGCATGATAGCCAGCTATTGTTTACTAATGCATTGATTCACAGCACTTTGTGGGCTTGTGCATGATGGAACAGTGTACAGAGGAAGCCTCTTCTTTTAGTTAAAGCTCTCTCTCTCTCTCTCTCTCTCTCTCTCTCTCTCTCTCTCTCTCTCTCTCACCATCACTATTTGCATGGTAACTCAGCCTGTACAATAACCTACCCGTTGCAAGGCCACCCAACAAATAACAAAGTTCTACTCAAGTTTTCAAGTCTTCAGGGGCTTTTGGATCTATTTGAGGCAAGTAGAGGGAGCTGCATTGCTTTGACAAGCTTCCTTTTCAGGGGATGCACACCATCCGTGTGTCTCCATGTGTGTCTCCATGAAGAGAGGAGATCCTGGGAGATCTCCTCTTTTCACAGTTACATAAGGTTTCTTGTTAGATTTGACTCATCACACTCTCTCTTTTAAATATTCTCTTTTTTTCTCTGTTCTCTCTCACCTGGTCTGATCTCCTAATACATCTTCTTCAAGGTCGCATCATTCTACAAATATAAAACCTCTGTATTTTCAGTGCTGAAGTCACTGATTCCTAGAATACACAGCCATGCTGGTAGTTTCTGCAAGAGATAAGGCCAATGATCTGTCATTTATTAGGGGTTCAAGCAGCATTGCGGGAGACCTATTCTTCTTCTTCTTTTTCTTCTTCTCATTATTATTATTATTATTATTATTATTATTATTATTATTATTATTATTATTATTATTATTATTATTATTATATTATTATTATTATCATATTGGTTATGTATGTGAAACAGACTACACTTTGTGATGCACAACATGTCTCAGAGATATTTGTGATAAAGGGACAACAAATTATATCAATACAGTAACAAAATCGGAAAATATATTAAACTAATTCATTTTTAAGTATCTGTAAACAAATAAGCCCTCATGGTATTCAGTAGTACTGTGAAGTTTTAATACTCTGATCTAATATAGAATATAACATGAATACATGAATATATCTATATAGAAATATAACAAATCTGCTTTCTGCATTTGGCCACAAGTTCGCTTCCACATCAGTCCTTATTCCCTGTCTTGTGGAGAATGAACCTTGTTTTGCATGTCTGATCCATCCCTGACTATCTTCTGCAGGTATGCCCAGACTTCAGGCATTCATTAGTTCCAAGAGGGACATTTGATCGTGTGGTTACCAGTCATAAATTTTCCATCCCCATGGGGAAAATAATTCCTCTGTGATTTTATTAGTTAATTGTTTGTTGTATTATTACTGTGATTCTGTAAAGTAACTAAACTTATCAAACAAAATAAAGAAATAAATGTAGTGGTGTAAGAAGTACATTATTTTCCGGATGAACTGCTTTTGGGAAATAATTTATACTTTTAGATTTTATAAATGAAACAACCAGAGAAGGAAAAAGTCTTCATCTTCATAAAGACAGAAGTCATAATATGATGATGGGTCTCAAGCAGATGTTGCTTCATCTGAAGAGGTGCAAAATATGACTTATATTATCTTATAAATTATTATACGATTAATGTAGGCCTTATTTATTTAATCATATTATATGAGTTGTCATCATTTTGATACCCTTCAATTTACACTACCAGTCAAAAGTTTGGACACACCTTCTCATTCAATGGTTTTTCTTTATTTTCTTTATTATTTTTGACATTGTAGATTAATACTGAAGACATCAAAACTATAAAGAGAACACATATGGAATTATGTAGTAAAGAAAAAAGTATTAAACAAACCAGAATATGTTTTATATTTTAGATTCGTCAAAGTAGCCACCTTTTGATTTGATGACAGCTTTGCACACTCTTGGCTTTCTCTCAATCAGCTTCATGAGGTGGTCACCTGGAATGGTTTTCAATTAACAGGTGTGCCTTTCCAAGGGTTCATTTGTGGAACTTGTTTTCAAAACTATGAAAGAACACAATAAAAAAATAAAGAAAAATATTAAATGAGAAGGTGTGTAAGGTGTGTAAACTTTTGACTGGTGATGTATGTTTGTCTTTAAAACATGGCTTGGACAGAATATTCACTGAATAGACTCATGTCACATGTACTGTAGTATTAATCTGACTCACTTGTCCTTATGAGTTTTACAAATAATAACAATAATAATCCATATGCAGTTATTTGTTTTGATAGAATATTTGCTTTGAATGTATTTTTCTTAAGCTTTAACAGGCTGATAATATTTCTTATATTTCACTTTGATTATACATAATATGATTATATGTACAAAAAAAACTAAACACTAACACTAAACACCAAATTTAATAATAAGATTAATGATAGGATATTGTAATCTACTTTACCTCATATGTGAAGAATGTTATGGTCTTGTTTTCCTTGGCTTCTGCTTAAATTGTATGCAGTCAATGGAGTAATATAATCCAGTATTAAGTCATTCAAAGTCATATGTAAAATCCATCCCACAAATATCATGACCACATAATCATAACCTAGGCTTTTATTTTGAAGCCACAACCTCTAAAGACACGCCCGTTTTATGACGTCACTGTTAGTGCGGAAGTAAACGTGCAGGCTGTCCCACATGGTGAAAATGGCTGCTAACGGGGAGAAGCAGCAGGGCCACAGACCCGGCGTATATAAACAGAAGAATAAAGGCCACAAACATGGCAAGCACCGGACGAAAGGTGAAATCGAGAGAGAAAACAAAGGTGAGCTCTCATGAAAGTCGAAGTGTTACTTTAAAAACTGTTGTGTTAGCTTGTGGCTGTGGCTCTGCAAACACACGTGTTGAGTTTTCTGGTTAATTTAGAGGTGACAGCAGCTCAGTATAAAATGTGTTACATATAAATCAAGATTTTCTACATAGTTTTCTGTAAGTGGAGGTAATTGGTAATTAATCTGTTGGTGACACCTTTTTACAGTAGATACATCATGATCATTTAAAGCACCAACCAGGCCTCCCCCATCAAAATATCGTTGTCAAAGCATTTCATGGAGGGTTTCAAACACCGCAACTGTACATACTTATGTTAACTTCAAATTATGTCACTGTAGCCGATAAATACAGTGCCACCAAGACCGTAAGCACTGTAGCTTTTATATATTCATACCATGTCATTTGATATTGTACTCTCATAAAACAACATACACAAATACAGTTGGGAAGTTATTGGGAAATTATAGCTTGAGGGAATATTTAGTAACTTTTGGCTCAGATGGTTCTGAGTTGGAAACATAAACATTAACATGATCTTAAGTGTGCAGACGTGAACAGAAGATCCATTTGAACAGTCAGGACAGGAATGAACAGCAGCTCAGTTAACAAAGACGACTCAATATTTAAGTTTCATGTATTATGTACGACTGATTATGTCTGTCCATGGTTATTTGTCAGCTGTTGGCTCACAGGGATGTCTCTGTCCACAAAATCTTAACTAATTTCCATGTGTTTTATCTCTGAGTTAGTTATTTACAGAAGATCCTTATATCAAGTAAATATTGTGAATTTCCCCACTGTAGGACTAATAATGGAATATCATATCTTATTTATCTCTTCTGATGTTAAGTTGTTACTTGCTGAGAGAGTTGTCGATTGAACGCTGTGGTAATTGTTTAGATTATTATGATGTTTGTGTGTCAATTCTTTACATCCACAGACATTTAAAAGTGATGACTTGAACCATGGCCTCAAAAATGATCATTTAAATCAACACCTAATTTTGAATCTAAGAATAAAAAAAAATCTTTATAAGCTCAGCAAAGAAAAGAGGTAGCTGGTTGTATTGGATTTCACTGAACTGTACAGGTGTTTTTTGATATATTGTCCACCGCCGATTGTATGTTTTAAAGCAGCAACAATATTGTACACATCAGTCATGACTTCAGTATCCTGCAGAAAGCCATGTGAATATTGTGTTTGCACAATATTCACATATCTGCTGCAGCTTTACTAACAGCTTGTAGTTACATCGCGTGTTTGGCCTCAGAGGCGCATTCAAGCTCAGCAGACATTTAAATATTGAATTTTAAAAACTGGTATGGTTTGATACATTGGGTATGTAATGATGAATGAATGAATGTAATGACTTCAGATGAGTATATAAAGCTGACACCTGTGTTTACTTGCACATATTAACATGACGCAGAATGGCACATGATGCAGGACTGCCTGGCTATTGTCATTGTAAGGCTGTCTTACAACTTAAAATCCCTGTGTTGGACTGTATCTCAGGGAGAGTGTCAGTGACAGCCCTTACTAAAAAACAGAGGAGGGAACAGAAGAAGATGGACAGAAGGCACAAAGCCAGCCAGCTACGCAGGAACAAGAAAGACATGGTATTTTTTTTTTTTAATTCCACATAAAGAATATTTTTCTTTGAATTCTTGGTTGGTGTTGCAGAGTGTCCATGTGTTATGTCTCACTAGGTCCTGACAGAAAAGCGACGTCTTGGCAGCAGGGACGGTCCTCCCCATTTGGTCGCCGTAGTGTCCCTCCATGCTGGGGTCGACACCAACGCTGTTACCAAACTTCTGCGCGGGGAGGGTGCTGGAGGTATCGTACATCAGGAGCAGTGCGTCAGTGGCATCAGTGACAGTTTTGGGCTGATTCTTCCTCGTTTTAAACAAAGGTTCATCTTTCTTAACCAGAGCACATGTAAGTATCGAGTGATGTCGAACAGTTATTGCCTCCAAAAAACAAAAGAACTGAGTTAAAGAAAGTTAAATCTAGTATTAATAGATTTTCAGACCTCAGTGATTTGACTAAAACTGTTTATGGTGAAATGAAAGTATTTCGTTACATATCAATTTAAAGTTTTAAATTAAGTATTAGTTTAAGTATTTATAGATTGCAATATATATTATGTCTTCGTTTTGCTGTTATTAGCATTATGATGTCCCACTCTGAAGCTTCTCTGATGGTTTCTTTGGGCAGCTGACATGCACTCCCTGCTGGATGTGGCAAAGATTGCAGATAGCCTTGTGTTTGTGCTGGACTCTACTGAAGGCTGGGACAGCTATGGAGATCACTGTCTGTCCTGCCTCTTTGCCCAGGGCCTCCCCAGCCATGGTAGGTATAAACATGAACACACTGCTGGAGCTTTTACACTCCTCTCCTCTCTTGATACTGGGACGGAATGCTCTTGGGATATTTTTTGCATATAATTTCAGATTTTTATTGATTTATTTTCAGCTACATTTTCCTAAGCCCTTGTCTCTCTGTCCCTGTGTAGCACTGGTGTGTCAGGGTGTGTCTGATCTTCCCGTGAAGAAAAGGGTTGAGTCCAGGAGAGCGCTGTCAAAGATCACCGAGATCCGTTTTCCCGACGCTCGTCTCTTCCCGCTGGATTCGGAGCAGGATGCCACTCTACTTCTCAGACACCTGGGCACTCAGAGACAGAGAAAGCTTGGCTTCCGCTCCAGGCGTCCACATCTTTTGGCTCAGCACGTCACCTTCACACCGAACAGCTCCACAGAGGGGACAGGCGGTGGACCCACTGGCCTGGGAACCCTCTGCGTCTCTGGGTATGTCCGTGGCCGTCCTCTGCGAGCGGACAGACTGGTGCACATCAGTGGACACGGAGACTTTCAGCTCAGTCAGATTGACGCTCCAGTAGACCCTCTTCCCGTCAACATAACAACAGCCAGACCAGCGAAGCCTGGCAAGGGAGGAGATGTCGACATGCTGGTGGGTGTTTTTGAACTCAAACTTATTGCTTAGATTTTATTGGTCAGAATTTTTTAACTTAAAAATTGGAAAATTCTTCATTTTCTTGGAAATAAAATGTTTCCTCACATGCATTTATTTATTTATTGTTAGAGACTTGAAATATTAGAGGCAGAATCATGTCGGTTATTTGACAACAAAATAAAGCAGTCATGGTATTGATTACAATAAATTACTTTGGCAAATTTAAATATCAGATTTTCCTACTGAAGTCTAATGAAAGAAAAGAGTAGCTGAATGGTTTGGTCCTCGAACGGATGAGTCGACTTTCAGCACTTTGGTTTAGGATGATTTGTCCAGTTATTTTAATCTTAATGTTCCATATTTACCACAATCATCTGTGTTTCTCACAGGATGGAGGTGACGATGAGGCTCCAGTGCGGGTGCTCATGAAAACCGACCCATCCAGCAGGGAGAGCCTGCAGGCAGAGGCTGAGGTGGACCCCATGGAGGGAGAGCAGACGTGGCCAACAGAGTCAGAGCTGATGGAAGCTGAAGGTGCAGAGAGAATTTACACAAAACAACATTTTGAAATGACACAACTGGTAGGATGAGGACAAGGCATCGTTCAGTGTAGGGGTTAGAGTTGTAACATCTGGTTTGATTTTATTAATGAGTATGGTGCTGTTTCGTTTTTGGAGCAGTCCTGTTGTAGTCGTATCAACACCAAGATATCACTGTGAGATGAGTCACCTTGAATCAACTGAGGAAACTTTCTAAAAATTAAAGCTCATCTACCAGTTGTTGTTGACATTTGCCCTGATGTGACATCTTGGAATCAGTCTGATGAACATTTACAAAATGCATTTGATGGATAAATATGACCAGTGAGTTTTTATTTGGCTCAAAACAAAATGAAAATGCACATAGCAATATTTTTATTATCCCTCCAGTACCTGATACAGCTTAAAAACACCTCTGGCAACCAGAAATGAAACACGATAAGACAGGACTAAATATTTCTTTGCTGTTTCTGCTGCCGTTCAGAGGCCAGGAAGAACAAACGTGTGATGAAGGTCCCTAAAGGAACCTCAGACTACCAGGCCATGTGGATTGTTGACGAGGAGGAGAATGGCGAGCTCGACGAAGAAAGCAGTGACGACGACGATGACAATGACGACATGTTGGATGAGGCCATGGACGGAGAGGATGAAGAGAATAACTCTCAGGTACACATTCAAAGTATCCCTGGGCATTTTCAGCCTTTTTACCACAGACTGTGGAGAGAGTTGCAACAAGAATCGATCATTATCTTTGGCCTACTGAATACCTCCTTTAAAATTTCAGTTGACACTTCTGGTTTGAGATCAACAGCTGAGTCGTGGTTGGGATATTTAGACTGAATACAAGAGGAATTCATGGGGCAGTATGAAAACACAAGACACAAACAGATATGCAGAGAGACACTCGGACACACAGACACAATGATTGTATACCGAGGTGAAAATTGACTTTGGGTGATGGGTGTTAACTAACTTAAAATTGTGAATTGATCAGTTAGTGGTTAAGTCCATAAATGTATGGACAAGTTGAGGACAGAAGCAAGTTTACAGATCCCACTGATGTCATTTTTTTTTGTAGATTTTTCTCTAAACAAGTAAAAAAAATAGAACAGGGATTTATTGGCATTATTATAGTAATAGGAGAAAATGCTCAAACCGTCATCTGGTAGAAGCTTGAGTCTAGAAATGTTTTGGCATTCATGATTATTTAAAATATTATTTGGTTATTAAAGAATTAATTAATTTTCCTTTTTTGTTACTGATTTATCTGGAAATAGATTCAGCACAAGTTGAGTCTGAACTTTCCTTTTTCAAAGAGAGTTTGTTCAGCTGCTCCCTGTTGTCATAGCAACAGTGCGGCGCGCTCTCCTGGAGGATGTGGAGGACAGTAATGTGCGGAGAAGCCACGGAGTCCGAGTGTCAGTGGTTCCGGGGGCCGGCGCGGTGCATACGTGACCCGCGGTCGGTGCACCTCTTAACTGAGAGGCACTGTTTGTTTTCTCAGTTTCTGTCTCTGGCGTGTAGTGCCAGGCTGCTCACCACAACAATAGTGTTTGGAGTCCCGAGAGAAGCCTCCTGTCTTCCTGTCCTGTGAACAGAGCTTCCCGTCTGGATGAAGGGAGGGGTCGACCATTTATTTATTTCCAGCTCTGCTTGAAAAGAAGCCGGGAAAACTTTCCTTATGCAATGGGTGCATTACGATTTGTGATTGTTATTAGCATGCGTTTGATGTCAAGGTTAGCGCACAGGCATACGTATTTGGGAGAGGGTAACAATAGGGAAAAGGGTACTTCAAATGATAATGATTATTATTATTATTGCAGCGGGGATGTTGGAAAGGTTGTGAATCAACCCCATGCTGGGCGCTTTCCCCTCATGTGTCTGGCTCTTGCCTGCAATTTGCCAGTCGAGGGAGCATTGCAGAGCATGTCGTCTTTGATTATTCACTTCCTCACGCAAACACACATTGTTTATGGAGGTCGAATTTCTAGATATTGAGAGAAGGAATGTCTGGAAACACCGGAGACGGTCGTTCGTAGACAAACTGGGAACGGCTGAAAATTTAAATGTATGCAAACAAGGGTTTCCCATCGTCTTATCGCATTCACACACAAACACAAATACTATTATGCACTGTACAGGTTTGCTGTCATTGTGGCTGGGTCGGTCTTTGTTTATGTTTGGCTATTATACAATTACGGTTTCTATACTTAGAATCTTTTTGACCACGCTTGTGTTCCCGACGTGTGTCTGGTCATTGTTTGTGAATCAGGAAAAAGAAAGTTGTGCATGTGTAAAGATTGCACTATTACTTCTACAGAACAGAGACACTTGTTCATATGCATATATCTGGCGTAAGTGTTGAACACACAAAAGGGTTGCACGTTAAAATCTTTGAACATGGGAAAGCCACTCGCAGTGCAGGTAAAGTTAAAGGGTTTAGTTCATCAAATTTACAAAAGGCTTTTGGCTTGAGATTGTGATGATGTTTTCTCATCTAAAGATTTTTGTGCATTTTTGTTTTTAACTGACCACCTTACAAACTGAACCAAATGACACTGATGGATATTTTAGATTTTTTTGTGCACGTCATTTCATTCCAGTCTGATGCTTTCAAATCAGGAACTACAATGTCACAAATGAAGTGACACTGTATCTCCTCTGTTCAGGAGCCAGGTTCAGGTTGTGCCTCAGAAGAAGAGGAAGAGGAAGAGGAGGAAGGAAGAAGAAGTGTGCTCCACAGAGCGAACTGGAGCAGATCAGCGCTACGATGAGCACATGGATGAGGCCGCAGAAGAAGAAGGCTTAAAACGCTACCGTGAAGCTCGGGCCAATGAAATGTTTCCCGACGAGGTGGACACACCTCTTGATGTTGCAGCTAGAATCAGGTCAGTTCTGCTGTTTTTCTTTTTTTTTTTTTTTTTTTTTTAAATGAAGGATGAGGCGTGGAATTAAATCTAATTCTGTGATTACGTCGTCTCATTTAACTCTTTCCTCTGTGTTTAGGTTTCAGCGCTACAGAGGCCTCAAAAGTTTCCGCTCTTCGCCCTGGGACCCCATGGAAAACTTGCCAATCAACTACTCGCGGATCTTCCAGTTTCAGAGCTTTGACCGCACTCGCCGCCGCATACTGACCGAGGCTGCGGATGAGGAAGATGGAGCCATGGTAAAAACAAAAAAAAGTGACTGTCTTTGTAAATGCACTTGTTGGATATTAAATTTGTGGCTTCACTCACTCTGCCGCCTCTCCTGTTTCAGGTGGGCTGGTATGTTACGCTGCACATCATTGACGTGCCTTATTCCGTGATGGAGAGTGTGCAGTCAGGCAGACCTCTGATGTTGGTGTCTTTATTACCCCACGAACAGAAGGTATCGATCCGCAGTTTTGACATCTGAACGTCTTAATTTATAACCATCCTTTTGAAATAAAGTCACAGAATTATTGTTCTTTCCTTTCTTGGCCTCATCGCTTCTTTTTTTTTTTTTTGTTTTTTTTTTTTTGTGCACAGATGTCAGTGATGCACGCGTCTTAGTGAGGAGACACCCCAGCAATACAGAGCCGATCAAATCCAAAGAGGAGCTGGTGTTTCACTGTGGATTTCGGCGGTTCCGGGCCTCCCCCATCTTCTCTCAGCACACCTCAGGTAGAACACCGCTAAATCGAGCAAACAGGCCCCCAGGCAAACTCCTGTTTCAACCTTAATCTCTTTTTGATGAAACAATGTTTTTTTCTTAAATTGATCCAGTACATTATCTAGAAGAACTGATAGTGATAAACAATCCCAAAGAAAATGAGCTCAGGAGAGATGATTTTTCTAGGAGTTTAGTGATGCTCTTATCCAAAGCGGCTCACAATCACGAGGGTTCAGCGTCTTTGTTTGACATTCGACATCATTATGGATTTGCTGTTGCTTCCTCAAATATCTATTAGGAGAACGATTGTCCAAGCAAGCGGTCTGAAACCGATTTAGCTGCTTGATACGCTGTAGTAAATAAATTATTGAATGATGAACTCGGCTCCGCTCCTCCCCAGCTGACAAACACAAGATGGAGCGCTTCCTCCGGCCAGACGCCCCCACCGTGGTGTCGGTGTATGCCCCCATCACCTTTCCGCCCGCTGGAGTCTTGCTCTTCAAACAGAGGAATGATGGTGAGATGAAAATGAGTTGATTTCATTAGTGGTCTGGCTGCCCTGATTTTTAAACTTTTGACCATGCTTTCTGTTGTTTCTTTAATTGTGTCATTGAATCATACACTTAGGCTAATTCTCTTCTGGTATTTGAGCTTGTGTTCTTGTCACTGTGTCTTTCTAGGTATCCAAGACCTTGTGGCTACAGGCAGTCTGCTCAGCTGTGATCCTCAGCGTGTTGTGCTGAAGAGAATTGTACTGAGCGGGCACCCTTTCAAAATTAACCGGCGCTCTGCGGTTGTCCGCTACATGTTCTTCAACAGGGGTGAGAAGCTGCTGTCATGTTTTTTTTTTTTCTCACTACAATTACAAAATATTATGTAACGTTTGACCTCTCTACGCCTATTGGCTTTTGTGGTTTACTCTTGTTTCTTTCTGTGACAGATGACATCATGTGGTTCAAGCCAGTGGAGCTGCGGACAAAGTGGGGTCGAAGAGGCCACATCAAGGAGGCTTTAGGTGAGAAAAACTTGAATACAAAACGGAGCATCTGCAGCTTTGATCAATGTTTTGTTTTTTTTTTGTTCGTTTTTTTTTTAATCTCCTGTGAATTCTCACTTCTCTAATTTTTTCAGGAACACACGGCCACATGAAGTGCGTATTTGATAACCAGCTGCGCTCTCAAGACACAGTTTTGATGAATTTGTACAAGAGAGTGTATCCTCGCTGGACATATGACCCCTATGTGCCCTTGCCTTTAACCTGGGTCAAGAGGGAGGGCACTGTGGACATGGATGACTTGGACATGGAGTAGTGCATGGACAACATGAGCATGCAAGATACAGACACAGGACACGTATTAACAATATACCTTACATCAGTGCAACCACATGACATTTTCAATAAGTAAAATGTCTGTTAAATAAAGATATTTTGATCCTAAATATCTCCTGTTGTCCACTTTGTTCCAGTAAGCGGTTGTGCTTTGCTTGCTTCTGATTCTGTTTTGACCACTAGGTGGCAGTGATAAATAAGAATTCACAAAGCTTCCTCATTACTTTGTTGGACGACTGTCGACTTGTTTGCCATCGGTCAAAAATATTTGACTACCCCTGTACAAAGAGCTAAGTATATGTTGAGTACTTCGTGATTGAACAAATAATTAGGGCTGTTACCATGGCAACTGGCAGGTCAATAATAGTTTCATTAGTCATATATCAAGCACATTACACTGGCAACTCTTTGAAGTGATGCAGATGTGGCTAAAAGCCTGCAGCCACATTAAAATGTACTAACTGGGACAAAATCATTATATAGATAATGTTTGAGGAATGTCAGGAACTTTAATCACGGAGAAAGAACTCCCAAGTTGTACTTTAAAGCAAAAATTCTTGTTCAGAAATCTCAGTAAATGACTTGTGGCCTTTGAGATTTTGACAAATAGCAGCTGTCAGATTCACTTATTTATATAATCTTTTATCACAAACACGCCTCAGTGTTCTTTACAGAAAAAAAGAGGCTACCAAGACCTAATTAATCACCCATCTCGGAATGAATTTAATACAGTATGAAACAACATGAAGCACAAAACACGAGACTTCTCGACCTGTTTAAGCTATTTTAAGCTACGTGGCATCAACTTTATTTCAGAGCGAGGGCAAGAGAGCAAATAACAGCTTTAAAAACAGTTATTCTCTAAACACACTTGCTACACTTCCCTGTACCCTGTTATTCATTGATATACAAGTGGTATGCCTAAAATTGTATGAACATCTAAAAGTAGAAGTATTTATAGAACTTTGCCTGCTACCAGCAGTATACACCCCTACACACACACTCTTTCTTTTCTCGCTTTCTTACCTTGGTGGTCTTGCCCTGACCTGAAGCCTCCTTTTCAGCTTTAGTCAACTCACACACACACACACACACACACACACACTTATACACTCAAATCACAACCTCTGTTGTCTTCGGTCTGAAGCTGAAATGCTTTGCAGTTGTGTGTCCTCCCCTGCGCCATGCTTTCTTGCTTGAGGAAAATACTCATTTATGAATTGCAATATTTATCATAAAACTGAGCCCTTGCATGCTTGCAGCAACATGATTCATCCTCGGGGCTGTGTTGGGACCGCACTACAGAGGCATGCCAATATGTCTGGGAAACCAGAAGGTGAAGACTTTGGGATGGAGCGGAGAACATGATCCAAGAAACAAAGGGGAGCAAAAGTTCACCGTGTGCATTTTCATTTGATTACGGTGGAAAAAGCTAAAGAAAAAAGATAATACAATCGGGGAAAGACTAATGTTTCTGTTGCCCATGGGGGGCAAGCTGGGAGCGCTGGACAATTTTGTGGTAACACTCAATTTATTTCTGTCTTGTATGTGTATTAAGGCAAGGGCACAGTTACAGTGATGTGTTGAACACATCTTGTTAAGGCGGAGGGGAGGGGTGGTGTGTGTTCTGCTGGCCAGCAGTTCATAGCGAGGGGAGGGGGGAATTCAATACCCCCTTGATGGAGAATGCTCTTAAAGTAACACATGTACAAAAATGGTATTGGAGTTTAGATGTGTACGCTGCATTTTTCTCTGACACTATCAATTTGAAACAGATAAACATTTAGCTGCTTGGGGACCAACTGCGACGTGGTAAGGCTGAATCCAGCCCATAAGTGAAGTGTGTGTTTGGCACAGGCCCGTGTCAGAAGACGTGAACGCTGGTGACTTAGTGCTGTTGGGATCAGGAATGTCTTGTGGTTCCCAGTTCACTGCCACCACACTTAGTTGGCTCCCACTGAAGATATAATGGGTGAGAGATTTTTCCGTTGGATGTGGATAAAGAAACGGAAGGAGAGAAAAGGGGCAGTGAGGGAGTGAGCGATAAGGGAAGAGCCAGTTGATGTTCAGCATGAATAAAACCAGAAGTGGTGGGAGGAAGCAGTCAAAGGAATGCAAAAAAGGGGGATACATAGAATTTGAAAATTAAAATAAAAAGTTAGTGGGTGAGAGAGAGAGAGAAAGTGGGAGAGTGAAATGGAAGAGTGTGAGAGTCTGAGGCGGTGTGGGCGAGGGAGTAGGAGAGCAAGAGTGGCTGGCGTTTATGGATTGCAGATGTGGCGCTATGGGGTTT
Source organism: Scortum barcoo (assembly GCA_023238725.1). Taxonomy (NCBI): domain Eukaryota; kingdom Metazoa; phylum Chordata; class Actinopteri; order Centrarchiformes; family Terapontidae; genus Scortum; species Scortum barcoo. The sequence goes on along the minus strand of CM041552.1, from coordinate 9,300,809 downwards.
TGGCAGGGGCCGTGCGCGCCTGAATCCTGCACCGGCTGGGTGGCACCGGGGTGAGAGGGAGGTCACTGCACCGCAGCACACAGCCCATAAAACACTGAGAGTAGTGGGGGAGAGGAGGGAAAGAGAATAGGCCTCAAATACACACTAACCCAGGAGTGCAGGGCAGTGGGGGTGAGCAGATCACACTTTGGGTTCATGCACGCAAAGGCATACCAAAACATCCTGCATATGTTGAGTCAGGCTTCCAATAAAGCCATAGGTTAACGCATAACACTTAGCATGAAGAGGAGAGCTGATAAGCTTATCTGAAATTTAATAAGGATGAACCCTCTGTAGACACCTCCCCCGGCCATAAAAAATCACACCATCTTCGCTGTTAAAAGGAAATTTTCCACTTCTGTACGCATTAATGGTGAATTTATTACAAGTGACTTTGACAAGATTACAGAAGAGAAGCAAGCCAGCCACGTGTAGAGCAAAAGTGGTCGTCTACTGTCTGTTCTCCCAGGTTCATCCCCCCACTTGCCCATAAATTCTGCCATTCCTCTCTCTGTCCTCATTACTCCTCATCATTCCACATCGTCCTCAGGAAGCAGCAGTGGATTGTGGAAGAAAGTTACCAGAGATGGTGTTGGCAAACTTGCAGATTAAAAATACAGAAAACACAAACAGTTTCTTTTTATTCTTCTTTTTCCGAGGAAATCGTTTTCTTTCGCATTTGATGCCCAGTGCAGCTGCAGCGTCCTGATGTTGGAGAGGGAACAATTCACTGCAGAAATTTGCAATCAAGGCCAGTGAGTGTTTGATTGGCGACAGAGCCGAGAGTGTTGTTCACACCCTCTCTGCACAAAGGGTTTCAAGTAGCCTATTGTCTGCTTATAGTCACAATTTTTCAACATTCAAGGTATGAGTGATGCTGGCCAGCATATTAATATGACCTACTGTACTTTGAGATCCCAAGTTGGCATTATATACACACTAAAAATGATTAGAACTTTGTTTGTGATCCTTAAATACATTTTACTGTAAATAAGTCCTCACTTAAAGTAAAATTCCAAATGCAGTATCTGCAGCTGAGTGCACTAAACACAATTCAGGCATATATTTCTTACCAACTTCTTTAGAGAGAAAGAGCTGACAAGCTACGTGAAGCGATACAGTCCAAGTGCTAAGGGGCTTTGTGACATCAAATAATAAAGCAAATGGCTTAAGGACACAAGTCATAAAATGAAAATATTTTTACAAATCTGTCAACAGACAGAATATATCTTTCATATCTCATATCTTTCGAAGTTATCACGATTTTGATCTGGCTGACAAATCCTCCTTTAAAACAGAGCCTGGTGTCTATACATGTTCAGACACCTGTTGGTTTGACAGCCATGCAGAGCCACAGTGCCAACAGCGTAGATGTGCTTCAAATGAGCCACTTACAGGCAAGAAATGTTAAACCCTCTGTAATTTTGACACTAGTGCCACCTGTAGGCAAAATTTTTTACTCTGGGAAGAGCAGGGCACACACTGCTGTTAGCTAGGTCCTCAGATATTTAACATCCACTTGAGGGTAGTTTGAAAAAGTGATGTTTAATTAGTATATGGTTAAATTGTTAAAAGTAAAATGTCACACACAAAAGACAACGGCAGGTGGCGTGAGTGTTGAAATTATAGCAGTTTCTATTTTCTTGCCAGTAGCAGGCAACAATGACACCTCTACATCTGCCGATCTTAATATCTGCTGTTATGATTTTTCTGTCCTATAGGTGGAACATATTGGCACAAACTCAGAGAGGTAGTACTTGTCATTGGCTAAACAGCTCCCCTTGTGGAGAATCTGCAGCCAACTAAATGAGAACGAGTTGGTTTGCTTTTGAGTCATAAGTGGGCTCCACATGGTGCTTTGCATAGAAAACGTACAATACAATACTCTGATTGTGTTTACTTGACTGAAAATGTTCATTCATGCCAAACAGAAATACTTTAGTGAAATGCTTTTAATCTCGAAAGACAGTTCATGATGGTACTTAGGTAAACACTTTTGTTTTGTTTTTTTTCAATTCTGAGAACTGATTTTGTTGCAACATGAAACCAAATGACAGCACCACTATCAAATAGTAAAACAAACTAAAACTGGCTCAAGTGTTTTTGGAAACGTGAAGCTTTGCGCCGTCCTGCCCGTGAAAACCTTTGAGGAACATCTCATTGCGCTCTCCTGTTTGTGTAGGTGCTGCCTGACAATACTTTCGCATTAGGTCAGCTCTGTTTTTCTCTTTCTTTTGTGATATTCTTCCTTCCCTCTCTTGTTCCCCTTTTTTCTCCCCCTTAGCCTGGTCCTGACTCCCTGGTTCCTGGGGCCTGGCCAAGGCGTGTGTCCCTGGAGGAGCCAGAGAAGAGATGGAGAGAGAGGGGGCAGCAAGGGGGTGCGGAGACCGACTCCAAAACCACAGCTGCAGCAGCCTCTCCTTCCCCTCTCCTTCTCCTTTCCTCTCCTCTCCTCTAATGCCTCCCCTCCTCGCCTGGCACCCTCCCCAGCTCTGCCATTAATCAGAGGGGAAGGGTATTTCAGTGCATGTGCGCTCGTGTGCGTGAGGGAGAAGAGATGCTGACTGTGTGAGTGGCTAACAGAGTGTTTATGCGCGTCTCTGTGTGTGTGCTGATAGAGAGCTGGATGGGTCGGTATGATGATGGTATGGAGACCAGGACCTCACAACAAAGCTGCAGAGTTCACCCAGAGAACAAAAGGGGGAGGGAGGGAGGTTGACAGACATAAAGCCTGGTGAGCAGATTGGGACTGCCAGCAACTAAAAGAAAGAGTTAGCTGATCTGCAGAAGATTTTTATTTTTTTTATTTTTTTGCGTCACAGGAACAATCTGAAAATCCTTCTGACTGAGATCCTTCCGACACTTTTGGCCGAAGGTGTTTCAACCGCACCTGCACATAAATGTAAACTAGGCGAACCAGGCAGTTCATGACCTGACATGTTAACAAATCGCATCGAGGTTCCCTTCGAGGTATACCGCTTGCCCTCCATCAGCCCCCTGATTATCCAGGTGGGAGTAAAATCTAAAAAAAAAGATAAAATTTCCAACCTGCTCTGCTCTCAGCCCCCCCCCAACGGGCCTCCCAGAGTGCTTTTCTGCTGACATCACTGCACAGAGACCTGGCAAGCCAATCTCTCCCCTGCTCTACCATTCCCCTCTCCGTGCTTCCTGCCCTGATGATGTCACACACCATATGGTTTTCAGCAGTATCAAGCCGGAAAAGAGATTTAGTCAGTGGAGAGGAGAAGGAGAGAGAAGGAGGAGGGCTGGAACAGGGCGCAGGTCGGACACAGAAAACAAAAGGTTCGCTCTTCCCCCTTGTGTGAGTGGAAGGAGGAGGTGAGGGGGCGAGAGGGGAACGGCTGCACTGTGTGAGGCTAATGAGGAGAGACCAGGGAGCAGAGACCATGCATTGGACAGCCATATGCTGTGCAGACGGCCACCGGACCGGACCTGCACACAAACACACGTGCAGAGATACACACGTTCAAACAGAGCCTCACACTCACAGTGCAAAAGTAGGCAGGACAAAGCTAACAAGGCCAAGCTGGTAAACAAGGTTGACGTGTGCGCGCCTTGACCTTCAGTGATTCCATATTAATAACATGCTTCATGAGGTAAAGAGTTCTTTTGTTGTCTCGTTTCATATTATTTCAAGTATTTGAGCTGCGATCGGTTTGCCAGAAACTTACATGGCGCCTTGTATGTGAAAGGGCTCACTGGTAGTCATAAACAGACTGAGGATTATCACCTGACTCTGCAGTTTCTCAGCTTTATGAAGCGTTTCAGCATCTTTTGGTTATTGTTTTTGGACACAGCGGGCAGCTGTTCTCCACAAAAAAAAAAAAAAAAAAACCCTGCAAAGCAACTGTTCGCTACCTGCTCGACACCAAACACTAAGACTGACACAGCTGGCGACGAGCTTGTGAACATAGTGGAGCATTTAGCTACTACTAAGGCAGACATTGGAGAAATATGGAGAAAACCACAGTAGGATGAAGGGTGAATACTGATCTTGCAGTCATCAGGTGGCCAAAAACATGACATTCAACTTTAAAATGTGATAATATGTGCGTCTTGTGATGACACCTTCTTATAGTCAAGGTTGAAAATTCATTCTTGACCTCGGAAACAGCGGCTGACACAACATTGTCAACACATGGTCCATTAAGTAACATTTCTACAGCTCTCAGTTGTATCACGTGATCTTCTTTAAATCTTTATTTCCGTAATGTCCTTAAAGCGCTTGAAAAGTGGACTCCCTGATAACCCTGAGGGAGATTCTGTGATATGATCGAAAACTCCACAGCAGCCGCTAACTTGACCTTAACATTGTTTTTCCATTTTTGAAAGTCCTTGTAATATGTACTGTGGCCCAAAGAATGAATCCTTCTTCCGCTGTCAGCTAAAGTCAAATGCTATAAGAGATTCAACTTTTTTGTACCCGTTGTCGGTTTAAAGGAATATTGAAAAGCTTATTTGTTTTGCAGAGAGTTATATGAGATGATCGATATCACTCTCATATCCAACAGGTAGATGTGAAGCGAGAGCCAGCAGGTGATTAGCTTAGCTCAGCATAAAGCAGGAGGAAATAGCTTGCATTGCTTTGTCAAAACCACCTCTAAAATGTAATAATTAGTCAGCTTTAGAGGTTGCTGTTTCCTCCTGTTTCCAGTGTTTATGTTAATCTAAATGAAATACCTGCAGGCTGTCGCTCCATATTTACTGCTCAGACATGAGAGAGGTACTGATATTCTCATCAAACTCTCAGCAAGAAAGTGAAAATCCGTGTTTCCTAAAATGTAAAAAAAAAAAAAAAAAAAAAAAAAAAAAGATTTTGTAAAAAGTGGTTATTGTGTTTCTTTTAAGTTTTCTATTTTATTGTAATCCATGTTCATCTTGCCAATTCACATGGCTAGTTAACAGACTGCCTACACAACAAACAACCTCATGTACCACCCTGATGGAGGCACGATAGCCAAAAATGTTTGAGACGTAAAACAAGATACGGTTCTCGAAACCAGAAACCATTTTGCATTCATACATGTTTCCCTTTGTGGAAAAACCAAAACAAAAAAAAAAGCAAGCATTTCTGATCTGGCTCTAATCATGGCATGATAATCGTCCATCACCAGCAGATGGGCAAACTAGAATAGCGAGCGAACGCACACAACAGCTCTGCTCAGTCAAATGACATGCCTTGCACGCCTTTGCTCTAAAGCTGTCGCAAAGCCACTCATTACAATGAATTAAGAGAGGCCTGTGTGTAAATGTTGAGCCTACCGTTCAATTTTTGGTGCAGGGGAATCTGGCGCTGGAGGGGGGTGTGTCTGGTATGGTGGGGCGGTCACAGCAAGCATCTGGAGATATGTGTGGCCGTGTCCACTGGAAAGAAAGAAGAAAAAAAGACAGGAGAACGAGGGGAAAGGAGGAATGATTGATGAGAATGAAAGAACGAGGAGAGAGCAAAAGGCCTTGTGTGAGAAGTTGGGAAAAGTGCGGGACATTGCACTCAGGTGGTCTGTTTCAAGGTGTTAAGATTACTTTTAGACTGTCCTGTGTTTTGTCCAGTCTTGCTCTATCCCGCCCGCGCTGGCAGGCAGAAATGGAGTATTAATAAGGTGATCGCAATAGTCGTCACTCAGAGCCCAAATTGAAACGAGGTGGTTTGGGCCTCGGAGACATGGTGACCCTGCAACGGATCCCCTCCCAGATGTCTGAAAACGTTGGTTGCAGTCATTCACCCCCTTCATTGTGTTTCCACATCCAGCCCACAAAGCTTCTGCAAGATATATGTCACACGTAAAAACCGGCGGTGCTCACACTTGGAGAAATGGTGGGAAAGGTGTGTGATTTAGAGGGCGACAGCAGACTGTGGAGGGATTTAGCTGTCCGGCCTGCTTTATCTCCAGCTCTGGTCCAGCGGTCTTTGGGGGAAGCAGACGTGCCTGGGCTTTGGGATGGGTTCCCCGGGCTGTGTTTGGGGCTCAGCTTTAATTGAATCATTGCTTACAACCAGCAATTTTTTCAGTTCATTAAAAGTTCAGCATTTCAGGTTTGCTGCGCCGCAGATTACGGCATGTTAAATTGTGTTTTGACAGGCTGAAGTTGAATGTCCAGCGCAGGCCTCTGGGGTCTGATTGATTAGTGAGATAAAGTCTGTTTTTGTAGACAACAGCTGTACCCAAAGACACACAAAGAAACAGAAATTAAGCTACATTAGTTTCTGTAATACCCTACTTTTTTTTTAACTCCTTACTTCCCTCAAATATGAAAAACATATATAAAAAAACAATTATTTGCTTTTAACCTGATCTGAGGTATTTGGCCACACCAACCAAGCCGCGTGTGGCATTAAAGTCTAGGCTTTCACCCTTGACCCCCTATGAAGTCAGAAAGGCTTGTGATGCAGTTTAACTTGAGTAACACCTTATTAAAAGTTACTTTCAGCAAAGACATGTTCTTACACTTAATCAAAAAGAATTATTTGTTGGTTATGAGGGTATTGTACGTACATAATTGCTGCCAGTTGGACGAAAAAAAACCTCTCAGATTTCACTGATTAGTTGGATTACTACTCTGTAATGAGCTATCACCTCTGGGATCCTAAAAAAATGTATTTTATAACTGTAATTTTCAAGGCAAACCTAAAGTCTGCATATGTATCATCCATCACATATCTTGTGAACAATTATTCACATTAAATATCTCATCATTTACAGATAGTCCTGCTTGTCTTGAAAAGTTGAACCCAATGTAGAGCCAACAATCAGACAAATACTACACATAATTGCAGTTTTAGGCCTCTGTCTGCAGGGGTTAAATAACACCACCAGCTATAATTAGGCTGTTTTCTAAAGGTGTGAAGATTTAAACAGAAAGAAATCAAGTGATGTGTCATCACTATGCGTTTCCCTTGGTGGAAAAAAGAAACTATTTTGGGGCATGAATCGAAACACGCTGTCACATCCTTGATACAACATATCTATTCTCCTGCACAGCTCTGCCCACCTCTGCCTGCGAGGTTATCAGCAGTTCATCAAGGGAACATGGAAGTGAGAGACAATACCTTTCTCCACTCCACCAGGATCTCGGGGTGGCTCAGATCGCTTCAATGAAACACCAGCACCTCGGGTTCGGATAATTTAAAGAGGAAGAGACCCCGCGTGCTTTATGAGATTGTCAGCTGCTGTTGTGGTCAAAACAAACACAAACAGGCCTTGGTCTGGTGAGCCTGGTTCAGTGGATTCACATCGGCTGTCCATTAACGACCTCGGCGATGGTAAAATAATTGCTTTCATCAATTTCAATCTGCTTTCTTTCAAATACCTCGGGACGTCTGTGGAAAAACTTGAAGGAGTAATGACAGACAGGCCTGACTGACATAATCCATCCAAATACAGTGGATTAAATATGTGTTAGCATTGATGTTTAAGGAAAGTTGATGACTTCTGCAGAGAGAATGAAAACTCGCTGTTTTAGTGACACTTGGCTCAATCAGCAGCAGTATACAGACTTGTTCTGGAGATGTTTTCTCAGTACCGTTTGTCATATAAATATAAATAATTCAGCCTTAAGTGATGGTTACGGCCAAAAATAACCAAAAACAGCTGCCACGCATTGTATGGAAGGGCATCATTTTCTTTTTCGTGACAAGTTGGAGTGCAAATGATTTACAGACAGTCAGTTTTAACAGTGTTAGTTCGACTTTTTGAGAGTTTGAAAGCACTGTAAGCACATTTACTCTAATACTGAATTAAAGTTTTTGAGGTATTTTATAGTTTATTTAAACACTTCTGTTACTTTACACTTTCACTCCACTACATTTTTCAGGTAAATACTTGTCTACTACATTTATCTGACAGCTATAGTTACTTTTTAATGACCATTTTACACACAAAACACACAGTCAACCTACAAAGCAGGATGCATTATTAAACTGTCATGCAGTATATACAATGAGAATTAGGTCACAGCACACATTGCATGTAAATGCATCAATAATAATGATCTAGTGATGCAATATTAGACAATAGCAAGCGAAAAAATAACATTTTGTTGCTGTTGTACTTTTTAAAAACAGGACTTTTAATTATTATATCCTTCTTCCCACACTGGGCATTTTATTGTGAAAACAGAGGACGTCCATCACTGAAGGCTGACTCACCTGAACTCACTTTACTGACCGTTAATCTGTAAAAGGATGACCGACCTTTAAATACTGATGTAAGTCGTCACGAGCCCGATAAACACCTGACCAGTGCGGCTGATTTATCTGTCATTATTAAGCAGCTCATAACTCTCCTGCCTTTTTTAATTTCCTCCCAAATCACTGCTCGGCGCGCGCTCTCTCCTCGTGGCTGTGCGCCGTTGGGTGTCGCTGTGCGCGTAAAGTCTCCGCGTCGGTCCGAGCGGACCCCGACACAGTCTGAAGTGTCAGATAGTGTCGTTAACACGTGAGAAATCCGGTGTATGGGAGAGGGTGAAAGAAGGGGGAAAACCGGCAGAGAGGGGGGGCTGCGGAGAAAAAAATAATAATTAGAAGACGCGGAAGAAGAGAAGATTGGAGAGAGAGAGAGAGAGAGAGAGAGAGGCGAGGAGGAAAAGTGCGGAGATCCTGATGAAGGAATGCCGAAAGGGAGCGCAGACTTACGGCCAGAGCACCAGACATGAGTCCGAGGTAAGATCTGTGGCGCGGCGGGCACCGACACACACCGACGCGCCGTTTACCCAGCTGTCCGCGCGTCTTTTCGCTTTCGAGTCGACGGTTCTGATGTTCAGCCGAGCATCTGGATCATATGGGCAGGTCCGGCCTGAAGCATATATGATAACCTCGGCCGCAGCAGTTCGGTTTATTTCTCACATTTTCCAACCTTCAGATGCGCGTAATTAAATAATCCAGGATCGTAACACGTCGGCGTGAAGCGAGAAATGAACTCCACGTGTGATAAAAAGGCCTCACGAAAACAAACGCAACTTTTTTAAATAATTTATTTTACTGCGGAGGAAATGCGTAAAGTAGTTATTTTAAGAGCGACTGTGTTGCACACACACGTCTGCATTTCACATCCCCCAGAATATTCGTTTTACTCTCCTTTTGAGGAGGAAATTAACTGTAGATTTTGATTTAACTTACACACACACACACACACACACACACAAAACAACATGTAAATGTCTCTGTTGGCAGCTTTCAGACGACTTTCACCTGCTCGTTCACTACACACAGCCAGTGATGCTCTGCCCTCTGCAATCTCCACCTCCAGGTGATGGATGGAGGTGTGAAGTCAGGGCAGGTGTTTTAATCAGAGAGAAAGATGGGGGAAAAGACAGAGAAAGAAAAAAAGAAAGAAAGTCTTAAAGTATTTAAAGTAAACCTCCTGTTTAGTCTCCACTTTGGCTGATTGGGCTCTTTAAGTGAAGCCAGAGGAGGTATTAAGGCTGCAGATCCTCTCAGGGGAGGTCTGCAGGGGGGGAAGGTAAAAAGACACCTTCATGTCACTGTGTCATTGACTTTACTTAATTTCTTTTAAAAACGGCACAGTTACACAGCAGGAATATGTAAATGAATATCATAAATGACACTAAATAAGAAAAAAAGCAACCTCTAATTGAATGTGGTTCATTTTTTGGCCTCAGGGATGAAGGTAAATCAGACATTGTGTGTGTGTGTGTGTGTGTGTGTGTGTGTGTGTGTGTGGGGGGGGGGGTTGTCTGATTCCTTCTTGGTCCCTGACGTGAAAAAGCTTTAACACTCATATGCAGGCACGTCTTTCCATCATCGGGCTCCTCTCCACAGTTTGATGGGGCTGTCTCGGTCCCAAATGTGTGACATATAGACGCTCATATAGGCCGGCTGCCTGTCTCTTTAAGACGATGTGTTGAGGAGTTCAAGTCGGGGTCACTCGAAGTTCCTGCCCCCGATTTTACCTTTTAGTTTTATTATAGACTGACATCACACGGGGCGCTAAAACACTTAAGGCGCATAGAGGCTCCATTATCATCCCGGTGCGCGTTATTGCTCAGACTCAAAAATAGCTAAGGAAATTACTAGAGAAGAAAAAAAAAATAGGAGGAAACTGATGCTGGTCTAAGCACGTATTTTTTTTTTTTTTATAGGAGGAGGATGAGGGGAGAGGAGGGGCAGTGAGACACAAGAGAGAGAGGAGAGGGAGAGGGAGGAAAAGTGGGTGGGAGGACGGACCTAAAGGAGCGACAAGAAATTCATATCAATTAATAATCATAAAAAAAGAGAGAGAAAAAAAGAGCTGGCAGACGCTCTCGGAAAACTGGCATGGTTTTTTGGAGGCTGGCAGTTCAAAGCTGAAACGTCAGATATGACTCCTGGAGGCTGCTGAGATGATCATTAAGGGAGACTTAGATCGGATGGCAGAAGACATCGGGCATGCAGGTAAGAGCTGCGGCACCCAAAACCAAGAGAGAGAGGGTGACATTTAGGAGTTTTTATTCATTAAAACGCGCCGTGTGTGCTGTCGGGAAGGAATTGTGTGTGCTTTTTTAAAATTATTATTTATTCCATGTGTTTTCTATCCTGTTGCATTTTTCCCCCAAGTTTTTACGCCGGTATAATTCTTACATGAAGGAGAGCTGCTGCGCTTTTTACGCATTTCACCGGACTCTTTTGGAAACGTCTGCATTTTAAAATAATAAATTATGCACGGACCAGCCTTTTTTTTTTATTTATTAAATTATTCAGGATCAGAACGATATAATTGGTGATTTAATTTACACAGCAGAAATCGTGCCAAATTGTGTGAAATCTTTCGAGCGCAAAAAACAAGCCTGATTTTGGAACACGCTTCGTGTTATTCGTGATCATTTAATTACTTTTAACTATGTGTATATTTTTAAAAATGCTTTCTGAACTCAGATTTAATGTCAAAGTTAAAGGGAACGTAGGCCCCCCTCTGTTAAAAGGGGAACTTCTTCTGTGATCCTGCAATAAATGTGAGGAGGAAGCTGCAGCCCAGCCAGTGTCTCTGCTGTGAAACGGGCCTGTAGCTGCGCGCAGTAATGAGCTCAGAGGGGGGACATCACAGAGGCATTTATTGCGGGGAGGTGGGTGGTGATTTTTGGTGCGTTAATCCCTGGATCCCTTTGTACATTTTATACACATGTAAGAAAGAGATGCTGCTCGCTGCTGCTGACAGCCTCTGAAGGAGAAACAGCTGTCTGATGGAGCTTTACGCGCAGAGAGGAGGAGGAGGAGGAGCGGGGGTGATTTAGCGCTCCTTTTTCTTTACGTTTTAAGAGATAGATATGAGGTGATAAGGTCTGAGGGGTGAGGCGGACTGGATGGGCTCAGCGGTCCGGTTCGCTGCCTCGACGTGTGAGAGAGCGCCGTGAGATCCGCGCAGAGAGGGACGTGTCCTCCCCGGCGACGCGCGGAGCCAAGCAGACAAACTTTCACGCTTGGCTTGCAAAACGCAAGAAGCCAGAAATTAGTCAGGTCCTAAAACGAGCCCCTGAACGTCGCATCTCGCTCCCTAATTAACTTTGACACATGCAAAGTTTTTTTTTTTTTGAAAAGTTAATTCAATTTTCAAATAAACTCAACCGATCACCAGAGCTCAGAGGAGAAATGAGAAATGACTGGCACATTAATTTGTATTAAAATTGGACTGATCTGCTGTAAAACTGTGTCACCTCCCCAGAGTTTTATTTAAATTATAATTTTTTTTTTAATTTGCGCAATTGCTGCAAACAGGAAACAGTCTCTGGTTCTCTGGTGATGTTTGCTGACCTGAGTGAAACTCTTGCTTATCCACCCCATCATGAGTGCTACTGCTCCTTCTGCGCTGCAGGCTGCACGTTTTCTAACTTAGGTGCAAAACTGTGGTCTGGTATTTAAAAAGGCATGTGAAGCTCCTCCAAAAAGTAGCCAAAATGACACAAACATAAAAAATTGAAATCTAAGAAAAAAAAAAAGTTGGATATAAGTTATAGAAAAAACAGCAGTGAAATATGTTTCTTCTAATTTACACTGACGTTGTGCTGCGGTGTTGCCTCATAAATTGAACGTGGGACTGTATGGGAACGTGGTCAAATGGCTTCTAAAATAAGCAAGCCGACGTGAGCATGGGCAGCAAATTGAAATGAAAGAAAATAAAATGTCAACTCAAAGTTTTAAGCAGATGTCCGGAGTGTTTATGTGACCGAGGCTGCATGTAGAGGTAGGAAGTTTAGTCTCCCGCTTCAACCCCCCTCTCACTCCCAAAACCACAAAAGTGACAAAACAGACAAAACGCAGGGACAATGAATATTAACCTTAATGCAGATAACTGAGTGCCATCTCCATTAACTACATCACCTCTGTCTAAGTTTCCTCAGCGTGTTGACGGGTCATTAAAAGAGGAAAACAGCCATGCTTCCCAGAGGGACTTGAGCAACCTTCTCTAAGCGAAATGATTTAATTTGGCCTGTTTAATGTAACAAAGCAGCAAAACAAACTGCAGTATGCGGGCCTCAAATGTGTTTACAGGAACATCATATTGCCGGCTTGCTTTAAGATGGGTTGTCTGACTAAAGATCTTTGCAGTCATAGATGGCTTCCTCACAGGATGTAGAGAGCTTACACATGCCCTCCAGATCACGACTCTAATAAAAAACGTTTTACTGTGGTCTTTCACTTTTTGTCAGTAACTTTCATCATACAGTGAGTTCAGGTAGTTCAAGAGGCAAGTGGCACTGTGACCTCTCAGAAGACTCATTCTGATCGCAGCGAGAGAAAAGAGATCCTAAATGTCTTGATAGGAAACCCACAGGCACCTTGACTGCTGTTACCGCAAGACATTACCAGAAAAAATTTGTCATACGTGCAGCATGTTGCAGGTGCATAAAAATGTTATTTTGTACATGTTTTTTTTTCTTTGCATCACAAAAGATTTGACAAACTTTGCAAGCGTCGCTTAAATGTGGATTTAAATGTCTTACACATGCTGAGCACAAAAAAAAATATACTTGTCATTATAAAACAGGATATAATGAAAACTCAATTTTCTGTTAGGCTTTGTGACGTAATTGAACTGTATAGCGTGATACGGCACTGTAACCACATACTGACGAGAACATACACTGATTGTGTGTGTGTACACAACGGTGTACACAACGTGTCACCGTGCTCCGCACGGTAACCAGTAACAATAACAGTCAGTCGGACACCCCTTAATGCAGTGGAGAATCTGCAGAAGTTCAGCAAGTTTTGGAAAGTACTTGGCCCTCTCCTCGTATCACACTCATTTCTAAACACGTTTGATCTGGGTGACGTTGAAATTTATAGTAAAATATGACCGTTGAGTAATCAGAGCCAGACAAAAACCAGAAGTGGAAACACTTTAAATGACAGCTGGGGACATGATGGAGCGTAAACCCACCTAAACCTGCCATGGCCGCCTTTTTATTCATTGTCTGTCTTTTTTTCTTTTTACACATTTGTGAGCAGATTATAAGTAATATATAGCGTATGTGCAGATATAGGGAAACACATTTAAAAAAAGAATAATCTCAATGAAAATGATTGTATTCAAAAGATATATTTTTCTTTCATATTGACGACTGTTTTCTGCATGATCACTTATTTAGACTTTTCATTTTCCGTTTCATCTGTGATGACATTTCCTTCTGATGTTAAAGTCTTGACGCTAAATGCAACTGTACAGAGGAATGACCTTGAGTTTTTTAGAAATACATCGTTTTTTTGTGACAGGAAAATAGACGATTTTGGTAATTTTCTTTTGGTTCAGGATTCCCTACAAGTTCTGAGCAACAAATTTGTCAAGGGTCTTTTAAATTGAGATTCATACTTCCCTGTTCTTGTGCTGAGCGTGTGCACTGAATGAAATAAACAAGAAGTGAATGAGCTGGTGTCAGGAAGAGCATGATCAGACAGATGACATGATATTTATTTAGTTGCTTGTTTCCCATCAGTGAGACGAGGCCCTTAGGGACAGTTTGAGACGTTTAATCTCGTAAGTAAACTATCCTCAGATGCCACTGGTTGAACAATACATGGCGTTTCATGCATGCAGCTGATATAGTTTATTTTAGGCTTGATGGAACAATTAGTGTTGATATTCGGGTGTGTATGAATGCGTGTGTGTGTGTGCGTACGTGTGGGTGTGCATTAGCTCCCTGGAGCTCATCTCGGTGAAAATTATTGAACCGTGTAACGCTGATTTACATCCCGGGTGCTCACTGTTCCTTATATGACTGGGCAGAAAGTGGAGACGAAAGACCCATCTTTTTTTGGATGTGTCCTTCCCCCACAGGTTTATACCTGCTGTTCATCATACTTGTGAAACATTCATCCCTTGCTTTGTTTAAAACTCTGCACACCACTTCTGGAATACTTTATCAGGAAGCCAGCAGTTACAAAATATATATCTGCGGTTCTCTGAATTTTTGCTCTTTCTCTCTTTGCTCGCGGCAGAGGAAGTGAATGCGCAGACTTGAATTTCTGTTAATGAGAAAACCACTGCAACTGCTCACCTTTCAGCAAAAGTTCACTGTTACTGACTGGCCTTCATGTGCACTTCCACACATAACTTCTGCATCGTCTACATGTTCCATCAAGATGAATGTGTCAATTGAACACAATTATGTAAATATTTAAGGCATGAATTACAAATGAATTAATAAACATGGCAACAAAATCAGATAAAAAAAAAACTTTTAGTTGCATAAATATGCAATTAATTAAATGATGCATTGTGTTTCAAAAGAAAATCTGTTATTTATTAATTAATCTATTAATCCTATTGTATCCTCATGCAAAAGCCAATTTTCTTTTCTGCAATTTTCTTATTACTTTTATGTTGGCAATCAACTCTTTTTCTATCTATCTATTCTATCTATTTTAACGATGTGTAAATCATAACTTTTCATAGGTTGCCTTTATAAAGTGCATCAATAATCATTCCTGTGGTGCAGAAAATGACACATTAATTTTGGTTTGTGAATCAAAATGCTGACTGCCGCATGACGTTTTACAGATATCTGTTGTTTCAGGTGGCGGACTGAAGACGATGCTGGATGCCATGGAAGTTCCAAGTCATGCTAGGGATCTCCTCCTGCAGCTCAACAGCCAGCGAACCAAGGGCTTCCTGTGTGATGTTATCATTGTGGTGCAGAACGCCCTCTTCAGAGCTCACAAGAACATTCTGGCTGCCAGCAGCCTCTACTTGAAATCTTTGGTGGTCCATGACAATCTCATCAACCTCGACCACGAGATGGTGAGTCCAGGGGTCTTCAGGGTCATTCTGGACTACATCTACACAGGCCGCCTTAGTGAGGGAGACCCCACTTCTCCCAGTGAACCCAATCTAGGGGCTGTCTTGGCAGCAGCCAGCTACCTTCAGCTGCTTGACTTAGTGGCTTTGTGCAAAAAGAAGCTGAAAAGAATTGGCAAGTACCCTCCCCGCGCAGGTCCAACATTTCTACCCTACCCAAAGATGGGGCCCAACAGTATGGGTTTAGGGCCTGGTGGCAGGTATAGGGTTTCTACTCCTGTCATTCAGCCCTGCCCTCCAGGAGGAATTTTGAATAGTCATGCAAACCGGGCACCACCACTAGAGGAGCTAATTCCCCATCGACTAGCCATTCATACCGGGGAGCTGTATGCTCCCACCTCCACCCAGAGCTCTCAGGTGTTCCCGTCCATGCAGTCAGCTCTGCCTGCCCAGCTTGGGCGCTCAGCCCACCCTGAGAGGAACTGCTCTCCCAACTATGGCCTTGATCTCTCCAAGAAAAGCCCCAACTCCCAGTCTCAGCTCACACCCTCCCACTCCCACCTGGCAAATACTCACAATGATGAGGAGCGAGACGGGACCCTGAGTGGACGCACCAGTCCCATCCAGGGGCCGAATGGAAGGACCTTCCCCTCAGAAAAAATGGAAATGAATGACCAGGCAAGCTCCCTCACTCCTCCGCCTTTCCCCCATCTCAACCAGCCTCTCGGCCCACACCTCCCCCACCTGCATCGCTCAGGCTCCCAGGGCACAGATCGCTACCAGTGCCCCCCGAGCCCCGACACTCCAACAGAAGGTGGAGAGGCAGGCAGAGAAATTGGCAACATCTACCGCTGGGTGAAACATGAGCCACAGTCGTACACAGCTGAAGATGAAGACGAAGATGAGGATGAAGAGGAGGGGGGTGAAAATGGAGATCAGCATCATAACCACCACAAGGCCGGGGAGGAGAGTGAAGGAGCAGATGACAAGAGCGGCTCAGGAACAGAGGAGACGGGCAGCAGTGAAGGCCGCCCGTCCCCTCCCGGACCGATGGGGAGGTTCCACATGCCGTATGAGCCAGAGAGCTTCGGGGACAATCTGTACGTCTGCATCCCCTGTGACAAAGGTTTCCCCAGCTCAGAGCAGCTGAACGCACACGTGGAGACGCACACAGAAGAAGAGCTGTACGGCAACTCCGGTGGGGAGATGGGAAACAGCAATAACAGCAGCACCAAAAACACGAGCAGTAATACAAACGGTTATGGCAGTCTGAACAGCAGCAACAATATGAACAGTCTCTCCCACCTGGAGACCAAGACCAGCCAGGGCCTGGGTTCAGGGGGCATCGGGGAGATGATCCGACCCTACCGCTGTTCCTCCTGTGAGAAGTCCTACAAAGATCCAGCCACTCTGCGCCAGCATGAAAAGACCCACTGGCTGACCCGGCCTTACCCCTGCAGCATCTGTGGCAAGAAGTTCACGCAACGTGGCACCATGACGCGCCACATGCGTAGCCACCTGGGCCTTAAACCTTTTGCCTGCGACTCTTGCGGCATGCGCTTCACCCGCCAGTATCGTCTCACTGAGCACATGCGCATCCACTCAGGGGAGAAGCCCTACGAATGTCAGGTGTGTGGAGGAAAGTTTGCTCAGCAGCGCAACCTCATCAGCCACATGAAGATGCACAGCAGTGGAGGGACAGCAGGGGGGCTGACCACAGATGGGAAAATGAAGCTGGACTTTGCTGAGGGCATCTATCCTCTGAGTAAATATGCAGCAGAGCATCTGGGGCTGAAGCAGGAGAAGGCCAATGAGCTTCTCATCCAAGCCCAACAGCAAATGGTAGCTGATGCAAAGGCCATGGAAAGCCTCTACCCACTGTCCAAACTGGCCTCGGAGCACCTGGGCCTCTCCCATGACAAGATGGATGTCCTGGGCCAACCCCTTCCTCATACCCCACAGGTCCTCTCTGAAGCCTGCACCATTGACCGCTACTCACCCAGCTAAGGACACCTGACCTGCACAAATGGCAATCACCAATAGGTCTGTGTGCACACACAACTTGCAGTATTGTAAAGCCATTCACCTCAACTCAGTATCTCTGCACCTCAGACTCAGGCCAAAAGGAATTGGTCTGCTAATGCACACCAACATGTGTAGACTGTAAGTGCCTTTCTAAGCATCTAATGTATCTTAACGTCCTCCTTCATAAGGGAGCTCTGTGCTATTCTGTGACCAAGGGACACTCACTCAAAGAAGTACAGTATTTATGTACAGTGTAAGCAAACAAACATTGAAAAAAATTACAGCCATTGAGCCAAAGTGACAAATTGAAAACCAAAATGAAATTGTTTTATTTATTTTTGTATTATGGTGAAATCCAAAGAGAAACTGTTGCAAGGAAGCGTTGCAATCTGACCCTAAACCTGTGTACAAAAGGTTGTGTACAAAAAATGAAAAAGCACATAAGGACAAGATTCAGGGTTTCGGTCCAGACCTGAGCGGAACTTTTACCAAATGAATAAGCCAACTCTTCTGGACTTTAAAGTAATGGGAGGATGTATTTTTTTCTTTCTTTTTTTTCTTTTTTTTTTTTGGGGTACTGGACAATTTCTGTATCTCACCCTCCAGCCTCTTCAAATCAGGCTCCGGCTTCCCAAGTCACAAGGAAATGACTGAACGATAAGAGCGGTTGCTTCATCATTTTTGTAAAGTCTCCTCTGCTTTATTTTCTCCACATTTTTTTTAAAAAAAAGAAACCCACTCCTCCGCATATTTCTTCGGATAAAGGCTCATACTATGTGACAGTAATGGTAGCTTAATCAGCCGTGCACTCAGCGTGTAACCCTCCTTGAGCAAAAACTTCCTTTGCATTTTAACATCCTTTAGCTTTCAGTTGTTATTGAGATGCAGCAAGCACAGCCCTGTGATCTCATAGCTGGGACATGGTTGCACATACCCAACTGATGACACACTAATCCCTGTTCATGAGGAGTGTAGCTTGGTGTATCTCATGGTGTAGACGAAGCATGGGTGTTGCCTCTGACATTGTGTAATATTTACAATTGTGGACGCAGCCGAGGAGGAGAACCGGGTCAGAATTAATGACACAGAAATCTGTCATTTACTGTCAAGAGAAATTACTCCATCCGCAGCGGTCTGGTGATTAATTGTGTAGCGGCAGCAGTCAGATGCCGCGCTGACGCTCCACTGTCCAACCTCCCATTTGACCTCCCTCCCCTGTAGTCTGATGTCTGGGAGCCCTGCTACTGTTGACAGGCGTAAGTGAGTGCTGTACTCAGCCCTTTGCCTTAAAAGCGCTCCACACACCACACGCATATACGCCCCCCCTACTCCTGCACACACACACTCACAGCGAGCTGCTAATCTCTCCGTGATATGAACATAAGGGGTTTGTGCGTCTTCCCTGGGAGTCGGTGGGTGAGCAGCACACCCCAGCTGCTGCGCCTCAGTAATCCCTGTGAAATCTCACTTTCTCCTGGACAATTCGCACAGCTTGCCGGCATGATGTCCCATTTTCATGCCTGCCATCTTACCCCTCTGATCCACTTATTAACATCACATCCGAGCCGAGCAAATGTCTCCCAGCCTCGCCTCCTTTCCCCCGCTGGTATCAAACGCGGAAACAAAGTATGACATATTTCTGTGTTGGCTGACCAGCAGTTCCTCCAGCTTGAAAACAAAAGAGCACTTAAAGGTTGCGGGTAGACGGCACATTTTTGTCTTTCAGTGTTTATTCCAAAGAACATGCTGGCCTTTTCTTTTTTTTTCCTTCTTTTTCCACTTTTACTGGTCCTTGATTCAGATTAGAAATATCTGACCACTATAGTGCCAATGCCAACCTCAGTGGGTGAATGTGAAGAATAAAGCCATAAATACACTGTGATAGACGTAGTGAATCTTAAAGGCTTAAAAAAAAAAAAACAGAGACAATGTGCCTGACTTTTTGGGATTGTTTTTTCTTTTCTTTTTTTTTTTTTTAAATGTAACAATAATTTAAGGGCTTCTTCTCTGTAGCATATGATCATATCAGACTTGTTGTTTTCTGTCACTTTTTTTTTTCTTTTATTTTGATTTTTAACTGAAAGCAGCGCACGTGAAACTGGTGCTTACCTCAGGACTGAACCCAGCATGGGGACGCTAAGCTTTACTAAACCTTCGAGTAACAATGTCAACACACACACTCACACACACACGTGCACACACTTTTTTTTAATTTTCATATTAACAGGGCAGTCGTCCTGTGTTAAACCTGTGGTTATTTCTGTGTTTATACATTTCATGTTACAGTTTTATGGTGGAGAGATAACATGTGATATTAACAAATTTTTGTTTTTATTTTTACTATGCGGTATACATTTTCTATTGTGTTGTCCTTAAAGAGGCTTGTGTCGGTCTGACCAACTCCATTGTTGTAACATAAGGCAAAGTCATTTTTGTAGCATCTTAACTGGCTGAGCAACGCTTTCTATTTCAACGCTGATCTTTGGTTTTAACCCCACACACGG
Source organism: Scortum barcoo (assembly GCA_023238725.1). NCBI lineage: Eukaryota > Metazoa > Chordata > Actinopteri > Centrarchiformes > Terapontidae > Scortum > Scortum barcoo. The sequence goes on along the minus strand of CM041552.1, from coordinate 9,280,993 downwards.
GAAAGTCCAGGTGACAAGTTTATTGTACACACAATGTCTCCTCTATGATGTATTTTAGTACATTTTTAAACAGATGAGCAGTGATTTTGCAGGCCTCGTCTGAAAGCTAGTCTCATATTCTGTGACCTCTTTTCTCCAGAAGTGAACTTTTGATGACAGTCAGGCTGAGGCCGATAACGCATGCAAACACACAGGAAGCCAGCTTGTTTTGGATGATACTTCAAGTGCTGGGACTCTTTTGTTTTAGCCCTGTAACACACACAAAAAAAGAGAGAATAAATTAAATGAAACATTGTTAATAGCGAGAACTTGGTCCGCAAACGTGCATACGTTGTTAAAAATGTAGGAGCGGGCGGATGTCAGTTGTGGGAATTTCAGTCCCCTCGCTCCCTCTCATTCACTATTTTAAATGAAAATCTGTCTCCTCCTTTCCCCTGCCTTACACCATTAAAATAACATAAAGTGTTTCCACTGTCACTCCAAATCTGTGCAGGAGGGAAGAGCAAGATAGCGGCCTGGATGTTTCTGTGGGATGTGCACTGTTTGAAATTTGCTTAATCGCATTAATGTGTACCACAGACAGAGGTGGGGATTTGGGGGTGGCGGGGGGGTCGTGTATCTATAGAAAGGGGAAGCGTTTGCTTGTCTGTTTGTGTGTCCCTACGCTATTTGAGCGCTTGAAGGGCCGTTAATGCATGTCCTGGGAATAGGGTTGGTGTGAAGGAGAAGAGCTGAGGAGCAGGAAGTGAACTTTTGGCTGGTGTGTTGTGTTGAGCAGGATGTGCCGTGTGTTTCTGCTCAGAGGCAGATAGAGAGACGGAGAATGGGGAGGGAGAGGAGCAGGGAGAACGCAGCAGGGTGGACGCAAGCCATTGTCTCAGTATGAAAGCCTGTTCGTACTTCTAAAACTCTCCATTCAGAAAACAAGTAGGCTGTATCTTCTCTTTTCCTTCCCCTTTTTGCTCGTTGGGAATAAACCTCTGCTCAGTGTCACGCTGATACGACACCATGGGCTTTCAAGGGCTGCGTGGTGATTAAGCCATTCAGACATTTTGTTACAATGTAAGGATAAAATGTTTTGGCATCCTTTCGGTCACAGGAATTCATTACAATATTTTTCCTTATTATGTCTGTATTTTGAACATTTTCAAAATTATGGGCAGGGCTGATCAATATGAAGGGCCTGAAAACTGTAATGTAAATCATAATTAAAAAAACTGGCAGTATTTCTTTTGCTCTGTGGTTGATTCAATTAGTCAAATTACAAGAGTCTTGTTTCAATTTACTGGCGAAGCCACTCACCCCATGGGGTTTTATGCCATATGCCTTTGTTAATGTTATTTATATGACACACCAACCCAGAAAACCTCTCACTGCCACCAAAGTGGTTTAGATGAAGATGTTTTGAAAGTAATAAAATATGGCATTTAAAACAATTTATTAGTTACATTAATTGATATAATGAAAAATGCATAAATGTAAATATAATTGAGAGCATTAAGACCAACTGCCAACTATGAGATGCTGGTTGATCTTTTTATTTAGTTTTATTTTTTTTAGCCCATTTCATTCCTTTCTAATGTTGTTATGGCAACCATCCCAGGCCCGTAACTTTTCTAACACTAACATATAGAAGTAAAAAGGATCTGGATGTGTTCCAGTGGCCCTGTGTAGACCAAAAAAGGGTTTAGGTTTAGTGTAAAAAAATGCAAAGTATGCCTTTAAGCTTTCTAGCAGCGACAGCGGACCGGGGTCACCTCTGTGACTCTGACAGGCTGAATAGTCCTGATCTGCAATCATAGCGCTGTTTGACATTTATTGTATTTCACGCTGTGTGCCAAAAAGACTGAAGCACTTAGCAGACATCGCAGATGCTCAAAACAAAACTCAGCGACAATCTTTGTAGTTTCCACGGCTCGCTTCGTCGAGCTGAGCTTCTGACCAACTTTGACTTTGCCTTGTTATGAAAGCCATTATCTGTGTGATCACGAGAGCACAGAGCAGACTAGCCACTATTGTCCAGTGTACATATTTCTTTTTATGAGGACTCATTTAAATGTAAGCTAGAGCCAAATAATATCAATAATCAAGCCTTATCTTGACATTGAAACCAAAATATGACTCTTAAGTCAAACAATACATATGTGCCTTCAGTTTAACAAGCATTGATGATTCTGCAATAACTTTTGTGTGTGTTTGTGTGTGTGTGTGTGAGAGAGTGAGTGTGTGTAGGTGCTCTGATGTGTCCATACAGTGCACCTGTCCATCTACATGTCTGAGCGCCTTTCCCATAGTGTAGCAGAGTGAAGTACAAGGGAGAGATTTGACACTTTCAAGAGTCTTTATTACAAGCAGCTGCTTTAGATTTATTTCCCCGAACTGCACTTTTCTGGAAAAAAAAATCATTGTATTGTGATTTTTTTATTGCTCTTATGATCCCCTAGAAGTCCCACAATTGCCTTTCCTCTGGCACTTTGCTTCCTTCGCTTTCCTCCTCTTCCTCCCTCCAGTGCAGAGCTTGGCCACGCTCGTTCACCGCCCTTGTTACCTCAAAGCACAGCTTCCCTCCTCACCTCTCTCTGTCCCCTCTCTCCTCTTACACTCAACACAAACCGCTGACCCACAGCGCCCGCCGCCCTCCCTCCTCTCCCATGATCCACTTACTTCCAGCTGTTTTTCATGCTGAAGAAGACAGTTGTCTAAATGTTTATGTGAAGAGCTACTTTCTTTTTCTTTAAGCCCTGATCAATTTCCAAAATGAACTTTGTGGCATGTGTTAAAATACAGCAGATGATGGGCCAAATAAAAAAGTCTGACATCGTTATTGTATTCTGATCCTCAAGCCAAGAAACGGCTTACAAAGGGAGATTAAAGACAGCATATCGTTGTAGAGGAAATGCAGAATAATGTGAGGGGAAATGTTCGGGGGAAAATATGCTCAGAAAGATGCCAGTAAAGTAAACATGTATGAAATTGCACAATTGAGCCGGGCCTCGGCTGCACCAGCCAAGTCATGCACTGAGATGGAGAGAACAAGTAAGGGAGAAGAGTTGAGAGGGAAAGAAGCAGAAAAAGAGAGAAAAATGGCCTGCGCTTGACAGTCATAACCTTCAGTAAATAACAAAGAAAATCTGGTTGCTTCGTGTGTCTCTTCACCTCTTTTTTCCCCCCACTTCTTTCTATTTCATTTTGGGAAATTATCTTGTGAGGAAGTTTTATTTTTTTGCCTTTTCATTGTTGATTGCTGCAGGTCATTGTCAAGGATTTTTTAAAGTTAATGCTCATGTCAGCGTGCCCTCAGAGATGTCATTTTTTTCCCCAGACCTAACAATTATCGCCCAATCAGCACACGATCCACAGTAGGCTCTTTGTAGTCGAACAGGGGAAGGGGGCTCTGGCTGCCCATGTCGTCCTCCATCTGTTTGGCTTGGATCTCTGTTTCTGTCGCTACCTTGAACACATACAAGACAGACTAAGTGGACTTTGGCTTGAAACTCTTCGTTTACAGTGTGCAGCTTCTGCTCCAGAGGTTTAAATTCAAAGACAAACAAAAGGGCAAGGACAACACAAGCAGGAATTTGGAGGAGCGAAAGTTGGTCGGGGGAGAAGATTTGATTGTATATCACACACACACACACTCGCACACGGATACACACACACGCAGCTGGATGGCAGACTGCTGCACCAGATTAGGTCAGATTTAATTAGGCTGCCCTGCTCCGTTTGGAGTGTCGCTTCTTGTAGAAAAAGCCATTATTAAAGAGAAGGTGATTCCACTGACGGCTTTCACCCAACACACACTAAAACCTGTGCCAAAATGTTACAGTGCCTCAGGGTCCTCACACACACACACACGCACAAAAACATCTATTCTGGTTTTGGAAAAAGGTTATGTGTAGAAATGATGGATTGTGATATAATGGAGATCGGTGTGACGTTTCGAGCTGGTTGTACCCGACTGGTTGTGGTTCACGGATAAGAGAGTTCAGCAGTAACACAGACCGCCACGCAGACAGTAGTCGCTGCAGATAGATGGAAAAAAAAACATGACAGAATACATACATCACAAATTTACAATGGAAATGCGATTTTTCAGTGGAGAACGGGGTCTTATTTCAGCAGACGTCCAAGAAACATCAGTAATGTCCAGTGTTTTGTTTTGTGGTTTTACAAGGGGTTATACCATACAGACATTAAAAGCAATACATTAAACCAAACAGTATTTTTTTTTTTTTTGCATTTTCCGCATTTCATTGTCAATATTGATCTTACTTTGCTTTAGTGAAATGAATGTATTTATTGCATGTCAAAATGTTTTATAGTTAATTTTCGTGTAAATTTCAATTGTGGGTTTTTATAATAATTTCATTTAATTATGGTGTCTTGATAAAATCATGTTGATAAGGCTTTTATTTTTTTAAAAGCCAATGTGAATTATGTCATGTTTTTTTTGTATGTTATACTCAAAATCAACTTGGCAATAAAGTGAATTGCATAATGGATTTACAAGGAAATGTGACTTCTTTAATAAAATTCTTTTGCACGTGACATTCATATACAAATAATTACACATAATAATACATAAATATATACTTCTATCATACAAGCATTTCATTAAACTATTTTTTGGTATGATTGAATTCACATATATTATTTATATTTAATTACACCTGATTTACTGTTTAAAATCTTCCATCCCAGAGTCCTTTAAGTATTAGACCAGTATAACAATCATTTGTGTTTCTGACACATTTATTGTGCATGATATGGGTTTCATGTTAAAAAGAAAAATATGAGACAAAAGACCACGATCAAGACCATTTCACAGCAATGATGACTGCAAAAATGAGCAACTTCTGTTCATTTTCCTATAATACATTCGCCTTCGAGTCTATATTCTCCCATATGGAGACATGTGAGTGCCTCATTTAAGACAGAGAATTTCAAATGAATCTCATACATCACACACAGTCCACATGCAACAATGAACAGATCCATTACTCTGTCAGCAGGAGCAAAACCAGCCAGGCAGGCACACATACTCACACACACACACACTCACTCACATCCTTTTCCACTGTGTGAAAATCACCTTATTATCACCAGCAAATAAGAAATTATAGTGCCTTCCAGATGTTTGATATGAATCAAGCAACTTACCACAAATTACGTCTTGACATTAAACAAATTAGCATTTCTACTCTCAGGCGCTATAAATCACCGGCAGTCATGAAGGTGCTTCCTGAGAGATCTTATTCACCAGGTGTAATGAAAGACATCATCGGCTTTATGCTGTTTGAACAGTAGGTGAAAACAAAAGGAACAGTATGACATTCATCACATGTCTCAGTTCATTCTGTCTCCTAAACCTGGAATGCAGACAGTTTTCTCCGAGTTAAAGGAAAGTTCCAGTTTATTACAGCGTTTGGCTTTATTTTCATAGTTGTGGCCATCATACTGCATCTATTATTGACGAAGAATCCTAACTCAACGTCCACTTACCAACTTTTTCCAGAGCTTTCAAACTAGTAAGTGTTTCCAGTGTCAGGAATTAACTTGTCATGATGCTTTCTATTGGTTAGGGTTTGGGCGAACGCTGTACTCACTAAATTTATTGCTGAGATCGAGGAATACACCAGCATCACTACAATGAAGTCCCGCGGGGTAAGAAACACAAGATGATCAGACAGGTTGTAAACAAGCCAAACATTTATCCAGATTACCCAAACCATTTTATTTGGAGGCAGACTGAAAATAAAAAACTGTAATACAGTGTTTCCTCAGGTACTGGTGTGACATGAAATACAACCCAGGAAGTCCAGGTGGAGTAAGAGATGAACGCGTTTAAAGGCATATGAGATGCCAAAATACTGCACAGCTGTTTGTACTTCGAGACAAGATTTTACAACTCTGGAAAGTGATCACAGCGGCAATTATTTTATCTTTTCCCGCAACGATTGTGAGGTAAACAGTAGAAATAAGGCCTTCACATTTCAAAATATCTTACCAAGAATGTTAGCAACACAAAAGTCGCAACGCAACATCATACATCATAATCATATTGAACCTTTTTGCTATGCGACCTAACATTTTTTGGCTGGCAACGTCCGTGGGCTGGCCTCGTTCAAATGATTGAGGGGGTAGTGTTTTTGTCACCTGTGGCTAAAGTCAGTATAAACACAGAACCAAAAGTTGGTAGTGTCAGTAATAATTCCTCAGTTCCGCAAGAAACCATAGCCACAGTAGGTCAAAGTTGAACCAGAATATTCATCTGTAAAATAATTTTACTGTTCACTTTGGTTCTCTCTTAAAAAAGGTTTGGTTGCCCCCGGGAGTTTGTTTAAAACCTGTTTAAATACTTGTGATTCTTGGCCTTAAGGACTGGTCCAAGTAGAGTTTTATCATATCTCATAGAATATTGGTCAAAATAAGAAAGTAAGATCCAGGATGTAATGAAAGTGAATTTTTCTTTAATACCTTCAATTCAGTGGCAGTTGTCAGAAAACTCAGTGCCCCCTGCTCATACCAAGAGATCAGGAGAGCTTCTGGCAGAGGGTTTTTTGCCATGTGGAAGCATCACATTTTAAATGGCAAAGGTCTGAGGTGTCTGGTGTCGGGCACTGGGTGCCCTGAGGGTTCCTGGTAATGTGGGACACATGGTGGGTGCCAGATCTTAGTCACCCCACCAGCCCACAGAGCCTCCGCTCCTTCCTCTGCTTGACATTTCTTTGGCGTTTACATGTTTTGACTGAGTTTGTGTAGAGCAGTGAACAAGCAATGTGTGCCAGGAGAGACTCCAGACCCTTTTGACCTTGAATAGAAATAATGTGCTAAAACATGAATAGAACAGGTTGATACTGTTGGGTTTCCAGTGTTTGTTTAACGTTATGATTTAGATGTAGAGACGATGGGACATGAAAAGGGCAAATGTGTTGACTGCACAATTGTTTAAACTCTGAGGGATTCTGGTATCTGCAGATATAGACATGCTGCAGTCACTCTGCTGTCTGCACTAAGGAAAGAGATTAGGAAGTGTATATTCATAAGTGTGCTGATGTATCGAACAGGGACCGTACCAGTGTCATCAAAGATTAATATCAGCACAATTCAGGTTTGTGCCAAACCTGAACTTGCAGAAGATTGCATAATTGTGGACTTTTGCAACGTCTCTTCAATTCCAGTAAGCGTTGAAAATATCCCTGGAGACTCCTGATGCCACTTTCAATATTATGCCATCATTGCGAAAAAGAGGCCACCGTTAATGGTTCACTGTGTTTCTTGAGAAACGTCAAAAGGTTGCAACCTTTAACACTGGAACTTCTTTTCAAATGTTAAAGGTTGCAACCTTTTTTTCTGGCACTTCTTTTTCAAGACAGTTTCATATCAATCATTTATTCTGCAACGACCAGAGAACTGAGATGAGATAGGATGAAGCGTCTTAATTTTCTGCCTCTCTGGTGTCTGTGTTTTTTCTCTCACAAGTCTCATTTTCAACCGATGGCTTATGTTCTCTGAGCTCACATTAAGACACATCCTCTGTCAATAAATCAATCAGTCAAACCAAAGCAAGATACTTCAGCCAATTTAGTCTGACTGTTTTTTACACATTTATACTTTGAATTTGGCATCCTTTGATTTTTTTGACTTAACTATTGCTTCTGCAACAAATCCTTCACTGATTAAGAAAAATATAATTGTTTGACCTTTAGACGAGACATATACACAGCATATTTAAGACACCAAATATTCATTAGAGATATAAACATAGCTTTCTGACACAGTTTTCAAAAGGCTTGCTTCATGGTTTTGACTCACAACAGGACAGCGAGACACAAACTGTATGTACTATGACTGCCAGTGACCACTGAATGCAGTGGGTGGATTCCACATGAGAAACAGAAAAAAATCAATATGATGGTGATAAGTTGGCACAACATGTACATTAATATATGTCAGCAAATAGAACTTCATCCATATATTGTAGAGAGGGAGAAAATAACTAAATATAATTAGGTTTAATGGCTTTCTGCTTAATGCTTTTAAGAAAACAGCTCATTCTAATGTTGTTTGATGTACCATGAATGTTTTCCATAATTCAATGTGTATTTGAGTAAGGGGGTCTGTCTGTATCCCACGCATTGAACTATTAGATAGGTGTCAAAAGATGCAGGTTATCAGTAAAGACCCACACTAAATACATGCATCCACTCTCATTCCTTCAAAGGGAGTGCGTTTTGGTGTGATGGATGCAAGTGAGTCCACGGTTCAGTTCAGTTTGAGAGAGAAAGAGGACAACAGGGAGAGAGACAAAAGGGCAACAGGCCCACCAGTCCACTTAAGTGGCCGTCATCATGACCTCTACATGTTGTGTCTCACGCCATGTTTTACAGTCTCCCTCCTCCTCCTCCTCCCCTCTGCCTGTCTATCCCACCCCTGCTACATTTCACTGCTTGGACTCCCACTGAATGGAAAACAGCTGGGTTGGGGACTGCCCAGAGCACATAATGCCCAATTCTTCAATGAATTCCCATCTACCTCTCCCCTCTCCTCTTCTGTCCAGTGTGCTCCCTTGCTCCCTGTCCTCATTTAAGGTGGGGCCGTGCAGCTGAAACAAAAGAAAAACAGCCTGTATGAGAACATGTTTCTCACCCACATATGGTATTCTCTCCCTCTCCTCCTTTCTGTGAATTCTTTTCCCAACCTTACTCCCTGGTGATACTCTGGTGTTATGGCTAGTTCTGCTTTTGACAAGCTGAAAAATGCAGAGATATAATGCAGCTGAGCCATAAGGCCAAGTATGTAGTAGTAGTATAGTTCACCTGCTGTGGTAGATGGGGGGCGGTGTGAAGGTAAAAACAGCCATAAAAGCTGTGCTTGGATTTCTTAGGGACAATACGACCATACAAGGTTCCAGATAAGCATTGTAGAGTTGTCTTTTACATGTTTTTCAAGAGATATGTGCGATACATGTGGCAGCGTGCTATTCCAAAAGCACAACGGTAGAAAAATGGTTTGTTTTGTACATGCATGGTATGTACGATCCTTATTGGATATTTTCTGCAAAACAATTTATGCTACTGTTTGTCTTCACCCCGCAACCCTGTGAGACAGGATAAGCGGTACAGAAAATGGATGGATGGATGGTTTGTCTTCACCCACAACATGTAAAAATGAGACATCATACCTTGTGAAATAAGAAATATAAGTCTTTCTTTTACAAATTAAAAGTTTAAAGTTGATTTAGTGTTTTTTTACACTAAGGGCAGCGTGTAAAAGAGAAAACGTAACACTGAGATATTATCATCCTATGAATTTATAGTGAATACATTAACAAGCCTTTAGCTACAAATCCAGCAGATAAAGAAAAAAAGTGTCTTCTTTTCCCACAGATGGCTATTTATGTTTTTTTGTGGAAAATGCTTTCTGTGGCTGACTTTTGAGAGCAAGCTAGAGGTAAACAGAGTAAAGAAGTTTCAACCTAGAAAATCAAAAACAATTAGCTGTAGAATGCTTAAATGGTCTGTGGGGAGCTGCTGTGTTAATCGGTGTAGTTTAAAATGATGAAATGCGAAATGCACCCTTGCTCAGTTTATTACATTTAAGAGTTGCACTATTACACTTGGTCTGGTATGACTAGTAGCTTGTGGAGGTTATTATTAGCTAATGTTAACATCTAACGTTAAATGCTGCTGTGTGTTTACTGGGTGAGTTTACTGATTTTATGACTCATTTCTTCCTTTGTTAACTGTAACACAGCATTTTCGGACTGTGACAAACAATGTTATTGAAGCAAATGACGCAAAAGAATCTTGGGAAATTAAGGGAAATTCAGTGCGTCATCGCCCGGTCATTGAGACTTGTTTCCACAGTGGCCGCTGTTCAGAACGCATATATGCTCGCTATAAGGCAAAATAGAAACTTTGATTTTATAATGATAAAATGAGATAAGAGAAAAAGGTCACAAGGATAAAATACATGAGAGTTTCGGACTGGAGGGAGTGTCAGCCTACCTTTACTGGCAGCCAAAATGTCAGTAAAATAGTAAAATAGCTAAATCATAGATATATTAATGACTCAGTTGAGCTTAAACATGGTGACTTAATGTGATATGGAGGATTAGGAGGGCGCTGGGCGGTGTGGCTGTGTTGCAAAGATGAGATCAGACTTCAAGGGAGCTGAAGACAGTGTGAGAAACCGAACAGGGTCAAGAGAAGTACAAGGAGGAAGTATTGCTTCAGCTTCTGAGTGGGGCCGGGTGACAAATTGGGTGTATATATGTTGTGGGCAATGTGTGTGTTTGTGTGTTGGTGCCAGTGCAATTTCCTGCCTGCAGATTGACTAACATGTGGGCACCTGCCCTGACAAATCCACCCATCCTGTTGCTCTCAGTTCACACAATGCATACGCTCTCTCTGCCTGCTGCACACACTCTATCAGGCAAGAAACATGCAAATTAAATCTTGAAAAAAAACTCAAGTAAAAAAATATAAAAACAGCACAGCCTTTTTTGCATCAGGATCTCAAAACACCCATAAGCAAACTTCAAGTATGAGCTAAACTTTCCAGGAACATGGATGTTTTATACCAGCCCACATGGTGATAATAGAAACTAGTATAAGGGGGTACATGAATTTGTCATTCACAGATGCTGGAAGTAACAGCGAGAAGCACACACACAGTAAACCAAACAGGGGCTTTACATAATAAATTTTGCACATCCAGCACAGAGGAGTGCAGCGGCCAGACAAGCCTGGACAAAGCTGCCTGCCCTTGGGGGAGAGGGGCTGAAGGCCAGCCTGGCTATATGACACACACATATGAATACAGGCAGCCCAAACATTAGAGGTGATAATGAGATCTTTATCTTTTAGGGGGAAGGTAGAGAGATCCTTTATGCTGCAGGCCCGGGGGGGAAAAAGTTTAACAAATTAATGAGCTGGCATGCAAACAACGGCAGTTCAGGAGGTGATCTAAGGGTGCGTTACCGTACAAGACACATGGGCTCCACGCCGTAGGCCCATAGAAGATGTGTGACCTTTGATTTAATGAGAGTGACTTCATGTGAAAGTGTTGGCAGTGAGATGTGTTCAGTGTGTGACACAAAGTGTGAAGGTGAGACTGCCGGATCTGTTGCTGGGACTTGACGCTTTTGTGTTAAATGACACCTTCACAGGCAAAGACTGAGCCCGGGCACAAATACGGTGGGTGTGTGTGTGTGGGTTTCCTTATGTCACAGAGCAGAGAAAGTCACTGAGCTGTTAAAAACAGGGTGTCCATTACCTTCTCAGTGTGGAGTTACCCACTTAAAAGCAGTCCATTAGTATTCAGTTCGGTTTGACAAGGGTTATAAATTACTAAGCGCTTCATCACTTTCAGTAGTTTTCTGTGTATGTGTGTGTGTGTGTGTGTTTGTGCACAGTGGATGGGTGCAGACACTAAGGTGAGAGGAAAGCAAGGGTGTGGTTTCTGTATGTTTGCGCATCTCTCTATCTCTCTCTTGTGTACGCCTGTGTGTACTATGAGAAAACGTTGAAACATGTTACTTAACACTTGAAACAAGCAGCAAATCAGAGAAAGCTGTGGCTCAGATGGTAGTGAGTGAGTTGTACAGTAATTGTCAAGTTTGAGGTTCAATCCCTGGCTCCTTCTGTCCACATGTCGGTAATATCCTTGAGCAAAACGAGTAAGATTCTTTGGAGAAAAAAAAAAACAGCTGCCAAATGTAATGTAAATAAATAAAAAACACCAGGCAGGGATGTAATTTCCATGAAATCCAATGGCATCACATACAGTAAAATGCATAAAAAGTACATTATTGGAAGAGTGAGAGTGTGCGGCAAATGCACATGTGGTACAGAGAGGTTACTGGTCTGTTTGGGGAGCGCAGAAGACGACATGTGTGTGTCATCCAGCTGTAGATTAGAACCCCATTAGGCTCAGTGGCTGGTCTGCTGTTTAGACTGAGAGTAAACACAGAGAGAGGGATGGTTCGACGTCTTCTGTCTCCATCTTCAACCTCCTGATAACACTTGCAACATAACACACACACACACAACAATAACATGTCTGGACAACCAGGCTTCACTATGCCACGTGTGTGTGTGTGTGTGTGTGCGTGTGCAGCGCTCCTGTGAGAACGCTCTGTTGATTGCCCTCATGCCCTCCACTGGCATCATCCTTACTTCCTGTACCAGCTGCAGCTTGTCTCCCCTTCTTCTCTTTCTTTCTTTCTTTCTTTTTTGCTTTCTTCAGGCAAATCAGCTTCTTCTTTCGTTCCCACGATCACATTAAAAGAAATGTATTTCTCAGCTGACTCATGAGCATAATGCCAATGGAAACTAAGTAAGTAAAAGATCAACTGGATTCACAAATGCAAATTGTGATAATATTTTTAAAAGAAAGTGACATATTGAATTCTGAACCCAAAACTTGCAGCTTCACTGCTCACATAGAGTTATACAGTTATAGATTCAGAAAGTCTCTGGAGCTCTACAGGAGGGATTAAACACCATTTTTCCTAAATAATATTCCCTCAACTGGTATTTTTACTATGATAATGGTAATGTACAGAGTGCTGGCTATAACATTACTCAAAAACCTCCCATAGGTGCTTAACTGGGTCGAGATCTGGTGACTGTGAAGGTCGCAGCACATGATTCACATCATTTTGATCAAACCATTTGGTGACTGCATTCACTGCAATGGCACTCAATGTTTTTCCACTCATTCGTTCAGGTTTTTGATTTAAAGCAAACGGTATACATTTTAGGAAACACACTCAGTCGCTCACCGAGAGATGAGAAAATCTGTGCCTTTCCCATGTCTTCACTGTAAATATGAAAGTACAGCAGCTGGTTATCTTAGCATAGCATAAAGACAGGAAACAGGGAGAAACCGCTAGCCTCTAATCAAAGTAAAAAAAAATCTCTTCACCTTCCAGCACCTCTAAAACTCACTATTTATTAATGATTTATTTTGTTTAATCTGTACAAAAATTGCGGGACTATTTGTTGAAATTTCTATTTTTATACTTAAACAGTGATTTTCAGGCAGTGTTGATAGAGGGATTTAGTTATTTTCAGACTGAGCTAGATGTGTGCACGTCTCTAGTCTTTACTCTAAGCTAATGTAACCATCATGCTATGTATTTAATGGACATATGAGTGGTATTGGTATCTTGGCAAAAAAAGCAAATAAAATAATTTGTTGTATGCCTGTATATGGGGTGTCAGAAGCGCTGACACCTAATCTGAACCGGTGGGAACCTCAGCTCTCTCTGTGTCGAGGTGTCCGCATGCGTATGTCACAGTCAGACTCGTACATGGACACCACAGCGAGCGAGTGCACATCTTCAGCCAGTTCTGCCCCAGTTTACTGGCAGCGGCCCCACTGTCTGTGCTAAAAGTCACGTCGCGAAGAGAGAGAGAAGCTCAGAGAAGCGGGGTAGGAAGGAGGAGGGGGTGTAGGGGGCACAAGGAGCAGGACACAGGAAGTGGAGAAAGATGAAGAGCCGGGAGACAATGTGATGCACAGGGGTGCTGAACCGGGAGTGGTGGTGGGGGGTGGGTGGGGGAGGAAAAGCAAGCAGAGGAGAGAGAGGAGGCAGAGGAGGAATGTTGGAAGAGGAGGAGAGAGCAAAAGAGGGAGAGCACAGGGTGTGTGCATCTGGCACTAGGAGGCAGGGAAAGATAGCGTGGGCCAGGCTGGCCGGACGTGTGTGTTTGTGTTTGATTGAAGAGGGATGTGAGACAGAGACCCCTCACTGGCTCAGTTTTACTGGAATGCTGCCACGAAGAGATGGACACTGACACACATGCTTTACACGCACACACACCACACACACAAACACTTGTACAGTGAGTGCTGAACATGGAGAAAGAGGAAGCGGCTGGAGAGTAAAATATGAGAGGGAATTAGAGGCGGAAGAGGATGGTTGCAGAGGAGGGCATCCTTCTTGAGGCCAAACACGCTGTGCAAATTTATCTTAAATTCAAGGGGAGATCTGAAAGTTTCCAAATATACAAAATGAATCAGGTAGATGATTGGAGAATGTGTCTAACATGTAAAATAATCGCATTTAATTGGATGAATATTTCAGTCAGTGTAAACTTCAAAATAAATGGTGATAATGTCAGGCAATGTAGAATAGGATGATCTTAACTATCCTAAAAAAGAGCTCAACATAACATCTGTGATCTAACATAACAAAATATGCACATTCACTTTCTTGCTGAGAGTTACCTGAGAAGATTGATACCTCTCTCATGTATGTACAGTACAAATGAAGCTTTTTAACTTAGTTTAGTGTAAAGACTGGAAATGGCCAGCAAGCCTGGCTCTGTCTAATGGTAACAAAATACGTCTACCAACACCTGTAAAGGTCACTAATGAGTTAGCTTTGGACTGAACAAACACTGAAGTGTAAAAAGCTCGGTTTGTGGGGTTCTGTGCCAAAGTACCTATTTAAGAGGCAATCAGTGGAGACTTCAGGAAGTTACTGGTCCCTGCCAGGAGATGTATTGTCATATTTACACTTTTGTTTTTGTATGGACTAAACAAACATGATATGCTGCATGAGTTGGCGAATTTGAAAAGTGCTTGTTAGTCAGTGTTAGTTAGTGTTGTTACCTTTGGACAGAGCCAGGCTAGCTCTTTCCCTTTCTTTACAGTCTTTGTGCTAAGCTACGCTAAATGGCTACTGTGTATTTATCATGGAGAGTGGTATCCATCTCTTCAACCTAACTCTCTGCAAGAAAGTAAAGTAGCATATTTTTCCCCAAAATGAACTATGTTCCAATATGAAATATTCCTTTTAAGGGGAAACAGAAGGGGAAAACTGCATGTTAAGTGGTTGGAATATCAGCTGAGAGACGTGGAGAGGAGAACAGAGGAAAGAAAGGGTGAACTAATGAGCTGCCAGTGTGGCTTCCTCACAAACCCTAATGATAACAACCATCTGACACTCCAGGAAAATGACATGTTTCAAGGTTGCAGCCGCACACCAAAACAGGATGAACCTTAGATCAACTCCTGTTTATGTGCTACTGTTGACGGCCGTGCCCTTACAGAGTGGCAGCAGGATGAAAACACACAGATAGGCACACGAAGCTTGAGCCGTTGGAGATTCAGAGCGCTGCTTACATAACCTGATGAGTTAATAGGTCAGTCATAGTTGGACAAGACTGATGTGAACGTGTCTGCTGACAGGCGGAGATATCCTGTTCAAATGTGTCGTGTGCTCAGTTCTAATGACATATTCTTGCCCCCACAACGTCAGTCGGGGTCCGCCGTCTCAGAATTCCTTCGCCCCTGAGAGTCACTTCCTGTCCGCCGAGGCAGTGTGTCCCTATCGCCACGGAAACGAGATTGCAAAGTGAGCACAGGAGCCACGAAATATTCGGCTCTTCCTTATGGGACTCCAGAGGCCAGATGGACTCCGAGCGCACACACATACACACACCTAAACAGGGAGAGGTAGGACATCCAATAATGGCACAGGGAGTGTGTGTGTTGGGTGGGGGGGAGGATGGGGAGGGACATCATGGATCCATTGTTTCAGCCTGGAAGGCAGAAGTGTTGGGAGGGGGCGAGGGAAAGTCAAGGGGAGGCTAAATTTAGAGCACCTCCGCTCAAGTATTCCAAATATTCTTACGTGTATTTGGATGCTCACGTATACAGTTTGTTACTTCATCCATTTCCAAGAATTACGTCATTATGCAGCCACGATTAGATTATTATCGATTTGAATAATTTTCTTTCGATAAATTTGATAACTGCAGACTGCCACTGTGCATCTTACATTCTCTATTACAAAAAGTACTTTAATAATGACTTTTATTAATTTTACCAATACAAACAGACTGTTTCTGTTACAACTAAATATAAATCTCAGCTGCCTGTAAAAATGACCTCAGTTATCATTCAGTGAAGTGCCCTGGGTGAAAAGATGACACAGTACACATGGGGTTAAGTCTTCATGTGCATGTTTTCGGTCATTTCCTGCTGCCTGTGCAGCCCTGACCTGCTGGTGTGGACCTGGCCACACAGACAGACAGACATGCACACACACCCACACACACACACAGCACTGACCTACACTTCCTGTCAGACAGCGACACCCCCTTGGAGAGAGAGCGTGATCTGTCTCCACTACGTCCCCCTGCTGAAACCTGCTCATCCACTTCTGTCCACCTCATTGTTCTTTTCACACTTGAACATGGTCACCAGGGACCGTGGCTGAACAGACAACAGCCTCCTGAACAGGTGTTTTGCTGCATAAATGGCACACGTTCTTTTTCACAGAGGCAACACCAACAGAAACAGACCTGGAGGATCTTGTATCAGTAGCCCCGAGGCTGAAATATGTCAAAGCTGACAAATATAACAGGACAATTAGAAAAGTATTAAAAAACTGAAAGTCTCGTCACCTGCTTCTGGAAAACTTTTAAGATTTGAAACTCACTTAACTTGATCTTTATTGGAAATATCAATAAAAAATTGGTTACGACAGTGTCAGAAAGCTTTAAAAACTGTACATGCTGTTTGTCATCCATCAAGGCCCCTCTGGGTTGCCTCTTCCTCAACTCCAAGCCTTCCTCCCTGATGTAAAATAATACAAATAACGTAATAGTAATGATGATGTGCAGGGCTATTGTCTGCTGTTGCACTAGCAGTGACCTTATGCTATGTAAATCCAAGATCTCTCAGAAAGGGATGAACTTGAGACTGAGAACTTTAATTATAAGATACATTACATGTGTGTTATATGAAGGGAAAAGCATCTGTGAGGAGTTTATTCTCCTGTGTTGTTTTTATTAGAGTAGGTTTTTATCAAATTCTGTCCTCCCTCATCCTCCGCCTTGTTCAGCAGGACTGTAGCTGTGATGTATTATCTTTATTGTATGTGCATAATGGGTGTCTGGTATGTATGGGTGTGTTTGCCTATGTGTGCATCTGGTTTACCCATCAGAGCTCCGGCGTCATGTCCCTGACCTGGTGAGGGGCACAGCGACGAAGCTACGTGTCTAATGTACTTCCGTCCATTGCTGGAGTCTGATGTCATTTGGGGTGAGGTGTTGAATTGGGACCGAAGACCGGAAGAGTCTTAGTGTGGGGGTTGGAGGAGGGGGGGTGGACTGTGTAAGACTCTGGCAACAAGGTGAGAAGTCTGAAGAAGGAGACAACATACCCTGAGTCAGGACTAAGTTCATGAACCGGTCACCCCGGACAGTGTGTGTATAACGGCAGGGGTGCTCGGCGAACAGATTTTTAACACGGTATAAATGACATGCTGCAAATGGCGCATGATCCGGAACACAAGAGAGACTTCAGTTCATCGCGTACACCCTGCCTGCGTTGTCCCACGATGGTCAGCAGTTAAAATCAACCTTCTGTGTTGTAAATTAGCATTTGTGCCCCACAGGCTCTTTTATTTCTACCTATAACACATGCATCTCCTCATCTCATTGCGCTCAAAGCGACCACATGCTGTGGTCTGTGATTACAGCCGAGTGTTTACAGTCCTCTCATATTAGCACTTGTGTTAAACAGCATGGGGTACCATCCTGTAGCAGGTTTTTTTTTTCTGAAAATGCACAAAATCGGGTTTTGGGTCGACACCACCAGCTCCACGGCGCCTTCCCAACTGTTTGTCCATAAGAGGCAGAGTAGAGTAGAGAGTAAATGGAGGAGAGAGGCCCTTTCAGCCTACATTACATGATTGCTTTTATTGGAGAGAGCATGGTGTTGTAAGGAGAAAAGAAGGAGAAGGAGAAAAAGGTGAAGTTCACTGTGGATTTGAATTCATTACTTGACATGTAGAACCAAGAAAATCAGGACTTTAGGGGAAGGAGAACACTTTTAATGCTCTAATATCTGAACTCTTGTAAAATACGCATCATAAATATTGTTTGAGAAGTGTGTTGCATTCTTTCTTAATAGCCTTGCTCTTATTTTTTTTTGCCTTTCCACTTCTTCATTTCACTGTTGCTCCACTTATCCAGTGCTACAACTGCCAATGCCCAATTTCGCAACACACAGGTAAATTAGGAATAGCACTGCATGTTTGAGATTGCACAAGCCTGCATCTGCATCTTGTGTGTGTGTGTGTGTGTGTGTGTGTGCATGAGCGTGTACGCGCTCGAGTGGCGCATGTGCGAGGGTGTGAGTGTGTTCTGGGTGTGTGCATGTACATGTGTGTAATGAGAACCAAATGGCGGGGTGTGTGAGTGCATGGTTTCGCTCCCCCATCTCTAATCAGACAGCCCCCAGGAGTACGGTGTGAGCGCGGACTCTGGGCTTAGAGCGCTGAGCTGCAACATAAATCAGCTCTGCCCATGGAGGAGCCTGGATACATGCAGACTCCACTAACCTGTTGACTGAGCAAAGAAACATGGTGGACTGGTCTGTTTCGATACTTTTTTACGGGTATCGCTATAATGATGGTCCTCAGTAATGATTAAAGGTGTGTAAAAAGGTGTGAAGATGCAGAAATAATTAAACTTTCCCACATTTGACGACTGACCTAGTGTGGTCTGAGTAGGTGGTCTTTAATGACAAGGCCAGGACACTGTTTAAAGATGAATAATTTATAGTACATGCTCACTCTCACACATTTGATTACCAGCTATGTTATTCTATCTCTCTCCTCTTTCTGCGACCTTCCCTCTCCCTCCTTCTCTCCATCCCCTTCTTCTCCACTCTCTCTGTTTCGATCCTCATTCCCCCCGCAGGAGGTGGCCTCTCCCTGTCCTCCATCTCTCCCTCTCCTCCCTTTCTTTCTCTTTCACATCTGGTCAGGCAGCTGTGGCTGGCCGGGGTTCAGTGGGGTGGGAAGGTGTGGAGGGAAGAAGAAGAGGAGAAGGAGGAGGGTGGTGGTGGTGGTTGGGTTTTGAGGAGGCTATCAATTGCAAAGCCCAGGGCACAGTAAAAGAAAAAAAAGTGATTTGACACAATATGTGCACTGTGAAAAAAAGAAAAAGTTTGAACCAAATCTCTTCAGTTTCTCTCAGTCTATCTATCACACTGTCTCCCTGTGCACTATTAAACTCTATTAAAGCGAGCAGCAGTGCAGGGAAGGAGGGGGGGTAAGAAAGGCTGGGGGTTTAGGGAGAAGCAGGGGAAGACGGGGGAGGATGGCGAGGGCAAAGATTTCAATATCTGATTTCCACATCTTAAATACATTCATTTATCTTACCCCAGGGCTCTTTTAAACTTGGGAGAAAGTAGAGGAAGGGATGGGAGGAGGGAGAGGAAAAGGGGCGAGGGTACTTATGACATTTTCATTGTGGAATCTCGTTTCTATTGTTTCTGTGGTCAACATATTGCCCAAAGATTCCACATGCCATCATGGCCACACACGCTCCAAGCTGCTAAATGGTCACAGATGGGATTACACACTTTGCGCACATGCAGATGACTTGATTCCTGTTAGGCCTAGGTGCTTTTTTTTTTTCTTCAGTATGCCAATGTCAGCAGATGATTTACTGCACACGAGTGCGTCATTGTGTTCCACATTCCAGGATGTCATCTGCGCCACCTTCATGCCAGCTCACCCGTCTCTGCCGAGCTCCACCCCAGAGTGCCAGTTCCTCTGCACTCCAGCTGAAGTTCGCGACCCCTCAGAGTTCACGTTGGGACGAGGGCCTTTCTGAAGGAGAGTGAACTCTTTGCCGTGCTCTCACGTGACTCCGAGCATATGGTAAGTCACCCCAAGAGTGGAAAAAGCTCCACTTTCAGTCGCTTGCAGTTCCTTCCAACTTATTTTATGGCCAGTTTCAGAGCACGAGGAGCCAAACAAACAGAGAGCGATACATGGTCAGAGTGAGGGGGCAGAAACACAGAGATGGACCTACGGTATTCAGAAAGAGTGTGTAGGAAGAAAGGGATTTTAGGGAGCCAGCGGGATTGAAGGGGAGTGTGCAGGTGTGTGTGCGTGTGAGGATCCCGCTGGTGTGTATTATGTTTTCTGACAGCGTGCATGCATGTGTCTCCGTGTGTATATGTGTGTTCGGTCCTGGGGTACTCGGGAAGGTGAACTCACGCTCCTCTCTGTACAGGAAGCCCCTGATTAGTGCTAACGAGAATTGCAGACCATATTAATGCAACCACACACCTCTCCCTGCCTCCCTCCTCCTCTTCTCTCTCGCTCTTGCCATCTGCACTCCCTATGCTCTCTGCCAGACATCATAAAGTCACTGCAGAGCCCTGAGACACACACCAGAGCACTGAGGGGGGCAGGCCAGGGGCTGCCACGCACTCAGCCCCCATCTTGCTCGTTCAACCCCGCAGAAAGTCTCTTGAACAAACACATGTGGTGGAACATACATGGTACGCACACTGGAGACATCTTACACCATATGACAGATAGTAGAGTTCACTGCGCAAACATTTACACACCTAAACAAACACAGAAAGTACAGTCAAAAGCGAAACATTACACAGGCACAAACATTCACAACTGCACTGAAACACACTTTTTTTCCCCCAGCAGTTTCCAGCAAACTCAATTTGCATAGAAAAGAATCTGAGCCCGGAGATCAAAGATAACGCGAGCACAAGGCTGAAAAGATGGAGAGAGACGGAGAGAGAGCGAGCAAGAGAGCAAGAGAAAGAGGATGGAAAAACGGTCTGCTGGTGTGCAAGTCTTATTAAATGTTCCTGCAGATGGATAGACAGGGCGTTTTCATATTGAGACATGGATACCCTCTCCTCTATTCTCTTGACTCCCACCCACACATTAACATGTGTTTCACATTCAAAGCGGAGATGTGCAAACCAATGGCCAACCACTCAGCGTGACTGGCAGTCCACTCACTCACACTCGCTCTCTCTCTCTGTAGTCATAGAAATGAACTTACAGAACAGTATTGTGTGTGCCTTTTAAGCTGTATGAGAGTGTTTTAGTTCCTCGTAAAAATGAGATCAACCTTTGTACTTCTGTTCCTAAATGAGAAAAAAAGGGTGGAAATGGTAAAAATTAAAAATCACTTTGCTATTTTCATTTGTTTTGTTCTGTTTGTAAATGTGTAATTTAAGCTAACGGACTACATCACCATTCAAACACACACTAGTATTAGCATAATTAGTATTATTATAAGCGCATAAGTTATCACATCACTGATCATAACACTGTGACATAGAGACCATAGAGTCCTCACTTTGGTAATAAATTCAGTCTGCTGCTGATTTGAATTATTTGGTTCAGTACTAAATTAATAACTGCTTAGAAAAAGCAACATGTTATTGCTTCTTTGACTTTTGTGGTCTGCTAAGTTGCTTTTAACCAAAAGATAACAAACTGCAGATTCAGTCAGTGACATTGATGATTCAGCACACTGAGTTCAGTTTGAGGTTTTGCTATAAAAAGATTTGTTTTTTTAACAGACCGAACTCTTCAATTTCATACATATATTCATAGAACAGAGCAAAACACAAAAAAGATACATATTCTTCTATGACATCACCCTTGTTTATGCTGGGTTTTCAGTGTCATGCACTTCTTTATTGTTATTTTGACCATAAAATAAGTTAATAATAATAATAATAGTAATAATAATATATAATAATAAGACTAAAATCCAGACTTTGTGACTTTGAAAGTATAGCAGGGCTACTACCAATTTGTGAATTCCTGTTTTATATCTGCTTAGGATGGGCTGTCCTGAGGAGAATTTGATAATGTATCTGTCCCCACTGTTATTTCTTATATAAAAATTGTTTTGCTGAAATTTTAATACGTCAACTGCAAAATGTGTTGTTACAATACCAAAAGTCTGGCATAGTGTCCCTGAAATCTGTTACAGATAATAATCCACAAACAAAATGTGAAAACTCTCCACTTTGACCTTTATGTCTTCTAGTGCCAAAATGTGCTGCTTATTATTATTTGTTATAATCTAAATAGATATGGCAATAATTAACAGTAACCAAACCCAATTTGTTTAGGGCCATCCGGTGGCTGGTTCACCTGGGGGGCCGGCTCTGACCTTGAAAGGAAGAAGGCAAACTCCTCATATATATGCACATGGGCCTTATATGTGTGTCAACCGGGGGTCTGTTTGATCAGAATCAACGGAGATGCGAGTTCAGAGTCAGCGGATGAGGAGCAGACGTACACACTAACATAAATACACAAACACACACACATAAAAGAGAGAGTTAGATAAAGGGGAGACTGTGTGAGGAAACACATGGCATAAGTGTGTGAGTCAGAGAAGGCAGGTAGTGTCTGTGAACATAAACGCAGTCAAGAGACAAGAGAGGGTAGAAGAAAGGGTGGTGGGCTTGAGACAAAGGCTGGGGTGGAGGGGTCAGCAGGTGGAGGGGTCAGCGGATGGGTGGGTGGGGCGGGATCTGGGAGTCTGTTCTTCAGTCTAGTTTACCCAGCTGGAGGACTGACAGAGACCCAGACAGAGCCCTGATGTCACCTACTGTACCCTCCCTACCCTCCCAAATCCCATACTTCCTGTCCCCGCTGGAGTGATGTCACAGGCCAGCTGGGGATGTCACGTCCACACCCCCCCTCCCCATGACACACCCCTCCCCCCATCTGTCCCCACTCTCAACTTGGCTTCAATCAGTGGCGTCCCACTGTGACCTGGGACAGTCAATGGAGCACGTACCAAACACAGACAGAGAGGCAACCATGCAAACAGTCGACACACGCGGTGGCAATCGCGTTCGAGCCGGTTGTGCCGCAAACATAAATCATATCAATTACGCAGCGTAGGCAGAGCAAGTAAATGAAATGCTAATAAATATAACAACATAACCAACTGTGTGATCTCATAACACAGTATAATTGGTTTATTGTTTTATGTAACTCGCTTGTTTCCACACAGTTTGTACAAAAGAAAAAAAAAAAGGAAATAACCCAATCCCCGAGGAGAACAGCTAGCAAACACTGTAAACACGATTCGGGGCATTGCACCGGATCCAGTGACCTCACAAACCTTTGCTCTGAAAACTCTGCACCTCAAAGTGAACACATGATCTAAACCAGTCGTGACTGCTGATTTGATTAGGATCGCTCACAATAACAGGTGTGGAGCGAACCAACCAAGGTGGAAAAGCAAAGCTGTGTCCGCTTGTATCAGTTATCACCACTTATAAATCCATTTCAGCTCCTAAACTGCTGATTATCTTACAAGCCTTTTCTTAAAAACTCAGATTTCTGGCCAGATAACAAGGCTTGGCTCGTGAACAGCATTCAACACCATCTTAAAAGCAGCATCACTACTGAGAGGAAGTAAGTGACAGATTTATGGCCAAATGTGACCATAAAGAGCCTTCAAGCATGTTCGACCTCTTTGGACCTCAAACTGAAATGGCATTGAGTTACTGTTACAGAGAAAATGAGGGGAGGGCATCTGATGGCATCCTACACGACTGCCGTGTTTGCTGTCACCTGATATTGACAGTATGTGTCATTTGAATATATTCTGCCCAGCGTCTACACTCAGAGGGGATAGTTATCAGAGCTGACAGGTTTTTTAAACTCATTAGTGTGGAGTGGCGGTGAGTAGCTGACACTGCTGCTTCCTCTGGATTGGTGTTTCACCTGCTAAGACATTCACTTTTGAAACACATCCCCTATATGGAAAAAAAAGGTCTGTTTATGCCCTTTAAAGAATTTTGGATTTTTCTTGAAGGAGAAGTCAAGCACATGATCAATGCTACATTACCTTAAAAAACATTTAACATCCTGACTGCAATTTGTAACAATCAGATTGAACAGTAAGTTGATAAACCAGCTCCTGTTCTTAAACGCTGAGGTTTATGTATAACTTTTCAGAATAAACTAGTTCCAGAGGTGACATAAATCACATCATTCAAAGCTCAACATTAAATCATTAGACATTCTGTCAAATTAATCAAAAAGAGAAAAAAGCCCCAAAAGAACTGCGGGTAGAAAGTAATATAAATCATTTGTTCACGTGCGACCAGAAATTTGATTTAAAACCAAACTAGAGACTAAATTAAATGACTGTTATGATGAAAGAAATTCCCATGTGATGTAAAAGTGAATGTAGGTCAAAAACATGATTGAATTTGTGGGCTGAATCATTTCTTTTGGCATTTTAAATGTGCTATAAATGATTGTTCAGGACTTTTATTATTCTAGCTTTAATGTGTGCAGGCACACGCCAATAGAAATGTTTCAGTCATGTCCATTCCTGCCTCTCATTCCCTTCAAAAGCCATTCAAAAATACCATTAGAGGGAAATTTCCCTCATTCATTCCTCATTTACAGTGAAACACTGTGCAGCACTGTTTCATTGACTTGGTGTTTGTGCGTGTGTGTGTGTGTGAGAGAGAGAGAGAGAGAGAGAGAGAGAGAGAGAGGGAGAGAGAGACAGAGGTCCATGCCCCCCACCCACACACACCCACATACACACACACTGTGTTACGTGCAGGCCGACAGGACCCCCCTTGTGGAAACTGAACACCACAATCTTCCTCCCTTTAGGCATCCCCTCTCCCCTGCCCTGAACCCACCCTGTCCCCTGCTGGCCACTGTCCTTAACCAAACACACAACACACAAACGCATGTATGGACGCAAACACACATACACGCACATACACAGTACCCGACTTTCTCACACACCCACACTAACCCACACAGACTGTACAAACACTCTCTGAACTTTAATATCGGATTATGTTTCAGGGATGCACGTGCGCGTGTGAAGTACAGACACACACACGCGCGCTCTGTGCACCAGTCCTTCTAAAAACACACACATCCTTTCACTTTCTTTGATGGATGAGGAAATGCTCACACAAACATATAAACAAAACCTCCATCCCAAACCCCCATTACATCTGTATGCTTTTCCTAGAGCTTCAGTTGAGTCTTTTAGGACCTGACGTATCTAGCAGCTCCACCTCCCCTCCTATCCTCTCTTTCTCTCTCCCGGCTCAGGCCCTACCTGATTGTCTGCTTGTTTTCCCTGGCGGCTCCCAGCTTCCGTTCCCAGGCTGGGAGGTGGGAGGTGGGAGCGCAGCCTACGACACATACTTTCCACCCCTGAAGGCCGAGGGCCAGCGGCGGTTCCTCCTGTCCACAGGCCGTACAGGAAGCACTTAAGCCTTGCTGCTGCCCACCAGCTCCAAACTACTCTTCTGACTCTGGCCTGGGGTAGAAGGAGGGGAGAGATGAGACAAGTGCACATGAAATATCTAAACAATGCATAAGAGTGAGGAGCATGAAGGCGCAGAATGAGAATATGTCTGCTCTGAGCCAGGTAAATGTGAAAAAGCATCTTTTTCTCACAGTTTCTCCTGAGTGGATACATTTAAAAATGGCAGCCTTACATCTTATTATGGTGGGAGAAAACTGAGATTTTGTAAAACAATCACAGTCCTTCAAAGTCACATCTCCCTGCCCCCTCTAACCTGCTCAGTCAATAATATATCAATAATAAAGGTGCTACCATTAACCTGCATTCTTCAACTACACAGTTAGACTAATGACTTCATATACATATTCATCTTTAGAAAGTATATGGAAGCTAGACGTTTTGCAATTTTCATCATCCTAGTAAGTAAGAAACACTAGCTAATTAGTTGCAAAGAGCAACTTGTATTAGTGTAGCAGATATTTGATCATGAAGCAAAATTTTGACTAGGTGATGGTGGGACTCGCCACAGTTATTACAATTTAACCTGAGGGGGACATGAATGTGCATATAAATGGCAATCACATTGGTTTGGCTGTGTAAAAACTACGTATGTGCGTACAGAATTTTAGTCCAAGGACAGATATTAGTACCAAATATCAAAGCAGTCCATCCAGTAGTTGTTGAGAAATTTCACTAATAAAACAAAGCTGTTATGGTGGCACTGGAGAAAAATCCTGCTGATGATAGAGGTTGCTAGGACTTCATCCTCTGGGGAAGTTTTATTTCAATCCCTCCAGTCGTTGTTGAGATATTGCAGTGTGGATCACTTACATCAGTAGGCTGCCAGCATGGTTAAAAACAATTTAAGTAATCACAGATGGCAAACACTTCTTGAGAAACAAAGGAGGAAACGGGGTAAGGTGAGAGCAGCAGAGAGGAAAGACAAGACATCAGTAGGGGAGGGAACAATTTTGTCATAGGTGTAAACAGTTTTTTCCCCCCCTCTGCTTTAATGGTGCACCTGCAGGTCTCTATTCTTCACTTTTTCCCAGTGGGACTTCCTGCTTCTATAGAGGCTCCTCTTAATGTCAGCATGGCCTCTGTGATTAGTACAAATGACTCTCATTATGTGGTAATGCTGTAATTACATGACCCAAAGTGCTGCCCCGCTGTAACACGCTGCAACTTCTATCACTGAGAGTGACAGCACTCGCACACCCACCAGTCTGTGAAACTTATTACTCATTTGTAAAGAGATTATTTCCACCCCCCAGTTGTTTGCTTCTGGGCTTTTTCATGCTGTAGTTATTTTCTTCTGTGTTTGGGCCTGAGCCATTTTGTCACCGTTGAGCATTTGATGTAGTCAGACATGGAGGTGAACCCAAACAATGACTGTGAGGCTCTCATGTTAGATTAGTTCTGTTTTATATGAACTGAGCGCTACGGTAATCTACCTAGATCGCATAATGGTAATTTGGTACCCATTTCCTCGTTCAACAACCTTTTATGTAGGCCCAGTAATCATCTGCAGAGAACTTGAATTGTACATTATTCCACTAAAGCTCAAAACCAGCTGCACAGGCCAATAAAAAGACAAGTAAGGATGTGTTATTAGACATTAGGACTTCTCTACCATGCACTGGGTACATGCACTGCACTGAAAAAGCAGATTTCTCCAAAATCGGACTGCCGGTTCGCCTCAGAGCTTGGATCCGTTTTTAGTGGTGAGTTTGGAGGAAACGCAGACACTTACTGTTTCTTGCAGACACTGCTTAAAAGCAAGAGTGGCTTTTGTAAAACATGGGTCAGTAATAACACACTTCAGCGCTGAATGATATCATTTGGCACCGGAGCTGAAATTCTGAGTAGCAAATCAAGTAAGAAAGCTCCTGGAAACTGCCACTTTATTTTCTTTGCAACCGGGTGATTAAGTGCAGATAAATGTAAACCACATACGAATTTGATGGTGAGAGGAAAAATGATTGTCATAAGGTTATGACTATGTGATCTGATAAACAGTTATTTCGGTTAGCCAGATACAGTAAGATACAACTCATCACATGTCACGGCCACGCTGATAAAGGCATGACAGAGATGGACGGGATCGACACTTCCGCTGACACTTCCGACGCTCCCTCGCTGATAACGACTGTGCCCACATAGTCGACGTGATCAGAGGGTTGGATGGTATGACGAGATACCGTGTAGTATGAGATGATGAAAGAGATTTGGCAGCTCTCTGAAATCTTTGGAAAGAATGATGAGCAGTGCAGCAACTGAAGGCCTGAGTCTTTGCAGAGTTTTTATTAACAAATATCACAATGCAACTGAAGTAAAGTGAGCAAACCTTGGGAAAGTTCAACAAAAACAACCTATAACTGAAGTAAAACCAACAAGTGAAACCCACAGTCTTACAGAAAGCTGCCACTATGGGTGGGAAATACCACAAAATTTGGTTTTGATTTTGGTTATGTTAGGGCTAAAATCAACAAAAACGATACTAATCCAGAAACCACTGCTTCTTTTTTTAACACTAAAGGAGACCAAAGTGATATCATGCAGAGAGCCATGTGTCATGGTTTTGAGGTGAATGTGTCATAAAATTATATTTCTGAATACTGATTGATTTGCCAAACATTTCTTTTTACCCTTCCCTGTTAATGACTTAATCACATGCAGTTTTTAATGGAAACCAACAATTGTTAATTGTGTGATTCTATGAACTACTTCTATGAACTGTGTGCGTATACACAGTGCTGGAAGAAATATTCAGATTGTTTACCACAATGTAAATACAAGTAAAAGTCCTACAATTCTACATGAGTAAAAGTACATATAAAAAGTCTTATCAAATGCGCCAAAGTTATTATCTTGTGCAGCAACTATCTTTGCACATCTCCAACCTGAGTAGGTCTAATCAGCCAACAAAAAAATGGGCCCTTTAATCTATAAAAATGCATCATTTTTGGTAATTCAATCATATGTTTTGCATGTAAAATCAAAAGTAATTAAGTATTGATGTTCAAAATGAGGTTTAGCATCTGTATATTGATAGCTTGGTATCAATCTGTTCACCCCGGGCTGCCATCAGTCTTATCACAGAGAAATGAGTTTCAGTCTTACGCCCCACAGATCTGATCTAAAGATGCTAATATGAATCGACAGTGCGTCAAAAACTACACCAATTTCCACTGGGGGTGTCTTATTGTATGAAGCTATGATAAACTAAAAATGTGTGATGGTTTTAACCAATTAGTTGCCTAACCTTAAGCATACTGTAATTGGCGTGCATGAATATTGTAAAAACAATGAAAAAACACTGGCATCGAATGTTTAAAAAATGTCATCACTGAACATAATCCAGAGTTTTGCAGAATTGTCCAATATGAATGTTTAGTCTGGAGAGTGGGTTGCATTCACTCTTTGACACTTGGGGCTCATCCAAAGTGCTGCAGCCCATCTACTCTTGTCTAGCCTTCACCTCTAAATTCTCCTGTGTACCCCAACTATTATCCAACATATTTTAACCTAGAGGGCAACCTCAGACACAACCTCTGCATACCCCCAGGGCGTAAGTTAGACATACACTCTGGTCAGAGTATTACATTCGGCTACTAGTGTTTTACTGTCTGCCCTTTGGCTGCGACAGTCTGGTCATCTCTCAGTCTCAGTTTAGTTATAATTGAAAGAGTCTCTCTCTCCACATCCCAATACATATTTAAAATCTCTCTCTCTCTCAGGTTAAGTCTGTCTGGACTTCAACTGTGACCTTGACCTGCTGCCCTTCCAACCCCACAGTGACCTGTCCGCCTTGAACCTTGAGGTTCACATCCTGCATATGCTCAAACGCACGTGCATACACAAATCCAGTAATTGTTGTCAATATATTATTAGCCTGTTGATAGAAAGACAGTGTTTACTTTCTTTGATTTCTGTTGTAACACTCATTCTAGAGATTCTCAATTGTCTGCTTACTTGAAGAGTTATACAGGACATGTGTTATAATAGCTTAGGACAACAGACTTAGGAAACTTATGACTTATGCAAACTGAAGATGAAGATGGAGAAATCTCGGTAAGTTATAGTGGGTAGTACTTTGTGTTTCATTCATTTGTGACTGACTAAATTAACAACATTAGTTTGTAAACAACTTGCAATAAAAGTCGTGATTCAAATACAAGTGGCATCTATTTTTATCCAGCTGCCATTTTAAAAACATGAGATCATTCTGCAGACATTCACCATTAGTCACCTTAGTCACCTGCAGGGTTCAAAAGGAAGTGATGTCTTGTTTAACAGAGTAAAGCAATATAATAATATAGATAATATAGATATGAAGCTTTTACATTATATATTTTTTAATAATGTCAAATACAGAGAAGTAGCTGAAAATTCACCTTCCTTATTCTTCTTTTGAATTACTTTAAAGGGCTCAGTTGGAACAGAATAATCAGAAGCTCATTTCCATTTTCAGTTTTTTTTTTTTTTCACTTTGTATTCCTGGTACTTGGTGCGTGGTGCTAACCACAAGAGGATCTAGTTTACTGTAAACTCGAGTAGAACAGTGTCTTCTGAAGAAGTACGACTGTGATGAGTAAATTCAATCTGCATAAACAGGAAAAAAAAAATCTCAGTTTAATTAAATCTTTTATCTTCAAAAATCTGTAAAATGGTCTTCACATTTTATAATGGATAGAAATAAAATAAATGTGAAACACTTATGGTCCTATTATCTTTATGTTATCTTTATTTTCTTAACAATTTGCAGATGGTTGTAAATGCTCCATTTATTTCACTGCTGACATGTTTGACTGCATTTCGTATGCAGTTAAATGTTATTGAATCAATTTAAAGCATAAACTCAAAAAATTAATTTCATTCCAATCATGCTTTCAGAAAGTACACGGGAGGAACAACAACACATGGTGAAGCCAAAAAAGAAGCATGTCTGGGTCTAAAATCAGGTTGAGGAGATGCTGGTTTAAAGTTCAGTCTGGCCTCCTCCCTTTCACTATTATTAGAGGGCGTGAGTGAGTGGACTAATCCTGATTGAATTACACAGTAAACTCACTAGCTGGGTATCCAGAGCTAAGACAGTGTCCTCTGTGTACCCTCCGCTTAGAACAGGAAGCTGCCAGCCTTTCTGAGATTAGGCCTGTTTCCTCTCTCCGCAATGCACTCCCAGCGACCCTGTGGCCCTGTGACCTTGTAACCTTGTAACCCCCCCCTTCCAGTACGTATGGCACACTCAGCCGGGGAGTGTGCCAGCTGGCTTGTGACACACACACCCACACACACACGCAAACATGCCACTAAATCATTCCTCAGAAAATGACATTTGAGTTCAACTCAAAAACAATATGGCCTTTTCCTGGCACAGGACTGGAATGCTGAAGCGTTCAGCAGACACAACACAGTCACGAATGTCAATACTGTATCCATATACAGCCCTACTCCAGTACCCCCTCACCCCCCCCATGCCTCCCTCTCCCTCTCTTAACAAATTGTGGCAGTAATTTTTCCCTCTAGCTGAGTTTTACGAGCTGTAATGTGAAGCACCTGTGGTCACAGAGAGGCCAGACAAGGGCTGCAGGAGTCTGTCTGTGACCTAACTTCATCCTAGCAGGACATACAGACACACACACACGCAGGTACGTTCAAACTTATGTTTCCCAGGGCATCTTTCCTTTGCTGATAATCGTGAAGATGGAAGCTTTAGCATTTCTATTTATGTGGAGATCAATTTCAATTAATATCATGTTAAAGACTTGATAAATTAGTCACACTAACGACAAGGCTCTCCGGATGAGCAGGTCTGTCGGTCTTTGGTCCTGACTGAGATATCGCAAAAACTACTGGATGGACTGACATGAAGGACATTCATAATCCCCCGAGGATGAAGCCCACTCGCATTGGTGATCTCCTGACTTCTCCTGTAGTGCCACATTGAGCTTGATATTTTCATTTTCATCAACAGCCGTGCCAATCAGGTCACCTGGTGCTGCTCTCCCGACTCATCCCCAAACGTCTCTCCCCTGCAGCTGAATGCCAACCATGCTCATCTCCACACACATATTGGATAATTTTCCAGTAAATCTGGAACAGATGACCATGGTGCCCCCAAGTGATGTGTCCCAAGGTGAGCCATCAGAGGGGTGACATTTATGGTTCAGGGTGAAATGTCTGAAGAACCTTTGGACTGATTACCATGCAATTTGGTGCAGACATTCATGGCCTTTGTGACCTTTGGTGATCACCTGACTTTTTATCGAGTACATCCCTTAGGTGTCATTTTTATCCAGTGATTTTTTTTTTTAATTTAGGGTTAGACATTACAACCTCACAGAGCTGCTAGCATGACTGTTAGTGTACAATACAGTTTTTCTGCAAGACATTCAGGATATGAGACTGAAGTTTATGAAATTATGAAATTAAAAGCAATCCTCACTTAGACTGATAAGTAGAGCATTCATTCAAAATTATACAAGCTCAGCATTAGTAACCACCTACTGAAATATAAAAGATAAAAAGAGCGAAGAAGTGATGACATGATAACACTTTCTCTGAAGTGGTAGATGCAGAATTGGGCAATGACAGAAAAAAAACCCCATGTTTTATCAGTATATCACAAGCCTAACATCTGACTAAGGTGATCTGTAGGATGCTGCACCTAAAAATGACAAGTATAAGGTGCATCATCTCACAACGACTGTGAACAAGTGGTCACATTTAACACTCTCCAAAGTTCACAGCACTTGCTGTTAAATGGAGGGTGAGGGTCCTTTCATCTGACTGTGTGTATGTGTGTGTGTGTACAGACATGTTCTATTGAGGCCACATGTAACACCCAGGCAGCTCAGCTTGCTATGAAAACAAGGGGTCATTAGCCAGAGCACCGGGCTGTAACCTGCTGTTCTCTGAGGTTTCAGGTCAGCTGCTTCCTATTACCTCACGGGGTAGACTTGTGCGGACTGAAAGCCTGTTAACCTCAGCTGAGTCACAAAGTTTGGAAACAAACACTGATGCTATTGATGGCCTTATGCTATGAGTCAGTGAGGAGAAACCCCCTTTAGACGAGAGGCTGTGTATGTGTGTGTCTGAACACACATAACCCTTTGACCCGGTCACTGCTGCGGTATCCGCATCCATAAAAACAGACTTAAATCTCTCACTGTAAAATAATGGCACAGGCCACTATTATTTTTAGTCAACCATGCAGTAGGCTTATGGATGTGGTTTCTGGACACATCGCCTTTAATTATCAGGAAGGAGTCATAAGCAAAGTGAGCACAAACTCCTGTTTAATTTGGCTAATTAAAGCGGGGCTGTCAATTGACTCGGCTGCAGCAAGGGTATAATTGTCATAAGAAGCATGTCACCACAGTTGTACCGCAGACGACACACAAACAGGCACTGAATTTAGCATAGCGTACGTTAAAGCTCTGCTGGAGAGTATACAGAGGTGTGTGCTGTTTTTCACGCTGCTAACTCAGAATACTTTCTAATTCAAGTCACAGTTGTTTTATTTTTTTCCGGCAATGCTCCCACATATCACCCTGCATGAATAAAAAGTCACCCATCTAAGAATATCAGATTCTATCAGCCTGTTAACCACAAATGTCACAGAGAATGACTAGTATTTCAAAGCGAGAAATGGGAAAGAGAAAACACAAGATCTTCAGTAAAGATTCAGAAATGTAATGACATAAAAGGAATACCAGCCTTGCCAACATAAATTGAGCTACCCTATGCTATCAGAATGTTTACAGGTCATAATCCTCAATTGAAGTTTAATGTCTCCTCTAAACATTTCGTACAATTCCTGAAAAAATGTTTTCAGGTGCCTCTGCAACTACTTCACTCTGATTGACAGCTGTCAGTCGTGATGTCACTCCCTTTTTTGTAGCATAAAATAACTAATTGAAACCAAACTTCTGAGAAAAATGAACACTTGAATGAACATCAGTGTTATAAGAAGTATGTAAAATGACAGAAACCATCTTTGCAATCTTTGCATCTTTGGCCCATTTTGTCTACTAACATGGGGGGGCGGGGTTTCTGACCCAAACTGCAGCCAGCCACCAGTGTGCAATCTAGATGTTTTAGGTTCCCTTTTGGGGTGCTGCCATCTCGCAATCAGTGCTGGAATCAGTCTTTATATCTATATGGCTTATGCTTGTGTCATGTGACAGAAGTGGGGCCTAGCTAGCTGCTTGCTAGCTGCAAGCAAGCTAAGCTGCTAACATGCGGTGCAGGTATCTTACTGCACATGGGTGTGAGCAAAGTTTTTTTTTAAGGGTTTATTGCATGTTACATTATCTATTTCACTAAAAATTGATTTCTGAAGACCGCCGAGCTGTCCTATCTTAATTATCTGAAGTCTTTTGCAAGTGTGGCAGACCCACACATTGCGGAATAAGAGTATATAACAACTATAACAGTAGGTTTAAAAATTAAGTAATTAAAATAGCCAATTAATAAAATAGTTAAAATAGTTTTAGGGCAATTCTTCAGCAGTTAGCATTAGCAGGATCATAGTGGCCTGAAGGTAGAAGCTCTTCTTCTCAACCACAGCAGGGAGAACACGAACACCACGCTGCTTTTCATGAGGGCCATGGAGATGCCCTCATGGATGGAGCGCAGCGTCGCCTCTCAGGTCAGGTGGTGCTGGTGCCTGATGTTCTCCAGCCAGTAGCTGAAGTTCTCAGATGGATGCCGTCCAATTTATTATTCTGTACCTTAGCCGGCAGGATGCTTGGCAAAGACTCATGGCTGATATTCAATCCCTCCACATTTAACTCTGTGTTTCCCCCCATACTGAGGCGGATGCATAGATGGTCTTGCTTAATGACGTGGTTGAGGTCGTAACTTGTGTTTGTCCCCTCGATGTCTACTCCAGTGTTTACATTTAAAAACCTTGACCTTGATCTTAAACATCCAGCACCACTCACAAAAAGGTTGATTCATTAAATAAGATGCTTTTGTTTTGCTTCTGTATCTGACGGTAAAGTTATACAGAAATGTCAACCCAAGTTCTAGTGTAAAAAAACCCCATCACATTAAACAAAACAGTTTTTTGTTTGCCAATTTCTATGTACAGTTGTTAGAGGTATTTCCTCGGAACATTTTTCAAAACACAACATTATAAATGGAAAAAAATGTGCTTGCATTTGCATTCAGTAACATGCAGCTATTTCCATATTTTAGTCATTTCATAAGACGCGCCCCTTTTAGCGCTTTTACACATACACTGACGATTTTTCCACTGACATACAACTTTCACTTATTGACTTAAATGATTTTTTTCTCTTTCTTGCTCTAGTTTTTCTTCATGAGTACAACCTACACTGTTGCTCTTGTGCATGCTCACACACCTCTTACCCTTTCCCTCTCACACCTGGTCCCAAAGTTTGGTCTGTGGTTTCTTTGGCCCTCTGTAGCTGACGTCACGAGCCTTGGATGGTGCTAATTAAAGACTTGTTTTGATCCAGGTCCAGTTTACCGAGTGAGGAACATGTTCAGTCAGTGAAGATATGGCTGCAGGGCAACGCAGCTTGTTTGAAATGGAAATGAACGCTGCTTCTTCCTCTCCTAGCTACCAGAACTCACAATGGTAATTCCCCTCCTAATTTATCGGTGTGAATCAATTCCAAATGAATAGATTATTTTCTTTTCTTGGCGGAAGATGCCATCTGTAATGGATCAGAGGGTTGTAAAGAGCTGCAGAAAGTGTGTTACGGTGAGGTTTGAGTGTAGACCTGGGCTTAGTAGAAACACTTAAAGCCTTTGATAAACATTCTTATCTAGAGGTGAGATGTTGAAATATGATCTGCTCAGACAGAGAAGAGAGCCAAAGCCCGAGGGGTGTGTGTGTGTGTGTGGGTTTGCGTGTGCGC
This sequence comes from Scortum barcoo, assembly GCA_023238725.1. Lineage (NCBI taxonomy): Eukaryota > Metazoa > Chordata > Actinopteri > Centrarchiformes > Terapontidae > Scortum > Scortum barcoo. The sequence goes on along the minus strand of CM041552.1, from coordinate 9,245,973 downwards.
GTTTGCGTGTCTATTAGTTTAAAGGCGGTTGTCCCCACATTGCCTCTCTTTTCTCTTCATCTGAAGCACTGAGGGCCTGTTTTTATCAGCTCCATCTCTGGAGCTGACAGTAATGTGTGCCCACCCATGAAGTCAACTCTCTGTGTGCTGGTGCGCCTTGTCTTGGTGAATACGTGTGTGTGTATGTGCCAGCCAGCAGGCCGGGACGATGCTCAAAATATCTTGGCTGATTTATAGAGTCTCCTCAGGCTTTGGAGAGATCCCCTTTATGACTAAAGACAGCAAGGGGTCTGCGCAGGGACAGCCAAGCTTAATGACTTTGCTGGTGCCAACTCCAGCACACAGACACATGCACAGGTATTTATGCTAAGCGGATACACTCGCACACAAGCACACAATAAAAGATCCATCATATCTATGTGGCTTCATGTAAACACGCAAGAAATCAAACACATCATCTCTCTGAATGGACAATGAGAGATAACTAGAATATGACTTATTTCAATGAGGAACATTTTATCCCTTTGGCGCTCAAACCCGCACATACTCAACCACAAATTTTGGCTGCCTTGACTGTGGTTACGCTACTTGCTTTTTATTTTAAAAACCTCGTCTAATTTCTGTTTCTGAGAGCGCACACAGTGAGGTGCAGACCGGTGTGGGTGTGAGCACGGCAAGTCTATCAGAATCAAATCAATGAACAGATCTCCTCCAATATAGCACGCTGGTGGAAATTAATAGATACATTTGTATTTTCAGATGCAAAGTCTCAATACCTTAATTACAAGATAAGTGTTTTGTCATTTCTAAAACAATACAAATAAATGCTACTAAAATGGTAAAAAGATGATAAAAAAGAAAGTTCTTGTTTTACTCACCTCTGGTGGTTAAAGTGGTCTGCAGTAAGAAGTATACTCTCAGTGTGGTCAATGAAACTAAATTTCAGCCTGACATTTAGCTTCTTTTTAAGGCATGGTTAGGTTTCGACATGGTTCACTGACTGAATTAAAATGTGGCCTGTATAGATAAGATTTATGTTTTCCTGTGCCAACACATTTGACTTCTGATAGTTACTTTAAACAGAAGTATGACGAAAAAAAGACCTAGAATATGCTTTTTGTGGAATCCCAACTCAAGATCCACTTCCTTTCTGAACTTTCAACGGCGTGTCACAGACTTCAGCAGTTTTGCTGGTTTAAAGCACAGAGACAGTTAGAAGGTAAAAGTCTTTAATTGAGATAATTGATGTTGATAACTTTGCCTTTATTTGATAGAAAGAGAAAATAAGAGAACGGTGTGTGATATGGTAAAAGGTCTCTGGCCAGAACAAACAATGATGTTGTGGTTTCGCATATGTGTCTTAAACAAAGGGCCACCAGGATGCCCTGATTTGAGAATATCATGTCACTTGTCACGTCTTATTGGGAAAATGACAACATGAGTTGTTTTTAAATTTATAAGAAAGTCTGATATACATTTCTTCTTCTTCTTCTTCATCTGTCATTATTTCGATGATGCAGATGGTGAGCCTGCGATCTCAGCTGATGAACGCCAGCTCTCGTTTCAGTCGACTCTCTTCATGGCCAGTTGAATTTTTCATCTGTCAGTGAATTCTTATCAGAGCTTAAAATTGGGTCATTTATGCTTCACGCAAACGTTTAGCGAGTTACCACAGGGGACCAGCATGATTCACAAACAGGAGGGTTTACTATAGATATTTGTCTATGGAGATAATCTCCCTCCCCGAGGCCACCAGCTCCCTTTATGTGGTGCTTTACTGGAGCCACGTCGGTTCTCGAGGAGGAAAGTCTACCCAGCCAGATATGAGAGCACCATGACCAGGACACAGGGGTGACGAGAGGCCGGCTGAGGGCTGGAGGGAGGTAAGGGGGGGGTGTTTGAAGTGGAAAGAGATCCTAGAACCATTTTATAGCTTTTTCTTATGCCCTTCTGCAGGGAGAAAGCAAAAGGGGTGTCGTTTTTTTTCAAACACATAAAGTTTGAGATTTTGATGATTTATAGAGAAAGGAAGAGAGAGAGGGAGAGAGAGAGGGAGAGAGGGAGGGGTGGTGGCAGGGGGGTTTAAACATGATGCAAACCATTTGGAGTGGGGAGCGGAGGTTGCCAGCACAGCCTGCTCTGTTTAAACTGGAGAGGAAGTGACCGTATATACAGCATGCCAGCAAACTCCCTCTCCCTCACTGTCTTTCTCTATCTCCTCTTTTTCTTCATCTCTCTCTCACACACACAAAAATCAGAGTTTCAGAAGCTCGAGAGAGAGAGAGAGAGAGAGAGTGTGCGCATATGTACGCCCACGTACGCACACACTCACATCCACGGAGGTCAAATGATGGCCATTGGTTAGAGAGTGTGTTTGTTATTCTAATATTATGTTTCTTTACATCACCGCCACCAGGCCCATCACCGTTATTATCATTATTACTATTATTACAATGTGGAAGGCTGGGGGGGGCACACGGGAGAGCGAGAATAAAGGAACGCCGAGGGGAGAAAAGAGCCAAGAAAGAGAGACTGAAAAATGAAAGACGGAGCGAAAGGGAGGAGAAGAGGTCAGCGTTTTCCCTCAACACCCGTCCATGACTTAATCTTATTCCGCTCTACTGAGGCCTTCCCAGGAATGAGGATTTGTTGTAAGAAGTGAGAGACAAGAGGAGAGAAAAAGATGAACAGCGAGAAGGAGATGATGGAGAGGAGGGTGATGAGGAGGTGAAGGCGAAGAGGCGCAAAAGAAAGACTCGGAGGATGATGTACGGGGAGCTTGTTGGAGGTTACCCAACCTCACCTCAGAGGATAATTCTGCTTTATTACAACTTGGGTCTTATTGTTCGCAGTTTTCCTATTAGTATCGATGACACTGCTCCGGCCAAGTCAGAGGATAAAGTCGATGATATTCTATATTTTTGTTAGTGTCAACAAATCCCACGAAAAGACCAAAATGAACAGCGCATAAGCTCCTTTCTTAATATGTCTCGACTCCCCCAGCCTGTCTGTGGCCCATTCTTTCCTACTGAAGACATAAAATCTTTAGCACAGTTCGCAAAAGTATTGTGTCATTTAAAAAAAAAAAAAGAAACTTTTGTCAGGTTATATGGGAGTGTTTTCAGCTGCATTGGATTTGGTGTGCTAACAAGTATTTTCAGCAGCGGGACTGAATGTGGGATCAAGTCAAAATAAGCCACAGTGTCCACGCGGAGCCTATTGTGATGAAGGAGCATGTCCTGTGCAAAGGTGTGGCTCGCTGATGTCTTTTTAATAGTGTCCGCACAACAATGGAGGCTTTGGATGCACGGAGGATTCTCAGTAGGATCAATTCATCGTTGGTCTCTGGTCTTTTTGTGAGAGTTGTTGACAATAAGAAAAATACATAATATTACCAGAACCATGCTTTAATTGCAGAGACCTGGAAGCACTGTGACATCGCAAGAAATAAGTCACAAAGCATCAGATGGTTGGCATACAGATTTTTTAAACAAACTCACACATCATCAGAAGTTATTTGGAAGGATAAAAACAAAGAAGTAAGTCATTTCCTCAAGTTCCGACTTTGTGGTTTAACTTCAAACCATTGTACAAAAGAGTGATGATTACCAACATTTTGGGCACACTCCCTTTATATAAACTAGCTAAACTGTTGACTTGTCTACAACCTGTCCAATTTTTCGACCATTTGTTTATCTCACTAGCTTGGTTCCAGATCTCTTATTTGCTGCCCATATTTCATATTTGTTCAGCGCCGGTTCTGGTATTGATTGTTTCCACCAGTTGGAGAAACATGCAGGCAATCAGAGTTTTGTAGGCAGGAATAAGCGTACGTGTGTCCCCTCGCTATTTATCTATCTAGCTGTCTGGATACAGTCATGGAAAACAGTGACACAATCCCGTTGACTGAAAAACCCAGCAAAAATAACATTAACAGGATACAAATGAATGCCCATGTTTTAATCGCAAAAGTCCCTGCTTCTCTGGTGTGCATTCACCGTTGCATTGTTTCAGCCATCTGCACTTTAATGGCTCTCAATCAAGCGTGAATCAAACTAAAATAGAAAGTAATAGTCCCTACATGCTTGTTTTGGGGGGCGGGAGGGGGTTACAAACTAGACACGCAGGCCACCTATTTCTGTGGTGTCTGCCTCAGCTGTGGTGAGCCAGTCTAGACCTCACTAAACTGGAGCACTGTTGTCTGGTGATGTCATCCTTAAAAAAAAAAAAACACTGTACAGCTAATTGGTTTATGATCACCTCCAAAATGGCTCCCAGTGGACCTTATCAAATTGAGAGGCTAACATGAGTGGAAAGGTTACTTGGCAGTTCAGAGGTTTGACAAGCTGCCCTACTCCTCCATTTTTAGTTCAGATGGAGAGGAAAACTGAGCACTAATATACCAAGTGCTTGTTTTTACTGTTTTGTACTTGCAAATGAATTCTTATAAAGAGGGTCATAAAATTAAACCCAATAAATGGGCACAGACAGGACCTGTAAAAAAAGTGAAGGGAAGATTCCGCCATGAAGCTCTGCATTTGCATTTACATTTGAAATAGGAAACAAAACACTGATGCCGAACATATCATAACTTTCCAGCTTAAACAAAGTTCATGATTAATGATTTAATACTTTATTGCCATTTAAACGTGGTTTATAGGAATTTCTTAAATTGAGCTGAAATAAAGCAAAACAAAAACCTCAAGACATAACCACACTTAAGACATAAAACAATATTGCTGCTCTCTGCGACTTTATGCCGAGGTACCATTTAACTACGGCATTGACATTCCTCCATTAAAAGCTACCTACGCAAGGATGCACAACACAAGCTGTAAATGCTTCAGAGTATGCAAACACACGCCCACATGTGTGTGTGTGTCTGAGTGTGTCTCTGTGTGCGCGCGCTGTGCCGTTGTGTTGCTGGTGGCTCGGCTTCAGGATTGTGTCGAGGCTGTCTGTAATAAATGTGCCCAGGCGAGTGGGCCTAAAAAGATATATCACAAACAGGAGGGGAGGCAGAGTGCACAGGGGAAGGAAGAGGATGGAGCAAATGGGGGCGAGCGGGGAGCGGAGTGGGAAAAGAAATGAAGAAGAGGAGAAAGGAGACGGGGGAGAAAGGGGAGGATCGATTGGTAAGGAAAGAGAAAGGGGGGGGGGGGGCTGCTTTCTCCTGGGTCCTGCTATGTTTCCCATTATGTAAGCCCTGGTCACCGGCAGCATGCCAGCAGGCAAAATAAAAGAGTCTCTCTGGCTTGGCACAGCTCGTATTTTCCTATCCTCGGCACGGGGTCAGGGAGGGGTCAGGCAGCTGGATGGGGCGCTGGGGGGATTGTGGGGTCTGGGCTGGCCTCCAAAACCCAAAAGGCCCAGGGTTCAAGTACCAGCTGAAAGCAATCAGGGGGAAATCTGGGAGTGCCACAGCTGCTCGCAGCAGCGTTGTTCTGTGGCTCAACTTCTCTCTCCCTCTTTCTCTGACTCTCTCTCTCTTGTCCCACTTTTCCCTTCTCCGTTGCCTGCTCCCCCCCCCTCCCCTCTGACAGACGCGCACACACAAAAAGACTGCATACTTTAAACATGAAGCCAGAAGTTCATGTATGCTGTGTATATGTGTGTGTGCATGCGTGTGGGCGCACACACCAGGGTTGTGTGTTTGTGCGGTGGCTCATGTGTTTGCGTGTGTTTGTGAGTGTGAGCCTGTGTAAGGAGTGGGGTGGGTAGGGGGGTCACCAAAAAGACAAAAGGCATAAAAACAATAATAGCGGTCCAGTTTACTTAGACCGCAGCGAATCTTACACTGCGGCATGCTACGTGTGTGTGACCACAGAGCCCGAACATCTCTGTGAATGTGCAAGTCTGGTGCTGCTGTATCCTGCAACAGAGTGTGTGTTTGTGCGTATTTTGAAATTCCATCAATCCACTCAACACAAAAATGTAATGGTGCTGTAAAAGATGCTTAGCTCTAGTGTTTTTGTGTCATGACAGCTCACTTTAAATCTACCCGTTGCATGCCGACCCTACCCAGCAACATAGAAAGTGCCAGCGTAAAATGAAGGATAAAAGGTATATTGAAAGCAGGTGGGGTGAGTTTTCCTGATCTGGTTTCGGTCTAATCTCCCCCTCAAAGGGCACGATAAATGCCAACAAATACAATACCATTCTCAGTGATTACTTCCATCCTTTGGAAAGTTTCTCACAAGTCAGATTTTTTTTTCCAACAAGATGACAAGAGTCTGTATCCACAGGTCACAAGAGGTCACTGAGCAGTTTGGTGAGCCTGAAAACAATGTAAACCTCATGCCCGAGCCAGCCCAGCAGCAAGATCTGAAAAGCATCACTGACTCGAAAGGTGTACTCAGGTACACTTGCAGCCACCTGTTGTTATGTGCCCTTTCAATTTGTCCAGACAACCTCCAGAAAAAACATGATGAAAGATTGCAAAAAAAGATATAAACATGGCACAGTGAAAAGAAGAAGAGGCAGTAAAGGCTGATTTCTTTTTCGAACATACCATGGCATTGTGGTGCTGTACCTGATTTCCTGGGCTGAGGGGTGTATGTAACCGCACAAATTCACTCAGTCCTAAAGCTGGAACAACACAGTTTCTCCATCCGCACATAAGCAAATGTGCACAGGTGATGTTCAAGACACTTTTGTGGTTGTTTAATACTTCTCCGGGATGTGGGGTAACAATAAAAATGCCATGACGTGTCAGATTTACTGGTACTCAATTTATTCAGCAATCCTGCCCCTCCTCTTAAATATCTCTATTTGCTAGATGATGGTAATACACTCACATTTCACATTTCATTTTGAAACGTCGGAAATGTGCTTAAAACCTGAGCACTTAATGGAGAGCAAACTTCTGAAACACACACATTCACGCTGCTGCTTGTTAATTGTGGGTAAATGCAAAATATCTACAGCACAAAGAGGATGCAGCACAACTCAAGGGTTGATTGGGACACCAGTAGTGTTGACCATGTTGACCAAGAAGAAGAGGAGCTGCACCTGAGACACAATCAATAAAACATGGAGTCACTGGATTTCCAGCAGAATAGTAATGTTGCATGCCTCTTAAAGTGTTACAGACATGTGTAAATTTTCCCCAAATGTGCAATGAAGCTGTTTTGGCAGATTGCAGAAGCTAGACACCCCATTAAGACACCTTATGTTTGCCTTAGCACTTACCTGCAAGAGATTACTCATTAACACCTTCATATGAGAAGCACTTGCCGTAAAACCCCTCATAGGATGAGATATCAGTAGCTACAGGACCATTAAACTTACTCTAGAGCCATTCGTCTCATAATGGGCCAGAGATAGTGCAGAGCATTCAGCAGGGCCATTAAGCTTTGCATAATGTTTATGATGGGTCATGGATCTCCGTTATGTCTTGCTTAATGTGCAAAGCAGATTGTCTCCTGGCCTGCTGTGTATCCACCGAGCTGGCACCGTCGCTGCTGCTGCCAGAGAAACAACCCTCCTCGCAGATGAGCCAGGCCTGCAACCTCTGTTATCATCTGTATTCCCTGTGCTGGTCTCTGGACTCCCTCAACTCATGCCCCCCATCCAGACACCTGGGAGGAGGAGGAGGAGGAGGAGGAGGACGGGAGCAGGAATGAAGGGGAGACTAGGGGAGGCAGATGGATAGAGCAGCAGTGTGATTGAGAGTGGCAAAAACAGAGGAAGTGATAGAGACAGAGAGCCAGCCAGCTGAGCAAGACCCCAGACACAAAGGGCCAGGATGACACACACACGCATGCAACACACAAACACATGCGCATCCCTGCACACACACACACACACACACACACACACTGACATATGCTCACTTATCGTCCAAGGGAAGGAGGGACTGACAGATAAGACTTGTGCCTGGGGCATGTGCTGGAGGAGACACCCACACTCGTTCGTCGATTCGTTCCCTCGCTCGGAGTGACGGAAGGAGCGGGGCTGGCTGTCGTCAGCCTGGCCCAGAGCAGGAAGTGTGCTGGGGATAAGGCGGCCATGTGGCAGGATGTTATGGATTTCTAATTAGAGCAATTCATCTGTCAGCAAGGGCGCGCTTTCACTGGAGCTTTCTCTGGCCCTGCTCTCGCCGGACCTCCATACTTCACACTCCCAAATTCACCCACACTTTACACACGCATTCTTCACCCAAGGCGAACATGAACATGCACACACGTCTCCGGAGACTTCACAGTCATTGCCTGTCCAACATACTTCACCTCGGACTGACTACACCAGAACAAATCATTCAATCACCACCGCTCACATCAACCAAACAGCCCAAAACAGGCTGAGGGAATCCCCTGAGAGAGCTAATTCTTCAATAGTGTAAAACCATGACTAAGATAAGGACTCGCCAGTGCAGAAGGTGGAGAGGGTGGGAAACAAAACCAGTTGTCTGCACACAAAAACAGCCCGTGATGCAGTGTTTTCAGCCTGCCTCGAGGCAACTGTTGCATTGAACGAGCCGTTCCTTGAACAAAAAGCTATAATGCTAAGCTGGATGCTCCAGCAGTCTAACAGTACAGAGCAGAAAGAGCTCCCCGGGGAACCAACCCTGCTATTGTGTTACACCAGATATCCTGCTGCTGCTCTTTTAGACAGGAGCTGATGATCATACAAATAAACAAACAAAGGGGAGGTGTGTTATGTGTCTGACATGTGTGTGTGTGTGTGTGTGTGAGAAACAGAGAGTGATATTGTAATAGACTGATAATGACATGATCACTGATTAAAAAGGAGAGACATATTCTCAGCTGTGGTTTTACTAAATAGCATGATTTCTTTTTGCCATGCTACCAGTATATCTTGGATTTGGGTCTTTGTGATTACATGATAACAAGTAGAACAAACAGATTTCAGAAATTAAAACAGTAATTTTAGCCACAGTGACTGTAATATCTCAACAACAGCTGGATGGATTTTGTGCAGGGTTTCATGGGCCGCTGAGGATGAAATCTAATGAAGATTGTGATCCCACTTTTCATTAAGCATCACCAGCAGGTCATATCAATACATCAAATGAATACATCAAGATATGCTCAATGGATTAGCACAGAATTAGGTACAAAATTTCTTGGTTTCTTGACTTTTTGTTTGGTATCACCAGAAATTATACTTTTTTTTGGTTATATGGGAAATATCCTCACATTCATGTCCCACATCCCATGTCTACAGGGCCCTCTGGGGGCCCCTGTGGGAAGGCGCCTATAGACGGTGCATATGATAAACTTTCTGCTAAACTTCAGCATCACTGTAACTATGCAACTCTTAAAAGCACTCACATCAAGAATGAATTAAGAGTAAAAACAGATGACAATGTATATATATATATAAAGAGGTAAAGAGAGAGAGAGAGAGTGTGAGACAATAGAGGAAGTATGTTTTGAAGGATTCTGTGTCAAGGGTGAAAGTGCAAGAGAAACTGAACCTTGAGAAAAAGCAGCAGTGGAAGAAGGAACACGATGAGAGAGATGGAAGCGGGGAGAAGAAGGAAAGCAGAGTGCGCGAGAGAAAGCGAGGGTCGGAAAGAAGAATCGAAAAGATAGACAGCGAGTAGGGATGAGGAGAAGACCCACAGTGAAGGAGTCAGAAAGCAGAAACAGGGTGTGAGAGAGAGCAGAGTGAGCCGGGTGGGGATGAAGCGGGTGGAGGAGGAGGAGGAGGAGGAGGAGGGGGGAAGCCGTGCGAGGCCGGGAACACAGAGCAGCGGCCGGGGGGATGTTTAGATAGGTGCAGGCTGCCACTAGGAAGTCCACGCTCCAGTATAAACAGGCCGCCACACAACCCAGCACTCCCAACTGTGGGAGAAATCTGCCCTGAGATGCACGGAGTGGCGCTGGCCAACAGAGCGAAGGAGGGAAGGAGGGAGGGAGGGAACGAGGGAGTGGGTGGTGGGAGGCAGGGGAGGATGGGTACACGGCCACTTTCAGATCCCCGCAGAATATATACACAGCTGAGTCTGGCCTCTGGACCCATTTCCTCTTGCTTCCCTCGCTGAGGTCCACACAGGACTCCGGAGGCCATTTTTGCCGCTCTTATCTCCATGTAATCTCTACCTCGTATACCCCCCCAATGTGCGCACACACACGCATGCAAGCGTGACAGCGTGCATTCAGAAGTGCACACATGCAGATGTGTTTGTGTTGCTATACTTGTGAGGTCCTGTGTTACATACAAACATTGACCTATCATGGATCTTTATCTCAAACTCATGTTTAAACTTCAATATTGGACCTACATTCATCAGGTGCACAGGAACAAAGTTCATGAACAAATTTGCAATGAATCTGCTAACGTCTACATAAGGTAATAATGTTTTAGTTCAAAAACATTAAATAAAACAGCTTTAAAGTAATAAGTCACTGTGTTACAACTTGGGGTAATACTGTTGTAGTTACTGCTATTCTCATGTCAGTTATAATAACAGTGATATTACTAAGTCCAAACAGGCCAGAAACATGAGCTGTCAAGCTGTAAATAAAGCAACAATGTGGCTAGATAACCAAAACTACTTATTTGGAAGTGAAAGCTAACCTAAAATGTTGATAAAAAATCCCACAAGTATAAAAAGCACAGTAGTTCAAAGTTCAACCAAGCGCTTCGTCTGTAGACAGTTTACAAAAAACACTTTCAACGTCCTGACAACCCAACAAGAACATAAATGTCACTCTGAAGGAGTTTCCTTATTTTTTTATCCTAAAGAAGTCTAAAAATACAAAACATCCCCACATATACACTAGTGAATCACCACTTACACATTTAAACACACTAGCAGTCTCACACACACCCACCCACACACACACATGCACCCACGCGCACACAACCACGTCTTGTGGTTTTTGTGCTACACAAAGGGTTTTCAGGGGAAATTCCTTTGAACATGAGACCCAGTGAAAATATGGACGTTAAGTGAGGAGAAACATTCAACATTCCACGAGAACCAGCGCAACGGCGAACTCCTCCATCACACTGGACGCTCTGACTTCCAACTGACATCATGTCCTGTTAGGTATCATGTTCGCCTCCACATCACCTGCAGACACACGCAGTCACGCTCATGTACACACACTCCACCGTTCAAGAGAGTCCATCTGCACCTGGCCCAGACACCTCCGAGCTTAGCGAGGAGAAAGGCCAGTCTCACCGTGTTTAGTCTGTTCTACTGGCCTTTCAAAGTGTGACAAGACCCATGAGGGGCTGAGGAGTAACTTAGGGGACTTACGGTGTCATGATAGATTCACAAGTCTTCTCCTACAGACATATATTCAGTGGAATATTTACTCAGTCTCTGTCATGGTGATATACGGAAGGTAGAAATAGGCTTGGAAAAAGAACAAGTTTGTAGTGTCATGTTTTTGATTTTAGACCTAAAGTACACTCCCTGCTGAATCTCATACATCTGCATTGACTGCTTTAATCTCGTCAGTCCCACAATCCTTCACGCAGTGCAGCCAAACACTATTCAAACCCACTTAACTTTATGTCAAATTATAGAGGATGTCCCTGTGAAAAGGTTGCTCATAGTCCTCTCCATTCATCTCTGTTTCTCAATATTGTGTTGGCTTAATTATTTACTTCAGTTCAGTGTTTTGAGTATTTGATAACTTATTACATGGGTTATGTTAATAGTATAAATTTGTGCAGTTGATTGATTTGTTGCTCTTTTGTCCATAGGGTTATAATATGTTGAGAGGGATTTACCTTATTGTGTCCGTGATTTGGGTTTGTTTTTTTGGTGGGGATGTTGGGGTGGATCGGCTGCCCAATCAGGGATAGTGAGAACAGGTTTGTCTCATTGGGTCATTGTGAGGGGGAGATGATAAAAGCCCAGTCACTGATGGAGGAAGAGGAGATGAGATGGCAGCTTCAGATTGATTTACTTTTAGTTTTTTTTTTTTTTTTTGCATTTACTCCTGCTTACCAACCTGCTTCTCCTCCAAGTGTTTCAGTGCCAAAGGACATCATCTGCTCTTTATATGGGGTGGCGGCACAACAATCCCAAACTTTCATTGCAAGGTGCCATCATAAAAAAAATACGAGGACTAAGAACAACATTTTTTTGTGCTGCAAAATCTGAAAAATTCTCCTACTGATGCTGCTCTTGCTGCTGAGCATCCATCAGTGGCCAATTTTGGCCAAATTACCAGATTACCAGAATCACTCCACAGCCTCGATTGTGTGTTATGGCTTCGTGCCACTGCATGATTTTGTTGCGAATTTCAGAGGAAGACCAAAGGAGTGTGAGGGCAGCTGAGAAAGAGCACACGAGTGGCCTAACAAGAGTGGGCCAACACCCTGTCTAATACACTAATGCAATGATACACACACACACACACACACACACATACACACAGAGACACACAAACTGGCTGCCAGTAAACAGTAACAAGTCCAGCAGCTCTTCCTGGAACAGCACCATGAAGCAGCTGTGAGTCCCAGCAGAGCCCGACTCTCCCACTCACTGGGCCTCTTGCAGGCAAACACACACCCATGCCCTTACACACACTGATATACATACCACACACTACATACAAAACCTCACACGCACTTTTTATTTTGCTTATCGGGTTTTCCAGTTAAGGTTTAAAAAAAAAATACTGCTGAAAATTCATTTGTTTCAGGCTGAAAGATTGTGTAATCACACAAAAACTCAGCTGGACAGCTTGATTAACTGTGAAACACCATTCCTGCCCTGATCAAAAGGATTTTTTAACATGAGGAATGCGCAAAAGTTTGATAAAATGAAGGTGGATAGTTGTTCAAATTTTCGGATTGTGACAAAGTTTCCACTTTATAGCTGACTGAATTGTAAAGTTTGTGAACCAAACTCTAACCTCAAAGCCAGAAAAGTCCTTAGCCAGCAGACCGTGCTCAGAGAATCATGTGATGATTTTAACCATTTCTAACCCAACAATCACCCCTAACCATAACCATAACCATCGCCCTGACCAAGTTTTCATTGTTGCCTTGCCTTAACCATAACTTGACAATACTTTGGTTTCCACAGCCACTTCTCCCAGCTACAACTCTGGTGCATCGTTAGTGCTAAACTTCTTGAGCAGCAGCTAATCTGTACCTCACCAAATCAATTCGTACTTCCTCACTTCAACCCTGATGGAAACACGTCAAACTTTACCTTCATGAACTTACTAATTTGAGCATGATCATGCTGCCATCACAAATTCATGGTCTTGTTGCATAATGCCGGCTCTGGTGAGTGAAACTAATTTGTTTGCACAATATGTAATCTACACATAAACTGCACTTCATTCTTCTAATTTCTTACAGTTTCTTAACACACTTTAACACACACACACACACACACACACACACAGACAAGGTCATCATTTGAGCTAAGGTTAAAAGATAGGATCACCATATGCCTCGCTGCCTTTCTTCCATACGTAAAACTGTGTTTTAAGTCAATGAAAACTGACCTTCCAGAGTGAAGTTTCTAAGTGAAGTGTTGATCTTAAGACAACATTTGGGAAATGATGACTGATGCTGTCACCTGGATGCACATGCATGCACCTGAAATAACAATAGCAGGCTAGTTTTAGCACTATACGTCTTACTACCATTTGTCAAATAACTTTCAATAAATGATTAGCTACTCCTTTTACATTACTACTGACAAAGGAAAATAAGCTCACTACACATGCTCAGAATATTCTTCTCCAGTATTTGATGCATTGTTGATGCTGACTTTATTGCTGCATCCTGGCCTGGCATGCCTGTCTGTGCATTTGGAATCGTGTTTGCATTCTTTCGCTTACGGAGATCTTTTGTAAGACAAAAGTTGTGATGACTGATGGATTTTTTTAGTAAGTGAAAAAATATTGTGTACGTGTGGACTGGGCTTTGCTGTCAAGCCTCATTCATAAACAGAGCTACGGGTGAAGAAGGTCATACAATAAACAGAAGAAGTTGAATCTAATAAATATGCCCACTGAACTGTGAAAACTCCCTTTTTCTGGCACTTGTCGGGCAATACAGATAACACGCAATTTACCAGATTTTGTGGTATTTCCAGATTCTGCCAGTTTCAGTGTTGACTCAGTGATGTGCTTCATCCAAAGAAAACAACTCATAGCTATTCTGTGAACTCTTAGAGCAGCTTTCTTCCTTGAGTTCGCACATCAGCTATACCAAAATATCCCCTGTCTAATTCAGTATACGGTGAATACATGAACTGTACAGCTGAAAGTCAACTGTATGAATCAGCAGTATTTTAACAGCTCAGTCAAAGATTTTACCTGCAGACTTTTAGCTTAACCTCTTTTAAAGGGTGTAAAGTAACATGGTTTATCTGGGGTTTATTGCTGACTCATCTAACAAATGGAGAAATTACTCAGAATTCCAGCATTCTTGTGGTAACATCCTCCTGTTTTTAATAAGAAGTCCATGATTGCATCATCCTGTCGGCAAGTTGGAGATTTATTTGGACAGAAACAAATAACCATTGTGGCACTGACCCACAGATGGGCATTATAACTCTGCTAGCACTAAAATATATATCTTTCATTGTGCATATTCAAATTCAGATTAAAATATAGTAATTCAAATATATGATATAGTGGTTAATGTACAGTGGATTGAAGGAAAGGGAAAAGACATGACCTGTTAATGCAGGGATCACTCTCCAACCACAGGAACTCTGTAACTTGCTGACACTACCGAACATAAATTTCCAAATGTTTCATTACAATGCACAAACAGAGCTGAAGAGGATGTAAGATGCACTGCTGCACTTTCAGTGACACAGTTTCCCAGGCTTCGCTCCGGCGTGCGTCTTGCGTCACTACTTCTGGTCTCATGTGGTTTTTCTGTGGTTGCAACTGCTCCAGTTCACAGAGCGAGCACTAAGCTTCTAAAACAGCTCTTGTGATCACAGATCTATCCTCACATACTTACTCTCTGTAACACATTAGAAAAGCAGCGCTGGTACGGACTTAGAATCAGAGCAAAAACAACTCAGAGAGATGAATCCGGGCCCGGCATTCCAATCTGGGAAATCTCCTCCAGATTTCTCTGAATGAAGCCCACTCGGAAGCCTTGGGTTCGGACTTGGGCCCAGTCCGGATGACCTTAGCAGATGCTTCAGTAGGAATGCTGGAGTCACTGTGGTACTGTCTTGTGCTCTGAACCTCCTCCATACTGATGTGAGCTGCAGCCATTTCATTACATTCCCCTCCTGCCCTGTGGGACGCAGACCTAAGGAGCAGAGTGAGTGATGAAACCTGCTCCCTCCCCAGAGTCCCTGCCCTCTGGCCATACTGTGTATGGATCCAGACCTACAGGGTAAGCCAGCGAGCACGCAGCGATGAAACAATCCTTTAACTCTTAAATCTATCATTCAGGGTGGAAGAGAAATGGCAAAGCATGAGTCTTAAGTTTCCCTGTTGTGTTTTAAAATCCAGATAGAGATGTGAAAATTGTTTCGAGATGTTTAAATCCAGAAACCGTACCTGGAAGTGAAGGTGCAGCTGCAGCTTTATTGTGCTGAACTTTCAACTAGTACTAAAGTTATTGGCCCATTAACTGATGAGTCACATTACAGAACATGAATCAACAATTTTTATGACTAATTAATTAAAGATTTTCTAGTTATGGCTTCTTAAATGTGAGAATTTATTGCTGTTTGACTTAATGTATTATATTTCGATACTGTTGGTTGGAAAAAAGAAGCAATTTGAAGAAGCCCCTTGGGGTCCAGAATTTTTTAATTTTATAGATTTAACACTAAAAGCATTGCATGAATTGATTTTTGACAACTTGGCATCAATGGAAAGCTCTTAACACAGTTTTAATACATTATTGGCATGAAGGTTTATTTGGCTAAGGTAGTAGAAAACAGTTGCTTATTTACACATCCAGCAAACACGCAGCCAGTTGGGTTTCTAGCCACCTGGCGAATGTTAATCTTCACCAACTCCTTGTTTGTCAGTCGTTTGCTGCAGGGCAGGTAGTGAGCATTACTTTATCACTTTAGTTTTTCGCTTGGAGGAGTTGGCAGCAATGTTCATGAGAGCGCATAGATGGAGCCAAAAATAAAAATACTTAAAGTTCAATTCAAAACAGAGAGCAGAAAGATGGTAAAAGGCTGAGAGATGAGAGGAACTTCAAAGTTAGGTGCTAACTCTCTGCAGGTTCCTCACGACAAATGAAGCCTTTCACATCACACATGGTCGTCTAATCCTTTGTTAACATTCAAGTCAAATGTGGGACATGCTGACCAAAAAATAACTCTCTCCTCTGGACGCAGGCTAAACAATAATGCTACTGTACGTACACACAAACATGCACAGAGTCCAGCACCACCTGCGCTGACAGAAAAACACCCATCCAGGAATAACTGTAAACTCACTTGATGAGTTCTCTGCCATACCAATGTGTGCATGGACGCACACTTCAGAGTAAACAAAATAAAGGTGCATCTCTGTCTATTGTAAACAACTCCTCTAACCTGGGGCAGGCAGCCAGGATGAGCTATAACTCCACTGAATGAGCCCATCCACCAGCCCATGTATCTGTCCCGAGCAGTAAAGAGAGCAGTGAGACTACCCAGTGGCCGCTGGTTTATAATCAGTCAAACACAGGCGTGTCAGCCCTGCGCCCTGTGACACTGTGCAATGCACGCTGCACAGAGCTGGCGGCCCAGCGAAAGCCCGCCCAGCTCCGACATTCTGCCTCGCCTTTTGCTAAATTGAGTCAATTCATTCTCATGACCCATGGCAAATCAACGTGACCCATTTACGAGGCTGTCTCAGCCACTTCTGTCAGCGCAGCCCCTCTGGTACATCAGACAGAGATACAGGTCCTGCAAGAGATGACAGTGTGGAATTTAAACATTTCAGACCACGGAAAGTGTAATATTCATTTTTCTCGTAACTTAGGCCATATGGGATTAGGCACATTCATCACAGGGACAGTCGAGGGGGACTAATGCAGCTGTGTCACGGTGCTTATCACAGTTTGAATCCTGAGACAAAACTCTGGATTATATCTCCTTCCTTTTGATGCCTGTAATGCAAAACTTGGATTGGATGTTGAGAATCAGATCAACAGACATCTTCCTACAGTGAGGATCTCCTGCCTCAGACACCTGCAAGCACAGATATTAGTATGATCAGGTTACATTCTCTGCAAGCTGTAAATGGTAAAACTGACCTTACTCGACAGCTTGGGGCACAGTCTGAATGTCCAGGCATCCATCAGTGCCTACCAGAAGGGTGCGAGGTAGAGAAGGCAGAAAGTGAATTTGAAAAGGAGTGTAAAAGATAAACACAGTTAATGGGATAGAGCAGAGAGGGATAAGAGGAGGAGGAGAAGAGCAAATAAAACAGAGGATGGCCACTGAGAGAAAAAAAGAGGTAATTTATGGTGGAAAATCCCTTTTTGTCTCCCAGGTTGATTTGTTCTGATACGCTGCAGGGCAGATTCAGGTGTGTTTCTAATGTCAAAGGAAGCTGCTGCACTTGCATCTGTGTGTCTGAAAGCATGCCAGACAGGTTATCTGCTTGAATGGAGGGAATTATTCAAAAGGAAAAAACTGTGCAAAAAAAAAAAAAAAAAAGAGCAACATGTAGCCTGGCTCTGATGTGCTGATAAAAACTATACACGTGTACAAGTCCACATCTTGGAATAGAGTTAAGAGCCTCTCAAGAGGAAACGGCGTGCACTGTGCGCACACACATAATGCATGTTGCAACGTCTGTGGGTTTTGTCTTGTGTTTCTTACTGATTTTAGAGAATTGTGTTTGCGTGTGTGTATGTTGTGCGTTCATGTGTGTGCGTCGATATGTGTGATTAAGAGGGGGAAGATTTTGCAGGTGGCTTGTGCCGGTGTTCTGCCAAGAAAGCCGAATACCCTGGGGTGGGGTGGAATAAATGAGAGTGGGAGAGGTGAAGGAGTGGAGGAGGAGTGCAGCACGGGAGGAAAGGAGAACGGAGGGGATTTGATTTAGATGGTGGTTATCATAATCGATTAAAAATTGTTTTCTCCTCGGTCTCAGCGCCCTGTGTCTCTCGCCGGGGCTCGGGTGGGGCTTCCAGAGAAGGCCAGGCCAGATGACTTCATTGCCATATGGTATCTAACCTCTCAGTCACACTCATTTACAACAATACAGTGCATACCCATTCTCCAAACACTCCCTTTGTTATGCAGTACTCAGTAATTCTGATAAAAATATGCCCTTACACACTGACCAGTCAGCCTAGGTGGAACCTACAGTAAGTGGCCTCTAACCACAGTCAACCTCCCTGTAGAAAGATTACTGGTACCTCCTATCAGTGTTCTCATGACTCCTACAAGTTTCTCATCGATCTGTTTCCTTGGCCTTTTGCAATCTGTTGTGTCTGAAGCCACAGCGTTACGGGCCTGTTTCATTTCACACTTGTCTGAATTTTTTGTTTCCTGATGCTGATCCATGGCTGGATTCACCTTTTACAGGGCCTTGGGGTAAACGTTTGCTGTTGGGCCCCTCCAAGTTTCTATCAGCGCACAAGGCTTTATCGTGTGCTCAGACACTCATAGATGTGGGAATGTGGAATGAGGCTACCCGGCTCCCAATTTTCCATGTCAGTGCATTTTTAATTTGATCAACAAGACATTGCTGAAAAGGTGCATTTTTTGCTTGTGAGTTAGATGAAAAAATAGATACAATCTCATATCTATCCATTAGAAATAAAGTTGCAGCCAGGAGACAGAAGGTCAGACAAAAAAAAAACTGCCTACAAACAAAAAGCTAAAGCTTCATAATTAACGTGTATCTTGTTTGATTGATCGATGTGAAAACTGAAGCGTTAAAATGTTGATTGTAGTTTCACCATAGACGGAGCTGGGCAGATTTAGTCACCTTTGTCCATTCCTCTGCTTCCAGTCCTTAGAGTTATCCAAGGAAATAGTCAATTGGCATCATATTTCTATGTTAAATCTGAGGCCACTGTGCAGTGCAGTCAGTAGACAAACAGTGAACCTGGGGTTGGATTTTGGGGGCCTCTGAGAAGTTGCCTGCTTTGCCTGGTTTCTTCTCTGGTTCGTAGCCCAGCCTTGTGTAGAGTGCATGCTGGGATAAGTTAAAAGTCAATCCTGTCCCCGGCAGATTCAGTGATTTAGTATCTCTGTTTACTCTTTCAGGGCCTCTACCATCCAGCTGGATACTGGCATCTGTTCAACAGCCAGTCCAACAGTGTTATCTTCAAGATACAAGATTGTTTACACCAAAACAAATAAAACCACATAATTGTATGGCGCAAAGTATACCTGGATATGACCAAACGCGGGGCCACACATCTAATCCAAATTCCAGCAACGGCCTCAAACTGCAGTCATAACCCCAAACCAAAAGATCCCAGTGTGACTGAGTGTGCAGTTAAAGTATCACATACTTCTGTAATTACTGTGTGTTTTAAAGAAAATGTTGCCTCTATAGAAGTCAATAGAATTAGGGGTTTCAGTAGGCTGTGTGCATTGACAAGGCTATGGAGAGAGGAAAGAGAAAAAGACACTTTGAAATGCCAGTGAACTCTTGCTGGTGACGGCACAAAATATGGAATGCATTACGGAAGTGACAGAGTTGAGGTCGAAGACACAAACAAACACATAAATCCGCCATAGACAGACACATAGACGATTGTGGAGACAGACAGGCACCCTCTGCCATTGCTATCTCGCTACATCTGCTCTGTATCTCCCTCTCTCTCTGCCTCTATCGCACCATATTGCAACCTTAACCCTCACTTCCTTGGCATCACTCACACTCCCCTTTTTTTTGCGGCCCAAATCATCTATCCTCCATTTCCTTCTCCAGTGCCCGGCGTGGACTGGGTCCCACTCCCCCAGTCCATCTTCCTCCTGTTGTTTTCCAGCCTGAGGCCCATAGAGAGAGGCAGAGAAAGTATTTGCCCTGTCTCTCCCTCTCTCTGGCTGGGTCTTGGCTGCTCTATAAAGGTTAGTGAGAGCATGGTGTGGGTGTTGGTGTCTCAGGGTGAGTTATGGGTACTACAGCCAGGGGACCCCAGAAAGAACCGAATGAGTGTACTGTTGGGAGAAGGATGAAAGAGAAAAAGAAGGAGGGAGGGATGGAGGGAGGGCAATTTAAGGGTTCAGAATGCCAAGTGCTGATGTGTTTGTTTTCCATCACTGCTGTTCCGGGCAATGACAGAGAGAGAAAACAAACGGCAACACTGATATATTACATACAGACTTTCAACTCTATTCTCAAAGCAATAAGTCTGCAATGAAAGTGGCTTGCTTATCGCCAAGCCTCGGTTATCTCCTCATATCAAATCTTCACACGTGGAATCTTGGAAACAGGCAACCAGCTTCAACGCGCTCTTCATTAGTTTTGCACACAGGAAGAAATAAAGAAAGCTAAACAATGTATGTTTAAGCCTGTAACCGTGGGTGTGTCTTCACAGCAGACCCATCATTGCATAAACTCGGCGTGCAGCTGCTCAGTCGAACACGAACAGGACGGTGCTGTTAGTTACATTAGCCATCGCTGTGACTTGACCAGAGCGCGCATATTCGCGGCATGGCGTCGGTTCAAAACCGTGACTTTTACTGTATCATTTCAATGGTGTCTGTCATCTTTTACACTGTGCAGTAGCGCTTTATGCTAAGTGTGAATACCTGTCTTTATAAGGTATTGTGTTGCTCCCGTTGCGTGCAGAGACAACTCCAGACATGCTGGATTGTCTAGCCCTGGTGCTGTAAGGTAACGTATGGGACCGATCGGGGGGTGGAGGAAGTGGTGGAGGAAACGACGGAGCAGCAGAGATGGGGAGAGAGGACGGCGGCTTGGGCTCTCTCAGTCAGAGACATGAGCTGTGCAGCTGGATGGAGGAGAGGATGGAGGGGAAGAACGGAGGGATGAGGGGAATAGGAAGGGTAAAAGAGCAAGAGAGAAACAAGAAATTGAAGGTATAGTATATCCAATGACCTGACGGTGGGTCAGTCATTACAAACTCACGCTGTGTAGCCAAACATTGTTCAAACCCACACCACCCACGACTTTATTTCAATTTGTAGTGGATATCCCATAGTTTCCAAGGATACCAAATATTACAGACCAAATTTTGGGAAAACATGTAAAAAATAATGCACAAGGATTTAGATCTTAGATTTAAATAAACATCACAGCATTATAGATTCTAATACAGAATATATGCGATACTATCAGACAGTGGAATAAAATGATTTTTCAAGCCTAAAAATGTTCTTAATAGGAAACAAAATGGGGGAAAACTGGATGTTAAAGCATAGAACAAGAGAAGAAAGCAGGTTAAAAGGTCTGTGACAGGGAGACAGAGGAAGGGGAAGACCCCCAGCAGCCCACACAGACCCAACCTGTGTGCTGTCTGACCCGCAGCTTTTCTTATGAATGGAAGGAAATTGTCTCCTGAAAAAAAAAAGCCTATTTAAAAAGCATGAGTAATAATAATAGAATCAAGCCAGCTTCTGAGAGCAGGACAACAATGTACGGGACACAACACGGGGGGAGAAGAAGAAGAAGGGAAGGAAAGAAGGACAAGAGATAGAAAGGTGAAAATGACAACAAGAGAGGCTTATTTTATTAGCCTTTAATAAATATCTGACAGATTTCCTGAGGAAATATCGCAGATCACATGTAAAATAGTTTAAGACTGATGTCAACTGCAGCAACATATGAAATCTATTAGCGAGGAGCCACAGCAGACACGGGGTGAGAGGGAGTGAGAGAGCAACAGAGGAACAGAGAGAGAGAGAGAGCGAGAGAGAGAGAGAGAGAGAGAGAGAGAGAGAGAGAGAGCACTGCTGAAAGTCATGCAGGATAAAAAATCTCACAGCCTTTCCAAATTCTTCGAGAGGTAAAAAAGTCAGCCAAGACGCAAAATCAGAAAAAGGAGGAAAAAAAAAAAAGATGAACAGAAGCACATGCCCGCGCTCATGCATGCACGCACACACACACTTACTGAATACACACACACACACACACACACACCCACACACACACTTAAGCACTGATCTCCACATCCTGCTGGGTTCAGGGCCAGCAGTGAAACGAGTGCCCAGACACCGCTGCCAGCCCCAGGGAGGGATGGAGAATGGACACACACACACACACACACACACAGAAAAACAGAGAGAGAGGAAGAAAAAAAAGAGAAAGAAAAGGGTTGGCAGGAGAAGTAGCCTGCCAGGAGTGCTACCATCTGTAAAATAACAGGACTTCGAGGCAACTTCTTGAAACGTACCTCTTCTCCAGGGTAACCTCTTAACCTACTATTGTTTACCTGAAAATGAGAGCTGACTGTCATCAACCTCAACCTTTTGCCTTTTTGGAACTGATACATGCCTGTGTTTGTAATTCTGAATGAAACTAACGTTGTTTTAATTAAAGTGCAGGATCCATGACAAGCAAATATGCTAGCGAGTACAAGACAGACGAGTTTTTTTTTTTTTTCCTGCACGTCTGTGAGATTCTATATGCAAAACACACATGTAATTATATCTGTGAGAAAGCTCATCAGTTTAAGATAGAGATACTGAAATTCACACAGGCGAATGCTAAATCTCACAACACAAACAGACACACACACACACATACACACATGGTTCTGTATTTTGGAAAGAGGAACTTGTACTGGCTCAGTGGTGCCAGTATGTCTGTGGCAGTGTGGCAGCCCTGGTGTTCCGCCACCCTCACCCTCGCTCTCCACCAAGAACCAAACCACAAGCCAATACCCACAAGCCAGAGAGGCCTGGATGGATATACCCACCACACACACACACACACACACACACACCTCACACACACACACAGTCAACCAACCACACATACCAAGTAAAGAGGTAGAGTTCTGGAAAATGAGAATGAGTGAGGTTTCTGTCTTTCTCTGTCTTCTCTTCCCCCTTTTTAATCATCCAGGCCTGAAAGGGCACACAGAGTTCAGCAGGGACGAGGAGGCTTGTAGGCGGGGAGGTGCCGCTACAGAGATGAGCAACAGCCTTACTATATACTACACTGCCTTAGCCTGGGAAACGGAGGCGATGACTGGTCTGAAATATGTCTGTCACATGGAGGATGAGGGTGTATGCGTGCATGCTCGGTTGGGCTCTGCCTCAGGAAGTATTCAGGTATACTTAGTGAACGTAGTGATACTCCATTAGAGGACACTGAGACAGTTTGTGTTCGGTTTCAGCCCATTCATCTCAGTCTCCCTGGGTGTCTGCTTGGTGGTGAGAGGGGGCGTCGCTTGTTAACGCCCCTTCTTTTTTTGATGCAACCAGAGGGGGGCGCCAAAGTCAGAAATGTTAAAAACTTACCAATAGTGGCTTTAAATTAAAGTAGCAATACCACAAAAGAAAACACTACCTTAAAGGTTTAACTTGAAGAATGCTTTGCCCCTGACTTAAAAATATTCTAAGGTAAAATGCAGATGTATTAGCAACAACTTAAGCTAAGTAAACAAGATAAAAGCACTTATTACTAGAAATACTAATCGAAAATGGTCACCATCATTGTTTTTGAGACTCTTTAAATATTGATAAGGTAATGTGTAATAATAATATGGTTGGGTAGTCGCAATTCATTATACATTTTGTATATTCCATATGTTAAATCTTTACAAGTAACTATAGCTGTCAAATAAAAGTATTGGAGTAAAAAGTAAAATATTTGAATCTTAAATAAGGTGGAGTACAACTGAAGTGCCCAAGTAAAGTAAAAATCCTTTAAAATTGCCAGTACACAATCAGGCTACTTACTTTCCACCTCTGGCTCTTGTTTGAATGTGTTTATGACAAGCAGAGCAGAATGAACCCCGCCTGCTGCAACAGCATCATTTCACTTCAGAGTGGAACAGAGTGTACGCTACCCAAGGTGTCCACTTAAATCTTACACCCAGAGCTCCACATCTCACCATGCAGTGTGTATCAGTGTGTGTGAGTGTGTATACCAAGCGTTGAAGGTTAGGGTTCCTGTATGTGTTCCCCCAGTTGTGTAATGGCCCAGTGGAGTAGAAAGTGATGAGAAGCTGGTGTTAGAGCCCAAAGCAGGCCCTTATATGGAGCGCTGGAGCTGTTTTCTCTCCTCTCCGCTGTCTTGCTTCTCTCCAAAAGTGCTACAAGGTCGGAAGAGAAGAGGACATCCTTCCAAGTCAACATATTTACATATTTGCAGCGATGTGGGGATATTCAGCCGAGTGTTGGCAGGCGAGGCAGTGGTCAGCCAGGACAGCTGAAAGTGGACATCTGGGCCTGGGCCTTGGCTGAGGCTCACTCCCTTACCCTTATCGCTGTATCTCTTACAGGCGAAATATTATACATCTGACAGCTTTGTACAGCTCATTGGACAGCTTAAGATTTTATCTTTTATGAAAACTTAGAATGAACTTACACATGCAGAGCCAGACATAATATACGATTATCATCCATGACATACATGTGTATCCCCGATTGGTGTAATGTAGCAAGTTTTACAACAACATATATTTTCTCTCATGATCAACACACACATTCCTTGTCTTATACATCTTTTGGCAATGGCCTTGGGAAGTGCCCTAGGGAACCTCTTGTCTTCTTCTTCTTCTTCATCCCCCCACCTACCCACACACACACACAAACACCTTCTTCCCTCTCTCTCTTTTGCCCCTTCCCTCTTCTCTCACCCCCATAGCTCTTGCAAGGAACACAGCACCATGTTTCTCTTGGCAGAACTCTGCAGGCTGTCCCTGCGTGCCTGAAAAACCAGCGTTCTCCCCCTCGTCCCTGCAGCCAACGCGCACATTTCTCACATTTTCTGCCTGCTCTCTGTGAACAGTTCACTTCAGCCTCCTCACATCATCCAGGATCCCAGGCAATGCAGGACAGGGTGGGACAAATTCGTCCTCTCACTTACATTACATCCACATCCTCCCCGTCTCTCTTCCTCTGTCTCCAAAGTCTCTCTATAATTCACTCTCACTCTATCCAAATCCCTCTCTCTGGCGGTTACTTGCCCTTTTCGCTCTGTCTGCGCGAGCCAGCTGAGTGCAGGTGTGTGAGCGTGTGTGTTACTGTAGCTTGATGGGAGAAGGCTGCTAATATGAAAGTGTCTGAGCTAATAGGGAGGAAACCGGGTGTCTGGCAGGCACTGTCTCACAGACAAGCATCAGTTTAGGGGCACACAGATGTCACAGCCAGCGAAGAAACTGACTCGCCAATCAGTCCAGCTGCACAGGTGGGAGATACAACGCAAGTGAAATGCAGGAAGTGGCTCACCCACAACAATAATGAGGGTAACCTTACAAGAGCGGAATGAAATGCAGAGAAAGGGAAGGGTGAATGTGTGGTCGACTGCACATATGAGCACATTTGAGATGAACTGGGCTTGATTCAAACAGCTGGAACTGAATCCATTTGCCTTCAACTACAGAGGATGGACGTTTAACCTCTATCCCACACACCGGGCTGTTTGGCAGTGGATCACCATTTGTATTTATTATTTCATTTATTTCTTCTAAACTTTAATTTAAACTTTATTTCCTCTGTGAGTCTGGGGTCTGGGCATTGCTACATAAATGAACGTTCTCAGAAAATAGGGAAGGGGGGAGAGAAAAGAAGGAGGAGGAGAGGAGAAAGGAAAAAAAGTGCAGCCTGTCTCTTGGGTGCCCTTTTTGCCATCCCATTTCCTATGCATCTGGTCTGTGTTTGTGCGGAGAGGGAGAGGGGGAGCAAAAGGGGGACGGCCGTCTGGGGCCGATTAATAACCAGTGATTTATAGGAACTTTTATAGAATAATACAATAAAAATGTGTGCGTACGTGTGTGCGAGCGCATGTGTGCGCATTCGTTTGTATGTGTGCTCGCCTTAGTGAGAGTGCACTCAATGCTTTTCTAATTCTGGGGAATCAAAAACAAATTATCGGGAAAAAACACAGACCGTGCTCAGGATAAATTGGGCACAGATGGAGGCAGGAAATAAAAATGAGCGAGGAGAAGACACTTGGAGAAAAAGAGCGCAAGAGGAGGACAGGAGGACCATGAGGGAGGAAGGGGGTACCAGAGAGAGTGACAGAGCGAGGGCAGGAAAGGGTGAGGATGCGATGGAGAGAGGTAAAAAAGAGGGAAGAGAGAGGGATGGAGAGAGAGGACAAGAGGAGAGAGGGTGAGCAAGAGGACAGGGATGATGTGGAGGAAGAGAAGAGAGAGTGGGAGGAGAGAGATCAGGGGAGTTCCCATGCCCTGTGCAAAGGAAATGGGCTTAAGAGAGGGGGTTAGCATGTGTGCGCACTGTGTGTGTGTGTGTGCGCGTATGTGTGTGAGCGGGCAATGAGATGAGCAGACCCCTCTCTGGCACAGAACTGCATTTCCTTGCCAAAGTGCAATCTGCCCCCCCCCCACAAATCTCCGTTCATCCCCATCCATTCTCATCACTCTTTGACACACACATACACAGACCTTAATAACTGACTGCGGGTGAAGTGATGGGTCTTCTTGTCACACCCACATGGCTTTTACATTTAGCTCATTGAACCCGATGTTGCACAACAGCAGCAAAAGCTCTCTGATCCATCTGCAGGTACGAAGTTTGTCTAATGTTCACTTATACATGAGCATTTCCATTCATACACTGTGTCAGATAGTTAAAAATAAAAACCATTTCAAATATATCTTAGGTCATTCTCTGAAAAGGTGTAGCATGTTTTCTAAATGAATAATTTTCGGCTAAAATTGGTCATCGATACCTCTGCATGGCCAATTTCATAGACATTCATGCTGATAAGGACAATTACACCACAGAAATGCCAAAGATACTGTATGTTTGAGGTAATGTAGAACCAGACCACCAGAGAGAATTGTTTCCAACTGTAAAATGCCTTGCTCATTATCCAAAATGTGTTTAATTTGAAAAATCAATATTACCAAATTCTCTAAACTTTCAAATAATGATGGCAGACTGCACAGACTGTGGCGTGAGTCAGTTTGTACAGAGTCACTACAGCCTGCACATAATGCACTAAAGAGGAATGACAGCATGACCTCATGAGAAATGCAGAGTGTGAATTGACGTATGTCATATTCAGGTGTCTTTTACTGGTCTGATGCATTGAGTTGGAGCTGTTTTGTCACCGGGTCATCCAGAGTTGGGTAACTGTAAGCTCTGACTCCTCTCTAGAGTGGACAGTGAGAGCCAACAACAAGCACTTCCCAATATGAATGACTTCCTGTGCTGTGGGCCTGGACTGTGGCATCTGTCAGCCCACCACCCCTCCCTGCTCCGTCACTGCCTCCACCTTTCCCCTACTCTCTCTTTGCAGTCCACACGCATCCCCTCTCATACTCCCTCCCTGTCCATCCCTTTGCCCTCTTGCCCACTTCCCCCTCTGACGAGAGCCTGAATCACACAATGTTTCACTCGAATTGCTGGTAAATCCTCCCTCTCCCCCGGCCTCCTGAGTGCCCTCCCACCTTCCTCTTCTTCTTCTCCATTCCTTCGATAATCCCTTGGCACTGCCACCCACACACCAGTTCCTGTTGATTCCCCTGACCTCTTTGTTGCCCCCGGGTACGGGCTAAAGCCAGGAAAGAGAGAGGGGTTGGTGGTTGCTGGCAGTTCAGCAGAAAACTGAGAGGACATTCGCTGGAAACTCCATCAGTGGCTGAATCACTCTCAGCTGCGCTTTACTGAGAAGTAAAAAGCTGGCTGCGCACTTCAAGCCCCTGAGTCTTTCTGTTCAATTTTGATGTCTTTATATCTCCATCCCAGTGACCAAATACGGTATAGTGGGAAACAATTTATCAGTCTTTAAATGAGGACAGTAGCGCTGCTCTGGGTTGTATTGCCAATCCATTTAAAGTGTGGAAACATTCTGGATGCTCTCCCATTGTTAATTATGAAAATACTATTATGTAAAACGCATTATTGTGCTGTTGTAGTGAAGTGCATTGTCCATCTCTAGATGGACTAGCACAAATCATAATGAATAAACCATAATGAATTAACCACTCTCCCCAAAAAGAGACATCAAATATGTCGTTTTTCTCTCTCTCTTTTTTATTGTTGTTTCATTTCAAGGTTTAACTAACACTACTTACAGAACACAAGAAATAAATACTCACACTACTTTATTTTCAACCACTAAAACTACTTTAAAAGAAGGGATGAAAGCACTTCACTTTCTCAAACTGTGTTGGAAATATTTTTTGATGTCATGCAATCTGCATTTGACTGCTACAAAAAGAAAGAAAAACATACAGTAAAAGGAAAAAAATCCTTAAGTGCAGTTTGTTATTTTTTAAGGTGAATATATCCTGTGAGAAAAAATGTCTGCACAATGTTACCCTACAACATGTGTATGTGTTATTAGATCAATTGAACTTTGTTTGACACTTCAGAGATGACTATCAAAACCCATCATCTTCTTACTTTCTCAGTTGGTTTCCAAGAGATACCAGCAACAAACATTGCAGAGCATTTCAATCAACTGTCATATTGTATGGTAGGTTACCTTGGTATTGTTTCGTAATGAGGATATTTTCTCTTTCGATCTACATAACGTGTGAAAAAACTGCCTGACAAATGCACTCAACATTCTCTCTTTTCCTCTTTCTTTGCTCCCACACTGATACAGACCAGTTAACAGCTTATGTTTCTACCTACCAACCACAAGGACACATGACAACTGTTATCTTTCTGTGGACATAAAAGACAAATCATGAGTTAGTTTTCTTTTGTAATGACATCTACTGACAGTAAATATTTCTGTATGAGTATGTGAAATTCGACACATGTGCCTTCCCATGCAGCGGTGGCTGCTGTGATAAAGGGGCAAAGGACATTACGTGCTCACATCAGGCTGCGTACGTGCCGACCTGCCCCTGTGTGTATGCGAAAGTGTGTGCATTTGGCTGTTAGCGCCAGTACGGCTGCATACGTGTGCATATGTGTGACCACACTGAAGTGAACATGCCTGCTACAAAGGGAGAAAATGAGAGAGGATTGGAGAACAAAAACAGAGGCAAGCGTCAGAGGTGCAGCAGTGTGCCGTCTGTACAAATGTGGGTATGAAAAGACACACACGTATAGGCACATGTTCAGAAATACACACACTGCAAGCTGACACAAAGCCACACACCCACAGGTTTCACTTCTGCCTGGTGTGGCAGCACTCTTGAAACACCAGTGCATCGAGGTTAAGGTTCAAGCACAGGTCAGGGCACACACACACACACGTACAAGTATAAAAACGGATCATGCTTTTTACTCCATGTAATGCAATTTTAGAGTTGGAGGTCACACAAGGTAGCAAAATAGCATTACAGTAGGCACATTCCACTCTTCTGCATTTATTATTACTAAGTATTCATTTAAAGTATCAATAAAGTGTCTGAGAAACTACGGTTTATGTCTTCAGAAGTGGGTGAGAAGGCCTGGAGGGCACCAAGGGAGGCACACACAGAAAGAAAAAAAAAAACCCACACACACACACACAAAGACCAAAAGAGGAGTGTGTCACTTTGCCAGTGTGTGCATGTTGCACATTATTCAGCAGGAGAGAGCAAATCTGTCAGAATCAGAGTCGGCGAAGCAAAGCTGGTGAGAGTGCTAAGACTTGCCCACATTGCTACAGGGGAAATAAGCACATGAGAAAATGCGCTTGTGGTGACGATACAGAGTTAAACTGAGATGGGGAACTTAACCCTGGGAAATGAGCAGGAGCTGTGTTTGCCTCATTTGCATGGTCACACTATCAGACTATTTCATAATCAACTCACAGTGCTTATTTCTAACCCTGTGACCTCTGGCTATTGAAATAAATTCACTCAAAAAATAAGTAGTAACTGCCTCTTGCTGTAAACTGAAGGATTTTACCAGTCTGAAGTATCTGACTGTGTGTGTATGTGTGTGTGTGTGCGCGTGTGCTTCTGTTTGTGTTCAGCACATGTGACAGGCTAAGTGTGTGTGCCGGAGCGTCGGCAGGGGTGAGAGCAGCACTGGCTGGGGGGGAGAGGTTGCCGTTGTCGGATGGGTGGGCGAGTCTTTCTCATGGCCTGTGAGCCCTCTCTGGACCCTGTGCTCGTCTCGTGATTGGTTAACTCCCAGACACTGTCACTGAGACCAGATACAGCACACACACACACACACACACACACACACACACGTATTTAGAGAGAAGAAGAAGAGAGGAAGAGAGATATAGAAAAAAAGAAAAAAAAACTAGACAGTGAGACAGTCAGACAGGCTGATGCAAATGCGGGAAGACAGACACAGAGAAAGTGAGACATGAAGACACAGTTGGTTTAACTGAACGTGACAGTAAATGTCAAAGAGTCAATCTGTCAATCATTGTTGCAGGTAATGCAACAAGGCAGTCAGTGCTGCAAACATCACCAGGGACTGTCTTTTTTTTGCTGTTAAAGGAGGAGTCTGCCCTCTGCTGACTGCATTTTTTAACTACACGTGCATTGGTGCAGCCTGATGTTGAATGTGAGACGAGCGGGTCTGTTCGAGATGAGCAAAGTCGCTGTAAGCAGAAGTGGGGAAGAAAGGACTTTGTGTCTCTCATGTCAAACTCGAAAAACACTCACTTGACAAGCAGCTGGCCCACACTATGTTTGAGATCAAGTGGTGATCATGGCCAACATTTAACAACGTGACCAGTCAGTTTTAACATACATTCAAATACATGCAAGAGCTTGTGATTGTTTTTTTTGTTTTTTTAGGCTCTGTGAGAAGAAAAGATGCATCCTTTTTTAAGTGAGAGCCTTCAGGTGTCAAGGAAATGTAAAGACATTGTTGAGCTGTGTATTGCACTTTTGAATACGCAAAGACACAAACATTTAGTTGGCAGGACAACAGTTTGTTTGGCCACAGCAACAGTTTACCCACAACGCTGGCTGAAAAAAACAGAAAAAAACCCCAGTGCACTGCTTCACACAAAGGTGAGTTAAAACACAAGTCTGTTATGTTAAAAGCTGTAGTAGAAGCCTAACTGTGCACTGCTGGTGATTTTTCTGGGAAAGTTGCCACCGACCGGCTATAATACTGCAAGTCTTTCATCAGTGGACCATAGGCTCAATAACCATTGTGTTACATCATTTGATGATAGAAAGTGACTTATCAGATATTTTTTAAATTAAAATCTTCAAGATTATATCTTTAAGGCTAATATAATACCAGCAGTCACTCTAACACAAAACCCTCTTTTGCAGAAATAGAAAGAGTACTACATCTATGATAGCACTGATCCTGGAAAAAGGACAACCCTATTTATATATCCAATTAATATATAATCATCAATAACACATTGATGTGGCATTCACATTGTAGCCATTTCAAAATGAATATACTGACTGATCTGTCTTTATTTCTAATATGTTCTTAAAAGTTTTAATTATCTACAATCTAATAAATAAAAAAAGAAAAAAACTTCCCACAAAAATGTCTGAATATTATTGTTTTTGTGCACCTGCAGAAGTAAGTTCTGTCTTTCCAAAAGTAGTTGAGCACAGTACTTATAATGCAGCACAAAAATATCCTTCACAGGAAGCAGGTAAACTAAACTGCAGAAGAGCAGTACCGGCGCCACAGCGTAATAATGCTCATTATGTGTCAAAATACCCACCTATTAACAGGACAATCTCTCAGCAGACGGAACAGCGAGCGGGGCAGCCTTCACTGGTAATACTGCACCTTCATGTGTCAGACACAGCTGAGCCAAAGCCGCGTCAGGAGACAGGAGTCTGTTTGAAGGTAGCCCCGGGCACACAGAAACAGCCATTAGTCACAAGCTAATGGCTGTCTTTAATATGCAGAGTCATATAGACAGACATTGACAAAGTACTGACCCAGAGCAGGCAGGATTAAAACAATAGTTTATACAGTAGTCTTTGTTGAGCTGCCCATAAATCGCCTTCAGTATCAACACACCATAAGAGTGTTTCTATAGATTATACACACTCACTTGTGGGTGTGTATACAGACGCCCTCAAGCAGGTCTGGCACTTTAGTGTTAGCACAAGTGGCGAGGTTGTTTATCCCACAGTCAGCTGGTAATCCCTCTGTTAGGCTAAACGCTGCCCTTAGAAGTATGAGAGCCACACTCGGCATGTGTAGGCACACACACACACAAAATAATGTGTTTAAATTCAGTGGGTGTGTTATTCACAAGGCCATTATGGTTAACTAGGATTAAAGGATAAGAGTGGAGTTACTCTACAGTCCTCTTATTGTCAAACAAATTCCATGAAAACATCAGGACCATCGATGCCTCAGTCCATCGATTTACACTTTCTAACTTTCTCTACCGTGTCGGTCCCACCCATCCCATCCTTGGAAACATTACAACTGCTAAACAACAAGTTGGCATTTGTCATTGTAGACATATTAGCTGACAGTTGAGGACACATAGGAGCTTCACAGAGCTGCCAACATGGCTGTAGAGTAATTTCCTAAACCAGTTCTTAAAACAGCAATTTTTAGTAAATGTTTCTCAAATTGGATTGAAATGTGTATTTGTTGGTTGACAAGAAGAAAAATGTAGAATAATACCAGCCATATCTGTTTAGTGCTTCCCAGGGAAACATGTGAGGCAGACACACTTATATCAATACTTTCATTGACAATATTAATGCTGCGATCTCCAACAATAACCTCAACTTTCACCATTACCACACAGCCAACAACGTCAACACCTGACATAAACCAAAGTTTGATAAGAATAGAATAAGTAAAAACAAAATTTTTACTTTTTTTTTTTTTAAATGTCCATACATATTATCCCCTCCCCTAACACATAAACATGTACAATATAGACACTAATGCAACACACAAAAAAAAAAGGTACATTAACAATGTTTCAAGGGTTCTCCAGTGTCCACCCCGCACATTTTAAGAAGCACGCTGGCCTTGCCTTTGTAAGAGCATCACTCCTGTGTGTGTTTGCCAGTGCTGACGAGAGGCGGTAACCCTGGCAACAGCTGCCGAGGTGCTGCCATCTCTTCTCCCTGCCCACTGATACCCGTTGCTTGCTCTACCTCTCTCTCTATCGCTCTCTCCTGTAGTGAGTCATGATGGTGTTCATCAACTTCCTGTGCAACAATTCACACTGATTCCCCATAGCGCACCAAGGAAATGCTTTGTGTCGTGCACGAGTGTGGACATGTGTTTGTGTGACACATTGAAATGATTGCAAGTTTTATCCTTTTGCTATTATTGTTTATTTATCCATATTATCATCAATTTGTCTCATCATAGATACCATATGAGTTGCAAATAAAAGATGGTATACAGTGTCATTTAGTTTTAGATTTTGTGCCAGTTGAACTGTCTTTTTTTTCTTTCCATTATGGCTATACAAAAGTTAATGTCAGGGATCTCCTATGACAACACTTCTTTTAATGTGGTTTTCACCTGGTCTGACATTTCCCACAACAGGTGACAAGTGGTACATCTGTGGAAGTTTACATGTCTGTGTTTTGGCTCCCACGCAGGCCAACTTGTGGTCATGACTGCAGTGAAAATAGACCATGTCAGAGACTGACTTTTACTACTGCAGATGTTGCAGTAACAAAGGAAAAACCTGTGGGTTCAATCTGATCATTGCGCACACAGTAAATTCATATGTGCGTGCTTTAACACATTCAGCAAATATGCAAACGGCTGAATGCATATTCACGCACGCAAGAATACGTGAACAGTTTTTATCTTCACTCTGCTAACCTTTTCAGGGCTTTTTTTTTATTTCTCTTAAGCCATCCAAGTGTCTTTGAGATACATGTGTACAGGTGGAAGACTGTTATATTGTTACGAGCCAACGCTGTGATCCAGGGGCTTCCAGTAGTTGATATGCAGAAAAGATAGGGACTGTTTGAAAGGCTGAAAGGCTCTGGATAGCCAAGGCCCATTCATAGCCGCCAACAACAGCTGGCTTGGCATACACACACCTTCATCTGTCTGATCTGGCCTCAGACTCTGACAGCGGATCATAATCGCATCCATTCAAGATTCAATCACTGCTTCTGGTACAGTGAGAAGAGTGAATGAGAACTGCAGCTCTTAGCTTAGAGACTGTGTATAGCTGCTGCTGAATGACTTCTTCACCGGAGGGGTACACAGACGCAAATGCACTGAAAGTCTAGCTCATTGGTGTATTATGGGTCTGTGTCTCCCTGTGTGGCCTACTACCAAGAAGAGTGAGCAGAGTTCAGCATTAAAGGAAACCGCAGTGAGGCAAAAACAGGTCACCAAACGTTACCAAAGATAAGCGAACACACAGTACCAGATAAAGATGCCAAAAAGCTGCTGCTTCCCTTTGCTCAGAGAAACCCAGAGATAAAAGAGCACTTTTGCTTACTTTAGGACTTAGAATTCGCACCACATAACTTTTTTAAGTAACGTTTATTTATAGGAATGAGAAATGTGCGTGTTTTCCGTTCATGAAAGATAAATACAGGTGATTTGCATGTTCTCAACCCTGTTTTGATTCCCTTTGATGTCTGCCTGGTGTCTTCGGTGGTAAAGGTTATTTTATTAGCGCACATTTATTTCATGAGCTGCATTAGCTTGCTTATACAATTCTTGACCAACAGTAAGGGAAAGCTTATTAGAAATGTTATAAATAAATATGTTATAAACAAATATTGACATATGTCTATTGTTGGCAAATTTTCTCTCAGTGGTGGAAAGTCACATTGTTTAACTACAATACACACCACTGCTTATTTCATACAGCTTTATTAGCACTTTACATAAAACCGAAATATATAATAGATGAAAATATATTTCTATGCAACTCCTGACTAACTTTCACATGGACGCTAGTGTGAGCGTCTTGGACTCGGAGTAGGAGAAAAGAGGAGGCCATACTGTAGGCGGAGTGTAATTTATATTTTGGTCCGTGGATGATGTGTTTAACAGCTACCTAATACCAAGATTAACACCGTAATACTGTATACACAGCCATTTTTCTCATAACAGTTCAGCAGTAAAATGAATTTGGTTGCATATCATCATTTTCTACTTTCTATTTTCTATTTCCACTACAGTCTTTTTGCTCGAGGATAGGGAACTGAGAAAATGTACATGATACATTCCTGTGTTAAACAATACTTGAAAAAAAAAAATAAAATCACCGCAGTCTTTGCCGCATGACTTGTCACATTTCTATTCTTTACAATTTGATGGAAACCTGTCTTTTTTCTGGGGTATAAATTTGTTCAAACCAAATCACACATGCTTTACTCAACAAAGCTCTCTTATTAATCTTATTTACAAAATACAAATGCAAACAAAGAAAGAGACATATTTTAGACACATTTACACAGATTTAAATGTCCTGACTACATCCTGTGGAGAAGAAGAAAAAAAAACAAAAACGTCACAGAGAGACAGAAGGTACGAAAAGATGCTGCTGCTGATTTAAGATTATCTCATTTGGCTCATGACTGCAGGTTCATTTATCTTGTGAGAGAGGATTGTGACATTTATGGCAGGAAGGAGGCCTTCCAAGGGTTTGAGGGCATGGCAGAGGCACAGAGATGGAGACTGTAACTGAGGCCAGGACAACGCTGGAGCTGACTGAGTTTGGGACCTCTGGGAATTGGTGAGGCCCTGTGGAGCCAGTTGTGGCTTAGGTTTCTGCCCTGACACATTCGCAAAAGCTACACAAACACATGTACATTTCTGAAGCTTTCGCATGGTGTCACGGCTGCACTTGCGCACGAGCAAAGGACATACACAGACTCAGAGACAAACACACTAATTTCATATGCATTACATGTACGCGCACACACGCTTTAGGCTTATTTCGACAAGTCTAATTGGTGAATATGTGAATGGGTATAGTGAAGTCTCGATTTAGCTTCTTCACTTCATAGAAAATGAGACCTGTCAGCAATGAGTTACACTTGTGGTGCAGTGTTCCATGGACTGTAATGATGCATAAAACATCCAACAACCACTGATTTACTTTTGCTTTTAATTATTGCTTGGCCCATACAGCGTGTGTTTGTGTGTGTCTGTGTCTGTGTCTGTGTGTGTGTGTGTGTGAGTGAAAGTGTGGGACCCACAGGGTGCATTGACAGGGCAGAGGTACTTCCACCCTCACTTGCACATCGCAACACAACAGCAAACCACAAAGTCACTTCTGCTACCTCTACTGGAACAAAAGGTCAAATATGATCCTAAACCTACTTTCAGTCAAGTCCAGTTCCCTTTGACTACAGTTCTTGTCTATAAGATGTGTAAATTATCTTTCTTGACTCTCCACTCATTTATAAATCAACACTTGCAGATTGTTTTTGCAATGCTCTAAAAAGGCTGTGGCATGACCACTGACAAAAAAAAGGCAACTTGAGCAGAGTGATAAGTTCAGTGAAAACCCTGAGATTAGTCACCTCAGTATACCCGTTTTTGAGTTTGGAGGAATTTTGCTTTCATGTCTTTTCAACACGTTTAAAAGCTAAAAGTTTTTGGACACTGATAGCAGTCTTGATATTCATCTTTCATGTTGCTCAACACATTTCAGCGTTCCTTTAAACCACCAAAAAAAACTATTTTGTTGCAACAAGTGGTGACAATGAAAGTCAGAATTAAGTTTCTAACATTTAGGATTAATACATCAAGTGACACAAACAAAAACAGCTTGCATGATAACTCCATTCTTTTCCATTCAGGTGAAGTGAAACTGGTCACAGAGACAGAATACCACAGTGGTCAAAGGCTTAAGGTCTTGACCCCTCGGTCAGCTGAACTGCAGCATGTGTGGGACTGAAAAAAGCAGCAGTAGAGAGAAACTCCTGACGCTGGCCGCCTGTGTGGCTTCCCCATCGGTCGCTGCTTCCCTGTCTGCAGGGGAAGCAGGACAGTGCCAGGGTGCAATGTTTTATGAGCTGGTCTCAACCAAACTCACCACATTCCCACAAGCATTGCACTGAAGGACGTGACTCTGGCCACGCAGCTGCTGCAGCCAGACCACAGGGAGCGTGCACTGCGCATCACAACACATACACATACACACATATAGACTTACATTTACGTGCACATTTTTGACTCAGCCAGAAAGGTTGAGTCACCAGACTTTCCATAAGAAATTGTTTGTGTTTAATTAATTAGGAACAATGATTCATCAGCCTGTTGAAGAACTGGATCTAGCGTATGTATTTCTTGTGCTAAAATGCTAATTTCAAATTTCACTAAGGGTTTTTCCAGAGCTTTTAGGTGTATCTCACAGCCTCCTTCAACAAATGGAAACTGGCTCAGGAAAAACATGACACCTGAGCAAGTTTGTTTAACCAAAGGCGGCATGTGTTCCCAAGATCAAGAATGTACTGTCAACATCAATGTAGAAAAACTAAACTAAATCATACCTATTTGCATCAAAACTACTTATGCAAAACTACCCATGGTATCTACTCATGCAGCTGCACACATTTCCTAGATTTTCAGCACATTAGTTTACTGCCTTGTGGTCCTCTTCAAATGTGATTATTTTCTGAGGCATAACTCATTAATCAAACTCTGCATGTAACTTTGTTTCCCAGGCTGTAATGACTGAGTTACTATTGAGCTTTCCGGTCAAAATGTTTATTATGTCATCCGCATTTTTATCTAAAAGTGGGGAATTGTTCAGTTTCTGCAGATGCATTTTTGTATATTAAATTAATGAGGAACAGGCCAAGACATTTGAAAATGGTCATTATACAGTATGTATCATGATATATATTTCAGAGCTGCATTTTAAAGGACCTCGCCCAGGAAGCATTCATTCTTGAAATTCCTATGTTCATATGAAGGCTATGGTAAACATCAGTTAACAAAACATATATATTTGAGTATATCAGTTGTCTGTGTGACCCTGACTTTACCCTGAATCCAATCCTAACATAGGTGACCCAGGTTTATTCCTAAACTTGTTAAAATCCTGAGATTAACCACAACCGATTAACAGCTATAAATTCAGTTTTACCATATTTACCTTTTTACCAGCATGTGAAAACTTTTGTCATACATCTGCTTAGTAGATAACAATTTAAAGTTATCCTGAGGAGTTCTATAACCACTAGTAGCACTATGGAGCAATGTGAAACAAACAAGACAGTTCCCCATTTTTCTTGTATCATGCACACTCACAATGCTCATGCACACGTGTGAGCGTGTAGTCAACATTATTCACATCCTACAGTTGGTGGCAATGCTCTAGCATTGCTAAATTTGAAGATCTGCTTTGCAAATGTTCTTTGAGGAAGAAAATGTCCTTGACACATTCGTTAAACCTCAAGGATGCACGCAATTTTGTTTGGTGAGAAACGCTGAATGTGAATATACCCTGTCTTTGTTTACAAGAAAACTCCACAGGGAAGATTTCAAGTACATTTCTAGATGAATTATGATATCTGTTTACTTTGTCTCTCTCTTGTTTCTTGGCTTTCTTTCACTACCTGAACCTTGAGCTACAGGCCTCAACTCTAGTTGAGAAGAGGACCTGGTATTAAGAAAATGTTGGCCCCTTCATCATGTGAGAATCCTGTGTACCCTAACTCTGGCCAAATAATGTTCCCTACTAGAATAAACTAGTCTACAAATCTAAGGGTGGACATGTAGAATTCCAGTGGCCTTTCCTAACTGTCACACAGTCAAGCGCGATATACTGTAATAAAATGAAGGTTTCCATGTTCTGCTCCAGCATGGTACTCAAACACAGTGATAAATACTTGAGAGCGCTGTGAAAATCATGAGCGCAAATCATCATAATCTGTCACCGCCCTCCTCCCTGACTCAGATTGTACAAAGCCGATTTTGAAAAAGGAAGGCATTCAGTGGGTTTTCAAGTGTGTGTTGGCATATCCTGTGTGAGGTTGACCAGAGATAGATTACACACCCAGAGTGTGTGGTGACCTGTGCTGCAGCCAACCAGCAGTGGTTTAGATTGTAACACTAAATCATTTCATATCACAGCCATATCGGCTCTTCCCATGGCAGTTAGGAGCCGCAATCTTAACCCACACAGTCACTACAGGAATGTACAATGAAACAAACTCAGTTTTCAACAAGTTAGCTAATTTAAACAATCAACAAATATGAAGAATTAGTGTAAACAGAGCTAGGTTGACAGCTGACACAATGACATACTGTTGCAACATAAAATGCAATGTGTAGTTTTAGATATAGATCAACATGATTTTGACTGCAAGTGCTGTGAGCACAGAGGTGCTGCAACATGCATCCATACATCACATTGCAGATGTTCACAGTGGAACATACAGTATTACTGAATAACAGATGTGAGCCAGCATAGTCTGGGTTCTTTGGAATGAATCAACGCAAGAAGTCAATCGCCTCCATTTATTAAATCTTTATCTCTAAAAAGAATGAGAAGAGAGACTTGATGTTTTCAGAGTCATGGAGAAGAAGAAAGGCTTGTGGCTTGGGTCTCCCTGAGGAGAGGGCTGAGAAGAATAGATCTCAAATTATTTATGTGCTCCCTCTGTGCTTACTGCTACAATTGTTTGACAGGGATGTATTAAAACATACGTAATGTACAGGAGGTGTCATTAAAATTTTGTCAGACCAACACTGACATCTATTGGTGGCCTAGTCACTAAACATGTACAAAGAAAACATGTAGACATCAAAACCTCCTCATAAGCAACCAGTCATATAGATTTGAGTTTAGTGCAGTTTCACTCTAAAAGACAGAGGTCATTATTACAAGAAAATAACATATTAATTTAATTTAGTGTCCCACAGTAAACGAGCGATACAAGTAGATCACTCTGTGTACTTCGATTGAAAAAGAATAATCAAAATGTTATGTAAAATATGTGAAATATCAGAGATATCATTTGTCTGCTGGCCATCTAAATGACAAGGAATCACATGAAAATTCACTGCATGAAAAATATGTTTCACTTTTTAATACACACAGTTCAGTTCAGACTACAGATGCCCAAATAGAATACACTTGAAGTGAATGAAACAGCAACCATTTGGACCAAGTGACACCTGTTAATGACACTTAATAGCACCTAATTCTACTCCGTTAGAATGATTGCTGGTTTGCACACTGCTATTAAAGGTCTGAATCATCAGACAAAAAGGTTAGATTTTTGAGGACAGAGTGGTCTGTGTGTTGGTGAAATCATGAAGCATTTCACCTATGTGATATATATATATATATATATATATATATATATATATATATATATATATATATATATATATATATATATATATATATACACACACACATATATATATATATATATACATATATATATATATATGATACACACACAGATATGGTGTTGCACTGGAAGCGTAGTCATGCGTCAGTGGGAATAAAAAAAAAAAACACATTAAAACACATATTGGTTTGATAAAAGGATTCGTACTGTGTCACGTTAACCCGTGGTTACAAAGTATATTTGACAACATAAGCTATTTTTGAAAGGTGATGTGATGCGGATACATTTATAAAAATGCTAATCTTTTTGGGCCTGGTCCACGAGGTACTTATGTAAAACACGGAGGTGGCATAAAGCAGCAAATCTCCAGCTGCGTCTTACAATACCAGCACCTTTCTGTGTTCCTCTGTCAAGGTTAGCCAGGGGAGATAATACAAAGATGTGTGAGCGTGTGGGGGAGGGGGGTGGGGTGGGGGTGAGTCATCTGGATGAGTCATGTGCGGTGTGTGTGGACAGCTCAGGGAAGGATGGATAGGAAGAGG
The DNA here is from genome assembly GCA_023238725.1 of Scortum barcoo. Taxonomy (NCBI): domain Eukaryota; kingdom Metazoa; phylum Chordata; class Actinopteri; order Centrarchiformes; family Terapontidae; genus Scortum; species Scortum barcoo. The sequence goes on along the minus strand of CM041552.1, from coordinate 9,205,264 downwards.
AAGACTGGGGTGTGGAGGCCAGAGTGGAATAGCTAAGGTGTCACGGCGCTCCATGTGACTAAACTGAACAATAGTTAAAGAGAACAGGTGTGTTAAGTTTTTGTCTGGCACCAGAGTTATCACGACCGGCATAAATGAGCATACTAAGTGTGTCGAACCTGCTCTTACTGTACGCTGATACATTTTTAATGTATTCCTGAGAGACAGAATGACGAATACAGTTTAATACCATTCGTACGTGCTCCAGCCTGCACTAAACACTTATAACCAGCAGGGGGCCCTGAGATATGCAGATTCAAGGCAACATCTCAAAGGGAGCTGAACAGAAGAGGAACAGAAAGCATCTGGGGACTGTGGGAAAGTTTCACAAGAAACAGCAGCCACATAAGAGAAATAATGTACGTTGGTTTTCAAGACAAGCTGCCAAAGAGTATAAAGATGCCTGGAAATTTTCATAGCATTTACGAAGACCCACTGGTTTCATTCAGAACTCATCCTCTCACTATTCTGTTTTCTCACCCTCTATTTCTCACCCTTTTCTCCCTTCTGTGTCCCTTAGAGAAAAGGTTTACATCAAAGGCTGCTGTATTTTCACAATTTTCACTTCCCCTCACACCCTTTAATAACCTACAGTATGCTACTGTGTGCTACTCATTTCTCATTTACATAACAGACTACAGACAACCTAAAATATTTACATGAATGGGAAATGAGAGTTTCTAATGAATGGCAGGTAGGAAAGTAAGGGCAGCAGTTGCGCAAATTTGCAAAAAGTGTGCTACGGTGTTGTACAGAGAATCGTGATCAGCTGAGTCAGTCTGACGACTTTGGCCAAATTTATCTGATTTATACCCAGTGAGTCAGTGGAAGACTTCAGGTCTACACCCTGAATCAAACAGCCTATCTGCCTTAAAACCAGCAGTGACGAACGTTCTCTATCCATGCGTACAAGCCAGAGCGGCATCAACTTTACATAGTGTATCTGACTATAAAGAAAATGAGCGAACATCGGGCATCATGATGCACTAGCTGGCACATTCGAATGAACGACAAAGACATTTCTTTTTTCCTCTTTCTCTTTCTCTTCTACAGAGCCCACACCTGTACTGGTGAATGAACAGTCACGTCTGGTGGAATCAAACTGCCTTCAGGTGATACTGTTTAATTAATTCTCACCCACTAACACTGGCTTTCCAGTGGGGAGGAGGGGCAAGGGAGGGCTGAGGAGGATTGAAGGGGAGGGGGAGGAGGGGGGTTGTCATGAAAGATTTATGAGCAGTGGTGATGTTAGAATGAAGTGAGGGGTTTTATGTCAATGTAAGTGACAGGGATGCTGTAACCAAATGAGCCCCCGAATAAATATGCAATATGCATGAGAATCAACCACACATGCATCAGAATATATATATATATATATATATATATATATATATATATATATATATATATATATATATATACCATAAGCAAGACGAATGAGGATGGGATTGTTTTGCCTTATTGTTGCACTGGGCAAAGAGGGGGATTCTCTATTTTGACAATGCGCTGTAGCACCACTGCTGACATGGCTCCAGGCCCTCAGTTCTAACAAGCTGCAGATTGGAAACCAGGCTGAATCATTGTCAATGTTGCGCCTCAGTGCATGTAAAACTATGCAGCTGTGGTGGAATGAGGGACAGAGGAGGAGGGAAGACGGGGAGAGAGGGGGAGAGAGAGGGAGAGAGAGAGTGACTGAGTGGGAAGGAAAGAGGAAGAAGGAAAAAAAACAGAAGGGGGAACGAGCAGGAAGAGGAGTGGTAAAGCAGAATACTGATTAGTGGTGTGTGTGAGAGAGAGAGGAGGGGGGGGAGAGAGGTGAGGCAGGAGCAGCACTCTGCAGGTGAATGCTGAGCCCTGTTGGGTCTCTCTCCCCTCTCTTTCAACCTGCAAATAAAAAATGTTATGCTCATGCAACCGACACGCGGAGAAATGAGCCGATCGGGGGGCTGGGTGGGAAGAGAGGAGGAAATAGATAGAAGAGGAGAGGATAAGGACAGCAAAAGAATCAGAATCTGGTTGTAGTTGGGAGGATCACTTGCACTTGCATAACAAAAATGTCACGGGGGATCAGACAGTGTGTACAGAGACATTCCCTGGACATCAAAGAGGCGTCCCCACAGTCCCTCCCCTCCCCGCTTTTTCTCTCGCTATCTGTCTCTTTGTCTTTTTCTCTCTCTGACATATGCAACTGCTGCATTGGAGAGCAGATTTTCCTTCTGGGGGAGAAGTTGAAGCAAGGGAGAGGAGAGTGAGGTGGGGGAGCTGGAGATGTTACTCCTGTACAATGTAAGAAAAGAGGGAATCTGAAGCGAAGAGTTGCGAAATTCAGCCTTAGGGTGAATATGGCAGGGAGATGGGGGGGGTGAAATGTGTATAAGAACATGCGGTGCGCTGAGATTTTTACTCCCAGTGACGTACTACTTTTTCATACTTAATTCATGACACCCCTCTGAGAACATCGATGGCTGGTTCTGATATTTGCGCGAGTAAGAGCATTGACCAACGCTACCTTTGATTCGGTATGACTTATTAATGTTTGGCTCATTAGTTTGTATAACTCATCACATCTTCAGGTCTCTCTTCTCGAGATGACTTTCCGGACCTCTTAAAGAGCTGTGCTCCGGGATTTAATGAGCATGTGGAAGGAGATGTGTAGGTGAACGGATGGCTCATACAAACCCAAAACTAAATTATTAATATCGTTAAATCATTAGCGGGATCTCCAATCACATCTAATAAATCAGTAAGTGAGTAAGAGACCAATAATATCAGATTGGTGTTTGGTATTGGCTGGATCAAAGTGTTGTAAATGATAAAGGGAGAAAAAAGTTGGACAGTGCGCTCCTGCTTGCCTTTGGGAATCAGTGTAGAGCAGCAAGTCTATAAATTTAACTACTTGTAGTAAACACAATAAAGTCAGCAAAATAATAGGGGCACCTCAGAATATAGTGTAATATAATAAAATATAGTACAACAACAACTGCCAATACCAGCTCATAATCTTCAATTTGAAATTGCAGCTGTGAACATTTTGGAGCCAGAGTTTGTTGCGTTGTTGTGCTGTTATATTGCCAGGCATTCCTGTTATTTTTACCGAATTATTACCCAAACCCAAGGCTATCCTGAAGACAAAATAATCCATGACCTCAGGTGAAGAGACAGCTGCCCTGGACACACTGTTAGCACGAAGAACCCACGGACTTCCTGTCAGTCACTTGCTGTAATGTGACCACGGCCCGGTCACGTTTGTCACGTGTGTGATGTATCTCTTTAATATAATGCCTGCGTATAGTGTTTGTTCATCAGCGCATCCTGTGTAACTCTTTATCTTGTAGATATTTACCTCCCCCTTGTCGCTCTCCTGCTTACACTAAACAAGTGAATCATCACTGTCGCTCCCTCCCTCTTCTGTTAACTGCAGTTTTCTCGCTTGTGCACTTGCACACGGCAGCCAATCAAAAAACACCACCTATGAGAAGGAGAGAAGTGTGTGAGAGAGGCAGAGAAAGGGAAAAGGGAAGATATTTCAAAGATAGAAACATGTTGAGAGCGCAGTATCAAAGATCATTATATAATCATACACTGTTTACACCTCTTTCTCATTTACAAGTCATTTTTAGTATGATGGAGGCTTACCTTACATCCGTCATTAACTCCTGTACACGACACTCTACAGCAGAGCAAGTTTCAGGAAGTTTAGTTTATATTTAAACTATTCTTTAAAGATATTATATTGTAAAAAAAAAAAAAAAAAAGCGCACAAGCTGCTGTAACTTTTATTTTTGACACTATTTTCAAACAACTATTCAACTCAAGAGAGATGAATTATTTTAATTATTTAAATCACCACTTCCTACCCTTTGATCACAAGACCTTAAAAAATATTCTCTACTTCAAGCAGTCACAATTTTCCTTCTCACAATGTATTATTTCAAAGGTTTTTAGGGGCCTGAATAGGGTGAAGTGAGGAAATAAATCTAAATATCATTATTCTGTATAACAGTGGTACCTGGTGACCTCTTGTCATTTGTTCAAGAGCCACTGACTGAAATCATGGCGGAGAAAAAATTGGAGGAAGTATTTGTTTGAGGTGGTGATGGTGACTGACTGAAAAAGATCGAGATGACAGTCGGAGTGAAACATAGAAACTCAGTGAGAGAGGCAGCAATGAGCCCTGAAGGTTCCCCTCAAAGTTTTGGTTTCATGCGTTTCTATTTGCTGAATCATTATCCGAAATTGCTGGCTTCTGGCAGCCTTGAGACTCAGCTAACTGTGTGAAAACTGAAGCTGAAGGCACAAAAATCTGTTATGCATATCATGTCGTTCCATAACTGCATAAACTATTGAACTCGGTGCTGCTGGTGAGAACTGGGTCCTGACTTAATCATGAGTTTCCCAAAAAAAACAAAGACTTTCTTCGATATCCAAAAGAGAGACAGCAAATTCAGGCCATGTAGAGACCCAAGACCTTTCCCAAAGTCAACATTAGGTCACCCTAAACACAGGTGTAGCTGATGACATCAAGAAAAGGCAATAACAAGCCGCTGACGTGGTTTACTGGTACACCTAGAATAAATGTTGCCATCGTTAATGCTATTAGTATCTCTGCTATGACAGCATCTGCGATAAGAAAGGTCTGTTGAGGAATACTTTACCTAAAAAACACCAAGTCAGAGTGTTTATAAAAATCTTACCAAAGCTGGTTAAAAAAAGTCCACTTGTATGCCTTTTCTGGAGCTTTTGACCATACAAGCTATTCATTATTCTGAGAATTTTTTCAAATGCTTCAAAGGTAGACTTCACACTTGACAGACAATGACAATAAAAACCTCTCTCCACTTTTTTTTTCCAGCTCTTCTTTTCTTCAGCTTTTGCAGCGCCCAAACATCTTACCAAACTTACTCCAAAGAGCATGAGAAAAGATTTTTGACTAACATTGAACAGATCAACTGTCCGCCTTAAGGAGCGAAAGCAATCCACATTTGATTTCGAATTTGTTCTCCACTGCTTCTCACATACATCAGAATTTTAAAGGGGTGCTGAATATTAGAAGATCAGTCTACCCGTCATGAGACGCGGCCTGGATAGACAGTTTTATAACTAAAATTCCCTCCAGAGATCAATAAAGTTATCTATCTATCTATCTATCTATCTATCTATCTATCTATCTATCTATCTATCTATCTATCTATCTATCTATCTATCATGTCCTCAGTGGTTCTAGAAACAGACTTCAAATTTTATATTAGAAAGCATGACTTACAAACTGTGTGTGAGGTTTAAAAGAGGGCCTAATGAAAGAAGGCTGTCAATTTGCATTATGGGAAATGTAGGTTTTCTGGGACATGACTCACAGCCTCATATTACAGACGTATATCTGCATCTGCTGCTTCAATTACAAACATTTTTCTTTAAATCTGTTTTTTTTTTTCACAAACCTCCATACTTTGTACAGTAAACGTTTAATACCCAATCGCTGGACCTTGGACCTGGACCTTGGACCTGGACGGAGCAGACACAGTGGGGTCCAGCAGCTCCATGGTGCCTCTCAGAGATGATCCAGGAATGACCAAAAGAATCAGTTTCATCATTATAATTATGCTTTGATGAGTAGAAGAAGGAGGCCACCTTTCTTGCTCTAATTGCTGATCATCTACTTGGCACACACACACACACACACAGAGGCTTATAAATCCAAGTCAAGTCAACACATAGTTTAATAAACCAACAGCAGGAGGGTCCAGGTGACTAATTCTTCAACTTTTCCCCCCCTCCTTCCTCCCGCTTCGTGCCTCGCTTTGGCTCGTACACCTCTGAAGCAATTTCCTGGGGGACAATTAATCCACCGGCTTGAAAAAACGAAGAAGAAAAAAAAGAGGCTTGCTTGAGAAATGCAAGCAGGACTAAAGGGTGGCATTATCGTAGCCAATAAAAAGCCAAAGAACACCCCCCCACCCCCTTTCCTCATCATCACCATCTCCATCACCATCCCCCCCTCCGTCATGCTTCCTCCTCTCCTAACCCCCCCTCTTCCTTCCTTCCCTCACGGAACCCTGCGCGTCCTCCTGTTGACTAAATTTCCTCGATGACGTCAGAGTCCACGTACATCGTCCATGTAGGTGATGCTTCTGAATGAATGAGTGTCCCCTCCCATCTCCATTACTAGTACTACGGGATGTCTATAAGAGCAGATCACCGGGACAGCCCGCTGAATTTCATGAGCCGCCGAGGCGCGAGAGCGAAACCCTGACTCCACATACTTTTTGTGTCTTTTTTTTTGGTTGTTTTTTTTTGGAGACAATTACGCACCGGCGATGAGGTTAGACAGGATGAGGCTGTGATATGTGAAAGAGAGAGAGAGAAAAAAAAAACATTTGCCGCCATCAAGTTATAATTTGACGAAGGTGGGAAATGGCAAAACTCTGTGTCTAAGTCGTAAAACTGAAGCAATCCTCAGCCGGACCCATGAAGAGCGAGAGGTAAGTTTCCATTTTCATTGTGCCAAGTTATGTCTTTTTTATTTATTTATTTTTTTTTTTTACATTTTCATTTTATTTCACTGATTAAAATAGCCGTCTCCGTCTACGCGCAGAAAAGAAGAAACTGCCACAGTGGCGAGCTTTCTTTTTCTTTCTTTCTCTCTTTCTTTTCTCTGTCACCGATTTTTCTTTTTTCCCTCTGCGTGCCATTTCGTGAATCTACGGTAGATTACAGAGGCTGGAAGTTACTGCAGTGTGAGTCACTTTGGCGCACATGGGCAGTGACAACTGTGAAAAAAGGAGAGGATGTCTTGTGGGGTGTAGGCTGCGCTCACTGCATGTTAACCAGGCTGCATCCCCGCAGACAGACACGACACGCAGGTTGATCTCTCCTTTTCTTTCTTTTTTTTCCCATTTATTTTTTTTGTCCAAGGGTATCCAGTCAGCCTGTGTGGGACGCGTCCTAACGGGGCTGTTCTTTGCACTTCATAATAACGCAGACGGGTCGTGTGCAGTCAGGGAGATACAGGACAACGTGTCCTCGTGTGTTGCCTGTCAGGGTGAAGCTAAGCCCAAATATAAAACACGTAGAGTCAACCATAATCTATAAAAACCTGCAGTTTAACGATGCACCCCCCCACAACCCCGAGCAGGAGACCTGCTTTAAATAAAGTGACCTATTATTCCTCACTTTGGCAGGCAGTGATCCTCTCCCTACTTCGGCTTTTTTTTTTCTTTTGTTTGTTTTTTTCCTCTCTCTCTCTCTCTCTCTCTCTCTCTCTCTCTCTCTCCTTTTTTTCATGTTGAAATGACATCGTGACGCGCTCCTGAGATGAAGTCAATTTTGCGTCATTCCTGCGCACATGCAGACGACTCCCAATCAGCCATCAGACGCCTTTAAAGACACAGCCGGCCGCACGCAGCCTGCATTGCGATGTGCCTCCATACGAGGTGAGGGGGTGGGAGAGAGAGAGAGAGAGAGAGAGGCCTTGGGGGTCCGATGAAAACTCCCCCCCGGTGTAACTCCTGGATGGGGGGTGGCTATGACCAGAATTACAATGAGGAGCACGGTTCAGTGAGCTCTCCCGCTTTTTTTTTTTTTTTTTTTAGACCTGCTGAGGGTGGTGGTGGGGGGGGGGGCAAGTCCACGTCAGCTCTGACCGAGTGACGTGAGGCGTGAAAATGATTTCTTTCTTTCTTTCTTTCTTTCTTTTTTTCCGCGGATGCTTTCAAAGAACCGAATAACGGGCTGAAGCTGCGCGGCGCTGTCCGAGGTGCTGAACGCGGTGACCTGGACTCACACTGTGACAAAGTGTGGAGCTGCACACTTCTCTCACACAAGCACCAGCGAGCAGCTCCTCCGAGTCCACACAGTCAGAGAAACATCCCAAATGTCTCCGTAAGGACACGTATGATAGATAGACTTTAAAATATTACGGAGCGTTTCAGAAGCGTGGCCTTGTGGATCAGTCACTCTTGTCCTCCATGTGAGTTTCTGATCCCTGCAGTTTAAGAGCAGGGATGTGTTTTTTTTTTAAACTTTCTGATCTGTGCCTAACACGTGTACGTCTCTTACAAACAGAATAGAGCCTCTCTGGAGATATTTCAGCAGCAGCAGAGAGCTCAGCCAGCAGTGTTTCTCTTCAGGACCATGGACAGAGACAGAGACAGATACTTGGTCACAGAACAAGCTGGTCTACGTTTAATGAATAAGAACCCCAGAAACAGGATGTTCTGACGTGTATTTTCACATATAGGTCAAAGATTTACTTAGATAATGTTACTAATGTTAGCAGGCCCAACCTCTGGGGACACTTTGGTGGCAACTTTCCTACTTGCCAACTCACAGTGCTCCTTGGTTTTGCTTTCTCGCTTTCTTCGATTCCTCCTGAAGGAGCTGCTTGAAAACAAACAAATCACCACCGTCAACCACTTCACACGGCCTCAAACAGCCTAAAAAGCTGGTATATAACCATCAGACAAGTGCCTGTGAGTACTCAAATTTCCTGACTGCTGACGTCAGCCTTGGAGTTGAGCTTGCGTAAGCCACCATTGCACCCTGTGCTCCCGTAAGTCCATATCCTGTAGCTGACTCATAGATAATCGGCATGGAAATCAATACTACAAACACAACAAGTGGGCTACGTAACCACCAGTCTGGCCACATACAGCCTAAGGCCTCCGGCAGTGAAGGCAATGTTGTGCGCTGCTGTGAGCGCAGTGTCATAGTATATGATCTGATTGGGCTAATGGCTTGTGTAGTGTGCCGCAAAGCCATGCCAGGCAACTCTAAAAAGCACTAAAGAGCTCTTTTTTCCTCTGCACTTCACATGTTGATTTGTTTATGTAATGCAATTATAGATGACATTTAATTATTAAACAAAGGGCAGCATCATGGTATCTCTCTCGCTCTGCACAGCCCACCTTTCCCTCTGCATGTTGTTGCCAGCTTTTGTGCTTTCTTACTCTCTGCAGTCTGATTTCATTCTGTGCTACTGCTCTGCTCTATCAGTCAGTGCATCAATACCTTGGCTCTAGACTGCTTACTGCTAAAACTCCTCCAAAGTACAGTAACAGTCTACAGTCATGGCTACTGACGTCTGGCAAACCTCTGCTCTGTGTGACAGAATTCACCTTTGTGACTGTAAGAGTTAAGACGAGTGGGAAGATGCTGCCGTACTGTATGAAGTTTCCTTTTCGGAGCCCAGCACTACTGAAGGCTGCATCACCAACATCATCAAACCACCGAGGACGTCAGTGGTTACCACAGCCAATCATATTTCTCCCGCTGTCTCCATGGTGACCGTGGCATTAGATTGTTACTGTAGCAACAGCACCACTGGTAACAGTCTACAGCCATGGTCGCTAGGGGGCAAAACACACATCTGAACCAGAGTGGTGCAAGAGAGCTGTTGAAAAAGACATTTAAGAATCAGCAAGAAAGGGAAAGTGACCAAATGCATTTGTAAAGAATGGCAGAGGAGATGTTTTAATCTAAGAAAGAACGTTGTTAGCTAAGAGATGTTTTACAGAAGTTGCTGTGGACTGTGTCATTTGCACAGTCTTACACAATCCTTTACATAAAAAAGAATTAAGTGTCAAACTCACACACACCACACACACACACACACACACACACACACACACATATATATAGATTCTACTTCTGTGTGCTTAATTATGGTCAGGGTCAAAGACTTCGTATAATATCTATATATATGGTTATATATGAAAACGAACTTTATCACCCTGACAGTGATTAAGCAGACAGAAGTAGAAATCCTTACATGTCAGAGAGTTTATCCAGAGGACAAAATATCTGAACATCTTTAAAAAAAAAAAAAAAAAAAAAGGTTTCACATGTCTGCTGTACATTGGAGAGGGAATATGAGAGTAAGAACATGTCCTGTAGGAGGGAAGTCTCCTTGACATGTAGATGAAAGTTTTGAGGTTTTGAAGGTTCATCAGAACAGCAGTGTCAGACAGAGGCTACCTGTCCAGCCCTGCCAGGAAAGGAGCTCAGGGAACATCCTGAACCTGCGGTGAATCCTGATATTTACTCCTCATGCAGTATGTTGGGTTATTCAGGTTGATTTTCTTGCAAAAGTTGTGAGCTAATTTTCCTTTCAGGAGTATTGATGTTTAAATTATACCCATGTAATGTATAATTTCCTATCAATAAATGAATTAATCATGAGTACATAAGACTTTGTATCTTTGTCGGTAATGACGATTTGAAATGCTTTTTAAAAATGAAGTGAAAACAGCCCTGCAGCTGTAATGCTGGACTGGGCAGGGATTCAATGTTTTGCCCAGTGACACTTCTACAGCCTGGTTTAAATGACTGGTTTAAAATTTAATTGAATTGATCATCAGACCTCATTCTGAGAGTGCAGTTGCCATCCTCTGGGTGAGGGTCCTCCTATAGATGGCCTCTGCACTAGCAGCACACAAACCTTTACTGTTCAGAGACTTTTGGATATAATTAACCAGATTTTTTGACAACACAAGATTAGAAGAGTTAAAGCTGATTAAAGATACAGTGGAGGAAGTAACATGTGCAGCAAAGGCTACGTCTATGAACAGATGTTTAAAGAATACTTTAAAAAAGTTAAAGTTTGAGAAGTTTGTTTGAGAAGCATTCAGCGTCAAAACAAGTGGAAGAAATTATCTAAGTAAATGACATTATATAGGGCTCATTTTTTAAATTAATTTGTTTTCAAGTGGCTAGATACTCAGAAAAGATTTGCAATGGTAAGTGCTCCACTTATTACGTGGTCGTCTCAAGGGAATAAACATTTTTAGCCCATGGATTTCATGTAACAAGTAGTGTTCTGAATGTTCTCTAAGGACAGAGAGGTCTGAAGAGTTTATACATCATCAAAAATGAACAGCTGTGGCATTTGAGCCACAATACACAGTATCTGTCCCTGAAAATAACAAATGGTTCAGCTAGCTTGTGTTTTCTGTGCAAAGGGACACAGAAATTGGTATAGACAAAACTGTGTTGTGTACGTTCTGAACCACTATGATTTATTAAAATACAAAGTTCCCACCTCCCAGTATCAAACTGCTGTATAACATGCATTATATTTTCACATGACGTCCTCCAGTAACACCAGAGATTCAATTTAACAGTGTTTTCGGTTGTTGTTCAGCCAAATAAAGGAAAGAAAATCCTTATGTACTGAAATTGTGAGGATTCTCTCCTCCACCTTTAGAGAAGAGAAGCGAGAGGAAAAAATAACTAAACAAAAGTCACATTCAGTCCCACTGGAGCACTTTAATATTGTGTCAAATGAGTGTTTTCATTGTGCTTGTTGAACCTGTTACTGCACTGTAATATCAAAACATTTTGTAACACTTTTAAAAAGAAATGTTAATGAGTCATTGAGCTCATGATGAAATAATGACTTCATAACAAACTATTAATACATGAATTAATATCCATTATTATCTTTAATTACATTTCCCCTCAATAATTTATAGCAGATTAGTACATCAACACTAATGATATTAGATGTGTTATTTATTTAAGCTTTGCTTCATACATTTTGAAAACATCACCTGCCGTAAAGCAGATGATTAAATAATGGCTTTTGTAATTACAACATCTGTTTTACTAAACATAAAAGATTTTTAAGGAAATGTTACAAACTGATCATTTATATTCCAGTATTTATCTCACATACATGCTTTGTTGTATATTTACATGTCAAGTATTCATGAAGAACAAATTTGTTGGTAACTTTTTGGAATAAAGTATACAAAACTTAGTGTGCATGGTTACAAAGAGAGGAACAAATCAGAATAATACACATATCTAAAATGATAGTCGATATGGCAAATTTCTTGAGAGGCTAATCTGAGAAATTATGTTAAATAAACAGTAACAACTAAAAAGTATTCTCTTATTATGTGTGAATCTCCATGTTGACCACTGGCTTACTGGGTTCTCCTCTGATTATCTCTAAATCAGAGGTTAATGCCACATAATCAATATCTTATCATTACTAGAATAGCATTAGTTTGTACTGGGAGAGCATCATTAGAGGAATACATGAATAACATACGGCGGATCTTCGAAGTCTCCAATAAAGAAAAGAGATTAATCATGTTCAAAGCACATTTACATTAATATTCACATCCATATGTCATATTATCAGCTACCACATCCACTCTCGATGGTAAGCTAATAAACTGACGTGGTATTTTGTGGAGAGCTCGGAGTCTGTCACTCTCAAATGACTCATATTTTCTCCCTGCCCTTACCAACTTTCATCTCTAACAGCTGCACAGTTCCTACAGCTTTTAAACAATGTGTCACGGGCTGCGGCTCCAAATTGGAAAGTTAACTAAATCAGTGCTATTAAATCTAACAATCATACAATACTGGCATTAGTCATGATATATACTGTGTCTATGTATGTATAGTATATGTTCTCAAGTAGCTTCAAGATCCACTTTATCATCATTCACAGTACTAAGGATAGTTTAGCATATATTTAGATAAAAGAAAGGGAATAACCCACAGGGGTACTTTAATGAGTATTTGGCAGGGGGCTGACTTGTGTAAAAAAGGCTGCTCCTGCTTGTTTGAAAAATTTGATATTTCACTAGAGTCAATCAGAATTACAGAACAATATTTACCTGATTATGGCTAGTAAAATCATACAGATTGCACCTTGAATTTAACATGAATTAATCAATTACATTTATTCATTTAAAGTCTTAACCAAAATAAAATTCTAGAAAAAAAGGAATAAGTATTTAAAAACTTATATTTTAATAGTTTTAAATGGCCCTCTTGCTTCTATTAAAAGATACAAAAAGCTTCAATTAGAGCAACAAATGAAAATCAGTAATCCTTCAGATTTACAGGTTTTCTACTCAGGCCCCTTCCTCCACTGATTGAATATAAAAGACCCAAATTGATTAATAAGAAATGGCAGATCACAGCATGAGAGGAAAAAAAATGCTGACAATCCACGGCAGGACAGAGTGGGCTGAGGAGGAAGGTGACTTTGTGACAGCCCTGTGCTGGGGTGGCTCTTGGCCGGATGATCAGGGACAGGCTGACTTCCCACGCAGAATTAGTCATCTCTTTACACCACTTATTTTTTTTTCCCACTAAAGGCTCTTATTCAACCTTCTAGCAACCTTTCTTCACATTGCTGTTTGGCCGCCCAGGCTTCTTCTCTCCCACACACACACACAGAGTCAGCAGCCTCTAGACATAATCATTTATTGTTCAAATTTCCACAGGGATGCAGATCAAGAGGTTGTTAAATACATAACTGCTAACTTCCACCGTTTCTGCTTAACAAAATTAAATCAAAGAAACACTCGGAATTAGACAACTTTAAGATGAACACGACATGCTCTTTTGACAAAGTTAAATGTTCTCTAATGCATCCCTTAAGCCCGGTTTACTCAAGAAAACATCACTTACGGTATTGCTCATGCTGTATAATACCTAAGATGGGCTTTCTGTGGATGTCTCCTCAGAAAATCTTCTCTAAAATATCTAAATCACCCAGAAACAGCTTGGACACCAATAACATGTAGCACTTCTCCCTGAGCCCTTTCTCTGAAACTGAAATTGCACATGCACTGTCACATCAGACATACATTATTACTGCCTTAGCACACTCAAAGAAATCTTTCAAGCACCATTCCTCTGCAGCCGAGCATTGATTTTTTTTTTTCCCCTTGATACTTTTCCCTTAACAGTTTCTAACCCACCTACAGTGTCTTGACAGATGTAAATACAGGTGAGTTTAACCAAATCAGCCGGGTTTTTTTTTTGTCATTTCTGCTCTAATGCAATCCAGGAGAAGTGCTGAAAGAAAAAAAAAATAGAGAAAGAGAGGAGCACTGATATAAAGACTGTTCAGTTTTAGATCTTTCATATGTGTCCTCTACTGCCACTCCCTCCCCAGCACAGCCCCGGTCACATGTGTCTTTCTGCAGTCACACTCAAAGCCTCGGAGCGACACTGCTAAAAAGGCAAGGAAACACACACACACACAAAACAAACTTGTGAAACAAATCTCCTCCTCTTCTGTTTATTTTTGTTGTAGTGCCATGACTCATAAAAAGATATTTCAAAACTTCTGTCTCTTTTCCACCCATGCCTGTTTTCCCTTTTGGACAGAAAAAGGCCTGTAATAATAAGAAACATATGAGAGGAAAGTGAACGCCAGACTATGATAAAAGCTGGGGGATAATGATTTACTTAGCGAGAAGATAAATGTAAAGTTGCCTGATATGCAGGAAGGAGGGGGTCAGTGACAATAAAAGAGAGGAGGAGACAGCGAGAGACGGCTGTGACTCAGCCTTTCCTCGGTCAGAGAAATAAACAACTAAATACATCACGGGTGCTGACATGTTTTACCTGCTACCAGGTACCAGACAAAGCTACAGAAAAACATTAACCCAGGCAAACAGTTCATATTTGCTGAAAATATGTTATTTCAATCAACGTCCTCTGGATGTTTGATGATGTGTGGCTGTTGAGGGTGCATTAGCTGATGGCTTTTGAGTCATATCACTGCTTACTGCTTGGGGCTACGCAAACAAATGCTGGGCACCAATGGCAACCAGCTGATCATGCAGACAAGGGTATATCGATATCACTGTGAACAGTCTGCGACCTGAGCACCTGTTGTGTTGAACACAGGCTCTAACCTGCGGCCTCTGCGGAGTCACAACATCTGTAATAAACATGTCACAAATTGTCTGCGGCGTGCTGTGCCCTCTGGACAGGAAACTGGGTGCTGATGGAAGAGGAAGTGTGACGGCAAACACATCCAGAGCGGGGAGGGCGCGGGGGAGAAGGGAAGAGATGAGACGCCAAAGAGAAGATGAAAGCGCGGGGAATCAAATTCTTGCCACATCTGGAAAGAATCGCACAGACCAGTTGCAGAAGTACACTGGGTACTTGCACTCTGCCAAGCACACTCACTCACGTGCTGCCATGCCCAGCACAGCCTTTCTACAGTGAGAGGTATGTGACTTGAATGCCTTACAGGACTGCAAATAAGATATGCAAAGAGTGCCACCTAGTGGGCACTGAGCTGTCAGTGTAGCTGGTTATGAATATGAAAGGACAAGTCAGACGATCTGGGTTTACATTACTCGTATGGCCGTCTGTCTGCGACTGGGTGAGTTAAAACAAATATGTGACTCAGGACCTCCTTAACTTTCTGGTTTATCTCCCCTATTACTTTGCTTCCATGAGCCATATCAAGTGACTGCAATACGCTTTAAAATAGTTTCATCCAGCTGACTCAATTTCACTTTTAGTAAGTTTAAGGACAACTATTTTACTTTTTTCTCCATTTTATACAGGCAGAGTTATCCAGACTGCAAACAAATACAATTATGTGGTGAACCATGTCTCACTGTCATATTTCGTACGTCACTCTTGTTTAAAATGTTTGAGGACAAACATTTTGAACAGTTAAAAGTTTATTCTTGAATACAGTCCTTCAAAATAGGTATTCTTTGCGGTGTGGGTCTTCAAATGAATCAAAATTAAGTATTTTTTAATGCTTTGCTGGTCAATTATTTGTTGAATGTTTTATAAGTCACATATTGGGTGTTTTGATATTTTGATAGTTACAAATGGTGGAGATTTCTGGTGGACCTATGGAAGAGTAGAGAGGCAGATACACAATAAGAGTGACACTGGGGACAGGAATTATACGATATAGTGTATGGTTCAGATAAAAACTACACACAAAACTTAATATATTCAGTTTAATCTTCATTCATTTAAAACGATTATGAATGATGTACCAAAAATAAATATCACAAAGATCTATGCTAACAATTTTTATCTAATTTCACACATTTCAGGCATATTGACAGTATATATCAGGAGTACGCGCCCCCAGCATGCACCTCTGACCATCAATGATGACTATGGTAGCACCAAGCAGCACCAAGTTCCTGGGTGTGCACGTCACAGAGGACCTCTCCTGGACCATCAACACCAACTCACTGGCAAAGAAAGCCAACCAGCGCCTCTACTTCCTCCGCAAACTGAGAAAAGCTAGAGCCCGGCCCCCATCATGTGTACCTTCTACAGAGGCACCATGGGAGAGGGTGTTCTTATTTTTGTATTTTGAGAGGTTTGAGAGAACCGTAATTTCAATTCTCTGTTTGTCCTGTACATGCTGCAGAATTGACAATAAACCAGACTTTGACTATTTTTACTTTGATAGTGAAAATATTCTACAATAGTAAGCATGTATCCACATCTAAAGCATCCAGAACACAGTTGTTCTCTAATTATTATTGTTTAATGAGGAGCCTATTTGACTTTGATTACAATATTTAAATACTCATTAGTTCCATCTGTTGGGTCTAAGAGACTTTAAATTCCATCCCTCGCACTAAAGGTATGCCTTGCCAGCTATGATAACTTTTGAAACACATCCTCCTTCACTGATGTTCAAAATCTGTAAGTATATCATATTTGAAGCAAAACAAATCTTTAATGTGAGACATTAAAAAACGGGAAACTTTGAATGGGGAGAAAAGAGGATTAGTCAAACTCCTTCCCTTTTTCCGCCTGATAGAGGGCGCCAAAAAATAAATCAAACATCAGATGAGAGAGAGCTCTGCTGCCCAATAATTTATTCTTGACCGCTGTGCATCACACACGCAGTGTGGTAGCAAGTACTGAGCACTTCAAAATAACAGCCACCAGTGGGACACGCGAGACACGTCATGAAAAAGACGGACATCTGGCGGGACGGGCTGCATCACACTGGCCTCTGTTGCCAAGGAGATGGGTGGAAAATAGATGGAGCATCTGACTAGAGGAGCCTAGTAGTTGTAAAGAAATTAGAAAAACAAAAACAAAAAACACCTCACACAGGATCATACCCACCTGAGACGATGCGCGGCAGCCTGAGGAAGGTTCAAAAGTTCTCGGGATCAGCTGAAGCCGTGGTGCGCCGCTGTCAATCAGTTTCTGCTGTGGCAGCCAAACAGCAATACAGTGTTCACTTATTTATTTATTTATTGACAGACTCCTACATCAATAAATAATGAGGATGGAGAGCAGTCGTGACTAGCGCTGCACGCATCTAGGAATTCATACCCCTCAGTCTTAAAAAACAGACCCGCTGCTTCAGCATGGCACTGCGCTCGTCAAAAACACTCAGAAGCGAGGTTTCCATTTCGGAGTTATTATTTCAGAATTTGACTTGAAGAGCAAGACAGGGAAACAAGGTTATGTCAAAATGCATCGCCTCTTTATTAACCACATTTCAGCAGAATACTCTTGTGTAAAGCCACATGCTGTACATCAAATAAAGTGCTTTATACAATATGTCTGTGACTGTCGGGCTTGAAGGGAAACTCGTGAGTCTCAATGTGCTCAAGGTCATCTTCTCTCTCTCCGACAATCACAAAAGCTGTGTCTTCTTTACAGAAAGGCCCATATTCTTCCCCTCTGCAGGATAAATTCCTTTCTTTGTAGAGCAGGTCCTTCATGGGAATTTGAACACACAAACTCTCACTTCGAGCTCAGGACACATGTGGAGAACGTGAATAAGAGCAGTGATTTGGGTTTGATCTGTTGTGCTGTGAGATGAGGGATTATTTATGGTTGGTAATCCATTTGACGGAGAGGCTGAGGGCTCCCCTGACTTTAGTTACGCTCGCTGATAGACTGTCTGGACAAATACCCACCCCTCCTCCTCTGGTCTGACCTCTCCCTCCAGCCTCTGGCAGAGGCACTGGCAGGCACGAGACGAGTCAAAGACAGCGCTGGTCACAACGCATCACTCCCCCTGACAGCCACAGGGGGCGCACTCGTTCTTCCCACAGCGTGCCGTAGGAAGGGCTGGCTCCGAGCCTTGTTTCTGCAGGGAGGCGGAGGGATAGAATTAACACTAGTTAAGTGACGGTGCCTACCTCAGACAGATTACTGGTAAGGGGCAATGTGGCTGCTCTGGGGTGTATTCATAAAGCTGCAATTAACTCCATATGTGTTTTTTAAAAGGTTTTTTTAATAAATGAGGACATTTATGATGCACATCAAGGTCAAGGTCACAACCATGCCTTTAAGACTGATGTCCAGATACGTGTCCTGCAGTCGTTGTGCCACTGGGTGTCAGTGTGGTGACATACTGATTAAAGCTGTCAAACGCTGCACGGATTACCAGCTATCCTTCTCCTCTCCCCTCTCCCCTCTGTTTCCTCTGTCATTCAGTCTTTTATCTCCCGCCCCTGCTCACCTGGGTCTGCCTGCGAGCGGGCCGCACAGGTTGGTTGTCGGGGTGGTTGGGCGCCCACGGCCCCAGGCTCTGATTGGAGTAGAAGTCCATGGGGTAGACTTCCTTCCAGCCGACCTCCTGTAAAGCCACAGCTGCCTGAGAGACAGTGAGACAGGTAACTATAAATAGTCTAAAAACAAACAAAAAAAAAGAATCTGCTCAACCTCTTAGAGCAATAGTGTCCCACTTGTATGCTACTGATTCTTCTGGTATTATAGCTAGATATTTGCAGGTTTTTGGGCAAAACCAGCTACAAGAACCAACGAAATGATGAGAAGACAAGACAAACAAGACAGGTGTCATAATATTAAGCCTGGATAACAGGCAGAGTTGTCATGTTATCCCTATGCAGCTGCACTACATGACACAACAGCTGTTAGAGGGGAGCGACAGCACTGGCATG
The DNA here is from genome assembly GCA_023238725.1 of Scortum barcoo. NCBI lineage: Eukaryota > Metazoa > Chordata > Actinopteri > Centrarchiformes > Terapontidae > Scortum > Scortum barcoo. Next base: position 9,186,548 of record CM041552.1, on the reverse strand, counting down.
ACAGAGCTGTAACATAAGTGCATGCTGCTCCATATGGAAGAGAAGTTCCTATGAATACTGATTGTGAATGACAGAAAGAGCAGCTGAATGAATGACTGAACAGATGAATAAACAAGCGTGCCGAATGAATGAACAAATCAGCTGATTGTTCATTTATTAATTTATCCCACTGCTCATTCATCTTTCAGACTATTCAAATGACATGACCTGAATTCAACTTCATTCGATTCGGGATCATTGAGATAATGTGCAGAAATGTGATGAGGAAACAAGTCATATTAATACCATAAAGCCACAAAAACAGTCAATTGAGCCATTAGGGAACAAAGTTCAAAGGAAACATGAACACAGCAGCTTGAAAGTGACACAATCTCTTTCCTACTGGGAAAATGCATCACTGTAATACAGCTTGTGTCTTGTCACTGTAGTTGATTTTGTTGGTATGGTATTTGCTAACACTGACAAGGTAGTTTTCGCTTACATACTAGCTCCATTTTTAAATAGAAACAGGAAAACAACACTCCCTTTACACATGTCTTTTTATAACTTCATGTGAAGGCAGTGGAGATGGAGATGTGAACTTTCTTGGTTCAAACAAGTACTGGAAATCCAGGAGTTTATTTTTGTATTACAAAGGCACTGTGCTACACACCATGTATTAGATTTTACATAAAAAGCAAAACGTAGCACATGCATGTCTATTTCAGGTGTAACAGAATAATAACATGACTCTTCCTTCATATTCAGCCATTAAAAATATGTGTCAACTAACTTTCCTCCTAAACAAACAAACTGCATGCTGTGATAAATTTTTAATTGTCTTATTTTTTTGCCTTTCCTTTCCCCAGACATGCTTCTGCTAGAGTCTTCTTCATTTTCTCCCCTCCTCTGCCCTTATTCCAGCCGCCTCTCGTTTCTTTAGCTTTTACTCACTGCTCTCCTCTCCTCCTTTCCCCTCTCACACCAACTGCGTCTCTATGTGGAAGGTAGCTTCTCTTGCTAATCCCTGCTCTGACAGGAGAGCCAAGTGTGTCTTATTGACTATAAATATAACATGAGACGCACTGAAAATAAATGCTGCTGCTCCTCCACCCCCCACCACCACCACCACCACCCTGCACCCTACTCCTTGCTCACTCCACCCTCCCATCTCGTTCCTCTTCATCTTCATTGTAAATGCCACAGTGAAAAGCACAGTGTGCTGAGACGTATAACACCCAAAGGTGGGAGATGTGGGTGAATTAAGACTTATCACAATTGCACACAAGCATACATATAGACACAAGTGGAGCTGCAAATTATTCAAATGCACAGACATTATTCTCAAATAGCTAACGGGGAGAGCAGAGTGAGCTCTAACTGAAAGGGCTTAAGAAAACAGATCGCCGCTTTCCTCATTACAGCGCGGCGAATTTCAGTCTTCACAAGCACCATTAGAGACCTCAGTCAAAAACACTACAAAATAATCATCACTTTGTCTTCTAAGGTGAATGCTATCATTATTCTTAATGGCCTCATTCTGGGGTGAATGTGCAGCACAAGATGTGTAGTGGGAGAAATAACAGCAACCATTTCAAATCACGATCCAATATTCAAGACAGCAATTCCCTTCGCAGCCATTTCACTAGGATTCAAATCAGTGGCATATCTGTGAGGAAAAGCATTGATTGAATTAATAGTTGACATCAAATGTTAACCAGCCACATCTCATAATGGCACACAACTGCCGAACCCCTCGCAAAGTTGCTACACCTGCTGCAGCCGCACAAAAACAAACACTTGCTTTGAAATGGATCTTTATGGGTTGCTTTCCGATCTCTCTCTCTCTCTCTCTCTCTCTTTAGAAAAACAAGACAGCTGCAAAAGGGGGTGGATGGGAGGTGTGAGGGGCAGGGGCTGTGTGGTCCTGTCACCAGTAGGGGGGGCTAGTCTTCTGCTCATGCTGTTTAATGTGCGTGTTTGTGCTAGTCTGCTTTATAGCAGGGATAGAAAGGAAAGGAGAGAGGAGAAGGGGGAGGCGTGCTACTCCATCTCCAGCACAGGAAGGCCTTGATGAGTTCAATACACAGACCTTCATTCAATGGAAGGCCTGTGTGCGTGTGCGTGTATGTGCAATGCATGAACATCCTCTGATGAGTGAGTGACGGCTGTGATCTTGTTGAGGGACCACGAGGGTGCATGCTTACCTCATATGGGGACAGCAGGGGTTTGGAGAAGGCTGTGCCCCAGTCGATAGAAAGGCGTGGACAGGCGATCTGGATCCACCTGTAGGAGAGAGGAGGTACACGTTGGTGCTCAAACGTACGCCCGTGCGTGGGCGCAAATGTGCGCACGTAAAAACAGAGGCAGCCGGAGAGGGCGAGAGACCGAGATCCTATTAAACAGGCAGGGCACATCTGCGGGTGCACGCTGCGTGTGGATACGTGATGCAATGGGCTGTGCAGGGAGCCTCCCTCCACCTGATCTCCAGCATCTGTTAGAGAGATCTGTCCTGATTTGCAAGAGCTCTAAAGACAGCCGCGCTACACCATTTGAATGCATAGCCAGCCGGTGAAAGAGGGAGGCTGAAATGAGTGAGAGGAAGGGTTTGTGGTGGTGGAGGTGGAGTAAGGGGGGGTGGTGTGGTAGACTAGTTGCAGGAGGCATAAACAGAAAAAAAAAAAAAAAAAACAGGCAAAGAAGTGAACAGAGGTGAAAAGACAGGAAACGCAGTGAAAGAAAAGAGGGAGAGGTTAGGTGAGTGTGAATAAAAAACCCGCACCAGCCTGGTCTCCACGGACCTAGCCTACATAGCTGGCAGACAGGGTGGTGGTGGTGAGGGTGGTGGGGGTGTGTATTGGAGAGATGAGGAGGGGGGTGAGATTAAAAAAAAGAGAGAGAGAGAGAGAGAGAAGGACACAGATATACAGCGATAAGGAGAAAGAGCAATGAAGACAAAAACATAGAGTGGTGGATGGTGTGGGGGGGGGTGGAGAGGCACGAGTAAGAAAAGAAGAGAAGCAGAAGGGAGGAGAAAGATTGGCAAGGGGAAAAGTGTTTACTCTGGAAAATGCATGAAAGAGGGATGAGGAGGGCGTGGATGTAAACAGCTGGAGGGAAAAACGAACAATGGGAAAACGGAGACGGAGAGAAGAGGCTGGGGCTACGGAGGTCAGCTTTCACAGATCAATGCTATCCACAGCTCCATCTCCAGAGGGGGGAGCAGACCCTCCCTTGTCCCTAATCCTAATGATGGAGCTCCATCAGAAATATTGACATATATGAATTGAGCTGCATTGCATAGAAAAGCCCCGGAGATAACGTTAGATCCAGGTAAATGTCAATAAGAATACACCGGTTTTGCGAATGAAGCAAAAGGAGCGGTGCCGGTTGAGGAAGAATAGACGGAGAACACATAAAAGGAAATCAAACTTTTCAGCGTAATCGCTTCAACACTTTCATGTCTGCGCTACTGCGTCAAAATCCCCCCATCTGTCTATTCTTCATTTTCCAACTTTCACACGCATTTCTCAACTGCAGAATTGATTGCGCCGTTGACTCTTGCTCGCTCCACTCTGCTCTCTGTCACAAAAATATTCCACCCCCTCTGGGCAAACGCATGGCATTTTCTCATTTTCAAATAACATTTTTTTTTTTTTAATGTCTCCCCCAAAAGAGTGAGTTCTTATTCATCCTCCTAATTTGAGAGCCAGCTGAGTCAGAGGTATTTGCACCGAGCACCAATCTCCTCAGACCCAAGTTTGCTGAGTCGAGATGGAGATGCTGAAATCTGAAATGTGACCTTTAAGTCCATCAGCGGCCGTTCATAAGCGGAGCCCTTTTACATAGTCAGACACTGCGAATGTATCAAAACCGCCTCAACGCAAACACACAAACACGCGGGGAGTGGGAACTAATTACAGGAGGAGACTCTGACAGTTCGCATTTGTGTGTGTTCATGTATGTGGGCAGACTGCAGCGTGCATCTGTATCTGCGCGTAGCATCAGCGGAAAAGGAACAATGGGAGTAGTTAAAAAGAAGGGAGGGTGATTAATAAGCAGACCGAGACTCCTGCACTAAATCCTTGGGGCTAGCGTTGAAAGGAGGGTCTGAGGGGAAAGTAAGACAGAAAGCAAAGCCGTAGGAAAACGGAAGGCAGAGAGGAGCCCTCCTAAAGTTCAGATAGCTGATTGGCACACAGAGCCAGGAGGGACTTCTCTGATATTAACGCAGAGAGTGACTGAATGGTGCAGTTCGGTGCAACGCGTGGCGCCGTGTGAGGTACTGCCCCCAGAACGCGGCCCAAATTGTATTTCCATCCCCTATCTGGGCCTTCAATCTAGCCGGCACAGTCGAGATCCTACATCATGGGGTGTGGCGAGACATAACAGAGAGCTGGAGGAAAGAAAAGAGGAAGAGGTGCAGAGACGGGTGAAAAAAAAAAAAGTGTGCTTTTTGTCTCACAGCCTTGTTTCACGACTTATTCCCAGGCAAAGATTAACCGAAATAAAGAATGTATGAATACAAGTTTGATAAAACCTTGTCTCCTCAGTCCCTCACCTTGAGGAGAAAGTGAGCCTTTCAACACAAAGAGACATGCGAGGATAAGGTGGGCGGGCGGGGGCTAGGCTGTGACATATAAAAAAGGTACGGTGGCATGACATTTAGCACCGATATGCAACGCAAGCTCCGGCCCTGGCCTCGCTGCGTCGTGCCTGCTGTGACCCATTACACCCTGACACCGTTAGGAAGACCTCTACCCGCATGGCTTTGCTTCAATTACACTCACAGTCTTGACCCGCCAAAAGCAAGAACAATTAACCTTTCAGCAGTGCGAGGAAAATGATAAAAAAAAAAAGGGGGGTCCACCTTTGACGGCAAAGGTAATTGAATTAAAACAAACAATTCCGTTTCAGCGGCATCAAAAATTAAAATTCAAACAGAATGATAAAACGCCGCAATGCACTGGGTGGCATTTGCGGTCTAGTTGAGATAAGCGCATGCGGTGTACAGATATCTGTACAATAGTTTAAAACCTTCTTGGGGACAGCCTAATTACACACTTAAGAGCATATGCTAATGGTGTCTCTCTCTTTATGTGAGTGAGTATGTGTGTGTCTAATGACAGAGAAAGCCCGAGGGTGGGCTCTGTACAGTGTGCTGTGTCGACTGCTACTGAGCACTAATGCGTCCTCTACCACCCCAACGTCTATCTCTCAATCTCCCTCTCTCTCTTTTCCCTTCTATTCCTCCTTCAGCACAGTCGGGCACAACACCTGGTGGTTTGTAATGTCTATTGTAGCCTCATGTTGGATGCCTGTGCTGTTATAAAATACTCTGAGTGGCGAGGGGAGAGGAAAAAAAATGAAAACAAAAAGAGGAAATATGAAAGGCTGATAAATAAACACCAAAATATTAGCAGCTGTCCTAGCAGTTATCTCTCTCTGAATAAAAACTTATGATTAATGATGTAAACAAAGCTGTCAGTAGGTCACATCTTCCAAACAAACCTCCAATTTCCACTTTCATCTCTAACCTAGACTCATTAAAGAGCACAAAAAACAAGTTTTTTTTTTATTGACAAAAACAATATAAGATGAATTAATGTGATGGTCTCAGATAGAGCTGGAAAATGCTGTTTTGTTTTTGTTCAAATTGGGTCTGTAGCATCGAATATAAAAAATTGTCAAATACTGTCAATTAAATACCACTGTTTTCTTATTATTTCTATTCTTTTTTTTTCATTTCTGATTTAAATGAATCTGATAAATTTGATAACTTCAGACTAAACAAACTTTTTGGATGACTATTTTGTGTTTATTTTGTTTCTGTTTCTTGTTCAATAAATAAATAAACTGAAAAAAAAGTATTGTTTTTGGAACCATAAACCCAGGTACTGTGTTGGCACCATCACTGAAAAACTACCCAGCCTAGGTCCCAAACAGTACAAAGACAAAATTATTGTTGTATTGCATTCTGATGTATGAACTTTCCATTAATTAAGGTATGTTCATTCAGGTTATAACATTCACCTTTTATCGAAACTGTCGATGAGGTGTTGATTCAACTTTATAGTCATTTTGGAGGCTGCAGCATGTTGTGTTATTAAATTTTATTGGGTTATACAGAGAAAATTTTCTAATATTTTGCTTCACCCTGTTTATATAAATAAAAGTAGATTTAATATTAAAAACATCTATCACTATTTACTATAGTGCGGTTATTTAGCTAGATGTATCTCAACTGACAACAGAGAATAAAAGTATACTTTGTGTATTCCTATCTGATATACACATATATATACAATGGGTCATTTTGTATTCAAACACTTCTGTTTTCATCTTGTTGAAAAGCTTTTTGTCTGTAATGAGGGTTTGTTTTGGTCGGGTGAATCGTGCCTGACTTACATAATATCGGAGTTGCACTCATACGTCAGTCTGAAGAGGAGAGCCAAAAAAACAAAGAAAAAAAAAGGCTTTTACCATGATCGCTCGCTTTCCAAACACAGCCCCCTCAACTACCTCTGCATCTCTCTATCTCAATCTCTCTCAGACCTTCTGTCCTTCTCTCACCCACTCCTCCCTCACACATCACACCTCTCATTACTCCACAGTGAGAGGCCAATCTGAGGGAGTGTGAGGAGCCAGAGTGTGTGTGTGTGTGTGTGTGTGTGTGCCTGTCAAATGTGAATGAATGTGATTAGAGATGTTGCACATCAGTATATCACTTAACACCTTGTCCATCTTTACCTCTGTTCTTCTGGTTGGAAGTCAGATAAATCGAAGAAACTGCACCTTGAACCCTGAGCACTTGATATTTCATTGAGGAGATTTTTTTTTTTGAGAAGGAATGCTGGGATGGCCGAGGGATGTAAGTGGCAGAACATATTTAGTCGTCTGCCATTGTGATTATCAGGAACATATATTAGCTACAAGGTCGACGAGTGCATCAATAATATGATACTTCACCAGTAATTTTCATGGTATGTGATGGAATATGCAAGTGTTTATAATATGTGATGGGTTCACTGTTTCTGTGAGTTCAGGTAATGGTAACATATTTTTAGACTCATGGGAAGATGATTAAAATGAAGTTGATTTTAGAGGCTAAAGGTAAAATAACTGCCATCCTGAGCAATGCCAAGGACAATATTTTTTTTTCCAGTTTTTATTATACACTGAAAAGTAAGCGCTTAATTAGATTATTCAAGTCTAAATTCCTCTTTCCATTCCTCATGTGTCAGTGATGAAGAAATTGTATCAAGCATCCGAGTTTATGATGCTGGACAATTTTGCTACGAAGGCAAAACTATGGAATTGCACTGAATGCCAATTTTGTTTATGAAGCTATACACTCTGAACTACTGTCTGTCAGCTCCCTGTTATAGTGTGCAAATGATGCTGACTCCCCAGTTATGTGTACAATGATGCTTACACAATACTCTGCTCTGTCTGGGTCTGTGGTGTGAAAGATAAACTAGAAAAGAAAGAGGTGTTTTGAAATTAACATTTGGATGTAAAATTTTAGGCTGACTTCTGCAAATCCAGGAGAATATGAGCACATGCTTTTTATTTTGTCTGCCATGGTCAAGCAGTTCTGATTCAGTGAATAGGACCTTTCTGCATTAACGTATGTATATGTGCATCTTGATACTCACGCATCCACGTCTGGCATCAGATCCAGCTTGCTGGGGAAAATCTCTGACAGAAGCACTCGAGTGAAGGACTTGCCCAGTGACTGAAGCCGTGACTCCAGGTGCTAGGAAGAGAAGGGAATAAAATAAATGGGCCAAAATCCACACATCAAACACAATTCTCTCTCTGGCCCAACACTCCACTTTATCAAATGATAACTTACAAATCACATTGCCCATGAGTTCCACACACACATGTCCAATTGAGGGTCACCAGGTCATCCAGAAGTTTTTACTCTGCCCTTGGCAATCTCAGCAGGAAGACTATTTTATCCACTTCTCAGTCTCTGAAGCCTCATAAATCCATCCATCTTTTTTTTTCTGGTGCTTACCCAAGTCTATAGGGTGGTGACAGCGAGCTAAGTAAAGCAGGAAGACAGTTTCTTCTCCTCAGCCATATCCTTCGGCTCCTCCTGGCATTCTCAGGCCAGGTGGGATGTGTAATCCCCCCAGCACATTTTGGGGCTTCTTCCGGGTTTCCTTCCAGTTGGCTCCAGCCAGAATGCCTCCACAGGGAAGCGTCTGGATTAGATGTCCAAACCACCTCAACCGGCTCTTTTCAAAACAAAAGAGCGGCGGTTCTACTCCAACCTCCCCGTGGCTGTTAAATCTCTTCAACCTGTCACTATGTGGCCAGACACACAGTGAAAGAAACTCAGTCTACCCAGAGCTAAAACTGTAGGGGAGGGCAGGAATTCATATTGAGCGCTTGTGCATCAGCCTCCGTCTTCACTAATATCCAGCACAATTCCCCCATTACTGCTGACACTGAACCGATCCACCTGTCAATCTCATACTACATCTTAAATGCGCTTAAAAACAAACCATGGGATGCTTAAATTCCTTCACTTCTGACAGCGGTTCATTCCCAACCCGAGGGGAGGAATCCAGTATTTTCAGGCAGTAAGTATCATACTCTCAGACTTGGAAGTGCTGACTCTTGCAATCACTTCACACTCAGCAATAAGGTACTACAATAAGTACCAGAGGTCAGAGCCTGAAGAGGCCAAAAGAACTACATCATCAGCAAAGGTGTATTCCTTAGGTCACAAAACTGGTGTCTCTTCACTATGTGGGTTCGCCTAGAGATTTTGTCTGTAAAGATCACAGAACCGGTAACAAAGCAAAGCCCAGTCCAACTCCCTCAGAGAATGCACTTTACTTGTCGCTGAGAATACAAACTCTACATATATATACAACTCTCACTCCACAGAAGACACCCTGAGGGGCACATTCATAAATGTTAAAGTCCATAAAACACACATGAGCCTTTGGGCAGAGCTCCCATGACCTTCCTGGCAGGTGAAAAGGCTGGTCCATTGCTCGACAAACGAGACCTGGATCAGACACCTTGGGTACTAACACAAACACAAGGCCTCGTATAACATTTCAATAAATGAAACTGTTTAGCCTGTCGACGCAACTCTGCTCCCTTGCTGACTCTACCTTTGAAGTTTTGGGCATTGGTAATTGGACTGAGGTGTTATTCAGGGATGCAGAAGGCAGCCAAACCAAGTGAAGAAATCCCATAAATGTTCTTTTGGTGAGATAAAAGTATGAGTGTTGCTGATATCCACTGTCCTTGGGAGTATCATGAGACATTTCTACGACTGTGCTCTTATCAGAGATAGTTCTGTCCTCTTACTTGAGAGGTTATCTGACATATACCTCATAATCTCAGACAGATCGCTATGGGAGAGCTGGTGGGTCTTTTTATTCAAATGTCCTTTTCTAATCCATTCTCTCCTGTCACCCTAAAATGAAACTTTTCCGTTCTCTGTTTGACATTTTTACTTCAATGCTAAAGTCATCTTTCAAGCTGAATATTTACCAACGGGACAAGGGCACCGATATATGCCTACGAGTGTTTACTGACACTGAATCCTAGGTGTGGTGCGGTTTTAAATCTTTTATATGTGGCGGCCCATGCATTCTATAACTAATTACAGAAATGACGATGCTGAGAAGCCAGATCTAATAAACAAAGTCAAACACGCAATAGTGCAGGACAAAAAAGAAGTGAGGATATAAGACAAGATATAAGGGGAAAGAAAGAAGAGAACAATATGGAACAGGCAATGGAGGGAAAAACAGCAGGAGGAGCAGCTGTGGGTTAAAAGTGACCAGAGAGGGCTTCTCGGTCGATCGATTTGTACCCCCAGACAGACATGCTGATGCATAATCGCTCGTTTCTCACTTCTGTGTCTGCACCTCACGGACCAGCACAAGCGTGAGCACACATAGTATCAGTGAATAAGTTTCCCAAGACTATTATGTTTAATCTTTTGAATCTTGTTGGGTAAATTGCTGAATAACAGCATGAACAGCAATTTTGAGTGACAGATGATTTCTTCAGGTTTCATTTATGATTTAAATTAATTGATTTACCAGGATTGTGCTTTGGAAAAAAGTCAAGCTCAATTGTTTAAAAAACTGTGGGAAAGCATGGATTTTCTAAGCTTTTTAATGTTAATTTATAACTGACTGTTTCTCATTCATGTCACTGAATCGATAACAGAAATTGCTTAAAATGTACGCTACCAGCAGTAATACACCAATACAGCCAACCTTGAGGCCAATAATAGGTTGACGGAAAGGACTTTCCAAGGCTGTTTGGCTGCATCATTCTAAATCTGAAATAACAAGCTCCTAGTGTGACGACTGCTTGTCCCATCAGTAGTTCATGTCACCAAACCACTTGTCAGAGAAACTCACACTGATAAATATTACAAGCCATTGCACAAGCGGCCTCGGGACATGTGAACGGTTGAAATGAGGATACAGATTCTCACCTCCAGGACTCTGGGGCTGCCCTGCCGGCCCAGCGTGCCCAAGATCAGGCCCCACCTCTGGGCCAGTCGGGCTTTGTCAATAGCCTGGAGCCTTAAGGCACGCATGGCCTCGTGGTCGTAGTACTCCCTGGAGAACACCTTACTGTAGGGATCGTATCTGCAAACATGGACGCAAAAGGCAAAGACACAAGGACGTGAATGAAACGTGTGCATAAACATAACCAGACAGACCATGTTATGCATATTACCATGTATTGTTCAGGTGTCTGTCTAGAGGACAGAAATGCAAGAAAAGATTGAAAAATCCAATCACGAAAAGCCATCAAGTATGACAGAGGTTAGTGTATCTTAGGAAAAATGGAGGTATTTCTGAGTATCTAATCTCCTTTTCTCCGGTACAAGGAGTTCACTTGAGATTAAAATCTTGTTTATGAGAGAGACCTGTGATCTGTGCGGCAGTGCGTATGTCTATAACAACACAATTTCCGTTTGCATACCAACAAGACCTCGTCAAAGCAGAACTTCAAATGTTGTCATGACTGCAAGGGATTATTTGATTTGAATAGTATTACAGAATACCTGTTGTACAGTGCATCCAGGAAAGTATTCACAATGCTTCACTTTTTCCACATTTTGTTATGTTACACAGCCTTATTCCAAAATGATTAAATTATTTTCTTTCACTTTTTCCACATTTTGTTATGTTACAGCCTTATTCCAAAATGGATTAAATTCATTTTCTTCCTCAAAATTCTACACACAACACCACATAATGACAACATGAAAAAAGATTTTTTTTTTGAGATTTTTGCAAATTTATTAAAAATAAAAAACTAAGAAATCACATGTACATAAGTATTCACAGCCTTTGCCATGAAGCTCAAAATTGAGCTCAGGTGCATCCTGTTTCCACTGATCATTCTTGAGATGTTTCTTCAGCTTAATTGGTGTCCACCTGTCATAAATTCAGTTGACTGGACTTGATTTGGAAAGGCACACACCTGTCTATATAAGGTCCCACAGTTAACAGTGCATGCCAGAGCACAAACCAAGCATTGAACGTCAAAGGAATTGTCGGTAGACCTCAGAAGACAGGATTGTCTCGAGGCACAAATCTGGGGAAGGGTACAGAAAAATTTCTGCTGCTTTGAAGGTCCTCAATGAGCACAGTGGCCTCCATCATCCATAAATGGAAGAAGTTCAGAACCACCAGGACTCTTCCTAGAGCTGGCCGGCCGTCTAAACTGAGCGATCGGGGGAAAAGGGCCTTAGTCAGGGAGGTGACCAAGAACCCGATGGTCACTCTGTCAGAGCTCCAGCGTACCTCTGTAGAGAGAGGAGAACCTTTCCAGAAGGACAACCATCTCTGCAGCAATCCACCAATCAGGCCTGTATGGTAGAGTGGCCAGACGGAAGCCACTCCTGAGTAAAAGGCACATGGCAGCCCATCTGCTGGAGTTTGTCAAAATGTACCTGAAGGACTCTCAAGACCATGAGAAACAAAATTCTCTGGTCTGATGAGACAAAGATTGAACTCTTTGGCGTTAATGCCAGGCGTCATGTTTGGAGGAAACCAGGCACCGCTCATCACCAGGCCAATACCATCCCTACAGTGAAGCATGGTGGTGGCAGCATCATGCTGTGGTGGATGTTTTTCATCAGCAGGAACTGGGAGACTAGTCAGGATAGAGGGAAAGATGAATGCAGCAATTGTACAGAGACATCCTGGATGAAAACCTGCTCCAGAGCGCTCTTGACCTCAGACTGGGGCGACGGTTCATCTTTCAGCAGGACAACGACCCTAAGCACACAGCCAAGATAACAAAGGAGTGGCTTCAGGACAACTCTGTGAATGTCCTTGAGTGGCCCAGCCAGAGCCCAGACTTGAATCCGGTTGAACATCTCTGGAGAGATCTGAAAATGGCTGTGCACCAACGCCTCCCATCCAACCTGATGGAGCTTGGAGAGGTGCTGCACGAAGAGGAATGGGCGAAACTGCCCAAAGATAGGTGTGCCAAGCTTGTGGCATCATATTCAAAAAGACTTGAGGCTGTAATTGCTGCCAAAGGTGCATAAACAAAGTCCTGAGCAAAGGCTGTGAATACTTATGTACATGTGATTTCTTAGTTTTTTATTTTTAATAAATTTGCAAAAATCTCAAAAAAATTGGAATAAAGGCTGTAACATAACAAAATGTAGAAAAATGAAGCGTTGTAAATACTTTCCGGATGCACTGTATGCATAAAACATTCTTCTGAGTCGTTAATAGGTGATCATATATATATATATATATATATATATATATATATATATATATATATATGGTATGGTACTACTGTACTGTACTGCTATTCCTGGTTAACTGACTACCATGTGTAATTCTGTTGACGATATCAGCATATAAATTAAAGAGAAAATATGTGATGAGAAATGGTGCCATTTTGTTTCACAATACCTGTAGGCAGGGATATCTGGGTTTGCGATCATGATTGACTCCAGGTGAAATCTTCCATCTCCCAGGTAACTAAAGAAAAACACCATTCAATTCAAAGTTAGATGTGAAAAAAAGAAATGAAGAAAAATCATTTGTGGAAAGGAAACCTCCTCTGAACAGTCAAAATTCAAGAAATACAGGTCAATTATTCTCTTTTCGTCTCCACCTGCTCTCTTTTTAAATCCATTCCTCAACCCTTCAACAGAAGACCAGTGTTACCAGGCAGAAGGCCTGAGGCTGGGGTGGAGGGTCTGCTCATCTTTGCTGTCTGGGAACATGACCCCAACGATTGGAGCATGCTGTTTACAGAGAATGCAAGCCCTCCCAATTAACCCCAGGTCTGGTGCTGGGGATTCGTCGGAGCCCGAGTAGAAGGAGAGTTCACAAACTTTAAGTACACAGAGGCGTGTAGGTGCCTGAAAACACAGCTCAGGCAGAACAGTCTTACATAAGTCCCCCTCTCAGGGTCAAGCTGGGAAGAATCCTGCTGATAGTGTGTGGGGGCTCAGGTCAGTACCCCTACTCATTACTGTACAGTCTCAGTAGGCCTACTGAGACAGGACATGCAATTAAACCCACTAATTGGTCAGCTTTTAGAGCAGCTTGGAAACAGTGCGTGGTGTGCCATATAGGCTACCTGGAGACATGTCTAGTCAAGAGTTTATTTATAAGTCTGTGTGTGTTTATGAAAGCAACACATGCATGTCCCGCTGTGGGTGAGCGTGTCACAAAAAAAAAAAAAAAAAAAACACTGAATGACAAACAAGATGAACTCAAGCAGAACCTCTGTTGCGCGGCTTCTCTTTGCTTAACAACGTCCAAGGCCCTCATATAATTATGTTCCCAACAATAAGCCTGCTGCACTTCAGCCACAGATGTCCTCAGCTCACTGTATCTTTGTGGGGCTGGTGTAGTTCTGTCTATGATCACAGCCTTTCCATCCATACTCTACTCTTTGCAGAAGTGCTCACCCTGTAATGGCAATGCAATGTGTCTTTACGTTATACAACACCATATCTTCATATCGTCATAATGCTCTATGAACAGCGAGGGCTAGAGTGGTGGCAGCAGATAGAAACGGTCAACTGATCATTTCTCATAGCTTTTAAAAATACTTTTCTTCATCACAGAAATGACACAGACCAGCCACTTTGTAAAGCTTCAAGGCAGACTTTGTAAAGACTAATGCACCCCAACTCACTCTCCATAATGCTTAAGTAGCTCAAAGCTCAGGTGATATGCAATTAAGGACACTGCAGCACTGATTCATTCTTAATTAATGAGGGACAGCTCAATGTCAAATATACATTTATTTTACTGTCAAAAGTGATGGAAAAACATGCTCTATTAAAAAGAGCTTGTTCTGTGCTGCTATTCCTGGAGATAGAAGATCATCAATTGTGTCAGTACCTGAAATAGTGGTCCACTGAGGTAAAAGGAAGGTTGTTACTGGATGGAAACTATTACTCAGTAATTAAGCTCATTATACAACTGTCACAGCATAATAAGACATTTCTTCCATTTGAGTTTCTTATTAAAATTTTGTTTGGAGGATTGGGCCTCTCCCTATACTAGAGAGGGAGGGAGATACATACCACTTCAGGTGGGTTTAAGTCCTGACCACGTCTGTATGTTGTACATATGTATTGGATGTCCATGAGTGAATGCAGAAAGAGAGAGAGAGAGAGACAGGAGAGAGAGAGACAGAGAAAAAGAGAGACAGAAAGAGAAAAGCGTACCAACTCTTAGGAAGCCTAATCGATTTTCTCTCCTAGAACACCCTTACACACCCCAACTCACACATCAAAGACAACGCACATTGGATTAGTAGGTGAAGCACACCCTAACCCTTCCATTTCTTTCACACGTACAAAGACACAAGCACACACCACTTTTCTCTCCAATAGGGCCCAGCTTATGCATATAGCAAAGCTTGTCCTTGTGTAGCCATTTTAATCTCGTGCACCGCGAGGTTTTAATCACGTGGACTAACACCAGATGTGTGTGGCTCAGACATACCGGGTGATGTACCTAGACATAATTATACCCGGGGAATTACTTCAACTCACTGTGCACCGCAAAGCATAGGGTTCGCTCTACAGTAGAGCTGTACGGGATGTATCGACACAGTGGCTGTGGAGGTGCTGTTAGTCACCTGAGCTGTTAGCACTCTCCGCCCTGCAGTACAGGGAGGACACGCATCACTTTGACAAGTCTCACACGTGCGGCGTTTATGTTGGTGTAAAAACACTGGCTAGTCTTTCAGGACACATGCTGCTGCCCACTGGATTCATCATCTTTTTGTCCCATTTAGAGGGAATGAAGGGGAAAATAAGGACTTGAAACGGGCAATCACGCAGGCTGAAACAAATTTAAACACCAATGCTGACATCTTGCACAGTTGATCAGTTATCTCACCATGAATGCACCACACCAGGTTTCACACTGTGTGAAAATATATTATATCTACATATATATATATATATATTTATATATATAAATAAAAGTGTATATGTGAGAGATATCTGTGAGTTCATACTGACTGTTCCTCATGTCACATGGGAATAGCAATAGCAGAGGTAATTATGGGACCTGTGGGGGGGCAGCTGGATGAGTCAAGGCTAGATGTCTTTGATTATCTGGATATCTTGACCAACTAGCATGAAGAAAGGACAGGACCTGGGCTGATGCTGTGATGTGGAGGACAGGAGGAAGGAGGTTTCTTACATTATGGCATTGACGTTGCGGTCCAGGCGAGGGGAGGTACAGCCCAAAATTTCTCCCGGTGACAGAGGTCGACACTGTGGGACCAGCACGTCATACTCCGGCTTGAGGGCTGCACTCACAGCCTGCAGCATGGAGGAACGGAGGAGGAAAGATTGCTGAGAGATTCACGTTATGACCAGCTCGCCACTCAACCCTTTTTTTTTTGTTGTGGTGCTGCCTTTAGTTCAGAATGGCTTTCAAATAAGAGAGCGATGAGGTATCGTCTTAAACACCAACACACCAACGCTATAATTAGAAATTGATAGTGAAACAGAGACCATGTACTAAGAGCAGAAAAAAAAAAAAAAGCTGTGGGTGGCCACATTTTTATTCTGCTTGTGCTGTCACGATCTTGGTTTTGTTATGTCTCATCAAATCTGTTAAGTGTTTGTCTGTCATGTTCTCATGTTTGAAAGTACTAATCTTCCCTCTCGTTTCAGGTCCCTTAACTTTCTGCCATTGTGTGTTTTCCCATGCCGTTGTGATTGTCTGCCCCGCCCTGATTGTGTTCCACCTGTTCCCCATTACCTCATGTGTATATATTGTTGTATTCCCTTGTCTCGTTGCCAGATCGTTTTTTTACTTCTTGGCTTGTCACATCATGATTCTCCATGTCTTCTTGACCAACCAGGTACGATTGTAAGATCTAGCTTTTTATTAAAACTTTAAAATGGTCCTGCCTCTTGTGCTGCATTTGGGTCTGTCTGCTCTGAGCCAACGTAACAGGTTTGTGGTATAGAGAAGAAGTACGAGCAAGAATAGATAACCACAGAAAACAGTGGACAAAGGCTTTCCAGACATGTCAATAATGATACAAACTAAAACAGAATGAAAGCCATCAAATGTGGGAAAATAAGAAAATTGAATATGCTAAATAAGGAAACAAATACAAGCAGTCAATCGCACAAAAATGAGCTTCAATCTGTTTCATCTAAACCACACACATAACTTATTTGTAATATATTTGAATCTCGTTTTGTATGGTACATTTACACCTGGTCAGTCTTTATTACATTCATTTGATATTCATATATATCTACTGTAGCATTCAGTGAGTCCAGATACAGCATACCTCTCCTTTCTGAGGACGAACGAGAGAAGACAGGGATAGTAAACTGTTTGTGTTCAAGACATTTTGTTACATACAGTACACTTTATCAATAGTGAAAGCATCCCATTATTATATATATTTTTTATTGCAGTTTTATATTGTGGCTTATTTAGGCTGTCACTTCCTGCTGGTTCTTAAACATCTTGATGCACCAAGCTTGAAATGAATCCAGAGTAGTTGCTGATGCAAGTCTTTTTTGTGTTTGTGTTGCCATGGAGTGTCTGCAAACAGCGACAAAATTTTATATGCTAAATATGTGATTTTAGCGTATCACATCCTCTTGCCTCTCTGTATTTGATGGCTCCCCTTGCTTTTTGCTTTGTAATAAAGAACAGACACAGAAAATAGCTGCAACAGAGACAGAAGATATGGAACATGTGTGCAGAGGGGTGGACCTGTGGACTTGGAGAGATGAAAGATTGACAGAGGGCAATCAGACAGAGAAAGAAAGGTCAAAAAAGATTACACTGAAAATGTCCTCCTAAAGGTTATTTGCTTGACACTAATCTTCCAGGAGATTTAACCAATGTGGCCGATCATGGTTAAATGTATAGAGTCGTGATTCTGCAAAGCACTGAGGGTAAAAAAAAGACAATAACAATAAAAAGACATAAATAAGAAGGATATTAACACATTCATTAAGGAAATAAATATTTGCTGAAAGGAGCGCTCTAATAGTCAAGAAAATCAACTCTACCAAACACCTACATTCATTTAAGCAAAGAGAGAAAATGAGAGAGAAAATGAGAGAGAAAACAATTAAAGCAAACAAACAAACAAAAAAAAAAAGAAATGACTTTGTGTGCTTGGAGGTGGAATGATAACCTAAACGATTTAAGGCTAATTTAAGGCAGTCCACTGGGAATACCAGTGAACGCCAAGCTTTTTCCTGCCCATACTGTGTGACCTCAAGAAGCCTACGCACTTAAGACATGGGTGAGATGGAGATGGAGGTACACATGCGTACAGTGCACAACTCCATATACATATGTACACACACACATGGATGCACTCAAACACCCCGACATAAAATGTGACCCACCGGGGCGGAGCGTCGTTTATAAATAACGGCGGTTACATTAGCGAAGACCCAGAGTGGTGTGGCAAAGCTGGCACAACACAGCAAATGAAAGCAACAGAGTGCATTACAGAACAGAGAGGCATCTAGACTGGGAAAAAAGAAAATGCTGTTCAAGCATTAATACTATAGCTCCCGCCACTGCTTATGTAAAGAGCAGAGATGAGCACGACGCTGAACTGAGAGGCCTTCCGAGTTCAATCTACCTTTCAGATCCAAAATAACTGCTGCCGGTTTTCTCAAAACCCACACTTGAACTGAGCTTAAGAGTGGCGTGTGAGCTTGTTCACAAAAGCCAGGAACCAGGAAAAAAAAGTATACCGAACAAATGCACAGGATTATGTATGTATGTGCGTGTGTGGTCCTATAGTGTACATACAAAAATACACAAAAGGGGATGATTATTTTGGGTGAGGATGTGGATTCTCTCTATGTCAGCTCTCTCCTGACACAAAAAATGGACTCACACGCAAGTGCACAAAAAAAATCAGTCAGGCCGAGCGCTTAATCACCTGCAGTGCTGCCACAAACTGAATTGTGCTGACGAGCGCCAGAGATTGTCCGGGAGGGAAGTTGAACTTGACCGTGTCGAGGAAGTGTGCGTTGTCCATCTGGATATCCACAAAAACGTACAGCATCTTAATACCTGCTGTGGCGTCTATGGGGACTGCAGGGAGACAAAAGACAAAGGAAAGACAGATGAAAACATGCGGCACATGTTTGGCAATACGGGAAAAACACATGCACATATATGGCTCACAGCGGGGGCCCAAATGATATAACTGAAACTCATTCAGCGTGAGTCCCTGGCACACGCGAGGAACTGATGCAAAGACCTCAATTATTTAGGGAAGAAGAGGGACACATGCGATTACTATTAATGCCATTAATTTCACAGCCCATTTACCGTGCGCCCGGTCCTAGGAGAGGCAGCGAGAGACGTGCTGAGTTAGATGCTGAAAAAGTGGGTGCGAGTCCAAAGAAAACCGGGGGAAAGAGCACGGGTAAGAAATTAGAATTATCGTTTGCGTTGATCGTCGTAATTATTCTTCCTCTTGTGTTACGTTTAATTTGGCGGATCAAGAGCAACGGGACTTTTTTGTTATGATTAAGCAAACGGACCATTATGGTGCAATGTTTTATGAGCAAGTGCTGCTGACTTGATGGCCTAGATTAAAGCGACACTAAGGGAGAGAGATAGGGGAGCAAAGAATGGCAAGGGGGCAGAAAACAGGGCGATTAGGGCAGGGTGGACTGGGAACTGCGAGATACAGATCTTTACAAAGGACTGAAGGCAGATGGGATGGAAACTAGGAGTGAGGAATGAGAAATTCCTGTGAAAGACTGTTGGACAAAAAATTTAATTCAATATGGAGGATAGGGGAGGTGATTTAATAATGTAATGTATGAAATCTAAAAGATAAGAGGGGTGGAAAAAGAAATAGGATACTGTGCGTGTGTGTGTGTGTATTTAGGGGTGGGGGCTTGTGGGGAGGGTTGTCAATTAACTGAGAGCCGAATTGACGAATGGACTCCCATCTCAGCAGAGACGGAAAGGAAGGAGACGGATAGGGATTTAAAAGGGTGGGTTTTCCTGCAGGCCACATGTTGAGTGAGGAACCAAGGAGTTAAATATATCATGAGGCTAAAAAGGGCTGGAGGAGTTGAGTTGAAAAAAAAAAAAAAGAAAGAAAAAAAAAAAAGAAAATCCAAACTGAGACTGCCAGCTGTCTGTTGCTTGTTTATGGGCACTCCCAAAACATAAAGGGCAAAGAAAAGTGACATCGATCTGTGTTCACATTAGCATGGCAGCCTGAGAGCACTTAGACGCTGCAATTAGAGACACAGTCAATGAGATGGACAGGACTCACTTGCCCCATCAGTGGTTTTATTCACGTGTGCGTTATAGCAATAAGGTCACTCAGTACAGACGCTTATTAGCGCCCATGTAAACAAATACGCCAGAACATTCGTGGCAATTGGGACTAAGAAAAGGTTGGACATAATGTTGTGCCGGATCATTTACAAATGGCTTGTTTACAAATCAATATGCGCCACAGGTTCCACTCTATGTTGTACTTGTGGACAATGAGTGAATGCATAATACAGCAATCATCTGGCACCTTTAATACACGATGCTGAACCGATCTATTTCTAGTGTGTGGCGGTACGACTTCAGCCATATCAGCATTGAACTTTTATGTCACTCTAATGCAACATTTCTTTCAAGTCTGGGCTGGTACTCGACAAACCAGTGAATAATGGTTACATATTGTATGATAATAATAATATATAGTTATACAAATACACAGAAGTTTGCAAATAGGGCATTGAAATGAGTGATGATGCATGCCAGTGTGCCCTGACAATGAACCCTGAAAACTGTTATTGTTGCTGTCATTATCATCATTGTCACAGGGTATCAGGACACAATTAGCAATGGTTGGTTAATTGTGGCTGCACTCTACCTGAATTTTTTACCTTGAGTGTTAAAATCTCCAGAAATTTAATACATCAGGAAAAGTGTTTATTATTTATTAGCCATTTACTTCTTTTAGTCAATTAACTTCTTTTAGCCAATTACTGATGATTGTATAATACACTGCAATGATTTTTTTGCCAGAGTGCTGCCACTGAAAACAGAGTGTCTTCAAAAGTAATAATAATTTGAGAGGTAACTTATAAAGAAATAAACAGTGACTTGAAGGCTTGTGATGTCAGTGCAGCTAAACATGAAATTCCTTTCAGGGCAAGCCAAGTGTATCGTTGAATAATAAAAAGTCATTCGTATCTAATTGTAAATAAGTCATCAATTCTTAGTAATAAGTGTCTATAGTTGGCAACTTGTCTGTTATTTAAACCCGAGTGTCACACTGGCCCACGTCAACAGAAGTAGCTCGAAGTTGGTTTCTTGGATAAGTTTTGCTTTACAAAGCTCTTTTAAAATGAGTCATGCCACAAAAATAGTTAGGACCTGTTTGTGGTGTGGAAGAAGGTCCAGTAATACTTGCAGCTATGGCAGCTGGTCTGACATTATCTGAACAAGGCTGCTACGTCTTGCCAAGTTTACTTTTCAATCCTATTTTTTTCTTCTATTTCAGTAAATAACCACATGACATGAGTGGAAAATAAAAATAAGTTGAATTGTGGTTTCTCTATTTTGCTTCCACTCTCTCTGGTGCTCTCACGCTCACTATTTTTCCCATGTTGTCAGATATGTAGATACAAAAATGTAAATAACATTCCCATTCAAGATGTCAGTAAATATCAACAGAACTTTGAAACATAGAACAATGTGGTTTTATGCTGTTGCCAATATTGTCTTGCACTAGATGGAGGGGCTTTACAAAGACAAAAGATGAGATGGTACCAATATTCAAAAGCAGATACCTCAGAGGAAATGACAGGGGAATAAAGGAGTGCGGGAGAGACAGTCAGCCAGTCAGAACACTGTGGCTTTAATCTCCCACAGTTATCTAAATTCTAGTGAAACAGTGCATACGAGGTACTCATGATTGAGTTATGAAGGTCAAGAACACATACACACTGGTCTCCTTACACAAAGATTATTTGAGTATCTGTAGATTCATCGCTTTATAGTCCCTCCTTTAACTTTATCTTTGCCTTTATTGGCTTCTTCTGTGCATAAATGGGAACGTGTACACATCTTATCTCTTTTGTAAATATACACGCATGCACTCATATAATTCCTCCTCAAATATCAAATAACGAATGTGCGCGTACACACACACACACACACCAAACAAACACAAGACAAAGTACAAAGTACAAACCAGCGCAGAAAGAGAGCTTTTCAATGTATTAAAATTCTGTTGGTCAATTCTGGTATTTGGGAGAGGTGAGGTTGTTCTGGCAGGGATATATCAAAACTATTGATTTAGCATTTCCTCCCATGTTCTGAAAGAGACAGACAGTGGGTGCGAGGGTGAAGGTCCTCGAGAGCTACATGAGGTTTTCAAAGGACGGCTCTAATGCATGTTCCCCATTGATCTGCTGCGTAAATGTGATGTCCAGGCTCCAAAGGTCTGATATACCTTCCATGCTAGAGCTGGGCAGGCTGCATTAACTAGTTATGTTTTCCGCTGATTGACTGTGCTCAGGCTTCCTCTTTTCACACAGTATGCTCTCGGTAGGCGGCAGACCTGGGCGATTGCTCTCTGCGCGTTCGTCAGTGCGGCGTAATCTGCATGCAGGGAGATAGAGGCGGACAAACATGCAAACGTAAAAGGTAGGAGGGTAAGAGGTAAGAGACTCACTGAGACAACTGTGACCGTAGTGCACCATGAAATCAGCTCCCAGGGCTCGGGCGGTGAAGTCGTCAACGCAGCAGGCCCCATACGTCACGTCTCCCATCACAATGGTATCTGCCTCCGTGAACCTGGGATGTACGCACACAGAGATCCTAATCAGTGCAGTCGTAGACCACATGCACGTCCTGTTGTTAGTTACCATAGCGATCAATACACATAGCATGCCAGGCACGGTGTGATTATGAGCGAGCTGAAAAAGATCAATCCCTATCCACTTGCTACAGATGGAGTACACTATATAGTATCTGACAGTGTTGTCAGTCAATGACTAACTCACAGCCTATCAGGATGATACAGTGCTATTCTTCTGCTCCCCGTGACCGACAGCCAAAGGCCCGAGTGCCGCACAAGCTGTCGGGTAGTTAAAGCACTGCCAGGCGAGGGTGATAGGTCACCAGTCACAGAAGGGAGGGTACACAAAGGGTAGAAGAAGCAGGAGATGAGGGCTAGGACTGGTACACATAAGCAGATTAGAATTTGCAGGGGCCTTGGCTGGTCTATATATGACCTGGATTTACAGCACATCTGCCTCAGAGCAGGAGAAATGGCCTCAGCAACAGTTAGTGTTGGCAGCATTAGAATAAACTATTCAGACTAGATGCTATGTGCCACAAGGTAGGTTGTGAGACCATGTCAGCCTTCCACTTTGTGGCTGTAATAGAAAAAAAAAATCATGGCCTTTTTGAGAGAAAAACCACCAAATTACACGGACTTCTGTGGACCCAGATCTGTTAAAATGAATTGCCGTTCACACTACGAAAAAACAAGCTCTTTCTTTTATCGCCCTTTATGGGCGAATAAAATGCTAAGTAAACCCATAAAGGCTAAGTAAAATGAATAAAGGCTGAGAGTAGCAGGGAGGAAGCGCAAACGAACAGAAGCTTGAGGCATTGTAGGGGAGGAAAGATGGGTAGACGAGGGGGTGGTTGTAAATGGCGGTTGTTGCCAGGTATTTGTGGCTGTATTCTGACAGATTTAGGCTAGACAGAAGGGGCAGAATAGAGATGAGACAGAGGGCTTGGGGAGAAGAGGGAAGTGATAAACAGACATGGCTGCACACAGAACAGCATCTGTAGCAACCAACAGACTCTTAGTAATGTGTCTCCTGCTGCCCAATCTTTTAACCCACATCCACTCTCTCTGTTTATTCCTCGCTTTGCTCCTCGGCAAGGGGCTTCACACAAAGTTTCTATTTAGCCTTTCCTCCCTCATTTTCTCTGATGTAATCTCTGGTTTGTGCTCTCTGTAGGCTCCTCATCATCATCCCCTAGTTTTCTATGTCGTCTCTCTCTCTTTTTCTCTCTCTCTCCTTCTCTCTCCATTTCCCTGTCCCTTCTCCTCTAATGGCTGCTCTCAAGTGAAGGGCAGTGCAGGCCAGCTGAGCCCAGTAAAACATAGACAGAGCAACTCATCTGGTAAATAAATATTTGCCTTCCAAGATTTGAATCAATTACCCTCTCTTGTCAAAGTGTTGATTTTGTCGGTGTGTGTCTCTTTGTGCCGCACGCACGTGCATATGCGGCCGGCAGCAGGGAGATAATTACTAAAAACGTTATAATCACACGGGTAGTTTGAGGTCCGTGGACCCGCGCGCTAGTTCACCCATTCACTGCAGCACCATTGTTCTTTCATTGCAGTCCGCTGACTTAGTTTGGAGTTGCATAAACGTGCATCAACCTTTCAGCTAAAAATACACTGCGTGCCCACCAGAAAAAAAAAAAGAGACTATTCCCTGCAATCCACTGCAGACCATGCAGAACAATCTACAATGCAAAACAAGGCACTAGAGAAGATTACCGTATCTAATCAGCCATCTATCTGCCAGAAATACCATTATCATGCTATCTCCATTGGCAGTGCAGTGCAAATCTAGTTATTACCAGATTGAGTACACTGAAATTTCATGGTAATAAATGCTAAGAATCTGATTAAGAGGCCCATAAGAGACATGCGATGCAACTCGGACATGAGAAGAGTAATTACTGGGCAACATATAGTCCCTCCCCATCCCACTGGGAAAGAGGAAAAGAGGGAAAACGGCAGATTTGAACGTTAGAGTGAGAATGACAGAAATAAGTCAAATCAGAACAAATCAAATCGTATTCCTAACACATGCTATCTCTCACACTATGAGGCTAGTGGGTACATATAAAGCACAAAAGTCCTCAAATCTATTTATTCCTCTCTCCATCTCTCCAGCTGTCCCTTCCTCTCCCCTTTCCTGCGTGCGCTCGTCTCCAGTATCAGTAGCTTTCCCGTTTCCCTTCTGTATATCAGCACTGGTTTTGCCTCATCTCGGGGTGCTCAGTTCAGCCATTCCGGCTGAAATGTCATTAAGATCTAATTAAGATGTCAGAGAAGCTTGTGAACTCCATAACAGCCCTTGTTAATTAGCTCTTTAGCGTACGGCTCAATATGTGTGAGAAACTGCCAACCGATTTGAATCTTTGTTGTAAAAAAAAAAAAAAAAAAAATGCAGCGTTGATGTGTGCTGCAAACACAAGTCTAGGAGCAGACTGCAATGACTTACATTCATTTCCTAGAACTTTACCTCAACCCTAACCCTTACCTGAACCTTAAACATAGTCTTTACTCTAAAATTCGATGATCTACATTATGTGGGCTTGCATTTCCAAAAAGGAAGGCGAGTCCACACAATGTGACTGTATAAAATGATTTTTGTCCCCGCTATGTGAGTAATACACACCCACACACACACGGCCCGATTGTGGATTTATTGCCAGCTGATTGTATCACTGTTTATCAACAGGTTAAGTAGATGATATGTTTTATATAAATAGCATCTTACTCAGCTCCATTATTGTCTTGGCGTTGTGGCATAAAGGCATGAAAGTGCATTAATCTTTCTGCTCCTGTCCTCTGGAGATGATATACTTTTCTGACTTTGACAGGAATTTCTTCTGATGCCAGCATGAAAGGGGAACTTGTTGGCACCAGCAGCCTTACAGCTCGGAGATGTTGCGGCAGGCAAAGAGAATGAAAAACTTCTCCCGTCTCCGAACCATCCCATTAGCACTCGCAAAAGCCATTCTCTCGCCGATGACACTTATCTGTTGATGAAAATTACTAGACTGAATTTAACTAACAGGCTCCCACCATCTGTTTAAATAACCGTTGATTCAAGGTTTTGCGGTATTTTGAGACGTGGGAATTTGCAGGTAATTTTCAGTCTGACACTTTTTATTCTTAGGCTAATCACCTACAGCATTAGAGCCTAAAAAGCATTCGAGTTTAAAAAGGCTCTTACATTTACATCTTTATATTTAAAAGAAATATACTGCATGGAAAAGTGCAGTGTGCCTGATTTTCTTTGTCCTTTATTTATTCAGGGAAAGTGAACTGAGTGGATTTCAAGTGACACATCCATCTATTTCAAACATTTATACCTGGAGGGTGTCAAATACAATATCAGTCCTCAGCTTCGACAGTTGTTTTTCAGATATCAGATGCCACCCAGACAGAGCTCTGTCAAAGTTAAAAGCTGCACTCTGATGCAGGGGAACTAAGGATATACATCAATTAATGACTAAAGTTAAAAATGACACTATATTTAGCGCTGTGCGGGTTATTTTTTGAAGCTGTAGACATGGAGTATATAGCATTATATTTATTTATGTTTTTGTAATTGTGCATGTGTTAATGTAAAGCATACGTATGACTGTTAGCCACGGTTTGTTTCACTTTAAAACGACAATATGAGCTGCAACTAACTGTTGATGAAATTGTCAGCTATAATGACAAATCAGCCAACACTGACTCACTGATACCAACTGAAACTGTTGTAATCAAGTAATCAAAGCCACCACACCCAACTCCCCTCAGAACCTTTGCAACTTTTGCTATGTCTGGATCGTCCTCTAAATAACTGGCATTAAACTACATACTAATTTCATAAAACTAATGCTAATAAATTGTTGAACAGTCCCCCTGCAAAGGTATATCGTATCTATATTATTATCTATGATTAGTGTGGAGAAAATACAAACAACAGCAACTGTAAAACATCAATCACATCCATTTACATGCTACAATATTTGATTTTGTTGGTACTGAAAAGTATCAAAATTGGTGCTTTGTTTAAATTTGCTTCCAAAAGGCTTATGTTTTCATGTATCCCGCTCTATCTCCACTGTACCGAAAAGTAGATTAAGTGCCCTGCTCAAGGACCAGGCAGAATTAAGGTAAAATGTTACTGCTTGACTTCCCAACCCCTATATTTCCCACTGGTCTACCAATGTAAAGGAAGCAATGGCAAAAAAAAAAACAAACAAAAAAAAACCCACTCTGACTGTATGACTCTTCTGGAACTTCGCTATAATGAGAGTGCAATCAAGCCCATTTAAGAAGAATAACAAGCTCTCATAAGCTGTATTAGTGCTGCTTGTAATGCATTTATGCATTTGCTCGGCAAGTGTGTGGATGGTCAACACAACTGTCAGAGGGGAAAAAAAAAAACTGGCAACAATGGAACTTTTCACATCCTGCATCATCAGGTGGGCTAATCCAATTAGTAAATTTACATGCTTCCTTATTTCCCTACTGATATGATTTAATTTGCTCCCTTGTAACTGATTAGCTTTACAGGTTTTAAAGTTTGGGGTCGATGGGAAATGTCACAGTACTTTATGGTGGCTTTCATGGTACTTAATAAGCATTTGCCATCTAATTAAGACATTAAACTGATGTAGTTGTGACAGGAAACACCAACAACACACCAAATGTCACTCTGGCAGCAAGATTGCTTGGTGGTTAGTAGCAGTCTTGGTAAGGCGTTCTGGTTTTAATCTTCAGCCAAAGCTTTTTCTATGGTAAGTTTGCATGTTTCTCCCACTGGGTGTGTGGGTTTCCTCTTGGGGGTCGACTTTTCTCTCGCACTCCAAACACATGCAAATGGATTTGTGCCTCTAAATTGCCAGGCAGGATTGTGAATATGTTGACCCTGATGGATTGTAAATCTATCCAGACTGTTTCACTGCCTCTCGCTCAATGTAGGGTGGGAAGGACTCCAGACTTTCTCAGCATCCTCTAGATTGTATTGTTACAACAGACATTGTTACCATGTGCTTCTTTACATGTCAGGCCAACCTATTATGCGATTTGAATTCTGTGCTACACTAAGATGCATCGACATATAGTAAATTACACTTTGTACATGATTCAGTTCAACAAATGCGAGAATGTCCTGTAGAGAGCAGCCACAGGGATATGGATGTTTTCCACATTACAGCTTATCAGCAGCTGATAGTAGGCGACTTTACCCAGATATAAAAAAAATAGCATTTATGGTATAAAAAGGCAATATTTAATAGTAAAAATGATTATAGTAAGGAATCAGAGGATGCAGGTGGCTAACAAACATACAGTATGTTAAACAGCCAGCTTAGACTAGTTGTAAATAAAGCACAGGTGCACATTTCCATGACAGTATGATGATCTGTCATTTAATATAATAAATAATAATAATAAGATATTAACATTGTGGTTTCTTGACGGTAATGGAAAACGTATTCTTTCATTCTAACTCATTACAGCAGAAGTTGCTAGGCAGCAAATTAACCTTTACTGCAAATTCTTGTATTTGTACAAAAATGAACAAAATGTAAAAAAAAAAAAAAAAAAAAAAAATTAATTACCGCAGATGAGTTGTGTGTGCTCAGCTTAATCAACCAGTGCTGATACATCTATTTGTTTATTTATATTATCAATAAGCCGATGGAAAGATCTTGCAGCAATAGTTGAAGAGCAGGACTGTTCATGCATCATAATATTCAACGTTTTCGACTGTTTATACATGAAAGTACCTTCGACAGCTGCAACTGGCGTGTTGGGGAGCATTCAATGAGCACTTCAATTCACTTCTGCTTTTCGTCTTTGCCAGAGCCTGGTAATGAAGACGTGATCTCCCCAAATAAAGAGAATCTTGTGTGCCAAACACGTGTGGGAACAGTTAAGATTTTCCCTTTAGCTGCTCCTGTGCTTAGTTTTGATATAATGAGGATCTACAGAGCTACTCTAATCCAGTTGGCTCTTCTTCAAAGAATCTTACCTGCCATTGCTAGGAGCTCCTAATAAAAGAGATATCTCAATAATGTTATTTGTAAATAGGGCACAGATTATTAAACTTTCTTTTTTATGAAGTCTTCATGGTCAATAAAGAGTTTTTATTGAATCCCTCCCTGAATTGTTCAAGGTCTAACTACTCCACTTCTCTGGGTCCTAAATACCACTGTTTAACTCAGGTAGAGAAGTCCAAGTTCAAGTCCAACCTTCAAGACTTCAAAAAGTGGTTAGTGTGGCGCGAGAATGAAAAATCTCTGCTTTTTTCGTGACAAAAAATGTTTCCAATACTGCTTTTAACACTGCTTTAAAGTCATTTTTTTATTATGTAAAAGGAGAGGGAGTAATAGAAAAATACCAGAATTACTCAACAGAAGGAGTTTTAGCATATTTCAAACATGCTGTTTTATGTATGAAAAAACAAAACAATGCAGCTGCCAGCCATAACACGCAGGCTCAAAGAGACTCACTTAAATTACCTCTGTGCATGTTTGTGCACACACATTTGAATGATGTTAATGAGTGCAGCAAGAGAATATAAATGAGTAGAGGGATTAACAAGAGGAGAGCGGCGGTTCTTGGGAATCCCGTGATCGCCTGCGCAATTGTACGCTCGAAATGAACGTTTCAAATGAATATGATCTAGCGTGGCGGACCTTGACTGACCTGGGTGAATATATGGACAGAAAGGATTAGACCAGACCAGAGGCACTGTACTTAATCCGAAAAAGGGCAGTCTGTGTTGTTAGTGCCTCGCCCGGCAGTCGCAGAGGAAGGTTGCAGCACACTCCATGGTAGGTTGTCTGTCCCTATGATTGGGCTGACAGTGAGATTTTTTTTATCTGAGGTCTAATAATAGCAGAGGCAGCAGACTGGTCTCGTAGGAAGCAAAGTGACAAGCGGGTCAGCAAGGTGGGTACAGGTGCAGCAGCATTGCTCTTGTGCAGTTGCCACTGATACACTGTGGGCAGACAGCTCAAATGAGCATATGTGGCGCGTTTGCATACCAAGTCAAGCCATGCACTCACACACAGGGACGGACACACACCGACACACACACTCAGCTCACCTTTCCCTGCGCACAAAGTACAAGTGTGAATTATTTCCTACATCTGGCAAAGGCTCATCTTTTATTCCATTACATTTTCAGACACCAGCCTCCATAAGCCCATTGTGTGTCTGCGAGTGGGCTTTTGGGGGAGGGGGGGCAGATTGGCCCAGGAAAAGAGTCTTCTCCCAGAGGTGGCAGAGTAGCTCAGCAGAAATGAGCCTTCATTATTTCCTCCTTCAATTAGTTTGGTTTAGGTAAATGAGGAGAAAAAAAGATTAAATCAGAAAGGAGGGGCTAAATCAAAGTCCAGTGGAAGAGATAATGTTGAGTGGGAGAACAGCAAGAGAACATGTGATTGGAGAACGTGCAGAACGGGAGAGGTGTTTTGTACATAAGACCAAGGGAGAGAAAGATGTGGACAGAGGGAGAGAGAAGGAGAGAAGGAGAGAAGGGATATGGTGACAACGACGAGAGGACACACTATGTAAGACAGATGAGCTGTTTGCTGCCGGGTTTGTAATATTAGCAAATCAGATATCTATAATCTGCTTTCTGCACATATAGCATAGAAAATATCCTGACAAAGTCCTCCCCTCCAAAAATAAATTTGGCGAGGGGCACTGGGCAGCAGGATTAAATGATCTCGACTCCTTCTCTTGTTGCGTATATCTTCCACTCGACGTCTCTCCCTGCCTATTTCACTATATTTCATCGTCATATTGATACAGGATTCCTGCGCCGCCTGTCTTCCACAGAGAAAATTCGGAGACAACCCCCCCCCCAGTAAAAATATGGCTGTCTAACTGCAGTCATTGAACATCTGCCAGGAATGAGTAAACAGAGAGACGTCAGACAGTGAGTACGGGTTGATGCTTAGACAGATGTTTTCAGTAATACCATTAGATAATCCTTTAACTCCCTGAAAAACAAGATCATTACTGCTATTTCTGTGAGTGTATCGCATCTATTTGTCATGGCATTTATTCAAAAGCCTGAGCCATGGGTCATTATGGAAAAGCCTACAGCTTTATCAAGATAGAACCCCGAACGGCACATCATAGCAGAGCACGCTTAAAAGAGCTGCAATCCAATTTATTAGACAAAACAAAATTATGATATGGCAACAGTTATTACAAGTGACTGCTGTTGTGCTGACATCGCTCTAGGAGGTTAAAACTCAAGGCTAGGCCTACAACCACCAACAGATGTAATCTTTAAAAAATAATAATGTAGAAAACTAAATCTAGGTTGACACAGTGGTTATCAGATCTGTGAGGGTATAAGGACACAAATCGGGATAACGGACCAGAGAGGAAAGATACTGGGGGGTATTAAGTGCTATTGTGCCTCTACACAAAGCAAAGAATAAAGCTTCCTTGAAGTTGCGGTCCCTGACTGAAACAATTAATTTGCCTGTTGCTCAGTGTCAGGGTAATGGAAAGCTCAGTTTGACTGTTCTTAGAGATTCCTTTAAACTCCTTTAATGTTAATTTAAGATATTAGCTATCTCATTCCATTAAATTATTCATGACTAAACACGCAAGAACCAAATAAAAGCTTTGGAGAAAAACCTCCATTGTTATTATGTATTAAAGTGGCTATAATCAATATTCTTTAAACAACAATGGATCAAATTAGTATGTGTGAAGGGAACGGGGAAGGTCGTCTTCTTAGTAACACACCCACAAATAATTATCTCAAGTTCGCTCTTATCTCTGTGGAACTTTTAGTGTCTTTCGGCATGTTGTTTTGGTTTTCAGGCCCACAATTTTACAGTTTTGGTTAACTCACCACTTTCAAAGCGTGGATTTTGGATGTTGCTGGCAGCTTTTACACAGTGCAAAAACACAGTCTAAAAACACACAGTGCACCATCTTCCCCGCATTAAACTACAGAAGGTCAGGGACTATCTGGTGAACACGGTGATGCATTTAGGAGTAAAAGAGACAGATGTTACCTTCAGGTACAGGGAGATATTTTCCTCAAGGAAAGTGATTTACATTCATCAGGGGACCAGAAAAATTACTCTAAATGCCAATGCACATGTTGCGCTGCATCTTCTGGATGTGCAAATTGGTAAATACATGCTAACAGGTTCACTATAATAACTTGAAATATGTTAGTGTTGTGTTTGTAGACTAGAAATGACCTGAATATCACTTAATGTAGTTTTAAGAGTTTAGTTTTTAAATTTTGACTAATGGTGGTGGTTGCATCATCTGATTAGACTGGATGGACAACCCAGCAAAGCTCAATGAAAACAACATACCTGCACATTCCAGTTTGAAAAACGAACAACAAATAACACAGTTCATCACTGCCTTTTTAGCCATAATCCCTGTGACATAAAAGTCAACACTGAAAAATAACGATTATAAAATAAAAACCTTTTCTTGTATTGATTGATGGGGTCATATTCGTCTAATCCCTCTTCCATTCATCCCTAACGCTTCCCTCCCTTAAGTCATTTTTAGTCTCTCCTCATTTTCTTATGCTTTTCGACTTCTTCCTTTCTTCTTATGCTTCTTGTCATGTTGTCTCTGAGCTGCTGTCTATGAATACATCTTTCACTTAATTTTCAGCAACACCTACTCATTAGGATTCTTCTCAAAGATTGATGGGATGTAGGTGGGTCCAGGTGATTGAGCTGTCCTTCATTTATCCTCTAATGATAAAAGACATTCTCATATTAGCTGGTATTCTTCCTCCCCTTCTCTTAAAAAGAAGTATAGTTACATCAATCCTCAATAATCACTACGAAAAAAAAAAGATAAATATGATGAGATATGTTCACGTTTTCATAATAGAAAAGCAAGGGTTTCATGCTGCATTACAAAACATGTCCATCTTTTTATAGCCATACATTGGACTTCACAACACTGAAAGATGTTTCATAAGAGAGTGTGAAGCAGTAGTTTCTGTTTCTATAAAGCAGAACTTCAGATTGTGCTTTCATACATTTCTTTGTTTTTTTTCCCCCCAAAAAATTAAAAACAGATTGCGCTACGCCAATTTGTGTCGTTCAGCTGCTAAGGCAATGTCAGTGGAGTTACTGTGAAAGGACTATGTAATATTCTTCCAATGCCCTATTTCCGGGCTGTGCATAATATTACATGGCTCTCTGTGAGTGCAATTACATAGAAATGTGCATGGGACTGTGCCATCCAAAATGAGAGCGATTATGGCCGGTCTGAGCAGTTGCATTGGAAAAAGAACAAAGGGACTGTAACCTTCAGCACTGAGCATGGCTTATCTCTTCTACACACTGCTGAGGAAAGGGAAAATGTGTTTATATAATTATTTCATCAATTAGAGGTATTCAGTCTAAGATAACGCCAATGGTCTCAGTAACCACCGCAGTCACCCAAGTGCTCTCATTACTATCTCCATTGCTCATTTAGAAGCCAAAGGTCAGGACACTGAGAATAAACACTAGACCAGTCTTGTCCAAGTTACAGCCAAAGTAACCTGTTTTTTCCATACAGTATCTCTAGAGGGAATCAACTGTATTTTCATGACAGCTCAGGCAATTTCCAAGGTGCTATCTACCAAGATATCACATTACACAGTATCAGCACCTATCAGGAGTTCCAGTCTGTCTGGACATGCTGTCCCCCTAGATGAGATGTGATTAGCAAAGACAGAACTGGCAGGAATCTCAGTGGTCTGTCCAGGACTTTGCATGTGAGGTGCACAGGAAGATAGGTGTGGCTGATTCACTTTACACTCTCCCGTACCACTACCTGCCACTACAATCGGATTGATGTACAAAGGATCGGTGTCACGTCATTGCCAGGAGGTGACTGGTACCTGCCCTGGCATGACTTCCTGGGGTCACTGTAATTTGTAGTATAGAGTTTGATTTCTCTTTTATTGCTCTAAAATATGATGTCTGTATCATTTCAAAAAGGAATAATGACGACAAGGATAAGATTGAGAGAGTATGTAACAGATACTGTTTGCTGCCGGATTTGCCCTATAAGCAAATATAATATGTACTCTTGCTTTCCACACATACAACAAGCAAAAGCTACTGGGCAAGAAATTTAAGGTGTTGCCTCTCACTTAGTCTTCAAATATGTCTCTATGTCTTTCTTTCAATCTGGGTAGAGTGTAGGAGACGACAAAGATGAACAGAAAAACCTGAGTGACAGTTTTCCACAGGGTTTGCTGGAAGTTGCAGAGGATGAAATATGGTTGGAGTTCACCATAAGCTTCAGGTGGGCTGTGAGGGTGTGCCTGGCAGGGAAGCTAATTAAACAGCACATGGCACTGTGGGTGGGAGCTCATATATGAATACCTCACATACGAGGATCTCCTATGGCCAAAGAGTCCGCAGAGGCATGGTGCACATATGCATAAAAGCACGCATGGATATACATTTATGATGGCCCCCAGACAGATTCACTTACTCATTTACACCCAGATCGGCTTCTACAGCTCAGCTGTGCTGTGGGCGCTGTGAAGACTGTGACGATGTGAGGGCAAGAAGGCGTTGGAGGCTCCTACCAGACTCCTTCCTAATGGCAGAGTTGACATTTACCCTGGGAGGCTGTGGGCTGTGGCTGCTGCTCCCACCGAAATGATTCAACCTGCCATGCGGAATATGGAGGACCTGGAGATGTCTGGGGGCTGTGTGTGCATACTGTACCTTAATTTACCAACACACTGCATCTGACATGACTCTTACTTGAGCCATCTAGAGCCTCTGTTGACAGTTGTCTAGGCTAGTACATGATGGAAAGAGACAGAAAACAGGTACAATATGTCAGCGGGATCACCCAGTGAATGTCTTCTATCACATGTTTTGTTGAATCATACGTACGAGCACACAACAATGAGAATCTGCCTCCATACCAGTTCTCCCTACTGATCGGACCTGACTGAATGCTGCTCTTGTTCTGGCAGTCTTCTTACTGCTGGTCACACATTTTTCAGACATTTGTCTTTACATGTTTTTACTATTTCAGAGTTCCACAGAGTGTCTCTTCTCCTCTTTCACAAATGGCTTGTCAGTCACTATGACCTGCAAAGGAGTTGCTATAGATTGTTAAAAACACTCTTGCCGTCATCAAAATCAAAATCTCAATACTTTTACAAACAGTAGCTCTGAACCCAGGTACAGTGTTGCTTTTAACAAAATGAATCAACTAAATGAACTTAACATTAGTATGCTAAAATCACAACAACAATGCTAACATGCTAATGTTAAACTGGTGTAAAGTTTACCATGTTCACTATGTTAATTTACCATATAACCTCTAAATAGAAGCTACAGCCAATTTTGATGGGAATGTCATTCGTTTGGCAGGTATTTGGTCATAAATCAAAGACCTGGATGGATTTAAATTTTAACCATGATGATTGCACTAGATGAAAAGTTAAAAGATCACTAAGTGATTACAAATCATCCTCAGGGGATCCTCATGAAAGTGTGTGCCATATTGCATACCAATCCATACCAAGTTGTTTAAGTTTTGCTGTAATCTGTCGAACAGATGTTGAAACTTTCACCAAAGATGAAAGTGAAAATCTTGAACCCTCTGGGGGTGGTAAAAGAGAGGTAATTGTATGAACAAGTAACCATTCATCCATGGGGCACCATGAAGGTCTGTATGAAATTTCATGGCAATTCATTCAATAGTTGTCGAGGCATTTCCTTAAAAGCCTCAACAAACGTCAACCTGCTGATGGCATTATAAGTAAAGTCAGAGGATCACCAAAATAAGTATGATTCATCCTCTGGGGCTCCTCCAATACATCTAATAGTTGAGGAGATATTTAAATCTGGACCAAAGTGATGGACAGACTGAAAAGCTGACATTACTATCCCCTCAGCCACTCCGCTAGTGTGGCTAAAAATTATTGTAAGGCTTCTGAGCATACAACAATCAGCTACAAAAGAAAAGTAGACTAAAGCCGGTGTCTTGTTTCAGACATTTGAAGCTTTTAATGGGTTGCTGTCATTCGGTGAAGTCCAATGCTGAAAACATTGCTGACAAGCTGAAAAGCATGCACAAAAGATAGGGCGTTTCTTTTTGGGCCTCAGAAAGTTGTACTTTTTGCCGCATTTTACTATTACATGATTATGGTGATTTGTTGTGACTCAAATCAGCTCGGTGTCTTTGGATGTCAAAAACCATTTATGACAGTTCTTTGAGATGAGTTACACATTGCAAATCCCTGACTCATCACTGTATACTCAACACTGGGGCTGGTTAGCCATCTCTGTCAATGTTTAGGCTTAGTCACTGGTCTATCTTTATTTATAGGGCCATTTTTGGGAAAGCTTCCTTCCTACTCTTGTTTCTATATTAATCAGAAATGTGGGCCTCATTATACTGTAGTGTTTAAACCCTGCATATTTTTTTGCTGACTGTTATTCTGCAGAAAAACTTGAAACTAAAGGAAGCGGTAACTGGTGAATAGGTTTAGAGCGACTGCCACATCTAGGGAAAATTAATATTCTAGTGACTGTCAAGGCTTTCAGTAAAGGTATTACTCATACATTTTAATTGACCGATCTCTATCTCTCTCTGTTCTGCTATCTTCCCCCTTTTTTTTGTTCACTACTTAATGCATTTTACTACTTACTTTCTGTTAATTTAATTTGACCTTACATTGAGGTGTTCTCCTATAGATCATCTCTTGACAAACTTCTGATAAATAAATAAAAGGATCATAATGGTTACATCTAAAATACTCACTCTTTTTACCTCACCAAATCTTCAATGTGCCACACTTTAGCGCCCTAATTTGGAAATAACCCACCGAGCGGCCCTGAATCACACAAGTTGAAGGTTAAAAGGGCAGGTGGCATCATGCGGTTTCACACTGCCAATTCAAAAGTTAGGAAATTAAATTGTGTCAGTGGCCAAAGAAAAACAGTGACCTTTCCGACATGTGGTCACGGCAGTTCATCATTCTAACTGGG
The DNA here is from genome assembly GCA_023238725.1 of Scortum barcoo. Taxonomy (NCBI): domain Eukaryota; kingdom Metazoa; phylum Chordata; class Actinopteri; order Centrarchiformes; family Terapontidae; genus Scortum; species Scortum barcoo. The sequence goes on along the minus strand of CM041552.1, from coordinate 9,150,240 downwards.
GATGGGGGCTTCCACAGTCGTATCAATTATGTTCATTTAATACTTTTGTGTAATGGCTCTGTGCAAGGCAGCTTCCCTGCTAAATCACAAGCAGTGAAAATACAGTTTACATACAAGTTGGTATCAGTATATACATTATATGATAATGTTTTAAAAAAATACATCAAGCTATGTGTGCATCTAGACTTTTTTCATCTACCAATTACTTAATTTTGAAAAGCAATTTATGTCATTAGTTGCATAAAGTTTGTCTGTATATCTTTAAATGCAGTAAAGATCTGTTCCTATCAATAATGTAAATTCATATTTCTTTATGTACCTTTAACTTTAAAGGGAGACCGGGGTACATATGTTTGAAAGGAAAAAGGAAACTCAATAGCAAAATCAAAACATGTTCACTGTCTCTGAAGATCTATGGGAAACAGTCAGAGGACTGTTTCATTTTTTCACTATTGCTTTTTGCTTCAATAACAGGAGCCCTTTGGCCTTGTGTACTCAGCAAATTTGTCATTCAACTACCAAAAATGAGAGTACAAGACCTTGGATTAGGTTACAGGCCAGCATCTCCATGTAGAGGCCCAAGGTTTTAGTGCCAGGAGAACAGAGACAGAACATTAAATGCTCATGCTGTACTCAGGATTAGGACATGGCAGCAGCCCCACACACCCCGCTTTCTGCTACTCTCTTTATATTCCCCAAATGTCACAAAAGCAGCAGCAGCAGTAAATACTGAAGTAAGTTCATAAAAGTATCTTTCAAAGCAAGAACGAGACAGCTGGCATACCATCAAAGGCAATAAAACATATGGTACAGTGACAGCACATGCATCATCGCCTGCCTGCATGACTTACCAATTCCTTCTTTTATTCGGAGAGCTTTTTCTGTTTTGTTTACTTGTGAAAGCAGAGTTCATAAGTCTTTGAAATCCTGTGACAATGTCAACACCGAGAGAGAAAGGAATGAAATGAAACGGCACAAAGAGAATCAGATAAAGGGGATGGTACTGTCAAAGACGGACTGCTGCTTTACATATGGTGACATGGTTATTTAAACTGCAGACATTAGAGGACTTTAGTGTACAGAGCAATTTACTTTAAAAGATATAGTGGGCTCCCATCTGAAGGTGCTCAGGTTTCTGCAGCCTGCACAGCATGGACTGAAAACAAATATATTATTTGAGTTACCATGGGTGGAAAAATCTGCAGGTTAGTAAGAAATGTTAATATCATCTATCTAAACATAACACAATTCAATTAAACAGCTTTGAGCTCAGGCTAGCACTACCATCTCTACACTGGATGCTTGTATGTTTTAGAGTATATTTTACTGATCACCGTATTGATCAAGGCTATGGGTGAAGGTTTGGTTTCAAGTTGGGGAGATAAATGTGATATATGTGACGCCAATTTGATATTTGTTTTCTCTTTTGCTCAGTAAGAGATGCTTGTATAGTCCATGTATGTTTTGGTAATAATATTACGCTGATTTGATTTTCACTTCAAAATCCCAAAATGAAAAACACAAATAGAAGGCTTTTTTTGTTTTCCTGGCCAAAAAAAGGGAGATACAAGATTTATAAAGCACTCTGTTTAGCTTGTATGTTGAATAAAAATAGGAAATGATGAAATAGAGGGGTGGGGGGGTTGGGGGTGTAGCCGCCCCTGTTCTGCAGACCCTGTTAGTCTTTCAGTACCAAAGAGGCGTGAAAGGCGGCGGACAGATGAGAGAGAGAGATGCTGTTTATTTCACAAATGATGGTAGTACACTTTATTTCTGATGGAAAATATGTTCAAAGATCAAAATCGAATAACTATTCTGCTTTCATTTCTGTGTCTGAAAACATCAGAACTAACATTTCCACATTGTCTCAATGTGCTGTTCCCTCTGCCTTCACGTCACCTCACCCATCGCTCTATGATCATTCAGCTGTTGAAATGATTGCTATTGGGCCTGCCTTATTGGGTTTATGGTTGTTTTTATAGCTTTCTCACAGTAAATTTCACCTTTTTAAGAGTAAAGTGGGAGGGGGGGGCATCGGGTGTGTCATCCTAGGGCACCACACCGTTAATCCTGCCCTGGCATTAAGAATGCATTAACCCTACAAGTGCTGATTATGGGGATGTAGTGCTGTTTAAAAAAATGACGATACATTCAAACTATTCTTCCCAACATACACAATGAACCTTTAAAATCATCAGGTCTTTTTAGGGAAATTGGTTCTAAGTAAAACACTACAAAATAAAGTTGGTAAGGCCATATTCAGTATTGATAGTGACTGCAAACTACTACCTCAACAACCTCATAGAGGATAAGACAGCCTACATTTTCCCTAAGAGGTAACACCCATGGCAAAGAAGTCTACAACTTTCTCACCACTTCTGGCAAAGTTTAATTGCTGTGAGTGCATGCTCAGATGAGCAATATTAACCACTCAGAGTGTCTCTCGTCTGGATATTAGGGACTAGGCAGTAAGAGGATACTGTTTAAAGAGATATTAATAAGTGAACTAAACTGAAACTGTAAAAAAAAAAAACCCCAAAGGAAGTTATGCCAAAGCCGCTGTACAAGGCACATATTGGATTTGCTGACCTGGTAACACCATGAGCCCGAGTGAAGTCTGAGATTCTTTGGTAGGTCTTATATTTACCAGGTCAAGGCTCAAGACCAAACGACTCTTTGCAATTATGACCCTGTCGGAAATGTGTTCATTTTTACTATTGTCCTCAGTGTATCAGTGTACAATTGCCTAACCTGTTTTAAACATTTTCATCTATTTTGTTATTGTCTCTGATTTATGTTTTTCTTATAAACTCTTTAAAAAACACTAAAAAACACGTTGAAGTCAGAAATGTGGTGATTCTATGCTTGCAGTGATGTTTCATTGTAAATGCGAAAATATGAGCCTTTACCCCTGGTTGCTAATACAGTATAGAGAGAGAGAGAGAGAGATGTAGTGCCTACCAAATTAAGCATGGTACTCTGTCACTGTAAAAGTGTGCATATGTAAAGGGTGCGTGTTTTGGCCTAAGTGTATTAACTGCAGCATGGCCATAATTCAGAGCAGCTTGTCCTCATTAAGACTTAGCAGTCCCTCCCACTGAAGCGCCTTACTCTGAGGCCAGCTTAGCCCTTTCATCCCCATTTTGATATGGACTTGAGCCCTGTCTCACGAGCGCAGGGGAACATGGCAGTGATGGTGATGGCAGAGCCAGCCAACTCCTGGGACCCCTGGTAACCCCCAACATAAGCTGGGTGACGCAAGGTCAGCCGCCTGCTGTGCCAGCATCCAAAGGTTACTGTCATTCACTCTCTCCAAACGCCACTCTCAAACCCTATGCAAGGTCCACATTAGGATGGGTTTCCCCCCTTTTGCTACATTTTCATCAGTTCATAATTGAAATGGTGATTGCAGCAAAGTCAGGATTAAATGTTTCTTTATCTTGATCATTGTTAAGTTTTCATCTTTAAATCATGAAATAAGACAGAAACAGAAATGTTGACAGGCTTCTCAGCAGAATATCCTGGTTTCATGCCAGAAAGCAGTTTCATCTGGGGGGGCAGATTAAACATCCAGAAACAGACAGCTTTCACCTGCGGGTTAAGCCTTTGAAGGGATCAGCCAAATTCTAAACTCTCGTGTTGAGAATCTTCTCAAGACCATTCGGACTTCCAGGGTACTATCTATCCGGTTACACTATAAAGCAGGGACAGACTTGAACCTTACCTCCTTACAAATGTTGCAATTTCATCCCCACATCAGGATCAAACATCATACAGTGACGACCACCGGATGGTTTTGACCTTAGCTTCACTGTTTGTTCCGATAGACCCTGAGACATGACGTGGCTGTCAACTGAAACTGTGGCATTCTTGTGGCATGTCTAAGAAGATTATCGGTAAGCCAGGTCATGATATCGACATGTATTAAGTCAAATGCAGTCTAGGGCAACGGGACCTCTTGGGCACTGTTAAATGACCCTTTCCTGTCATTTCTAAGCTATGTACGCAGATTCACGGCGACCTTGTTCTTATGTCAGACACTATGGCTGGTGGTCACAGGACATCATTGTTTCCTGCAAAGTTACAGTTTTGGAAGGGATTGTGGGGATTTTAATCAAATTTACTGCATTTGGAAGGGAAAAAAGATATCTTAACTGTAAAATTATTACTATAGATGTCCAAAGCCAATCCTAAGCATCGTATTGGGACTGATCCCAGCTATTTTAATGGATTGGTATCAGCTAAAATAAAGCTGATCAAATTCAGATCCTTGCTGCTGTTCTGCTCTTCTTTACAAGATGGATGGATAGAGGATTGAGGATTAAATATGACCTATAACACCTGCCATGATGTGTGCACTGACAGTTTTCCTGTACAATCGGGGATTATTGTTGATTACAGGTGTGCTCACTTTCAGTTTACCTCCCAAAATAAAGTGGTTAGGACAATCTCTCTCTCTCTTACACTGTGTCCAACCCCTCTTTTCTTGTCTTGTCTACCTTTGTTGGTGCTATATGGCTACATTCCCTGATCTCAGTAATTACTTTGGTCTGTGAGGTGTTACCGTAACTGGTAGGAAAGGCCAAAAATGCATAAAAAAATAAAAGAAAACAGAATACCCAAGTAGTATCAAACTGGAAATGTGCTTTTAAGTATGAAACTGCATTTGTATGATCCTGGATGACAAACATGTCCAACACTGTCCATCAAGTCCATCATCAGGTTTGTCAAGAATAGTCAATTTTGTAAGGAGACAACAGCACCCTCTCTTTCAGCTGATGCCATTCAAATAATATGCTCAATCTGCCAGTCTGTGCACAAGATGGAAGATATTCAGTACCTCTCAGAGGCTCTGCTGTTCATCCAGGATTCAAAGAACCCATCTGCTAAATCTGGAGGGACTAGACTTGCAAAGAAGAATTCTTCTTCTACATGGTAAGACGGCACAGACAGAGGCAAAATAGCTTAAGGGAAACTATACAGCAGGACCTAATGAAGGAAAACTGTGAGAACCATCTTCTGTGCCGCAGTCCGCAGATCGTGGATGGTGAAAAATACAAGAGAGCAAAGCGATATACGGTGAGGTACGAAGAAAGCGAGAAAAGCAATTAGTGTCTGCTAATTGCTCTCATTAGAGGAGATGGGGCCGATTTAGCGGACTCCATGATGGACAGCAACAGTTCAAACATATAAATGTGGACTCCATGGGTGTGTGGTTTAAAAGCCGTACAGCAAACGGTGGTAGCTCTCAGTCTGATAGCAGCAGGGCTGATAAGAGCCAATCCTATCATCAAAACCTCCCTCTATCATCTTTCTTGTGATAAAAAAAAATAAAAAAAAAGAAAACGTAGAAATGACTGTAAAGGGAGTGATAGAAAGATAGAGCGATAGAGGTCTGATACAGCTGGAGAAAAGATGAACAAAATGATGGAGTAAAAAGAGAAGGTGGATAAAAGAGTTGAAGCAAGGTAAAAAGACACTTTTTTGAGCTAAACCAAAGTTTCATCACTTAAATGGTGAATAAATGTGTCCTGGCGCAGTAAATATAAAGTGCATGTAAGCGTGAAGAGCACAATAATACAGTCAAACTGGTGCGATCCAAATTTACTGCATGAAATCAAATATCCGCCCAGCCTGACAAAGTTTACGGCAGCTCCAGCCACTCTATTCTTCACCTTGTCCATCTCATAATCAGGTCAGTATTGACTAAACACCTATGAAAAGAATCCACTCTGGGTGTTTAATGACAGCAACCATTTTCTTTGAGAAAACACTTAGCAAGGCGAGCTCCCCAGAAACAGAGGCCATCTGAGGGTGAAATGAGAACGCAGAGAAAACAACAAGAAAGAAAAGCTGGAAAAAAAAAGCACCTCTGCAGCTTCAAAATGCGTGTTTCTATTTACCAAGCGCTGAAGTACAAATGTTATTTTGAGCATAAGCTAAACCACAGTGTAGTGTATAAGACAAACTAGTAGGTCTGGGCTACATTAATGCTGCAGCACTTCTCGCTGCAAGATGAAAAAAAAAAAAAAGAAGGGAAAAAAAAAAGTGGTATCTGTGTGATAGAGTGCTGGTGTGCAATAGGGCATAAGCAGGCTGAAACAAGATGTAATTAACAAGAATAATATCTCCTCCCTCCTCCAACTGTGAGCCGGGGAGGCTGTGATATCTACTCTGTCCTAAAACAGCGTAATTGTGTCTCATTTTCTGCTGAATCCCTGATTGAGTCGAAGGCGGGGAATTACGATAAAGCCCTCGCTCTCCTAATGAGTGCAGAGTGGCTGGCTGCGGCGGTTGAAGTTCGTATGCGCTGCCGGCTTGACTTCTGCACCTGCTGCTTACTCACGGGCTCTCGAATAACTTATTACATTTATATATTAAAAAAAAGGACCTCTTTCCTTCTCTGCCTTACCTCTCAATGATGTCAGCGATGACACAGGCGAACATCTGCAGGCCCTCTGGAAGCTGCAGAGCCACTGGGGAGAGTCGGGGGAAAAAAAGGCAAAAACAGAAAAGTTAGATACTTGTGTTAGAGTGACGGCAACCTGTTATTTAATAAATCCCGGACAGCCCTGCTATACATAGCCTCTGCTGCTGGTTCAGAGTGCTTGGCTGACAGCAAATAGTGACATTTCAGGGCAATTTCCCCTCTGCCACGGTAGCACTGTTAGTTTATTTTAGCGGGTGACGGGCTGTTGGAAATATAGTCCAAACCAATCACCACAGGTCTATCTCTACAGCTCACGGCTTGTACAGAGCCATTAAAGCCCCTCTTTTCCTGTCTCTCTCCATGCCTGCCACTGGCTCTCTGAGTCACACTCTCACTCTCTTCGCCACTGAAATGCACAAAAAAGGAAAAAAAAAAAGCACCCCCCCACTCCCTTTCCCAGCTTCACGAAAGTTCATGTCTCAAAGCTAGAATTTAATATGGACAAACTGGTGGGGCTGCTATGAAATTGAAATCAAGCAACAAATTAACAAGCATTGGTCCTGCTGACTGTGTTGCGCGTTGACAACGGGAGACCTACTGATCTACTGACGTGTAACACCAACTGGGATGAGCCCATGGAAGCGCCTCATTTAGGGCAGGATTTACTAAGTGGTTTGTGCCTCATTTCAGACCCACTCTGCATCGAGAAGTGGGCATGTTTTTTTTATCAAACAGGCAAAAGTGCCTGGAAGCGCAGTCTGCCTGTCATCTCAACTGCACCCTGCCTACAACCAGCGAAGTGCGGCGCTTTTCCCTTTACGCATATTCCTTTAAAGAAATATCACGCGAACGATGACTTGAGAAATCATGTGAGGTTGCACATTCTGCTGGGTTTGCTGCTAATTTAAACGCGGGGATCAGTATTACATGAAAGATTCTCCACCTCTGAGAACTAGGCGCAGGTATATTGGAGGAAGGTTGCAGTGGGTAAAGGAAATTTCACCAACATGGTCTCTATGGGACTCTCTGTAATAAGGAAAGTGCGAGCCCACAAAAAGTATGTTGTGCAGGATATCTGAAGTAATTTAGCTCAAATTAAGAATAAACTATGAGCTGTAATTAAGTTTCTGAGGAAGAGAAATCAGGAAGGAATCAGTTATAATCAACACATTATTTGACCATTTTGAGAGCTGTAGTTATGTGGTGATTGAGGATGAACCTTAAAATAATCATCTAGCGGAAGTCACTGCTCCCTCAGGCATCCTTCCTTTAAAGTCGGTTTGCACTAAAGGCTTCTCCTAAACTTTTAAAGTACCTAACTTATTTATTTTCTAATTTAAAGCATTCTGAACTGCTTCGAAAAGTGCACCATGAATAAATCAAATGTTTTCATTTTACATTCTCTGAAAAAATATTATTGTGTTTTACACGGCCAAACGTTTTATCACTGACTTCAACACCAATCAAAATGTTTTAGCATCTTAGATCAACTGAACTGCAACTTTTAAGCTTTCCTTTCAAGATATAATATCATCATGTTTTCTTGGAATTCAAAGCGGCTGAAAATCCGAACGTACTTTTGGGAGTCTTGTGGTTTTTGCATTAAAGATCCTAAAGAATCCATGATTTAGTATACACTAATCCTGCCATCTCGCCATCAAATAAACATGACGACACCTATCTACCAGAGACTACTAAGATATTGATGATGTCGTGTATAACCCCTCAAGGAATAACAGAACAAGAATCAGAGCGGGAAGTGGATGAGAAGGAAAAGGGTGACAGACAGGAGATTAGTAAGAAAAGCAAATACAGTAAAATATGACATCTTTAAAAAAGAAAAAGAAAAGTAAAACATCTGACGCCAAGTTACAGAAAATTATTATTTCATTATAAGAAACATTTCATTTATTTTTTTCAATTAACTTATTACTTATTTGGTCAATAAATTGTCAGAAAATGCTGAAAACACTTCATCTCATTTTCTCCAAGAGCCGCATGTAACACTTTTCAGACTTTCTCACACATGAGACAATTTTTAATCAATTATTCAAAACACTTTGCGAGCAAAGATTTCAGCGAACATGTAGGCTTTCCAAGAGGGAAAAAAAGCAGAATTTGTCAAATGTAAGATCTTCAATTTCAGTGTCAATATTTTGGGCCAAAACAAAAGATTAGGAGAAATGTGAACACCATTTTGAAGATAATTGGTAATTTTAATCAAGAAAACACATTTATCTGCCTTGGCAACAAAGGATTCCTTTCACATACTCATTACACATCTTTAGACGGAGAAAAAGGTGTGTTTTCAAGGCAGATAAACATGTTTTTGATGTCAAAGATTGATCAATAAGTTGAGAAGAAATAAGTAATGTTTTCAATAAACTGTCAAAATTATGTTTAACTGACCTTGTTTTTTCATCAACTTTAATACACCTTTAGCTGTTTTTTTTAATTTTGTGTGAGCATTTTTGTGTTTTTATAACTGTGTGAAATCTGTTTGGGATTATATAAGACTGCACTGTTTGTGTATCAGAAATTCATTTCAGTTTCACGTCGATTCGAGATCACAAACGCGCATTCACGAGGTGTCGACTGGTCCAGTCCCGCCATCAAATTGGGCACTAGGACCGAGTACCTGGAGACAAAGGCTCTGTTTCAATCAACCATGACATTTTCTCCCAGTCAAACTCTGTCACACCTTACTTCAATAAATCCATCAATGTCTCGGTGGGCACTTACAGTTTGAAGACACCGAATTCAGCGCGCAAACATTTTCACATGACTAGGCCTGAAACAATTTCGAGACTTCGGTGCCAGGCGGCATTAAACAATAAAAGCTGGGACGGACAAAAGGCCAAGGAGGTTGAGGAAGGATGGTCGCGAGATGGAGTGATAGATGGGGCAGCGCGAAAGGGAGGAGGAGATAGAGTGTTTCTTACTGATGAAAGGTTAAGGGATCACCGAGCGCTCATGCAGTCAGTGAGAGACAGGTCATTACCTAGAAAAGGGCAAGTTTATTAACAGAGAAAGGTTTCGGAGCACACCTCTGCCACAGCTGACAGAAGCAAAGAGCTTTCTCCATCTGCTGCCCTCGGTGAAAGGTGAGTCAGATGCTGGCTGTTTGAATGCACGTTCGAGTTTGCACGCAAGGATGATAAGCTGCCTCTGCCTTTGGAAGTGCCCTCCTGACCCCCCACCCAAAAAAAACCCCGCTAAAACCACAAAGGGCATAAAAAATACACGAGAGGGGGCTTATTTGAGAGCTCTGGATGTCATCTGTCTTTAGCAAGCAACCACAAGAAATGAGTTTCACGTGTTTGGAGACATGTCACTTAATGCGGACCACTGCACAGACGTAGGTTCAATCTTCTAATAATGCTGGGGAGACATACTGACCACTATAACACTATAGGAACAGATAAAGGCAACAAGAAAGCTACACACATGCAGAGCTACATTAACAACAGCAGAGGTGGTAAACTAACAAAGTGCTGGAGAGACCAATTTATCAGTGAACGGCACCGAATGAACAAAGCCAAGGGATTACTCTGAATGTTAAAAACAAAGGGGGGGTTACGACTGGAATGAGGCTATATGCGGGGCTTATCCTGTGGTAGATTAAATTTTGAGTCTGTTAATGCATGACGTCTGTGGTTAGAGTTTGAGGAACAGTCAAATGTCAATCAACTGCAATGTGCTCAAAATAAAAGTGGTACGTAGATGATAAAACATTTCTGTCTTCTGTGTTCACAAACTGAATATTATGAAACTCAAAAAAGACCAATATGAGCCACTGTACTTCACACGTCCAAATCAGTGCGTTCTTTTTTGTTATGCATTACCCCTAAATTAACCCATGAAATATAGGCCTGCATGTGAGCGAATTTGTTTGTATGGGCTATGGCTGTAATATGTTTGATAAGATTATTGTACTGTTTTCCTTACAATAAAAAGAAAAAAATCCAACCCTACTAATTTTACTTTTTGATGTGGGCTTGCTGTGACTTTTTCTTGAGCAGCGGCCCTTCTCACAAGCTTCCAGTACTCTTTTCCGACCTCCATATCATGTTCTCTGTTGTAATTTATTACGTACTATACAGTATTTAGAATATAGTATAAATGTATTAAATATATAATTTCACAAAGATATTTTGCGAGAATTCAATAACTTTTTTAAAATTCAATTAATTTGATCTTATTATTTATTTGCTTATTATAAATACAATAAATGAATTTGGACACAGTTCAAAATATGTATGTTATTGAATATAAATATATATATTTACCATTAATAATGCTCTATTCAGAAAACCCATATATCCACAGGGGAATGTCCAGTCTGTGGATGCTACTGACTATGATCTGCTTGAACTTTACACTGGCAGCCAGAGCCCTCACCGCTGTCATGTTTTCTATAAAGGAACACGCTGTTCAGACAGAGGAGAAAAGGCCATCTTAGCCTGCTTACTGGGAAGTTGTTTTGTATTTGTGGATGAAAGAAACAGTAGTTCTTTTACTTGAGGATGCACATAGAGGCTATTTGGAAAGGGACCATTAATTCATTGGGGGGAAAAAAAAAACATCACCACCCATGGACAACAATAAACGTTAATCTGAGCTTGTTGGACTTTATTCTGTTTCGTGCTGTGGGCCATCTGTGGCTTAGTTGGATGTGTAGCGTTGGCATTGAGGAAAACTGAATTTAAAATTCTCAGAATTTTGTGATTACAGCATTTTTATCATTACCACTTTTCTCTTATTGTCCCACTCCCATCCTCTCATACACGTAACTGCACCATGGAAAAACTAAAAGGAGGAATTAAATGCTCCACATGTTGCTTGTCTTAAAGCCCAAGGAAACATCTGAAGCAAAACTGTCAGCTGTGCTAATCTTTTGATTGTCTGTAGTTGTGAGAAGAACAACTCCCCGGGCATTTCACAATCCCTGCAGGGAAACACTTTCATGAATTCAAGGTCCCTCAAGACACTCAAGGCCATGTTGCTTTTTTGCTTCTTTGCCTTCTTCTCCATGTCTACTCTAATTTTTTCTGTTTATTTTTCTCCCGAATGGGATTCAGTAGTTGTGTGCTGAATAACTGTTGTATGACAAAAGCTATAATAAAATGGTAATAATTAATTGAGATTAAAAAACATGCACACAATCTCAAATAAAAAAAGGATACTATATTATAATATGAAATATTATGACTTGGAAACATATATGGTAGTTTCAATTAGAGCTGACAGATGGATAAGAAGAATAACTAACTAACTAACCCTAAATAATCTTCACCTCATTCGTTTGGTGGTCTAAATTCCTATTCCAGGCATCGCTCACATAATTACTGCTCTAAAAGTAGACTCAAATCAGCTAATTATTACTGCATAATCCAATTTTTATTCACCTGTTTTTATCTTAACTGGATGTGTGATGGTAATTAAGACAGCCAACAGCAGTTAGACAAACTCTGAACTAAGCTGCTCTTGTTAAGTGCTTAGATGCACAACAGATTATATCCCCACAACACACAATGCGATTAAAATATCAAAATTGGGCAAAATAGCACAAAGATCTGGACTATTTATAAACTCTAAAAAAAAAAAAAAAAAAGGAGGCTAAGCAGATAAAATAAAATTCTATAGTGTGTCCGTCGGTCTTCTATTTTAAAAGTACAGTGTATGAGACTCAAGAGGCGTTCAAAGGCTGACACAGAAACAGATGGACACAAAGAGGAACAGAAAGAGACAGGGGTGATAAGGTGAGTTATGCTCTCCGAGTTCAGAGAGGGAGAGCGAGCCGCGATAAAAACACATCACACAACAAAAAAAAAGCAAGGCCAGTAAGCTGCCGAAAACCACTCGCTCCCCACGGGGACATCTCGAAAATGATTCAATCCTCTTGGCATGCCATCTGCATACTTCGACCCAAGGCGGGAACGGCGGAACGACCACACGTTCTGACATTTACATTAATGAAGGGCAATTTTTTTCTTAGGCTGGAGGCCGCGATTGTAACGCTACCCCATGAACACTGAAAACGAGGAAAAGTCAAAATACAACCTACATGTAATCTGAAGTACATATGCTACCAAAGGATACGTTCACACTTTTTAAATATATCTAAACCAATGCTCACATGCCCATGTGTGTATTGAAATAGGTTTTGCCCGCCGTGCTCATTCCTCTTTGGGCCCAATTTATGAAAACACTGCTAATCATGTGCTTAATACTGCCTCTACAAATAAAGTGAAGTACTGTATGCGTCATCAGCACTCATTCTAATTTCTTTGATTCTTCATTTCCCTGCTGATTTTGTAATTCGGAAATATAGCTCTGCCTTAACAGTGCAAAATTGATAAGGGACTGACTGCACCCCCTTCAAAGCTTTTTCTGTTTCTCTTTATGAGCATGTAATGATGGCATAAGGGCTCGTGAAACAATGTAATTTCATCATCAAACGAGCAACAAAAAACGATTTGCCTTTTGCCACGGACCACAACGTCCATCATTGTCAGCGAAGCCTCCCGCCATGCAAACACTCCACAGTCCCACTGCGGGCCGTGTTGCTCAATTCAGATTCATTTTGCTCAGATTTCATTATTCTGCTTGACTGTACTGGTTTTTAAGTGACCCATCTCTTGTATTGCTTTAAACGACCTCCACCCTGACATAACACCAAGGAACTAAAGATATCCTGACAAAAAAGATGCAATATCTGCACACGATGTCTGCCAGAAAGGCGACTGAAACTGTTGCCCAGTTTTGGAGTTGATGAAGAAAATCTTTTCCCTCCTTTTACTGTGAGAGTGGGTTAGCAATGTGTCATGTTTATGAGCTTAAATTCTGCTTTCAATATGGTAAAAAAAAAAAAAAAAAAAGATACTATAAAATTTGATTCCATGTATGTGTTCATAGTTACACGGCACACAGACACTCTGTGTTGCATGGATGGCAGGAGGAGCTTGAGCACTATCAGCTGCAGCGTAAGTGCAGCACTCCAACTCTGTCAACAACACATAAGCACAATTCCTGGGGGAACTGTCCCCCCACCCCCGAAGATCAAAGAGGTCTAACACATCCCCTTCAAACATTCAGTATTAACTGACTCCAAAACACACTAGACATGGAAGTGCCTGCAAAACGTATCCCATGCTGACCGCAGGAAAAAAAAAAGGCTTTTTCTGAATCACATCACCAAAGTGGCACAAAACACCTTAAACAAACAGGTTTCTTAACAGGTCCTGCTGTTGACGTATATTGTTAAATATTTGTTCAGTGATGGTTGAGGTAGATTTAATGGTACAGTCACTGCAAGATGACTTACACAGGCTTTTGAAAACTGGGTCTGTTTTTGATTTGATTCACCGAATAAAGCTGTGCGAATCTTGCAGGTTGCTGGTGTTTCAATAAAGTCCTCAAAGTAGGTCAAAGCACAGACGCAGTCGTGAATGGCTTTTTGAATGAATGTTATAAATAAGATGTGTTGCAAAGCTTCATCACATTATTATTACATTATTATCACATTATTATCACAGAATCAAAGTGCTAATGTTTCAGCATAATTTGCTGATTTTAAAGAAGCTTTGTTAATGGAAATACTGTAGATATTAGACACAAACAGACTGGTGAGTAACAGCATGATGTGTGTTCATCTGTCTGTCTCTCTCATGTACGTGATGATATGCAAGTTCCAGCTTTCAGTTTATTTCTACTCCTCCAGTCAGCGGGGTCTGCTGCTGGATCTGGCCGAGTCAGGGGCCTTCTGAGGCCGCTACAGAGCTGCAGAACCCCTCCTGAGCTGCTCGGTCTAACCCAAACCATGATCTTTTCCTAAAAATAACCAAGTACTTTTGTTGACTAAACTGAACTGCAACTGAGAACTGAAAATAATAATTCAACTAAGTCATATTTTGCCACATGCAGGATACAAACCTTGGTCTCCTGGATGAAAGAACCTTTGAACCTTTCTACAATAGCTAATATTATCAGTATATTATCAATATTATCTCTTGACTAAGCCCAGACTTATATTAATGAGAGGGATGGCGAGCAAGTAGCTACAGAGGGGCGGAAAAAAAAAATCATCCACCAACTATTATAGGCAACTGAGAAAGCCTGGAAAGGTCTCATTCTGTAAGCTGTGTTACAATCTGCTCACACAATTTAAACAAAAAAACAATCACTAGACATAAATTGTTACCTACCAGACCTGCAATGACTATAAATTGGAACAGTTCTTCTTATCTAAATACAGACTGTACAAAAGACTGTATTCTTGGCAGATCATTTACTTCCATGTAACTCTGTCTAGCCTCTGCTCCAATTCAGCTGATGTAAGATCATTCAGAAGTCAAATCTGCAATTGAAAAGCCTTCAGCATAATCACTTAAGATTTCTGTGCAGTTATTAGTCTGTAATTTTACTTAACTTTTATACAATACCCATGATGTCTTCCAATTTTCTTATGCAAGGACAACGCAGACCCTATTTTACCTTAGCGATAAAGCATCATTATTCTCCTACAGAAAATAGAGTGAAAAATGAATCAAGGGCATTAAGACAGAAAAGAGCTCACCTCTCTTGGCATTTGCCTGTCTCACTCTCCAAATCGTCTTGTGGATCTCGAAGTTGTAATTCGCCGGCAGGGCTTTGATCGCATCCTGCAACTCAAGGTCCTGTAGGATTTCATCCGGAATCTGGTTGGCTACCCGGCGTGGTCTTCGCGCTGGAGAGAAAGTTAAACGCTTGAGCTGCTGACAATGCAGTGAACATATTTTGGTTGCCTAAATGTGTCTCCCACCTCTATGGAGAGAAAGAGGCCACTTTTTTCGGGGCATGAGAGCTTTGGATCTTGTTGTCAGGTAAAGAGAGAATATTAATCACAAGGTACAATCTTAATAGACAACTTCCTCAGCATGTTTTGTTCATTTGCCTTTTCTTACACGTACATGAAATACTTTGTATTGACAGA
Source organism: Scortum barcoo (assembly GCA_023238725.1). NCBI lineage: Eukaryota > Metazoa > Chordata > Actinopteri > Centrarchiformes > Terapontidae > Scortum > Scortum barcoo. The sequence continues at coordinate 9,134,836 of CM041552.1, read as the reverse complement.
CTATGCACTACTTTACTTTGGCTTTTAATTGCGTGCGACTGGCTCTGCACTGATTTCAATAACCGTGACTCAGACATTCAAAGCGATGTTTTAATCGCTAAAAATGTCAGCGCAGATCTTCTTAGACAGTAACACAGTGCAGCTGTCATAGTTCATATAGCAAATGAATTACCTTTTAAAAAAATCTTTGCCAACAGACACACATCACTGATTTGTTTCTCCTCTCGGCAATTCAGTGAATAAATTAAATGAAACCAGAAAGAAATGCTGTCAATCAAAACAGCTGCTCCTTCTCCATCTGCAGTTACTGTAGACATTTGCATTAACGTGTTAAGAAGAGAACCTCTCGGGTCCTTTGCTGCGAGAGCTTTTGTAGGCCTTTCGCAGATGCGGGGCAGCGGGTATCAAAATTACCTTTCACCTCTCCGTGAATATTCCTGCGTCATCTCGCTCGAGATCATCAGGCCAGGAGGTGAGAAAAGGACTGAATGGAGCTGTCGAATAGACAGTTCAAACCATTTCAGCGTCCAAGGCCTTCTTACATACCTTTTCTGATAACAGAACTCATCTGAGCACTGCATAGTCTCTGCAGTGAGCTTGTGTTGTGGCAGAGCTTCATCTGTGATTCCCACAAACACAGTACAGATCACTCTCATCTAAATAACATCCTCATAATATATATATTATATATTGTGTTTCTATTCTTTTGAAAGCTCCATAGTGGAAACACAGATTGATTCAAAAGTTTGTTGACATGGTTCAACTGTGTGAATGTTTTAATGAAAATGTCATGCTGAGGGAGACACTGTTAACAGATGCCAAGTAAACACTGTCAGCAGTATATTACACTCTCACCCTGTCAAAATTTGTCTCTCAAATGCTCTGTCTTTACAATGCAAAGCACCTGCCTGCCTCTTCATCAGTCATCCACAAGGTCTGGAGCAACAAAATACTACAAGTCCAATAAAGAAGAATCAAACTCTGCAATTCGATTAAATAAAAATCTCATTCAATTTGGATCTCTGCATCGTGTTAACCGGAGAAAACAGTTTCCAGGTGCTAATAACGCGTCATCCCTACTACATGAATCCTCCTCCGGGGATCCTGCGAAGACATCGATCTTCTGTTGAGCTGAATCAAAACGTATCGATCTCATTCGCGACAGGAAAGTCTCTAATCCTGTCGTTACCGGTGAAACACGCATCACACACCAACTCAGCATCGTCTGTGAGCTCCACAAACACACAGTGAATCATCGTGTTGTTATTCACAGACTCTGATGAGGCTTCGGGACCAAACTACATCAGGACAACATGTTTGAGACGAACCGATCACACAGAGCCCAGCTGTCACTCGTGTTTGTCCCTACAGCTCCACCTCATCGCCGCCGAGGACAGAAATCTACACGAAGCACTAAACAGAAGTTACTTATTTATCTGAGTCTTATTTTACATATTTCACAGTCGACTTTCGTGTTTACCTGCGGGCTTTTTAGCAGGAACGAGCTGGACTTCACTCGAGGGCGCAGCCATGTTTCTTTCCTCCCAAACATGAGACATGTGAGCGCAGAAAGGCCAAAGCAATCGAGCGGAGAGACTCAGAGAGGAGAAGTCGAACACCGATGGACCCGATGAACGGGACAGACGGACAGACTGACGGCTCCACTGTCCCCGGTGACAATAATAATATTCAACAAAAGAAAATATGACCTATTTTACCACAGTTTATACGCTGAAGTGGTTTCAAAGTGCTTCACGTACCATGCAGGCTAAATATATAATATATATTTAGCCTGCATATATTTAAAAAATAAAAGTAAAACATAAAATTACAAAAACAAAAAAAATGTATACAATTCATACAGTAACATACAGTATGTGATAGTTTCAAAATGCTCTACATAAAATAAGAATAAAAAATAGTATATGTTAAAGAGATGAAAAGAAATAAAACAGCGATATATATATAGATAGATAGATATAATTCAGTGAGACTGTTTGCTTGCATGGATAAGAATAAAAGTAAAAGTATGTATGGAGTCTGTAAGAGTATGTAAATAAACCAAAAAAGAAATTAAAGGCAAACTAAATAAACGAACTATTAAATTAAAATAAAGCAATATTCAGTAAATACTTATATTTAAAAAAGGCAGTTTCAACTCGCTTTACATTCACTTTTGAAAAATGAAATATTAAATCATTCAAAATAACTTACATAATAAATATATATTATAATATATTAGAAATAAAACAAGCCTAGCTAAGTAATACAATAATGTAATGACAAGTATCATCATTATTATTATTATTATTATTATTATTATTCTCAGTGCATTGCAATGTGTGAGTGTGTGTGTGAGAGAGAAGAGAGAGAGTCAGTTTAACACATGCACTATCCATCATCTATAAGATATTGATTAGGCCATCTGATCAGCCAATCGGTGGCCTCTATGAAAGCTGTTTCCATCTGCAGACTGAGACCCCCTGCTCCCAAAAAAAATATTTTGTCTGCCCCTTAATATGTTGTTGTTCAGTGTTGTCTGAGTTTGTGTCCCGCTGTGTCACATCGTATTTTCCATGAAGACCTCTGGTGTCAGGGGCAGTGCAGTGTGTGTGTGTGTGTGTGTGTGCAGGGGCTGGCGCAGACAGGGACCGTGGCAGTGAGAGGGGATGGAGCAGGATGCTGCCCGGTGGAGGGGCTGAGGCGGTACAACACACTTTTCTCCCTCCTTGAGCGCATCTGCGAGCTCTGATCCAAAAAAAAAAAAAGGTGGAGAGCAGAGAGATCCTCACACAGACAAGATCACAGAAATGTAACAATTAGGAGCGGAGAGGAGAGCTGAAGAAGAAAAGAGAGGAAAAAAAAGGGGGGGAGAGAGGATTTTAAGGAAACCGAAGGTCTGCATTATTAAGGAGGATCTGAGGAGTCTGCGTTCATAATCCGACATCAGAGGCGGAATAGGAATCCAAATAACTTATGTTAATTAGAGATTTTAACGAATGCGATGCGATTTGAACGCCTCTGAGAGGAAATTCAGATTGGCCACTTGAATTTAAACATCTGTGGTGGGTTTTTTTTTGTTTTGTTTTTTTTAAGGGGGGTGGGCAGCTTCGGTTCACCGTCGATTTGCCCCCAGAACTGATTTTCAGCCTCTGTGGTCATTTGCGCCTAAAGAAAAAACGGAGTTGGCTATCAGAGGCTGTATCGGACTGCCGTGGACTCGCCTCACACACACACACACACACACACACACACTCACGCTGTGGAGTTAACATTATTCCGGGCTGAGGAGGGGATGCTTTCGGTGCGTTTCGGTGATTGCCGCCTAATTTCCCAGGTCCGACCCAGACTTTGTGGGAAAGGAGGTTACTGTTTGTTCGGCAGATCCACGGCAGCCCGCGGCGCGTCCCGGCGCACGGCGGACCGAGAGGAGAAGCCGGAGGAGTGACAGCTGCCATCCGCACGGCGAGCCGCGCAAAGCATCCGGATCAACTCCAAAACTGAAGCGCACAAGTTTGAAGTCTGGAATAATAGGGATAGATGATTCTCCGAGGGCAGAAGAACAAATACACCTAGGCCTACAAAATGTTCAAAAGGGGTGAGTAGGTCTCAACTTTTTAGCTCCTGATTTAATGTGCCATTTTGCCCGTTTTATCGGCGTTACGCAGCCCGCAAGGCGAACTGCGCGCACTAGTGTGTCTGTGTGTGTGTGTCTGTGCGTGAATCCAGCGCCGGTGCAGCTACTTTTCACGGTTATGAAGCAGATGTGTAAATAAATATGACACGATCCTAATGCGCCACGCTTTGCCCCGCAGATGTGTTATTAGGCTGCGGACGATGCGCCATTTGAAGCGCGTCTCTCATTTGCACGGCGCGCACTGAAGATTTCTGCGGATGAAATATTCATCCGTGCGAGGAAACATGGGGACGACTATGTGATATTAATACAGCTGATGCCGCACTGCAGTTTATGAGTTGTACCCGGGTCACAAGGCTATCTCACCGAGCGGAGTGCTCTGCCGAGGCGTTATTATGTGCCGTGTGTCAGTACATCTAGATGTGATGGATCAAACCGCGGTTCACAAGGTTATCCTCCGCTGGCTACACACTATATGAACACTCAAGACCTTTCGCACCTCATATAAAAAGGAAGAGCTCCTCAAACTTTTAATATCGAGATTCCCTAGACAGATACACATTAGACCAGAGACTCTGATTTGATGATCTTCCGTCCCAAGGAGCTGTTTCTTTCTCCCGAGGCTTTAATTGGTCATACAGCTGCGTAGCTGTCTGCACTGGGTGTCTGACAACAGTAGGGAAAGTAAAGCCCCTAATGAGAATAGATTACAGTAATACATGCTTCCATTGTGCTTTTACCCAGGGAGTAAAATAACAGTGAAATTAAACTGTTCCTCAGTTTGCTGGGGCCCCTGGAGGGAGCCCCCTAAATGGGGGCCCCCTGGAGGTCCCTAGACCCCGCTTTAAGAACCACTGCATTAGACCAAGCCTTGCACATCACTTTGTCACGTGTTATAACTAGCCTGCAGCTATGTTGTGTTATTTTGTTCAGTTTATATGAGGCAAAAGTACCTTAAGAGATATTCAAACCTTTACTAAAACCCCACCGAGATACATCCTTGTTGGGGGTCACCATACACCAGTCACTGCTTGTGCTATATTTGGATTCATTTAGTCTGTCTTGAAAAACCATCTGCTTCGTGTGTATCTGTGTGTGTGTCTTTCTGCTGTGTGCCTCAGGGGCAAAGAAAAACAACATGTTTTTCTTGCTGCCATCAGATCGATTATTGCTGTTCCAACAGTCAAGATAAAACACCATCGTGATGAGTGCTTATAGCTATAACAGCTTTGAAGGAGGGCCTATTCTCTAAACCTGCATCTTGACAGCTTCTCATAACTGATCTTCTCATCACTTATGAGACGTGTTACGTCTGGATCTTTTTGGGAGAACTATCATGAGTCACAGGGTGCATTCCAGTAGAGGCTCTTTATTGTTTAATGTACGAGCAAACATGTCTGTCTGTGTGTCAAACTAATGGACATGCTAGTAAATGCTATTACTCTTTACAATGCATCATTATCATCAACAGATCTTCAAGGATAGCATTTCCCACATCACACATTCATTTTCTATTTACATTGAGGGTTAAATGGAGAGCTGAAATCAGAGACGATTGGCATTTGGAGATTTTGTACTCCAAACATGCTCTGCCCCTGCTCTGTCCAAGGTTTTTGTATGTGAATCAGCTGTCTTACAACTGCACGGCGCCGGACAGAAAATCGCTTAATTCAAGACAAACGACTTCAAAGTACAGATTTCACCAGTCTGCCAAAAGTGCTCAGTATGCCAGCATGTCTGAGTCTACAATAGTGAGGCAGAGATGCGTCAGCGTTGGCAGGAACAGCGCAGAAGTTCTCTGGTGAATTTGAATTTTTTTGCACCTAAAATAACACATTCTACGGAGCCTGGCTGATGCATCAGGCTCAGCATTTACAGTGACATAACCGCCATTCACAAACGCAAAGAAGGAAAGCGTCTTAGCTGACACGCACTGGCGGCACCTCTCAGGTTGACTTCTCTGTGGCTAGCTGTGCCTAATTACCATGTTAATGGAGTGGACGCGTAGATTTTATGATGGCCTTTTACTTCACACTTTGTCTGACAGTGCTGATCTCTTCATCTGTGGGCCATGACTTTGCACAGGCTGATGAGTGCTGTGACAAGGCATGGTCATGTCCATACTGTCCTCAAATATGTCCCACCATGTACAACAACAGTCGTGGTGTGTATTCAACTGCAGGTGAGACAACATAGTTCTCATATCACTGTTTGATCAGTCAGATGCGGTTTGTGATTCCACGTGTGTGTGTGTGTGTGTATGTCTGTCTCTCTATGGCTTATACAACAGTTACATGTGTGGGTGAGAGTGTCTCTGGGTACATGTGTACATTTATGGAGCCATGCAAGCGCACGTCACTCCGTCTCTGTCTTGGCCTTTCTGTCTATCTCTGTCTCGCTCTCACGATCTCTCTTTTTGTCAAAAGCAGTCAGCCATAGAGTGGGCACATGGGATGATCTGTCAGAACAGCTCTGAGATGGAAAGGACGAGATGTCCACTGAATATACCATGCTGTGACGTGCTGTAATTGCTGCTACATGTTATTCGGGGTTAGTGCAGGAGCCTGAGCTTAGGCCCTTTTTCCGCTTTATGCCACCTTTAAGATTGTTCAATGTTAGGCACAGAACAACTGATCAATCCAGGTGAGTGGATATGCAGCTCACAGGGGTTACACACTGACTCACACCTGAGTCAGTGTGTAACCCCTGAAACTCAGAAATGAACACACACACAAATCCTTGTACTTCTATAATTTTGAGGATGCTCTAATTATATGTATTCTATAAATTCTAATATTTCTTTTGCATTTTTTAGGTCATTTAGTAAAAATGTATTGCTTACCTGGATGTCATAGATTTTCTCCCTCCCATGGCCAGCCATTGGTTTCTTTTCAAGTCAGAACAACATGAAAATCAATGTGTAAAGACTTGAAACATGCTTGAGAATATCACACACAACATGAATTCACCTTTATTTGTTAATCCTTTACGTCATTGCTGCATGGCGAGGACAAAGCAATGCTTTAAGTTGGCATTTTTCAATCCAAGTGAAAGTGCACATGACATTTGATATTTCACAGCTTTTAAAGCAACTTTTTCAATGCAAAACAAAACTGTCTCTCATTGCATCTGCATCCACCACAAGGGGACAATGTAACCTGTAACAAAAATAACTACATACATAGTATGATAGATTACTTGCTACTCTCAAGAAAAATGGTACTGGCGGTAACTGAAGCTGATGGCTGCATGGGAGCCAGGAAATCACTCACAACCTGTGTAACATACATAATTTGCACTTAACAGGCTAAAACATACAAAACCACTGATAAGCAGCTTTAAGCATCAGTACTACATGCTTTACCTCAGCCCTTATACCTGAACTTTAATATAATCCCTCATAAAGTTCTTAACCTAAAGTAGTAGACTCTGAAAGGCTCACAAAATCTGTGCGCAGACACACACATTTACACACACAAATATGGTGAGGTTTGCTTTTTGTAAGTGTCAGACTTGCAAGATAAGACTAATTGGAAATGCGTTTGCATTGACTTAATTTAATGTGATGAGCATTTTTTTAATGGAATTTGGTTCAGAGAGAACAAAGCGGGTTGTAAGAACAGATCATGCAAGTTTTATGTTTGTGCATACACATCAGCAATTGCGTAAATAGTAATTAATTAAAATTTTGAGCATTCTGTCATAAACATATAATCTAAAACAAAAAAAAAAAACACCACAGTGTTCCAGTGTTCCATCTCCACTGATTGACAATATGCAGAGATAATTACTTGCAGTGATTATGAAATCCTGTAGCATTTAGCAATCATATTTTGTAAATCAACCGCAATTACGAGCATTGACTTTAAAGTAGTACATTGCTCATGTTGTTTTCAGTGCCGGCAGACAGGGTTGGAGGCTTTGCCATTAATGAGTTTAGCACAATGATTGCAGCACAAGGGAAACACCTGTGGCCTCTGCTCTTCCGCTTTTTCCAGCTCTGCTCACTTGTGAGGTCCATATCTCACGGACGTGTGTCGGTGGCAGCAGAGCGGCTCTTTAGCCAACACAGCTCCAACTCTGCTCTCCACAATATCTGATAACCACAGATGTCAAGAGGCTCCTCTCTTCTCTCGGGGAGATGTTTTTAACCAAAGGATGATATGACTCACAAACATCAAGTGCTATGTTGCTGGTTCTAAAGGAAAATATTGAAATCATAAAAACAAATGCTCTCTCTTTGTTACCAAAGGAGAAAAATAGGCTTTTCCTGAGTAGGAAGACACAGGCAGCGCCCTGAAGCGAGGACCATGCATTGATTTGAAATGACGACATGAATTTGCACAAGAGCAATAAATGCCCATCTGTCACTGTAATATGTGGCTAACTTTCAGCCATCGTCAAGGCCCAGAGAGAGTTCTATTTAAAGAGAATAGATTCCCCGCTCATATTATCATCTTCATAATCCTCTCACAGCGTCAGCCTTCTGCTATCACTCCTTGTCAACTCTGCATTGTTGTACTTTTCGGTGTGGCTTGTGTTCCCGTGCTGGCGAGAGGCAGCGTGGACCGAAAGAGTGAGGATTTGGAGGAGACGAGGTTTTTGAGGAGAAGTGGAGAGGATAATGTAGAGAGGAGCAAAAATATAAACCTCAAACTGATCCCCTAAATCTTTTTAAGCCGCCTGAAAAATAGAAAGCAAATCTGAAAAGGGGACAACATTTCTACTCCTGTGTGGCACTTGTTTAAGACTGTAAAATTCTAAGTTGTACGTCACATAGATGAAGGAAAATGAAATACACCAGTGATGTAATAAGATAAGGCAACCTAAAAACTTTAACAAATTGCCCCATTGGTAGTCTGAGGACCCATCCCAGAAAACACAACATCGAGAGTAATTGACAGAGGAACATTACCAATTATTGGATCGCTGAGTCACATTTATTATACTGCCACACAACGCACCCCTGGCTCTGTCAGTGCATTCCAAACATCTTATTTAGCCAAAGGAGACTGTTCAAATCCAAAAGCCATTTATTTAGTGGCCAATACTCAGGAGTGTTTCCATGGAAGCCTCTGGCGCTGTTTCACCATGTGACACTTAACAGAAGATGACAAATAATTAACAGGAGTGTGTTTATATGTGTGGAGACAACAGCACTGACTGGTGTGCATGTCACTTTTTTTTTGCCATGAACCGTTGTTTTTTTTTGTTTTTTTTTTCTGGGAGCCATTTTCACACTTCCCTGTCAACCATTTCACACTGAATTGGGGCATGAGGGCTCTGAGTTCAGAAGTGGATGCAGTGCTCTTTATGCAGCTGAGGACTCTCTTATTAATGCAGTCTGAAGAGACATCTGAACGATTAAATCCACAGGACATTCCGACCTCGAAGAGGAGTCGGAGGTGAAAATTACAGAACATGCGCGGTAAAAAAAATCTGTCCAACTCAGTTTGCCCTTTTTCCAAAAAAAAATAAATCTCCTGATTCTTGTGCAAACTCCATCTCCACAGCCTTTGTTGTGGAAATGAGATGCAAGGATGGTCATTAGCGGATGATAATGAGGTGAAAGAGACAAACAACCTAAGCCCTGTTGGTTTTTCTAATATTAATAATTAATTTCTGATTAAGTGGCTAATTGGAGTTTAAAGGTCAATGTCAATGAGAATGCCATGGATCTTAGGAGACAGGAGGGAGATGGGGGAGGGGCAGAGGGAGACAGTCCATGAGACTGTTGACAGTAATCCCAGGTGCTCTCCTGTTACCCTGACAGCTCTCCCCCTTCCTGAGCCATCCTCCCCAGGCGACATTGCCTTTGTGTGCTGAGGACAGCAATTCAGCTACACCAGCACCTGGGCATCTGCCCTTTTGGCATTGAGAGTTAGCAAGTCCTCGAGATGGAGTGGCATATCAAAGCAAAATAGAGCAGAGGTGAAGAAAAAGGGAGCCGGGAGCATCTGTCATGTACATTTATGCTCCTTATTATCAAGTTGAGAACGGACCAGATCTGTAATTTGGTTTGTAACGTGAGCTCACAAGCACAGGCATGTAATGGGTACTGTACGTACACACTGGCATGCATGCTCTCCCGTGTGACATTGAGTAAGGAATTATGTGACTCCAGGCATTGATTCTTGTTTATTATGCTTCAGATTAATCTCGAACTCCATCCATGTCACAGCCGGAACTCATTTATTTCAAGAAGATGTTTGACGTAAAAACAATGGCTAATTCAGTCTCCAGAGTATGCAGGTTTAAAGATGCTTCCAAATGAAAGTTTCTGCTCCGGCTGCTGAGTGAAATTAAGACACTCAGTGGGGGAATGTGATGGAAAAGAAGGAACGGCAATCATCTTTCCATTTTCCAAGGCTCCCGCCGTTGGCTCTGCTGCTTCACTCACCTCCTGCTCCACAGCTTCTCGAGAGCTGGCCTCCTTGTCCCTCGCTTTAATGAGACAGGCTACTGTCACAGTCACATCTGAGCTTAGTGCTTGTAATATCTGCCGTGTCTGTGTTCTGGCAAACGTTATCTGAGCCCATACGTCTGTCACGGCTCAGACTGACTTCTAGGAACAATCGGGCCTCAGGTAATTGCTACAGCCTGTTAACATTAATTTTGCCCTGCGATGTTGAAGCACGCTGTGGCCTGTGATATTGCAACTGCAGACCCACTTAAAACGCAGTCACACTCTAACCTGTTGCTTGGTGATTTGGGTAATTGTAGGGTGCAATTGCAATTCTGTAAGCCTTGGGTGCAATCAGAAAAAAAACCCTACTGAAATAAAGTTAGCTTGGACTTTTCCTTACTTTCCTCTGAATGAAGAAGGGCTGTCAATTCAACTGTTCCTTGAAAGCATGATTTAACTCTGTTACATATTCCAAGAGTGAATCGATGAGATACAGGCTGGCACCAAATGTTGTCTGGTATAATTGCTAGAGGAGGACAAGAGGATTTACTCTGGAATCCAAAGGACAGTTGAAGAGAGGAATGGATGAGTATTATTTAAAAGGCAGGACTAAGACACAGATGAAGTAATTACAGAATATAGGCCAAGGTCTTTTCCACAATCACGCATCTTTTTATATGCAAATCCCTCACAATTGTCTTAGAATGGTCTTAAATTCAGTCATTTACAGCAGCAGAACCATGTTTTGACCTTATTAAGGCTCCTACAATGGGGGATAAGAATGGATTGGAATTACCAGTTTCAATTTAGCCTTTTTCCCACATCTGCCTAAGTCAGAGTCAAAAATGTCCCGTTGTATTCGCAGCCTACCTTCATCAAATTGAAATCTATTTCTGGCGCAGAAAGGACCTCTCTCACACTCTCTCCTTATGTATTTCAGTGCTCTGAATGGGAGTGAAGTCCTTGACATTTCTCTGTTTTCTTTCTCCAACAAGCATTGCTCTTCAGCACTGGCCCTCACTCATAGAAACCATTCGAGCCATTAGGACCTTGCATCATAAACACTGGGCATCAAACTCACAATAGAGGTGCAAGGTGCTGTTTTGTGTGCCAGAGATAAGCTTGTTAATTATTTCAGCACTTGCTAAAGAGTACAGAGCCCTCACAGGACTCAAATGACATGCTGAGGCGGATTGTGACACATGGTGCGCACGTTAAGACTGTTTAAAGTGTTTTGGCATCTCTGGCCTCCTTAACTGATGTTGCTGCACTTTTTTCTCTTTTTTTTCTTTTTTTTTAAAAGAGGTGTGGCTGGGGAGACCCTGCTTTAGGATACGAGGAGCAGAAGCGGCGGTGAGATGTAGTGAAACTGGTAGTTGGTTGTTTTACATTCCAATCACCTCAATCCCGCAGGGGCTGAGTTATGAAGTGCTTTCCTTTGCACGTTGCTCAGGTTAAAATCCAGGTGCCTGGTCTGTTTAAGATGAAACTGCTCGGGAAGCAAACTGCTCTCAGAACATTTTGTCATCTTGTTCCTGGCCATCATTTTGGAACAAAAATGGGACAGATGTGACAGCAGCATGGTCCAAAGGTGGAGTAAGGCCAGTTTGTATAAAAAGAAAGGCAGATATGGATTTTCTTCCTTTGACAGTGCAAGAGTAGTTTTTTTTTTGTTGTTGGGATTTTAATGGTGAGCAAAAGGGGAAAGCTCAGAGCTGTTTTTATTCCGAAGAGAGGTTTCCACCCATCTGCTGTGGTTGGCAAGGGACCTTGAAGAGAAAGCTGCATCCTGCCTTGCCTGCAGTCAAAAAAAAGAGAAAAGACGCAAAGGAAAAAAAAAACTGTCAGGCTAATAGATAGTCACTACTATGTATGCTGTGTCTCATAGCTGCTGCTCCCAGTCAAGGCCTCAATCACACACCACTCAATTCCCATGGGAGGCCGAACACAGAGATGCCACAGTCTGACAGTGAACACTGCCACGACTCTGCCCCAACACCCCAGTAAAAGATCACTGTCTAAACCATGTGTGCACCCCTGACAGCTCCAACTCTTACTAAAACTACAAGTCTCTCTATTCCCCAGATGGCCGGGAACAGCCTACAGTTTGCCCTCAGCAATCGCGCTAATATGTCCCCAGCCCCAATGTAGAGACCTGCCTGACGCGCAAGTGTTGTTTGGAAATGGAACGTAATCTAGAGGGTAAATATAGCAGATGTCATCCGCTGCCAGCTCTCCAGCGAAACAATAAACAGAACATGCTGGCGTAATATTGACTTGTTATATAGCTGAGCTGGGGTTACATAAGATTTATGAACTGCCATGGCGGTAACAATTCTATGTAAGGGGGGGATTGATAGCGTTTGGTGCTAAAACTCCTGTGGCTGGGACATTAACTCAGTAGATTTGTCCCTGTCTTCACAAGCACGGCCTTGTTAATTATTTAAAAGAGCAAAACAACAGCCGCGAAAAGACAGTGCTTGGTGTGTGGAACTCATTTACACATCTCTATTCCCAGAAGTGAGCTTGTGCGTTCAGGCCATAATAAGAGCTGGTCCTTCATCCCTATGTGTCTGAGTGCTAATTCACACCATTGTCAGCGTGTGTCCCCTCGTTCCTCAAAGACGAGGGCATCAAGGGAAAGCAAAGAGGTGGTGAGGAGAAGGTAACAAAAACAGTACTATTATTAAAGACTTTAGTTGCTCACTTCATAGACGCAGAAGGAGGCAGAAGACTTCATTACTGTAACAGAGAGGTACAGGGCCAAAGAGAGAGGGGGAGAGCACAAGGACAGGCATTAGGCTCTGTCAGGGCTCTAATGGAAGAAGCAGGTTTTTTGTGTCACGGCTGCTCTCTCCACTGATGGATGGGGAGGTTAACAGTTGCTGTGAGTTAGGTAGCCGAGTGCACAACATCCTCTGGAGCCACTTTTCAGAGAGAGCCCTCCTGTAGCTGCTGATCAGTCAGTCAACCTATCAGAGACTTTAACTTTTAACCTGGCTTCCCTTTATTGTGATAATAAACTGCTGCCCGGCCATGTTTTCCCAGTAGCGTGTTTTGACATGTTTTATGTGGCTATATTTGGCAGGCCACGTTGTTTACTCTGCTTACATCCCGTTATTATTTGCTTTACACTCTGGGGAATGTAAGACATTCTCTTTGAGAGACCACAAAGTATATCAAAGAGGAATAAGGTCTGCATGCATGCCAGTGGTATTAAACTGGATCCCTTTCCAAACACATTCGCAGACTGTGTTACAGAGGGAGAACCTGTGCCGCACTGGTCAAAGGGAAGTTAATAGATTTAATGACATTGTCAACAATGAAAAAAAATGCAAGGAGTTGTTGAAATGGAGAGCTGGTAAAGGGAGAAAGTGAAAAAAGGAGGAGGGAGGATGGGAGGGGAGGGTAAGGGAGATAATGTTGGCCGTAATGATGTTCTGAGGGAATATATGGGTGCCTGAGATAGCGTCATTGACATGAAAAGCCCATTGACCTCCAAGACTGATGTTGATTTCCATGGTCTAGTGCAGGTGAGGCTATTCTACTTTTTCAAGGAACAAAAAACATTTATTACGAGCATGTAGCTACAGTATATTCTGCATGCAAAGCCCCAGTTGAATCAGGAGATCAGCACACATTCATTCTCAGACAATACAAAACATGTAAACACGCTTGTTAACTGTGGTGCTGAGATAAAGGTGTAAAGCTCATATGAACACAGGATTGATGGAGATACAGGAAAGGGCTATATTTTCGGACATATTGTCTTGAAATGATCTTTTTTGTTATATTGTCTATTATAATATGCTCCAACTTAGAAGTGACTGATTGTTTTAGAGTAAAAACATTTATGGTTAGCCACCTCAGGAGACCCCATCTAATGTGTGTCAGTCTTACAAGCACTGTGCAGGCAGCCAGTCTACTGTATAGTCTTAAGATGTTAGACAGAGAATTTTAAAATGCTTAACAAATATAACACCCGAGGAAATGAAAAACAATCCATTTAATGGTTTCATTTAGTGGCTGAAAAAATAATTAGATTTTCAATTTCCAAATTATTTCTTTGCAAAAAGTACAAGACTGTGCTTGAAGCACGGTCATTTAGAGTAGTGATATCTGTTTCTAGCTGGGTAAAAGATAATAATTCCTTCAAGAAAGGGAAAGAAAATGATCATCAGCTAATGTGGAGAAGCTGAAAAGAAGATCAGATCAGTGCCCCCTCCCTTTCCCTAAAAGGAGAGCGTTTCAGCTAGCTGTGTTTATTTTCAAATTTCACACCTTGTGTATGATGTAAACATCATCCCTGTCCCAAAGTCTCCTCACAGTATAAGCTACATGATGTGGCAGTGAGAAGAAGGCGCGCCCACAGCCCAATCTGTCAGGGCCCCTCACAGCAGGCCCTGTCACACACACACACCGGTTTGCAACTGTCTGTTAGAATGCATACATTTAGTCAGTTTCTCATCTCTGCATGGAGTACCTCGGCTTATGAAACCATGCGATGATGGCACTATTATCCTGCTGATCGGAATAGCTCTTGGCGCTGTGTGGGAGCAGCTGGGGCGATCTGGTTGCAGGTGCACACAGACAAACTCACACGCACATACACACTCGCACGCATGCATAGACACTCTCCGTCTCTCTCTCTCTCTGTTGGAGATTCACACCATTGTTGTTACATTGGTGTATGTATGAGCCCTCTCCAGCTCTCTGCCTCCCACCTAGCAGGTGCAGGCACTTCTATAGAGCTAAAAAGCTTTCTCTCTCCATACACTACTCATCTACTCATCGTGGCCCACATAGTCCTCCTGAAGAATGTGATATTAAGATCACATATGTGAGAAACAAAACAGTTTGTACTATAAAGTTCTGTTTTGTTTCTGTTGACACCAAACTGTTGTGTTAAATAATGAGTTTTAACTGCAGAAGTGTAGAAGTACTTTGTGCTCTTGTTCATGCTTTGACTCACTTTGCTGTTGGTTTGCCGTTTTTATGTAGACCCAACAGCTGCGCTTTAACGTGTTTAAAGTTTTAATCTGTAATGTGTGTGGCACATTTAGACAGCACAATACAAAGGTCATCTTTAAGTGGAAAATGTGCTGACTGACTGACTGATAAGATGGCGAGTCGCATTAAGACGTTCCCTTGAGCGTTTTGCCATGTCACTGTGCTTTGTGTCACACCAGACAATGTGCATGTTTGCAGAAAACTTCTGTCAGAATGGATCCTTGATTATTGCGTGATCTAGCCTGGAAGGTGGAGCAGAGTTTGGTACTCTTCTTAAATAATAATTTCAAAATAAAAAAAATTCAAGTTGACACGGAAGAAGAAATTACAGACATGGCAGATGTCTAACTAAATGGATAGGCTTTTACAAAAGACAGCTCTGAAAACCATACAACACTAGCAAAGTAGGTCTGTGTGTTAGAGATTATGTAGAGTAAGAGTTATAGTGTACAGAGTTGGACTTCATGTCTTGAATATATGAATATTGGCACAAGTAGAAAGCAGTGTTACTTGGTTTAAAACAAGGAACACAGAAATCAAAAATGTTTTGCCTCTTTCAAGAGCAAATTTCTCTCTATCACTGATTTAAATCAATGCCAATATATCAAATGCTTAAATTAATGTGAGATCAAGTCTTACTGATTAGAAAAAGAGCTTAAAAATTCTAATTTGTCAGGCTAATTTAAACATCCTAGAAAATATTATTCAATACTAGAACTTTCTTTTAAATACAACAGTGTTTGCCACTGTTGGTATTACTAAATGATGGACTTCTTCCATCTCTGTTTGTGCAAATAAGTCTCCTGTCTGGAGAAGCAACAAGTATGCAACATCTGTCTGGGCTGGTGCTGACTCAGAGCCAGGTCTGCTCCCTCGGCCTGCAGTCAAACTCAGTACTGCTGTGTGCACTCCAGTTTTCTCCCTCCTCTTTTGGCTTATGATTAATAAGACATGTCTAAGAGGAACGCATGTGTGTGTTAGTGTTTGTGTTTAGTCTTACGCTGGGCAAAGAAAGCGCGGTTCCCCGAAGAGTGTGTCTGAACATAAAGGCCGTGACCTCTCCGCACCAGTCCGGTGACCCCGCAGCTCGGCATGCTCAAACCCTGGAGCCCAGTAAACACTCAGAGCTCCGGCTTTTCTTCAGTCACAACAATGAACGAGGCATTGTTGAAAGGAGATGGAATTGTGAACAATAAGCCAAGGTGTTTTCTGTCTGGTCCACCGCCGCTTGTTGAGGGACTGCGGGATGACTGGCCCTGTTTAATTTTGAATTCAGATTTTATAAGGACAGACTAAACAGGTTACAAAGGTCACAGAAAAAAATATTATCCCTGGCAGCATCTGCTATACAGACATCCTGCAGACAGACAGGGGGAATTCGTACACAAAGCCAACAGTTTGTTTCTACATACTGATGATATTATGGCCCAGTTTTAAGCGAGACAATACATAATAGATTTTGACATGATGCCTATATAACATTACCCAAATGAAATAATTAGACATAAGAAAAGCAGGACAACAGACATGCTAAGTGGAGGTATTTGAATTGCAACAGCGTCAACACAAACGATTAGATCTCACCGCAGCACTTCCTAGCTTTCAAGCCCCTCTGGCAGGGACAACTGTGTGTGCGACCTCAAAATGAATAATTAATGTAAATTGGAATTGTTAGCAAGAGTGGCAAAATCGCAAGGGCTCAGACTAATTGGCAATTTTTTTTTCCACACATACCTTGTTGCCAGTGGTGAGAAATTAAGAATAGTGGAACATAATGAGATGTGGTTTGGGCCAGGGTCGGGAGAAGTAGAACAACCAAATAAACAGATTCATTTGAGACTAAATTAATTAGAATTTAACTCCGCGCAAAAGGAAAGTATTATCTGAGAAACCGTACAGGTGCCTTGACAAATCGAAAAATCGAAGCACGATAATTGTACAAACTCTTGTTTGGTTTGGTACTTGAAATCTGTCCTCAGGTACAGGCAGAGCGCATTCTTGCCACTCACAATGAGTATTTAGATTACGTGTCTGTAACGTGAAATTCATAGCAAATTTTTAACATGGCAAGTTAATTTAAGAATCCCCTCCTTCTTAAGCAGAGCTGCACATGAAATGAAGACATCATGGTGAGGCAGACTGTTGCTAGAGAATATGTGAGTGAGCCAAGGTCAGAAATAACAAGTAGCACAGCGATTCTCTATGCTAGGAGACATCTCTATACACTAATGTATAGTGTAACCCTAGTGCAGTCATTCAGAAATGTCTCCAGACTTGGAAATTTTGCACAGAGAGTGTTGTTGGATTCTTTTCTTCCGTGTCATTTCCTTGGCTTCCTTGCTTGCTGCAGAATTTTTTCTCCTCTATTCATCCTGAATTATTAAAAAGTGTTGTGATTCCCAGTATGATTGTGAATCTGGGGCTGCAGCTCTCAACTGCGCAGTCACATTTGCTTGTTTTTCTCACTCCTCACAGTGTTCATCCTGTCTTTTCTCGTGCTTTCTCACTTGGTTCACAAGCCAGAGCATGATGCTGCATTCCTCACGCCCCCAAAATCTCACCTTGAAAGGGGCAAGAGGGGGATTTTAGATGATGAATACTCAAAAAGTCGTGTCTGCCCTCGTCTACAGGGCGAGTATTATTCATTTGGATCTGTATTCAGGTCAGGGTGCTTTTCACAGGGGAGGGAATGGGGAGGGAGGGATATTTTTCTTTCCCATCATGCACCAGCAGCAGGACCCAAATTGGCACAGAGGGTTGGGCAGTTTCTCCAGGGATAAGCATCCTGTCTCTTGCCTGACTCCCTCTAAGGGAAACCTGCCAGGGGCATCCATTCACCGCAGCACACATGCCCGTTGTCCTCTCAAACATAACCAAAGACCCAAGAGACCAACACATTCGTCCCCCCGCAGCTGCCACCACGCCACGACCTGCCACCACGGCCAACGACCCCACCTCCTCTGTTTTTCGCGCTCCTTCAGATTCCCATGGCTGCCAAGCTTGACGTGCCAATGGCTCTCTGGCACTGCAGAAACCACCGTGGCTGCCCTGAGAAAAGGTTATGAAAACAGCTGCTGGCAGATGAAAAATTCATGCAGTGTTACCATATATTTGAGTATCCCTGCCTCATCCTCTGCCCCCACCTCTCTTTTTCTTTCTCTCTCTGTCTCTCCCTCTCTCTCCTTTTCCTTCTCCCTTTCTGGATGATGCACAGATGACACACCAGTCAGTACAGCACATGGGTCCGGGGCTCTTTTGTCTCTGATCTGTGGGAGAATATTAATGTAGTGTGTGCTGTCTGAGATGGATCAAGCTATTCAGTAAAAAGAGAGGGATCTTTATCTGAGTCCACAAGCACTGGGTTGTAGGGATTTTAATGTGGCACTGGCTGGATGTACACTCTAATAGGCTAGCGCAGAAAACATGAGAGGGATCCTCAGAGAGCACGATGGAGGAAGGCATGGTATGATGGAGAGAAGAGAGAGGGCTGGATGGCTAAAGAAGCTCTCTCTATAGCTGAGAGGACTCCAAGCTACAGCTGAGCTACTGTGGTTGCAGCTGTTTTTTCTTTAAGAGTCCTGACGTGTTGAGTTACTTCCAGTGCACATGTATCTCTTCACAAATCTTTAGTGCTGACCATCTTGCCTCCAACCTGGTATGTCTTTATTTATTCATATTTTTGCTGTGCAGGCCCATGGCAGACTCGCAGCGAATTGGATTCTCACAACATAAATCTGCTCTGTAACTCGTATCTGGGCAGAACTTTCGGCTCAAACACATGTGCTTCAAAAGCTCTGTGATATTTAGTGACGCAACCATCGAAAACAAAATGATCAGAATAATTCTCACCAGCAACTTTACTTATGTTTAAAAGCCAGCACTCCATTGCAAAGTTCTGTATGTTTCACTATTCCACAAGTCTGAGATGTGTTATGATACCCCTTAGGCAGATGCTTGAAACACAATCATATGGTGCTCGAGTCTCGTTGCACATTCCTTGGAAAATATGACTTCTTTGAAAGCACAGAAAGTTCAGGATGACAACGTGATTCCTTGAATAAAATTTATTTTGCCAATGTGCTTTGTAGAAGTGTCTCCTTCCTCAGGGCACACAAGGCAGGAATGAACCAGACTCACAATGCTTATGCATGCTGTGGCCAGGTAACCTCAGTGAGACCAACACTCTCACCTCTGTGTGTGTAAGGAGACAGAGAACACAGATAGATTTACCAGATATGTAAGCATGGGCATTTGTCAGATCTAGTCAAATTAGCTAGTTTTAATCAAACTCAATTCAGCCTTATATCAGAATACATTTCCATGACATGGCTCGACAAAAGTCAGAGATATTTTGAAGTACAGTTGATCACAAATTGGAGAGGTTTAATTTTGATGTGATGGAGTTTTCTAATTTTGACTCAAAAGCCTGTGAAAGAAGGCAAGACGGTGTATTTAATAGTATTCAGTGAGCTGATGTTTTAGCAGTGACATTTGTGTTGTAATATGGGCTCCGTGCTGTACATGTGTCACACGTCATAAGAAATGCTATTATATCCACCCAGCAATTTAAAATTACTTTTGCAACAGTATTAAGTTGTGCAAGTGTTCGGTAATGGGAGGTATTTTACAAAAAACACAAAGGGGAATGTATTTTGCATTAAAGGCCACAAGGATTATGAATAGTAGTTTAATGAGGCAGTAGGTGGATGCCGTGGGGCTGTGCAGCCCAGAGTGACTCAGAGTGGAGTCCTTTATACCGATCAATGTATGGTAATGAGGGAGCAACAGAGGTTGTCCAAGAGAAGGATTGGAAAATGAATACAGGGTTACAGGTTGTTAAGGCAGCTACTGTAAGGAATTGGCAACATAATGATAACACTTTTGAATGAGCATTGAAAGACTCTGTGCAGCACCAAATGTATCCACCTGTGCTATTACTCATAATGCAGTCGAAGGGACTTGGCAACAGTATCTGATAAAGGACAGCATTTTGAGATGTATCCTGTCATTAAACACTTCCATCTTGCTCTGGGGATAGGCTGTGGCTTCACTGCTCTGAATGATAATCAACAGGCATCCCAGACACGGCCACGCGTTTACTGTAGTCTTTCAAAGCAATATTAGATTGCATCTATCCATGCTGGCTGCCAACAGCATGTTAATGTAAGTACAAGCTGCCTGCTTGAACCTAATCACAACCCGACAGGAGCAGAGAATATTGAGCTAGATCATCAGAGGACCAGTTAAATCAGAGCTCTGCAATGAAATCCAGAGGCCTCTCCTCCCCAGGGCATGCCTCCAGGCCTGGATACGTCCACAGTGAGGCAGTCTGTGATCAGCCTCGGTTCAGAGAACAGCACTGTACAGAGCCTATCATGTTCTGGTTGGAGTGGAGGTAATTTTAGATGGGTGTGGTATTAGGGTGGTGCAGAATAGAAAGTTAATGACAGAAACACAGAGACTGACCCTCAGTTTTCAGTGCTACAAAGTTTCTGTTTTATGCTCCTCCGTCAGATGATTTAAATACTGTTTGATCTTTCTTTTATCTCTCTCTGGTTATCATTCAAGCATTCTCTCCGCCTCACTGATCACCACTCTGGGCTCAACTTGGACTCCCTCTTCTCCATTTATCCCCCCTCCTGTCCTCCTTCCTTGTTTGTCTCCCACGCCATCACCTGCTGCGCTTTGCAGAGTGGAGAAAACACTTGTTTTGACAGCTATGATAACTGACTAAATGTCATATGTCTGGAAGAAAGGGATCTGCAGTGTAGTATTGGAATTCATTGCACTTGCTTTCTTCCTTCCTTTCCTTCCTCTCTGCTCTCTGTTTTTGTGTGTGTGAAATGACTAGGGTTAGGCTCTACACACTGTGATGTGTTGGCTAGCTGAATGTGTGTGTGTTTGTGTGTGTCTTTGTCCAATAATGTTTGCCTGTTTCTGTTTCTCAGACAGAGCGAATACATGAGCAATCATGTGCGTGTTGGAATTTGCACTTGTGTGTGTACATGGAGCTCAACTACAAATGGCATCTTGTTGAGAGAGATAAATGAGGTCCGTACACTTTAACTTCCGCCTGTGCCATTACTATTTTCCACTGTTTACTCACATGCAAATGTAAGCTTCCCCGCAAAATAAAGAAATAACTCAATCAAAAAGCACTCCATTGTGAGTGTCATAAACCCGGGCTTAATATGAGGATAATAGCCGTTTAAAATTCACACTCTTTGATGTCTCATGAGAGACAAGTTCAATAGGAAAGGCCAAATATAAAATATATTATTTCACATATGTAGAATGACAGGCACAATGCTTCCTGTTATTAAAACCACCGTCAGTTGTGTCAGTCATCAAGTATTCAGGAAGCGGTGGAGAAACACATCTGCTGACACTAATATAGAAGCTACATGTGATGCATGTTGGAAATCGCCTCATCCTTTTCAAATATTTAATTAATGTGTTCCAACAAACATCACTTACCTTTGAAGATGTGGTGTGATGGAAGGCATAACTTAGTTTTTTTACCTGGTGTCTGGTTTTCAGTACAGGCCCACTAGGCTGGAGGACATGGGAGAGAGGGTGGAGAGAGAGCTGCGCTATTAACTGGCATCTAAAAGACTTCCCTAATGTATACTTAATGGCATCCTAGTGGTCAGAGATGCAGGGAAATTTCATTCAGTACAGCACTAATTGCAGTGCCAAGTTTTGTTTTGATTCGCTGACAATGTGCTAATAATATTTGGTTATATTTTATGGCTATTAATCCAAGACCACATAATGATGTAGCATCCAGGGATCTTGTTGGAAATGAAAAACAAGTGGTCCTTGAAGAGAGTCTACCCCCCTCCCAACCCCGTATCCCATTCCCATCCCTTGCTCAAGCACAAACATGCACACATGCTTTTGATACTTGTTAGCATATTGTATTCATCATGTGTTACCTGGGGGCTTACTCGTAAACTTAGCAGCTACATACCTAACCCTAAAGGCCTCAGTATGTTTCAAACAAACTAGCTGGTGCAACATATATACGATACTGATAATACCTCTCTAGTAAGTCCTCTCAGTGTAAAATGTCCACCAGGTGTGTGCCCCCACAGTGATATATAAACAAAAACACACACACACCCCATCAATTCCAACTGACAGATTTACATGGTTTTATCCCTTCGAAAGTCTTTTAAACCTACCTTTTCCCTTGTTTGTGCACAGGCTTTAACAGGGTGTTGAGAACAATTCCAACAAGGTGACTTCACATTATCAGTGTGCAAAAACGCTTCTTATATTTTTGAATCTGGCAACGCCTGCTATTTTAACAATGTGCCTCTTCACTAAACAGATAAAAAGAGAGGTGTCGCAAAACAAGATGATGGGGAGAGTTTCTCTGGAGAGGTAAACCAAGCATAACCATCGTCTTCGGTGCAGCACTGGGGAGGGATATTAAAAACATTCAGCTCTGTCAGATGCGTTGGGACTATCTTAACAGCTCTGCAGCTCGATGTCACGGGGAGGAAACTTTCAGCTCTTTTTACTATTCAGTGGGTGTCAAAGTTGAATCAGCTTTTCTTTGACGTCCTTTGAAAAAAATGGTTGATTACAGCTCTTCGTTGTCTAGCTGAAGTCTGACCTAGCTCGTCATGATGCAATGTCAAATAACCTGGTGATATGATTACCAAAGTAATTCAGACATGGCTGCAAAATGGAGAAGGCAGAGAAAATATGTGCCACCAAAAACTGTGGATGGCCGTGCAGGATATGAGAGACTCTGATATCAAGTGACCCCATGTTGCAGCCTCCCCAGATGGACTGGTCAGTTGTCTGTGACTGTTGTGGGATATGTGAGATCAAGTGGCCCTTCACAGCCAATAATATGACACTGGAGGACCACACAAGAACCAAAGAAAGCTGTTTGATGAATGGAGGGCCAGCACTTGGATGTTACCATGACAACAACCATCATGTGCAGTTTCAGTTGCATGTCTTCAAGTCCTGTCATTTCATAGTTTAGTGTCTTCAGCATGATGTTATTAATGACATCTAGGCCAGTGAGTTTTGGCATCATGTTTTTGCCATAGCATTGCATTCTTCCCAGACGGCTGTTCTGCGAGAGCTGCTGAAGCAATGGTTTGGCCATAACATCAACCACCCGAGGATGTGACTGTAGATCATTGTATTATTTTACAATATTGAAGTTTACCTTTAGTTTTCATTATATGCTGTATTTTCTTCTCTTTTTGTGCAATATGCATTTCCCTTTGGCCGATACTGATACTTTATACTGCATGCAATATCCAAATTAACTTTTCCCCCACACCATAAGGGAAATAAGCAATATCCAACTATACTAATGTATAGTTAACTTGACCAGATGCCGGTATTATTTTCTTTATTTTGCCTTCATTTACTGGGTTATGATTCACAATTACTCTTTAAAGATGTATTTATATATTATATATTAATCATAAGAATCATTACAAATACGTTTACTCAAATTGAAAAGAGAGGTTGCCTAAGATAAAGCTTACTTGGTGTGTTTTTGTCCAACTTTATCTCTGTAGCACCGGAAAAGTACCATGCCTGATTGAGTTCTCTCCCCTCTAAAGCCCTGTCAGTGTTTGCACAAAAATATTCAAAGATTTGGAAGGTCTTTGGCGTCCTCCATGTCTTTGACAAGCATTTCCCTTTAGCAACGGCCAGTATTTTAAAAGATTCTTGTAAAAGGCCAAGTGTGTCAACAATATCAAAGCTCCTGTCTGCTAGGACAATGTCTCCGGATGCTAAGTCCAGCAATATATTTGTCAGTATCCCCTTCTCCACATGCTTTAGTTATGACGGAGACATCTCCCTCAGGAGTTTCACAGATCGACAACTGAGCAGCGCTGTGGTGCTTGTAATTCCACCAGGTCGTAGCCTGTGCAAGCAAACTACATTGTCTGTTGATAAATACTTTAACAGCCACTCTAAATTCATAGCTTGTCCTGAAGCACATGGGCATTGTCTCTCTTCACTGCTGACTTTCTGGCCATAAAACAAGGAAGCTGAAGTAGATGTCAATTAACAGGTCAAACATTCTGCGCACATACGATTCTTATAAATTAACTTTTATAAGTCACGAATAAATTGTTAAATGATAATCTAATCACTACCAAATTATTGTTGGAGAAATTACCCTTGTTATATTCACATTTAATCATGTTTAATCAGTGCTGATGGACAATTTGAGACACTCAGGGGGTTGCTGAAGTGCCCTTGTCCAACTGCGATTGTATATGAAATAACTAGCAAAATAAAAATCCCCCCCCAGCTGACATTGCTAGCCTCCACTGGTCTGGACTACCTGGTTGACCCTGACGAGGCACTCACTCAGTAGGATGTAAGGGACCAGATGGCATATGTGGTGGCCAGCTCCACGCCTGGCTATAACCCCACAGGAGGGAGAGTGTGGCGGCCACAAAGAACTAAGGAGGACGCCAGGAAGGAGAAATGGGTACAGTCTAACACTCAAGCATGTACAGATGACCCTCAAGAAGAAGGGTGGGGGGGCGGTGGATATCAAATGTGGCAGCTGCTCACAAACATGCAGGGATTTAAGAAAAAGAAAGGAAGAGTGGCAGTCAGCTGAGACAGAACAAGACAGAGGGTGTCTCCTAGTATTTGTCATATCTCTCTAAATTCTTATTTATTATTAAGCACAAACTCAGGGTCATCTCAATAAGAGGATAAAGATAGATACAATATAAAGTTACAAAAACAGGCCATGGCTATGTATTGGTTCTTAAAAAACACTTCATCATGATCTTGTATTATTGTCCTTGTGCTTACTGTAGCCAAACAACATCCCTCCTCCTCTGCTGCTTGTATTATATTTTGCAGTAGTTATAAAGTATAACAAAGGATATCTTTGACTAATGTTTGCTGAACTAGAGGTCAGTCCATGGTCCAAAATAAATAAGTAAAATCAAACCAAACTGAACACAGTCAATGATTTTTGAATATGTCTCGCCATCTTCATTGAAGCAAATGGGGACCTAATTTAAGTCCTCCCACACCTTTAATCCTGCTGTAACAGGATAGCTGTAGCCACTCTATAGTTCTTGCCCTCCTAAAGGTAGTTTTATTTTGAGATTCAATAAATATTTATAATTATCCCCGCACTGCGGACTGTGTGACAGCACAATTTGTTATTGATACTGAATGAGAAAGTAATGAGGAGGAGCTGAAACACGAAGCCACAAAGTGCTGTTGTTCTCTTGTCTAATCAGGCGTGCTTGTGTACCAATACACATCAAACGCTGCCTCTCACCCTTTTCCCTTTCATTCCCTGCGTCCTCTCCTTTCATCTTGACTCACCCTCTCCTTTTGCACCATGACAACACAGAAACAAAGAGAGCGACAACTGAGGAAGCCCTCAACCTAGGACTCTCCTACAGAGAGCATGAAGTTTCCGCTGATGTATAGTTACATCTGAGCCATTCAGTGCAGAAATATTGCCACTGCACATGAAAGAAGTGTGGGCGATAAGAGACCCACAACAGCTTGTGTGAAAAGGCCATGCCAGCGGGGGTGATACATTATGGCTCCATATCCTCTCCCCTCCCGGAGTTTGTGTGTATGTGTGTCTGTGGTTATGTGTTAGTCTGTGCATTTACGCGGCGTGCCAGTGTGAGTTGTAGAGGCTGAGGACTGGACATAGCTGCACAGGAGTGAAATAAACCAGTGATAGCAGCTTCAGTCTACTGTGGGGAAAGCATGGCCTCTTGTGACTCTGGGTTGACTAATAGGTTTTGAAGTATAAACAGGGTACGGTTGTGAGCCGTTATGAGTGGTGGGATGTCAGGGCACAGATTGTCGAGAGGAAAGAAAAGCAATCATGGCTGACATTAATAAGAAACGGCAGCAGTGCAGCAACAACAAAATAAACCCAGAACTGCAGTAAACATTGCATGATACACATATAATGAACACATGACTCCTGAAGTAAATGTTGGGTTTGCAGATGCAAAAAGAAAGTATGGAGGCACCCACAGAAACATCCATTTAAACAAGCTGAAGCTCTTTTTTTTTTTTTGTTCACTTCTCTTCATTTGTTTTTTTGTTTCTGACTTGCAGGATGCAATTTGCATCCATTACCAAAAGTGTTCGTTATAGCCAAGTTGTTTTTTGTTTCTCCTGCTTTATCTCACCCCTTCTCTGACCCTTGCACACCCTCTATTCAAGTGTCTTAGCAATATTCCACATTCCAAGGTATAATTCGCAACCCTTTGCAGAATCAGACGATATGACACAAGCTCAGACAGCTAAAAGGGTCTTATAATGGTGTGGCCTCTGCACAGTAATTTCCCCGCAATCACAGATAATCAGCCAGGTAGAGTACACATAAAAGCTAACTGTCATTGCTCTACTTGACCCAGAGCCCGGCATGACATCTTTACATATCTTCTCGTTTTTCCACATTCTTTAGAAATTTTACAGTCCAAAAAAATCTGGGCTGTACTGTGCTGACCCAGTAGCTGGTCTGAATGCTCACCGTCAACAACAAGTACTCAAAAGGAATGCTTCAATTATTGCTACGGTTATTCCTGTTATTTTCTCAGATCATTGCTATCTCTTTTTCATACATTTTCAGATTTCCTGTCTTCCAGGGAGCCATTGGACTGTTTTGAAAACCTTCTTTGGTGGTGCATTCGAGGATGCTCAGTCATTAGATATTTTTTCTTGAGCCGCTTTTGAAATTCAAAATAATTCACATTAGCCTTTTCACAACGTC
Organism: Scortum barcoo; assembly: GCA_023238725.1. Lineage (NCBI taxonomy): Eukaryota > Metazoa > Chordata > Actinopteri > Centrarchiformes > Terapontidae > Scortum > Scortum barcoo. Next base: position 9,108,019 of record CM041552.1, on the reverse strand, counting down.
CGTGTTTGCTTACCTTTTGTCCACTGAGATTGTTTTTTCACCAGCACAGCTCGTGAATATGATGCTTTATGAAAGACTACTCTGAAATGTCTAAAGTAGAGGTTTTTTGAATGCACCGTCAAAGCAAATTTCAAAATGGCCCCTGCTCGCCCCTATAGCCACATAACAATCATAGATCTACCAAAAAACTTTCAGTGGAAGGGAAATCAATCTAAAAACTTGGTATGCAATTCTGTGGTTAATAGGCCAAAAAAAAGAGAAAAAAAAAAAGTCAACCACTTTTATTGTCCTTCGAGTCCTAATTAGGGAATCAGAGCAGGTTAGTTAGGAATCCCTCAATTTGGTCAAAGTGTTGTTCATCTGGAAAAAAAACAACAATTAATACACAGCGAAGAGTTATGACAGTAACAGACAGACGTAACGATCACCAACCAAACAGAACAAAAGGCAACAGATGGAGCCAAATTCTGCCGCTGTCGTGTAAGTCATTAATAACACTTTAACAAATATTTGTGACACTGATTAATGGCAGTAGAGCTGAAACTGTTGTCATGTAGCCAGTGGTTTGGCTGAGACATAGAAGCTAGCCGCTACACACGTCTGAGCCGAGACACTAACACAGATACATGTGCGCACATACACACACGCACAAAGACACAAACTTTCTGTGTATCGCAATCAGAGACTTGAATCAGTTTACAGGATCATTTTCCTGCTATCTTATCATGATAGATATGGCATTCAGTAATGCCTCAAGCTGTGCAATACTGTGATTGCAATCTCAGATAGACGGCCCTTTATTCCCCAGTTGTTCTCATCTTTTTTTCAGAGATACACTCTTTTTGCAGGATTTGTCGTTGTACTCTTCCGGCCACATATCCCTCATGACACTAAGTGGAAGAAAAATGGACCCCTTGCCCTCTTCCTTGTCCCTCACACTCAAGCTCCTTGGCAGCCACTTATTTGCGTTTTTATTTATTTATTTATTTTTATCGGAGATGGGAAAAGAAAACCAATTAATTTCAAAGCAAGAAATACAGGCTCTCACCATTCTTGATCTGTGTCCAAGTGATTGAATGAGCCTCTGACCCAGCTGAGCTGACCTCAAGACACGGTCTCTCCCGACTGCTCCTTCATAACCATACTCGCTCCCATGCTCTTTACTCTCCAAATGGCTTCTCCATTGTAAGCAAACGGCAGCTAAGGATAAAAATATTGTGTCTGTCTCCTTGAGATAAAGGCCTAATGAAGTAAACATTCCCCACACTAGAAACAAACGCACAAAAGTGCAGAAAAAAAATAATATATGCGTTGATGCCAATTAGTTCTTAGTTTAGAATATTAAGCCTGTTTTCCTCTTGAAGGGTTATAATGTAGGAATGCTTCACATTTATTCTCTCTTAATGCTCTTTATGAGTATTATATAACTGAAAAACAGACAAATCTAAGCTTGTAGCTTGAATTTTAAGCAAAAGCAACGTGCGCTGTTGCTGTCAGTGAATCACAATGTCCAGAGGGAATGCCTGGATTTTAAACCCCATTGTGCACATTGTTAAACCCACACAGGTTCGTTAAAATGGGAGTGCTATGGTAAAGACTGCCTTTAGGGGTTGAGGGTGTGGGATGAGGCTCAGCTCTTTGTAACAGTGGGAGCTGTGGTGTGTAGACTGTCGATGGCTGACTGCACTGCAACAGGCTTCCATGTCTGTGCATTAGCAATAGAATCATGTGGTGCAAGATTTTCTTTTCTTTTCTCTCCCTCTGTTACTTTCTTTGTCTCTCTTTCTTTGTGTCTTTTTCCTCTTCTTACGTCGCTATACTATTAATAGAGGATTGAGCCTTGAGGGGACGTAAACTGGGGAGCGGTGGACTGGAAAGACCGACAGCATGTAAGAGTGGAAGCGATGTAGATTGGGGAGACCGGAGCAGAGGCAGAAATGAAGGAGGGGTTGATGAAGTGAGGATGGAGAAAAAGGGGGCAGAGAGCTGGAACGATGAGGCGAGGAGGAATAGCTGAGCAGTGCAGAAGACATGGAGCTGAAAAAACAATGTTGTGAAGAGGAAACAAAAGAGACATAAATAAAGTGAAGTTAAACAGTGTTGCACCGAGAAAAGAAAAACAGCAGCAAAAGAGGGAGAGTGAGAGAAAGAGAAAGAAGACTTGTGAACTCACCTCTAAATCCATTTTCGGAGGTAAGCTGGCAAGCAAGAGGGCAAAAACATTGAATTCAGGTGGGAACTAAGGTAGGTCAAGACAGACCAAGACCAAGCCAGAGTCTCCAATGACATCCTGAAACTCCAACCATCACCTTTATAAAGTAGTAGTAGCAGTAGTAGTCATAGTATATTTAAGGCACAGTTTTAGACATAAAAGAAAGTTAAGAGAGGTTATGTTTCCATTAAGATTTTGCACAAGAAAATGGCTGAAAATATTGCTAAATAAAAAGTGAATTAGTTTATATCAGCTCCAAATGCAAATATATTCAACAGGATGTGACAAGATTACATAATTAGTCCAGACTTGCCCCACTTTCTTATTTTCATGGTTTTCTGGTAGGGTGCAAACATGTTATATGCAATTATAAGTGTTATAAATGCTTGGTTTACAATTATACAATTATAGTTTTAGTATTTGCCATATTATTTTTTTGTGCTTTTTTTAAAAAATTTGCACAAAACCAGGTGGATGGAAACATACCTGTAGATGTCATTATAATCTATTTGGGAGTTGTCAAGCTTTTACATTTTCAGTTGTGATTATACAGCCATCAGTGCTGTAGGTCCATTTTCCAAATGAACAGATTTAAGCACATCAGCAGGGGTTTTTTTCTAAGCTCCTCCATTGCTCAATTTCATGGCATTCGAACACTTGGGTCTGCAGGTAATTGAAAATAGCCTGTTGTTTGACAAGCTATAAAACTATTCACAGTCATTACCCAACCAATGAAAAGCATGTTTTCCCAATTAGGCTGCTGATAATAAAGTCACCTGGCTGGAAGCTCAGATTTCTCTGTGGTGCAGAGGAAGGCAGGCATGCCACATGTGAAGACAGTGATTGTAATGTGACCTTTGAGACCTTGCTTCCCTCCAGGGACACAGCCCCCACTGAGCCTTAATTATAACCACACGTGGCCCTCAAATGTAGCCACATCCGATTCTAGATTAAACCACTTTCACGAACTCAACTGAAATGAGAGATTTCTGTGAAAATGAACCGGGTTTAAGCCATCACTTGAAATGTTACCGCCTGAAAACCACAATGGATGTGCGGATTGAAGTGGTGATTGTAGACCTGATAGGATGCTTACTCTACCTGCCACAGTGGCTTAACTAATTACTGACTAAATGCAGGATGGATCATAGCAGGATAACCTGCAGAGCCGCAGAAAGAGCCTGTGGGTATATGAGAGAAAGGGAGGTGGAAGAGGTTGTTGTCCCATTTTCTCTGTTAGAAAACGCCGGCATCTGTGGGCGCATCTGTGGCCAGTTAGCAGTGTTGTTGTTCTCATCAGAGTGGGTCACCACAGGGACAGTTTAGTGCGCCTCCCTGAGCCTTTTCTACCTTGTTGAACCTTTTCTCTCAAAAGTTGTCCTCCATGCAAGCTTTTCGATGGATGGCTTCCTCCATCTTCCGCCCTTTATCCCACAACAGTGCGACGTGACTCAGCTGTGACACAGTCGGATCAGTTGAAGAGATCCTGTGCTGAATAAAACAAGACAGAGAACATCAGCATGTGATGGGGTACAAATTGCTTTACCACCAAGATCTTTGCTCTGTTACAGGTGCAGCGTTAGAAACATGCACTGCACCTTGAGGTTATTGTGAGCTGTAATTCACCCCAGCACTTGATTTCCCTTGATAATAGCAGCAGCTCATGTCGGGCCGTTGGGATTTGTTATTTGCTCTTAAATGGTGGCAGCAGAAGAGATAATATATTCCTGCAATACAAAGTGTTTCTCTCCTCTGCTGTCAGGCTTTAGCTGCTTATCTTTTAAATGACCTTGAAAGGCTTTGACCCACATGGATCCACTTAGAAATACATATGAGGTGAAACACGGACTTATTTTATATGTAATGCCAAACATTAAATGTAAAAGATTTTGTATGTAGAGACCGTAAAGACCATTTATAACTGTTAAGAAAAGCAAGCACTCTCACCAAAACTTGGCCCACTGAAGCACATGTGGATATAGTGGAAATAGCTACATGCCTAGTTACAATGTTTAAGCCTAATTTAAATTCCTGACAATGACCTGCTGGCATGGCTGCCAACTTAACCAATCAAATTAGGAATTGGAGCTTCAGAGTCTTTTGGCCTCCCTCAACCTGTGATTTCTTTTTGTGGCTTAAGCTTGGTTGTCCTTCAGACTTTAAACATAATGCTACATAGTTTGCAGTTTTTGAATCATGAAGGGTTTTTATTTATTTAGTTTTTACATCTTGTGCCTCCCTTAACCCAAACTACCGCTCACATCCACGTTCTCTAAATCCTGTTTTACAGGGAAAACGAAAAGTATTACAATTTACCCAAGTAAAAAAAAAAAAAAAAAAGCAGTTTCAATATGCTCCCAAACCTCTGACATTTGAAGCAGCATTAAAAATCTTTAGTGCCCTTTATTAGTGAGCTGCAGTAATTTCCCAAATCGGCAGAAGGTCTCCTCTTGCAAAACTCTCCGGTGTAGTGTTCAACCCTTTCCTCAGCAGTCTCACTCCCCTTTCTAGTTGAGTTAAGGAACGAGAGAGCTAGGTAGTTAAATGAGAGATGAAATACAAAAGATTAAGAATGAAGTTCAGGAACGTCACGTGCACATCTTGCACACTGAAAGGTCTTGCATTGCTCGTTGCTCAGTTGTCACTGCCTTTCACTGAGCACCAGTTAATAATGCAGACGAGCCAGGGAAGTTAAATTGATCACTTGGCCTCACCCTAGATACATTCTTGATTATTCTGTGCTGCAGGGCAGGTAAATACTGAAGAAAAAAAACAAAAAAACAAAAGAGATTATGACAGGAAGTGTTGCCCAGTAAGGCCGAGAATACATTAAATTAATGGTTTACAATGCAGACTGTGTTGCTGTGGGTGTGTTTTGGTGCAGGCTTCCAATCTGTCTTCTCAGTGTATATGAAAAACTAATGAAATACTACACTAAAATGGCCTGCCCTTTCTAATTTGAAAAAAAAAACAAACAAAAAAAAACAAACAAAAAAAAAAAACAACGATGCAGAGGATGCTGATTGAAGGAGGGAGGGAGCGCAGTGCAGAGCAAGGAGAGCAAGGAGAGCAAGAGATGATCCCTATTGAAGCAAGATTTTCACTCCATGAAACAAAGACAACAATAACAAAAAAAAGCCAGCAAAGCGAGTGAAATAGAAAAATCACTTCTCACGCTAACGCACGCACGGTTAATTAATCTCCTTTTGGGTTACAAATGGTTAGCCTGCTCCTGCATTAACCTCCGTCAGGGTTGACACTGTGCTAATCTCTTCTTCTCTCTGACATTCACGCCGCCGAGGCTGAATATAGGACGCCCGGCTTGGAGTCGGGCAGAGATTGAAGAGAAGGGCCCATCCTCAGCCCTTTACTCCTTTACCCTTGTGCCATTGCCTCTTTACTGACAGAGTAATTGAACGGCTGAGACTGTCTCATCTGCGCTGGGAGAGCAAGTAGAGAGGAGCTGTTGGCAGACCCCAGTGCACTGACCTAAATGCTAGGTAGCAGCATACTAAGCAGTCCGGTCCCGGTAAGCAGTGAATGTCCAAAGGTTTGTGCAGAGAGAGTGCAAAGCATTTCATTTTCGCCTCTCCGCCATTCACACAAATCCGACTGCTGCACTGTCTGTGTCCTTTCACCGCAAAGAGCCATTGTACTGACAGTGCAGACATTAGCCGCCGCTCGTGAGCAACATACGCACCAACTATGTGTGTGTGTTGGGTTTGAGTGACAGCTCAGCCTCAGACTGATCTCAAAGCTTCCCAGGACCTTCAGTTCTTTCTGTTATTTGTCCTCAATACCCCTCTGCTTATCTCTATATGTGTACGACTTGGAGTCGTACAGTAACACCTCAGATAAACAACTTCTGTAAACACATTTTCACCTTAATTCACACCTCCCAGATTGAATTTGCCTGTTCATTCCCTTGTTTTTGCACTGACTTTATTTGGAACTGACTCCCTCTGAAATTTCCCTCATACTCAGCCTGAACACACCTTCATATAAACCAAAAAGTAGCTACAGTATGTACACCACTTGATGTAAATTATGCTACAATTCAGGAACCTTCTGAAATTTCTGCCCAGTGATTCTCATAGCGTGATTCTGCAGTTTAACTGTGATCATTTGTGTCATCCTGATATTGCTTCATGCTGCATTTGTTGAAACACGATTTACCAGACTGAAGATTTTAAGGGATGTAGACATGGTACACATGATTAAAATTCATTGAGGCATGTCTTACAGAATTTAACTGACTCATGGCTTTTATTTTCAACTTGGTAACCTTTACCTTACCTTTGCATGTAGGGAAGGGAAGCAGTAAGCGTTGCTTTGAGAAGGTGCTAGTTGCTGGAGCTTGTGGAGCTGGATGAAAGCTAAAAGATTAACTGTGTGAGTGTGTTGAAAAGGGTTTCTTGTCTTTATACCTGCTCTTAGGGAAGATCTATCCATTCAGAAACTCCTGTGGGACATTCAACATGGCAAAAGTGCGTCAGGACTCACTCTGCAAAATCCATTTTCCTTTAAAGAAGAGAGCGGTGAGGTCTATGCATGTCAATACGACAATGTGTGCAGAAAGAGGAGGGAAAGGGGAGAGAGCTAGGCACGTCATTGGATTATGGTAAGACGGAAAGGTAGTGAGGGGTAACAGGGAGGGGGGGGGGCTTCAGTGAGCGAGAGCCCTTTCATCTCTTTCTGACGTCTTCAAATACAATGAGCCTCACCCACTGCACTCTGTGTCATTAACACACTGCACACGCACGAGCACTAAGCCAAACATCTAAAGCACACACACAGGGCAGACACACATGTATCTCCACTGACATGTGAGGTACCTTAACAAACATGCCAACTGTGTAGATAAATGTCAATGAGGACACTTTTAATAACCTAGAAGGTATTCGCACCATTGCTCCCTTCCCACAAGTGCGTGTTCATACACGTGCAGAAGATGAGTGTATTTACAAGCCGTGAAGAGGCACCATATTGTATACATGTCTCTCTTCCTGTCTCCGTCACTCCATTGCCAACTACACTGATGGGAGAGTACATCAAAGGAGGAAATGTTTTGAAGCAAACACAGGATGTGGGCGGGACGCAACTCAAAACCCTGCTTGAGGATGATTTGACAGACAGAAAAATAATTTTTATCATTGTTATATTGTCATTTTCATTATTTTCTTTTGCACTAAAACAACACAATATCAGGTCCTTGGCTTTCTTGACACAGACAGTTGTTAAAGCTGATGCAGTCATGCACTGCACTAATTAGACACAGCCTTACACCTCTAAGTCACTGCTGGTCTGCCAGAGCCAAACTGTGATGGGCTTTGGCTTAAATGTGGGATGAAACAGTAAATCAATTTTAAAGCAGCAATAACTGATTTAGGAATTAAACCAGCTTCAGGATTCATTTACGAGTCCAATTATTGGAATGGCTCTGTCAGAATTAGATTTACCTGCAATCAACCGTGAGTGTTTCAGCTAATTGTCATGTACCCTCATCAGAAAGTGACAGAATCACACGTGGCTCTGTGAGACAGCTCTGCTGCACAATGACCAATTAGAGCCTGACGAACTAATATATGGAAGGAAATATGTTGTATCTTATATAAATATAACAATCTAAAGAAGTGCTGCTACTTCTATTTAGTTAATTACTGTACTACATCTGCGTTAAATAATGCAAATGTATCAGTGCATAGTGCATGTTAAGAGCTCACTGTATTTCTCAACATTCAAGTGAAATGGTTTACGGACCACTTTTTTTTTCTAGTGGCTGCATATGTGTATGTAACATTTTATTTTGTGTTTATCTGCACTGGAGGCTCCTTGCAGTTAGCAATGCTCTATGCTTGTTATTGTGAGCCAAACCTCTTCTAGCTATGTATCTCTCTCTCATTTTCTTTCTCTCTCTCTCTCTCTCTCTCTCTCTCCCCCCCCCTCACTGTCTCTCTCCACTGCTGAGAATCTGCAGATGAAAATGCTGCAGGGCACAGGGTTGGTATGTGTTTGTGTGTCCATATGTTTTGGCTGTGTTCATGTATCTCTTGAGGGGGTGTTTTACTGGATTTGACAGACAGAGAGGAGGTGGTGGCATAACGGACAGGGACAGGGTGAGTGTGTGACAGAAAAGTTTGGATCTTAAAAAGAGCAAACACAGCATTTGTCGACATAAACCTCAGTTTGCTTATAAGGACTTTTTCTTGCAGTAATAATAAAGCAGATAATTACACCACAGGCGGATGACTGATTGTGAAGGGATTTTTTTCTGTACTCCTGATCACGAGCAAAGTATTCAACACAAGCACACACAAAGGTATTGTTTTAATTTTCATGCATATTTACACCCAAAGCCTTTTATTTCCACTGCCAACTGTGCCTATATGGCACAGTTGGCCATATGATGGATTATATGATCAATATGATGGATTTTGATAAACTCATTAAAAATGCCATACCTGTAATATATGAGTCAAGCTATGTTCCTTTCTTTTGTGATAAATGTAAAATTACATTATAAGTAATTAGTGAGAAATATTTGAATGCATGTAGCCATACAGAAGTTACACAAAGGACATTTATATTTTTATATATATATATATATATATATATATATACACACCTACATATATAGGTATATAGTTCTTTGCCCTGACATTAAAATTATTGTATTTTCATTTCTCTGATCATGCATTTAAATATAATCATAGAGCTGAGGTAACAAGGCAGATTTGCCATTCAGAAAAAACAAAGAATGACCTTCTATATCAACTCCCTTCTATAGCTTAAAGAGGACCATCCCATCTTTTCTTTTAACCTGCAATGATGGGTTAAGAATTTATTCTATTTATTTTTTTGCACTGTGATGAAAAAAAGTCAATATGCTTTAAAGTGGGAGGACAGACAGGCATAATATCGTCACAATCAATGATAGTAAATTGTATGGCCCTGTGACTAGCAGAATAAAACACAATTCTACAAAAATTTGCTTCTGACCTTCAATTTTCTATTTAAAACTATGTGAACTATGTGAAGTCCTACAGAGGTTTACATTATTTGTAGACCTCAGTTAAAGCTTACGTTTGCATTCGAGGCAGTCATTGACCGGGTGCTTTCTCAAGTGAGTTGTATAAGAGCCTCCCCAGCTGCACCGAGGTGGGCCCAGGGCTGCTGGTCACACGCCAGCTCTTAGCCCTGTCAGTTGGCCGTGTGACTGGTGTGTGTGAGTTGGGGGTAACAAGGTGACAGCGATGGTACCTGAGTGAGCAATGAGCAGTGAGGTGCATTCACGCCATCTGTAGTGAATACCGTGTTACCGAGGTCAAACGCAGAGAGGGATGCAAACCACGGGGCTGCTTTTATTTCTTTGGCCTAAGTGACCTGCAGAATCTCCTCTCATGTAACTCCCCGCACCCCATCGAGGGCAGGACCATTTGTCCATGTGATCTTGCATCTTATCGGCATCTCTGGATCCATGGAGACTAACTAAATTCAACCTCTCAAAACGGACTCAGAGAGAGTCTCGGCTTACATAAAAGGGCCCACGGCTTATTTAGACCAGGAAGTGCTGAAAAAAAAGCATAAGGTAGTGTTTCCTCCTTTCCCGGATAGAAAATGAACCGTGGTATTGTTTTTTTTTTAGCTAGAAACTCGTAGATTTCAAACAAATGAATATGGAATAAAAAATATTTTGTCCACAGTCCATAATGCTGACACGACATGATACGCAGACGCATACACAGACACAGGCGCAAGACAAGATGTTGATAAATGACTGTGATAACCAAGATCCATTAATTCTCCAATTTCACTGTCATTGTAATCAATGCTGAGCAAGTTTTCTCCAGCTCTATTCCAGTGTAATAATCTCAGATATCTGTAATTGCTGATGGTAATGAACATTGATGTTTGGGATCAGAAGGTTCACTGTGTATAGTGCGAGGGATTTGATATTTAGCTGAAGCAGTGGTAAATAACAAGGCTGCTGTTGATGTTTCAGAGAGAGGAAGAGGGAGAGAGTTAGCAGGAGACGAGAGAAAGATGGCAATTCTCTCTTCTACGGGAATGCCAGGAGGTTAGCAAGATGGGGCAGGTGCTGAAGATAGGGTGCCACCATCAAAGCGGAGATCTGTGACTGCTGTTGTCACAAACAGGGTATCAAAACCTTTCATCTGTCCGTGCCCATGCGTGATCTTCCCCCATAAGTCCTGCCCATGCTAAGTCTATTTGCTGTGCAACCTCATCAGTACCAGCCATGTCAGACAAGGGGGACTTCAAAAGGCAGAAACGCAAATGCAGTTTTATCTGCCTCCAAAAGCCCACCACCGCTTCCGCATTTGTCCCTGTGACCCCGAGATGGATGGATGATGGAACACCTTGTATCTTTCAGCTGATACATTTGTTCAGTAAATCTGAACAGAGGAAACAAATAGCACACAATGCGGCATAACAATAGAAATAATGATAGCTCCAGGTCAACTCTTGTGCCCGTGCACCTTTAGTGTTGCATCAGCCACTGGCAAAACAAAAGCCTTGTCTGGATCTAATGGGAAATTCGGGTTGTTTGCAAATTTCAAACCTTAGTCTGTGTGGCTGAGTGTGTGACATATATTTCCCATTACCACTTTGAATCCTGTAATTACTTTCTGGGCCTTCTGAGAGGCTGGCACAGAAGTGTGTGGTGGCAGCCCAAGCAGCCCCACTCAAGTACACTTTCACTCCTGTCTGCCCCTGTTGGCACACAACATTGTTCAAATCCCGCAGAGAAGTACAGTATCTTAGTGCTCCATGATTGTCAGTCTCAAGTAGCCAGAACCCTGTCTGGTAAAGCTCAGAGGTCTGGGAGAAAATCTCACAACACAATGTGATGGTGAGACCTTAGGAAATCCTTAGACAGCTATTTGATTGGCTGTGAGTTTGAAATGCCTCGGGAAGCAGCACTTGGAGTTGGGCACAAACAGGTTCCCTGCTGGTTATGATCATTGGTTATAACTGAAACATCCCACTGTGTCTACGCTATTTTAACCACCTCATGCTTGAATTTTAAATGACCAGAGCTTGGCAACACAGAGACTAATCTATCCAAGATTACATGATAGCAGTCTACAATTTACCCTGCTACTACAAATCCATTCATTATGAACCACTCTACTGTATGTTATAGCATGTACACTGTTATTTCCTTCCTGGTATGATGAACACTTTTGCTGCTGTTTATTTTGAGAAGACATATACAGCATTAAGCTCCTTTCAACACGGCAACACATTCCCCCACCCTCTTCATTACTTTCCTAATTGTAAATGGACTGCATTAGGTAGTGCTTTTCTACTTTAATGGACACAGTTACAGTTGGCCTCACACAGCAGTGTTGACGGAGTTGCCATGCAAGGTGCTTCGGGCCCAGTGTCTCGCTCAAGGACTCTCCAACGTGTGGATGGAAAGGAGCCGAGGGTCGAGCCGCCAAGTGGACAACCGGCCCTATCTCCTGAGCCGCAGGCGCCCTTAATGATGATATATCAATGTTAGCACCCCTAATAAGCACAGGTAAACCATGCCCATCAGTGGTCTGTTTCCAACAGGTCAGAGCCAAGGGGCCCCACCATCCTGCCTTGGACTCCATATGGTCAGGTTTGGAGTCTGGTTTGTCCTGGAGGGGGGTAAACGGAGCGGAACTGACCCCAAAATGGACTCATCATAGGTGTGATGGCAACAGATGAGGGAGTTTAATCCACATGGCCTCTTTTTGCTCATTAAACCGGCCTGCACCTGTGTTCCTGCTGCACAGCACATCTGCCAGCCACATCCCGGCTCCTCCTTTACGTTTCCCTCTGCAGCCATGTCATGGGGTGATGCGCTGTAATTCATGAATGTCAACACACATATATATTTCACTTTTAATCCTCTCCATCAGACCTGAGGTGCGCCAATCCCTCACGAGCATCTGTTCATGTGTGTAGTGCTGGCTGTGTGGTATACAATATTGTGTATGTGCTGCAGTCCTAAAGGTTAGACTCATCTGATGTGCACACTTCCTTATCACACCCAGTCTCAGACTCTTTCATGTAAAGATTTTTTCTCATTTTTATTTCTGTGATGTATATGTACTGCCACATCCACTATACAAATGTATAAATGTGACGCAATATAGTACAATACCTGCACATAAAGCATACAAGTTTAACAGGGGGCATTCGCTTGAATACTGGCTTCACAGGTGATGCTGTGATAAATGCGGTCATGGTTTTGGAATCCATAATTGCTGTAATTTCACCTGGCCAGCTCTGATATTGTCTCTCTTTATGTTTAAAGTGTCTGATCTGGTGTATGAACTCACACAGGTAAACTGTGTGACCCATCACGGCCATTTGTTTGGAGCATGCTGTGATTAACCGGTCTGTGCTTCCCAGTCACAGCTGCAGCTGCAGCCGAGACAATTTTTACTTCACAGGCAAGTTGTAACCACATTTTCTATTTAGGGACAAATCCTTTTTATTTGGTGGCATGCTGTGAAGGAATGATTACTTAGAGTTGTTTTATTTATATTTAGCTTGGAGAAAATGTACTGACTTAATATGGAGAAGCATATAGATTTATACAGTTGTAGTAAGTTTATGTTATTCTGAGGGAAACGTTAAAGTGATCACAGTCATTTTTTGTATCTTAGTCTCTTTGAGGAAGTTATTTCAGCAGTGACTGTGCAGCTGTACTTCAACATATCTGTCACACATACCATATCTCTACAAGGAATACGTTGAATATAAGGTACGGTGTTGAATAAATCAGCACTACACCTATTATACAGTTTTCTATGTCCCTGTGTATTGATGTACGAACTGAACTGAACTGAGAATATATCTTAAAAGAATATTTAATATAATTCAATCAGCCATTATAGTTTGAAAGCTGTTTAGTGTGGCCCAGCCCGCTCCCAGCCACTCATCTTCCTGTTTCTCTGAACTCGGCCCTTCTACTCCAGGAAGAAAGCCATGCCGAGCTTCAGAGCTTAAATTAAATGCATGTCCAATATGTTTTTCAAGGAATGGTACAGCAGTAGCCCAATAAGCTATTCACATTAACTTCTGCCTCGCGTGTATCAAAGAGAGTGCTGTCTGCAGCAGCCATGTCCTTGTTGAGCACTAAAGAGGTGTTTTTTTACTCTTCTTTTTTCCTCAGCAGTGCACTTGTTCAACCACACTGACTGTATTCAAACCAGCCTAGACTCATCTGCTCTGAGCACTGCCGATTTACTGGCACTGGACAACAGAGGACACACAAATTCTTCACTCATTTTGTATTTGTTTTCATGTTTCATTGTTAAATGTCACAGTTTGCGCTAGTGAAATATCTCTCTGTCAGCAGTGGCCTGTTTTCCAACTGTTTGCATGTTTTCCACCTGGTGTGCAGAGAGAGCCTGTCTTTAGTCTGTATTTGTGTTGAGCTCACTGGCATTTGTCATACATCCCTCTGTGTTTGGGTGCACAGGACAGGGCTTTGCCGAATCATACATTATCAACAGAAGGAAAAACAGCAATCCGCGGTCCAATTGCTGCAATCATATCAAGAGGAGCTAATTTTCCTTTTCTCCCTTTTTTCCATGGGGCTTTGTAGTTGATGTCGGAGCTGCATGAAGGAAGCCAGACATGATGGTGAGCCTCACCAAGGGCACCAAACAATACACCGTCTGCGTTCTTCTTTTCTCTCTTTCACGTGGGCAGAGGAAGGGTGATACTAATAAGATGTGAAAAATTCTACATGAAGATGCCGGCTGTAGTTTGTCCTATTAAAAATGTGCATTTTCTTAACATCATTAGGAGAAAAAGTGTGTGTGAGCACGTGAGGCGGTAGGCATGGTGATGTCAGCACTCTCCGCAAGGGCATGTATGTGCCTGTTCATGTGCGTTTGAGAGACAATGGATAATGGAAGGTGAAGGAGTGAGACAAGAAACACAAAAGGTGCAAAGGAAGAATCACACAATATATAGTGGTGGATTATGGCACAAGCTGCTGTTGTAAAGCTTTTTGCCTCTGCTTAGCAATGAAACATCAAAACATACAGTGACATAAAGCTGGATAGGGACCTTATTTGTTTGCATTTGGGAAGATATGAACAGATATGATACTGGGGACTGAGGCTTTATGTGCTACAAGGAGGAAACATGATTCTGCCATGAACATTGGAATCAAATTACTTTGAACGGTACAGCGTGGGTAATAGTAGTAAAATGTGCTGCAATATGGGTGTCAAGTCAATATTTATGCGCCCAAGCGTTATTCTGTGTTCTTGCTCCAGCTGACATTTTCTAATAGCTCTGAAATGTGTGTTTAGGCAACTGAGGGATGGAGGAGAAAACGAGCGAGATAGGGAGAGAAAAGCGCTAGAACAATCCGAGAGGACGTGGTGTACATAGCTGCCTCTCAGACTCCATTAAGGCTGATGGCGCCCCCATAAAGCTTCTCAGTGCTTTTCCTGCTTATGCTCGATTCCTTATTCAATACACAAAGTGACGTTTGAACCTGACACATTCAGGCCACAGCTGGTTTAGGCTTTCATACACTCATATTTCTGTCGTACGCATATTTTTTTTTTCCTGCACTGACTCACTGAAATAAGGGCTGAAGCTTTGCAAATCCTTATTCAGCCCTTTGAAAGGACAGAGCCTCAAATACTCTGTGGAGCTGTCCATGGTATCGACAAAGACAATATATCTTCTGTATTACTCTAAAGCTTTTCTTACCCCCTACAGCCATCCGTATGTCATGTGCCCATAATTTGCCTGGTCCAAGATGGCTGCTCATGCAGTCACCGAAGGTTATAAAAAGAGAGATGGCAGGGCACTGGTCTCTCACGCTCTTCCCTGTGTTTCTCATGGTACCTGCCACTGTTAGCAAAGACCGTCCCAGTCTGACAGCAGAGTTTGCATAACGCACGCAGCGACACGTAGCATAATGACACTAAATCAATCAGCCAACGAGGTAACTTTTGCCTAAGCAAGCACACTCTGACAAATTTCTCTCGGACTGGACAAGGAAGGTAAATGTGATCGTGCACACAGGCATCCATATGAATGAACATGAGAGGGGAAACCAATGTTAGTTATTCAGCTGGCCCGGACAACAGGCGAGAGGAGCTGCACCTGGAGAATAAGTCAAGTCATGAGAAGTCAAGTCGAGTTTATTTGCATACCGTAGTGCAATATCACAGTGTCTCAGTGGGCTTTGTGGCTCTGCATCAACAGTGGTTTTCGGCACGGCTCTCAAAGAAAACAAGCATTGGTGTGTTTGTGGGTGTTTGCTTGTGCATGTGCAGTATGACTATGTAATTTAATCATGGCTGCAACTAAGACTGTTTTTTGAGCGATGTGTTATTTTTGGATTGATCATTATAAAATATCAGAAAATAACAGAAATACAAACTAAATATAGCCAAACAGTGAAAAGCAAGTCAAAGTCGATTTAGAATAATATCAGGGAAAATGAGAATATATGAAATCCTGAAACCAGTAAGTGTTTGTCATTTTAGCTTGATAGCTGACTCAAATGGTTAAATGGATTTAACTACTTTTTATGGATCAACTAAACAAGGAATAACTTATCGTTTCAGCACAGGTAACAATACCCCAAAAGCTGCACTGAATCCACACAAAAGTTTTCTGTCCTACGGGCCCGGTGAATGCTGATCTAGAATGCAGATTTGGACAATGAGTGAAGGTCAAAAAAACCCCAAAACAGCAGACTTTTTTTTCTATAGTGGTGCAGAGTGTTGACCAGAGAAAAGGAAAAAAAAGGACACAAGCAAGAAACAAAAGGATAAAAATACCCATTGCCCTTGAGGCGAGTAAAAGAGATGAAAAAATGACAGATGGACAAGAAATTTCTTTTAAAGATATTAGGAAGGGACAGAGGCATGCGGTAAGTAAATGTCAGAGAGGAGAGGAGTAGAGGAGATGAGCAGTGGTCCAATGGGACACGGCTACACATGGCTAGTAGATCTTACTGGGTACAGTCTTCTATCAATGTTGCAGTGGGCTTCATTTGCTGTTTCCCAGCCGTGCAGGTCTGCTGTTCAGTAGCTGTTATCCACACCACGGGCATGCAGGAGCGGCTGATGTCAAGTCAAATCTTGTATGTTGATGCCACAGAATTAAGCAGCATTTTGCTTATTTGAATGTACAAAAATGCCAACAGATTATATTGTGTATCAGGAACGCAAAGAACAGCATTACTGTTGTTTTCGGTGAAAATGTGCAATATTGTTTAAAATGTCTGGGCTGCACTGAAAGAGCCTGTTTGATTGTTTGCCCGAGGCCCAGCACCTGTAATACCTGTCACCATAAACACCATCACAGCAGAATGAGTGAGCCTCCATGACTGATGCCTATAATGTAGCAGAGTGCAGCCTTGCGCTCTCTGGGGTAGCAGAAGAGTGGACAGAGAAGGACAAAAACATGCATCAAGTCCCAGGGGGTTGATTCTCAGTATATGGGCATGGACCGTAGAGTGGGGTGGGCACCGCTGACATTTATAGTGCCGCGTGGATGAGGCAATAGGGTCGCGAGATGCAGTGGTAGGTTGGTGCAGGGTGATGATGAAGTGACCCTGGTGCAACGCGCCGCTTCTTCTCCTCCCTGCCCCTTTGCCACCCGCTGTAGCCAGGATTGATGAGCATGGGCCGGCGAGGAGACACTGGGCTAGATTACAAACATACCGCTTTGTCTTGTGTGCAGCAGTTCTTCAAAGTGTAGCGCTGCTCCCTTTAATTGGTTGCAATCCCTCCAAAGCTATTCTCTCTGCACGGCCGGCACATGTTCTTTATTGTTTTGGGGCGGAGGGGGGTCGGGAGAAAGGGTGGAAGGGGAAACTTGGGTAGGAAAATAAAGGAAGAGGCAGAAGAAGGAGGATCTGAAAAACTAACAGCTGCAAGAGTTGCTGGAGTGTCTTAATTTTCTTTATCGTATCCTCACTGCAGGGTATGTGCATGCATGTGTGTTTTCCAAAAGCAGAATATGAAACATTCAGACTTTGCATGGCCTAGATTCGGAGTTTTTTTCCTTTCTTTTTTTTTTTTTTTTTAGTTGAAGTCAGTCCAGAAACATGAAAGATTGTGAAAAACTGTTTAGTAGCAAGGGGATTAATAGTACTGTTTTTGTTGTCGCTGGAGAAGGCGAAAGGATTGACTGCAAACTATCTGAATGACTGCAAAGATTGGACCTGCTCTCATCAAATGAGGATGAATATGAAAGAAAGATTAGACGAGAGGTGCTGGCATAGATTTTAATAATTCCTACCTTAGAGAAGCAGGTGCAAGTCATACGCAGGTGCTCACTTTTATTAGATCCAAGTGTTGTATCCCAGCAAGCCGGCTGTGGGAATAGGCTGCTGCCCCGCCCATGCTGCAGGGGATGCCGGGATTGAGATTCTGATTAAGGTTTTAGGCCAGTCGGAGAGGGGATTGCAAATCATCAGCGCGGCTCTTCAGAGCTGTGGGAACCTGGCAGCTCTCAAGCCTTGAGGGTCCAAAACCCAACCCAGCGACCATTTGGGGAGAAACCTTGATGACTCAGCAGGCTACATCCTCATTGCTGCATTGCCTGATGATCACGCACTCTGAGGAGCGTTCACAACGTCAGTGAGAGAATTCAAAGCATGTCTGAGCATATTCTTACACAGCAAGGGGATTTATTTGTGAGTCCATGAACTTGTGTTTGTTGAAAAGCCTTTGAGCATGGGACTTTGTTTGTATTTCAGCGTGTGAGTGTGAGGCTGTGCATGTGAGTGTGTACCCTCCTGTGAGTGCTGCGCATTTATTATTTTTAATGTGATTCCTGAATCATAGTGCAAGGCCGCTAATGAAGCTCGTTGGGTGTCTGAGCTGCAGTAGTCCGCTCCTACTGTTTACTCGCTACCTCCACCTATTTTCCACTCCCCACTTGCTTTCTCGCCCAGGCTACATGAGGAAAACTACAGAGATGCGCCAATGGTGAGGGGACTATCAGGGGACAGCCAGGAAAAGAGGAACTGGAGTGACGATAAAAGGAATTAGGTTGGCGTGAAGAAAGAGAGACAAGTTTGAGGAAACAAAAGAGGCTAAATGGGCAGGGAAGACAGGGGGGGAAAAAGAGAAACAGGAGAAACAGAGACGAGACGCGTGAGATACGTGGTGAAACAGATGTCAGCCAGAGTCAGTGTTAGTGAAAGGGCTGCATGATGAGGAGTGTGAGATAGTGACTGAGGGAAGGAGCAAAAGAGGGAGGGAGGTAGATAATATGCTGACCCACTTTGCAGACACCACGCTGAGATCCTAACCAGTGCTGCAATAAATAACACACGGCAGGCCAGCGGAGTCTAACAGCTGCTTGGTGGCAGTCTGTCCCTCCGCTGTCCCCCTCTTCCCCTGCCACCGCCTGCCCCGCAGCATCCACCCATAACCTCCTAACTCTACCCATCACTTCCAACGCTCATGTATTCATACGCCGTAGAGCACTGGGTATTTTCTTGTGTATTTGCATGTGTACAATCCAAACTTGCCCTCTGGCATGCGAGTGGATGAGGATGTTAAGCAGACAGTGGGGTATCTGGGGATTGGCCAATGATATGTGCAGGCTGGACCACACAGATTGATGTAGATGTGAACGTAGAAGCAGAGGCACAGAGACCAAAATCCTCCCATTTGTAATAGTTAACAAAAGAAAGATAGAAGAAAAAAGGAAAGTATCAAAAGAGAGGGATAGAATAATGGGAAAAAAAATAATAAATAGGGAGTGAAGTTATACACACACACACACACACACACAGGTGTCAAGGTCCTCATGTTAAAGTCCGTTGTGTATATGTACACATTATTTTTCAACAGGAAATAAATGCTGCTTGACAATACAAAGATTAATGTAATGTATTAATGCAGTGCACTGTGAAAAAAACTGTGTTGTTTTTCTTGTAAAAAAAAATAATGTTTGTTAGTGGCTGTAGCCCAGCATTTTTGCAGAGGTTTAAAGTCTGCAGGCCAACTTAATTGTGGGTTCAACATCGTTGCTTTTGGGAATCATTGATTTGTGCTGTTTTATGTACCTGAATCATGTCCCTTGTGAGCACAGAGGCACATTCATCAGCGTCCATGACAGAACAACACTTGTAGACTGACGCAGGCAATTTGCTTGTATTTAATGGCAATTACTCTGCAAATGTATGAGGACACACATGCACACCAAACATTGCACCCAAGTGTGATTCTTGGACATTTCACTCCAAAACCATGGGTGTTAACGTGCTGCTATAACAACCCCTACTGTTTGTCTGAGGAGACTCCCACGAGATTTTGGAACCTGTCTGCTGCTCCCATTCAGCCACAAGAGCATTAGTCGGCCACGGCTCAAGGCTGGAGGCTCATAAAGCCTGGTTCGCAGTCAACGTTTGAGTCGTCTGCAAAGCTGCTGGATGGGGTTGAGGTCAGGGCTCAAGCTGGGAAAATTATTTTGTTGCAGACTTGGCTTTTTCATGTTGAAACGGAATGGGTTTAGCACATGACTGTCAAAAATATCATTGTAGGTTATAACATTAAAGATTTCCCCAAACTGAAACTGAAGCCATGAGAAACAACTCCACTAAAAGTACAGAAACGTTTGATTGCTGCATTTGAAGTTCACACACATTAAGATTATGCGTCATACAGCTGCAATAGGCTCTGTTTTTGTTGTGCCATCCTACAGTATATGAGGAGACTTTGTGTTTGCAGCTGTGCCTGTACCGAACTTGTCATCAAACAGAAAAGGCGAGCATAGTGTACTTCAGAGTCCTGTTCAAAGCAAAAGGTGGGGGACTTTTTTTTTTGTGTGTGTGTGAGAGGATGTGGGTGTAGGATGGGTGTCTGAAGCCACTTGTCCTTGGAAGGGGGTTTAGCCCTGGTACTGGCAATCAATCAATAAGCAGTGTTGTGTGAAGGGGTCACGGAGACATGACCTTCTCTCGCTCTCTCTCCATCATCAGAAGAAGGCTGCCCTTTTTCTAGAGCACACAGAGGTGACTCTACCAACACAAGAACAACGAACACTCTTTGAACAGGGCTGGCAAAAGCAAGCCAAAAAACAGAAGGCTCATTGCAATTTTCACAATATTCTCTGGTGTACAATCAACAAAACTAACCTCCTTATGTTTGTTCTGTGCAAAGTGATTTTTATAGTAAATTCCAAAATAAAAGTCCTGTGAAAGTGAGGTGAGTGTGGTCGAGTTGAGTTAATGTGTTGTTATTCTTCACTCTCTAACACATTAAAACAGTAGTTATTGCTGTATATTTGGGCACTTGGACACACTATTACCATTTACTCAGAATGCATTTTGTACAAATAAGAAGCCTATATTGTTAAATGCTCAGATGGGATTTACAGGCACATAAAATAAGCATTCATTTTGATATGCATTCTTGTTACATGTACTGTATGTCACAAAAAGAGCTGTTGTAAGTGTTGATTGCCGGTCCATTCATGTGTCATGAGCCTTTCCTCAATGTGCCATATAAACCCCTCTAAAGGACAACACTTGCACAATGTGCACAATCTAGATGATTAACAGGACTTCCAGCCCTCAGCCCTTGTGCTCATGGGAGTACAGTAGGCAATCTGACACAATGTGATGCTGAATAGAGGAGCTGGTCAACACAATCTCAGTGTTATTAGAAACTGCCTATTGTTAGACTAGAAAAAAAGTGAATAGAGAGAAGAGGTTCTAGAGAAAGAAAAGAGGAAGATTGGAGTGATTCTTCTGTGAAATGTCGAGCATAACAAAGCTAGGCGGGTGTGGGCCCTTAATTAGTCCACATTATAAGAAGAAGTGTTGTCAATGACCCCCACACACAGGAGCATCATCAAAAGAAAATCCGCTCCATGGTGCTTTAATGGACTGCTCAGGTCACATAAATGTAGTGTTGAATTAATAGCGTGTTAATATGTTAAAAACTTTGGGCTCACAGCCTTGACTGGTAGGCGGAAATAGAGTCTTTAAAGCTTCGGTTTGGACTTTTGTCAGCTGTCTTCCCTGCTGTGATAATAGCTAATCACATTAGATAGCTTCAGATCTTCTTCTTTTGTGTGTGTGTGAGAGAGAGAGACAAACGGCCATCGTAGCTTTATGTAACATTGCTCTCAGCTGTACTCTTTGGCAATCCTCTAGATGTAAAAAAAAAAAAAAATTAAATTAAAATGATAGCCCCCAAAATCACAGCGTTTATTATTTGGATTCACAGACGGGAGGATATTAAAAAAAGGGAGTGGCATGTCTTACTCTTCTTCAGCAGTGTTGTGTGAAGACAACATAAATCATCTGGCGCGTCCACATCTCTGTGATGGATGGCCAGAAAAACGTAAGGCTGTCTACCATCACTTTTGATCTGTACCTTCACACTGAATCTAAGAAGTTATATATAGACATGATTCTTTTCCAGGTTCCCTCCACTCTTACTATTCATTAAAGGAGATACTGGTATGTTTGTGGCTGCATATGCATTGTGACATGGCTGCGCTGATGGGCCGGCTCAAGGCTGGAGATAGAGTGGATACAGATGACAAGGCTGACTGTGCTGGAGGTGAAACGCTGAGAGAAAGTGATGTCAGGTAACCTGGAGTCGTTGGAAGGCCATGGATCAGGGGAGTGATAAACGATGCCATGTCACCTGTGTAATGCACCATAGTTTCTGGAGAGCAGTCTTTTCATTTATGTCCTGATGTGCTCCTTAAATGGCATTTTGTTTCTTTCATCACTATCATAAAGGTGTTTAATGAGGACGGTGTACATGCAGCAACTGCTGACAATGTGTGAGGCCTTCTGGGGTGTGAATGGTGCAGCACGGGGAGAGGGTATGCAGAGAAAGAGAAGTGACTTGGACAGGTTTATTGTTTACTCCAAACAGCAGGGAAATGATGCAGTCCTCCCGTTGGATCAATCAGTGAAAGGATGCCTCACCCTGTGAATTGAAAAATGTGAAATGTTGACCTTTTATTGTACCCATCAGGCCAATCAGTGTATTTCTTTCTTTCTTAAATGCCAAAATGCATCATCCCAACACCTTTTTATCAAAAGTAAGCTAGTGGTGGATATGTTGTGTTTTGTTTGTCTGTTTTTTAAAGGACAGTGTTTAAAGATTTCAGACTTTAGCATCCATGAGTGGTAATATAAAAATCAATTTAGACAGAGACAGAGATCATTTTACTATTTGACAGTTGTCATCCAGCTTTTATCAACAGCTATAAAGTCTCTTGCACATGTAAGCACTGATATAAATATAAATAGATTTTTCCATCAACTACATGAATGTAGAATTACAACTATGACTTCACTTCTATGCCAGCCACTTAGTTATAATGTCCCATGTATGCTGTTCCTGCCTGCATCTTGCACCCAGCTATTGTGTGCTGGACTGTCTCAATAGCATCTTTGCACTCTTTGCCTACACCTGGGGTCCTGTCTGATGTGGTAGACCCCAGCCTTACTTGATCTTGTATTAGTGCTCTGCTGTCTTTTAATCCGGCTTTTTTCAGCCTCTGGTAGGATTTCCTCTGTCTGTCTGTGGTACATACCGTGTAGGGGCTTGTCCCTCCATGAAGGTTCATCCTCCACTTCTGCATTATCAGGTTTCTGCTGTGTGAGGTATTCACTTAGCAGCAGCTCTCGCTCTGCTCAGTGTATATTCTCAGGGTACTGGACTTGATGAAACCCTCCCTGCATTGTGAGGAGCAGTGGCCTCCGTCTCCTCCTTTGGCCAGCTTATTATACTCACTTGGCAGGATGTCTGATGACTGGCAGGGCACACATGTTGATGGCTCAGACCATAGTCTTTCTATATTTGGGGTGTATATGCAACTTAATTAGTGTAACTTAAACTATTGACAAGAATACAATTTTGTATGTTGAAAAGTACATTGATAATAAGTACATTTCACTTCAAAACTAATTTTCATGGTCTTTACAAATCTGCATGTAGCATTGGAGTCATTGGGAAATTAATTAAAGAAATAGAATGAATGGCATCTTCTTATATCAGTACAATGAGAGATCCAAACAGAGAAACGGGCAGAGAAGCAGATGTGCTACATCTGCAAATGAGTCAAGATCACATACTAATCTAAATTTAGCTTTGCTGATTGTAATAATGTACCTAATAGTTTTACAATTAATGAGGCT
Organism: Scortum barcoo; assembly: GCA_023238725.1. Taxonomy (NCBI): domain Eukaryota; kingdom Metazoa; phylum Chordata; class Actinopteri; order Centrarchiformes; family Terapontidae; genus Scortum; species Scortum barcoo. Next base: position 9,084,638 of record CM041552.1, on the reverse strand, counting down.
TGCCCCACCTGGAGAGAAGGGAATCATTGGTTGTTTGTGTTGTGAGACGGCGCTCGCTGGCAGCTGGTTAAAGTCATTCTGGGAAATCACTGACTGAAGTAGGAGTTGATGAGGCAAGTTGAAACAAAGTGGGCACAGCAAAAATTGGAAATTGCCACATTTCATCACAAATTGAACATCGCAAATTGATGATGTTGAACAGAGTAAGAGCATCTGAGGAAGTGTTTTTCCTCTTACTGTAAGATGGTGAGGCAGTGAAAGGGAGGGAGACAGGAAGAGAGATCGAGACAAAGCACGCCCTTGTCAGTCTCATCGTCTGCAATAAAATAAAAAACACCCTCCTCTCGCTTCGTTTCTTCCAGCCTCCACTGATTAAAACACAGCTGCACTTTGCCATGAATAAATCATTTCTACTTTTTTTTTTCTACCAACCACTGACCATGGCCATCTTGAATAATTGAGATGGATACTCGAGTAAACCTTTAATGCTCGAAAACAACACGAGGAGAAGGTGTATATCTCTATACCACTGTTTGCTAAATACTAAAAACACTGTACAGTGAGCTGCTGTAGGAGATAGAATGATGCAGAGAGGAAACCAGTGCTCTTTAGCTGGTGAGGCCACACGCCCTGTGCCTCAGGGGCTGCTGGATCAAGTTTGGTATTTCCTCCTCATACTGGAGGCCATTCACCCTGTCACTGACTTTGGAGGTTACTTTTGCTGCATTGGTGTGGGTGGAGGTGTTTGGAAAAAATATCACAGCTTTTTTGTTCTAAAAAGTAAAGAGGCATCAATCAAGATCCCCTGTTTTAATATTACAGATACCTTTTCACTGTGATATGAATTATGAGCTCGTGAGAGAGAGTGGCATCTGCTGATGAAAATTTTAAATATTTTTATCAATCTTTATTAAAATCCCATCTACTCATTTTCATTCATGTATACATCATTGCCCATAGCACATGTACATGTATAAAGAAATCTTAAATTCCCACCTTCTGCTAGTCAGCTGAGTTAAAGGCTTCTGCCAAGATATTCCATTGCATGAGTCAAAAGAATTAAATAAAAAAAAAAACATAAGGAAGCTTAAGTGTTTCCCCCGTTTATAAAATTGTATACCTATATGTATTATACATTAATCTAATTTGTTCCAAAGCATACCATAGAAAGCGTGCAGTGGAAACCACTGTATGTATAACCATGTACATTTATTGATTGCAGGATAAACCTTTTCAAAAGAATCCTGGCAAAAAGTTACCTTTCATGAATAAGAAGCACACAAAAATGAACTAAAACCTGGAAAATGGTAACAAAAACATCAGTAATACATGAGCGAAACCATGCACAAACACTGGTGTGTTCCTTTAATGAAAATGAATTTCCACTCTCCACATGTTGGCTCTTCAATATTATGCAAATATGCACTGTATAAGAGCTATCTCTGGTTGAATAAATACTGCAAAATATAGTTACCTATACGTTTATTCATCACCAAAGAATGCAAATACACTAATGTAATTACAGTACCGCTGTCACATTCCCAGTTTGCTCAACTGTATATATTTCTTTTATGTACATCACAGTCTCCTATTGCCTGTTGCTAAAAGCTGCTCACAGAGACATGCTGCTGCCCGAATGAATGCAGTCTGTCATGCTGAAAACACACGCAAGGTACACTTTTCTTTGCATCTCACTAGAACTTCAAAATCCCTGCAGTTGTGTCGATACTGGTTCTATTCTGCGAGAGCTGAACTGCGTATGCATGCTTTTAAACATGATATGTTACATCAGTCTCGGCTGCAGTGTGTGTCTGTGAGCTGTTTCTAATTAATTTTTGACAACAATGAGAGTCTGTGACTGGCAGGGCTGCAGTTGAAGAGAAAGTGTCAGCTTCTGACCATAGATAATACAGTACATGGGCGATTTTTTCCATGAGCAACAAAAAAAACAGCACGAAACACCATGGCCATTAGGGGGCCATTAGCCCCAAATCAAAAGAGAGTTTTTCCTCTTGATTGATACCAAATCTCTGTGCAGACAAGAGTTCTTATATTGTAAATCTTCATGCCGTCAGAGCCGGTCTGCAGTCATACAATAAATAGTTTAAAGGATCCTGTCTTTTCATGACTTTACACAAGCATTGGAGGACTCTGTGGTCAGTGAGTTGTGAAGATCTTGAAAGTGTTGAGCTCTCTTCTGGGACCTAAAGGCTGTGGTATCTGCGATGCCCCCTCTCCTTTTGTAATGGACCGGGAGTGTAGGCCAGTGTATGAGGCAAATGGTGGCAGAGTTTAAGACTCCTTGCAGACCACTTAATGGCCTTTCACCCCTTGAGACCTCCCTGGGATTTTTATGGTAGATTTTTGCTTGCACAACGTGCAAAGGTTAATGTAGCAGGTGGTAGACTGAGGGAGGACTGAGAATGCATGATATGACATGATACATAGTTATGGAATGGGGATAAGGGACAGAAAGCAGAGCCACTGGCAAGAGCACAGAGTGGAAAAAGAACAAGAGGAAAGAGGTTGTATCTATAGTCATTAATGCTTTTGCCATTGTTTCGGCTGCATGATAGTGTTAATGTGAGTCTGATTAATGTCTTAAGTGACCCAGAGCGGACTGAAATTTATCAGATGTGGAGAGAATTATTTGAAGGAAATGTGTGGTTGGGAGGTAAAAGCAATGGAATCATACAATATCAGCGCATGTGCTGTCAGTTCAAACTCTGGTGATCAATGAATGAGGTGGCCAAGAAGCTAAGGAGCTGGACTTGTCACCAAAAGAAGGTTAATGTCCCCCGACGAGCTGATAAAAGACCAAAAGGGAAAGTCGAGAATTGAGTGCATTCTTTCCTGCTCTATATCACCGTTAATGATCCTTTGAGAAAAGCAGTGAACCCACAATTGCCTCGCAGTGGCACAGTGACTAATAGCAGAGGTCTGTAGTGGCACCATGCAGGCCCCAGGTGTAAATATGTGTAGTTCTATGACTGCTGGACAGACCACAGTAGAGAAAGGGCAAGCATGCTCAGTCCACTTTCTCATGGTAAATAAATGTTTAAAAATGTCAGGAGGTACAGTGAGTGTAACAGAGAAACAGAGCGCATCAATGCCCACAGCTCTGAATAATACCTTAAATCATTTCATAAGGAGACAACGTTGAAAATGTAACCTTAGCTTTCGTGTATCATCTTTACATCTTAAGCTGTGCATATAAAAAATATGCGGGGGCACATCCTTCTTTATGAAATAATCTCAATGACAGAATAGTGCACCCTAGAGGTACACATTTCTTGAACGATGTAGAATTGCACAACCATATCATGATGGACAATTTTTAAAAAGTATTGAAACTGATGGAGCAGAACGAGCGATATCATCTTCTTTATTCCACAAATTCTTGTGCCTTGTCAAAACCTAGTGCCGACATTATGACATAAAATGCAACGCAGATTTGGGCTATGCTGATAGCGGCTAATTTAGCCACAACCTCATTTAGGACTGAGGGGTGGGCTGCAGATGTTTCATAAGCTTACTTCTTTCAAACTTCACACACAGATTTTTTTGTATTATTCAAACTTGTCGTCTTCAGCCTCAACCTGCGCTGACTCAAGTGTCATCACTGGAGTCAATTTATCAGACTTTGCACTGCTTCCTGTGGAGCCAGAAAATGCCCTAAACAATGTTGTTAACATATACAGCAATTTCGTTAACAGATTTTGATGTGTAAAATTAGAGGGATTCCCCTTTATACGCAGTTTATGAGGAATTTGAAAATTTGCACTTTTGGCGCCCTCATATGGTAGGATCACTATGGGAGGTAGTTGGCTTGAGTCCCCTTTCTTTACAGTACTGAGCAACAAAGATCATTTTTGATTGATTCAAGGAACATGAAGGGATTTCTTTTATTTGAAGAGAAAAATCTGAACATGTTTTCTTGAACATGCTGCTGTACAACTTCTAAACCTTTGACAGAAAAATCTCTTGTTTATGGCACAGGTAATCACAACTCATAGCAGTTCCCAGTGTCCAGTTGACACTCGAGAAATGAAATGTTGAAGATGTGTCAACTTGAGACATGGGATATGAGAATAAGCCAGAGTGGACCACCAGTGTATCTAAATGTAAATATTTCTATATCGTCTTCATGTGTTCATACATTTATGTATGTATTCAAGGTCACTTGCAGGCTCAGCTAAAGATGTGTGACCGAGCAGAAGGAATTCTGACAGCAGTATTTTGTAGCTTTAACTAATTCCAGCTCCACTGTCATGCTTAAATACCTTTTCCATGTACCTTCCCTTCATTCTGGAAACACTTCAGAGGGAAGAACAGAGAGCCATAGATGGAATACATTCAAATTCGCTCCTTTTTTCCCTTTTCAGTCCACTAATCTTAAGTGTTAGCCTCAAATAATGCAGAGTTTTTTCCTCCTCTTGGACTGTCCAAGTGTAAAAATAATATTAGTATTTGCTGTGCTGCATTTTAATGTAGCCTCTTGCATGTTCTTACCATTTGAGTTTTTGCCTTTCTATATTTGTTTTTTTAAATAATCTATTATTGAGTCAACAGTGTACAGTGAAAAAAATCAGTCTCACAAAAAAAAATCTATTTTAACTTCCTTAAGTTCACATAATGTGTATTTCCCTCAAATTCAACATAATGGTGCAGATGCCCATTCTTTTTTTTTCATGTCGGTCACATAAAACCCCTGTGTAGGAATTTGTATGGGTTTCAAGGTCATGCTCTTCATATCACATCAGTTTAATTTGCTCATGAAAAGTCTTTTTTTTTCTGGGAACTCTACACATCTCAAGCTGACTTTGTTTACTGAGAGTGATAAAGACTCTTTCCATCTTGGTCACCATGTGAGCTCATTCAGGCAAAACAGCATGCTGTGAGGCTGCTGCCATGGCTTGTCCAGTGGATAAGTCACATACTGTAAACTATTGTCTTCTCTTTTCTCTTTGTCTCTATGGGGTCAGAAGACCGCAGACCTCTGAATGCTGCCTTAGTGCCCTCACCACAGTAATAGTTTCAGTCCTGTCAGCGACAAAGATAGAACCAATTCAAAGGCTGCATCAGCAGTCCAGAATAGTTACAGTAGGAAATAAAATATGTGGCAATGGAAAATGTCTCCCTTAGCTGTGAGCAGAATCCTCTCGCTCTCATCAAGGGCTCTCCCATACCAATTACCCAGCATTCAGAGCTACTCACCGCAGCTTATACTCTAACCATCCAGCTTTTTCTGTCTTGCTGCTATTTCTTTTTTTTTTTCTTTTTTTTTACAGCTTGCCCACCCCAAGACTCATCGATGCTTTATGACTCAGAGGTAGTTGGCAGGGTGACCGTCCATCTTTATCACCTCCCCATCAAACAGGACTCACCCTGCAGGCCCAGGCTCTTTGTAGCTTGGTGCCAAGCACTGTGCCTATTTTAGCTGCCCTGATAGCCGAGTGGCTTTGCTGGAGCTGGACGTGGAGCCCCCCCACCACCCTCCGGGCAACCACCGGCTCTGATGCACTACTGTGGTTCTGACTGAATGTGGATCTTTGTATGGATTCCCTCTCTGATCTCCCCTACTGTAGTTGGGAGTAGACAGACATTAGCACATATTTTTTTACTTATCTTAGCCTCTGTCAGACCTTTCAAAACAGATCATGGCGTGCGTTCGTCAAATACACATGGGTTAACTTTAAGTATATGCGTAAACGCTGTGTGAGCAAGTAAGATTTCTTGTAAAAGTTTTTCTATCTGTTGCTCTCTGACCTCTGTTTGTCCTGGCATTTACTTTGCCCATATGCAGAGGAAGCAGCCAAAACACTGCGCCAGGGAGATGCTGAATTAATGATGCAAGAAACTCTGGCCGGAGCTACAAGCCTACCACAGTGGACTCTGCATGGACAGATTGTCATATGTAGACCCAGCCACCGTATCCATGCGGCTAAGCAAACGCTGTCGTATTTCATACCTCGGCAGTGAAGCCTTATGGCTTATCTGGCAATGCAGGCTTTTCATTTCATTGAATTAATTCCTCCATTTGCCTTTGTTTTGCAGTGTGCTCACATATTCATTTATTCACAATGGAATGTGTATCGTGGTAAGCGGATGCCTCGTCATTGTCATTCAGCCGGAGACAGAGCACGTACTTAACAAGCAAAAGCTCGTTAGATTAATTTTGTTTTCCTTTTTTCAAGCACGCCGCTCTTTCCCCATCCAATTGTGAAATATGAACACAAAATGACTCTGTGATGCACCATATCATGGCTTTTGAGCTGACATCATGTCACCAATAATAATGGCATTACACTAAAGATTAAGGAGTTGAGCCATTTGTTGCCATCGCGAAGCCCTTGTGTTGATGTTTTTCAGTCTAGCTGTAGCAATTGTTGTGGTTAAAAGTGGTTATGTGGATGTTTTTCCCCCTTTTTTCTATTCTCGTATCCATTAATTCCTCCAACTTTAATCCAGTAATCTTTTTTTAAGATTCATGTCATCAGTAGTTAGCAGCCCAGATGTTACTTCCTTACTTTATTTTCTTAAGATGAGTGAGGCAAGTCAAACTGCAGGGAAACTTCATCCTTGCTATTTCATTATTTTACTCTGATCCAAGTACTGTGACCAAAGATGACCAATGCTAACCAACAGCAGAAAATTAAGAGGTTTGATCTATGTCCTAAACTTTTTTTTTCTCCATGTCCCAACATAACACCTGCAGTAAGTGCAGCTGACACCCCCCATTAATCCCATGATCCTTCTTAATGTCACACATGAGTAAGACTCTGAAGACATGTTATCCCCCCTCATATAGTGGAGAAACCATAAAGCCTCACACATTTAAGAGCCAGCGTACATCCTCACTTATCACACACAGCTGCAAAATTGCCATACCGAATATCAAAGTCCAGTCACGCAAGAGGGATGGCATCATCTGCAAATGGCCTTCGCAGCTCAATTAAAAATTTCACTGAAGAGGACACGTTGTCGGGTGTAGCGTGAGAAACTATCTCACACTGGAGTAAACGCAGCTCTCACCGACAGCAACCAAAGGACAGCGCAGGCCACTCCCAAAGCCGACTTTACCCTTTTACAAATCTACAATTCACATGTTGTCAGATAGCAAGCAAATTCTCATGACTGCCCTATCATCTTAAAGAGGCTTACAGTGAAAGCCGGTCCACTTTGAAGGAGCTGATCTAGAAGCAGCTCCAGTATATTAGCCTGGGTGTCCTTTTAGCTCATCCAGGAGGATCTTGAGGTGTTTTGAGATGTGGAAAAATATATATAATCTATTTTAGGCCTGTCCTCTGTCTCATCCTGTCAGTGTTCCCCAACTCAGACATGCCCTCCAAACAGCGTCTGACATCTGTGAGGGTTTCTAATCAGATCCCTGAAACACCTCAATTGGTGCTTTTTTAATGCTAAGGAGCAGTGGTTGTACCCTGAGCCCCTCACCTTTTCCCTTAGGATCAATTTTATCCTCTCAGTCACTATAGCCAGAGCTTGTGGCAGTAGGTAAGGGGTAGAATATAGATCACCTAGTAGATTGAGAGCTCTGCCTTCAGGCCTTTTTTACTGCAAACTTTGTCTGGTACAATGTCCGCATGACTGCAGTTGCAGCACCAATCCTCCAACTGTATTTGATGAAATGCGCCAACTTATGAACAAGAAACGAAAATACCCTCCCCCTCAGATAAAAATGGAGAGCGTCACCTCTGTCTGCAGGCCAAGGGCACAGCTCCCAAAAGCCAAACACCATTTGAGGTTGTTTTCCCATCTCCAAAGCATAAGCTTGTCTCTCCCTTTAATTCGTAAAACTGTGCGCCGCTGATCTTGATTGCAGGCTCACCTAACTTTAAACCGTCATGCTCCCTAATATAGTGGAGCTTTTAAAATTTCCCCACAGAGGAACGAGAGAGCTGAGGTGGATACTGATATATCCTGTAATTGAAATTAACAATCTCATACACATGGACCCTCAGAATCACAGTCTAATTGCTTCCCTCATTAAAAAACATGTGTTGCGTCTTTGTGATCTGCGCCAAGTTTCATATTATAACTGGATTATTGTTGCTGCCACATACAGTACAGTATATCGTTCTTTTTTTTTTTGTCAGGTCATTTGGCGACTACATGGTGAGAGTGAGATAACACTGCTCGGTGGCATGCTATATGCTTTAAATGAATAAACTTCATTATGGAGGTCTCGCTCCTTTGAACTTCAATTCCACTCAGTGTCCAATCCCCCTCTGTTATAGTGCCTGGATCGTTAGGAAATTTAATTACAGCTCCTGAAAAAAACTTGAATCAGATGGATTATCCACAGTGGCCATGAAGCTTTGTTTCAGAGTGGGGGGTTTCTTATAAATTTCCAGAACACTCTTAGGTCTAGCTGGCCTCCGTTTAGAGAAAGGATTTAGACAAAAACGCACCATTAAACAAGTCCATTTAATGTGGTGCCGGAATATGGCCTTCAAAGCCATTCAGCAGCTATTGTACTGAATTAAAGGAGCGCATGTAAGCATGGCAACCAAGCCCCATTATGAAAGAGAGCATTGTGTCAGTTGAAAGGGTTGAAATATGAGCCCACAAATACACCTAAACAAATTTTACTATTTATATTTTATTAAACGCCACATTGGCAGGAGTGTAGCGCAGCAATCTGGGCCCTGTTTTGACAGTCTCTGAGGGGCCCTCATGGCCTCTATATTTTTTCTATGTTCTCTTTTTGTTGTTGAACATTTGTTTAGTATTTCAGTTTACTCTTCATGAGCACTTTGCTCCAATCAGAACTCAGGTCCCTCAGCCTGTTTATTCTATCATTAATTTAGTAGAATCCTTATTTAATTTGGTGTAATAATGTCAAAATTATTATTACAAGAAATTTTAGTGGGCACCTCCGCACCTTTGGATCCTACAAATTAGTACCAACATGCAGGTCAGCATGTTGGCATTTGTCAAGACATGGGATTGTTTTTGTCTAAAATCAAAAAAGTAAAAACTCTCAAATCACTGTGCTTGTATGATACAAACAAGTGCCAAAAGAGATCATTATTATCTTTTTTGTTACAGGTCCTTGTGTTCAGTCTTGATCTTTTTTGTCTTTTTTCTTTTGTCTTTTTTTTTTTTTTTTACATTTTCTTTCTCTTTGTTGTACAAACGCTGCACTCACAAGCTAAGGAAGTGAAAGACAAATGTTGTTAATAATGCATCTATCAACTGAAGTGCTGAAACAGGTGTCAAAAAGAAATGGGTCACCTGTGTTTGCAGGTTCAAATGTGTTGATGGATTATCTCACTTTCAAGTGCGCCATTCTCAATCACAGTCTGACAGTTGCGTTTGAAATGCTGCTCAATATTTGATGAAGTCACCTCAGATCTCGGTAAGCACCCATTGTACTAAGCTGCAAAATCCGGGTAAGATTCTCTTTCGTCATTATAAATATAGTTGAACTGCTCTATTTTCATACCTTGGGATGATCCACATTTTCAGTGTATTTCAAGTATTAAAACCTTTAATTGGAAAACTGCTTTGATGATGTCGAACTTGAGTCAGGTTGACTTAAATTTATCAGTTTGGAAATCTTCTTCTCAGTACTATAAAAACATTATCCCTGTGTTGACTCATCAGCAGGTTTAACTATCCAAATAGTGGCACAAATCAAGGAAAGCCATTTTAAGAGCTTGGAGGAAGACATTTCAAATCCTGCAGAATGACAAATCTGGCCTATGACGACGAGGCTGAGCTGGAGGCATATAATCCATTTGTTCCCCAAATATTCTGTAGAGATGCTTTTTCATACCTACGCCATAGTTATACTGAAACTTGACATAGTTGACAGTGACATTTACAGGGTTGTAGCTGAAGAACAGAGCGTCACTCATTAAAAAAGTTACAAAAGGCTTTTGTGTCTTTTTTATTTATCTATACATGAATATCTGTTGATTGTACTGCTGTGATACCTTCAGGTTTGATCACTTCATTTGTCATAGTCATATTTATTTAATGTACATTTCAATGTACAGTCATTTTCAATGTTATGTAGATAGTGGTTGTAGCATACCATAATACTTTTGAATTGCAGATCCGCTGTACTTAAATCAGTTATTTTCTTTATTTTTTTTCAGTTTGCAAAGATCTTATCCCATTTGACAATAAAGCAGAATTGCACTGTAGTCATTGTTTTTGCTGTAACACAAGATAATTCAGTATTAATATTTCCTACAGTATATGAGGCAATGAGTTAATTACTTAATTTGATCTAAGGGTTATTTAATTACTGCCCCAGCTTAGTAAGTCTTCCTGCCCTCCAACTTCTCCGAAACATACTTCGAGAGTGGCTTCAAAAAGGACTATCCTGATCGTTAATTTGTGATATTGTCCTGTCTGATGTTAATCGGAGAAATATATGTGTGTGTGTGTGTGTCTACAATCTTATGGCACTTATTTGCAACTGAAAATTATCTTCAACACTGTCAGGAAGTGGTGTGACGTTTCTATAATGAAGGCATTTGAGGTGGATGACTGTGCAGCTGAATGACTCAGGCCTAAATTTGTCTCCTATATATCACATTTCTTTTCACCGTTTCAACAATAATTTCCTGAGTCAAGTGGTATAGTATCCCAACCTTAACTTTACTTTGCGCATGCTGCAGTTGCCATGACCACAGTGTTGCAATGACTTTTATTTGCCTAAATAAAACCATAATCATGTTTGTTTTGCAACAGTATGCAGATATGTTGATTAAAAAAAAAAAAGTGGATGACGTTAAGTGTTTCCCTAAAACTTAAATGTTGAGCTCCCACAAAACAGATGATCATGTGTGACTGTGGGAGAAACGGTTGTCCTTTGAGTGAGTCTGTCGCTCAGAAAAGAGTAGGAATAGCAAAGAGTGTCAAGGTCTTTGATAGCTCTACAGGGTGGGGAGCCACTGCTTGCCGCACTCTGCAGCATCTCATGTAAATTACCTTTTGTCTGCAATCAGACAGAGTTTGGTTGCTTGTCTTTTTTTCCTTCTTCTTCTCCTTTTTCTTCTTCGCACCCAAAAAAATCTCAACCTCCCCATCTGTCTGCTTTCCATATGCCTGCTTTCTATCATCCTATAATACAGCCCAAGACCATATTTACCTTTCAAGCTTTCTTCACTGTGTAGGCTCAGGTTAGTGTCATGGCACACCCTCCTCTCTGCTTTTCATTCCTCCTCTCTACATCTGTTACTCCCTGCATCGTGCCATTGGGATTCTGCTCACACTGGCCTGTCTAATTAGAGTGAGGCAGAGAAAAAGAAAAACAAAGGCCTCTCCTTTTTTTTGCTTCCCTCCACATGTCCTCTCCCTCCTTCCAGCGTCTCTAGTTTTACTGCCCCCCCCCCTCCCTCTCACTCCTCAGTCAGCTGGATCACAGGCAGATAGTGCTAATTGATTTGTTAAAAGCCACTCGGTATCTCGCTGAAACGAGACAACCCAAAGTTTTATTTTACGAATGACAGGAAGTGCAAATGGTGCAGCAACTCCTCCATCTTTGTTTGCACCTATATCTGCAGTGTGTGTGTACATAGTCGCTGAAATTGTGAGTTGATTGTAAACTGAATAATTTATTTGTTTGGAGTAGCTGCTACATTTCCCTGTACAGCACTGTGGTTTGCCTATCTGTTTATTTATTTAAAGTTATACCATATACCAGGACCCTCCATATGAGTTATCAACAGTGAATCAGTCGGAATAAATTATGCAGCACCTATTGACATCCCTGCAAATTATCAATGTAGGGTTCAAAGTATAGGAAAGAAAACATGTTTATGTAATGCTATGCGCTGCCAGAAGGTTTTGTTGAGAAAACTGAAAAAACTGTTCCCTCATATCTGCATTTCTCTGTTTCATCTATCTATCTTTGTGTCTGTCTGTACTCTGTGCATTCTCCCTCTGCTGTGGAGGATGATCAATATTTCAGTGAAGTGTCATTTCAGTTCCAGCCCTGTTTATTCTCCCTGTCTACATCAAGGATTTTGAGATGAGGTGCCCCTGGTGCTTCCGTTCTCGCAGAAGCATGTGCATACATGCACAGCAGTGGACATAGATGTATGGACACACTCTACATCATGCAACCCAAACCCATTTTACCACCTCAGCTCACACAGCTGGGCCAACAAACCGCTCTCCACAACTCTCCAAATTACCCAGCTGCCCCATGCTTGGTCCAGCTGCCCCTGAGCGCCACGCTCATTTATAATGAAGCCCGTGTGACAGTCTCCAGCATTAGCGCACCCACCACTGTCCACGCACACATAAACTCCTCTCCACGGGAAAGAACGCATTCCTCCATATGTGTGTCTATCCTGCTGGTGACTTCCCAGCAGTGAGGCTCTGTCTCAGCTGGACTGGTTCTCCCTCAAAGCCTGCCACCTGCTGCCACGTATCCATCCTGATCAGTCACTGTTAATAAGAAAATTCAATCACCAGCCTATTGCACATGGCTTAGCCCCCCGCTTCCCACTATCTGCAAAAAAGGATGAACTGAAGAAAAGAGGAGATACTGGCAATAAATGGGATGTAGACATATACTGCCTTATACAGTTAAGTTTTGTCAGTGTTGGGTAAAAAAATACACATCTTGGATGCATTCCTACGACAATGTGCATCCCAGCAAGCTGCCAAACATACTTAGTGAGTGCTACAGATGGGAGAATTGTGTTGTTTTGTGAAAGGAAACAGATTTGCTGATGTTTTTATGCTCGCCTTGTTTTGGTTGTACAGGGCCTTCCGCTTAATGATCTGCATCAGATTAGGCAGATAAATCATTAAACACAGTTGTTTGTTGTCATGCTCAAATTGACCTCCTTAGCCATGCAATGGAGTGTAAACTATCTTTTTAAAGTGTTCACTTCCTACATCATATTCTCCGATCAAACCTTTCTCCTTTTCTTCTCCACCCCTCACATATTCTTCTCTGCTCCTCTCCACCCTTCCTCCCTCTCACATTAATTGATATTGTCTCACTTCATTAGAGACATTTTGCACTGGTGAGAAATCTGACATTAATTTTCCCAGTGTGTTTCATCAGTGTTAATTTCAACCTTTACTGTCACCCATGAAAAACTTTCTTCAGTTCCATCTCATGATCTGCCTTCTCTCGTCGTCTAAGGAGCCAAATTCTGACTCAACCTTTCTTTGGCTTGTCACTGAGCTGGAATTAAAAACAAAATCTTTCAATCATGGTGGGCTCATTGTTAACGATGAGATGAGGCAGACACTGTACTTTTCTGGTTTAGACACCTTTCTGTCATAATGATTACCACCAGTTCTTTAGACATGTTTTAGTGGTTTCTGTGGGACAAAATGTGCAGGAAAAGAGACCAATTTGTTTTTAGCAAATGACCGTACAAAAGCCTTAGAATGCTTTTCTGTTGCTTGATTGGGATTTTCCTTGTAACTCTTTTCTCTATGTCGGCGTGTGGGCTGGCTCTCCTCGCGCAAGATAAATGAACCACTTTAAAAAGACTCCGCTTTCAAATTTCACTCTGCTGTTGCTGGTTAGAATATTAACCAGGTTTCCACATTCCCAGACATACTGTGGATAAACCATGATGCTTTATACTAGACCGTTTGAATTGGAAGCTAAACACTTTGGAGTGCCAGAGTCATTGAAATCCTGGAATGACTCAGGGACTAAATTGAGGCACAAAAGCAAACCATGAGAAGTAAATAGTCATCAATAAATACATTTCTAACAACAGATGGGTCTCTTGGAGAGGAGCATGGTGAAAAGAGGACAGGGATGAAGGGCTGCCTGTTGCCACTCCTGTACTGAAAGGAATAATTTGCCTTCCCAATACATGTCAGTTTTCCATAAACATGTGGGCAGCAAAATGTCAGTGCTATAAGACCAGCAGGGCATCATTTAGCCCAGTGGTTAAAAGGCTGAAATAACCAGTATAGCTCACTGACTGCACTGCAGTTGGCAGGGCTCTTATGACGGTAAGTGCTCTTATGATGCTGTGGAGCATTGCAGACAGATGATAGTAGTTTGGAGCTCATCATTGCCTTTGAGACCAGTTCAGTAAGACATTTCAAGTTGATTCAAGACCTGTGTAGTTTTACATTTTGTTTCATATTTAAGGCAATGTCTTGAAGTTATAATCTCCAAGATTTTTATTTCATTGTCTTTGTCTTTCACGCTCATGGCAACAGTGGGTAATTGCAGGGGTGTTTGTGGACCTCACTTCAGTTTCAGTTTCAAGCTTCGCCGCCTGTAGTCTTGGATCTTTTTGTTGTATAATGCTAGCAGAGACCAAACATAAAGGAAAAACAAACAGTACAGGGTTACACGCACAGCTGAGTCCAAGGTTGTTAAATGTGTTATCCTCCTGATACATCCTGACTCATTTTAAGAAAATTGCTTTAAATTTTAAAATGATGACATACTGCAGAAGCTTTTGACAGAAAATTGCCCATTACATCCGTTGGGTTATTCAGTGACTCCAGCTGTAAAACATGATTAAATACAATGGATTTTCACATACCCTATATCTGTGATTAATGTTAACAGTATGTACGCTATCCCTCGCAAATTCCAAATTACTAATAGTCTATTTGGATTTATAGTTTGTTCAAATGTGGTGTAACCCCATGGGTGTACCTAACTACAAACATAACTAATAACACTGTGTAGGATCTCATACTATATATTTCTTTACTTAAAAACATTCTTGTTGGCATAATGAAAATATTTGATTTGTTCATGGCTTACATATTAGGTTTTTTACCTGGTCAAAAAAAGCTAAAACATATTTCAGGAAATGATTTTGCACTGAGAAAAGCCAGAGTCTACTAAACACAAAGGCTAACCTTTTCTTTACATCACATACATTTAGCATCTTTTGTATTTATGTATTTATCATCATTTATTTCAGTTTTTTTAATCTAAAAGGCCTACCAGGTTAAAATTGACATGTATTTTGTTTGAGGTATTTAACACTTTGTTATCTCACAGGTTAGATTGCATGGACCTGATAAACAACCTGATAAATGTCTCCCCTTTTAAACAGCAAATCTCATTCTAATCAGAAGAATTATTGACTCCAGCAAAGAAAAAAACCCACATGAAGTGAATTAGCTGGCTGACGGGGCAAAGTCAAGTACATCCGGCAGACAATAATTATTGGATTAACAATGGATTCCAATGTGTCCTCCAGTGCAATCACTAAAAAGGTTAATTGAAGCCACTCTGAAATGTAAAGCCTTAATAGCACTCTAGGATGCTTTTCCTCATTTAACTTAGCAAAAATCAACATATTAATGCAGACAACATTATTATCACCGTGCATGATGCATTATAATGTTTCCAGAACAAAACAATCCTGGTTAAACGCTGCCGTGGTATTTCTAAAATCTACATACAAACAGCTGTGAGCTGTGCTTTGTATGGACTAGAAACCTCTCTATGAAAACCAAAGTCCCCCCCTCCTTTTTTTTTCTTTTTGATGGTGAACACAACCTAAAAAGCAAGCCTCAGATCGTTTATGCTCTGTGGCTGCCCACAATATTCTGACTGTGCCCTAGGGACACTCAACTCCATCAAACAGGAGAAACAAACAGAATCAGCTGCAAACAGTGTGTCTGCTCCTGCTGTGTAGTAGAGTATCCTCCGCTGGTGGAGCTGAAGATTTTATGTGTGTGTGTCTGTGTGAAGTGAAAAGTGATGAATGAGAATTGATACTCATTAGTGTTTCCTGACAGTAACATTTGAGGGCAACACCTATAACAGATTTCTGACAGAAAATAACATTCCCGCTTTCGTGGGGTGACCGGCTTTGAAAAAGAAAAAAGACTGCGCTCAATCGAAGTGTATTCTCTGACAGCTGACAGACAGTCTGAGATAGCCTTAGTGTTTGTGTGTATTGGGTTAGATGAGTAAAAAAGGATCAAAGTGCTGTGGAGTCTCACTGACAGTGAGGAACGCATTTTACCCAGCATGCTTGGTGTTCTTGGAGTTTTCTCAGCTCTCCACATTGCCCGATGTTACTGAAGCGTCCGACACACATGCATGCAATGACTGTGGCCAAAATATCAGCACCGACTGTGCTGAGCCAGACTGTTTTGTTGCTGTGCAGACAGACAAACAGGCCGAGCTCCTCTGGCGTGCCCGACCACCAGACCGGAGCGGACCA
This sequence comes from Scortum barcoo, assembly GCA_023238725.1. Lineage (NCBI taxonomy): Eukaryota > Metazoa > Chordata > Actinopteri > Centrarchiformes > Terapontidae > Scortum > Scortum barcoo. The sequence goes on along the minus strand of CM041552.1, from coordinate 9,068,472 downwards.
GCTAAGCCCAGCCGACTGCTGCAGCTTGTCTGTGCTTGTTTGCACCAGCTCAGAATCTGGCTGTGCTACATATGGCAGTGACCCAGCTCCGGAGCCACCTCGCCTTCACAGGCAGAGTCCTGAAAGATTGATGTGCAGCCAGAGTGTTGGGCAGTCTCGCAGGTGCAGGTAACTGCTAATGGATCCTCAAGACACATCCTGACTGGACCTTTCTCATCCTGAGTCAACAGATCAAGCTCTGATAGTGTTCACTCTTCTAATTTTTCCTCGTAGTCCACTCAGGCTGCTGTAGAGTGTGATGCCCTACCTTGTCAGCATGTGTTTCATAACGATTATTCTAACTTCGATCCACAGTTTCCCCAGTCTCCTCTTTTGGAATCTGAACAGACTTGAACTTTGATTAACCCTCATTCTACCACAGAAGGTCACTGCGGAGGCGGTTGTGAGATGTACATCAGCTTGAATAAATACATTTAAAACTTGTTAGTGAACACTTATCTTAATTGTTAACACAGGGAATCTGCTAGCCACATATGGGTTTTTATTGACTTTTGATTTGTTTATGAGTGCATGGTTTCAAGCTAGATATCCAGTCAAACTGACAAATATTCAAAAGGGTTTGAGCACCACTCTTACTGTAATGAGAAATTCAATCAACATGCACTAGTTTCAATAATTTGGTACGAAATGATTGAATGTGTTCATATGACTCCTGGTTTTACATGGTACAGAATGTGACTGTACAGAACCAAATAAAGTTGAAGTACCACAGGATAGCCCATTTTCATGCTTTCTCACAGCAGTATAATTGCGCTACAACTAAAAATCTATCAAAAGCAAGACCACCCTGAAATAACGCAAAAAGCATGCCACAGCATTACACAGTGTTCCTGACTCAGAGAGGAATGGATGATGTGGGTCAATTTTTACCAGAGTTGATTGAGTAGAGAGCCAACCATCCATGCAGAGCAGAGTGCAGTGTGTATGCAAGGCTCACTTTAATGAATTTCAATCTCCCACCCTGTCCCTCCAACCACCCACCCACCTCCAAAATGGACCCAAATGTCTAAAGGAAGTGTTACGGCGAAAAATCACAAGGCTGCCAGATACGGCAGTGATTTTGATGAATTTCCTCATCAAAGACTCGTCACGCCATATGGCAAATCTCTATTTTACATCTGACCTTCTCCTGTTGAATACCTTGTTTCAGAGCAGCAACGTAAGCAGATAATGGCCTTCAGTTGCACTGCTGGGGCAAGAAAGCTCTTATAAACTGCATTTCTTGTCAAACCGTCTCTGCACTGCACAACACGGTGCACAGAAAGGCTGCAAAACAAAACCTCAAAAACAAAAAATAGACCTCAGACTTGATTCCTGTCTGATGCATTGGTCAGTGCTGAGCATTTTTTTTTATTTGTATGTATTTAAGTATGTAATTAATTAGTAGTATGTAATGCTTTTCCATTAGAATAAAATGTACCCTGAAGGCACCCAACCAGGAAGATATCTTGGAAATGAGCCCCCCCAGGTTTAAATGAAAACACACATAGTAACATTTACTGGCAATTTTTTCTCCTTTCCAGCTGTTAAATGGGTTTGGATTTCCGAGGTTCTATCTCCAGTTGGTACATTTTCTATAACAACATCTCCTCCTTTTATCATGGAAATGAAGGGTAATGAATGTGGCAGATTAATATAGTAATGCAGAAAAGCGAACATGGGCATGCTCTTCCTTGCGGACGGATTCCAGGGACAAATAACTATTGAGTGCTGGCATGTGCAAAAGCTCTCAACTCTTAAGGAAACACGGTACTGGTAATTATTTGATATGAGATCAGGCGCCCTCAATAATTTCCCCCTCCACGAAGGAACCCCAGACTGCACATAACCTACACTGTATTGGGGACTGGGGCTGGACAGGACTACACTGGGTGTGCATGGGTGGCTTTGGAGAAGTGGTGTTTACTAGAGTGGGTTTTGAAAAGAGGGATTAGTCCTCTTCCACTTAAGCAGTGGGCAGTGGGCTCTGGCTCTGCTGCTGTAGCAGCCAGCACTCCACTCAGCCAGATAAGGCACGCAGAAATGGCTCCGCAAGCAGCTCACAGCATATGCTAACACACATACTCTTACAAACAGACGTATATATAAGCAGGAAATGCAAGTTTTCATGTGCTCGAAAATATACAGACGTACAATTTTTAAAAACCTTTTTCAAAAATCACTGTAAGTTTTGTTTTCTATCGTTCTTTAGTTTTAAATACCTGATTACAGTTTGCAGTGCTCAGCGTGCCGCCTAGATACACAAGGAATAATGACAACACAAACATAGAAACTCATAAGCATGAATTAAATGGCTTGCTTGTGGGTGGGATTAGAGACAACAAGGGGAGTCATAAATGAAGTAAGAATAAACGGATAAGGAGACATGAAGGAAAGAGGAATGCAGGCGCCAGACGTGCAGAGGAGGCAGAAGCGGGTTCCCACAGAGTAATGGGAGAGCAGAGGAGGTTGTGAGAGGTATGATGCAAGGGATTGGATCTTTCAAACGGTAATCGCTTAGCTACCCAAAGGGGACAACTCCCTCTTTCCTGCACTCTCTCTCTGCTCACTCCCCTGTCAGGACGAGGAGGAACAGGCGGTGGATTGAAATGTAAAAGAGGCAGAGGATCAGAGACAGGTGGAAAATGAGAGGAGCAAAGGGCAGAGTGGGGGAAAGATGAGGCAGAAATGGGGCCGGTCCCTGTGCTTCAACAGGGTAGAGGCAGAGTAGAGTGTTTGTGCATGTGTGCGATTGTGTGCTTGCCGGCGTGTGCCAGCTTGTGCATGTGCATATTCCTGCTTACACCCAGGTCCCAAGAGGCAGCGTGCAGATTATTGTTAGAGAGGACCTATCCTATTGAATCACTCCACGGGCCCCCTTCAGGAATTGACACTCAGCCGAGTATCTCCCGGGAACGAGGGGAAAGCAGAATGAGTGAAAAGTAGAATGATATCCATCAGTAATATAAACAGCTGGAGGTTATGCTGGGACCAGGAAGTCTTCGGCGCTCTGACTCAGCTGACGTTCGGCTCAAGGGAGCTCCACCATGCTGCTCACTTGTGAATCTTTTGCCCTTATAGCACAGCACACAGCCAGAGATTATGGATTTGAATGGAATTAAAACAGCTCAAGGGTTAAGATATGTAGGCAGTTAGATTACAAAAATGAGATTAAAAATGAGAGTACCACAGCTACTGGGCCAATTTTTTAAGGCTGAAAGTGCACTCATGTCTAACCTACAACAGAAGACTATCCGTTTGTATGAAAAAATTGGAGGAAAAGAGTGGTCACTTCTGTCATTATTAACATAGACTAGAGTAAATCCGATATTACTGGCTACCTTCATCAGGCCCATTTTAAAAGGAAACCAAGCTAAAGGCCTGACAATCAGCACTCATTACATCCTTTCATCATTCTGAGGTGCAGAAGGGCACACTCCATCTCGTGTACTTGATGCATGTATCATGTGCAGGCATACATTTTTGAATACTAACAATATGAATTATTCATTGACCTAATTATGGCCATGACTCATTAATGTAAATATGGTGTGTACATGATGATATTCAAAGACAGAATGGCTATGAATCATAGATCGCCCACCGTGAACACACATCAATCAGGAATGCCTTGTTCAATAAATAGACCATAATTGGGCCCAAAGATAGTTATTTGCAGGCAGACCTTATTACATTTATAAAAAGGTTCTTGTTGGTCTTGTTTTTCCATGTGTTGGCCTATTCAAGACAAATCCAACACAAACTTTGCGTTACTGCTTACCATTTTCTGAAGCTTATGTTACAGATTGATTTTCTAAGATCTAGGCGCGCCGCTGGATGTAGTTCATTAAGTCCTCCATTGCAGTAAACAACAAGCCCACTTTTTGTGTGTCAACATCACAACAGGTCCTTCTAATTAAAAGACAAAATATGTTGTTTGTAGTCGTAATCTGGAAAGAGACATACAGGCGTTTTCTGATCTAAAACCCCCTACGAGCAGGATGACATCGTTTGTCTGTGCCTTCCAAAACCATTACAAATGAAAAATAAATCTGTTTTTTGATGTGACAATGCTATGGGTAAGGTTTGCTTATGTTTTGGCACAAAAGGGGATTTTGTTTTAGCAAGAAGAATGATTGTGTTCAGAATAAAATAATCATAGCTGTACTTACAAGAAACCAATGTTGACTGACAGTAGTCAATGAGAGGCAAACAGCTGCCTCTCATGTCGAAGTCCAACATCCTCCTGACCCGGTCAACAACTCCGACTTCTCCTCCTCTCTCTTTCTGCTGACTTTGCAGCTCTATAACAATGATACACTGGTCATAATTAATAAGGCTTTCTCACTTAAACTAATCCAAAGTTACATTACCGTGACAAGCAGAAAGGAAAACTCTTGATGCTCCAACACTTAAAATGTCAGCCAGCTGCCGAACAGTGATCCTTTTTAGTGTGAGAAATGACCAGATTCACAGCATCCTTTTCACAATGTCACTGTTTGCTTGCTATTTGTCTTCCAGATTAGATTGCGAGAAAACAGTCCCCATTTATTATTTCCGTCAGATGACTAAATGTAAGTTTTTCTGAAATGCACCACTGCTGTGAGTGTTGAAAGTGGTTTCTGCTCGCAACCGCGTGGCCCCATAACAAAAATACGACTTAAATAAGGAAGTCGAGCTGTTCACTCTGACAGATTTCAGGGTGAAGATGTGACAGATCTCAAGTATCGAGTCTGCGCTGAAATAAACTGAATTGCTGCCTGGGAGGTGAAAAATCAGTCAAGACACTTACGGTATTCCTTGGAAATTGTTCGCGGTAATGTAAAGCCTCTTCTGTGCACCACTTTAAAGTTTTAGGAGAGGCAGTTACCCATAATGGGCCATGCTCCCTTCATCTCTTTATCACCCCTGCTACCGTCTTACACACATCTGGTGAGCGGATGGAGGTTTCTCCTCCAGGCTCATCATTAGCACCAAACTTGGGGATTGGCTCATTTGATCAGATTTCCCCTCTCTCACCGCCGCACGTAATCTCACCCATCTCTTTTACCAGCAGCACCACCCTCCCCTCTGTCTGCTTCGTCTCGCCTGGCAGGGAGTTCTATTTCCAGAGGAATGCCTGAGAGAAGTCATCAGAAATAATGACAGGAACGTTTAATAATGTAGAGAGGAGGACGGCTAAATGCTTTGTAGCAGCTTCGGGGAGATAACGTAAACCCAATCATAGGTCTGATGTAGTATACACAATAAGAAGATGTGTAGAGTGTGTTCAGGAGTGTCTTCCCCACTGTTATTTTGCACTCTTTCATGGGATGAGAGTGGGAGGGTGTGAAGATGGTGGAGGGTCTAGTGATTTCTAATGAACAGTCTGAAGTGAGGCATATTTCCTGCGGCGAGAGAGAGACAGAGGGTGAGTTTGTGTGTATGTGTATGTCGGGCATGTATCATGTGTATGCTTGCTCACATTTATTGATCAGCAGCCTCGGACTTCCTGACCCTTTTTAGCACTGTCATTCAGGTGGCTTATTCTCTCAACACCCCCTCGGTACTGATTGAATTTCGGTGTTGAGGTCGGGCAGTGCTGGGGTTCTACTTGACTTACCCGGACAGCATATCTTAGAAGTATTTTATATTTCTAATTTCCTGCCTGTGTCAAGCACACTAATTCTGCACCACTGGGCTAAGGAAACACTTCATCAGAGTCCTGGAAGACTGCAGCCTTTGTGCTGAATAAAGAGGAGATTGGAAGCTGCTTGATCAAAATGACAAATTTCACACGGGGACTTGCATTTTCCTGGACAGACTGACGTGTTCTTCTACTTCTAAGGTCCACTTTCACTTTGGATTTCACTTTTGGTTGTTTGAAGCTACATGAGGAGGAGGAGCTCCATGTTTGCCTCTTGTGTTCTGTTTTGTGCTTAACTGATTTATAGCGCCCGTCAGCAAATAAATCTGTCACTGTTTCATCAAGTGCCTTCCAGTCTTGTTTATTTTATTGGCCTTAATGGGCCTGCTTGGGGGCCTTATTTCCCTCTGCTCATGAGTGAAAGCCTACATGTTGAAAAGTAATTTTATTGCTAAGTTGCCATGAGCCTTCATTTCCAGGACAGCTCATTTATATCTAATGTATCACTAAAACGGTTTCATTTGTCATCTTTGAGAAACTATCAAATGCAGGAAGATTGCTAAGCTGCTAAACTGTAAGCTTCCTATTGGCTTATTTTCTAGCTAAATGGATTGAATCTGTCAATGCTAGTGTTCAGTGCAAATCATTTGCAAATCAGTGCAGAATGAACACATCATCTCCCCACCTGTCTCAGACTGCGTTCATACTATACATGCAGTAGTGAACAGTTTAGGTGTAGGGACATTGCTTGATAAAGTGCTTCTTCTTAACAGATTTTTAAAAAAGCACTTTTGTCACCTGCAAAATTTCAGGGGCAATTAAATACACCGTGTCGTCCCTATGATGCAACTTTGCAAGCGAACGATGAAATTACTTACAGAACTGGGGCAACTTTTGGCACTCCATTGACTGTAGTTGGCACATATCCTCAGTCAACACATCCCTTGGGAATCTAAACAGTGTGCAGAATGTGGAAGTAATCACACAAGAGAGACAGTTCTGTCCTATCTGATTTTTAAAAGTCCCTGTCAACCTTATCAGACCAATCTAGTCTAGATTACAGTGAGAACTAACTCTATACTGTTGAACTGCTGTGACCCAGTTCTGTTAGCTCCCACTTAGCTTGCTTTGGCTTGTTTGCAACATTATCCACAACCGTAAACTGACGCAGTTGACACACAGAGTAATTACAGGTAGAGAAAGAAAGTAGGTGACTGCTTGATTGAAAAAGAAGGTAGGGGTTAGTGGAATAATAGTCATCGTTATCTGCTTACGTGTGTGTGTGTGTGTGTGTGTGTGTTGTGTGTGTAGCCAGTATTGACAGAGAGGCCAAAGACCTGCCCCTTTGGAGCCTATTTGTGGTTTGCTCAGCTCTCTCTCTCTGTCTCTCTCTGATTCAGGTTTGATTCACACCTCCTACTCTATCAAAACCACTAATGAACTTGACTCCCCCATGAACTTCATAAGAAATCTCTTTATCCCCTTCAAATAGGCTTTGACTTACACAATAGCTCAATGTAGCAGTCATTTTGTTCACACTACAATGCCGCTATGAGGACCAAAGAGCTTAGACATTATGGACAATCTGGGATTCGGCTTTCAATATGGCTGCATTATTGCTCATGTAATTGGATAACCACTAAAACAGTCGTTTTAATGCTGAATATTGCTTTGTCTCTGCGTGCGCCTCTCAGCTACTGCTCCATAGGCGTGTATTAAATCAGTTTTGACTGCCCCTGTACAATGTCTGGTTCCAGGCTTTTTCCCTGCAGTTCCTAAGGGATCCTTCCAATAGCTGAGGCCTTTCAGGTTTAATTCTGTTTGGATGAGCAATGTTATTAGAGCGTCTCAGCGACTGTGGCAGCCTGATCGGTGAAGGGGACAGCAAAGGAGCCGATTGGGTTTGATAAAGGGTGATTAACCAAGACACTCTTTAATTTTAATATCCCACAAATGCATGTGCACACACACACGCACACACACAGACACACTCTCACACACACACATAAAAGCACACACACTCACACACTGCATACACTTTTAGCCTCGCACCCAGCTCCATGTCACAGTGGCCGGTTTTAATGGAAAAACACAAGACAACAGATAAGAGATAGTCTCCTGAATTTTCACCAAGGACAAGATTGTAAATTGTTTTATATTCAGGGGAAATGGTGCCCATACTGCCTATGAGAGGGTGTATGTGTGTGTGTAATTTATTTTTTACTCTGACAGTTTCCACAACCAGACCTTGGAGGACGTCAGCACACATACTGTACACTGTTTTGAGGTGCCCTTGCTGCAGAAATGTTGGGCACTATCAGTGCCAGGGACAAACCAGCTACAGTTCCAGTCAGATTTCCCACCCAAAGAGCCAATCTGCCAAGTTGTACTGGCTGGCTGTGCTGACTAAAGGCTGACATAAAGAAAAACAGCAGACAGATTTGTAGATGAAAAGCCTTTGGTGTTTTATTCCCCTTTATCAGTGGGATGTTTGTTTATGTGGACGGCTGCAGCAGAGGTCACACTCACATAGAGGAACAAAGAGCAAAGGGATGAGTGGAGAGAGTGGAGCTGCTCGTGCTGTGTGATGTCACCAGGCAGGCCATTAAAAATTGGGATTTACCTTGATAAAGACAGACGAAGGAAGGGATTAACAGAGTGCATAAGAACACAAACAGAACAATTGGAAATGCAAACAGAACATGAAATGCAATTAATTCTATTAGCTGGACTTTCCCAGAGGAGTTGTGATAAAGCTGAACACTTAGGATGTGTCAACAAACAGCATCAGCAGAAACAGGGAAGAGGTACATTTGTTTAGGTCCCAGCCTTGGATGACTACACAGACACTGAGAATAAGCCCAGGCCTCTGAACTGATTCTTTATGTATAATCATTGTTTTGTAGATAGAAAACTGTTAGTGTTTTCAAAGAAGAAAAGCACACTCAGAAGGTTGTTTGAATTTACACAAGATGAGAGCAGCCTGCAGGCTGAGACTCAGGTGGATAGTGATAGCACTGAAGGACATATGTTCTGTTTGCTCTGATCAATGTGATAACAACAGCACAAAGAGGGGCTACTGTATACAGTTTCATGCACTGTATCTGGGAGAGGCAAAGATCCTGGAGGCCACCTCTTCATAGCTACCACTTGCTAGTCTTCGTAAGGAAGGAGCTACTTAAATTACAGTATATTTTGCCACTGTTTTCACTTTACTTGTAATGTCTATGTGAATTCATTTTCCTGTTTGCTCTCTCTGCCCTCTTTTTCTCCTTTTTGACTAAAGCGGGAGAATCTTCTCTTGTGTTCAAAGGCCATGTCTGTTTTAAACACAAATGCGCAGAACTAATGAGTAAATGTCCCAGAGTACTAGTATCTGCATGGATCTCTTGTTCCGTATTGATCTTTATTTAGCAACAAATAGTCCCGTGGCTGTGAAGAGGTATTGGCAAGAACTGTGGAAAACTGCACATTCGTCACTGTTGGCTGATCTGAAGCAACATCTAATTTCATTCTGTGTAGGTAAAGCAACAGATCGGCTTGGCGTTGAATGGCAACAAATGATTGTGTGAGCTCTAACTTTTACAGTGATCAATCAAAGTTGAAAAAAAAGAAGAAAAAGACTCTCCATCACCTCATCTGAAGCCAGTCATGCACACTATGCTGGGATATGTTTATTAGAGTATCATCAGCAAAGTGTTGGCTCCTGCCCCTGCAGCTAGTATAGTTTAAGTGATGTTGAAGTGAACTGTAACAGTAACAGCAAGAAACAAGTTGTTCCACGATGTTAGCTGTGAGAAATCATCTTTCTGACTTGTTTAAGAATCTTACAGAAATACCCTCTCCTGGTGATGTAACATGGCCACATTACCCAAAGGTAATGGATGGCTAAGTACACTCAGAGACAAGCCAGGGGAGTCGATGGAAGCTGGGTTTTGTACATAGCCAGCACATAGCTCTTGACCCAGCCAACCCACTGACCAGTGAGAAGAATAGATATGTGATTAGAAAACTCTCCATTACCTGACCCTGCTCTTTGAGCAAGGGCCGGTGGTTGGGGGGACTCTATTAAATCTTCCAATAGGGCTGAAGAAAAAGCTCCTGTCAAATCCTCTGATATAGGCTGAGCTTGCACCTAGAGGGAAGTGAGGGAAAGATGAATGTTTTAGAAGCGAGCGCTCCAGGAACTGGGATTTTACAGGCCATCAGCACTGGGCTGAATTGGACCAGACAGTCGCCAGGGAAACACCAATCTCAGGAGGAGGAAATCTAGGCTGCACACAGAACAAGAGATGTAAGGCTCCGCTTGCACCACAGTTGCCTCGACATTCTCAAGAGGTTTTTCAAAGCTGAGAGTCGAGGCAATTATTAATTATGCCTTTTTTCTCTTGGAAGAAGAACTAAGGAAAAATATGTTCATATAATTTGTGATAGTGAAGAGGACTGAAGGTAACTTTATCTGAGTTAGGCAGTTTTGTTCACAGTTTCAAGGCACACTCTAATTATGCAATAACTGGTGCTAAGAACTACCCGAAAAAATAAAGTGTAACTACTGAACAGCCAGAAGAGAAAGGGTATTCACGTATTCAAATTAAGTCTGAGTCACTTCCTGTTTCACTGAATCTCAGCTTGTACTAATGCCAACAGATAACATATAATTTTTTTACACAGCAAATATGACTATATTATAAAACAAATGGGACAAAACACATTAGTGCCATTGGTAATTTCAAACTAAACTGCTTTGCTAAAAATCAAGCCAACCCCTGAGAAATAATTAATCATTTGCTGCTTCTGTAATCCATGCAAACATGAGAGGGATATAACTGATTCATGACTCTATGATACAAAGTGGTTTTGCTCTGAAAAGGCTGTCGTGAGAGAAAAGAAAAAAGGAATGACCTTGAGCAAGTCCTTCGTCTTGGATGTATTGTCTTTCCCTTGGTGAAATAGCTCTACTGCACATCCTTCTTAAATTTTTAAATGGGTACAAGATTATGGTTGCCACATATTCTCTGAGTTTAGGCACTGTTCATGCAACTCTTTTTTTTATATAATTTCTCATGGTGTGGCTAAGCTAAAACATCCTTGTACCTGTAGGCTATTTTTTTCCTGAGTCAGGAAGCAAAAACATATTGACTTGTCCATTCTTTACACTTTCTTCTCCCTCACTCAGTTTCCCCCTGTCCCATTGTCTTGTCACATTTTGCCTCTCCATCCATCCATCTCTCCCCTCCTTCTCACATTCCTCATTCACTCACTCCTTCACGCAGACAAAAACACATCTCATAGCACTCAAAAAAAATTGCACCCAAGCACTAAGACTGACACTAGTCCTCTAGATCTGCTGCTCTTTCGCTCGGGTGATGAAATATTTAAACAGCATTTCTGCTCCTATTTAATTGCATGTCAACACACCCTGCACAAAGACTCCAACCGGTCTGTGGGGTTAGGAAGCGTGGCTTAAGTCCGCTGGGGGTCAGAAATATCTCACAAAACCCTGCAGAGACTGGACAGAGATGGGTTAAGCATGAGAATGTTGAGCGTGAGCGCGTCAGTAGCAACAACATCATATGTAATTCATAGGATGTGTTCTAACCTACTGGGATAAAGTTGCCCTTCAGATGCCCTTTTCCCTGAAATTCCATCCTACTGGCATTCGTCACATACAGTAATAACATCGCAGCGGGGCGTTTTACATGTGGTGCACTGATTGGTAAGCAAGGATGCCTGTAGGGATGACATTCATTTATTACAGTATACATGTAGTCTCAGTCAGGGGCTATGTAATGACAAAAATCTTTTTACGTATGTGTGTTTGTTTGTGTATTTGTGCCTCCAAGGAAAACGACACTGCCCAGCTGCGCTGCGTGTGTTACCCCGGGCGATTCATCGATCAGCGATATAGCAAAGTCTGGCTCACCGGTGACTGTCTAGACGCGGCAGGGTGGTGAGGAATACAGAGATAGACGGGATTAGAGAAATAAGATTGAGGAAAGGTGTGATGAATGTATAAAGGGGCGACACAGCAAAAGCATGACGCTTAAGGTGAGGAGGCAAGTCTGGAAAGTCGGGATGTACCGTAAGCTCGACATGTATTAGTCAGTGCACAGACAGACTGACACATGCCCACATAATTATTCATAGTCACCTCGATTCCTCACTTCCTACCATGCGGCCCTTTTTCTCACGCAAAATCCTGGCAAGCCATGACGCATGTAATCTCAACACACAATCGCAAAGAGCACCTAAGTGTGATCTGCAGTGGTCTTATCTGCCATGTTCAAGGAAGGGAAAGCAAAAAAAAGATTAAGAGGAGTGGAGAGGAGAGGTCTAGGAATCAAAAGGAGGTATTGTTGTAATTATTTGCCCATCGGGAACATTTCTGCTGCATGCTTTAGAAATCTGACCTTAGACCCTTTATCACACCGCTCTTGCCCCGAAGGCAGTCCTGTTGGTTGGGAGAGCGCTAGAGTTGTTTAAGACCCCGAGAAGCCTATGGAAGAAAGCGTGGGATGCAGACAGCTGTGGACTCATCTCTGCAGACGTCAAATCATCACCCTCACACATCATTCTGAACCATAGGTCACCCACTATCCATTTCCATTACCTCCCTATATTAGATTCCCATTTGATTTGATGGGAGCTTTTTTGAGAAGAGAGAGAGAGAGAGCCACTCTCCAGACACCAATTTAAAGAGGCAAAGCAAAGTAATCAATTCACAAACCGGAGACTGCAAACTGAATTACTGGGATGGTGAGCCTGGTGGTGGTAGGGATCAGCAATGAGAGCCGGTTTCACACCTATCCATATCAAAGGCTTTCAGGGCAGGAGAAGGAGCTGTGAGCTTCTGAATAGTAGCGAGGGATCAGCGATGATTAAAGCTAACCTGGGCATAGCAAGATGGCCATACAAGAGAACTGTGTGGAACTCGCGCTTACGTCCCTGATTGATTTTCCAGGCTTCGGGCTTTGGAATGTCCTCCTACTTTTTGGGTCCTTTAAAGGCGAAGTAAAATGAGATTTTGATGACTGATCATTCTTGTCTTGATCAGTTTAAAAGACGAGGGCAGCACTCCTCTCACTAGTTTTTATGTTTATATGTCAAAGATGACACACTCTTTTTAAATAGCAGTTTTTCTGCCCTGATTTCAGTCCGACTATAAAAATCTTACTAGGCGGGTGCCACTGTTATTTAATCATTCAATTCTTTATTTCACCCTATGCCTTGTTGACATTAGCCATACTTCATTATTATTGAAAGTCCCATACATCCTACTGCTGTATGTGTAAATAATAATAGTAATCTTTTCTTTTTTTCCTTTTCTCCTGACCTTATCAAAACCCAGTATGATGAAAATTAAGTGCTTCCCTTTGCCAAAAAGGTGATAAAATATTTGACTGACTATAAAGCACTATTACAACACCAAATAAGGACATGGAAAATGGGATATGTATGAACAAATATATATTCCATTTTTTTGCCAGAAAGTCATTCACAGACAAAGATGTGTACAGCATGTTATCCAGTATAGGAACATCACTTATATTTGGAATAAAGTATACCCAAAAGATGTCTAACTCTATTAGAGCTTTATGAACAAAGAAATACAAAAAGGCTTATTTGGGGATTTGGATTAAAAGTAACTCGAAAAAAATCAATCATAGATATAATGAAAATCAAGCTGGGGTGTCTGAGACCCCAAACCAAACTAATGCATCAGTTTCTGCAGAGCACTTATGTAAGAAACATGCCATCTGTTCATTCTCAGATTTACTGGCACTTCTCATAAAATTTGAAAAAGTCATTAAGTATCAAGGTGATAAAATAATGTTAAAGAAGATTTTTGATCTTTTAAAAAGGGTACAAACCCCAAACAGGGACTTCAGGGTTACAGGCGAGGTGTAGGTTTAGTCGAACACATGCAAATGAGAAGCAAACTGTTAAAAATTGCAGCTGCATTTGACTTTTACTTATTTAGTTGCAGGTGCCGGGTGCGACCATATTAATCACCATTATAGCATGTGGTCTGCACTTCATGTGTCTGACTGATATGATCATCTGCCCAAAATTATTTCACACAGGCACATATGTGTGCATATTAATAAAGCGTCATGCCTGCTGGAGAACCTCAAAGCTTTTAATAGGCCTCCCTCCTTCGCTCTCCTTCGCTATCCTTCCACTGGTGGCGGGCCTCCCGTTGTGTTATGTAAATCATCTTTGATTTGACACTGGCAACCATAAATCTTCATTAGTTAGCAGAATAAGAGAAAGGAGCTATTTTCTGATTCTTCAGAGCGGTTTTGTTATGTAGAGGGATAGGTCTGAAGTCACGGTTGACGCTCTAATCTGCACTTTGCAACCAACTAAAGAGTGTTATTGATGGCTTTTACCCTAATTTGAATAAAAGTGCAACCTCTCACCCCATTCATTTCTCTCTGAGACATTTTTAGACGCTCAGAGCTCATTAGCTACCAGTCCAGTGCAGGAAAACAGACTCCAAATAATTTCTCATTTTTCTCTTATTTCTCATTATGTAGCTCACTGGGATTCAGAACAGCTGTTTTGAGAAAGCACAGGATGTATTTGCTTAGCTTTTAACTAGATAACAAGCGTTGTCAAAGGTCCACTTATTGATTTTATTACAGCTTATTTAAGCACTCAGGATAAAATGCAGCAAAAAATAGATCGCATCTATATTTTATTTATTTGCAACGAGACTTAAATGCACTCTCTGATTGAATGTGACATCCATCACTGCAGATTTTAAAAGTCATAGCACATTCTGTAAAATGAGCAAGCTGTGCATTAAAAGTGTCTGGTAGATCCTTAAAAATAGGCACACTGAATCATCCCATTGACACCATTGTCCCGCCAAGCTAGACAGAGCCCAGATTGGGTGAAGACATTTTAAAATGCCAGCCCATCTCCCTTTCCATCTTCCATTGAGTCCTCATTCAGTGCAGCGTACAAGAGGAAGTCCATTACCCGCCGATACAGCATGTGGATGTGTAGCCTATCACAGAAATTATTTCAAGGCGCCCATGATTCAAGAACTGACGATGTATTATGTCAGCACATTCCCTTCATACTATATATCAGTAAGTACTATTCTTCTAAGTTTCACTCTATCTCTCTTGAAACATTTAAAAGTGGAGACACTGCAGAAATAGCACTGCACCGAATGATGTTTATCGCGAGCAAGCGTTTCAGCGCATAATCCATAGGGCCACTCTTGAGAGTATTGTGTGCGTGTGTATGTGTGTGAGAGAGACATTTCCCTCCTCTGAGTATCAGATTCATCTCATCTCTCTTCATTACCATTACACATCCATCCACGGCGAACTGAACCTCTGGCTGTGGTACTTCACACAGTATTACTCCGCCGTCCCCCATCTGCCCTGGCAACTTCCCCGTGCCACTCAGGCCCAATCTACCCATATTACTTCCCCTCAGGCTTCATCTAAGTGTGACTGATAGGGCCAACACAGGGAAACAAACAGCAGGCCTAACTTCCAATAGGATTAGGGGCTGTGAAGCATCAGCACAGTCTCTCTCTCGCTCTCCCTGCCTCAGCAATAGACCAACTCACCCCATCTGCATGCGTGTAGAAGTGACTTTAGAGAAGCTGTCATGGATGAAATAGATTTCAATAAATGTGGACCAGACCGAAAATCTCAGAGCCAAAGTAGGTTTTATTAGCTGATCAACAATGCTAGTGGGTCAGCAGCAGCAGACATGCTACTGGAACAAATGTGCCAAAAATGCCAGGACGGAGAGAAAGGATCACTTCTGTCAGACTGCGTACTCGGAGCCCGTCTCGCTTCTCTATTATTCACGCCCACCACTGACGCCATGTTATGAAGGAAGCGCACGCTGTTACAAAATGAGATCTGGGTTAGATTTCACAAGGCTCCTGAGTGCTCTTACTGTACAGCACAGTGCTGTTCAGTTACGGGTCATTAGGAACGCGTGCTCCTGCCGTGCACCACACCGGTCCATTAGCTGGCCGCCTGGTGCAAGCTGCCAGCTGGGTGGGGCTAAACTCCGGCGGAGAGGTTCCTGGCCTACGCAAGGTACTGTATGGTGTGGAAATACAGTACTGAGAAATGATGAGGGTTATTTTAAAGTGGGCAGGAGAGATATGATGAAGAAGTTGCTGCTGCGCTTTTGTCTCTCTGGAACTTTTGTGTTAGTCTAATTCATTATAATGTACCTGCAATACTATATTGATCCTGATAGTGAAAGTTAGAAATAGAACAGTGCCTCTGGAGCGAGTAGAGAGACAAAAGTATTTTGCACTTCAGGAGGAAAAATGCTGGCTGATACACAGGTTTGACCCAACAAGATGAAAATGTTTTGGGATCTCATATGACAGAGAGTCAGAATCTTAAAGTCAGTATTACAGTCAACATTACATATTAAATGTTTTTTTATTAAATGATCAGTTTTAATGTTTTGTAACAATTCACAGAAGTATTAAGCTAATAAAACAAAGTTAAATATGATTATTTCAGCTGTTAAAGAGGGCTCAGGGTCTTCAGGAGCCCAAACAGAACATTAGGGTAATTACGATTGAATTGTCTGAATTGTTCTTTGGATATGTTAGCCAACCACAGAGAGAAAGAAATTAGAGTAGATGGTTTCAAAATTGCTCATATGCTAACATTTATGAAATATTTACATTTTAGTTTGCCATTTGGCAAGATTCTGAGCATTAAAAAGACGCCCCATCAGCTGTGCACAAGCCACATTAATTCAGCTCATCACTGCTTTCAATAATGGCACCAACAGTCACTGACTTTTCTGCAGGGGCAGCCCCGATAACAGATCTTCAGGACGTGCTGAGTGTGATTATCGCAGACATCCTCCCTGTGAGAGTGAGAAACAGAATGCTTCTTCATATTTGAGATTTCTAAGTGTATTTTCTGGTGGAAATAATGTGTAATTGCTGAGAGCACAAAGGTGTGGTTTGCTGTAAGTGTACCAGAAGGAGTTGCAGCAATGAAAGAGTATTGCTGGTAGCAGAAATATTTCAAAAGCACTGTGGCACTATTTCATAAATACCATAAAAACAAATTTGTGAACATCCACTCACTATCATTCATCCAAACACCAGTAAACTAACCCATGTGAGCAAATCTATGAACTTACTGAGAATGAAATTCATCATGAAGAGGGAAAAGCCTACTTTACAAACTGTGCACAAACAAAAATCACATTCTATCAACTGAATCCAAATGAGGTCTCTCCAGGGGAGCAACTTTTAGTGAGTGTGGGTTTCAGGGCGCCATCTCTCCCGCTCCGCTGAGCTCATGCATGATTGAGAGTAGTTTACTCCATGATACTGTGGTTTCTATTTTCATTACTGGGAAAAAAACAAATCCAAAACCAGCAGGTGAAATTTTGTTTATCCTGGCACAACATTTGGGAGGACTTTAGGCCTCTCAGTATACAATGACCAATTAATTGTACAGAATGACCCTCTAATTGTTTAATCAACCATGCCTTCATGTTTAATATGCATGGCCATTCATATATAATACATTTACATAAAGCATTTTCTTTAATATTATTTTGTTGAAGCAACGATTTAGTCACCAGCAACGATTAAATAAGACACTGCACCTGAGATAATTGACTTACTTTGCATTGCTTTTAACTGAGTGTATTCAGTTGTTTGATTTGATGGTTTCTTTCAGTTCAATTTCCCATGGTTTCTTTCTGCATGAAGCCTGTCCTCTGGTTAGTTCATTCTCATCACCACCATGTTCGAAGACCGCCTCACCTCATACGAGACACACAATTCAGATATACTTCAGATATTACTTTTTAGATTAATGGTTTCTTTCTGTTTTTCCATCCCAGTGAGCCTGTCCTCTGGTTGCACAAGCACCTTTTTGGGCAGAAAGGATGTTCGAAGACCGCCTGAGCTGACGATACGAGACACACAATTCAGATATACTTCAGAACTATCCATTAATAAGAGGTGCAGGAAATGAGGCTTAATATAAACCTGATTCAAATGCATGCAGTTAATGCACTGGTCAGACCATTTAATGGCTTTTATATGACACTGTTTTTTCATCAATTATTTACTTTCTGAGGCAAAAAGCACTTGGGTTTTATCAGATTCAGAGTTTAAACATCAATATCAAAACCTGTCCTCTGGTTAGTTCATTCTCACTTCACCACCATGTTCGAAGACCGCCTCACCTCATACGAGACACACAATTCAGATATGCAGTGACTAACATGTATTATATCTCATCTTCTTCATCTTCAGACTTCAGATGAGCATGCCTGGCAATTAGATTACTTTTTAATTAATTGTTTTTCCATCCCAGTGACTTGCACAAGCACCTTTTTGGGCAGAAAGGATCCTGAGCTGACGATGATGATGAACTATCCATTAATAAGAGGTGCAGGAAATGAGGCTTAATATAAACCTGATTCAAATGCAGCTCTGCAGTTAATGCACTGGTCAGACCATTTAATGGCTTTTATTGACACTGTTTTTATCATCAATTATTTATTTATTGAGGCAAATAAGAACACTTGGGTTTTACATTCAGAGTTTAAACATCAATATCAAAACATTTAAATGTAATCTGGATTCCGTATTATGCACTGACAATGCCAAGGTCACCAGAAGCATGCTTAACATTGCTAATCGCTAATGGAATTCAATCTCTTAAACTTTTGAATCAACTTTATGTTTTTGATCTTAACGTCATGATTTATTCATATCCACAAATAACACTTTAAATAGAAATTGTTATTTTATGGATAAAAGGGTGAATTTATGAATAAATGCCTTTTGAGTTGTGTTGAATTCTTCTTTCACATTTAAACACCAGCTCATCTTTGCTCTAACTGAAATACTCACACAGTCCTCTCAAAAACTAGACCAGAATTAATGAGAGAGTCACTGCAGTGGAGGACTCAGGCTCAATAACCTGCAGGTCAACCCCGCTATCTCTGGGCCTCCCCGAGCTGACATTCTTAAAAATTTTAAAAAGGGCAACACTACTCCAGAATGTGTGATCATCTACGGGCCATTACTGGCTGGGCTTGTGAATCTGGCCCGTCACCAACCTGTTTTATGACCGACAACATAGCCATTCGGGCACACAAACCCCTCCAACTGTAAGGTGGCGGTTCAAGGAGGGGGTATTATATCTCCTCATCAGAAAATTATATTACTCCATTATTGATGGCTGGGCGAATGGGTGGACATATGGGTGGGTGTTTGTGTGGATGAAATAGCTTCGTGTCCGTAAAGTAGGTTTCCATGTTTCGTCTCAGTGAGGAGCGGGAACTAAGAAAATTCAATGTGACATTGTTCCATAGCCGGTATATTTCCTTGACCTCCTTTTTCCTCACATCACACATCAAAAACATGCAGTATTGTTTCTGGAAACATGGTATTAAGAGCCCCTCTCCACCAGGCCATTACATCCTAAGAGGCTTGGCTCCATCTAGACTCTTGACCCTGACACTGTACCACCTGGAATCGACCGTACCGGTTCAGTGTCCCCAATCAAAAGGAGCAGTTTGAGGATTATCTTTCCATTATTGTACTGTCTAACAACAATACGGCTGGGTATTACAGTGGGTTCCTGAGACTCCCGAATGTCATACGTCTTTTGATTAAAGTACTGTTAAGATGCAGAGCAGAGACTCCAGCAACACTTTATCTAACAAGAAGGAGAGGGTGTTGGGACCGGATAATACTTGTAGGAAGCTAAATTATTATTTGTCCCTGTCGTTGATTTTTAATTTCATGTACAGTGTATTTCGACAAGGAAAGTGATTAAATTTGACATTGCACATGTGCCAAAGGTTATGAGAAAATTCTTTCTGATTTGACAGGAAAAAAAAAAAATCCAATAAAGCTTAGCCGTGCCCCAGAAAGAGAAGATGTTAAACCGAGGCTGGTTTTTCATTTAGACTCTACCTCTTCTTCTCCCTCCCTTTCCCTGTTCCCTTATTACCCTGCAGCTCAGAAAGGAAGGGAAATGATTTTTGGGTTGAGCCAGCAGAGTCGTAAGGACAGGCTAGGACTGACTGAGACCTATAGCAGGGGTGGTGTCTGTGTTTGAGGCAGAGCTGCAACAAGAAGATCCAAAATGGAGGGAAATATTATTGTATTCATAATTCATTTTGAGCGTCCCTCTAGCCTCAAATTCAACTGCAGCATCACTAGCGTAGTTTGTTTCACCCCGGCAGCATGCTCATAAAGATGCTGCTGCTGTGTGTGTGTGTGTGCATATGAATATGTGCATCAGAGTGTGTGGCCTCATGTGTGCACACGGCTGTGGTTGCTTGCAAATGCCCCGTCCGTCCCTTGCGGGTGATGTGAGGGTTGTTTCCAGATGGCTGCCAGAGAAACTCAGTCTTAATCGTGGTCCACACCTGCCCTCTCAGGGGTAATGACAGCATCCCACTTCTCTCTCTGCCATTTGATGTCTCCTTCCGCCACCCTCCCTACCTCTGTCCTCTGTCACTCCCCATGTTTTTCACCCCCCCCCCCCAAGTGGAGAAGGTGAGTTTTTTCAGCTCTCACCTCAACCCCAACATCCCCGCAGGGTGGCTCTTCTCTCCTTTGGTGACAGGAAAAGAGACCGCAACTATTCATTACCTTATTATCGCTGACATTAAACTGCATTTGTTTACCGAGTCTATACCATCCTCATTACGTGAATGGGAATGTCACACATTGGTTGTTTTTGTTAGGTGTCACCTTTTGAGAGGTATAAAGAGCAGACAGGAGGTATGAAATGAGCATTGAGTTTTGATCCGAAAGATGACAAACATCACTAACAGGCTTGCCTAATGAGTCGAAAGTTTAATTGCGTACACAAATAAGAGCGAGCTGAATTATGTAAATAGATAGAAATAGAAATGGAAAACACCAAAAAGTCTCACGTATCATTTATAACCATTTTTTTTTATTTATAACTTTTACTCTAGAACGTTATTTATTTTCTTTTTTTCCATGCAGCATTTCTCATTTTCCGATCACATAAGAGGTATGAGGTGTGTTGAAAGACGATGTATGGGTGGTATTAGAAATAAACTTGATTTATGCAGCAGTGAAACAACCAAAAGGCTGTTTTGGCAACTGATTAATGCGCCACAAACCACTGGAAGGCTTTTAGCGTAGCCACTGAGTGCTAATTAACTCTAATTTTACAACAAGATTTAGGCTTTGTTTGGTGCTGTTTCTCCCCCAACAGATCAGCTGATAAAATTACTTCCCTGACTAAATCCAGCAAAGAGGAGTGGTTTAGAAAACACAGAAGGTCTTATGTATTGGATAAAAGTACAAGAATTGGAAAAGAAGTGTAAGACAAAGCTTCCTAATGACAAGTTCTACTTTATACATGAGCTTATGCTGCCCATGCAATTTAGACAGACTCTTCTCATTACCATAAAGACAAAGACAAAGAAAATATTAGAACGTTACGTGACGGAAATGGGGAAACAGATAACTGATTTACATGCAGAGTAGGGCCAAGAGACAATGGAAAGTTAAAAGAGTTTAACAAAAACATAGAACGACTACATGGAAAATAGTAAAATAGCATTGTATTATTTTTTTATGTTATGGACTGATTTGAGGCAAATAATTATGATAGCTAAAAGCTTTTCATTTCTAGAAATCTATTTGCATTATTCAAATCACTTATGTATTTATTTAATTAGACTTTAAATTCATCAAATAGGCTTTTAGTTTTAGTGACATTTGAATTTCTGGGATTTCATAAATCTTGTAGGTTGACAAATAGTAACAGTTCAGATGTAAAAGTCACATCATTTAGCATCTGTCATTTAGTATTTGGACTTCATTACAAGTGCAATCTCCTCCTCCTGACTGCATGGCCAGTTACTACGAACAGGACTCTGCCATCTGACGAGACAGTGTCCAAAAAATATCTTGAATTGCTGCAAGCGATAAAAACGATTTACACAGCAATTTCCTGTGACCATGTGCATTTGTCCATGGTCATTTCTTCCCCATTTATATTTAATTATCAGGTTTCCATTCTAATCAAATGCAGTCCTTTCTTCCCACATGTAACCATACGATCTTCCTGCGGACGTGAGCAGAACACCAACTAACCCAGGAGCTTTGCATAGAGGGAACCAAATGTATGTTAAACCAATTCTGACATGTCTTTGAGCTGCAGTGTGCATCAAGGTAGTTGATACCGTGAAAATAATGACTGATTCCTCTCTAAATGGGATCCAAATGAGCTGGTGTACTTGGCTTATCCGCTGAGGAAGAAAGAGCAGGTTGGCGGCTAATAGGTACTGTGGCTCCTGGTGTCTGGGGACTGGCTGTAAAACTTTTTGGCTACAGTGGTTCTCTGGGGCATTGCATGCATTACTGAGCACCAGTGTGACCTTTATGTTCACAGTTAGAGGGACCTAACCAGTACTGTAAATCAAGAGAATTGCACGCTTGTCTATACATTCCTGAATGGCTCTCCTCCGCGTTGCAGTAGCATCGCCTACAGGACGGGAAGAAAAGAAAAGAAAGGGCTATTATTTTGCAATGGCTTCAAAAAGCTCCTACTAATGAGCAATATTAACACCCTTTTGCTTGAAATTGTATCTGGCCTAAAACAATGTGACTGGCCTTCACCTTGTGTGGACAAGCTGTGTTTTAATATTGTTAATAAGCCAAAAGTGAAATGCCATTTGTAAAGTAGCCATTAGTAAGACTGTCAGCTCCAGTTCAGCAGGCCTGCACCAACCATAGTTTAAATGTCATCTGTTGGCTGTACACACAACCTGAGACAGACTGAATAAAACCTCTGCCAGTCCAGTGAGGGGATGGTATAATATGGCCTCTGACACAGCAATCAATAGGCCCTGTCTGTGGAGGGAATACAGTGTTCCTCCCAGGGCCCAGGTGGGATGGGCAGAGCCATAACCAGAACCCGGTGCCAGGCAGGGTGGATTACAATAGGCAGGTTGTGAAGGGGGGGGGGGACTACAGACGCCAAGGCCACACTGAGTCACAGCTTACTGAAACAGCACGGCCCCAATGTGCGCTGTCTTGCATTTATTCTCTCTCGCAGACCACACACCCATAATGCTGACACATGTATGCAGGGATTTCCAGGCATAATCTGCCCGGCCTTCTGCAGTGCTCCAGCACTTGTCACATCTTTTCTGCCCCCCATCCCCCACCGCCACCATGCACCCATATGGATACAAATAAACACAAACATGGAGAACTCAAACATATGCACGCTCATGATCGTACCGCCATCCCTAACTCTTCTGTTGTTCGGTTTATAACTTGTTGGTGTTGTTTCACCAGTGTCACCGCTCACAGCCGTCTCTCCAGCTGGGACCCGTCCACCCTGACTATCCCTACCATCCATCTCATCCTCTGACTGGAAGCCAGGAGGGATGAGCTGCCTGTCAGCAGAGGACTTGGTACAGGGATTCATAACCTCTTCAATGCCCTCTCAATTTCCCCTCAACGTCTTGTTCCAGACAGGCCCTCTAAAGTTTCTGTCAGAGCTCTGTGGCCAAAGCTCAGTCAGACTCAAAAGACCGTCCATGAGGAAGACTAGGTCTTTTGGCTCAGACACGCAGCGAGAAAAAGACAGACAGTCACAGAGACTGTTCATCTTGATAGATAGCTCCTGAGAGACTGAGAGAAAGCACAGGGACTCTCTGACAGCGCAGATGCATACACGCACACTGAAGACCGAAGGTGGGGGTGACTGGGAGAAGGACGTTGCACAGGTGCAGCAAGGAGCAAAGACGCAGTTGCAACGGAGGATGAGAGGCAGGACGGAGATGGATAGAGACAAGGCTAGTAAACAGACAGAGGCAGATGAACAGATGATGATAGATGATAGACAGCGAGATACGAGAGAGAGAGCGAGAGAGAGAGTGCCTGCCCTGTCCTAGCCTGTCTCTGCCCTGTCTGAGAGGGTTAATGTAAGCTGCACACCAGCACTTTAATAATACACCAGCCATGGAGTTAAAATGGGTAAACATATAAAAGATTCATCAATCTGTCATAGAAGAAGTGTGTGTGAGCATCAGCATGAGCATGAGCGTGTGTGAGTGCAACCCGTGAGTGACCCACAATGTGTGTCCTTTGGTGTTAAACATTACGGAAAGTACAATGTGGATATCACGGCGATAGCTCCATAAAAAAAAACAAGTTCCTCACCGAGATCTCAGATGGACATATAGGCCTAATAAAGTCAGCTTTTGAGGCCACTGATAAATAACAAATGTAACATAACATTGACTAAAGCTGGAGCTGTCAATGGTGAGGCATGGGGCCTCGGTACAGCTTGTCAAAAACAATTCACAGCAACAAAGGGAAATCTCAATCAAGGCGTTCTTTCTTTATTGCAAACACAAACCTTATCCGTGCTTTGTCATCAATCCTGACAGAATGTGGAGTCATTAATAAAGGCACAAATGTTGCACATGCGGGAAAAACACACGCATGAATGCACACATACACACACACACAGATGCCTTAACATATCTAAAGTGAAAATGGTGCTCAGTCTGGCTCCTTTTAAAAAGCTTCACTGCTTCTACAGTTCAATTAGTGGAGCCAAATCCATCTCTTGTCCAACTCCCAGTGGGCCTGTCAATCTCACAGTCAGGACCTGTCACTGCCCTGCTTTCAGCCCGACAGCCCAGTACACATATTATACGAACATACGCACATCAAACATTTAAGCAACACACACACACAAATACGCGCACCAGGGCTCATATGTCATTCGGCTCCCTCCCACACACACACTCACACAGTGTGACAATCTAACTAACTCGTTCACACATTTCTAAAGCATCATGAAGAATCAAAGACTTCGATGAAATGGGGCTAAGCGTGGCAGGGGGTAAGCAGACTGTCGAATTCGGATCGATGATGTGCCAGGAGGTGTGGCGGCGAGGAACTCAGGCAGGGGCACTCAGAGTGGGGGCACATGTCAGTGAGGTTTATGGCTTCATCGTCGCCCCCCCCCCCGTGGATCTTATAATGAGGAAGAGGAGAGAAAGCAGAGAAGGTGTTCTTTGGGGGATGATTGTGAGAAGTGAGACAATCTGGAGAGAGAGGGGTTACACACACCGATATGGGAAGGCACAGCAAATTAGATTATAGCACAGTGACTTGTTTTTACTCCAGAATTTAAGTTATAATAACATGAAAACCATAAAATATTTAACCCTGTTATAAATAAAGGTTTATTTGAAATTGTCACAGGCCTAAATTATTATTGTGGGGCAGAGCTGGGGTCAATATAATCATTAAGACCAGATACCGAGTAAACACATGCTGAGGCAGAGCATCTTTAAATGGAACTATTCCTAATGACTGAAGAAACAGTTACAGGACATACATTTATTTGCTTTCCTGGGGAAAGTTAGATAATGTTGATACCTATCTCATATTTGTCAGATGAAGTATAGCTTAGCATAAAGCGTGGAAACAGGAAGAAACGGCTAACCTGTCTCTGTGAGTTACACTGTAAGTAATAGTGTTGTTCTCACTGCGTGGTTGCCAGGCTTTTTATTTAAATTACAGATATGAGAGTGGAATCAAGATTCTTATCTAGCTCTGTCAAAAAATAAAAGCATTTGAAAGAAAATTTGCCGCATTTATTTGTAAATGCAATGCACCTTCTCTCGGGGCTGGCAGCACCCTAAAGGGCTTCAAATGATTTAATATAAAAGCAACAAGCACAGGCCATTCCTGTCTGCGCTTTACGACTTCCCACCCTCCCGCACACACTCAGAGTGCCATATGATCCTTCGTACGACCCCATATTAACTCTGGGCAAGTCACAAGTGAAAGAGATGGAGAGCCTGGGAAGTGAATTTCCTGTGCTGTTTTCCTCATGTCACCCTCGTTCAGCGCCAGCGGGGCCACAAAAGTAAAATATCTGCGGGTTGAAACTGGAGAGTTCAGGGGACGCATTTGAAGGAGAATAAACTGGATGCTGGCCGTAAATGTTATTGTCCCATTAATCAAAGTGACAGCTCTCGTGCCCGTCACACATGCAGGAATTGTCTCTGGTGACATAAGTAGGTGGAACAGACTTGGAATGAGCAGCTCCTATCAGTGAACGACAAAACTGTAACTGACCCCTTGTCTCTCATCTATTTTAGGAAGCGCCAGTTGAGCCCACAAGCTGTAATTTAGCCAGATAATGCATCTGCAATTTCATGCTGGCTTTGCTGTATTATGAGGACAATGGAGGCAGCATGTAAAAAGAATAAATAGATACACTCCTGTGTCATCGTGGATTTGTATGGGTTGGTGGCTGTAGTTAGGAGCTATTCAGGAGGA
This sequence comes from Scortum barcoo, assembly GCA_023238725.1. Classification (NCBI taxonomy): domain Eukaryota; kingdom Metazoa; phylum Chordata; class Actinopteri; order Centrarchiformes; family Terapontidae; genus Scortum; species Scortum barcoo. The sequence goes on along the minus strand of CM041552.1, from coordinate 9,042,457 downwards.
TTGTGTTTAACAATGCTGCACAAGCCCTCTGCTGTTTTTTTACAGAGAAAGGAGTTGCCAGAAAATCAATCAAGGGAAGCATGACTACAAATAAATATTTACGTTGAGCGGCAATCTCTCTGCATAAACACCACTTTATGCCCCTGAAGCAGAAGGCAGACATTATTTATTCCTAAATTACCTTTCCAATCTTGCAGACAGCAAGATTGTTATGTATACGCTCGCCAGTGTCATCTTTTTGGTCGTTGTGACGCATATCTTTTTGACATTTCTGCTGGTATGACGACAGAGGCAGAGCAGAGGGAGCTTGCAGTATTGTGCAGATGAGTTGCCCCTGATACTTTTGAATAAGCACTTAATGAATAAGTTGTCTTTAAGTTAGCCAGTGTGAAAGTGGTCAATTCTTCATATTAGTGCAGCTCCATGCTTGATGTAGGGCAGCTCTGCAGTGAGTTTTCTAAAGGGCTCCATCCTCCAGGGACTCACCAAACACATGCATCAGACAGAGAAGAGGCCCGGTGACAAATTTGAAAAATACTCATTAAAGATAGACCGGACAAAAACAGCCTATTCATCAGCAGGCGCAGGGGCTTTCACGCTGCAGCACAACACAGCTAAATTTTGGGCATTTCTCTGACTAATCCAGCACAAAACATGTTAGCATCACTTCCAGCAAACCTTTCCTGCTCTGTAATTTCCTCTCCTGCTCCATTCTCCTCTCCACCTTATCCATTCTGAAGCCCCCCCCCGTCTGCTACCAACAATTGCACGGTCATTGTGCCTTCTGGAGAGACGTTTCAAGGGCTTTTTGACATGCCTTGGGGGCTACCTGGGGCCCCACATGGCACCCTCTTATTTTGCTTCCCTCTGCTTTTATTGAGTCGCCACGCAACAAACAAAAAGATCAAATATCAATCAGGAAAAATGACAAGCCACCTGCTCCCACGGTAATACAAAAAAACGTATGCACCGCACGACTCTCTGATGAAAGAGGTTGATTACAAGAGTGGAGTCTTAGACATACACAAACACACATAAACAAAGACAAGACAGAAGGGAACTTGAAGGAGCTTTGTGTCAGACTAATCAGCCTTCGTCACAGCGTTCAAATTTTCTGAGAAATAACAAATCATCACTACCAAGATGTTCACAATGATCCATATGCCCCTGTTTGTCATATAAAATGGTGTAACACGAAAGCAACTTGAAGTAAATTGATGCTTGCATTGTACTGTTCCTCCCCTTTTACTTGTACATGTTAAAACTGTACAACAAATGAGGTGACGCCTCCTGAATAAACACCAAGTCCATGTCACGACACACAATGTGATGTGAAATCAGTGAAATATTTTTATACAGCCCAGTGATTCTGTAAAGACCACAAACTCTTGCATCAACTCTTGAAGCACTGCCAAACAAAAATATCAATCACTTTCACACTGCAGGCTTGGAAATTAGACATAAAAATCTTGTGGTTCCCTCCCTCGGAAAAGAAAGGGCCTGTGATTAGTTGAATTTGTGTTGACTAAGTGGTTGATGCTTAAAAGACTAGCAGCCCAACAGGTTGTGATGTTCATCACACCCTATGATCTTAATGTTTACATTAAATTACGAGATCTCTCATGTTGATTCCTTTTGACATCTCTTGAGTCTGTTCTGAATGGTTGTCTTAATTTAGGAGCGATGGATTCTTACAAACGACTTTGGGAGCAGCAGGTGGAGCTATCTGTCTACTGCACTACTGTCAGAAATACAGTGACAGTTTTAGCAAATATGACTAGAAGTCATTTTTATAGAAGTTACCTATTTCTGCATTAATGGCACTCTATGAGCACTGGAGTCCTGAAGTACACAAGCAGTTTCTGCCAGAGTTTGTCAACAGAGTTGCAACAGTTTGTTTGGTTTTTGTTTTTTTGTGTGTTTTTGTCTTTTTAATGGTGTTTTTTCTCACTGGTCTGACAAACACACTAATCAGGATTAAGCAAATTTAAAAAAATTGAATCCAAGTCTGACGAGTGTTGTTGGGTTGCTAGACCTGTCAGTCAAACTGGGTCAGACCACACCTGCACAATATTGGTGCAGCAGATTAGGTGAGCTTTTGAGTGCTAAACTCTTAATAAGTGCTAACAAAAGCATGTTTTTCTTCTGAACATTAACTTTGATTCCTGTTTATTTAAATGGGGATTATTAATGTTAAACAGAAATAAATAAGATTTGGAACCAGGTTTCTGGAGCTTTAAGCTTCCGCACTGAAAAGTACTGAAGTAATGAAGTACTATCTACACAGATAAGAGACTTTTATTTGTGTTGACCAGTGTCTATGTACTGTACAGTATAAGCAGTGAGGCTCTAAAAGATACTGCTGGCATGCCGTTCTAGTTTTTCAAGGTGTTATGAATGCCTGCATTACTACATCTTATACTTCTTGACCTCAGCTCAAGTATAATTGGACAAGCCAGACCTGTCTATCCACTCTATATTGGTGCCAGCAAGCTTCAGTTTTACTCCCATTTCTCTCTTCACACACACATTCCTTAACATTATCTGCTCGAACTATCTCAACCCCGTATTACACTCAGTGTATCCACAAACAGTGAACCATTTCAGCAAACAAGACCAGGCTGCATTTCCGCGCGCCATTTACAAATATTAGCATTAATGCAAAATGTATTAGGAATAGATAAATGGAGATGAAGGTGGGTGAGTGTTATTCTCACTCCCTGAACTCTTGCCAGTTAAACTATCTCTACAGTGTGTCAGGTTGAGTGGAGAGGACGAGTGCAGAGAATTTTTATGAGGTGGAGTAATTAGGAAATTGGAGTCTGGCTTGTATGGACCAGCATGCAGGCTGAATAAAATAAACTGTGTGTGTGTTGTTCTGCTGTTGAAGTGGGCCCCATCGTAACTGTGACAAGCGGAGTTAGACAGGATGAAAGAGGTGATTGTTCTTGAATGCCGCTGTAGGGGATAACTTCCAGTTATGCAACCCATTAAGATGTGTCACTGTGGCACACGTCCTCTCACAGGGGTTCCTCTGAATCCAATCCTGACTTGAAGGCATATCAGAGCAGTGCAGGTCTCTGTCTCACAACCTTATTATCACCTGCAAAGTCCCAAATTCTTATTCCACTGAAAAACTAATCTCGTAAAATATCTTTCTTTGCCTTTGGAGCATTAGGATTACATGTTTAATCTATAATTATCTTCTACTTAAATCAGTCTCAATCTCATTATGGGACAAAATTCCCCGCTTGCCGGCAACCAGTTTCCTGAAGAGGCTGTATCTTATTCGGGTCCCACACACTTAGAAAGGCTCAGTGATATCTCCAGGTTAAATCCCCACAAATCAATTAGGAAAATTGCACCTAGCCACTGCACAAATCGTGTGACAGAAAGAGCAAGACGCACATGTGGAATAAGCCCAAAAACCCACAGGTTGTTCCAGCATAATCTGAAAGATTACCTTTACAATCCACTCAAGTCACAGTGGTCAGGTGATAACAAAAATTATCTGCTATAACTGAGGTGTTTGTAAATGTCATATGATTAAAAAATAACTGAGCTTTGGGGTGTCCAGTATATTTCCGACATGTTAAAGAACCTCCACAGAGTTTTCGATCACTAGTAGTGCTGCTGCTTCCTGTTTTTTTCAGTATCTTGTTCATGTGCACAATAACGCCAACGTAACAAAACCCGCCAATGCTTTCATGCTATTCCACTGGTGGTGGTAACCTGTGACCCAACATGTAGCAGTGTAGCAATGGAAGACAGCAAGCAAGCAAATGTGAATGTTAATAATGTACTTTTTATGTTCTTTCAAAACTTAGCCCTGCAAATGTCTTATGAGAAAGGAAAAGAGTTCAACAAAAGTCAATGTAAACATAACTACTTTTACATAAAACACCACAGGATAACTTTAAGTCATCTTCTACACCATTGCTTCCCAGTTGGTGATCGGGATGTTTCCAAAAGATGGCAAGAAAATTATTTACAAGACAAGATCAATTTTATTTTTTCAGCTCTCCCTCTAGTCTCGGTTCATTTTCTTGCCAATCACTGTATTACTGTAACAAATCATGCCTCATGTAAGAATAATATAATTTAATTGGTCACAAACTGTTGTTGTAAGCAGCAAGTAGACATTATTTTATTTTTAAGGGTGTCAAAAAAAGAGAAAAACATCAAAACCTGCTGATGAAAATTTGTTGAGTTTGTCTGGAATGATTTTGCTTTCTCATATATACAGACTAAAATACAGTGCTTTCTTTTTTATGTAAACTCCTCCCATTTCCTATTATTGTGGGAGTCTTTCTGTGCCTTCAGCTTGTGGCTGTGATGGCGCAAACTTCCTGAAGGAACATCAAGTATGATTCATCCCCAGTCTCCGAATCATCCATCACACAAAAGTTTTATCAATAGTTTTATCATCAACACAGTTTCCTGAAGGGCAATTGGATTGGGGAAGGTAGCGGTGGTATACCAGAGGGATGTATAGCAACAGAATATTTAGGATGCATAATAATTGTTGATTATGTTTGCATATGCTGTACGATGTGGTGATGAATGCTGTCATTTCGGTCCCTTGTTACTTTTAACCTTGTGTTTAAGAAATCATTTTAATTGCACTGTTATTAGGAAAATTCTGTTATTGCAAATAAAAGTTTTCAGGTGAGGTAAAGAGGACACAATTCATGAAAGCGTTTTTGTACATTTTACACAAAATGTTTAGTTTGGTGATGAATATTTTAAATGCATTCTCTAAACCACCAACTCCTTTACACAATGAGACTGATATCCTTTGTTATGCCATATTCATAGGCTCAGCAAAAACAATATTTAATGTAATATCTATGTGGAAGCCAGCTGTCAGGAGCAATACTTTCAAAAATGCTGTAATATTTGGGATATGATCCTCTGTAATTTGCACTGTCTAGAATGGAGTGAGCCAGCATATCACAAAGCATTGATGGAAAACCTTCCTCAAAGCCATGAAATTTGACAACTGTATTAGAATAGATGTGGCAAAACTTGACGTATGAGAGTGAATGAAAAAAAAATCTTACATTTCTTATCCAGATATGTGCAAACACCTTCTACATTGCCAGTATTTTCCTTCTTTCTTTTTTTTTTTCTTTTTCCCATTCCAAATCTTGTCAAAGTGTTTGCAGTTGTGAGTAGCAGGGATTGGGGAGTGAGAACAGTGTTATCAAGAAGCAATCTTGGTTCGATAGAGTGGGGATCTAGGCCACAGAAAACTGGGTGGGTGGCAAATAGCTGTCTGAGAAAGCAGACAAACACTTATATGTCTGCCTGTATACAATGTGCAGAGTCAAATGTGTTTTATCTCTTGGGCTATTACATGATTACACAAACACTTCACCTTTAGCAGTGATGAAATTAAAATCTCGTTTGGTGGTCAATAACACTTAAAACCATATGTTTTCTTCTCTTCATGTCATTTACAGGGTCACATTGAATTCTGGATAGACGTTCCACAGTTGCAGTGGGCAATTTTGGAATAATATCCCCTCTAAACTGCATCCCAATGTCAGTGAGAATGGCATTTAATATTCCCAAACAGTTCATTACATTTCTGTCAATCTTCATTCTTTGCCCACTCTTAGCCTGGCTATCAAGGTCACTATGTTCAGCTCATTCGGTGCGATGTCACTGGTAGTGCACAGGTCCACTGATCATGTTCATTAAGCAGAGAGTCACGTGATCAGTTGAGGTGACATTAGGACCTGCAGGCTGTGGCTGACTCCGTGACACTTAATGTTAAAACCCCTCGGTGTAAATATTCTTGTTATGAAGATAATTGAACCACTCGTATATTTGATGTTGTAGGGCATACTGTATTTCCCAGCAGTCCTTTTCAAAACACCAGAGGACAATGTTGTGTGTACTAATTCTACAACAGGACCATCAAATCAAACTGCACAAAATGGATAGCATAATAGGAAGCCCTGTCAAATGCAATACAATACATAAGAAATTAATTATGCTCAATTTCAAACCCTGTCAGAGAGAATATGTTCATTTTTAGGTCAGTATTTAATTTTCTAAAAGTGGTATTGGAGTGCATTATGTTGAAAGCAGTAGTGTAATGTGATATGAATAAATTAAATTTACTTGACTAACGTAACTTAGTACTCAAACAATTTTCAGGCCTTTGTACTTTTATAATATTATTATTCGTATTGTTATTTGATCATTCGATGTCACTACTTAACTGCCACTGCTTGAAAGATGCAATATCTAATAATATGTTCCTCCATATACTAGATAAAAGGGTACTTAAAAGTATATATATAAAAAGTATATATATATATATATATATATATATATATATATATATATATATATATATATATATATATACCAAATGAAATCCATTGTTTTTGCATATTGTTAAGTCACCACAACTATTATAATTCATTATCCATTACTGTGAGAAAAATTAGAGATAAACATTTTACAGTCTCTAAATTAGCTGCGATTTTTCTTCAGCTAAAACAAACTGTGGATTAGAGGGTAAACTACATGAAATGAAAAAAGGCTGCAAAATTAATGTTAAACATTAAGACAACTCTCACAGAAATGATAGATGTCTTAATACAACATACTAAATCCATGCTGATATATGCATATATAGCAGGTTAGTCTTGTTATTTGCACAAAACATTTAGCTAAAAGAGAAAGTCAGTATTCCACATTCTCGCACACTTCCTTCAGAGTCAGAGGAAGATGATCTCATGGTGCTTCAGGACAAAGTGAGCTTCTTTCTGGGGGCCACAAACCACCAGGCAATGCTAAAACACCTCCAGGTTCACTTCATGCCAATCAATTGTTGGCAATTGAATTAATTGCAAATTTGTCTGAGATTTTGCACCTGTAAAATCAAATATAAACAAAGGTTGGTTTGCATTATTACTTAATCTTGTGGTCCTGTATTGTCGACAAGATTAAATTTCTGCCCCAGGGGTCCCTAACAGTTTAATCCGGCCATGCCTACAGAGAAAAAAATACACACCTTGGCAACTACACACTAATTAGTTACACAAGTACACAACACTTGCTCCCTTTTTAGGCTATGTGAGTGTGTCAGATGGCTCCTTTCTGCCACTGAACACTTTGAGGCAGAAAAGAGTGTTTGTGTGAAACATCATCATTCACCACCCTTAAGTCACACATGTCATAGCTACTTCTGTGCACAGGGATTGTGATAGTTGATGAGGAGGAAATAGTCCACAAATATTTTATATATTGCATTCACATCCTTCCCTGAGTCACGTGAAAGTGCAGTTACAGTGTGTTGCAGTGCACTAGTTCTTTATTTCAACTTCTCTTTCAAGCTCTTTATAGGCTCTTTTAGGCCCCTCTGCGTGCGACGCTGGCAGGCAGAGTCAGTACTGTGAAATGTGATGTGAAAGCTATTGTGAAGCCATGCAAGTTATATTAATCATCGGAATGACACATTATGGCGAGAAACAATTGCACCTTTAAACCATGGTTTCTCAGAAAGTCGTATAAAATGAGGAAGAAAATTTACCACTGCATTCAAGTAAAAACTTAAATCAAACACTCAGGCCGAGATTAATGCCAAGTTAATAGCAGTGGTGTGTGGGTCTGCTATGGCTGCTGCTTTTAATATTGCTGCTGACCTCTGGTCTCCTGTGCTCAGTAATGTAGTCACAAAATGAGCACAATCCTTATTCTGTCTTTGGAGATTGAATTTGCATGATTAAATTTGAGATTTTATTTGATAAATGTTCAATAGTCAAATGTTCAATCATCAAATGTGCTAATGCCTCTGCAAGCTAAAATTTAATGTTAGTATCATCCTTGGAGAGCTTATGTGGCACACATGGATTAGAATAGTGAAAAGGAGAAAATAACGAGAGACTAGAAAAGACTGAGCCACTTACTGTAGATGTTGGTACAAAATTTAACCATCTTGAGTTCACCCACTGGTCAGTAAACTGGTGCTTGAAGCCAAATATTGAATATTAATTTTTTTTTATGAATTATTTTGAAATCTGTTCAAGCTATAAATTTAACTGTTGTTTAATTTACCATGACATGAAGTCACAGTCTCATGATGGTGCTTTTGATTGACCCCTTGAACCGCATGCTGTGCAGCAAAACACTACATTATGTTAAATTCTAGTTAAGATCCCAAAGTCTCAAGATAACAAATATATCGGGCTGAATTTTTTGGAGAAATGTGGAAAAGGATGCACCAGACATGTTGAATATTTCCATTTGATGGAACAGGGCAGCCATAAAACAACATGGAGCCTTGGTCTGAATATATAGCTTCAATGAAGGGCTTGAGCAACCTGATAAACAATATATACTGTATCCAATACTGTTAGACAGTGTCAAACTAGATATATTTTCTAACTTTAAAATAGAAATAAAAGAGGAAAACACCATGTTAAGGGATTAAAGTAAAGCACACTGTTTGCTCTGAGGCATTTTGTTCTTTGTTCTGGTATTGCACTAATATTGATTTTGTAGATATTAAAAGTAATCACAGAATTGAAGCAAAATCCCAGTATTTCCAGCATCTCTCTGTGTGGCCACACAAGTTCATGCATCTGCACGCTTGTGTGTTTTTCTGTGTGTATGTTGTGCTCCAGGAGGCAGGCTTCCAGCTGTCAGGGAGTGCAGCCTGCAGTCAGTCAGGGGGAACAGGTCTGTGTAAGCTGCCAGTCAGGCCCAGCACTGCAACTGCTGTCCCTACAGTAATGATGATGGGGGAGCACATCCACCACTACGGGAGCTCATTAAGAGAAAATAATTAAAGTTTGTTAAAAACAACAGTCCTCAGGCTGGGGAGACAGGTGTTTGTCCACATTTGGGAAGACACAGTCGCCCCTTCTGTAGGCTTTTCACCTAGAAGCTACCACAGGAAACTATAGATGGATGGATGGATGGATGGATGGATGGATGGATGGATGGATGGATGGATGAGATAGATAGATAGATAGATAGATAGATAGATAGATAGATAGATAGATAGATAGATAGATAGATAGAGAGAGAGAGAGAGAGAGATGCACATGCAAAAGCCAGTATAACTGTCATCCAGCCATCTCATTCAGCCTCCAATCCCTCATCTTGTATCAGCAGCAGCAATAAAACAGGAAATACAGGCTCTCATACCAACAATACTGAAAAGCTCTTTTCATTCCCTGCTTCTACACAACGCTGACAATAACTGTAATTATTACTGCTCTCACAAATAAGTGAGAGTTGGGAATCGTTTAATGGTGCAATCTAAAATTAAACACAACACATGTAAACACTGGCATGGAAGGGGAAACATGTAATTACTGGTAATTATAGAGCGGGATTCTGCCATGGCGAAGTCAATCAACCTGCATCGCTGAAGAGGAAACTGCAGATCGCAAGAGCTTCAGCCGGAATAAGATTTTCTCACTGTAGGTTTGCCAAGAAAGTTAGGGTTTCATATGCTGTAGTGTTTTGATTTAAAACTCCCTGGGTCATTATTAAATATTCATTTGGAAGGCGACAAATCTGTCCATAAATAACACGAATAGAGCGATTTTTTGATTCCGTAAAATGGCACAAAATTTCAGTCCCATGAAGATGCTATTAAACTGGCATGCAGGACCTTAATCCGCCTTAATGTCTGACAGTGGAGATACATGTCATGCAGTGATTATGCCGCCTGCTCCCGTGTTTTACATGTTCCTCCCTGAGCATGGAGTTAGATCCTCTGGATGTCTGACTCAGCCGTTAGAAGCCAAATTCAAACGTCTACCTTGACTTATCAAAAGAGGATTAGGCAGACATCACTTACGTTTGACACATGTCACATTTATGACATGTAACAGGTGACTTCACTGAGCCAGGAACTCAACATGAGTCCTTGTCATAAGTTTTTCTTTTTATTATGTCAGTGTACAGAAGTGTCGTGTCTGCTTTCATTGCACTTTTGTCACGTACCTCCACGTTCCTCTGTTTCATAAACGACCTTCATCAGGTGTGCTGCAAAAATCACACATGTTCCACTTCAAAGGTCCTTGTAGTCCCCCTCACTTTTATTGTTTCAGGTTGATTGTCTTACTATAATCTCTGTAAATAGTGTGCTCTGACTGTCCAGCTTCCATAGATCCAGATGAGAGATTGGAGTTGATAAAAATACAACAATCTGGGTCGCCTTCACTTATTTACTTTGTGCTGTATGTGCTTAAAGCTTAACGAGCAGCTGTGAGTGATGCAGCATGGTGGATTAGCTAACTTTTTCTAACATGCTGAGGATTGAAAGTATGTTTCTCTAAGACATGACATGGCAATAAAACAAAGACATTGCAAAATCACAGATAGTGCAAATTGATATGGTAGTAGTGCAAACTGGAGTCAGCTTATAAACTGGTTAAAGTGGCTAAAGTAGTTACACTTTAGCCACTGGTTAAAAAGTGGTTAAATTGGTTAAATTGGTTAAAGTGTATAATTCCCATGTATAATTCCATAATATGATTGATGATGATGTTCTCTGTACATGTGGTCATCTATTGCACGTCTGTCTGTCCCAGGGAGAGGGATCCCTCATCTGTGGCTCTTCCTCAGGTTTCTTCTTTTTCCCATAAAGGCTTTTTTGAAGAATTTTTCCCTGACTCGGTTCGAGGGTCTAAGGAACAGAGGATGTCACAACTGTACAGATTGTAAAAAGCCCTCCGAGGCAAACAATGTTTTATGATTTTGGGCTTTAAATAAATAAATTTGATTTTGATTTGATTTTTCTTCCATGTTTCCACCCTTAGGCTACATACAGTCATACCTTGTTGGTGAAGGTTTTTGTGATGCAGCCTGAAAGGAAGACCTGCAGACACCACTCAGGGCTGGAAAAGAATTAATTGTTTTCATGTTTCATATTTTTTAATTTCATATTTTTAATTTTATATTGTTATTATAATATTATTATATATTATTATTGTTATTATAATGTTATCTATCTATCATTCAGGTGTGCAATGAAAATGTTTTTCAGTATTTAAATATACCATGTTCACACTCACACAGAAATTGCAGCATTATGTAGGAAATGGAAATGACTGGAAATTTGTGTAAGTGTCAGGCAGATGTGTATTTTGGCTATAGTTGGGTATGAATGCAGACCGCTTGTTCACATTTAGCATTGTCGGTAGTGAGGGGCTTACAGATGTCAGGGATATCTCAGAAAAAGGTGAACATGCCTGTAAGGTTCTGCTCCATGTCTGCATTGTTTGCGTCCAGATATTTTGAGAAGCCCCTTTCACCTGTAACATTCATTAGGACATTCAATTGTGGCACTGTAAGGATGACAAAATACTCAGAGTTTGTGGAACGTGGTATTTTTGTTCTGTTGCAAACATACATAAAAGTATTGAAACGTTTTTGAGATAATAGCCGTACTGAATATGAGCTAGAAATGTCATTGCCCAGAATGCTTAGCTGTAATGGAGCATAGCAGCGCCACTGGCACTTTCTCAGCTCAGAAAGCCTAATTCATAAAAGGAAATACAAATATAATGGTTTGCAGAATAAAAATGAAAAAAAAAACATCATGGGACATTGCATTTACAGTCTTTTTACAGGCACATTGTAGCTCTTCCTTGTTTTGATTGCCTTCGATAAGATTAAACATCCAACTTCTGGCAAATGCTCAAAGCTACATGACTGTAATTACTGAAACAGTGTAGCTTTTAAGTGTTTTGTGGATGTGAGAGGCACCAGGGCTTGTGTCCACTCAATTTTTTAACCACATCATATTCTAAAGAAGAATGAGCCTGGCTCAAAGAGAGCTGCTGTCCAGAGATAATGATAGCCTGTCAAATTTTAGGGCAGCAATTATGCAGATTTTTCTTTTTTTTTAAATGGCTTCCAGAGCAGAATGTCACTCAATAACAGACTCTCACACAAACATGGCCAGACAGTTCCTCCCTCAGTACTCTCTGATTGGTGGTTTGCATAAAATGTGGCACTGCATCACCAAATTTATCAAAGGCCCAGAAAGTGAAGCACTCATTGATAAAGAAAAAACTGGTTAAAATCCATCAAAACTACCTGTATCAACTCATGCACAGCTTTGCGACAGATGGTATTTTTAAATACATATTATGAGTACATTACCTCAATGTCATGCAGGGTGCTCTCTCCTCAAAGCGAGAGCTTCTCCTCAGGCTGCATTCTTTCTTAATTGCAGCCAAGTCTGCCGGTTTATCAGTGGACATGTCTGGAATTTTTTTACACTGAAAATGTTCACAATGTCTAAAAAAGAATAAAGTCAGTGACGTTCAGTGTTTTCAACAGCTGCACTTGCCCTGTCTGCTCCCTCTTCAATTACTGATTTCCAAAATATCTTTCAACAGCCCTCGCTGAAAGAAAAAGTGACGCATTCAGCTCAGTAACTCGCAGCAACATCAATAGCAGTGGCGATAAGAGAGATTTTTCTTTCTACCTGAGAAAAAGTGACCATCACACCTGTTACTCTAAAGGTAGCATGCTTTGTGCTTGCATTGCATTTTGGTCTTTTCAGGCTGCTGCTATGAACAAATTGGTGCCTCTGCTTCTCCCTTTGCGAGGGCTGAGCGTCAATACAAATGGTAAGCCAACCAATGGATAATTTGCTGTTTGACTCTGTGAGGCTGACACCAAAATCTTTACCAACAACATAAATATTCAGCTATCAAGCTCTGAAATTATTGATGTTCTGCTATCAATGAGGGTTTAGCTGGCTGAAAACATCTTAGGGTGTCTATTTTTGGCCACTTATCTATGGGAATAAACAACACAACCTGCAAAGCAAATTGATTTTAAAATGTTATTCTGCACTTTGGATTTCTTCAATTATTTCTATTGTTTAATTCTTTTTTAGGTTTTATACTTTTAATTAGCAGTGATTAATGCTGATCCTGCAATATGACAATCAAATGTACTTGTATTGATTTCTTTTACATAATTATCATAAGATAAGATAAGATAAGATAAGATAAAAAAATAAGATAAGATAAGATAAGATAATATAAGATAAGAAAAGATAAGATATGATAAGATAAGATAAACCTATACTATACTGATAAATGTTTAAGAGTGGTGGAAAGTACATTTAGTGAAGTATAATTCTGAGGTACCACTTTATACTTCTACTACATTTCAAGAGGGAGATACTTTTCTCCACAATATGTATTTGACTTCTATAGCTATCAGTTACTCTTCAGATTTAGATTTCACACACAAAAGTTGATTTGCGTGTAAACAATTGAACTACCTACTAACACAAAACACAGTTCAAATAATCTCCACCACTACCAGCTGCAACATGAAATGCTGCTGAATGCGTCAGAAAATACAGTCCAATCGTTTAATATATAATCACAGAGGCGTTACCTGCTTATAGCTTCCATGATATTTTTATCAGTGGGAAACAAACCCCAGTGTGACCAGTGGGAGGTCTGGAACAGCCTCCACTGCAGCCAGATTATTGATGTGACTAGCAGCTGTGGCCTGTGATCAAAGCACAGCAGAAAGAAAGTGGCAAGTTGAATTAGAAAGCAGTCATTTGTCAGCAGAACTGAGCAGATGTAATCTTTGGGAGTTAGTGAATATCTCCTCCACTTGACACAGTTTTGCCTGTCATCGGTGGTGAGTAGAAAATTGGTGAACATGTGATCCATCAGTGTCTCCCCTACAGGACTGGCTTGTGCGTGTTGCCTGTGAAAGTACGGCAACAGGTGACAGGGGGAGAGTGAGTGGAAACGGAGAAGAGAAAATGTGCAGTGGTTATAAAATGAGCACTAAAAATGAGAGGTCCTTCAGGAGGAGGCCCCATAAATGCTTAAAAATATGAGGTGTTGGATGTTTAGAACTGCTGGAGAGGTCAAGGCAGATCAGTCAAAAATATAATGATGCCGCTGCGGGCGAAGCCGATCCCTGGTGGCGCCATGTTTTCTCAGCAGGGCAAAAGGAGCTACCCCCTAATTCAGCTGGGCCTATATCTGCAGAAAAGTCCACAAGGGATCATTTTTGTGTACACAGAGGCGACGTATCCACTTGCATGTAACATGGGAAAGAAAATGCATACAAACATGCTATTTATAATGACTGCCGGTGTTGTATTGGTGGGCTCAGTGACTGATGTTACGAGGGTAGTTGTGAAAATAGATCATGTACGTAGAGTAACAGCCAGCATGAAGAAAACATCTAAAATTATGTTGAATATCTATAACCATGTACACTGAGTTGTCACAGGGGCCTGCTTTCCCCCCTCTGTGGAAATGTAAAGAAACTGTGCGGGGAAAGTCATTTTTGGGAGGTGAGATGGGATGAGATGGAAAGGGAAGGGGAATGATTAATTAAGCTTAATTTGACAGACATTATCAATATCAAGCATGCAAGTTAACAAAATTGCCTCCCTTCAGGGTTTTAACTCTTGCCTGGAAATGAAATTCCTTTTAGGCGTGCCATTTATTCATCGCATCTGTTCAGAATGTAAACAAAAAAGCAAATGTCAGAGCAAGTTTAAGAGGAAGGACACTTTTTGAAAGATCTGTTGAACTATAAATGCACTGGATCAGATGCCAGCGTAATATTTAAAAAGGATAAATTAACCTACCAGCCACATGAATAATCTATTCTGCACAAATACCATGGATAAACGGAGGACCAACTGTGAGTCTGAGACGATGCAGACAGCAGGCAAGACGTGAGTGATGCTGCAGAGCAAATAGCAGTCACGAATACAGAGAGAGAGAGAGAGAGGGAGAGAGGTGGGACAGATGGCAATGTAGCGTAGTCATCGGGCTGCTTTCTCAGGCTGATACAGACACGATGGCGAGTCTCGGCAGTACAAAACAGCAGTGGGCAGCTGCAAAACCAAGCATTTATAAGAGTAAACAAGGCAGACTCCATTTATCCAGCTTGGCATTTGCAATTTCAGTGGTTAACCCAGCAGGGCATTACTTGGGTAAAGGGTAGTTGTTACATAAACCTGTTGACACACACTGGTGAAGTTATGAGCATGGTTTATGTTGATGGAGCTGTTTCCTCTGACTCGTAAGGCATTACAGGCTGGAGCCATATTTAATGGACTGGAACTTAGTCCGTGTGTGAAGTCTGTGTCTGAAATGAACCTGTAAAAATTGGCTAAAGAAAAATTGGGAACATTTTTTGAATTTTATGAAAAGCAGACACGATTTGGTTGAATGTTATTTTACTTAGGTGACGCTCTTTTTGGCAGGACCAAGGCAGTAGATTCGCTTGAGGAAAAATAAGCCGCAAAATAATTAAAGACCAAACAAAGAATTGCAAATGGCACACCTTGAGAGACCGTCCTCCCAAGACAAACGACAGCATCAGTTATTTCAGCAAATGTCAAATTACAGTCATTGCAGGGCTGTTGTATTTGCTTGCATTGTTATATACAAATATAAGTATAACATTTGCACATGCAGGGGGCTGTATGGAATTATTTGTTAACACTGTATTGTTAGAGCAAGAAGAGTAGAGGCAAAGGTGCAGAAAAATGTGCTTTTTGCCAGCTGACTATTGTGGACAATAAGTACAAGAAAACAGTATTGGCTTTACGTATTTGGATAGATTTGTCAAGAGACCAGTGAATACCAGGTTTATATGAGGGACTGCTGAAGCTATAAATCTTACTCGCTCTCCCAACAGCATCATAATGTTGAACGTACAACGTTACACTCCCTCCCACACAGTACTATACACTCTTATGTGCACAAACCTGCCCTCTTATACATATAGTCATAGTCCATTTCAATTCAATCCAAAAGACCTCACTTATCCCCAAGGGGCAATACCTGAAGCAGGCATAGTAAAAGTGGAAAAAAATTTAAAAAATACCAAGAGGACACATAAAAAGTACAGTACATGATAAACAAACAATGACCATATGGCAGAGACATAACAGGCCACAACAGCAATAATACATGGCAAACAGCAGCGAGGATGTTGCAAAGAGGCAGAGACAAATGTCCAGCACTAAAAAGAAATGAGATAAGAGTCTTAAAGTGCGAGAGAGTGGTGGTTGCCACAGCAGGTTGCAAGACACGGCCCTGCGTCTGGTAGTGCAAACTCCTTTCTGGATGGTTTCCAATGCCAAAACGAGCAGAGCCCCACCTTAAAGTGACACTTAGAGTCATGCACACTGTGTTACTTTCTCCAACACACATAGCTGTAGACTTATTACTCAGTCACATTAACCTTCCAGGGGACCTCTGGGACATAAATAAGCTGTGGATCCTTATTGAGCACAAATCAATTTGGGAAACTGCACCAGCAAATTTTGACACAGCGTTCCCCACAACAGAAAGTCAATGTGTAATAATGCAGGACTATGAATGCGAAATGACTCGGCAAAGAATGACGTAAATGTTATCTGCGTTTGTTAGAGTCTGATTGTAAGTGCCGCTTCTTAATTTAAACACTTCTTGTCTCAGAAACGCCGCCAACAAACGCCGATGAAGAGGTACAGGCTTTTTTTTCTTTTTAGAAAAAGGCAAGGCGATCTTAAATCATACGAGTAATGTGTGATTTATGACAGCCTCTCATAGTTTTATATCTTGTGTTGATTTGTTTGAAGAGAAGGTTGCACTATGCGTCTAAAACTACTGACCGCCAACCGGTTCATCTCAAGTCTTATTGATGCTGCAGAATTCTGAAGTGACAGAAAATGTTTTGGTTTTGACATGTGAGCACCACATAAGCAGCAAACGGCTTGCTTTTTTTCCAGGTTAGCGATTCCAAATCTACAAAATGGTCCATAACAGATTCTATTTCACCAGCTACAGGGAGCTGAGAACAGGTCCCGCTGCTTTTACACCATTTAATATGAATGTGTTCGTCAGTCTCACGCACATCATTGCCGATGTCTGTGGGGCAGGTGAACTGTAAAAATCTGAAACGCTCTAAATGACATACAGGGCTCTTCTCTCCATTCCTCAGCACATCAGCGGCATTCCTCTCACTCCACACTTCCAGCTCAGTTATTTCTGTAAGAGAAATATACGTCCAATTTCTGTTTTGTCATTTCTAACTGGAGCAATCCACCGAACGAATTCCCGGAGTACTAAAGTGCATGTCAGAAAGGCAGAGGGAGGGAGAAAGTGGGGAAGGGTATTAAAAAAAAAAAAAAAAAAAAAACTCTCCTGCACCTAACAGGAAATAATTCTTCTTGACTGCAAAAGCATTTGCTGCACTTTTTTTTTCTTACCATCACTATTTCTCAACCTGCCCTGGTGTCATTAGTCCCTTGGTGAGAAAAAAAAGGTTCATTTTCTACTTTTCCTCCAAGTACAGGGCTCAGTGCATTATCTCTCTGCAGATTTACACTTTCAAACACGTAGGCTGTCATTGGTGGAGGAGAAGTCTAGAGATAATGACGCTGGGGCGGTGAATATAATGAAAGTAGTACCATTTGATGCTTCCTCATTCACTTACTTGATGACAGAACAAAAAAAAACTCTTCTTGTGCCTTTCATTATACCATTGGTTTTTCATTAACCATGTTTTATGTGTACTTCTGACCACTTTTGACAGTGTGCAATTTTCCCCGTCAAAACTACATTACCATCCCATTGTAATTCACTTGTGAGCAGAGACAGCTGAACATGAACATTTTGTTGGTGTGTTTGGGGAAGATCTGGCAGCTGCTGACAAGTATCATATTCACAAGCTATGTTTTTGGAAAATCAAACCTGGAGGACCAAAAAAGTGAGCCATGTTTGTTGCTGGAAGGATCATGCAGACTTCTCGCATTAAAATGTTTGCAACTCGAGTCTTTAGAAGTGCTGCAGTGCACCAACAAGGATTTTTCAAACAAGTTCTTGCTCATAGTAACGTAATGTTTGATGAAATGACAGAAAAGGGCTTTTTTCTACGAGTTTATAATCTGAGAATTTTTATATTGTTATTGTGCTGGGAAAAAAAAGTATAGTGTGCACCCACTGGGCCACATCAAACTAAAATCACTGACACAGCTCACAAAGTGCTTTAAAAGTGTTTATTACTTAAGTGAGTGAAACTACAGTGCCCTGACTTAAAAACTCCACCTGTTAGTTCGACGTGCAGCCCGTTTATTGATTGCACACTGCATTTCTCTGAGGAAGGTGCTCACAGTAACCCCTTAAAGAAGCCCACATCTCAAAAAGCTTTACACATGAACAAACACTTCCACGCACTTGAAGACACGCAGTCTTACACTCGTGGCGGCCCCTCAACAGCGCACAAAAAAATCTTGAGGCGTTGACAGCAGTGCTGCAAGAGTTTTGAACTTTAGAGCCTGAAAATGAAATGAACGTGTCATATGTAGATGGCTTGAAGGCGACTGCAAACTGAGAGCAGGGAGGAGAGAGAAGCGCTTCCTTATTTTCACTGATCAAATTCTCTCCCGCAGTTTGTCATCTGCTGCACTTTTCTATATACAGACAGGAACAGAGGGATTCAGGTGTTCCCAGGTAAGCAGCCAAGTTGGACTGGTTGCGGCTGAGCGTCGACTGTGTTCTCGCGCAAGATGACCAACTGTGAGTTGGGTCTGGTACATATACTGTATGGCTGCCAGATCAGCTCCAGTCAGTGCCGGTTTGGAGGCTCCGCGAAAGAAAAAAAAGACTTTGTGTGTCTTTTCTTTGTCTTTTTGAAATATGAATTTGCTTCAGACTTTATGTGAAAAATGGAGGAAAATGATGCAATTCTCTGCACCAATCAAGACTGAATAGCGTTTGAATCCGAATCTGTAGTGTTTGAGTCGTTTGCTTGTGTCACATTGTAGTGTTAAACTGAAAGAAAAAAAAGAAGACTTTCTTTTTAAAACTTTGACCTGTTGCTTGGAAGTCAATGGAGTCATGAATAGTTAACACCATAGAAAAATATGTTGATTTTATATTATTTAAAACTAAGTTTTTAGAGGGGATACATTGGAATGACTCTAAGTCTGTACTGTTACAGGATTTCATGCACTGTGGTGATTATCTTTTCCTGTGACGAAACACAGTTTTTGCAGTGAGCACACTGATGAAAGACGTCAAGCCTGACACTCTACAAACAAATACCCAAACAGTACTGTAGCTTCTCAGTATGCAGAACTCGCTGGAGTTTGCTCACAGACTGGTTAGCAGCAGACAACCACCCAGTGCTAAATAAATGTGTCTAATTAAGTGGTTACTGAGCGTCTACAGCAGAGAAAGCAGAGAAGGAAGATCATATTATGTGTCTGTGAGAGAAAGATTCATTACATTCATTGCAGGAGAATAGTATAGTATGATAGATTTCAAGTAATGGAGAATTAGGATTAATATAGTGGATATAAAGTATCAAATGTTGAAATTGAAAACCATTAATATACTATAATGTACATTAAGTTTCATCATAATTCTAAGCGCTTTAGCAGAGTGCATCATTTTCAAAAAGGAACGAAAAGAGTACGCCGAGGAGAATTTGCATAAACTGCTCATTTTCTTTGCTCCCTTTCTACAATCACAAATGTGAGATGTAGTAGTTTAATTATTGTAGCGTCGGTGTTTGGAATCAGTCAGCACATCACCCAAAGATTATTTAAATAACAATAAAGCTGAGTTTCAAGCCTCAGTTGTGAGGGAATCCCAGCCATGTTCAGCATGGAGCCCAGACTTTGTATTATGTGTGATCTTCATGTTAGATTATCATGCCATGAAACGTTCACATTCCTTTACCTGCATTTAACCCTGAAATTATACTAATCCCCGTTTCTCGAGACGAGATAACCACATGCTGTATATTAATCGGTCCCACCATCACTTTAGGCAAAACAACTGTACAGACCCCCCTCCTCTCTACACCCAACCTGCCTACGCACCCACCCACACATCCCATTTTTAATGCAGTGAAATGTGGCTTTTTTTGACTCAGGAAAACTCTTTAAAGAATTGTGGGCATTTCCACAAGGGAAGTAGGAAGAAGAATATCCAGAATCGGCTCCAGAGACATCAAGCATTGGCTGATTTGCTACAAAACTTTGTATCATGCCATGTTATGGCCCTGAGAGATTTGAATGATTGAACTCTATCTTTTTCATGCCAGAAAGTCTCGCTTGATCTTTTTTGTTCACCATATGCGCTGTAACATTTAATGAAAATTGTCATTTCTAAGACGAGGTGGTTGGCCTCTAATAAACAGTGGAGCACACAAAACAAAACATTTACAGGTGCTGGATAGAAAAATAAAGAAAAACATTGCGTTGATAGTGGACGTTATACTGTAGGTATTATCTGACTTTGACACAGGAAACTACTCTTCACTTTCTCTTTTGTACCAACAGCACATTGTTTTTTCTGTAACACTGACCATGTGTTCTGCCTAACCTTGAAGGATAAAGCTGAAGTTAGTGTATATTTTTCTTGTCGGCAAATTCTAAGAGTAAACCAAACCAACAATGTGTTAGTTCATCTTAAGTTAGTACTCCTCCACATGTCAAGGTGCAAGCACCTTGCGTGGTAGCTCGCTGCCATTGTTGTGTAACTGTGTATGAATGGGTGATTGAGAGGCAAACAGTAAGCTTTGGATAAAAGTTCTGTATAAATGCAGGCATTTATCACTTATTTCCTTACTCTGACCGGGGCACCCAGCCTCAAGCTCATTCATTACTGAGGATGTAATCCTTTAAAAAACAGGGAACAAATGCTGTATAATTCAAGTTTTTTATTAGTTTAATTTCAAGTAATTTCCAAAAACAGGGGGGTACTGTCATTTAAGCAGACTTAAGATTGCTCAAAGAGAACTAAATTGTGATTTTGTTAGGAACTATTTTCAGAAAATTCAGAAAATGGATCACTCAATTTAACTCAAAATAATAATAACTCAAAAACAATGATGAAGAAACATGTCATATTCTGCAATACTGTATGTGTTTATATATAAATAACAATTGGGCTCTGTGCCACAGAAGAATTAGTTTTATCAGGTTTGGGCAAACAGACACGATTTATTAATATCTTTTTGTGGGGTTTGTTGACAATAAAAGAAAATATAAAATATCACCAGCCTCATCCTTTAAATTGTCTAAACTTGAATAAACCTTATCCTTAGAGGTGACAGGTTAGAAAATAACACAAAGTAATCTTACGAGACGCTGATAAATTTCCTATTTTGTCGGTTCAGTATGATGACATTGTCTGATTTTATTGCTCTATTTTCACTGAGGCTGTTTAATCCTGCATTTGATCGATGTCAAGACATTTTATTGTTTTTTTTTCTTGTTTTTACTGACTGTGCCTATTATTTGCTCTTTGCAAAGTACATTGTATCCTTTATAAAAGTGCTGCACACACATCAAGTTTGTTATTTTGTCAACAGTGTGAGTTTGACTGAAAGAATCACTTTGGCAAACTTGGTGTGTTTGAGTTTGGGCTTTCGCCATTACAGCTTCCCATGGTTGACTGGGGCCCAGTTTAACCTGTGAAGCGGCCCCACCAACAATGCTGCCTGAGGGTAGAGCAGAATAGGTGGGTGAGAGAGGGTGACGTGAGGAGGTAACAGTTGTGGTGCTGAGGGCAGAGAGGTGTGAAGATAATATTCCAAATGGGGAGATATGCAAGGCAGGGGTGCTTTATGAGGCTTGGTCAGTGTGGTGTGAAGGAGTCCTGCATTGCACACAGAAACTGAGAGAGTAATCTTCAACTTATGCAGTTTTTTTACTTCTGGTGGCTTTGGATCTGTCTCTTACTCTGACCTGTCTTCTCTCTCACACTCTTTTGGTCTCTTTTCTCTTCCTTTCTCAAATTTAAATGAGCTTTATTAGCAGTAAGTCGAATGTAATGTTAATAGTCGGAACAACGTAAGAAACAACAGCAATGAAAAGAGGAGGCAGATTTTAAAGGAGATCAGTACAGTTTCATGTGCTGTGCTTGTTTTCCCTCAGGCTGTGACATGTTCTGACTTATTTTGTTGCTTCTATGGCAATGCCAGATTTTTCTCCGCAAGTAAATATTGAATTTGGTTTTGGGGCCTTTTGAGTTTTATTTTGATAAAGAACTTGGTTCTTCTGTATTTATCAGACTTCAGTGTAGCAGGAAGTGTTGCTCTTTTTCTTCTTCTTCTTCTTCTTGGCAGAATTGACACAGTCTGTTTTCTCGGGGTTGCCAGGTTTGACCACAAGTCTCAAAAGCCAGAATGTGGTCACTTGACAGTGTTTGTCTTTCTCAGTTTCTCACTTGGTGTTGTCTGTTCAGTGTTGAATAAAATGGAGTCCTTGTTGTAGATGTCCAGTGGTTAGTGTATGTTTGTTTTCTTTGCCTATAATTCTGTTGGTTCATACTGTGTGTAGAGGAGCTGAGGCTCATGCCCAGCTGGCTGATGGGACGTTGTTCTCTTGGCAACATAGACCTTTGATGAGAGCTGCAAGCATTTGAGTCAAATCAACCGGTTTTATACTTTTACTAAAAGGAAAACTATACTAATTGGTTCATCATTATGAAACCCCATATTATTGGCCCATTTAGAAAAATATAAAAAATAATAATGTGCTGTTGGCTCAGTCTCCTCTTACAAGTTCAGGTTCAGTTTTTTTTTTTTTATTTCCAACTGGTTAGCTGATTTGTTTCTTCTGGAAAACTCTTAAAGAGAGCAATATTTTAACAGTAGTTAGAGGCAAAGCACTGGTAACACCTGGAAAACAGAGGGGACTACATGTAATTTAATAAAAATGCAAATGCAACTTGCTTCATTTTAATTTGTCTGTAAATTAAAAACAATCAATCATGTTATCTATAATTTTTTCACTAATATAAAGAAAAGTGTGTGTATGTGCATTTACAATATATTTAAGTTTTTATTTTTGCACTTATCAATCTAAAAAGTTACCATTAACGGGCCCAAAAAGAGAAAACACACAAGGGTTAAGGGGCAACAAAAGCCCAGGTGGAAAAGAAGTTTTTGCTGCCCTCTCTGGTTGAAGATCGGTGTGTTGAAACTGACTCCAGCTGGGTGTGGTTGGGTGTGGTCAGAACTGTGCTCTGTTGAATCTGTAACCACACCCGATAGTGATGTCACAGAGTCCCCGAGTCCACCTGTACTAAGTGAAAAGTTAAACCGCTGGAGGCCTGCAAAGACAAATTTTTCAGGTCGTGTTAAGCTCCTTTCCAAGATGTTCTAAAATGTATTTGCTCATCTTAGATTGAAAGTGGAAATTGGCTTAAATTAGCACAGCATCCATATTTTTCTCTCCTCTCTTTCTACATCTCTTTCTGCATCTTCCCTACTACTTTTACTTTCCTTTTCGATCTCTCTATACTGCACATCTCCCTCTGTCCTCCCTTTTTTTTCCCACTCTGTCTTTGAAATACCACACTCACAATTTCTTGTGTAAACAAACCCCTCAGTGGCTCTCTCTCTCTCTCTGTCCTTGACTTTACTTCTCGTTATCCGTCTTCAAGGAGAAACTGGGGGAGGGGAGGGGGGGTTAGTGGCTGGAGGGAATCATGTTTCATCATCCAGCCATATGAACTGAGATGGAGCCTGACATCTCCTTTCGCAGCTGCTTGTTTGAATATTGTTGTTTATAACTCGGTGCAATGTGCAGCGCATGGCTCTCTTCTTTGGTCATACGTCGGAAAAAGTTCAAGGGACCGAGTCATTACATGCAACGAAAATTAGTCTCAGGCCATCACTGCAGAGGGGAAAAAATAAACCACTTATCTATGGAACGTCTGCAGCAAGGCACTTGGCTTTATAAGGAGAGAGGGGATTGGGAGCACTCACTAGTGAGTGGTAGTTGCATGCAGACAAGCAGCTGAGAGGGAGGGGAAAAGCACTCACAAAAGCTGAGTAGTTTGTGTGGTTCGCCTCCAGAGGGTTCAGGTTTACAATGGAGAGGAGGAAAGCAAAATAGAGGCTTCAAATGGCAGAACCGTTGCAAAAGCGGCCGCATTCACAATGTGATAAAACACCTTAACATCTTGTGAAAAAAAGATCAGGCGATATGTCGCCATGCACAGATTCCCCTTCATGTGACGCAAACACATGCACCTGAACAAAGCAATACGAGTGAGACATTCTTATGTTTTTAAGGTTTAGGTGGTAAAACCCAGAAACCCATTGGTTTGGCGTTGTGCTTTTTCAGTGACTCACTAAATCCTATAAGCTGCTATAGTATCTCTAACGGCCAGACCAGGGTTTTTTTTAATCACACCTAGACAGTGACTGTGTTTGATCCAGCGAAGCCTCCTGCTTTGTAGTTTTTGGGAAGCAACAACAGAATCAATTAAACGGCAAGGGGGGGCACGGCACGAGGGAGGAGAGGAGTAAGTAATGGCAGAGACAGGTCACGAAGAGGAACAGTAATTTGAATAAGCAAGAGCGACGTTAACTGTATCCATTTCTGGAAACACAGCAGGCAACATTCACCAACTTGGACTATTACGTTTCAGAGCAGCTCAGTGGAACTTTTCTATTTTATGTTGATCTCGGCGGTCCCTGTGGGCAAAGGCATTTTCACTGAACATTAGGTAACATGTTACCTCCACTTCACTCCCCACTGCAAGGAGACTGCTCTGCGGGGAGATGACTGACCTTCACCGTTTCATTGGATTTCATGGGAAAATCATAGCAGGCATCAAAAATAACTGAGAATAACTAATTCTAATCGAATAAAAACAGCAAATCTGCTTGCTGTTAAGTTCGTTTTCATGTGTAGGTCATATGGAGGCAGCGGTACGAAACTGAGGCTGCGTTTCATAACCAGTTAAAAAACTCCATAGAGCTGCTTTAAATCTAAGAAATTTCACATTGGAGGCTGCTAAATATCTCAAGAGTGCGGGCTCAATAAACAGGCGCAGGTATGTGAGCATTTGCTAGATGGAGACACAACAGTGACTCAAGGGCAACCCTAATACACTGCAGAGAATTGAGTGAACAAAATGATGATAAGTTATCTTCCTCGGCTGGAGCTAGACTATATGAAACCGAAGACGGACTGAATGAAGACAGAACAGCGGGGCTAAAAAAGTGGAAGGACCAAGATGGAATCCAATCGGGAGCAAATCAGATCTAAACTCGATTTGATTGAGAATTGAACGTACAGTAGTCTGTCTTCCCTCCCGTCTCATTGTGAGAAAAAGTTACGGTAAAATGCTGAAGCTGTTTGTTGGGAGAGAGTGCTGGAGACCTTCAAGCTGTAGAGGCCCAGTACATTAATGAATTGACATTACACCGGGATCAATGGTGAAGCTCTCAGGGTCTGAAAAACTACACTTAATGAAAAGGGATTAGTCTCTTAAGATCAAGGTCTTCCACTTCCCATCTGCACATTTTCTTCTGGCTTTTTCTTCTGCTGTTGTGTTTTCTGTGCTCACTCCCACATCGTTTCTGAAGAAAACACACACATGCGCACATTCTAATTTAGTCCACAATCAGTTTCACTCTTGCTCGTCAAAACACCAAGAAAAACTCCTTGTATGTGAAAACCCACTTGGCAATAAAACCCAATTCTGATTCTGATTATTATTCTGACGTGGCTTTCCTCATCAGATCATTTAAATGCAAAGTTGTTGCAATATGTCATTTGGTGCACTATGATTAGGTGAGAGAAGCCTATGTAAATGATCACATTATGTATTTATGTCTATGCACACTTTGTTGATTAGTGGGAATTTGAGCCTCTGCTTATTAAAGGAATGCTTAAGTACTTGACTGTTTGTTTTCAACATACAGAGCATACTGAGCATATGTGAAAGTGGGTTACAGTACTCATGTTGTTAGAGAAGTTTCTGTGAATGTTTTGGCACAGCTGAGTCTGGGTCACCAATTGAATCTGGTTCAGCTGCTGCGAATCAAAGCTAAGTACCACCGTTAAGGAGCAAACCCTTGATACTCAAGTACTCCTTTAATCTCCTTGCAACTGCTTAATACAGTCCACGTGTTGCACATTGTTTACTTCATGAGTTGTAGAAGTGTACATTCATATCCACACTGTGTTGGTAGACGCATGTTACACTGTATTACGGTACACACCTGTGCACGCTCATGCCTGCGTTGTGAGTTATGTCCTCCCCTGTGGTTGTCTTTCCACCCAGTCCATCCTCCTCGTCTCTTGGCCATCCCACTGTCTCCTGAACTAATGAGCCACAATGCATTGCTGTTCCCTCACACACTTTTCTGCTTGATTTCACATTTCTCCTTGCCTCTTTGAAGCCATTAGTTGAGACTTTTGAAACTCTCTCTATGCGTGTCTGAGTGTGTGTGTGTGTGCGTGCGTGTGTGTGTGTGCCTTTACGTACATGGAGCAAACTCTCACCTGCTATGAATAATTGATCTGCTGAATCTAGGGCGCATGAGGTTTGTATGCAAGGAGGCAGCTGCTGCAGCAGGAGGGTACCTTACAGTTTGTTTTAAGAAAAACATGTAAGGGCTACCAGGAGTGGTGAACTGGAAAAAGCTACCTTTCAGTGCAGGTATAGGTCTATACTGACCTGATTGTTCCTGTGCTGGTATTAAATCATTAATGCACAGAAGCTTTTAGTGGCGTGCACTGTAGCCCAAAATATGTTGTGCGTCTCCAAGGTTGGTGAATGTCATTTCTACACATGTCAACACAATTCAGTTTTAATCAGAAGAAGTAGTTAAACCAGGACTGAGAATCACAACAGTGTCTGAAATGAAAAACATTTGAGGACAAGATGGTGGAACCGAGGATGTTGACACTGAGGAAAACACGGCTCAGAGTTAACAAAACACTCAGCCACACAATTTACTCTTCACATATCCTGTTGATAACCATGCAGCAACACAATAACAATTCAGGAGCTAAAACAAATTGAATATTTGTCTAGTAAATAATGTGTAATTATTCATGTTAGCACATGGACATTGTTAAATCATGCAGTAAACTGCTTTCGGGCCAACCTCACGTGGATTATTGTTTTTGAACTGACAGGTATCTGAAATGAAGGATACTAAGATGAAAATGCGGAGCAGACTGAGACAAATTGTGGGGTATATCAGCATGCTATTAGACTGATTGGGACGTTACATATAATAGCTTATTATGTTTTTAATGTCGCTGTATGAATCCCAAAAGGAGAAGTAAATCTGTTTTACTCTTGGCTGCAGCCCTGCTTTGGCCATTCTGCCCTGCTTTTCTAAACACTGTGTTAATTTACTAACTCCATGGGGAAATTTCACTATTTTGTTTGGCCCCTTCCACAGAAACATCAAAGCACAGGGCAAGTTTAAAGAGCAGCAGCCCTGGAGCTGGTAATGATTTAATGCCTTGCTCAGATTCTTCATAAGGCCGATGCTTACTGACACATGGCTTGTAACCAGGTCCTCTGGTTCATGGAGAAACTAAAGTACCAGTGTTGTAGACATGTTTCCCCAAGTGTATATCCACTCTTTAAAACAGCCTTCCTCAGATATGCCCCTGTTACTTCTGCATTTAGTTAGGTGGAGCCAGTACAGTATAACTTATTTTTGTCAGAGGCACTTCTTTGTCATTTGTTGCTTTTCTCTCTCTGTCTGTCTGCTCGCTGTCACGGCGTCACAACAACTCAGCTGTCAGTCTGACAGAGACACACAATGACTGGCTGTGCTGCACTCTGTCACTGACATACGTGCGCATGATTGAACAAGACACAACAACTGGACGAGCCAGGCGGACTGACAAGTGTCCACCCTGCTGCTGAAAGCCAGCCGTAAACTCAGCTCCAAACTCGAGCTGTGAAGGCAGCATGGTAGTGTGTGCAGTTAGTGTCTGTTAGCCTTTAAAGAGCTAGGTCTATAACTATAAAAATGCAATTTAATGACATACCTTAATTTATTTACATATTTAATTGAATCAGTGACAAACTCTGATTATATCCATATTAAGTCTATATTTCCTGCCCACCAAATCCAAAATGTCAGTGACACTCTCTAGAAAAAAATAGGAGTTTGAATAGTTGAATATTGCCTTGTGTTTTTTTTAAAGATACTATTAAAGCACATAATTTCTGGAGCTAATCAGCAATTCAGCATTTATGTTTCACTACATGTGCTAAAAAGGACTTTGTCCTGGGTGTGTTATAGCTGTACCTTTCGAACATCTAATAATTTACACTATATAATAACACTCAAAGCAGTTGAAAATGGCTATAAAATGTGACTCAAAATTTTTTAATAACTATGATGAGCACATGGGGACATATTTAAACACATATGGAGTTCCCCTTTCATTCATTCATTCCGAAGCACATTTAACTGGTATGTAATATGTTGTGATAATGATGATCAGATTAACTATGACAATCATACCAAAGACCCATCTTGGAAATTGTGAAACAGACTGTAAAGATTTCTCTACATCTGAAGGGCCCCTACGTTATATCAAACACCTTCAACAATGAAAGATAATTATTAACCATTCACCAAGAGGAACTGCAGTATAAATGCTCTTTATCACTTCCTGAACTACATATGGATACACTTAGATGATTTATATAGGTTTGGAAGTACCATTAGTTCAGTTTGGCCAGTGCAGTGCAATACCGCCACAGGGAGTGCAATATATTTGAATCATTTGGCTTTGTGCTGTCATGATGAATGAATGTAGTTGGTGGCTGAAAGTGTTGTCCCCAACAGAGGTGATTTGGCTTGTGTGCCTGTATATACTGCATGTGTAGTGTGCGCACGTTTGCATTCATATGTGTGGCCGCACGCCGTATGGCATCCATGAACATTTGGCTGTATGCTGTGAAGGCGTGAAGAGTAAAAGGCCAGCGGGTGCAGATGTGCCTGCAAATGTAAGCAAGCGGGTTTAGTACCTACTAGACATCCATTGAGTCTGTTAATTAAATGTAGGTATTAAACATCTGTGGATAGCCATCAGCCATCCGCCTCTCTACCTGGCTGCTCAGCATCCTCAAGTTCCATCTTTGAAATAAATTAGCTTTATTCACCTGCACACTCTCCAGAAAACTCCCCCTTTAATCTGCACATGCTCCATATGGTGGTGAGTTATTTTTAGGCCCTCTGATTCCTCAACCTGAGAAACACTGCTGTCATTCACATCGGCTCTGTGTTTTTTTTATCTGCAACTACCCTCTGGTTTGCTTGGCTGCTTTTATATGTGTCTGTGTGTTGAAAAGCACCATAACCTCTCTGTAGTTGCAACTGTCTGCACCGTTCAGGTCATAGCTCTCTACACAAACTTACTATTCTTTCTCTGTCTGCAGCTTCTTTTATCCTTCGCAAACTTTGTCCAGTGCAAATAGTGAATCTGTTACGATTTATCGACAGGGCCACGTCATTGACCAGCCACTGCTGCTCACAATATCAAACAGCCATAAAGTAGTACTAAGCAGAAATAAATATCAATAATGCGGGAGAACATGCTGGTCCATTTAACCCCGGCATAACTTGGCATTCTGCGTGCCAACCTGCTATGTGACTGGGCTCCGGCTCTCACCTGTTTACTTTAACCGTCCCTCTGCTTCGGCAGGGATGCAATCAGCAACATGAAACAGTTTGGTCTCTTGAAGCGAAGCCAACCCGACAGAAGAATGATCAAATCATAATTAATGTGCAGGAAGTGTTGACAGTTTACAGTTTCACAGCACACACTGTGCCGACACACATGGCACAAATAAAAGGAATCAGACGTGGGGCTGAAAAACCAAACAGAAATCAATAGTGCAAACCCTGCTGGCCTGAACAGCAGCTCATGCATTATAATGTGGGCCTCTGAACATTTTTACATTATCCTGATTGTCTAAAGTATTAATAAGTATTTTTATGAAGTAGGGTGATGAGGTGAACTGAGGTAAAAGCTAAGTGATTTCTCCTACAAAATCTATATCAATCACAAAAGAGAAGATGTAGAAAAAGAGACCATTTGGAAACTGTAACAAGGATTTTCCCCTCTCCAAAAAAAGGCTTGAACTCATCATCGGGAAGATATCCTTAATATCTTGTGAATTCATTGTATATACTAATTACTCTATCAGCTCTGTGTGACCTAATTTACTTGAAGCGTGCTAGCATTAGATAAGAGCTGAGACCAGTCATGATGCCGCTCCAGCACAGACAGAAACACACACATTCATGCATTTGTAAGCAATCTCTCTGTTTGTTGATGCCTCTGCGCCAGAAGAATATCACGGCGACGTGATATATTTCTGAAATATTTCTGGTCTGCTGCATTTCTCAGAGATCTCAGCATTGTCATTGTTCTCTCCCATTTTCCTTTCATTCACTAGAAGAATAGTCAGGCAACCTTATGAGGCAATATTGCCTGCAGTGGGGCCGGGGAATGGCAAATGAGACAAAATCTATAACATTCTGCAGTAGGCGCCCCCCCCCAAAAAAAATAAATAAATATTCCCGGGCAGAAGTGTTGTTGGTCACAGCTGTCGGCAGGAGTGTTCATGTGTGCGTTTGCTGTTCAGTCAGAAAATAATAGCAGTAATCAGTGCTTTTAACAAGTCAACAGAGACATTCTTTAAAAATGGTAATGAGAAACAGCTTGAGTGTATTAGTTTTGTGCTATTATTGCTGTTTCTTTATGCTTTAAGAATAAACACTTGCATTTGTGCTTTTGTTTGTTAATTAAAATAAATATGCAATCATTGACCCATAGTGGAAATGTCAGAAGCTGATATTCAGCTGGTATTCAGAGCATTGTGCAGCGAGCTGTGAAAGGCTTATATAAACTACTATACACAGAAAATTATCTGTATTAGATGCAAAACATATTATTATCATTTAAAGATATTCCTCCTTATTGTAGAAATCAGTATTGTTAATATTTTCTGATTGTGTTCTAATCTATGAAAAGATGTTTGAGATTTAACAAGGTCCGGTAATAGAGATCTTATGATAGCATATAAGGGGGAAAAAATACAGTACAGAACTGAACAGATATCAACAGTAATAAAATATAATATTGCATTTCATGGAGTTATTTTCACCTCATCATTTGATATTTAAGTCTGGCACAGTGCATTCATTGCATTACTTATTACAGCAGATGGAAAACCAAAGAGCTGCACACAAAGTGCACACAATGTCAAAAACAGCTCAGATTTTTAAGCCATGCTGCTCAAAAGAATGAGCCCATTCAATCAATAATCTAATATATTACTTTACCATTATTAACCACTGTGCATGGACATGACTGAAAACAGGAGCGAGTCGAGTCGTTACTTAGAGCCAGCCAATAGCGGGAGCGAAAACATCAGGGTGCTTATCAGGGTCTTTGGAGAGACACAGGAAATTGAGTTTGTCCAGTCTAATGATGGGCAGAGTCACGCAGCTCCACAGACATACTATTTCCCTCCTATTAGCAGAGATGTGTTATTCATGAGGGCAAATCTAGTGTGAACTATGTTTCATTTATATTCTATACAGTCCCATCGCATTGTCTGTCAGGGGACCAGAGCCATTCTGTTATATTCATTTATTTATCTATTTCCGTTTCTACAACCCCAAAGAAAAAAGGGAACTTGGTGATGAGGGGGTTGCGGGGTCAAACGTGATTGTCCCTGTGAAGAGCTATCAATAGCATCTGTCATCAGAAACCAGTAGGGAGAAGAAAGGGTGGGGATGGGGAGCTGCATGGGGACAGACTTGGAGGTGAAAGACTTGTGACGAGAGTGTTAATACAGAGCCCAGACTCCTACCAGAAATAGCTGTGCCTTTTCCTTTCCAAAAACACATTATCCCTCTTACAGAGCTTCTCCTTTATTCTGCCAAATTCCAATAGGCACTATTGGCATATATGTGCTCCGTTGTGTCCAAAGCTATTTATATAATACAATTTGAGCTGAATGGCTCATTGTGTGAGCGCACAATGCAGTTATGACACACATTAATTTTGTACGTTTTCATTTAAGGACAGCATTGCTACACAATACTTATATTTTCCTTCTCTGCTGAAACCAGTCTCCTTATTCAAAGCTCTGTCAACAAGCGTCATTCCGCCTTTTATGCTTGTCACACTGACATGATCTGCCTCATTCATCCCCAAACGTGATGCATGTGTTAATGCCTGAGAATGTATGTCTTAATGTATCCATAGAAAGCTTATACATGCGTATAAACATGCGGTAAATTACAGGTAGTATTTCTGTGAAATGATGTGTGAATGCGTGTGTGAATTTATGTACTTAAAGTGGCGTTTGGCAGTGTAAATATATGGGGTGCTGAGATAAGAGAGTTGGCAGGCGTTAAAGTCTCCAATGGAAGTGCATGTTATTCTAGCTTCAAAAGAGAGCACACATGCCCTCAGTGTGGCTGAACACAAGAAAAATGGTGTGCGCTTCTCCCTCGTCACTCAATCTGTATGCAGGGGAGAGTGTATGAGGTACTTTCAGCATCTAAAAAGCATTATAAGTTCACGTCTTCTGAAGCCTCATAAGGGATGAAGTTCATAAGGGAGGGAAATTTCTGCCCTGTTTTTATTTTCGTAATGTTTTTCTCTGCAAATAGAGGTAGTTGGCGAGGCTGTAAAAACAGCCATTTTAGGGGATTTTAGGGGAGCAGATTAAGCAAGGTAAAGAATCTATTACTTTATCCTGACAAGCTGAGAGAGGGAGAGGAGAGGAGGCGCATCGGTATGTGTCCAACGTGATTAGCAGATCACTGATTCAAATTGTCTCACAATCTAGGCAGCATCTACATTCTCACTCCCTCGCTCTCCCTCTGTATCACACTTATCACTGTCCGTCTCTCGCCTGCTCAGATCATTTTTCTGTTCGAAATCTGCCACCTAATTCTATTGACATGCATGAAGTGAATTGTTAATGGAAATAGTTTAAGGCCTCAAAAATATAATTACTGGAGTGAGAGGAAGATCAGTTTTATGAATAATGGAATCTCTTGGATGAATTCCTGCTAAGGCAGGTGATTGAATCTAATAGCATTTCATCCCAGAACAAATGTGAAAGCAAAATATTTAGATAGAATTTGTTATATTTTCTGTGTTCTTTATAAAAATGCTTAGTCTGTGAGGGTCAACAGTCTAATAAAATGTGAACCAACATCACATTAAATCACAAGAAAGCTGCATCTCAAGCAGCCGGTGCCTGCCGCTTGATGCAAATGTTCCACAAACAGCAGCTAGAAAATTTACTCGTGTCTTATTTGTCTGATAAATAAAGCAAACCTTTATTTCCCAAGAGTAACGCAAAGTGTGTTCATCTATTTATCCCGTCAGTAGGTGCCATGCTTGATACTTCGTCATGTAAATGGCAAGTGGAGAGAAAGATTGAGACGAAAGGAGTTAAAACCGCTGTCTTGTTTGGTTTTGAAGGAGTGGACAAATCTGGATATAGCCTGAAATATACCAAAGGATGTCATGCCCCGATGCAGGTCATGACATTAAAATGAAAAGTCTAAATAAAGCCGAGGACTACAGTCGCACTCTCATGGCATGTCATGGTCTCTGTGATGCTACATATTCACCTGCATACCAGCACACACTCACATTAAACCTTTTGACAGTATTCAACCGTGAAGAATCGCCTCATTTAGTGGGCACATTTCTGGTTTAGGAGGATGCATGCATTTCCATTGTTGCCCAGTGGCAGGGCTTAACAAATAGGATTAGATCCGTGCCCGAGAGAGCACACTCCTGTTCAGGTGACACGCAGCTCTGTGCTCCAGCTCTGCAACTAGACACAGAGAATTACTGTTAAAGGTCAGTAGAGTCAAACGCTGAATGTCACAGCTTAGCCACAGTTTGGCAAGAAAATACATTAGATAAATACGGCTGTCTCTTGATGGAGAGTAATTCTGCAGCCCCTGAATTTCCAGAATAAAAGACCCAGGATTACAGGGTGGGTTAAAAAGCAACAGAGGCATATCGATTAGAGGCAGTGAATCAGGCCTTTGCTACGCTGTGAATAATAAATTGAGTCGAAGACAGTCAAGGGTTGTCAGATGGAACTTCCATGATGGGCTGTGAGTTGTGCTCATTTTAGATGAGACTGTGGATAAGTCACATCTCCGTCTCAAGGATCTGGGGAATCATGTCACCGATCAGAAAGCGCCTCGGAGCAGCTTACTACAAGTTTAAATAAGCATTCCACGCTCCATTTAGCAACACAAAAAGACTGATCACAGCCTCCGCTTGCTGCAAAGTTTGGGAAGGGACTGGACTCTTAATGACACATCTCCCTAAGGTGGCAGAGTATTGGAAAGGGTAATTTCTGAAATAGCTGCATATGTGTGGAATCAGAGAAGAGTGTTGCACCGGGGATCCAATCAGCTTCTCTGAGACTTCCTGTGACTCACTGGAGCAGGTGTTAGTGTTTGCTCTCTTCAGTCAACTCCTCATTGTGGGTCTGAACACGCTCACACTGAAGGTCCATATGTGTAGCATGTGCTGTA
Source organism: Scortum barcoo (assembly GCA_023238725.1). NCBI lineage: Eukaryota > Metazoa > Chordata > Actinopteri > Centrarchiformes > Terapontidae > Scortum > Scortum barcoo. Next base: position 9,008,092 of record CM041552.1, on the reverse strand, counting down.
GCACAGATTGAATCAGAGGCACAATATCACTGCTTTGGGAAAAAACACAAAATGGACCTGCGCTGAACAACACATGTCCGCATTTGGCACAGAATCAGAAATCAGACTCAGTCTCTTGCAGATTCTGATCAATGTTCTCGTTCCCAGCAGCACTGGGTGGCAGCATCACTCTGTCGGTCTTTGATCGGACCACAACTATTGAAATGAAATGAAATTTTGTTCAGACATTCATGTTTGTTACACATTCATGGTCATTAAGTTGGTACTTGTCGTCAGGGTGAAATCTTTTGACAACTATTAGATTGAATGCCATGTATTAGATCTCTGAAAAATATATTCTATTGGCTTTGGTAATCCCCCAACACAAGCAGGTTTGACATCTTTCAAACCACCCACAAATCTCAGCTGTGCTTTGTATTTAGTGACACTTAATAACTACTAGGAGATGAATGTGCTAAAATAAGACGGTGAACACGGTAAACATTGTGCCTGCTAAATATCAGCATTAATCAAAGCTAATATGATCATGCATGTTAGCATGATCATATTAGCTGTAGGGACACAGCCTCACAGAGCCAGCAGTGTGGCTGTAGAATTTTATTTTCCATTCATATATATTTTCATTTTCGAGATCTGAACTAGACAAGAAGCACCTAACTCTAAAATAAACTCTGCACTTCATTTATTTACCATTTTTCCTTTGTGTGTTTGCTGGTGATTTATGGCTGTAATCTCCTCCCTCCCTCAACCTTTCTCTTCCCCTTTCTCAACCTGTATATATATGTGTGTGCTCTCACTGCAGGCTGTGGACTGGAGTTCCTGCTGGTTCTCTGTGGGCTCGAGTTTTCCTGGTCCTGCCCCCGTCACTGTATCTGCTACACTGCACCCAGCACCGTCTCCTGCCAAGCCCACAACTTCCTGTCTGTCCCCGAAGGCATCCCTCCTGACAGCGAGCGCATCTTCTTACAGAACAATAAGATCCATCGCTTACTTCGGGGCCACTTCAGCTCCAACACGGTCACCCTCTGGATCTACTCCAATAACATCACATACATCGAGCCCTCCACCTTCCACGGGTTCACGCTGCTTGAGGAGCTGGATCTGGGGGACAACCGCCACCTGCGCTCCTTGGCTGAGGACACCTTTCACGGGCTGAGTCGGCTCAATGCGCTACACCTGTACCGTTGTGGGCTCAGTTCACTTCCTAATAACATCTTCCAAGGCCTCAGAAACCTGCAGTATCTCTACTTGCAGGTACAGCAGACATTTGTTTCCTCTCTCTCCAAGAATCTATTTAGACTGTCAAAAAGAAAACAAACAATAACGCATATTTTATTTGAATTCATTTGAACACAGCCCATGTAGCCTAATCCTTAACTACGCTGTAGAATTATCTTTCTGTTCGTTCGCACTGCCTCCGCTGCCTCACTTGAGTGACAAGCTGGCAGTTGCATTTTGCAACATTAGCAAACAGTCTTAGCCTTATTCACAATTTTTCCATCTAAGGTGTTAAATCTAATATTCTTCCACACACTATTTCTCAGACGGGTTGGTGTCATGCTTATCTATTCAGCACTGCTTGATAGTTTTCTGACAGCGTGCTAACAAAATGCATCCATGACATGTAGAGACAAGTTAACATTGCAGGATACAGTACAATAATGTTGGAATTAAAACACTGCACGATATGTAATGTAATGTTTTTTGTGCTATCTGTATCTTCTCAGGATAATCATCTAAAGTTCCTGCAGGATGACACATTTATGGACCTCCACAACCTGAGCCACCTGTTCCTGCATGGGAACCGTCTGTGGAGCATCAACCAGAACACCTTCAGAGGCCCTCGAGCCCTGGACCGACTGCTTCTGCACCAAAACCAGATCGAGTGGGTTGACCGCCTGGCCTTCCATGACCTGAAACGTCTCACCACCCTCTACCTGTTCAACAACTCTCTGATACAGCTGTCAGGACAGTGCCTGGACATGCTGCCCGCCTTGGAATACCTGCGCCTCAACGACAACCCCTGGTCATGTGACTGCAAGGCCCTGTCTCTGTGGGAATGGTTGAAACGTTTCCGAGGTTCGACATCTTCGGTGGGTTGCCAGACGCCGGCTGAAATGTTTGGAAAAGACCTCAAGGAGCTGCGCAAGGAGGACTTCCCCAACTGCTCACCAACTGTACCTAATTCTGAGTCCAGAGCTCAGACTAATAATCTATCTGGCACGGTGAATCCGTCCATGAATCGCGGTGTAGTGGTGGGCTCTGGGGGGCAGACCCACATAGTGCACCCCTCGAGGCCTGGCCGTCCTCGGAACTGCACAAAGCCTCGTAACAGGGTGAGTAAGGGGAAGGGAGACAATGAGGTTCACCACTCAAAGGAGGTCATGGCAGACAAGGAGGATTCGTCCCCAGATTTCACAGAGGGGGGGAAACATGACCACACGTCCCCTGATGGCACCGTCACACGGAGGAAGCACAAGTGCACCCCCCGGACCACTGTTCGCCCCCCTAGTGGGGTTCAGCAAGCCAACAATAGGGCAACCTTATCCCAGTCCTTACTACATGTCTGTGCCCTGTTTTTGGCCTTGATAATAACAAATATTCACCACATTCTCCGTTGATATTCAGAGGGTTTGGTAAATGCGAATCACAAAAAAAAAAACCTACAGCCCTCAGACCCTCTCTTGCTCCTGCACTACAAGGCCTGGGTGTCTTTTATGTGTGTGTGTGAGTGTGATTATATGTGTAAATGTTGTGTAGGGAGCTTTACTGTTCAGACTGAAACAGGCATCAAAGCATCAAACATGTACAACAGAAAGACTCACAGCACAAAAGTCGGAGGGACTGAGAGTCTGAGAATGATGAAAGGTTATTGCAGACCAAGCTTGCACTGCCACTTATGCCAGTATGATTTCATGTTCATATGTTGTGGTACCTTACATGTTTGTTTAACTTCGGTTTTTCACTCAACTGGAGCTCAGATAACCAATGTGGTCTTCATGTGCTCCAAACAGCTTTAACTTTCAGTTCACAGTTTGTAAATTGTTATCAAGGTAAAAATGGGATGGTGGTGACCTTGTATAGCCTCCATTGTCAGTGCTATCTTGATCCTTCCTGCCAAATGTATTTTTCTGTTGCAGAATCCTTTGCCAACAACAGGACGAACAACTGGGTGTGAGTGTCTCTCATAAACAAAGAGGTAAAGTGTAAGCATGGTAAGAAATTGTCAGTCAGACATAGGAATGTGCCATTCTCACAACACAATGGAAATCTATAGCCACAGATGTTTTAAGGCTATAAACAGAGCAACCAGTTGGCTCGCGCTCTGTATGAAGCCAGAACAAATTGTAACAATGACTCTCCACATAATGCTGGCTTTTTTTTCAGGTAATTTACCAACCTCTCTGCCTATTTAACAGTATTCCTCGTAGGTGTTACATTTCTACATAAAACTCTGCCTCCATCTTCATTTGAGCCACCTCTCTCCTTCTGTGCAACTGAATATTAAGCTGCTAATTGTTTCAAGATGACAAGGACTGCCATGTGCTATTTTCATTTGCTTGGAAAACAATGTGCGTCTTCTGGGAGATCAAGCTGTGAATATTGAAGAGTCTGTCTATATCTTGTGTCAGATGTTGTTCATTTGATTTTTCTAAGACACAAAACGGACCTAGAGACGGATCCCTGCTGCAGGGCCAACAGGAGCCTTAAGAGGTCAAGGGTCAAACGGGGCTTTCTCAGTTTCTCAGTGAGGTTGTGCTGAACTGATACCTCCACAGCATGGGCATACCTCCCTCACTGAGAATGTGAGGAACACATTTTTTTTGTTCTTAATTGCTTAACTTCAAAGGAATACCAGAACAGGACTCAATAAAAAAATGTGTGTGTACCTTAACTGACTCTTGTGATCAATAAAAGATGAAAAAAAAACAACTTTTGAATGGAGCATGGCAAAACAGGGATCATGCAGAGAGAATTACGCCTCTTAATTAACTGATGTGATTGTCCATGGAGATGTGGGGATCCAAGACCAAGACAATCGCTTCTGAAGTAACAAGGGGATGCAGTACAATGGACAGATGGACAATTACGGGACATCTTTCTGTACTTCTGGAGCTTTTGTGCCTCCCTTACATCGACTGATAAGATGGTGTTTGTATCAGTGATGTGAACTGTACCAGTAACTATGGAGACAAGAGGACTTCTTGCAGTGCTGATATTAATCATTTACTGTATTACTATGAGAAAAACTATCAGTGACATCGATGATGATAACAGGGTTTTCTGCTCCTCCTGTCAGGGGGAGCGTTTCAATTTTTGATTTTCTGGTGATTTGTTTATTTACGTATTTTTCATGTTATATTTTTAGAACCTTTAATTTCTTAATGCACAGTTCCTCACCTCCCTATTTCTTGTTCTACTGTATGCCTACTCATCCTCTTTCTTTGCCATTCTTCAATTGTTCAGTAAGTTATCATCAGAAAACAACAGTACAAAAATGTTTATAAAGATATTAAAATCTATATCTTCTTATGTCTACCGTTGCAGTTTGAGTCTGTTTATTGCTGCATTTAATGTTTTGTGTGACTATTTGGAGAAGGTTAAAGGAAACCTCGATCCCCTTTTCTCATCTTTCTTTCCTTTTAATTCATTTAAACCAGAAATTGATTCTGTCAGCAAATTTAGCCTTTTTTTCCAGCCTGTTTCCTCCTTTATCTTTGCTCTGGTTTGCAATTTGTCTCCCTTGATCAGACCCTGCTGACTAAACTACAGTTTCTTCCTACAAACACATACACTCTTCCTGTCCTATGTCATACATAGGATTTATGTATATCAGTATACCATCTAAAAATCTGTGACATTTTGTCTATAAATTGAGTAAATAAGCAACATCATTCAGAAGTTGAATGTGAAATAAGTTCCAGACCAACGTGAAAGAAAGGAAATTCAAAGATGACATGCAGACTGTGGTGTGATATATTGCAGTTCAATAAATCATTGAAAAGCACTAAGGATATTAATGAAAGTGTCACATGGAATCTGTAGATATTCTAGGCCATTATTATTATTATTAATGGGCCTTTAAAACATGAATCCTATTTCCTCTTCTTTACATTCTCCTCACCGTGATAGAAATTGATCCACAAGTAACTGTTCCATTGAGTTTTTTTTTTCTCCAAATTCTGTTAAATGATAAATGAGCACAGAAGGAGTGGTTACATGCACGGATGAGAGTGCGGCGTAATTATATTTAAACTGATAGCAGGCCTGGCATCTGGTGTTTGATGCTCATCTACTCACCACCAGCAGCTTTCACCTCCCTCCCTGCTCATTCGAACACCCACCGCATAACTGCTCTTACCCTGCGTCTTCCAGTGACTTCACTTCTCTGCTTTCCTTTATACAACTCATTAAAATCATTCTTTTTGTCTGCAAGATTAAACATTTCATTGCTGGATCAGCCCAAAAACTGTGGAAATGAAACAATTAAATTAAACTGATAAAGCTACATCCAATTTTGTTACGCTAAGTTTTAGCATGGTTTGTTTTGGACAGAACCCACATTCAAAATCTGGCCAATTTTCTGGTTTTGATGATGATGTACACAGTTAAAGTACTTCTTTCTGTATGAAAAAATCTCTTTATTTTAATGGCACCAAAAGCCTCCAAATATACTGTATTTGAGGATTTTGTCCAGATTCCAAGTCAGTCTCTTCAATAATGATCAAGTCCAAAGTCAGCAAGCAGTATTTTCCATGTTCATGTTTGAATGAGCTGAATAAGATGTTAAATGATAAACAAGAAAAATATGAGGCATGCCTGCATCCATTTGTAACTATTTGCAGGAGCTGATGGGGTGTGGATTCTCTAATAAGCTTGTTCACATGCACACAAACATCCATCACTGTAATTTAGAGAGAAAAAAAGGGAACATGCGCTTACTAAAGTGAAGTGCACAGAACTTCATAAATCTGAGAATAAACATACTTATTTGCTGTGCTTGCAGCAGTGGGAAACTGAAAGTTTTCCATCTTTATATAAACTTCATACTTTGCATTGACTGTGGCTTAAGTATAATTTTCATTTTATATGGAATATATGAAAAAAACAAAGAGAGAGATTATTCATTTAAATAAATTATGTACTGATTCTTACATTTAACTGCCTAGTAAACTCATAGTTAAACTGTTTAACTACCAGTTTAACTCAGTCAATATAATCTCAAATTAAGGTCACTTTACAGGCTTTTCCACCACATTATGAGTTACAGTCCCCCCACCTGTTATTACATGATGGATGTACTAAACTCAGGAGACGTGATGACACCTGAGCCAGGTTTATTCACTGATGAAAACCACGAAGTGTGGTTGAAGGAACTCGTCTCTCAGCAGCCAGCCTCTCTTTTCCAGGTAAATGGACTTACATATTTGATTTTCCTTTCTTACGACCATCCAAAGCACTTACAGTACATGTCCTTCGCCCCATTCGCTCACACATTCATACACTGATGGCAGAGGCAGAGGCAAGGTGGCATCCCGCTCATCAGGATCTAATGTAGCACACATTTACACACTCACATTCACAGTCGGCTGTGCCTTTGGGAGTAATTTGAGGTTCAGTAGCTTGCCCAAGGCCACTTTGACATGCCAGGGATCAGACCGCTGATCTTCTGATGAGTGGACGACCATTTCTACCTCCTGAGCCTTCTAAGTCATCCAGGGTCCTTGCCATGTTCCCGACAATACAGTATGTTGTCAAACATACTGTATTGTCAGTATGTGGTAAAAATACACTTGGGAAATACAAGATTTGCTTCCTCATTGAGAGTTAGGTAAAAATGTTGAAACCTCTCTCTTCTATGTTTGTTATGAAACTACAGTACTACAGTTTACTCATTCAATAGCACCCGATAATAACAGCTCAGTTATTATCTCCTACTTCAAACACATAGTTAACTATTTATTCAAAACTGGATAGTCCATTTGTTTTTATGTTTGCTGGTAAATTAGCCCTAGACTAATAAAAAAATTTCAGGCCACAAGTCCTGTGAACCACTCCTACCAGCACCACTAAAGCTCACTAATTAACATGTTATACCTGGTTTATTTTATCCTTACAAAAAGACAAAGAGTAAAAAACACCAACCTGTAGTTTTATGAGGAGTTTACGTGCCAGACTATTTCTTCAGCATAAAGGCAAGCAGATTTTTTTTTTTTTTACCATTCCAGCAAAGCAAACCCTTTGCTGTAGCTTTATATTTAATGGACAGACATAAGAGCAGTATCAAACTTCTCATCTAAATCCCTGCAAGAAAGCAAATAACTATATTTTCGAAAATGTCATACTATCACTTTAAGGTGACAGAAGGTTTGTGGTAAGTGCTGATTCTGTTTGATGTGAAATCTCTTGCTAGATGTTCGGGGCATCAGGTGTGAGTCGACATCACACTAAAACAACCAGGAGGAGGCCAAAGTTGTTGACCAGGAGTCAGTGCATAGTCAAAGATCAAGAAGGCAATTCGCATCTGAAAGTAGTAGCCACTCTTCAACAGAGATGGTAGTTTTGTTATCACATGACTGACCAGGTCTCATCATAACAACTGAGCCCGTTTCATTACCTGATGAGGATCATGAGATGTGATTGGAAAGCTTCAGAAAAGCAAGAAAATGGACCTTGACTTGATGTTATTCAGCTGTTAGGGGAAAAAAAACAGAGATAACAATTTTCCAACATTTTGAAGATGTGTCTGGGCTGTCATTATGCAAATTCAATCACCAGTAATAACTGGTAAGCCCAGCAAGCTTTTCCAGAGCAAATGACATAAAACCTGAGTGGCCAGTGACACCTTTTTTATGTACTAATGAAGCTGGAGTAAATGCAGACCAAAAAAAAAAAAACCCTGAAAATAAATGACACTTCAAGTATTTTCTGCCAGAGTTATCTTGTTGGTGGAGAGTTTTACATGGAATTGCTTGATTTTCCCCAACTTTGAGGTAAATTAGTACAGATACTCTCATCTGACTTGACCCAGTTGTTTGAAAAGCAGATCAAAGGCGGGGACGTAATTGTAATAATCTCATTGCAGAGGAAATCTAGGAGCTATCAGTGTACAGTCCAGACCCAATTCAGCTGGAGGATCCTCTGTGTAAAAACAGGTAGTACACCGACTGTATCGTCAGAAGCCGGAGCCAAAACGCTCCTGCATAATTAAAGGCTGCAATGAGGAGATGTAAGTCCTAAAATGTGGAATGTGGTATCATTAAGAAAATGAGAAAAGCAGAGGGAGAGGGAGCAGGCGGCTGCAGTACATCTGTAATTGAGCGGTTAGAGGGAGGGGACTTGGCGGGGATTCACGGGGGAGGGTATGATGCACAAAGGGAACACAACCAGACATGTGATATCACAGTAATGTAACAGAGAAGAGGGGAAAACAAAAGAAGAAACAGTGAGAATATAAATAAAAGAGATGTCTGCTGCTTCATAACTTCAAGAGCCTTTCACATAAATATAAGATGTATGTAGATGCAGACATAGGCACCACAAAGCCTATATCACTCATCACCACAACACACTATGGGCTTCCCAATATAGCAGCAGCATGTGAGACTTCACATCACTTATTCATGAAGAAGAGAGGCAGCTTGTTGATTCATCCTAAGGCGTGACAGTATTGTGGAAACAATCCACTCTGACAGAAATACCCCCCCAAAAAATGTCGCCTTTGCCTATCTGTGCCCATTTCCTGGCTTTTAATTGACTCACTGTCACTTCTGTGTGGCTTTAATTAAAACCAAGCAATTAGAAAATTGAAAAGGAGATGAAGAAAGTGGGTGAGCTGGGAAGGGAGACGGCGCACTGGGGGACATGATAATTAAGAGCAGACACACCACGAAATGCCTCAACACTTGCACCTAGTGTGACTCTCTGCTCTCCCTCTCCCTCTCCCTCTCCGAGTCCCTCTCTCCCCACTCAATCACAAAGCTAATATCACCCCTTTCTCCACAAAACCCTTTCTTATTCCAGCTCTTTTATTTTGTCTATTTATTTAGCTTAAAATCCCCCCAGAGCAGTGGCGTGCTCCAATTCTCCAAACCAGCCAGCCAGCATACTAAACTGAGAGGACTTCGGCAGCCCAAGGCCACACCACCACCTGCATGGATTAGAGGCTCACTAATCCTCTCATGTTTGACCTCAAGTCAGACGGAATATGCAGAAAAATTACTGAAAGTCAGCGTGGCATGTTTCTCCATAACAATACATCTGGGATGAATGATTTTTTTTTTTTTTTTTCGGTTGGTGGAAGAGGGAGGGGCTAGTTAGAGCAGTGTTACTTTTCAAGAATCACATTTCCTTCTTGCTGATTTTACAGTGCAAAATGCTGACTGTTATGTGCTGCCTAGTGCCCATGGCTTGAGCTGATTCACCGGGAAAGTTGGGCTTTTTATAAAAGGAAAAGTCAAGTTTATTACAACTTGTGTGTGAATTTTTTTTCTCACCGTCAGAGCAAGCTGCACGCTGATGTTTGGAGTTGTTTTGCAACCCCGATAAAGATGAGCTAGTCGAAACTGTTTGGTGGAGAATGGTGTTCTGGATGTGCTTTAATACTGATGGACTTGGATTGGACCTCACTTTGGTCTTTATTCTCAAAGTTAGGAATACACTTGTTTTCCAGACTTTGTTTGTGTTTTTGAAATACACTAAATACTCATTTGCAGCTCATTCAGGATCACTTTGGTAACAGATGGAGATAACACTAGCACTTACTCAGGAAAAGGTCTTTAGTTGTGCTGTCTCACATAGCATTTCTTACTAAATGCTGTGCATGTGTTGTTAAATTGATGAAGATTCTCTCTTAATTTACTTGTTTTTGTCTATTTGCACGTGCATTGCGCTCAGGTAGTCAGACCTCTTTTTCTCTATGTAAAGGGGCTCTCAGATCTTAGCTATTTACCTTGGAAGGCACAATATTCTTAATGATGCTGAAACTAAACTAAGGTTGCATGGGGAAAAAAAGCAAAATTCCCCTTTAAGTAAGCAGCACTTCTCCTTTTTGCCAGCCAGAAAATTCCCGCCGAAAAGGCTCTGTGGTCTGCTTTTGTTCTGATCAATGCCTACAATTAACACACGCAATCAATTGAGGAGGCCTGAGAAACAGAGCTGTCGTCCTTTGAGTGTGAAGCAGCCTTGAAGCCCATCACTCCTGGAGGGGTCCACGCTCCAGTCAAGAGGCTAATGACACACACGTTACTCACCCCCACCCGCACCCCCCTCCAACAATTAATCACTCCTCTGGCAGGGAAGAAAAACTCTTCACAGCAGCATTTCATTCTGTCCTCTTCAGGTCTGCTGGTGAGTTGTGCCTTTGTGTTTTCGGTGCTGAATGTATGCAGATATTCAACTGTCATCATTTTAACATAAGGGCAAAAATGTCAAATAATATATATTTACAATATGTAAATATATTACAGAAACTGAGTTGAAACTGTAGCAGGTAACTTTAACTCTATCTGGGGGTGTTAAGGGCAACTAAATTTGCATAATATGCAGGAAAATATAGATTCACATTTGACAGTGATTTTGACTTTATCTAACATGTACATTATTTTATAAGGAACCACTTACTGACATAGAAGTTCATGAACTAATGAGCATGAGTGTGCAGTATTTAAATTATAATTACGTTATAAGTCCCTGATAATCTTGTGATTACAAGAGGTTAAAACGGGAATGAAGATATGCTGATGAAAAGTATTCAGAAGGATCCAATGACCTCTGTAATCTCCCAGAGATAAAAGAGACAAAAAACTAAATCTCTGCATACTAAGAATTAATGCAGTATTATTATATACCAACAAGTCATTGCTGCAGTTGACTAAAAATGTTTACAACTTCACTGTTGAAGTGAAATTTGGGTTTTTCACACTACAGAAGAGTTACTCTAGCTGGAAAAAAGGGGAAGTGTGTTGCAATAATGCTCGGGCCCCATTAGATTACAGCCTGCAAATTACAGTGTAATAAGTCACTGTATACCGTACCAAGCATCAGTATAATAGTGGGTAAATATATTTGGACAAATATATAGACAAAAGGATAACCTATATGACAAGTCATATAGGACTAAGGGGGCAACTATTTTTCTATGAGGGATTTAGAAGTAAATTACAGTTTAAGTATTTTTTAATAATTGGAAACATGTTATAACATTATTAAAAATTGCACAGTGGTTTACAGATTACCTAGTTTCTTATAATTATCTAAAACTGAACTGATACATACTTTAAATTTAATCAAATGTTCCCATGGACCAGGAAACCGAGACTGGAAACAGCTGGAAACAGCTGGCCTGGCAATGTCAAGGTGACACTGACACAAATTTCTCTGTGATTACACCCTGTATCATTATAGGTTATGTGATATATAAACCTGAACCTAATCTAACCTAACTAAATCTGCCTACCAGCAACTCTAAAGCTCACAAATTATTATAAAGAGTTTAAAAGATAAATTGCAGTTCAACCGAGGACCAAGAAGAAAGGTCTGAGGCTGAGAAAGGTCCCAACCAGGAAATGGTCAGGCAAATAACTTTTCCCTTGAACTTACAAGGAAATTTGTCATCAACTTACCAGCTGTTGAAAAATGCAAATTTTTGTATTGACCTTATATAATATAAATATAAATATAAATATAAATATAAATATAAATATAAATATATAGTTATTATCTGAAAAAATAGAATGTTATTAGGAAGCTGACCCATAAAAGAAGCAGAATTTCATAATTACTTAATGACTTATTCTGATCCAATCATACCTTTATTTATTTATTATTATTTATAAGTTGTTGAGATAAATACTGAAATGGAAATACTCATATGTTTCTGCAGTAAGACATATTCTTTTGCAAGACATCATAATTTAAATGCATCCTGAGGAGTGCAGAGAAGATACAGGGCAACAACACACTGCTGCTCTCCTTGAGCACTTAGCAAAGGACGGAAAATCTGAGCTATTTTTTTCTCCGCAGTACATTTTGGGAATCCATGTCCAGATATCTCAGTTTTTAATTTGAATAAAACTCTGTTCTGATGTACTGACAAAGTGGCTCTCTGGCTCTCATATCATCGGGTACAAAGAGAATGAAATATGCTGATGTTGTAGTGATTTTGTCACTCACCTTGAGGCTGAGGCCAGTGACAGACCGTCCCAAACCCACTTAATCCTCTCTGTCTCTCTAAGTACAGAGAAATAACACAGACTTACCCGAGCAGTCGGAGCTCCTCTGTGCTTCAGCACTGTGCTGTTTGAAATGCAATGAAGGGTGTCAGTTGCAGCTGATGGGCCTGATCACTGGGCCAGCAGTGTCTAATTATCATGTCATATTCTGCACACATTTCAATACCACACTGGCAACATTCCCACAGCCAATACTTTGAAGCTGTGTACTGATTATGCACAACAATGAAATAGAGTTTAATAATCAGAGAGGGTTTTGTTTCTTTATCTCTTTGTCTTTAAAAACAACATTGCAATTTGCACTGAGGATTACAGCAGAATACAACAACACCAACTAAGACAACAGAGATAACAAAGTCAAACAATCTCCTGCGTACCAGCTAAGTCTAATTTCATAAATATTACTCTGAGAGAGGAAGTGCAGGAACAGCAAACCTCTCCATCTAAAGAGGCCTTTCTGCTGCCGTTCTTTGATTACTCTGTCGCCTAAAATTTTTACCACTCCAGCAAAAGAAGACACCACGAGTGTGTTCTCTCACATCCACATTGCTCCCACTCAGTGGGAAGCTGCGGGCCGTCTGAGGTGGAGTTCAAGCTCGTCTCCCTCCCTCGCTCCATGCTCCTGCCCCGCGGCACAGGCATCACTCAAATAAACACACACCCACACTGACACGCAGGGCTGCACATTACAATAAAACTCACACAAACATGTACTTAAAAGCACATATTTCTGCATGTGGGATCTACACATATACACCAGCGTACATGGGTGTATTAGTGTGTCTGTATGGCTTCCAAGTAGGTTTGTACCACCCACGCAAGTACCAGACCCCAGCTGTGTTTACAGAAAAACAAACCCCGCTGATGAACTCAGACTGTGGCTAAATGCCAGACTTCTGTGTACACTAATGCTACACCTGAATTTAAACGCAGTATGTACAATTCTTCATAGCACATAAGTGTTGCTGTTCACAATAATTAACCGACCAGCAGGAAAGCAAAACCAGCATATGTCATTTTTACTTGCTCTTTTCAATATAAAGGTTTGTAATTAGTTGAACGTTTACCCAGGTTGTATCTTACTATTTATATTTGGTCCATCTCTACACTTAACTAATTAAGCTTAAGTTTCTTATTGGCATTTTAAAGTCCTTTTGCTTTTTTTGTAACTTTTGAATGTCCACTATGATTCAGATTCAGATTCAGATTCAGATTCCTTTATTAGTCCCACAGCGGGGAAATTTACTGCGTAACAGCAGCGAAAACACACAGTGGAGAATAGACAGTAAGAAATGTGAGACAAAATAAAATAAAATAAAAAAATAAAATAAAATAAACAATCCAGGATAAATAGTTATAACTATAACTGTAAGTATACCTGTACATAGTACAGAGGAGAGTGTGCCTGAGAATATACATATAAGAATATATAGTATCTCAGAGTGCAAAAGTGCAAAACAAGTGAAACAGTGAAATGAATAGTGAACAGAAGTGTAGTGTTATTGCACAGAGTCCACTAATAAGACAGTTATTTATTGTTTATTTGTTTATTGTCTATTACTTATGCATTTCAGTTTAATGGGCCATAATTTATTTATTTTCCAACATTTCCTCGATTTAAGTTTCAATCAATTTTCCAACATTTCCTCATTTTGACTGACACTAGTTTTCAAAAGTCTGTCTTTGGACCCTATAAATTAGTCACCTTTTGTTAGGGTAGGTGCTAGGTGAAGTGGCGTTGGACCCAGGATGCAGATGAGGCAGGAGGCTGAGTAGACGTTTTACTTTTTATTGATGATGAACACGGGAACACAAGGCAGGAACACACGAGGGATGAACACGGGAGGCAGGAACAGAACAGGAAGCGAAGCACAGGACAGAACCGATCAGCACGGCACAGAACAAAACAGCACAGCACAGCACGGACACACAGAACAAAAAGAGAAGTCAGCACAGCACAGCACAGATGACACGACAAAGAACAAAGGAGAAGGATTAGGCTTAAATAGGAGGAAAGGAAAGTGGAAACAGGTGGGAGACTAAGGTGAGGACAGGTGAACCTGGGGTGGAGCAGGCTGGGGCAGAGCAGGCAATCAAAAAAGGAGGGAAACACAAAAGGGCAGGAAGTAAAGTGACGAAACGACGAGAGAGAGGACGAGACTGACTACAAAATAAAACCGGAAGTGCAGGACAATAGAACATGCAAAACCCTAACACCTTTGTCCTGCTGATAAAGTGTACAAACTAGGCTAATGTATCAAATGACTGCATTTGCAGTTAGATATCATATCAAAATGTTAGACTACCTCTCAGCATTGGTAACGTGTCCCACACTGTCCTGCATAAACATACTCTTTGTCACACATTTGGTTTGTTGGGATCCGGTCACCCTTACAGTCAGACTTGCAGGCCTCATGAGGCTCATCAACTTTTTCCCATACACAATTATTACAAAAGATACAGACGTAAAACAATCACTGCAATTTTCACATTGTTGAGTCCATGAATGGGGCCCATGAATGTAGAAATCATTTGAATGTCTATTTGAATAGGCTAAAGCACTAAACAAACGTACACACTGCTTCAGAAAGAACACGTTATTTCTTAACCTAGAATGTACATAGTTTGTCTTGACTTGTACTTTTCCACTGTCAACAAACCACATTTTAAAACTGTACTTGCAGTATTTTAACAAGAGAAACATTCCAGAGAAAATTATATGTTAATCATTGCCTTCCGAAATGAGACATGAAAATTTCCTCCTGATCTGACGCTCCAATAAACAGGATGGCATTTGTCAGTTCCCACCACACCTGGTACACAGAAGTGTTGAAAAGAATTCATTCGACTTGCTTACTTCAGACAAAGCTAAAAAAATAACCAAAAATGTGTTAATATTCAGAGACAATTATATTCATGATTAAAAGAACCCAGCGTTGACTGCTGCTATAACAACAAGTAAGAAAACCACTCTGAAGTGATGTATCACGTAGTATTACTTTTATGCGTCTCTCTTACTTTGTGTTTTAATGAAGAAACTTCATTTTGCTTAAGGAAAAAAAGCTATGTTTGGTTTATCATCAATAAAAGGATTTGCTGAGAAAACAGAATAAGCCGAATGAGCTTATGGGGCAACTAATGTCAAAAGTTGAGTAAGCATGCGGTTAAAACAAAATGTTATATCAAAGTGAAATATTCCTTTGAGATCCTTGTCAGTTTCTTTTCATTAGCCTTGAAATGTGCCAGACCTGTGCAGGAAGGCAGATGGCAGGCTGCATGACAACCAGAATATCCAATGGATTTTTTTTTGTTTTCACAAAATATACCCATCTCTGCAAAAACAACAAAGATTATGAAAAAAGCAAAATACTTGTCTGTGATCCACCGCAGTTGCTGCTGTAACAATTCATTTGCTGCACCACAACAGTACTTCAATACTTTTAGGCTGTTGTATCACATCGGGTGAGCAGAGGGAAGGAAAATGATGGCAAAGGCAGGAAAGACACCACTTTGTTCACACTATCTCAGGCACCGCTGCCTCTTATATTAGGGGACAGATCTGCATTGATTTTGTGACAAAGGAATCAGGCTCCACTTTAATTGGATATGTGCATTTGCAGTCCTCCGAGCTAATTGCACGAGGCCATGGCAGCTCGAGAAGTGCCGCTGGGACTGGACCAGCGTGATACTCGACAGTTTCTGACTGGTTTTACGGCCACCGAAGTCTGCAGCCCTGTAAGGAACAATCACTCCGGGTCATTGGCAGAGGGCCGGCTCTGTTTTATCACTGATCTCTGGTGTGACAACATTGTGACACCGATATCATCCTGGAAGGCAAATGTTTCAGTCAATAAAAAACTGAGAAATAACAGAAAAACATCCCCTGTTATTGTAAGTAAGAAGGTAAGCACGAGCCAACCCATGTATCAGGGCTGATCTTGGGCAGATTTTTTATCCCACTATATACATAGAATGGAAATAATACTTGGATACAGCTATATATTAAGAAACAGCCCTACCGTTAACAAGCAACTTAACAGCTGAATCTTGTCCTGCTGACCTCTCAGCTTGCGGTAATGATGCAGAGGTGTCTGTCAAGGTGTGTCTGGACACCGTGACAGCACTGTTGGGTGTGGCTACAGTGGTGAAAAATCTAAAAAAAACACAAAATTGACAACACTAGCTGACGTACTGAAAGTCAGGTCTTTCTACCAACATGGTTAGCAACAGGGCCTTTATCCTTTATCCAATGACAACTAAACACAAAGCTGACAAGCCAGTAAAGGATGCTGCACTTCCAACAGAGAAACTTCATATTACAAAGAACAAAGATTTTGAGGGAATATTAGAAAAGGCTGCTATGGTGCAAAAGCTACAAAACCCTTTTATTTAATCACTATAACATATCTCGAAAACGTCTTAAAAGCTGTAGCCTTCAACTACAAAAACTCTGTAAAAACAGTGAAACAAACTTTCATCTGGAGACAGGAGCAGTGAAACAATGCCTTTCAGCCTGTTGTTAAGTTTCTCTTTAAAGGTGCCCTGTGGAGACAGTTTCTTTCTCATTCCCTGTTTCTCACTAAAACACACTGCATTGTACCTCCCAGCCCCATCACAAATGAGATGAGTGTCTTTCCCTCTTCATAAAACATTTGCAAAGCCGATTCTGTTTTAAAATCTGCATTGTTTACAGCCGTGTTTGCAAGCTAGCAGCCTTTTGCTTTACAGCCTATCGCTGGCACATTGCTGCACTTCTTGGAGCATCACTGCCAACATCTGTCTATTAGTGGAATAGTGTGAAAACATCAGCGGGAATTTTTGTATCGCTGAGATACATACAAAACTCCACAGGGCACCTTTAAGTCTCCTCCGTCAGGTGTGTAGATTTGGATCACAGCCTCTTCTTGCACAGCCCAACCCCTGCCGACCTTGCCCATCATGTTTCTCTTGGCTTTTGGAGAGCACAGCTGGCCCGCACAGATGTGCAACCAACATGTCAGGGAGTTATCTGTGCTCCCTACTGTCCATTATCTAATGCAGTGGGTGATATTATTACAGAGGAGGAATACCAAGATCACCCTGGATTTCTAACACACCTTTCTTGCCATAAGAAAACTCCAGCTCCATCTATCTTTCATGCAGATAGATACTGTAGGTGATGAATGCAACTCACTGGGGGAAATACCATATTTATGAGACTTACAAAATGATTTACCCAACCCTGTATAATCTTTGAAAGCCACGGTTTGTGCTGTCTCTGTACTGGATTGCATTATGATACGAAGTGTCAGTATTATTTTGTCCATTCTTTGCATATCCATTTAAAAAGATATTCATCGATTTTTTTTTTCTCAGACTGAGGTTATTTCAAATTCATTTTATTTTCGTGACAGTGACAGTGACATTTCTCTGTATTCTACTGTAATGTTTTTTAAGTAATTAATGAGATTGTCTCAAAACCAAAAATATTTTTAAAAAAAGCTTTAAGCTATTAGTCACAGTAAGGAAAAGTTATTCAGCATGTGAATTGTTATTGGAGGCAGGTGCTTAATGGGCTAAAAGGAAAACATGTAGAAAGAACGGTGAGGGAAGTCTTTGTGACAAGTGTGATAAATGGGAAGATAGATGAATAGATAAACAGAGCACAAAGAAAATGAAAAATGGTAAGGCTCGTCTTTTTCATTTTAATTTAATGGCAAGGAATGGCCTGCCATCTTTTGAATTAGTTTTGCGGAGCGTGCTGTAAAAATGTAAAAATGTACCCAACAGTGTCCTTTGCCATCTCCCCGGGGGTTTGAGCTGGAGAATCAAGCTCCCACGTCGCATCCCCACAGCACTGACAGCACACGGTGAGGCGGCGTCATGAGTGCCACTCCGTCACAAGGGAGTAGTGGCACCGCTACTCATGTCAGCGCTCTGTTCTCTCCTCGCCGCTAAAAATAAGATGTTAAACCCTTCAAAAAAAAACCTGCCTCCCATCTCTCTTGGTTCGCTAAGTCGTCTCAACAGGGAGACTCTAAGAGATTTCATCTATCCCATCAGCTTTGGTGCAACTCTCCTCTATCCCACGAACACTAGGGAGGCAACTGTCAGACTCTGAAAAAGTCACATTACACACTGAAATTATTACCTCTGTAGAGCTTCACATCAGTCAGCGTGGAAGGTGGTGTGCAGGAGATACGTCTTTTGATGAGGGTATGTTTCTGAGCAAAGGATTCAATATATTTCGGGATGGCTGTGATGCCATGAATTTGTAAACCCAAACCAAAGAGAATGCAGAGATTCAGTGAAGATGTGACAGGGAAAAAAAACAAAGACAGCTTCTGCTGTCTTTGGTGGGTAACAAAACATTTTCAGACCCACCTGGGGGATCTCTGGTCGCAGATAAACTTGATTTCAAACTTTTAGAGATCACACTTTAAGTAGTCTAGGCAGACTGTTACTGTGGTTCAAAATGACGAGCGCCACCCCTGTCTCTGCGCTCCACTCTGTCAACGCTGTGAAAGAACTGTGCAAAAAATGGAAACCACCTCTGCTTCTTGTCCGTCCCTCTTCGTATGTGTCCTCTGTAGCCCCATCACAGTCAATTAAATTCAAGCTTGTCAGATCAAACAGGCCTACTCTGCCTTCCCCTCTCACACAGACGCGTACACATAACAACCCCCCACAAGGACACAAGGAAGTGAGGCGATGCCTTTAATGCACGGTGAGGAGAAGAAAGCTGACATTTGCAGACGAGCGTCGGCAAAGACGCTGCGAGGCACATGCACACTGTCCGGTGCACTCAATTAACAATATGCGCCATGAAAGCCTTTGATCTGCTTTTATATGTTCTGGACAAGGCTCAGCAACACCCACGCAGGCAAATATACACACACACACACACACACGTACAAACACCTACCCACGAGTGCGAGAACACAATGCTCACGTACTGTCGGCACACACGGTCCTGTACTAAAGACAAGAACGTACTGATGCTTCCGCTTTCTTGTGTGTGGCGTCAATCCGTTCTCTTTCAAGGTCTCCATGGCACGCCAAAGATGTTCACCATCTTCTTTGATTCCCAACTTCACTACTAATGTTTTGTTGGTTTTTTTCTTAAATTTCAACTTCACAAAAGATAGAGCGTATTGTGTATAGATTTTAGAGGCTGTGCTTTGATCCCCGGCCCCTCCTGTCAAAGGACACAAGACACTGAACCTCACATTGCTCTAGGTACCTTGCTTGAAACCTCAGCGTGTCAAACCTCAGTGTGTGTGAGTGAGTGGCAAACTGTGGGGTGCTTGTCTGCTAAGATAGAAAAGTGCTGTGCAAGCAGTCCGTTAACCATTTTCCTTTTTCAAATTGTAATTACACTACAGCGTCTTCTGTCCAGTTCCCTGACATTTACTGGATGATTGTTCATGTTTTTCAAATACATAGGCCTGACATGGCAATCAAACAGGCAGGGAGGGCACATGTAAATCTTTGTCCAATTTGAGGGCCTAAGATTGGGGGCTGCTGTATTTTGTAAAAAATGTTAGACCCTTCTGGGATCTGTGATTTTGGGCTATACTGTATAAGGTTTACTTGGTGATCATATTTTAAAAATCTGATGTCCAACTGATGGCTAAAGAGTAAAGGAAAACTACTCCATCTGTTGCATTTTGGGAAAAACAGAAGCAGCACTTCCGTATTATTGTTATTGTTAGACAACATTTTTTTCATTTTAGAAAATGCCAGAAAAGCTACAGGCCAAACAAAACACTCTGCAAAAGAAACATTTAACCAGTAAATAAAGATGATGGATGGAATTTGCCTTGTTGTCATCAAATGTCATGGTGAAGGTGATTTAATACAATCAAAAGCTCCAGAATATCAGCTAAATGGACCTGAAACTGTCCTCTCAACGGCTGTTTCTATGGTCATAATTGAGCTTTAAACCTCAATAAAGTGGGGAGAATACAGTATACTGAAAGCAACTATTAAAGATGCATTGAAAGAGGTTAGTATGTAAATAACAGCCTCAAGAGGTGGCACACATGTAATAATATATTTACAATCCAACATCTTTAATAAGCAGGGCACGTCCCTTAAATATTATTTTTTTCAAACCTGTGTTCAACCTTTCCATATATGATTAGTCGTTATTATGATTCATTTGTGTGATTTAGAAACTCTCTGTAAAATAAATTTACCAGCAATTTTAAAAAAATGCAGAATAAAGCACTGATTAAAGATTTGTATCTGTGAACTCACAACCTTGTTAGGCCTTGTTAATTCTCACAAAGGAATACACAAGACACAGAGGAGCTTTCTGTGGGAAGGTCAGGGAAAGGTTAGCGTGATTAGAAACAGCATACACTTGGTTTCCTTACTTCTTTTCACTCTTTATTGTATTTTAAAAATTAATCTGAATCACTGCCAGTTCAACAACACAAACGCATACACACACACAGGCAACATGTTAACGTTCAACAAACATAACTCAAGTTTTCCCTCGATGTGCTTTGTTGTCGATAACGCTTCTGTTTTCTTTGATACCCCACGCTGGGACTCTGACTCTGATGACTCTGATCTGACCTCAGCACAGATCAGCCTGTTCTTCTGAGCTCAGTGTGTCTATAAAAAAAAAATGTCAATAGAGACGGTCAAATTCAATCAAGTGAGAGTGATTTCTGTGCCCCGGAGGAATATATAAACGATAACGGCGATGAAATGCAAACCTTCTAAATTTTTAATTGTTGTACATAATGATTCATCTGCTATCTTGACAAGGCTGGCAGATGAGATCAGTGGACAGTGAGAAGTTTAATAAAAGCATGATTGCTTATAAAATGTGTCTCTGAATAAAAAAAAAAAAAAAAAACTTTTGATATCCGCTGTGATTCTGTGAGATGAAACTCTGACTCTTGTTGTCAAGCAAGGGCAGCAACAGCTCTAACATCTCTTCCCCTGGCTTTATTAAATTTGCCAATTAAATGTTGCGGCATGCGTAAGATGTAAATAAAGACACAACGGGTGGCTTACAAAACAGCTACGAGCTGACAATGCAATTTTAGGACTCTGTTTCAGGAAGCAAGAATTTGACCTGGGCACATTGTTCAAGGATAAAACCTGGTCATCCATCTGCAAATGTGTATTCATTAATGACCTTTTAGATTAAATAAAAAGTAATAAGCTACACCCAGCAATTTACCAAAACTCATCAAAGGTCAAGCTAAAATAATCATAATGAACCGCAAAAACCTGATGAGCAAAGCAAAAGTCTCCCCTGTAGCTGCATACAGCTAGATGCTTTTTGTTCTTATGTGGGTCGTCTTTGTTCCCTCAAACAGCCCACACACAGTGACGCACCTGGGAGACAAAAGGGGACACTTTACTTTACAGCCACAATCAGCCCGCTAATGACACATGAGGTCAAATGTCCCTCCGCATCCTCACGCAGCACTAAGCGTTTAGTCAGCATGTGTCACAAAAACATACATTTGACATGACAGAGGCCTCCAACTTGGGGGTGAGAAGTTTCATCTCTGCCACTCATAAATACAAATGTGCCCTATTTAAGATGTGCGGGGTCTAGAGGTCGTGATGTGCTCTAACGATGGCACTGATTTTAATCAGATATTCACCACTCGAACTGGAGGAACGGGGCTCCAAAAAAAAAGAAGATCAGGAGGCTGCACGCTGTAAAGTTGCATTATATTCCCAGACATGAGCCGTAGCTTGTGTAGACTCTTACTTATCATTCTTCTCTCAAAGGGGGGCGGCAACATGTAAACAGTGAGAGCTCTCCTGTATTTTCCCACCAAACAAATACGAGAGTCCTTAGCTCTCCTCACGGGCCTTTAGAAAAACACTATCAACGCGATGACAGTTTTCACTGACTTCAGAAGGTGCCCATCCCTCCTCTACCTATTTCATGGACTCTTGACATCAAAAATACAAGGATTAACTTCTTTTTTTTGTCCCTAAGCAAACAGGAATTTAAATAGAAAATAAACAAAAACAGATTCTCTGCTCAGTTTCCTGTGACAAGAAACAAAGCGTCTGATATTTTCCTTTTTTTTAAAGCCTGCTCCTCACAAATTCAGCTGATTTATTTGTGCATTTTTTAATGTTGAGGAGAGCTTAGTTTGTGTTTCGACTGTGACTGCAACACATTTGTAGGCGCTCTTGCAAAAGTCTTTCATATTTTTTGTGTAATTCCATCAGTGCAAAACTTTGGCTTCAATACTCAACATGGTTACTTAGGTTTGTTTACAAAAGACGCGGCGCTGGTTTGTGAAGCTGTGTTGGAATCGGATACCAACTTTGCAGACATCAACAAGCTGGACATATGTAAGACTTCGAGGCTTTTAAGTCAAAGTAACTGTACATGAACACTGGCTAACCCAAGATATTATTAAAGCTGCTGTGTGTGGGGGGCTTATCTAGACAATTTCTGACAACATGAGCGTCACGGTCTCTTCCACACACACAGGTACTTTCACAGGGCAACCTTCCATAAAGGGGAAGGCTCAATCCATCAACACACCCAAAATAAAATGAATATTTGAACCCTAAAATTGAAACTCAACTTACAGAATAAATGAATTTCCGGATATTTCAATATTTTGGTCCAGCCTTAAACATTACCGATGTCTGTGTTGTTTCCAGATGTAGCGAGTACCTCTAAAACCCTCTTGCACCCTGCCTACTCTGCACTTAACAGCAGACAGATAAAGTTTGCAACTCAGTGGTGAATATAGCTGAGCGTTTAGAAGCTAAAGAGCCAGATATTTCCCTCAGGAGTTAACGTAAAACAGCACAACACAGCTAAAAGAGAGAATATTGCAATTCTCCGGGTGATCAGAAAAGCCTTCAGATGCTATGCGGTGAAATGAGTGTCAGACTATACACTTCACATGAACACTACGCGTGTAATGCTGCATCCTCTTCCTGACACACACGCACGCACACAAACACCGTAGCCACTGAAGAGCGCCTCAAAGTAATCAGTGGTTGCACTAATGAAGGGGCAGCTTTGGCAGAGCTCTTCTAATCCTGTGCATAAATGATTTTGGTTGATGAGGGAGCGTTTACAGTAACAATAGCAGCCAACCCAATCCAGGCGCCCAGTTGCTGCCAATAAACACAGTCTGGCGCCCGGTTGCACATTGAGCAGTGGGGTTGGTCGGGGTCACAGTGTGTGAGCTCCATCATAACTAGAGGTTGTCTTCCATATTAGCTTCTTTTTGTAATAAAAAAGAAAGCAGAGTCAGGGGCAATTAGATTATGACCACCTTGCTGGTGTAGGAATATTACAGACTGTTTTAGGGGTGCCGGGTTAAATTCAACTAATATGCACATGTGTGGCGGTCTTATGGTAAATAGACTGCATTTATATAGACACTTTACAATTTTGCCTCCCATTCACACACACACATTCACACACCAACAGCGGTGGGGTGTCAGTCAAGGCGTTGGCCTGCTCATTGGAAGCAACTTGGGCTTCAGTGTCTTGCCCAAGGACACTTCAACAACCGAACAGTCAGAATGGCCTCTGCTCACTTGCACTTCTTGGCAAACCTAATGACCCATAATGCATCTTAACCCAGTCGCCCCAATGAAAAGCCATTTCAAGTCATAATCAATTTAGGCTGAATTAATAACTGTTTGGTGGAGGAGGGAACACGGGGACTGTACTCTCACTGAGTTGTCATTCAGACAGTTTGCTCGATCCGTCTCTGTTATCCCTTATCTGGCTCGGCTCTATTGTCTCGATGTTATCTGGTCGACAGCGACACGTGCGCAAGCACAATATGCACAACTATGTCAGCACAGCGCTCTGTCGTATCTGTCTTTCAAAGGCAAAATTCCTCCCTCAACGTGCTGATTTTAATTACTTACCACCTTGAATGCTGCTTGCTTTTTATTAAGTCTCGCCTCACAGATCCACTGCACACAAGATACTCTTTTCTAAAATCAACATTCCTCGCAAACTGGCGAAAAATGATTTCAAATGATTTAATCACAAGCGCACATGTTGACATTTGTTGATACGACCACATTACCATGGCAAATACAAAATGTATTTGCTTTTCACTCTCATTGAGCAGCGTAGCCTTACAGCTGGATGTTTAGTTCCTGGTTTCAGTTGTTCCCGATACTCCGACTGGCGGAAAACAGCTGAAGATAATTGAAATTGTGTCATTAAACAATTCTGATATTTGCAGAAAGGGTGTTTGTTTATCATATTTACTGCTGCAGTGTTTCAGTGACAGATAATGTGGGTTTTGGCCAGTGTGATGTATGAGTTAATGGAGGCTGCGCGTGTCTCACAGAAATAATTGCTTTTGCCTGCATATGCACAAAGCTTCCAGGAGAAAAAGAGCTAATCTAATATAAGTTTTATAAGATACAGTATGTACACAGCCTGTGGTGGTTTTTGTGGAGACAAAGACACAAACACATCTTAATTTCCAACAACAAAAGTGTTCTTTATGGTGTTTAAACTAAACTAAAGTTTACAATGTGCAGTAGCAATTTCTCATTACCATTATCATATTTACATTGATAATTGTGATAATGGTTACATAAGGTTACCATACAGAATTTGAAACTGTTGGCTCACTGGTAAATCGTGTTCCAACATTTTGTACATATCACCCAAATATTTACAACTAAAATTGCTGTGTCATATCGACCCAAATTACAGATAATGTGAAACATTTGACAAAGTCAGACCTGTTAATGAGAAACATTAATGTGTAGCTTGGCTGAAACTGTGAATAAAATGAGTCACAATATGATTGTCAAATCCACACTGGCTTCTCCTAGTTGTGCATGGAACGGTTTCCAGAAAAAACTGGCCATGTGGTTAGGTGTAAAAAAGACATCCCTGTAGGCTCAGAAAGCTCATCATTGTGGATTAGACAGGCTGACAATATGCAATATTTTAAGGCCATTCTCGGTGGCATGTTGCAGTTCGACTTTTGCTTTGAAAGACGCAATATCATCCCCAAAAGACAAGTCTTTGCTGACAGCTGTTTACCAATGAAAGATGCAACTACTGATTTGTCAAAGCGGATTTTGTGTATGGTTTTTCCTGAAAAAGCTCCTCCATACGCCAGAAAGTGTAAAAAGAGGGACCACCAAGAGCAGGTTCCCCGAACAAACCTCCGTGTGATATTTTATTTATCTATGAGACATCTCAAAGATTACTTTTTACATATAGTGCAGTTTATTTAACTACACCTGCCTGCATGTTATGTGATTCTGAAATAAATCCCATTGCAGCCACCTCAGCTTCCAGGAGAAGTCTTAGGAGGGTAAAAGCTACTCCATTGTATCTAATATAAGTTTTAGCCTAAGGTACAGTATGTATGCCCAGCCCAGCAGCCTGTGGACTCTGGTTTTTGTGGAGACAAAGACACAAAGTCTCCAGGCTGGCCCTGGGGCCTCCTCAGCCACCTCAGCGTGGCTGGAACGCCTACCACATCTTAATTTCCAACAACAAAAGTGTTCTTTATGGTGTTTAAACTAAAGTTTACAATGTGCAGTAGCAATTTCTCATTACCATTTAATTGTGATAATGGTCATAAGGTTACCATACAGAATTTGACACATTGGCTCACTCATCGCAAAAAGCACTGGTAAATCGTGTTCCAACATTCCGGCCCCTTACGTATCCTGTCCATAAAGATTATATGACAAATGCAGGCACCCAAATATGGGAACAGGTCTGCATGATACAAGCTCCTGCTCCATGGTACTAAAATTGCTGGCAGAATCGACTCTTCCAGGATGAGATGACAAACTGTCAGGGACTGGGTATAGTCTGGCA
The DNA here is from genome assembly GCA_023238725.1 of Scortum barcoo. Taxonomy (NCBI): domain Eukaryota; kingdom Metazoa; phylum Chordata; class Actinopteri; order Centrarchiformes; family Terapontidae; genus Scortum; species Scortum barcoo. Next base: position 8,982,049 of record CM041552.1, on the reverse strand, counting down.
TCCCAACCTAGGGAACCAGACCTGTTTAATGAGAAACATTAATGTGGTAGCTTGGCTGAAACTGTCCCCAACCTCCATGCCATCATTGTGGAGGCGTGTAGACAGGCTGACAGATATGTCAATATTTGTAAGGCCATTCTCGGTGGCATGTTGAGTTCGACTTTTGCTTTGAAAGACGCAATATCATCCCCAAAAAAAGTCTTTGCTGAGTCAATGAAAGACAAATGATTGTCGGATTTTGTGTAAAGGTCAGGTTCCCCGAACAAGACCTCCGTGTGATATTTTATTTATCTATGAGACATCTCAATAGATTACCACACTGGCAGTTTATTTCTCCTTAGAAATAAATCCCTGCATTTTCCAGAAAAAACTGTCATGTGCTGGTGTTGGTGTTGCAGAATTGCATCAAAATGGTTTCTCCACTCCAGTCTTAGGTGTAAAGCTCTCCTGACGTTCCCAGGCCAGCCGAGAGACAAACGCCTGGTTTGATGCCTACAGCCTCCTCCCGTGACATCCCTGTAGGCTCAGAAAGCCATCATTGTGGATTAGACAGGCTGACAGATATGTCAATACCTTTGATCTTTCCCTCAGACCTCCCACAGACTTACAGGTCCACACACCTGGAGAGGGCATGCTTTTCCGGTCTGTCCTCCCTTGGAGGCCATTCTCGGACCTCCAAGCCGCTCTCCTCCAACATCCTGGCATGTTGAGTTCGACTTTTGCTTTGAAAGACGCAATATCATCCCCAAAAGACAAGTCTTTGCTGACAGCTGTTTACCAATGAAAGATGCATTGTTCCTCCTGAATCTGGGGTTCACAGAACTACTGATTTGTCAAATCGGATTTTGTGTATTTTTACTGCAGGTCCCACACCAGAGAGGCACTGACCCCAAACAGGTTCCCCGAACAAGACCTCCGTGTGATATTTTATTTATCTATGAGTCCATGGACCCAGCCACATCTCAATAGATTACTTTTTACATACTGTGAGGACCTTCCGGGCCAGTGGCCAGTTTATTTAACTACAGGGCTGCGAGCCGGACTCGACCTCCCCAGGCTCCTAGTGTAGGTGACATTCCCTGTTGCCAGATGTTATGTGATTCTGAGTCCCAACTGCTACCAAAGCCTCCCATTGGCCAGACCTTTATTATAACTCGCCACACCTGTACAATGTTATGATACGTCGCCGTGGCTCCCAGGGTGTTTCTTTTTATGACAGTCTGAAGGACTGTGAGCCTCCTAACAGAAGGAACACGGTCCCGTAAAAGCCTCGTTGAGTCCCCCCGTTGAAGTCCCCAGTAGGGCAATTGACCACCCCTCCCAAGGACTCCAAGAAGGCCGGGTACCCACTGCTGTTGAGGCGACCCTGACCTCCTACCAACGGCGCAGGGTAAACTCCAACACATGGTTTCTTGGGCAACTTTTGACTGGGTTCCAGAGGATCCAGCTCCACGCCCTCAGGGCTGGGTCTTCCAGGCCAGGCCTCCAGTAAAAGGTGCTCGAGTTTTGGTCCAGGGATTGGGTGACTCTGCAAACCACATTGTATTTGTTGAGGCTGTACTGGTGTTGGTGGTCGCCAATGCATTGCATGTTCTTCTCATGGGCTTGTGAAATAGGACCTGTTTGCCATGGGAGAGGTTTCCTACCATGCCCCCGACAACATAGCTCCTAGGATCATTACAAACCCCTCCACCACAGTGTGCATCAAAATGTGTCTCATATTTTGTCTACTGGCATTTGCATAAATATAGATAAACAAAACATTGAAAGACCCCCCTGAATGACTTCTCACAGCTTTTCTGACTTTTTCTTTTCATCTCTGCAAACATAGTAACTGGTGTTTAAAGGGTCAGTTCACCAAATCACAAAAAGAACATATTTTGGCACTTACTCCTTGTGGTGTTGTAGCAGTGCAGATAATTTCCCTTTTATTTGCGAAGGTTTTAAGATATCCACTGCTCAGACTAATGCTTCATCCCAGAATAATGGGGGTGAATGAAATTCTGTTTGTGGCGCTCAGTGGTGAAATTAGAAAAACTCAGAAGCAATGTGTCTTTCCAAAAAACAATGCCTGGGTTATTGTGGTTTATCTATCGACCTCGCTGTGAACTGCTTTCATTTTAACTATTTTCTCCCCCTTTTGTCCCCCTTTAAACTATTCACAGTCTGCAGCACATACAAACAATAGAAGCCTGTATTGTATGTCTCAAAATTTTCCTTGAAGCAAGACTGTGTAATATTAGAAGAAAACTGCACATTCCTCCTTTTACATAGCAAAAGTTGAATTCATAAATAATAAAACACACCCTCCTGCAGCACACTTGGACACTCAGGGGTCTGGTATTACCTAGTAGTTTATGGTGGGTAGTTAGCTGGATATCACTGAGTAAGTGAGTGGACTTTATGACCATTAAACATGAAGGAGTATGTCACAGATATTATCATTTTATCACAAAAACACAACAAGAAGCAAATGCATCGGCCTTTAACAGCAGACAGAGAAAAGCGTGTGTGTGATTAATAACATTAACAATTTTTCAGTTCCATTAATTGCCTCACTAAGCCTCTCTGATGAGCCAGCATGTACAATACCAGGAACTGGCACACCAAAATGGGGCACAGTCATTATTAATTAATGTTATTAGTTACACCTGTGCTTTTCATGCAGTGACATGTGAATCTCTCTGCTACGAAGGAGATCTTTTCCCCTCGCTCCCATTCAGGTTGTGAGATGGTTGCGAGAAGCACCAGGCTGAAGAGCAGTGTTTTGCTGCCCTCTCTGGTTAAAACACACAGGCCGGTTTAACCTCACAGCCCGACCTCTGGTTGGGTGTGGTCCGAAGTGTGCTTAGTTGTACCTGTAACTACACCCAGCGTGACGTTGTGGCATCCTGGAGTACACTTGTACATCACTGCAGCAGGGTGAGTAGTTAGAGCATTTTTAGGGGCTGTTAAGTTATAAAGTTACTGTTTAAAGCAACACAGTTCAAGGGAATTTGGGGAAATAAAGTTAAATTAAACAGCGTTGTGAAGTGGCTGAAGCTATTTCAGGCGTCCCTGGTTCCACAAGTTGAAAGGCCTGTTCATTTCTTCCATAGAAAATATTACGAGTCACAGTTGGAGTGCTTCAACCCAGGCAGACATTAACTCCCCGAGTTGAATCATCAGTGTAAAAGATTAAATTAAAATAGGGCTGTCCCGAATACTATTTCTGGGGCTTGGAAAATTTGGTGAGAATTAGCGTGGGGTGAGGGGGGGTACAGGGTTTGTGGCTCATTTCAGAGGTTATAACCGCTGTACAAACTGTGCCGAGTTTACAATATTTAACTACGTCATCATAAACTTTTTAGATGTGAATGTTTTGCTGCCTTTTTCTGCTTTATTCGTTAACGACAAGAGAAACAATCCGTCAATTCAATCAAAGGCTACCAGCATCTAGCTGAAACTTCTATGGTGGTAACTTTTCTTCCATGTTACCTCTCCAGATTTGGTCCCCTGAACCAAATTTGGGAGACCTCTGTTTTTTTAGTCCAATTCAAGTGTCTTAAGCCCGGCTCTTCACTTACCTGGAACCTCACCTCTGCAGTCCGGCAAACTTTATGGTAACGTTGCATAAAAGAAGTGCTTAATTCAGTCGTTGCAGCGAACACAATTTATAGTCATTTTCACATCTGCTTCACTTGAACCTGAGCTTATCTGGACATTTTCTGCTGACCACTGTAACTGATTTACCCGTGGAAGCATACAAGCACTTCTTCTACACTCACTTCCCATAACAAACCTGCCATGATATTCAAATCCCAAAACTGAAAATTGAATACCTACACGACAAACAAATATCCAAATAGTCATATATTGCAGTCCAGTCCTAAATAAAACACTGTTTCACCTCACAGTCTGAAAATATTATCTTCTCTGTTTCTTTTCATTCATATTCGTACTGTTTTCTTCCTAGCATAAACTCTTGAACTACACTCTTTATTCATCACAGAGTAAACACACTTACACAATCCCCAGTGATTGAAGCGTTGCTCCTGGTGACACCAGATCCTGGGCTTATGTCTTTATCAGGATAACTCAGGGTACAGAACATGGCAGGGGACAATAGCGGGCCCTCTGTCTTTATACGCAGTGTAAACCTCAGTCTTAAGGGGTTGTTGTTGATTCCAGAACTGACAGGCATGAAAGAAGGGATTTAGATGTTGACCCAAATATATCTCCACCTGGCTTTGTAGCCTGCAAGTAAGGTCTGGTATCACACTGTCCCACCACCCTGTTTTCTGCTGTAAAGCTTCCAGCGCAGCTCCCAGTCAAAGACACATCCTCAGGTTCAGAAGTGACATTTACCTCCTGCTCTTCCACTCTCGCTGCGTTTCCCGTGTGGTTCAACGGTGCAGCTGCTGGTGGGATAAACAGTCCAAACGCTGCCCAAACACACAGCCCATTAAATTCCCCCCTGCGGCTACCTCACCATGAAAACTTCAAACACCGGCCAGGAAACACACAGGTCACCACTTGGCCAAATCAGGACTTCAATTAGGCAAAAACAATGGGTGCTAGTTGAGGCTACTACTGGCTCGAGGAGACATTCCCACCCACACGGCAGCGTTATCTCTCCCACTACAGACATGCATGCATTGCCTGGAGCTCCTCAGAAGACACACAGTTGGCATAGGACGTTCTTGTTTAATTATAGCTCTTTAGAGTAACGCTGCACATTACCTTAATTTTCCCTCATTAATGATTGTCATAAAGCATCCCTCGGCTTCTCCCTTTACCCTTGTTTTCAGTTTGTTGATTTTATTAGTCAAACGCGGGACACAATAGCTTATAAGTAATGATGTGAAATGATGGCTGCAGGGCATCTGCTGATTTAAAGCCATGGAGTTGGCAGGGCGGAAGCTGAGGTACCTTGACAGCTGAGTTGTGTCTGCAGCACAGTATCTTCTCTTTTTTTCCCAGATGATAATGTGAGAGTCAGTTAGAGGAAGAAGAGACTATAATTTAAAAGTCCAACACCAGAAAGAGAAACATCTAAGAGTCACTGGTGTTGCCAAGACTCCCCCACTACTGGCTCCGCTTGCAGTATTGATCTAAGCCTTTGACCAAAGAGCTGCCAGCACATTATGTGGCACAGAAATCTTCCTTTATTGTGTTCTTCAACCTGGTTATTTGAGTGATAGCAGGATTTGACAGTTGCAAACACATTTTCCACTAAACTGCTAGTTCTCAAGTGTCTCTTTGCACAGCTCTAATTGTTATAGTCTGGAGTATGTGGACCGGAGTTTCACTTCAGTAGCTGCAAGCACACACACACACACACACACACACACACACACACACACACACACACACACACATACATCCTCTCAGTTAATAAGCACAAGAGAGGAGCATTTCTGTGGAAATACTTTAAATGAGACAGTGATGATATGAATGGAGCAACGCATTTGAAGAACTGTGACAAAAACAATGAAAATTGTTCCAAAAAGACTTTTGTCTTTAATTTAACTTCAGCCTTCATTCTCCGGAAGCTTTTCTTTTTCCTTTTCCATTGCAGTCACATGACTGACTAAAGGGTTTCTCCAGATTCAGCCTCATCTTCAAGGGGTCTGTAGAAAGATGTCAAAATATCCTCTCCAGCAGGGAATGTGTAAAGCTGCCTGTGCAGACGCTCTGTCAGCTCCTGAGACAGCGCAGTCGTTCTCCCTGACTTCCCCCTTTTTCATCTTGTTCCAGAAACAGGAGATGGTTCCACTGACAGTAAGTAAATAAGCCAATTGCTTTTCACTTTGGTAGTAGGAGGGCAACTCAAAAGGGGTTTGTGTAAATGGAGTACTGTGTAGGGAAAAAAATTACTCTGTCATTGCGGTGCATCACCCAGAGCATCAAGAGGGCTGTACTACTGAGACGTATTGTAGCAGGCCCTGAGGCTACGGCCTCCCCCCTCAAGGGGTGACTCTTCCTGCGGCCTGGCCTACTTGACATGGAGATATAATCTGTATCCCAGGGAGAAACAGAGCAGCAAGCAAATTTTGTTTTCTCAACAAGACCTTGGCATAAATTCAAACAAACATGTTTGAATGCATGAGTTCCACTTGGACTCCCATCGCACCGAGGAGATAATGCAAACACTCACTGAAGATAGATATTGAGGTAACATAGGATAACAACGTAAAAGGAAAACTCTGAAAGTGAATCACCACACCGAGGAATACTTTTAAATTTAGAAACCTCGTGGTGTGCACAGAGAGGGACTGCCTTTCTTTCTACAGCTGTTGTGTCCTGGAGGCACGTGTGCAAGAACACAAACAGACATAGTACAGGTCACATACTCGAGCCTGGAGGGAACTCCACCCGCATTTCTAAACAATTAAAGATCCAGCGCACAAAAAAAAAAAGTGAAGACGGGAGAGAGGGAAAACAAGAGGGGAGGGAAAGAGAGGCACAGGAGCGGCACAAGCAAGGGCCCAGTTACATAACTAAAATGCCTGTCCAAATCCCACACCACAGGGACTATTAAAAATGTCTCTGTAAAGAGGCTGGAAAGGAGAGCAAAGCAGAGTGCTGTGAAAGTGGACAGGCACGGAGGAACTGGGTGGAGAGGGAGGATGGAGGGATGATGCACAAGAATCCAGGAACTGTACAGTATGAGCATCAAAATAACACTCTATAATGCTCTCTCGGTTCATTCAGGGATGACAGATGTTTCCACATGGGGGGAAGAAAATTGACACACACATCTTGTAGTTTGAGCACAGCGATGGACTTCGCAGTCAGTCGTGTCTCCTTTCACTTGTTCACTTGTTATCTTGACACTTCAATGAACTCAGAGATGATTCCCCTCCTCAATATTCACTGATGAGCAGCCCTTATTCAAAGCAACGGGTCATCCAATTAAAGGGAACCTAGACAAGGTCATCCGCACCTGTACATACACAATGAAGACCAGCGGATCTCAAAGCATGGGGTGTCAGTTCCTTTGTGAGGTTTACAAAAGAGCAACATGAAACTTCAAAGTTATTTTGATACTGGAAACCATACTAGGCATAGTAATTTCAGTGACGTGCTGAACCTTTGATGTTTCTCCTTTTATTATTTTTTTTTCCTTCCTTCACTGTAATGAGTATCAGAAAAAATATTCTACCAGCACCATTCAAAATGCCCCTGTGGTGTCGATCCTAGTCCTTAAAAAGAAAAAACGCCCAACAGCTACAGGACAAACCCCCTCCACCGTCTTAACATGCATTTGGAAACCCAGCCCCATCCAATTGTATCTGAATTACATTAAAACCTTGCTGCTTTGAACATGTATGCCGTAGTGACTGGTGAAATTTTGCCAAGAAGATATATACAGTATATGCAGTAATTATGCCAAGAGATTGCATACTCAACACAAATGGCCTCCTTAGAGGATCTTTTAAGAAAGTCAGTTGCTCAGTGGCACAGAGCAGCAGACACACAGAGATTTAGTGAACACACACACACACGTATGGAGAGAGAGAGAGAGATATATATATACAGGTGGTAAATTAAAGGAAACCTGAATCCCTGACCCCTACAGTCCTTCAGTGAGATCTGAGAGATCTGGTGGCTCTGTTCTGCTGTGAGGGACGTTTCGCTGGCATGGTTTGGGTCCATTTGTCCTCTTAGAGGGAAGAGTTATTGCAAATCAATACAAAGTTGTTCTGAGTTTTTACATTTCTATCCTGTGTGAAAAGGATGTGAATCATATGCTTTGGCCTTTGCAGTCACCAGATCTCAATCCAATTAAAAATCAGATTTGACGCGTAAGAAATTAATGTAGTAATGTTCACAAACGTGTAGAATCATTGCCAAGATGCTCTGAACCACATCATGACTACTTCGTGTTGGTTTTTCCTTTATGTCACTTGTCTGGGAAGTATAACTACATACATGTACATACATACATACATACATACATACAGGAGGGTGTTTCTGTTGCTGTAACACTTGTAACAAGCAATTTAAGGCTCATATTTCCTTGGACAAATTAAAATTTTGCAAAGCAGTTTTCAGGTAAATGCTTCACTATCCCTACTCAGATGCTGGGAGTACAATATCATCCAAACCTGTAAATGAGGATTTCTTGATTTCTGCCCACATTTCCTCATCTTTTTTTAATAGGATGAAATAGTAAAGAAGTGATCTGATGAAATAAAAATGAAGACCGAATGAACACACACAGCCTGCTTATTGCTAAAGCCTTAGCCATAGGACTAAAATGAAAAGAAAACATTTTCCCCCGCCATCTCTTTACTCTCTTCAAAAGCTAAATAGCGAAAGCTGTTGTTACATCTGTTCTTTCCTATAGCAACGTTTGAGGCAAACTAGACAGAGAGCCAAATTCATGTCACCTTGGAATGAATAAGCCTGACTCACGCACACCGTCAAGATAAAGGTTACTGAATGCTGAATTACAGGACAGAATTTAAACAAGCGAATAAATAAAGAGGGCCCCATGTGCATTTCATTGGAGGGGACCTGGTTTACAGTCTAACAGTGCAACACATCAGGGACAGTGTCTACCTCAGAGATCCAATCAGCCTCATTCCTAGCTCTTAAATATCAAACCATCACACGCTTTGTGAGCAATTACCTGAACTGTTTAGTGTATAGGAGATAACTGCATCGACTAAAAGTTTACAATCTCTGGGCCAGAGATTGCTACCACACTTACAAAGAAGAAACTTTGTCCTCAGTCTGACATCTTATTAAGAATAGCTTGCGAGGGAGAAACAAAACACAGAACTGAAAACAATTCATTTGAAATTGAATCTAAGCAAAGTGTGTTTTTCAGGGCTTCTAGCCCTCGACAATGACAAGGAGACACTGCTGAGAAAATAACAATACAAATTCACTACATGGCCTTATAACCTAGTGCTTGAGAAGACAAACAGAACTTTATCTTTACCCAAATCCAATTAAAGTGGAAACAGGATAGGTGCCCGAGACACATTTGTATCTACACATTCAATCTGCGATGCTTTTCAGAGGCAACAATGGATTATTACTTTATTTGATTGCAACAATTATTGTAACGATCAGCTTTCCACCTGCCAGACATTTTGACTATGGGTGCAATTTTCCGCAGCTCATTTGAAGACAGAACACAGATCCTGCCAGAAACATTCGCTCTCTCCCTCTCACCGGCTCAGCTTTAGGCGAGGCCAGTCTGGAAAAAAAAAAAAAAATCCACATGCTGCATCATCCACATGACCAGTGTTTGATGAACAGGTCCCCAGACCAGACTCGGCTGCTGCCTGCTCAAACACAAAGAAAGTCCTCCACCTGTCCCTGCTCATACACATAAGCAAATACCCCTGGCACAGGGAAGGGACCAGACCAATGAATCTTGAGAAATAGACAAACTGCTTACTCCCATTCATTACAGCAGTACCACAGGGGTCCTCCTCCTCCCCATTTGTCTCCAAGGTGTCAGGGCCACAGGCTAACCTATGCTCCTGGCGGGCTTCACAGGTCTGAGGGAGAATCACCAGCCATAAAGAGAAACAACCCACAGACTGGGCAAGGCCAGGGCTGAGGCGCTGCTGACTGCTTATGAGCACAGTAAATCATTATTATTTGCATATGTGCTGCTTTAAAAAGATCCTTTAGTTTGTCAGGCACTTTATAATGTTAAAGAGTAGACCGGTGATCATTTTAACTGGACTCCTCGGTTTCAGCTTAGGGGTCGCTGCAATATGGACCGCATTCAATTACTGTAATGGCACCATTACACACTTTCCATTAATATATGAAATTGAGTTTGCACAGGATTAACCTATCAAAAATGACTTGTGTGTGCTTACAGCAAAGGAAGGACAGGAATCTGTAGCATTAGCCATAATGACGTTATGATACCTCAACCCCCCCGGTGATGGGATACAAATAAAACCAAAGGCTTTGAACCTTCAACAAACCTGTTTTGTCACATAACATGAAGTACAGCTGATCAAAATTAGATACAAGAGGTATCTAATTTTGAAAAAATGGAAGCAGCCGTCATGATGAACACTTCTAAGAAAAAAAAAAGGGATAGAGAGCCACACAGTTACAGCGTGCCTGAGGTGCTCAATCTTACAGGCACTTGTATTCAGAATAAAATTGATGTCATTCTTTAAGGCGGACGTGAAACTTACAAGTGATATTTTCCCACGCTGAGACAGAAAATGTCAAACCCATAAACCCCCTCAGTAAAACAGATGAGCGCGCCAATGTAGCAATCAATGGCTCAACAGCATGGCATCTGCTGATACCACAGCAGCAACGCATGTTAACACCCAAAATAACTTGGCCAGCAGGCAGGCTCCTTTCAAAACAGAGGCACAATGGCATCTCGTTATATCACGTAATTAGTGTAAATTCTGCCTTGTATGTACTGTATGGCTGATAAAAATGATATTTTAAAGTTTTATGCCCCATTTTATTGCATGACTAATGTCAAACATTTAATGACAAATCAATAGGAATCAAAGGGATAATTGCATTTTTTCATCTGACAACCTGGTTATCTGACAACCATAAACTAATAAGACATTTTAAGTGTCTTATTAGTTTTATCAGAATTGTCTTAAAAAGACATGAGTTTAGAGGTACAATGCTCATGTGTTGTGCTTAATTTACTTAAAACCACTGTGGACATAAGCAAATTACACCAACAGTGAAAAGACTGGCTATTTCTGTTTCCTCCCAGTGAAGTGTTATTTTTCCCGGGAAGAATTAAAGTGGAGTGGAGGAGTGAAATGGAGATGACATGTTACCCAACATTCGGTTAAACACTACTATCTTTGCCCACAGGGACCACAAAAATCAACACAAACTGAAGTGTTATTGAGACGCTTTAAGTGAAAGTACAACAGTTTTAACACCAAAATATACTCACAGTGCCAAATATAAAATTACTGGGTTATAAACAGTGATGCATTCATGTAGACATCACATTGCTTTTATGTCAAAACTGAGGGAGCTTATTTCATTGACTTTACATGTGTTATCCATTTGTTAATTATTATCTGTATTATGATCTGTATTATCTGAATCTGCAAACTAACGACAGCACGGAAACAGTGTCAAAGAAGACAGTAGCACAAAATGGAAATTTTCAAGTAGCTCAAAAATGTACAGTATTTGAGTAAATGTATAGGGCTACTTTCCACCTCTGGATGACTTTTCATTTTCAGCTTTCTGTCGATGGTGATGGTGAAGTGCCAACTCACAGAATCTAATCAGATTTTTAATTTTCACCATGTTGTGTGACAATTCCATTTAGCCGTGGTAATAAACAGCAAGCGCAAACTACTCCGGAGTAACAAACATAATTCAGTCCAGTTAGTCAGCCAATCTCATTCTAACATGTGCAAAATCAATTATAAACACATTACAATCTAATTTTTGACTTAACTAGAACGGTGTAATCAGCTTAATCAAAAGTACAAAACAGGTGGAAGAATTGAATTATCAGAAGACTTCACTTGAGTTGAGGACAGAACTATAGTTAGAGCTTTCCCATTTCAAATAAAACCTTATGGGATGCCAGATGTAAATGAGGGCAGAAAATAACTCTCTAGCCCCGACTCCCAGGAGAAACTGCTAGATTTACCCTGGCAGAAGCACAACGTTTTTTTTTCTTTCCCCCTCAGTGGCACTATGTGCATCAGTGAATAAAATGTTTCAGTTCAGATGGCTAAAGAGCCGCCGGGTCCTCTCAGGCCCTTCTGCTGCTGCATGACTGGGAGTCTGAGGCAGGAAGAGTGTGAGGCATCACCGGCGACCTCTGACACTGCCAACAATAATAAGACCCGTGGCGTTCTTAAAAACAGGTATTTCAACACCTAGGAGGACACAGAGGAAGCACAGTAAGAGTTAAAATAACCAAAGGGTGTCAGAAGTGAGATGTAGCGAGGCGATCACAGGCGAACTCAAATCAGTATCTCCAAGCGTGGCTGGCGAAATAAAATACGTCAAACTTAGCTTTCCTTACCATTTAAAGACAGGTTTAATCCATCTCAGCACACTACAGGCAATAGATGCAGCACTCAGCAGAAACGAGATGTTATCACAAGAAAAATGGGGAGGTGCTGCCTCACTGATGTTCTGCTTTAATACAACATGAACGTCAAGTTTGCAGGGGAGTCTGTTGCACATCTGAGCAAAACCTAAGGAGATGGAGGACATTGTGCACCAGCCCTTGAATAAATCCCCTACACTTAGTACAACTTTAAAAAAAAAAAAAAAAGGACGTTTGTTTGCTTTTAACAAGCACAGGTTAGAATCAGGTGCTGTAAGGACTAGGTGTGTCAGATTTATACACAACTTTATGTATTCCAATGTTATGTACCATCAATAAAAATAGACTTCTGACAGAGAGACAATAATTCATTATAAGACAGACAATAACTTGATTACATTTTTATTCTCAGAGTTAACTGTCACAAAAAAAACCTGAACACACATTACAGAACACAAACAATTACAGACATTGAAAAAAAACTGACAACATCTTGTATCTATTTAAATAGAAGGCGACACATTTCCCCATTAGGTCTGCACTGTGCATGTGTATATGTGATTATGTTTGCAAGTATGTGAGAAATAGAGCAAAAAAAAAAAAGAAAGGAGAGAGAGGGAGAGTAAACTCTTATCAGGGATGTGCAGGTCCAGTCCAGCCATTTTGAGTGCACGTCAGAAAGTCAAAAGGAATGGGAGCGACTGTGCTGGTCTTCTGCTTAAAGCAGCCGCCACCCCCGCATGACCACAGTACAGGCACAAACAACCACTGTCTGCCTTAAGACACAGTGATGGCTTACTGACCCACTCTCTGCTTCCACAAATAACAAAAAGACAGACAAAAATCCATGTTTGTTCACCAACAAAAGAATGTCAGGCCATCAATCATTATTTAACATAGTAACAGTGAGTAGTTTTAAGTACTTTAAAGGTTAAGTGTCACAGAAAGGTAAAAACAAAAAAAACTAAATATAACTGCTCTGTAAGCAAAACTTTTTCATTTATAGCTGTTGGCTGGCTGTACAGAAAAAGAGGGAAAACTTGCAAAAGCAAGAAAATACAGAATACTTGGATCGTCAGAATACGTGGATCGTAAGTTCCTACTGAGCAGCCAGTTTCCTTATGTTTATGATCAACATGTGGCTGTATTCCCTGTGGTCAACGCGCTTCACATCCAGCACTGTAGCCTTGATCCTGGATTCATCCTGTCAGACAAAAAAAAAAAAAAAAAAAAAAAAAATCACTCATCTTAAAGTTTAAATAAAAAGTTGTTTTTTCTTCCCACTGTACACATTCACAGAATTATAATTAACGTCAATAAATTTGTATACGTCTGCTAAGATTTGAAAGATTGGCTTGTCTGAATTCTTTGGCTCTTCAACAAAGAGGACACACCCAGAGGTTTGTTGTATATATTGTTGGCTAACTGACTACCAGTTCTGTCGCTGTCTATGCTACACTGAGTGGTGGTCAGTCAGTCTTCAGTGTACCCTGACCTGCTGCATCGCACACTGTGTAGCCATGAAGACACCTTGTGGAGCTCCACCACTTGTATTTTTTAAAAATATGCTGGCAGAGGGAGTTCATGGTGAATGTGAGGGTGTAGTTACCTTTTAAGCTCACTTTAGACGAGGTAATGCTACTGAAACTCAGTTAAAACACAACATATCAAGTTGCAGCACCCAAAAACAGCCTCATTACAAACATGAGGTCAAGTAGGGTCCTGCCTGAAGTGCTGCCCGGATGAAGCGGGGACGGTCTTATTTTTCACTCAAAATGCAAATTCCTTGCAGTTTGCAGCTATAATATTCACTTCCCTCACAGTAAAGCTCAGGGTCAAGACACTCTCTCTATATTTAACATCAATCTGTACAATGGGCTGCTGTAAATAAAGCCAAGTATGAACTGTAAGGCCACTTTAGCTGTAGTTGTCCATCTATATGAGAAGAAAGTTATTCAAGGCATGAGATGTAATTAAATGAAAACACCAACCACACTTCATCACTCTGTATACTTCAAAAGACAGCCCTATGTGTAATATTACATGGTCCACTAGAGACATGCAATATATAGGCATTCCCGTGAAAAAGTAGGTTAAGGTGAGACGTTTGGATTTAGTATCTGAATTGTGTCAGCATTCAAATGAATGTTTCACAAAAAAAGAGGCAGCTTTAAAAGCCATAACCACCTCCACAGCTGTCTAGACACGGGAAGGTCATTTCTACCAGGGCCATTATTCATTTAAGTATGCATTTTATTTATTTTTATATATATATATATATATATATATATAGTCTGTTATAAATCTCTTTGCTTGTTTTGTATGATGCAAGAGAAATGTGGACATGTTATATACAAAATGAATGTGTCACTTCTGGCTACTATATTGGCGTGGGAGTTAAGAAATAGGTTTACTGTACAGCAGAGGGATCTGTGCGGAGCCAGACACAGTCTTTGAGGATTCTGGATTATCTTCCGAGCAGCGGTTTTAAAAAAAAAAAAAAAAAAAAAAAAAAGGTACCTTATGGAGTTTGTGACCACTATTGGCACTAAACAGTGTGCACGTGCATGACACTGTTTTGATTTCACACTTTTATACCGATAGCGGTAACATGAAATGAAATGCAATGCAACAAGGGCAGGAAGACTGCACGTTGGAAAACATTGATATAAACATTGCATGATTTCTTCTTTTTAATCCAACATGCAAATGTAACAGTAAGAAAACTCATTCAACACATTTGTCATGCCTCAAGGATGTGTGTTTTGGTGAGAAACACTGAATATAACGTACATTTGCAGTAAAACTCCACAAGGCACCTTTAAGTGTTGTTAAACAGCTGACTGGGGATCTGTAGGTCCACCAGGGATTTAACTTTCAGGTAAAGCCATACATAGCTCCCTGACTGGAATGTAATCATCACTGCAGAAACGCAACAACTTCAAAGGTGAAGTTGTTAAGATCTTCTAGTTAAGATCGTCACACTCCTCTCTGAGCCAGCTACTTTTACATGGTGTGCTAGAAATCATTTTGGCAATGGAAACCATCAGATGTTTGATTGGAAAATTATTTTAATCAAAAATTTAATCAAACAGTCCCACCAGTGTGTACACCGCTCTGCTAAAAACACACTTACTCTCCCTTCCAGCCAATTTTGTGAAGGCTTGAAATTAAATATGTACACTATGTGTAAAAAAAAAAAAAAAAAAAAACATATACTGAAAATTTCAGATTTAACCATGATTGTAAAAGTCACTGCAGTCTTACAATGTTTAATTTTATGATACCATAACGTCTGTCATCTAATTTGGTTTCAGTACAATAAAAGAAGGTATTTCTTCCTCTTACATCAAAAGTAGGAATAATATTAATGAATGACAGTCGGTCCACTATAAATTAATGGGTCCCTGTGCATAATTTTCAGTTTCTCTCTAAAATGAACAGGGTGTTAAAAGCAGTGTTTTTGTGGCATCCTGCAGTCACCATTTACACTGACAATAATGTTGACTGCTTACAGTTGATGAGTGGGTGAGTACGATGAGATGTGTGTGTCTGTATGCAGCCAACATCACACTGAGAAGTTAAGTGTCGATCCACACTTGGACAACCTGTACTAACCTGCAAGTCATCACCGCGGGTGTGTATACACATGAGCACAAGAAGAACAACACACACATAAATTTGCTCGGCTGTGACCTTTTTCTAACAGCTTTAAAACTCGCCAGGAACACTTCCAGCAAACAGCAGCCAAGGAAACTAACCGTTTCATACATGGAAACAAGACATTTTATCTCCAATGCAGCCTTTAAATAATGAGCAGCGGGATGAATAGTCACCTGAAAACTGCTTCAGACAGTTAAACAGCAGCATCAAATGAGCAACTTAAATATCAGTCAAATCTTCACTTTAAAATCCCCAACCTACACATAAGCTGTAAATCTGATCAATGTTACATCAGAAGGTGTTATCCAGAGCTGGAAAAACTGGAGGTGGTCAACTGATCTTTGGTGGAATAGAAAACCAACAGGACAACGGGTGTGAACAACTGGTAAAGACTTCAATACTCTCCAATCATTCGCCACGTTTCTGTTTGAAACCGGGCCTCAACTTGCTGAGACTCGGCCAGTGCTGCAATGAAAAGCCCTGAATTTAATATAACCCTTTTCTTCCGTAATTTCCTTTTGAGACACTTAAATCAGTTACAATGTCTAGACACAGCCTACAGGGAAAAAGAGACCTTAATAACGGCACAACAATTCGAATATTATAGCCGCAAGCAGACATTCCTGATGTCAGGCAAGTGAAAGATTTAAGACTCTCAAAGAGTCAAACACTGAGTGGTAATATTTAAAAGATTGTGCTTTGACAGCAATAACACCTTTATAGTTATAAAGTCATTTATCCACTGACATTTTGAGAGTTACAACACAATTACCTTCACATGATATCAAAATAACAAATAGTGCGAATGCCAAAATACGTTTACACGCGTTTACATTTACCCACGTTGACGTGTTCAAATTGCCTCGTCTGTCCGAAAGCCAGAAAGCTTCAATGACATAGAAACTAAGAAAAGCAGGGCGATTTTTTTTGTAAATTTAATTTTCTTTGGACCAACTAATTGATGCTTGGATATAACTAAGAGTCGGATGTCTGCCTCGCCAACATAAGATATACCCAGGGTGACCTTCAAATGTGCTGACAGTGCATTTTAACGTCATTATAAGGGATAATTTCATCAAACTCCTCGTGTGACTGTTGCAGGTTCTTGATTGAATTGCAAATGAAGAGTGTAATTTCCTCAATTGTTCCGATAAACCTCGTTAGAGAGTTCCTTAAGCTCGTCTTACTACGATACGACGGGATGGACGGGTGTCATCGACCGCCGAGGCCCTGCTCCGTCCACACAAGCGAGTGTATACAACATTGTACACATGACATGTGAGAGTGCGGCACAATGGCTGGCTTGTCGCACCGAGAAGGAAAAAATAAACTCAAAGAGGGGTTGCAGGTGTCTCTGTTGGAGGAATATGGGGTTTGGAGGCAGCAGCCAATACATGCTTGTAGCTGTGCCATTGGCAGTTAGGATGCTGCGCTGAATGTGACAGACACAGTGGCCTCTTCTGTGTGTTGAAGGCGGATGCCGCCTCTGGCTCGGCTCCAGACTTCCTGCTCAGAGTCCCAGCCCAATCAATTCTTTTATGTGCTTCCCTCAAAACAAACCTCTATCTGTGTGGCCTACAGGAAATAGTGACCGCGCCTAATCTGTGTGTGCACCCTTCACAAAGCCACTGAAAATGAGCAGCATGCACTCAGAAGGGTTTGTTTGTTTTTTTTTAAGATGGTTCTGTCAGTCAAAATGAAACGGAAGTTAATGAATGGAAAACTATCAAAGAGGAAAAACAAACAGCCAAACCATAAAGAAAATGTTGACGTGCTGTGCATTTTCAGCTTACAAAGCAATGACGGAGGTTTGGGGGGGAAGGAGGCTACATCATTTTTTCCCTCCCAGTCTTTAACGCAGGAATATTTTTCTGTTGTTTTTGCTGCTGCGTCGTCCGTCTTCAAAGTGCACTGTGATGACAACAAACCCGTAGGCATTTTATCAGACTAATTATCGTTGCTGCTTTACTTACGTTGTACGTTTCCAACTTCACTCGGCTGCGGAAGACAAAAGTGTTGAAGTTGGCTTGTTGGAAGACCTCGTCGAAGGCAGCTTCGTTCTGAAAGAGAGACACGTTTGATTGGCTCAATTTCCAGACATGCGCTTATTCTTTTTAATCAAATGTTGGCTTCATCGCAGTTTCAAGTGCGAAATAAAGCAGGTGTTTGATGACTGAACAGACAAACGACTCCTGTGATTGAATTATGCCTGGAGAAAACAAAGCACAGCAGTGTGTCTTACACACATATTTGTCAGTGCAGGAGTGTGCATATGTTTGGCAGGAACAGAGCCTGGGGTTTAGCTCTTGCCCTTGCCATTTCCTGAGGCCTGTATTATATTCAGGAAGGGAAGTCTCACCGAGTCCTTGAGCTGCCCCAGGTAAGCTGCGTTCTGGCCCAGGATGGCCTCTGCACTCTCCTGGAAGCAAGTCACCCACTGATTGTCCCCGTAATCTGCAATGTTGGCCTGTGGGAGAACAGAGAAAAGGAAAAAAAAGTAAGAGTGAATGGGGGAGAAAAGTTAGATGCATGCACAAGTTTAGATCAATGTTTAAACTGTGTACAATTTTGTTGTCTGTTTGATGGAGCGGTTAGTGGATCCTTAAATGCGGTGTGTTAACATCGCTCTGCTCTTAAGAAATCACTGCATCCTCCGACAAGCCTGGCAAGCCTGGTGAAACATGCAGAGTCATGGTGCTCTTGTGATACATACAGTGGAAGCAGATTCGCAGCTTATGCTACAGCTTGTGAAGAATAACAATATGTCGACTGGTGAATGGTACAAAAACAAAAGCCTCTTATTTCAGATGTCTGGCTGTACCCGCTCTGTTGCTGACTAAGTGAGTTTTTGTATTCTATGTTGTTTTGGAAAATAACGTTGCTTGTAAATGAGCTGAGGGAAAAAAAGCAAAAAAACAATGTGGCTTCCTGCTTGCACTTTATGTAAAATGACTAACAGCAAAGTATGGAAAGCTGCAAATTAACCAGCATTTTCTCCGATTTAGACGGAAATGTAAAAAATGTGCTTTAAAGGTCTCTAAATGTAACCGCACAGAGCAGATTGGATCACAGGGAGTGGGATGTAAGGGAAGACAGAAAGATGACTAAGGACAGTAAGTGGGGGGACAGAAAGATGTGGAAATGAGAAGGACTGGAGGGATGATACCTACAGCCTTAGGAGAAACATCTCAAGACTAAGCAGGAAGAATCGACATTTATGATGTGCATTAGTATATATGTGCTCCTGTGTGAGTGCCTGTGTTTCACAGCTGGAAAAAAAGTTTTCTGGAGCTTGATGCTGAGTCACTTACAGAAAGGATGAGGCGGTACTTGAAGTTGGGGAACTCTTTGTCACACTTTTCACAGCGGTACATGCCATTCTGCTGGTCGACCACTTTCTTGTTGCAGTCTTGGCTGGGACAGGCCTGGTAAAGGCAGTTTTCCTTGCGCAGGTACACTATGGTAGCAATGCAGGTGTAGTAGTCCGCCTAAGTTTAAAAAAAGGGAACAAACAAAAATTCATATAAACAAAAGTTCAAGCACTTCTCAGTACATGTCTTTCGCTCGCTCACGACCTTTTTGTTTTGTATGTTAAATATGTTGCCTGTTGGAAACCAGGAATAAAAAAACAAAACAAAAAAAAACAGCATGAAATTAACATTAATGTGACATTTTAAAAAACATATAGTGGTGTATGCGAAGAGTCAGAAAGCAAGAAGCACAAGTTACACTCCCAAACAGCATCCCAATGGCTCTGACACAAATGCAAACTAGTGAGGGAGCTGCTGCTTTTGTGAGGAAGAGGCAAACTTTAGAAACCAGCTGCACATAAACAGCCTTCAGGAAACATTCCTCTCTGGCACAGAAAACACCCAGGTAAAGCGACATGGATTTCACATTGGATAGAAATAGACGAATACGGGGGAAAAAAGATGCTTTAAAAAAAAAAAAAAAAAATGGAGATGAAAAGCTTCAACATGTCTGCAGATGAGTCACATCACCTCTCCTGCTCTGGAAGCTTTTGCTCACCAAGGACAGGCTCTAATATACACAGCAGATTTCTGTAGCACACTAACAGCTAATTGTTCCGGACAGAGCCTCCTCCTCCTGCTAACTTCAACATTGGTTGTGACAACAGAGAGGAGACTGGGCCCCCTGCACACTCTGATGAAAGATTAAAGGTGCCTGTTCAAGGTCAGCCTGCGCGCCTGCCACCTTGGGGCCATTGCGTCAACCAATTACGAATGCCACTGCACAAATGCAATTATGTTAACTATAAAGTAGCACTTAAAGCCACAATCATCTGTAATTTCAGTTTCTCCAAATGACTGAAAAAGGAAAAACTGGTATATATTGACAGAACAAATGCAAATATTTCAGTGATTTGGTCTCCCAGATTCATTTTTATCATCAAAAACAGGTTTATCAGTAATGAGTCCAGTCAAGAGATATTTTCCTGTGCGGAAAAAAAGAGCTTTAAAAAAGCTTTTTAAAAGAGCATTTTGTTTTATAATTGCTGGAGAAATAAACAGGAAAACTATTTATTCAAAAATAGAACATCTGGCGTCATTTAAATGAAAAACAATTATTTCCTCTCTCCATTCTCTAAGTTCTGACCATAGCGTCAGTATGCGAAAGGCATTCGACCCCAATTAACTTCCAAAAACAGGACAATTGATACTCCATGTCACTTTGGATAAATAAAAGGCCTGAGTGTGGTAAATGACAGCAACAAAATAAGAGAAAATCATCCTGTTCCAATGCAGGGAGCCACTGGCTATGTTTTTTTAATTACCGTTTTGATTTCCCAAAAACCACCAAGACATCAATCTCTGCTGCTTTTCCAAAAGGGGCCCAATTAATCAAACAAATACCTCTTCAATTAGCGCGTGACTGAGCGGGGCTGCCACAGCGGGAAAAGGACAGAATTATTTGTTTCTCTGCTCCGTCATAGGTCCTCATAAACGCAGTGTCAAGCCAACGAGAGCGAGGTGACTACTTACTGTCAGAGAGGGCAAGAGGAGCAATGTGGAAACTTGAGATTGTGACAGGAACTATTAATTGCAACAGACTTTGGTTTGGTGGTTGGGGGGGGGGGGGGTTCATCTTGAGATTCCTGACCTCTCCCGTGCCCCTGTGTATGGGATGTCTCAGAAGGGTTGAGGACCGCCCCGGCTCAGCTCTTGTCAGTACAGGGGCCTCATCAAACGGCAAGCTGAGGAGGAGCAAGAGCGTCCATAGCCCAGGGTCAAAGCTTTCCTCCTTAACAGCGGGGAGCTAATGCCAGGAGAAGCCCTTCACCTGACAGGGGGCTAATGGCTACAGTCAGGATTTGGGGGGTGTGGAGTGGGACTGCTTAAGCTGCATTGCAGGCCTCCAGATTATAGAGTCGCTAAAGTGGCTACACTAAAAGAGGCATGAGGAGGAGCAATAAGCCATTTACTATGTGTGACTGGGAATCCTGCTGTTCTGGCCATAGAGGAGAGAATTATGAGGGCACCAGAAGTTGGACGGGGCCACTCGCAGCCTCGGGTGGCAGACAAAAACACACCGTTTCACCACTGGATAAGAATCCTGAACATGTTTTGTATTTAACTGAGTCTTACAGATAACTGCTGCTCTTGTTTAATCTGTGTATTTTGCATTTGTCTTTGTTGTCTAGAGGAATTATGGGCCCTCAAGTATTTGTTAAGCTTCTAAAAAAGACAATATATCCTTCACTTTAGTGTCTTACTGTCCTTTCACAGCCGCAGCAAATTTGTCCTTCTTGTGTCTTGTGTGATGCCCCATAATAATCACTTGCATCTATTAATCGTCTTAATTTAGTCTTAATGGGATATTTTCATCATACTGTGATGATTACTAATGTGAAGAGCATGTTAAATTATGTTAAATTACACAAGTTAAGATCTCTGAACAGGTCACATTATCCGCTCTAGACAATTTATTCACTTCTGTGAGCACCATTTCCCTCAACAGTATAAATGAAAAAAGGGGAAAATTAGACGAACACATTACTTACCTGGGGGCCGTAATTCCATTACAAAGGGCAACGAGGAGAGCGTATGTATTCTTAGTAAATAGATACCAGAGATAAATGCACTAAAATTTCTCTGACCATAAACATACGCTTTCACATGAGACTGTGAGGAGACACCCACAATACAGCAGGATTAGTGAGCAGAGGACGACCGGGAACCTTAGTGGGGTGTGATTTTAAGCACACAGACCTGATGGTGCAGTGATTTCATGAGCCGAAGATTATGAAGATTCATCGCACTGGCTCAAGTACCTCCGCAAAGCAGAGCTACGAGTGACAAGGTTACACCGTGGCGAGACTATATAGGTCTGCGGTGTGTACCGTGTACAAATGCAGCTTGACTGTGAGCGCTTTCATATTTGTTGTTTGGAATTCAACACCAGTCTTTCAGTTTGTCCTTGAATATCTTCAAAGAATGATCCTTGAATAACAATATGTCTGAAGTTACCGTATCTTCTGTGTTTGAGTACGTCAAGGCGAAAGCTGAGCACGTGCATACCTTGTCTCCGTGTCCCAGGTGCTCCGTCTTAACGGCTGATAGAGTCTTCCAGCTGGTGTTGCCCCCCCTGTTGCCGCCTTTCATCTCCGTCAGAGACTGTCCGTCCATGGCGTGACCCTCCTTGTCATACCTGTGGGAGAGGAGAGATACCAGTCAGTGCTGATTTGACTCCAGTCACAATCTGTCTAGGATTTCCTCTAGATCTTTGTTCATACAATGTCAGGAAATAGTCATAAAAGAGTATGCATTTCTATTTCCCAAAAATCAAAGCTGGAATATTAATTTGCCTGTTTTGTCAAACTAACAGCCAGAAACCAAGACTTCAATTTAATATCAACTGACAAACATTGCACTGATTGTCAAAGAGCTGCACTTTATTTTCAATCAAATTACTATTCCTTTAATCAAGTCAGGGGGTTCAGCTTTGTGTAACTTGTAAATACATTCTACTGTAAGTCAACACATTTACCTGGTTAAAATACATTTATGAACGTGGCATTTCCACTTGAGATTTATAATGTCGGCATGCTGAGGCCTATTTTTGGACTGCAGCTTCATTCATTTTAATACATCCGAACCAAAGCAGCAGACACAAAACGCTGCCCGTCACATGGCCGTCAACAGACTGCAGGCTGTCCATTTAACAGTTAGCATATAAAAAAAAAAAAAAAAAAAAAGAAAAAGCACAGAAAAGGAAAAAAAAA
Source organism: Scortum barcoo (assembly GCA_023238725.1). Classification (NCBI taxonomy): domain Eukaryota; kingdom Metazoa; phylum Chordata; class Actinopteri; order Centrarchiformes; family Terapontidae; genus Scortum; species Scortum barcoo. Next base: position 8,959,112 of record CM041552.1, on the reverse strand, counting down.
ATCTTGTTCCAGGCTGAGGATCCATTTGTGTTTGTCGAAGCAGGGATGCCTCAGCTGAGAGCGAGGCAGACTGAGAGGCTTGTGAGATGAATCAACAGCGGAGGGACAGATGAGCTGGCCAGGGTCAGGGCCGTTACCGTGATATCAGAAACCCATTTTCACCCAATGTTCCTGGTAATTCGGGGGAAGACAACAGAAGAGGGGAAGCAGGGTAGAGGGAGAAGAAAGATAGGTGGAGGTAAAATGCAGTCGGGGAGGGGGGATAACAGTTTAAAATGGTCAGAGAGATCAATAGAGCTTACTAATCTGTTGGCCACAAGGCAGAGTGGCGCACAATGGGGAGGTCAGGTTGTAAATACGGCGAGAGCATGCCTTGCTCCTGGAGGCATGACTAATTGAAAATATCCCCATTAACGGTTCAGACTGTGGCCAGGGCAACACACAGGCTGCCAATTTCCACCTCCTGCTGACAAATGTGAGCAATTCTTTACTGTGGCACCAGATTCCTCATGGGTGTACCTGCAGCGCTTTGCTTTAACCGAGCCTGCACCCGGTTAGAAGTCTGCAAGAGGAGATTCTGACAAATCAAATCGGATGAAATGGAGACAACCATTTTCTATCATGGCTCAACGCCTCCTTAACTCCTCTGCTCTGTAGAACCCGATGTTCTACAGAGCAGAACTATGTAGTGACAATATAGCCAATTTGATTAAAATACATCACAAAAAAAAAAAAAGTAAGACTGCAGACTCGTAAGGCTTCAGTGTTACGTGGCTGTCCTGGACATCTGATTTGGCAAATCACCAAAAAAGGACAAAAAAAGCTCAACAAGATTAGAGATAGATGTAGATTACAGGTGGGACTCGTCAGTCTCCTCGCTATTGGATTACGATTTAGAAGGTTACAATTCGAGTAATTGTTTCTCGATCCTGATGCATTGCGATTTTGTGTGTGCAGTCTAGAAGATAAAACAGCGCACACATCCTCCATAGCACTAGCACCAAATTCCAGAAATGGCTGTCTGTTGAAAATTCTGCAAAGAATTGATTAAAAACTCTACTGTATCGATGCAAAAATCAAAGCATCACGATGCATAGTACAATCGATTATTTTTATCCATTTATTTCTTTTCGTCCCCGTGATGAAGGGGACAAAAAAAAAAAAAAAAAAAAAACCAGACTTGGCAGAAAATGTAAAACAGTCGACTGAAAGCAGGCAGACCCAAGCAGAAAGCAGCCTGGCTTTAGTGACAAACTATGTGCAGGAACGCTGAGATGAGATGACTGGAGGGTTGGCAGACATGCATGTGCATGGCGTATACATGTCAGATGTCAGCGTGTCAATGAACAAGGACAGGACGGGAGCAGAGACGTGTCAGAGGGAGAGGCATGAGGGGATGACGGGAAAGTCTCGGTAAGCAGAGTTCTCAGCTCCGGGCTAAGACTCTAATGCCTGTGCTGAGAGCGGCAAACACACCACAAACGCGATTACTCCATGTTGTGTTAGCCACTTCATCCGCAGTGAGTGACATGGGCACAGACATCGAGCTACCAGCATCTTTAAAGAAACCACACGTTTTCTCACTTTGGCAAAGAAAAAAAACAGCTAAGTGTTTATTTTTCCTCATAATGGACAAATCACACAGGCTGCAATTGTAAAAACAGTTTGTGTAAAAGACCACTGTAGAATAAACGAGCGAAAATCAGACATTTCCATGTCATTCCCACACCCTAGGATGTTTCTGCATGCATCAGCAGACTCTCGCCAGTGTGTCAAAATAGTTGAATTTTTATGAGTTTGTCTTGTAGAGAGCTCCACGGAGTAAGTACATCATGGATAACAGAAAAACAGAACAAGTTAGAAAGGGATTGAAATAGTGCAGAAAGGCAAACTGAACTGCCTGCCAACCTGTGATGTTGGCTGTTTTTAAAATAAACTGGACCTCGGCATACACATATAAATAAAAGGTTGGACAAGTTATTAATCTCTGAGACGGCACATCGTTGTAAATATTGCTCCCATCAGAGCCTTTTGAGGCAAATAGAAAAAAAAGGACTCGAGATACAATTCTATGCCTGGCAAGTGTATGTACATTATTACAGTTTCCCCAGAAGTGCTCATTTTGTCCAACTAACAGCCATAGCTATAATTAGATAACCAAAAAAAGAACAAAAAAGCTAGATATCCTCACATTTGAGGGGATGAAAACAACAAATGTCTGGCTCCAGATCAAGTAAAGCAGCTAAGTGCTTTGGTTAAAAGGTACTTTTGCAGCTAAATGAGCAAGAACGCCATCAAGGGAACAATTCCTCACTTTATCAGTCGCCTGTTACCACATTTGGTTTAAAACGTTCATTAAGTCAGTTACTAATTCGATTCAGCTAATAACGCAGCACCAGTAAGTCAGCTGGTAAATCTTCCGCTTTTTTCCCCCGCAATCAACATAGCACAGTGGAACATTTAAAATATCAGTCAAATAATGGGGGTGGATCATGTGCTAAAGCTTGTTTGCTTCTGGGCTGACATAATCACTGGCCTGACTAACAATATGCTGCGGCCTGATCAGGTGTAAATACTGCAGGCATCATAAAGAAGACAGAAACTTTCAACGTGGACCTGACTGGTGTGACTAAATGAGTCTGTGGTGAATGTCTGAGGCTGACGGCATCAAGCTTTGAGAGTAAACATGACAAAGTGCAGTTTACAGAAGGGGAGAAGGCAGCGTGACCGTCTCCAAATGTGCTGTTGCCACCTAATGGACAACTGCATCTGCACAGTTGGATGGATGAAAGTGTGAATGTCAAGTCAGATTTTTTTATACTGATTCATTCCAGAAAGAGGAGGTTACTGTTCATTTAATGTTAAATTGCCGACTTGCATCAAGTAATCTCAAACAGAGGGTGAGGGCATACAACACGTTCAATCTAACGATGCTACAAGACCCCAGGTTAACTCAAGATCAGGATAATTAGTGCACAGAGCAGCATTCTTATAAGCACACTGGAAAGTGCTGAGTGGCACCACGAATACCCTGCATGAGTTTGAGTCAACAGCCCACCAAGGATAGACTATTCATTTGAGGATGTCCCAAAGGTCTGCGCCAAAACACAATCAAATTAAGACACCTCCGCATGAGTAAAACAATGATGCTTCAGCATCCTTGGACATACAGGAAAGGCATCTTTTGTTAGGCTGGGGGAGAAAAAAAAAGCTTTAGGCTCTTCTGTGCAAAGTCAAAAAAAAAATTAATCATCAAAAGATTCATTCAGAGTTTAATTGATTTGCTTCCTTGCTCAGTTTTCCATAGTTCACATTTTGGCGTACAGAACAATCAGTGAGGGACACTTCTTGGACAGCAACCATCCCGAGACGCTGGCTCATCACCAGCACAGCAAAACACACACACTATGTATTGAACAGCCAGCAGACGTCCAATGAAAACACACACTAACAACTTTCTTCTCATCACTAGGTATCTGTGTAACGCAGCCTTAAAATAAAGATAAATTACTAAGGAGAATATTCTCTCCATCCTCTTCACAGCATGAGGCTGGCTGGGCAACAGCTCTCAGACGTGCAGCATAACGATCTCATGTCTTTGCTGTGGTTCTCTCTTGGAGTGACTTGGATCGAGAGTAATGAGTCAGGTCTGGCCTCACTCCATCTGTGACTTTTAAACTTTTCATTAGTGAAAGCCTGCAAACCTGCAGGAACCCATTGTCCAAAGGGGACCCACACGGTCCAACCCTTCTTGTGCAGTGGATAAACCGACGCAAGGACTTAAGGATCATTATCTCTGACTGTCCAACTGAGAACTAGAGAAAGTGGGGAACAGCCTTCTGTCATTAAACGGGAGACAGCACAAGAAGTTAAAAAGCCTACGCAACAGCGGGGCATGGAGAAATGTGATTCAGGACTTGATGGTGTTCAGGTAAAAGAATCCAGAGGGTCCAGGAGAGACCCTGATAATACAGCAGTTTTTATACTATGCAAATACAAAATAATCCCATCACAAAAACACTTAACAGCAATTCACAGGAGGTGGCATTCTGAGAAATGAAATAAAAATGTATATTTAGAGAAGCCAGAGGCTGGTGCTGTAACCATCATCAAGAAATTACTATGAGCCAAGACATCTGATGACAGAGGCACATTTGAGCATATTTTGTCATTTGCCTCTTTCTCACCTGCAAAGTAGAATCACATTTCACTGCTCTAATTATGCAGATCAGGTCCCTCTGATCACATATAAACACTCACAGCCACATTTGTCATGGTAAAATATAAGACTGCGCCGGACTTGTCACAAAATAAACTGTTTACTGACTTTTATTCCTCAGTGCAGAAAATAAAAAAGGGAAAAAATAAGTAATAATAAATGAAACCCTTTGGATGGAATCGATTGGGTCTCCACTCACAAATACAGACATTTGCTTTCTTGTCAGAGAGAAGGAGCAGACCCGGCCTGTTTAAGTGGGATCTATAAGGAGGAGAGATCAATCAGTGTGCCACAGCGCTGCAGTGAGGTTAAGTATCAACCCCCACCTCGGCCCCTCTGAGCGCTGCCTCATCTATCAATCATGTGCCAACCTGTGCAACTTTATACGGCCATCTAACAATGTGTCCCTATAAACCTTGACATCACACCAAGTGGGTGATGCAGGTTTAAAAGGAAAAAAAAAAAAGTCTTATCTTCACCTTTGCTTGTTTTTGGTCATGTACATCAAGGAGAGGTAATAAGTTAGAAAATGAGCAATAAAATCTTCTCTATCCTATTAAATCATTCTCTATTCCATTACAAGAAAAAAAAAAATCTCAAAAGGAATAGAGTCACGTGCCTGAATTGTCTGAGTGTACTGTCTTACAGTTCAGCTCTTCCTTTGGCTGCTGTACTTCTAGTAAACTCGACCGTAGTTCAATATGGAGTACATACACACAGATAACCCCTCTGATTTAAAACAAATGATGTCTTGGCTAATTTCCACATAATCCTGTATGTTCAAGTAAAACTTCACCACACACACAGAAAAGCGATGCTACAATCAACATAATCACAGAAATTACTCTGGATTTCTTTTCTTCTGGAAAGGCGATTAGGAGTAAAAAAAAAAAAAAAAAAACAAAAAAAAAACATTTCCACAGATTAAGTATGATTTCCATTTATATGTAATGCTTCATTGAAGCACCCCCCACATTGTGGCTAATGGGGGAAAACTAATCTTGATAATGAGAATCAGAGCATGCACTCTCGCAACTTGGGAAATGGAAACTCGCCATTTAAATCCTTGCAGTTCTTCAATTTCAAAAGTAATACTTGCGTGCGAGACGCTGGCTTCCATCAGGGGAAATAAATAAGAAAAAGCCTTCTGGCGTTAAAAGTATACCATGTTTCATACCTGCAATAAAAGCACTTTGTCATGGGTATACATACAATTGCAAGAACATAAGCAATTTTCTGCACTGCATTATCTATGAACTTCAGGCTCACTCACCAGCCTCTGAGCTTATATGCCTCAGGGATGTCTGGGTTGATCATCAGGGTGCTGCTGAAGGATGCAGAGAGGGACCTGCCTCCAAAGTCTGAAAGCTTCGCCCCCTTAATGGCTACAATGGGCTGTCCAGAGCCATCAAACTTCTCTGCCTACACAAAGAAGAGACGTGGACAAAGACAATGATTAAAACTTTGCTTTTACTTACGTTTGTCTGGATTTATTCTTCCAAAGTGGTGGACAAACTGAGCAGCTCAAAGACAGAGTGACATTGCCATCCCTAGAGCCATGCTGCTGTGAACCGTAAACACATTTCCTCTTAGATCAGTGCCAAAATTAATGTCAAGTTGTTTTTAAAATGTTTCACGTTCACTTCATTTTCAGATTTCTTCGTTCTTCAGTGCTCTTTGCTATAATAACCCGAGGACACCAACTGAGAAAAACAATAACTGGGATAGGAAGGAGAGCAACAGTAAAGCCTGCAGAGATGTGGGAAAATATCTCCAACGCTTGCTTTGTGGCGTTGCCATTGTTCTTCATAAACTATACATCTTGTGTACCTCAGCGTGTCCCTGGGGAAAGGGGGGGGTATCTGTCGAACAAACAAACAAACAGGGAACACTGTGCTTCTTGTCAGGAGGAAAGAAATGGTGGCGAACTCAGCGCAGTCCCTCTGAGCCACAGGTAAAAATCAACCGCAGGAGCACAGTTACTTCATCACCCCGTTGGCAGGGAATTCGGTCGATGATTTCAACCACGTCCAACTCCATTAAACACTGCGCACATTGTTAAAGGTCTTTGATTCTCATACCGCTGTACAGTGTTGTATCAGTGTTGAACAACCTTTTTAATTAAACACCTCTGACAGTCTCACCAAAAAAACTAAACAAAGAAATTCACAGGAAAGGTGGCAGCTATTGCAGGCTTTTTGTGTCGAAGATGCTCATGACACTGCGTTCACCCCCTGAATGTGTGATCCAGCTTTAGTTAACTTCAGTCATGGATAATAAATTATCTTATCCTTCGACAATTTCACAAATCTGCTCTCCTCAGTTGCTCTCAGATGATGATTCACATCTAAAAAGACGAGTGTTATGAGGAGAAAAGCGTAACCATTAAATCGGGCATGACTGCACATTATGAGGCTGATATTGATCCTCGGCACCAGTTTTAAAAGCTCCAGACACAACACCTCCACTCCATTACAGATCTCACTCACTTCCTCTCCCCACAGCGTGACGGTCACCAGCTTCCCAGACATGTCCATCAGACTGAGCGCCCTCTTGGACACCTCCCTGTTGGACTTGGTGGTGAGGCGGGTCATTTCGTCCACGCTTTTACACACGCCGATCACGTCTGTTAATGGAGAACATGGATCAGTGTTACACATTAGCAGATTATATCATGGGCTGCTCATATTCTTGAGAAGACCCTGAACGCAACTGGTTTCATTTCCCAGACAAACAGATTGTTCCCGCATATGCATATCATAAATATGGATTGTGGCGTTATCGCCCGCAGGTCACTCTGCGTCCCATGGTTTCCGGCGCAAATTGGCTCTTGGGGAAATAAGTGAATCATTCCTTTCAGATCAGGTGTGAGGTCGCTGGCCTGTGTACCAGGCACCTGCATCCATAATGTAGGAGAAACACCTTAATATAGGCTCTAATTGTTTCCACCGATGCACTTCATCAAGTGTACCTTGTTGACAAACGCAATCGAGCGTGATTGATGCAGAGCCATTTATTTGTAAAGGTGCGAGAGTCTTATAAGCAGCATTAGTCATCATATATATAAAGCCCCACCCTCGCTGAGGAAATGCATTTGACCATGAAGAACAAAACTTAACGTTTGATACCCAGTGGTACGCGGGAGAGAAGATTACTCAAACAGCACAAGCCGCAGTCTTCATTAAAAGAATTACAAGCAGACTGCTTATTATTACTTAATATTACCTGTGACAGCAGGTTCTCATTTTCTCATCGGCTCTGCCATGGGCACCAAAGTCAATCTGCACTACAGGCTATTACTGTCATCAGTATTATTAATGCCACTTTTATCTTTCTGCTCGTATACTGTAATTACCTCAACCTCCCAGCATATTTGGCTCTATTTTCCGCTACAAACTCTATCCCCTCTGCTACTGATAGCTTATTACTGGGTGCTTGGGAACTCCTCGGTGAGCGCTAGGCTCTAAACATTGGATGGTTGGTTAGTGCTTTTCGCAAAACACATTGCTTAAGAGAATTATGATGTGTCTAGGCCTCGCAGAGCCCGGGCACTCCATAAAAAAAGGAAAACAAAATGTGCACTTCTACACCAGGAATTATAAAAGACACAAACATACCTGTAATTTGGTGCAGGGTGCGTTCACTGAGGAGCAATGATGTTACGCACTGTGTAACACAACTCCGCTCCCTGTAGATTTGTTTAAGGCACAGTATACATGAGACAACATCAAAACTAATGTCTCATAAAATTGGGTGGGGAAAAAAAAAAAAAAAAAAAAAACATAGCCACCATTCACATAGCTCATACTAGACGGATCGTCCCACCACAGCACAGGAACAAACTGAGCCGCGAGCTCTGGGGGGGCGGCTACGTTTTTTTTTTTTTTTACATGGGCTGATTGACTGGATGTACAAGGGTTTGACTAGTTTCTCAAAAACAAAAGTCTAAATCACTCTCTAATGATGTTTTAGTCCAATTATATGGATACAATATTTTATAGTGCAAGACAAGACTTTGTTTCGGAGATGGGGCAGGTTAGAAGGAATAAAACAGATTTCAACTAAATTCATTATGGCCCATTATATTAAAAAAAAATTTTTAAAGATGGTTCTGCAGCTTGCGACAGAGACAAGCCGAATAGGAATGAAAGAATGTTTTTAGCCCTCCACCATATATTATAACCTATTATGACTATAGGCTAGGTTTATTTAATGTCTTACATAGGCAGCCTTTAAATGCTTTGTTGGGCTTTTCCCTTTGTCACTTTGTAGTCGGAGTGTTTAAGGCAGTTTCACTCATTTATTCCACCCACTGTTTCACTCTATAAATATCTATAAGCACCTATAATAATTGTGCTTAGCGGTCTGCAACCTCAACCAAACAGCACTTGACTGTCTGGAGACTCATTTTTCTAATAAAGACTTCAGGTTTGAGCGTCAGTTTGTGTTGACTGAATTTCAGTTTTAATTTTGACAGATGTAATGTCTGTGTACGTGGAGTTATGGTTGCAGGCTGTTGCTGTCTGGAAATACAGTCTGAGAATAAAATGATAAAAAAAAAAAATAAAAAAAAACTTCAGATGTCTGGTGATTTAGTGACACAGGTTGGGCTCGGACGTCGCTGCTTGTGCTCCTTACCGACGATGGCGTCTTTGTCTCTGTTTTCCAGGTCAGCGATGGAGACGAAGTCGCACTGCACCATGGGAACTTCGCAGGCATCCTCGCAGGGGATGACGGTCGACTCCCCGTTGAGCGTCATCTCGTAGTCGTTCTTCACCGACGTGTACTGCTTGTTGGCGATCTTCAGGGAGCACTTGGAGACGTAGTAGACCTGGCCCACACGGACGGATGAACCACGTGTTAATCAGAGATCTGGGGAGCATTTCACCTGACTGAACGGCGCAAACGAGATACGACTTCAGACAGTCGGGGGAATCAACAAAGGCTGGCAGATGATCATAAGCCGCTTATTGTATGGGTACAGGGTAGCCAGATGACTCATTCGGAGTCTCCGTGGCTTTAACTCACAAAGTACTGGCAGCTGTTGCTAGAGCAGTCTGCGGCCAAATCCATCCTTAATAGCGCAGCGAAAAGGCGGTTTTGGCAGATAATTAGAACAGGCTGAATCATTATCTGGAGGAGCATCTCACCTTGCCAACCTCGACAAGACTGTAGAACTTGTCCACCTCTTGGTTGAAGCCGGTGACTCGTATCTCTCCCTGTGATAAAAACAGACCTGGTTAGTGTATTAAAGTAGGTCAGGGGCAGTGCAGGATTCGCGTCTCGTCGTATCTGGTGGTTTATTTACAGAGCGTATAAAATGAACAATGGGGTCGCGGTGACACTCACGCTCTCGTCCACGATCTCCATGGAGAAGAGTTTGCCATCACCGCGGGAGTTGCTCCACGTGCGGATGCTGCTCTTGTTGGTCACGCGGGCGCGGATGGTCCACCTGCCAGACAGAGAAGTCTGAAGTTATTCATGTTAGTCTTTTTTTTTTTTTTCTTTTTAAATAAAAGAGCTCCTCCTGGACAAAGATTGTAATTTTACATATTCATATATTCAGTCATTAATGCACTCATTTATTCACCAAATCAACCTTTTAATAATCTGCCCCCTGGTGGCTATTTGGATGAATGCCAATGTTTGCCCGCCTCCTCTGCAACAGGCTTTTCGGGGACATTTGGATTACTCACCAGAGAGAAAAGCACAGGTGTAGCTAATGACATTAACGATGGCTCTGTTACGTTTAGTTATGCCAGTAAGTCAGCGGTGAGCCTTGCGCTGCCACCCCTCAATAGGATGCAGTCGTTAGTATTATTATCTGCAACACCTGTGTTTGGCAAGTCCTCTGTGAGAAACGGCTTTGCTGTTGGACCGTGAGGGAGGCTCAGGCTTTGACCTTTTGTGTTTTTGAAACAAATGATCATATATTATACAACATTCACATTCACAGGGAGTGGAAATATCATTATGGAAAACCCATTTTAAAGCAGAGTCTCATCTTCACCGTCACACACAACAACTGTCTTTCAATACACAGCAGAGCCCAACCACTGTTGGATTCTGGAGGCCGATAGTGATGTAGAAAATAGATCCACTAACTGACCGCACACTGTACTGGGCAGGACATTTGCAATTTGTAGCACAGTTTATTGTTGAAAAATAAAGTTGTAGTGCTAACTAGACAAGACAAACCACAAAGACACTGACTTCAATCATCTCATTGGCATTTCTGCTCTGTGAGCTTATCAGCCAACATGAACGCCAGCACCGATATGTCCGCAGCAGGGTGATATTATAGCCCAGTACATAAGTCTGTCTCTTAACAGATAATACAAACAATATTTTCACTGCTTCATTCCAACACAATATAATTCAACGCAACACAAAAAACTAAAGCTTTACAATGGCCTGTTGATTCAGAACATCTTGGTCTCAGTTGACAATACAAAGTGCATTGTTACTGTATAGAATTACAGTATTTTATTTAATTGTTCATGATATAAAGTCTAGCTTCTGAACTTGTGATGTGCTGTTACTGTCCCAAACATGGCTAAAATGTGTGATCTATTGACATGACATTCTCTGTTGGCTGGGAAAAACACTCACTTGGACTGGTAAGGGTTGAGGCTGGCGATGGGCACGACTTTGGAGCTGCCCCCTGGAGTACTAGGCGCAGCAGATGGGGCCTTCTTTCCAAAGTCTTTATTGAAACCTCTGTGCACTGTTGGAGGAATGAAGAGGGGAAATAAATGATCCATGAAGAGCAGTGATGGAGAGGAGTCAAGAGAGAGGCACATGCATTATTCATCAGAGACGAATTACAGAAATCCAATTTCTTTGGATTGCAAATGCTTGATCACTGTAATTATCTCACTTCATGAGGGAAGTTTCATCAAAGAAAAAAGCTAATGACTTAAAAGTTAATTCACCAACGTTGACTCTCGAAGAGCCGAGCTGGAGGAAATACTAAATAATAATAAAATAAAATGATAAAACAAAAAAAAAAAAAAAAATCTTGTCAAACCAAGTTGTCGGAGATGTGCGATCCAGCATTTCGGTGAGAGGGATGATTCACATTTCACAGAATCAGGGCAGAGTGTGAAATGCTATAACAAACTGGAGCTGCTCTTCCCCAGGAGAGCGGTGCTGCCTGACTTTGAGATTTTCCGTTTGAACAAGCGCTGCACATTTGATTTGTGTGCGTCTCACGCGGAGGATTAGAGTTCAAAGTGTCCACTTAAGTCCTCCCACTTTGCCAACCACTGCACTTCTGGTAATTAAGCCCCCAGATCAAGCAGTGCACACAGAGAAATGAACAATGACTGTGCTGATGAGGAGGGTGCTTGCCACAACCTCAATTCCCACATGGCAGATTAGAGGGATGAATACCTGCTATGACACACACTGGAAGACAGCAAAAATCCTTCTGACAGCTGGATTGTGCATCTCTCTGGGTCCAAGTTATTTTGCGAGGCTCTGATCCACTGCTTATCTCTGACACGAACAACCAACAGTGTTTCAAAAAATAAATCTGCTTGCTGATGGGGGTTAATATACTCTCTCCTGGTAGTCTGCGCCGCTACGCCTTTCTTTGTTTTTGTATTCTACTGTGCATCCATAAAAAGAGGGTAAACATGATGATTGACATGCGCAGGTGGAGGCAGCTGCCCATCAACACAGACTCAGTTGTTAAAGTTTATTGATACTGATGAGTTCTGGAGAATGAGTGTCAGTGACTCTTGAGAAAGCTAAAAATGAAATTGTTTCTCAACGGGCCTGTCAAAATTACTTGTGTCCTGCAAATCTGTGGGTCACCCAAATTATAGAGAGCAGTAGAGAAACGCCGCCATCTGCTGGTTATTTATGAACCATTCTTGCTTTTTCCACAAAAAAAAAAAAACAAGGTTATGAACATTTTCATCCACTGTTTCAAGTTCAACATAAAACCTGTGCACTCACCTTCATTTCTGTTTTGTGGCTGCAGCGGAGGGCGGCTTTCAGGGACTGGCGCTGGCTGTGGGACTTTATTCTGACCTGCAAGGAAGATTTGACATTAGTATTTCCCTGCAGCAACACTACGACCCATTATGCGATGCTTAATGTAAATGTCAATCTCTCTTCATAAATGTGTTCACTGAGCACAGCTTCAAGATAAACAGTCATTATTCAGTGAGTACTGTGAGATGTGCTTTCGAGCCTTACCCTCAGAGTAAGGAGTAGGGTCTCCTATTCTTCCAGCAACTTCTTCACTGGACTTGATGACGTCAATTTCCAAAATGATTACCACCCGTCTGTAATAAGACATCACCATAAATTGTAGAAATTACCTGTGTGCATTTAGTGTAGGATAAGAATAAAAGGATAAATGTAGAGGAAAAGTGCGCACCGTCCATCCTTCAGGATATTGGTCACGTGCTTCCTCAGGACGCAGATGCAGTTCGGGGCCAGTTTGTTCTCTTCAGCCAGGTAATTCAGCTGGGTGGAGAGCATGAAGGCTGCAAAGGTGTAGAGAAATCAGACAGAGACAGCTTTGGTTCGTTCAGTTTAGTGTTGATAACAACACTAACTCTGCATTTCTACATTGATGTGACAGCAGTGTTAGAGAAATGTACCAAAAAAAACAAACAAACTTACAGGACAGAGTGTGCTGTCCGTCACTCATCATCACCCGAAAGCGAGCTAGGCCATTTCCTCCCTCAATCTTACGAATGTTCTGAAAGACAGAAAATATTCTTTAAAAAAAAACAAGGTCCGTCTTTACAAATATCATGTTTGTCTTGTCACGTGACTCTGCATCCTGGGACATAATTTATTTCATTTAAAAGTTATTGCCTATCTTAATGCTTTGTCTACGTTCTTGTGTAAATAAAACTGTACATGTTTGCTGCATCCTGTTGTTGAATATCTGCAGGGTGACACACAGCCTTAAACATTGTAGGTTGCGACGTGAAATGCAGAAGCTTTTCCATCCTTTTCTTTATATATTTATTTATTTCATTTTCAGGGACACTGCACATTGTTCACTAAATGCAGCAGTGTTACCCAAGAGGCTCATTTCCAATCCCTGAACATGGCGTTGAACTGGCCATTAAAAGACCAATAAAACACACAAGATTTAAAATTAGAACGAGAGGATGAAGAGCTTAGAGAGGTATGGCTGCATAAAGCAAAGAGGACAGTGTTAAGGGGCAGTGACCAACATGTAATTAAACTACTTTATAACATTTAAAAAGGTTTCAATTAGTCATAATTATTGCTCTTGATTATTAACAAATATTCAGTAATTAAATGCCATTTTAAAAGGTCACCTGACTGAGTAATCCCACTTAGACTTTTGATTTAATCTGAACAGGTGGGCACTATTTTTTTGCAATAAACTCAATGAATTTTTTTAAGCTGAAATGTGACTTTATTTGTATTATATACTGCTATAATTTCATTATCCGTTTGAACTACCATTTTTCTGAGCAGCTTTAGTTAAACAACCTAGATTTCTCTCTGAGGGAGGCACAAACACAAACAGTTTCAGCTGCTCACCACCAACTGAAGGACGACGTCGTTTCCTCCTGAGCCTTTTGAGAGAGCCTGGAAACACAGTGACACCATTTTAAACCAATTCATTTATTTCATTTCGAACAGGGTTCATTTTAAGACACTTCACTCTTCTTCTCTAACTTATTCTCTAAGTTTAGAGTTCAATGTCGACTGAAAATAAAACGCATTTTCTAACTCACGACCGTTAATGTTAGCTTGAATTGTTTTTTTTTTTGCTCTTTAATTAATACAGAAAGCGAAAAGAGACCCAAAACAAATGACTTTTAGCTACTGCAGCTGAACAAAGACTGAACTCAAACCATCTTCAGCTTCGTGTTTCGCTTTAAAAATCAAACTTTTACCACAAATATTAACCTTACCTCTATGGCACCTTCTGAGAGCTTCGTCATGTCTGCGAGGAGGTGATTTAACGCCAAAAAAAACAAAAGTTTATTGAAATATGAATCCAACAGCCCGCACTGTGCTCCCTTCACTACAAACGACTTCGTGAATTGTGTCGGTGGCGCCAACAGCTTGTACAAACGCGCCAAACGTTGCGTTGAGCGGCTCCAGCTTCCGTTTCCCTTCACAGATCTGGAGTCAGTTTCTGGAGTCGTTACCGGGACCCTGCCGGTCTGAGAAACTGTGTCAAACTGACCTGAGACCAGCAGCGTGAGAGCCAGCGCCTGACGTAACGTAACGTAACGTAACGTAACGTGACGTCGGAGAAACGTATGATGCATTCACGGTCACTGGAAAATGGGGTATTTCAAACTCTACCGTAACTCACTTTTATTTTGTAGCAAACAAAACACTGGATAGATGTATTTATTTAAATTATAAGGTTACTATTTTTGAAATTATCATACCAATTATTGGGAAATATTTATCAAAGTAATGTAAGACAAAAATTATTTTACCTTGCTTTTACTTTTACTGTGAAAAAATATGTTACTTATGTTGGGCTATAAATTGATAACAATAGATTTTAATAATAATAATGATAATAATAATAATAATATTAAAAAAACATATGAAGTGAATGCAACTCTCATCTCCTTTTTTATATCAGTCTCTTATTACGGGCCCACTTTAATCAATCACTTGTTTTTGCCAGAGAGACAATCAGTAATCTGGTGAGATTGGACTACCAAGTACCGTTTAGTTACTTGCCAAAGTATATGAAAAGGTAACTCTATTATCTACAGAGTTGCTGGTATTTGAATAAAATTGTTCATACAAGTGTGTAAAATTGCCCTTCTCTCGCT
The DNA here is from genome assembly GCA_023238725.1 of Scortum barcoo. Classification (NCBI taxonomy): domain Eukaryota; kingdom Metazoa; phylum Chordata; class Actinopteri; order Centrarchiformes; family Terapontidae; genus Scortum; species Scortum barcoo. The sequence continues at coordinate 8,944,085 of CM041552.1, read as the reverse complement.
TTTATTATTTCCCATTTTAATGAAAGCATCAATTTGCCTTCAGATTACTCTGTCTTATTCCAGAAGACAATAAAGCTCATAATCTTTGGCATGTTGTGATTCAGATCAGTTCAATTTATTACCCCATTAGATGACATCTTTAAAAATTCAACTACATACAAAACAATGCTGTAATGCTGTGACAGTGGCCGTACATTTTGATATGTTGGAAATTTAAAGTGTAATTAATTAACTCTCACCTTAGGCGAGATTACGGTATGGGTATAAACTAAACTAAGATTCTATTTTTGATGAGGATCTAATGCAACAAAACTGTAATTTTGAAAAGAAATATTTGGCTTTCACATGTAATACTCACTGAGCTCTTCAGTTTTTTTATTCTACAATGAAAGAAAGGAGCAAATGAAACAGCTTTATCACACACATTTTGATCCAGCTAAGTGATGCTGTACATTTAATCTGTACAATCATAGAGGTCTTGGTCTTCCCTGGGACAGCAGTGCGGTATTAGTCCCTACTTAGGTGGGCCTCCATATGAGCCATAGTGATTCTTATCAGTTGGGAATCCCACTTTATCTACGCTTCCGAGTTCTCCTCTCTGCAAGATGGGAGCTTCGGGATTCGGGTTGTTGATGACACCCATGAAGATTGGCACTTGGCTCATGTGATCTACAAGGGCAAAGAAGAAGGGCTGGCAGAGGTGGAAGACGGGGCTGGATGCCCGTGAGATGACCACGGTGGTGGCTGCGGCCGCCTCTGCGCCCTCCTCATTTATCTCCATGCTGGACTTGTGCATCACACTGGACACCAGCAGGGGGCCGTCTGCCATGTCGGCCAAGTTGGGACTGGAAAACATCTCCCCGAGGCCTAATGCAGGGCAGAGGGGACGGGGTCAGATCAAGGAATAAAATGTTTCACCTTGACTTTGTGTGTGTGGTGAAAGTAGCATCACAAAAACTACAAAAATAATGAGGTTTTACCCAGTTTGGTGAGAACATCCTGTAACTCTTGAGCATATTCCAGTTTGAATTTGGGGACTTTAACTTGAACGGCCGTCTCCTTGGGCAGACGGTTATATAGGTCTGTGACATTCAGCTTTGCAGAAAGTGAAGACATGTTCACCTGGCCGGACAAAGGCATGACCACCAACAAGCTCACAGACGTCTGGAACGGAAAGCTCGCTACCTGCACAGGAAGACAAAATGGCATCGCAATAAAATAAAACATTATGTGTCGGGAATTTAACTGTCTTTCCAAACTGTATGATGAGCTGCACTTTGGGGACATTGATTAAACCATAAATCCGAGTAAATAAAAAGTGTGTTTTACCTGAGCCTCCAGTTCATTATCAATAAATAAACTCAGTGGATGTTTGGCGTCTTCCATCACTTCCACGTCGACCATGTGCTTGTCATCAAGGTAGAACACTCCTCTAGAGGTAAAACGTGGGTCAAATCGAGCTTGCCACTCTCCTGTGGGTCACATTGAGAAAGATGTCTCTGTTCCAGTCGGCAGCACGATTTCAACATACAAATAACAACGAAAATCTGCATACATCATTTGCCATTTCCACTGGGATCTTGGGAAATGAGTATTCTCAGTAAACATTTCTAAAAAAAGAGTCTAATTATATGAATATGGTGATATTTCACCTTTGAAATGGACAGCGTTAATGAGCATGAGGAGCATATTAGGTGGTAAAGCCAACAGGAAGTCGGTCATCTTTCCGTTTGTTGCATTCTCTACCCAGTCATTTATCTGCTGCAGGCTCTCCAAGACTGCAGGCTGCGAGTGATACAACCACAGGGATTCATTGACAAAGTCGTCCTTTGGCTCAAACCCTAAAAGGCAGAACAAACACACACTCTTTCACGAGACGAGATAAGAAAATGAATATTTCTGCAAGCAGGAGCTGTATACTCTCAACATTTCAAATAGTTAAAATGATTTAAATAAAATCTGTGCTCTTCTGGGAAGCAACCTTCACGCAGGAAGATCCGTGTGGCAATTTGCAGGTCACTTCTGAGCTGCACTAGGACATTATGCAGAGACTCGTGGAAGCAGGGGAGGCTGTGTTCATTGAGATGATGCATCAGCAGCTCCTTTGTCTCATTTACTGCACCTGTGGGGAAGAGGGGTGCAATACTCGGATGAGAACAGTGACAGTCACCAGGTGACTGTAAACTCTGGCAAGTTGCTGACACATTGTGGTGATTACATACGTGCAGAAAACAAGCTGTTTAGGTACAATGTGTTGTGCAAAAAACCGCCGCAGGACATGCATACCTAAAGCCAGCTGGGAGAGCGCTAATGATATGCTGAAAGGAGATATGATGACATTTGGCTGCTCCGGCGTCGTCTCCAGGTTCTGCAGCAGCTGCATGCCAAGTTTCTGAATGGCAGCAGCGATGGCTTCCCTGGACTGTGGGCTTTGTCCGACAGCCCGACAACCGTCGACTTCTTCATCCTCTGATGAGCCCGTGTTGGGCGTACTAGTTTTGGCGGTTGTAAGTACACGTGCTTCTGTGGTATCTGCTCTTTCTGGCTGTGGTGTACTTAGGTTTTGTACCTAAGTAGTAGTAATAGGCAGGAATAGGAGACACATTTTTCAAACTGTGCATTTAGATGATGAGAATTCTGCTGTGACACAACAAACACAACAAAAGAAGACAACGTCCAAACTCTGACATTTGACTCTAACCTCTCTGGGGTGGCTGGGCATCAAAGGAATAAGAGGCACCAAGGGGATTGACTCTTCTTCTGCCACCTCACCATTCTGTTGAGCACAGAGATAGTATGCGAGTGTTATATAATCAGATCAGATTATAATCATCTAGCATAATCTTAAAAGTGATTTTAAAGTAATTTCAGGGCTTTACAGTGACTCCTTGGCTGCAGAGACAGATCAACAGGAGTGTCAGTCGAAGTTCCATGTCCTTACAATACAACTGGAACAGAGAGAAAAATGTGCAGCCTGGTCACTTTTATGACACAACAAAGTTCAAACCTCTTAAAACACAATTCTCACCTTTTGTTTTAAGTGTCTTTGCTGTACTGTTTGCAGGTCTTAATCACTTCTGCTCTACTTAATTGCCCTCTCTTTTAAATGAACCCAGATCATCTGGAAATATGCCTAAAACATGGGAGCCACACAAAATTTGTTTAAGTTTGGATCCAGGCCCATCCTTATATTGCATTCATATTGTTCAATAAAACATTGCTATGAGGGACAATCCACTTTTCCTGGCAGAAACAATTTTGAGTATCAGTGCATCGCGGCATCTCTAGACATTCTGTATTCAAACCAACATAAAATGTCCAAATGTAAAAAACAAATTCAAAAGTATTAACTGGTATTGCGCCATAGTCCCCTTTGCAGATCTTATACAAACATGAGAATCCCATCAATAAATGTGTTATATTTGGCATATCTCCTCATAATTCAAATGTACAACAGCATCCCAGTAAGTTAATTAAAATATATTTGATCTTACCTTAAATTTAAATTAGAAAAAAAACCTGCTGCCTTGTCCAAAAAAGGAGCGACTAAGTGACTGTGGATGGCAGAATTCCTGAGAGCAAAAGATTGGCACTTGCTCAGCAAATAGTTAAAAATCAACTTACATTGATTGGGGCCTCGTTTAAACCACTATTTGTTTGTAAATGCGGCTACTGAGACTCATCCAGGGTTAAATATTGAAGACTGACACGCTTAGCTACTTTGCACGTGACTGGGAAGGTGATAATATCATAACATGACTAAATCCTTGCACAGAAAATAGAACATCTTAATTGCAAAAGCGTGGTTAATCCAACTCTGAGTGGGCAAACACAAACAACCGACACTGAGTTACACATCTGATGTCAGAGAACACAAGCCCACACTTCCCAGAAACCCCTGGATTTGATGCATATTTGATATATTGCCAGCTTCGCAGAACAGGCAGCCACACTTTACTGATCTGTCTGGGAAGTGGTTTTACGTCGTCACCAGTGATGACTCAAGAGAGGGAAAGAAATTAACAAAATAAACGTATTCAGCTGATTTGGTCATATTTCACCAGTAAGCAAAAGTGATATCTTCTAGATCACATGACAGCCGTCGACAAACACAAGAGGGGACTTTGTCCAATCTGAGCTCCGGTGACTCAGCCAAGATTGGAAGGCAAGGCTGGGAGTCACGATGAGTCCAGGTGAATCACACAGAACAACGAATCACACGAAAAACTTGGAGGAAATCTTTTTTAAAATTTTTTATTAATAGAGTTAATAAATAAGCGTTTTCATGTACTTCTCTTAAAATGTTCAAAGAGATACCGGAACAATCGTAAATCAATTATCAATATGCAACTATAAATTTTCTTTTTAAAACAAAGTTTGTTTGTTCATGAGTATTGAGCTCTCACTCCAGGTTTACAAAAAACACAAAATATCAAAAGGTGTAGTACACTTTTCAGAGCATTTTGAGCTTTGGGCAAATAATTAGAAAAGTAGGCAAACTGCGTTTTACAACATGACAGTAACAAAATCATACAAAGGGGAGAGATTTCACTGTTTGGTGCTCTAGGACTTTGAAAACATTGATAGATTCACTAAGAGATGAACATTTACTTGATTCATTCAGAGCTGAGCCTGGTTTAAGCAACAAAAAACTATATTAATCTGCATTAAGAGCAACGTAAACCACTTTTTAAAAATTGATTCATAACTTTTGTTGGTCTCAATATATTCATGTTGTTACATATAAACGTTACATAAAAAAGTGTTCATCTTGGCATTGACTGTCCCTACGTTAGCTTTTGTAGTCAGAAATTAGAAATTGGTGAGTCTAACAACTGGCATACCCGGTCAAAGTGGCATCTGTCTAGATACAGTGGATCCAGTAGTGTTGCTACAGGCTCTGACTGATAAATCAAGAATCTCTAAACACGGTGCAAAAATCCCAAAGCAACTTCAAGTAATTTATTAGTGGATAAAAACATTCAGTCTTTAAAATCTGAGTGAGAATCTAAATGTTACAATTCAGGCCATACTTGTGCAGTAGGATAAAGGCTGTGCATCAGTAATTAACTTTTGAATGTGAGGACAATTGAAGCGTCTCCACTCTGAGAAGATGCGCCGAGACTCTCGACAAAAACAGCGAGTGTACTTTTATTGTTCTTGATGTATAAACAATCTACTGTGAAACATCTCTCATGAAACATGGAGTGACGCTAACACAAACAAACAATTTGATCTACAAATACTGCATAGTTTCATCAGTGCATTTGGATACGCGTGTACTCTAACATCAAGGGAAATGAAAGTTGAGGTTGATGTATTTTTGGTGTTGGTATGCATCTATTTGGAAAGTGTAAACACTACGTCAGAACCGTGTTTGGTTCCACCTTCCTGAGCACGTCTTCTGATTCATTCTTCTGAATAGAATATCTGACCTAGTCAAAACAATAAATGACCTTGTAGAGATAACAATCTCCCATTATATACTATCTATACATCTATTGGCTTTTAAAAAATCATGAGATTTTCTGTACATGATAAATGTTAACTGCGTGGCACACATCTCCTGCTCATCAAATTCAGGGCCAACAGCCAGAGTGGCAAGATCCAGTAGACGTGAAGCTTATACAATGCCTTTTGCTTGTGCTACTAAATTCAAAAAGCAATTTAGAGGAACTGACAAACTAACGGCTCTATCAGTAAGGTTGACCTCAAGCGCAGGAGAAGGGACAGAGACAGCTCAGACACCCGATGTCTTCATGAATAAGACACTTTCAAGGTCAGTGTTTAGAGTGTAGCTGGTAGCCATTGATTTGTTTTAAGCTAATAACCGGATGGCCCCGTTCTCGGAGCCCAGCAGCAAGAGCCTCTTGGTGGGAAGGACGGCCAGGCTGGTCAGAGTGCCGCGGAAGTTCTCTGAGCTCAGCTTGGTGCTGCTAACGGGGCTCAGGGAAATGTCTGCCATGGAGTACACCCCGATCTTGTTAGCCACTGTTCCGGTTACAATCTCCGAACCGTAGAGGTCAAAGGCGTGGATGGGGTCAGACTGCGACTTGTACTGGCGAAGAGGCTTGTGCTCCAGATCTTTCCACACAGCGAGTGTGTAGTCAGTGGAGGAGCTGATAACTAAGTTTCCTTCAGCAGCCTGAAAAGTAAAAAAAAAAAAACAGGAGAAAAGGAAGTTAATGTTTATGTCAGATCCCACAAAACACTGCCAGTCCAATTTTTCTCACATCTTTTTCCAAGATTTGTGATTAAATGCCAAGCAATATAATTCATACGTCCTTATAAACACCATGAAATTTAAAAAGGATGAAACGAGAAAGGAATAAGTGAATTAACAGGGAATTTAAATAAAATGGTCGACACACTAAATTACTTTGATTTTTTTTTAATGATTATTTCAGATTAAAATTTTAGTAGTGTTCCTGCACCCACACACTAGCTGAGACTGGGGTGAATTAGTGAAATCATCTTTATTCAACACGAAAAATATTTTAAATAAGATATGATAATGAACTTTGTTTATTTGTTTTTACATCCAATCTAAATACTGGTTTATACATGTAAGGATTGAGGGGAAGTCTGAGTAATATGAATGTGCCAATGAGAAAACTGTGGTCTTTCTAATGAGTAACCTGTGTCCATATTTGCCTAAGCTTGTGCCTTTAAAACCAGAGATACAATCCTTGACCTAATTTGGGGTTAAATAAAGTTTGCTCATCCTTGCGCTCTGTTGACAACATATTTGCTGAGTAAAACTTTCACCATCTTTGCACCACACAGTACATCCACCTCTGCCTTTGGGGAATGTCAAAATAAAAGCCACTTGGCTGATGCTCTCCTTGAATATTCATCACATGACTACAGTAAAGAACAGCCACACCTTCTGGCTTGCATACGTGATGTGTTCCAGGAATACAGTGATGGGATCTTACAACAATTTTCTGGCTTTTTTTTTTTGGGACAGTACTGACGTCAGGCAGCAGCTAAGGTTTTTACATACACGTTGGTAAATCAAGACTAAATTGACGCCACACACTACTAAATTACAGAGTGGACATCAAACAGAAATGGTCCTCTTCCTGAAAATTGCAAACTCGCGGCATTTAGTAAAACGCTTGTTTTCATTTCCATCAGTGTCAGGCAATGAGGGGGTTGGAATTGATCAGTGATACCACTTTTACACCAAGCTCTCAGCTCGCGTTAAAAACAAGTCAAGCATCAGAGTAAAATGATCCAATAACCCATGCAGGCAACTCAGAAAAAGGTCTAGGTCAGAAATACGGATGTAATGTGGGAGTAAGAGAGTCAACAGATGTGACACCCTGCGTTGGTTCTGATTTTTCATAGTTGTGGTCATCCAAAAGTTTCCACTGTTAACCACAAAACATACAAATTGCCTAACGGAAGGAAACATGAATTTTCTCCTCCTCTGACTCTCCCATCTTGTTGCTCAATAGATTGATTTTATAGATACACAAAGAACATTTGCACTGATTTTGAAGTGATTACTGATGGATCCAACCACCCCGTCAGACACATACAACATTTCTACTATTTCAGAAAATGTCCACTGTGTTTGGCTACAAGTTTCTCCAGCACAATACAAAATTTGATCACAGGATAGAGAGTACCCATTTATCTGACACACCGCTTAACCCAGCTTACTGTGTGGCAAACCATTTGATCATTACAACATCAATTTATGGAAGTCATTATTCAAAATATTTAAATGATTTGAAATAGTAAGGAGTTGTTTTAATTGATCAACTGAAAAAGACTCCTTTATGCCTAATGCATGATGGCTACATTTTCAAGGTACGGTAATGCTGTAAAAAGGAGGGACTGTTTTTAAACTCTTCATGCATTTACAGACACAAAAAACAACGTTATGCAAATGTTGCTGCCAAATTGCAACATTTTCAATGCCCGAAATCCAATCCATTTATTTTTTAAAACTGCCAAAGACAGTTACTGCTCATCATCTTTTCTTTCCTTACTTTTTCTGACTGTTGTATTTTCATACATAACCTAAAAGTGGAGATTTCTTTTATTATTCTCAAATGATTTGTTTATCTCAGCATCTAACCAATGTACTGAATCTAATATTACCTACTCCGGAGCTTAAAGTATACAGCTTAAATAACCATTTCTGTATATTAAGAAATGCATGTGAAGGGTGCTTAGGTGCCTTGTGTGTTTGTCCATGTACTTTCAACACCTCTGGTTCATGTCTGGCCAGGGACCTCTAGTTGCCTGTCATGCCTCTTCTTTCTCCTCTATTTCTTGTCCTCTTTTTAGTGTCCGTTATTTAAATAAATAATGGGCAAAGAAGTCCCCATAATAAATACGAAAGAAATTCACTTGTTCACTTCATGCATGGCTATAGCTATCAACAGACAAACCTTCACAGAAACTATTTTGCTGTCATTGGTCAGTCATCTTCCAGTAGTAAAAAGCTGATCACATGTTTATTGAACACTGCTAACTACTGACTATGTTACCCAGAGGCAGCCCTATATAGTTATACAGACATCAGGTGAAGATTAAATTCACACACATATACAAACACTCTCCAAGTATACCTTCATTTGGAGGATATCTCCCTCATGAGCCGGCCAGCCCTTCAGAATAAGTCCAGTGCGTGCGTCTAGCAGAACAATGAAGCCAGATGAGAACCCTGCAGCCACAGTGCGCCCTGAAGGGCTCACTGCCAGGTAGCGGATGAGCCCAGCGCTCACATTGTTGTATGCCAGACGAAATTCATGCTGGGGACACAGGAAATGATTTGTCACTGTTGAAGCTGAAATAACTCTATAGTGGAGAAGTGCAAAAAGTGCTGCCATTCTGAAAACAGTAATCACTGATAATTGGTTGGATGTTGTACGGAGTAGGTCGTGACAGAATGAGCTCGCTAAGTATAATTGCTACCTGCAATCCTGGTTTGCGTGGATCGATGAAGCGGAGAACAGAATCTGCACTGCCAAACACAACACTGCAGTGTGGAGCAGGCATGGTGGTGACAGCTGTGATGGGATTCTTCCCATCCACGGCTTCATACGAGCGGATCTGTTTGCCTGTAGAGAAAAGATGAAGTGTAGTACAGTTATTTTGTTCCACCATATAAGTCCCAAGTCCTCTAAACTACAGGAAAGACTTTGTAAATGTATAGAAGAAACAGAAGAAACAGAGAAAGGGTTGTTTTTGACCTCTCTTACCTGTATACTGGTCCCACAGGTGCACAGTACCGTCACAGCTAACTACCTCCTGTGAAGTCTCCAGCTGTCCAACATAGAAGACCGACTTTCGATGATCATTATATGTCAGCCTGGGCTCCACCTCCTGCGTCCCATCACCGTGGTTATACAGGGGCCAGAGCTTCACGGTCTTGTCTTTACTACCAGAGAGGAAGTAATCCTCTCCGGCCAGCGGTGCCAAACACTTGGTGGTGCCTGAGTGACCCAGGAAGCTCTGCAGTCGGATCTGGTGGAAGTGGAAATGTGGATCCTGCTGGTTGAGGCCAATCTCGTACTGCCAGTAAGCCAGCCAGTTCCCCTGCAGGGATCGTCCGCTGCGAGGGAGCTCCTGTTTCAGGGCGCTGTCCTCTGGTGTGGGGCCAGTCACCCAGGTGGAGGAAAAGGAAGCTGTTCCAGCGGATGGAGTGTTAAATGTGGAGGCAGTGGTGATGATGGGGGTGGTATGGCTGGAGCGCCCCCAGGAGTTGGCCAGGGTCGGACTACCATCATAATCTGTGTCCCGGGAAACTTGGATGCGGTTTCCTACCAGGTGGCTCCCAAATGTGCCGGACTCAGGAAGGGAGTCTCCCATCGGGGTGGAGCTTGTTGAGGGTGCAGGGAATGGGCTGTTACCCACACGTCTGCCAAAACCAGAGGAGAGACCCAAGGAGGAGGGCTCCGCCCTGGACATTGCTGTGAGGTTCGTCTCTGGACTCCCCTGACTCAGACTCTGATGGTATGACTGGGCCAGTTGCCAGACAAGCACGTGGTTGGGAACCAGTTTCCGAATTGCCACGTCACCTACAAAAATCACAATATAGCCCTCATTTACACTACTAAAATGTAAATATATACCTCCTTCCTCTTGTTAGATAAGGTATTTAGCATTTGACACAAGATGAGCTGTGCCCTACCTATGAGGCAGTAGAAGGGGATGTAGGAGGCATGGGCCATCTCAGGGTTAAATACAGTCTGCAGCTCTTCCAACACCCCCAACTCGTATGTCACATTTGACTCTTCAGGTGTGCAGATGTCCACCACCGTGACTTCTCCCACAACTCTGCGAGGGGCGCTGTCCAGCTACAGTGTGAGAGAGACACCACACCTATGTATTTCCAATTCCAATTTTTCCAAGGTATAGGCAGAATTATACAACGAAACTTCTAAATTATCTGATGCAAAAAGACAAACTATCCTGCCATGCTCACAATCTGTCTGTCAAACAGTTTGTATTCCAAGTTTCTGCCTCCTACCTTTATTTTCATCCCTCTTTGTATCATTTGTTTCTGTAAAGCTCTTTGTGACAGATCTGTCTGTTGAAAGCATTCTATAAATAAACTTGACATGATGCTTGTCAGTCTTGATGTGCTGTGTGTGTGTGTGTGTGTGTGTATACCTGGGGCTGAAGGGAATGCAGCAGAGAGAAAACAGCAAAGAAGCGACGCAGAGTGTCAGCCATATGCTGTTGTACCATCTCCCTCCCGATGCGCAGACAGATGAGAGCCATCAGGCTGAGTGTCTTGAGACAGACGGCAGTGCGTGTCTGCACCCCGCTGGGGAACCTGAGTACAGCAGAATGTGTACAACCAATCAGAGGATGGATGACAGATCTATTGCAGCATATTTCCTGATTAAAGTCTATTTCAACACAAAAATGAAAAACATACTGCACTTAAAAATACAAAAAAAAAAGTTCAAAATGTGGGACACATAATAACAAAACAATCTATTTGCAATATTTCACAATATTTCTTGTTTTTTCTTGATATTTCAATATGTCACAATGTACAGTACATGTGTGTTATTTACCCCAATACGCGGGGTGGTGAGCAAGTCCAGTAATGGTAGGAGCACATCCTGATTGATCTTCATAAGCATATCCATTAGAGTAGTATCAGAGAGAAAGACAATGATCTTCTGTGTAAGTGCAACAGCTCCAAGCAGACTTGCCTCCTTTCGCGTGTTAAGACGTTGCGAAGAAGGTGGAGAAACCTGGAAACATACAAATTTGTGAAATCAAATAATTAGACAAATATTTAAAAAGTCTAATGGTGCAAATTTCCATTTGCCACAAAAAAACAATTTGGCTTAATGGGCCAAAGGATGTTTTATGTCTATGAGTGTCTTTTTTTTCCCGCCAACTTACCAGATATCCTATGTAAGGCAGGTACTGGTAAGTGAGCACAGGCTCTCCATAAAGCTGAGCTATGTAGATGAGACAGTCCAACACAGGTCCTGCTGTCTGGTCGCCAACCACAGGCTTCTTCTCATACACACTGCCCATTCCCACACTCTCCAGAGTGCTGTCCTCAGATGCGGGAGCCACAAACTGGTGTTTATCAAGCCCTACAAGCAGAGAAGATAAGAGGGGAAAGAGGTGACCAAAACACAAGGATTAACACAATGTTTGAAAAACAAAACTCCAGACCATGGTTTGTCAACATTGCAAAACATAAACAAGGCTATAAAAGTTTTTTAGGATTTATATTTACATACCAATGTAACAATTTGTGAGCAATCGCAGCAAATTTCTGGCTACGTATCGAGATGTCACCGTTGGTCCAAGCTTTGCTGATAGCCACCGAACTGTTTTGCAAACTGTATCTGCATGTGGAGACATAATTAAAAACATTAGACATTATCAGTTCATTAAGAATTAATTTACAAAATCCTCAAATCAATTCCTCACCTAGAAGAATCTTTCGCTCTTTCTCCTCAGAGTTTTCTGACGGATCGTGGTCATCCTCCTCCTCCTGCTCTCCCACATTGCCTTTCTCAGTCTCTTCCAGTGTCATTCCATTCACAAACTCACCCTCCAAAGTGGCAACTGTGGCTCCTGAAGCTTCTGTACAGCCAGAGAGAGTGAGCTCCAGGTTGGGAGCAGCAGGGTCCTCTGCCCCCTCTTTACCCTCATTAGTCTCAGTTACCTCCTCTTCCTCCATGTCTCCTCCCTCCTCACCCTCACTGGCATGTTTCAGGTCCTGGCTGCTGTCAGCCGATTTGAGACTGGCACGATCCCGCATTGAGTCTCCATCACCCAGTGAGAGCTCGCTTGTGCTGCTTTTGTCACTCAGTTTCCCCACACTTAGAGACTCCTGGTCTTGGTCCTTGGCTGTAGAGTTCTGGCTCTGCTGTTTCCCAGCAGCCACCCCTGCTCCACTGTTTACATAAAACCCATTCTGAAAGTCCTCTGCCTCTGACAGAAACACTTGGTCATTGAGACTGATGCCAGAGGAGTAATCTACAAGCCCTGCGTCTCCCACCACCCCGACTCCTCCGCTGGCTCCACTGCTCCCTCCCATATTACCGCTGACAGATCCAGAAGATGACCGAACCTCGCCACACTGAAAATCTTCCTCCTCTTCCTCTCCAAGATTACATGTGCCAGACCTAAGCCCTTTGCAGGCTTCCCCACCAGAACCTGACATGCAACTTTCAAAGCCAGTGATGACCTGCAGCATGTGGGGGAGCAGGCTGGACAGAAAGGCCTGAAGGCCGAGCCTCATAATCAGCTGCAGAATGAAACAGTCCGTGTAGAGATAAAAACGTCCTCGCAGGCAGTGAGGGTTTTCATAAACGTTGATCAGTGGCTTCAGTAAGTACTTGTTTGCATTTCTGGGACCCAGTACTCTAGAGATAGGCTCAAAAAGGTACCAAGCAGCATAGACGGCAGTGGACTCCTCAAGCATGAGGGCTAGAATGAAGGGCAAGAGAATCTCAAGACCCTCCGCTGTGATGTTACCCCGCAAGAGTGTCTCCAGCTGCTGCCACAGATTAAAGACAACATCTCTTCCTTGAAGACTACATGTGGTCTCCATCTTGGCTTGGTAGGAAAAAATAAAATGATGAAGCAGAGCAAAGTAGGAAGGGAAAGGAAAGGGGGATATGACTGAGTTCAGTAACTGGCAGGGGTTTGGGGGGGGCAGACCATCGCGGATGGGGTCATACTTGAAAAGGAGTGGACGTGGGCAATCTGGTACTTCTCTAAGTGCTGTTCCAGAGTGCTTCTCCATTTGCAGCAGTGTCTCAAGCGCATGATGCAACGACAGTGGCACATCACGGAGACTGGCAGAGCAAAGCTTCATCACAGCTTGGAAACGCTGTCTGAGGGGGTTTCCAGGTTTCAGTCCTCTTAGTTTAGAGGAGTAGAATAACTCAGCGATGAGAACACCAAGGGCCTGCATGTCTCTTTGGTAGAGCTGTGTAAGAGAGGGAAGGGACTCGATAATCTCACCATCTCTCTTACAGTCACTAGAACCTGCAGGATGCCACACTTCAGCATGCAGACTCCTCACCAGGAAATTGTTCAGCTTCTCCAGCTCTTCCAAAGGCTGCAGTGGATTGAAGCCTTCTGGGAGGGTGATCTTGAATTCTTCCGCGTTGGTAGAAGTTACACTCCCCTCCCCATATTTTTTGTTCGTTGGCCCGACTCTTTGTAACATGCCACTGCGTAAAGCAGGGCCTAAGCCGCTTGTAAAATCACCAGGGAATGAACTCGGAGACTGAGACACGATAAGTGCTGTGTGCTCTCCTCCAATCTTTCCTCCCGCCGTACTGATGCCTGGCAGTGGCACAGGGCAGGACGCAGAGCTGGATGAGCCAGTGGACGCTAATGAGTCCAGAGCTTCCATTCCTTGTTCAAGCTCCTCATCTCTGTCTACCACAGTCCAACCACTGGACTCACACCCTGTGGACTCTGGCACCAGTCCATCCACAGAGTCAGCCATGGTGTCAATTTGAGGGATGTGTAGAGAAGGCACATTAAGAGCAGCAAGGCAGACGAGAGGAGGTTCTGCTGGGGCGTACTGGGAGGGAGATAAGCGCGGTGGGTGAGGCTGGTCAAACAGCTGAACTACACCATATGTAGTCAGATTGGTGTGGTTGTCCACCAAATGCAGGCACACGTTCTTGGCCTTGACGGCTTCTTTACCGGACAGCTTGTAGCCAAATGTGAGATCTATCCAGTGATGCAAATGCTGGGACACCTCTCTGCTCTCCAGAAGGCGCCGATGGATCTCAATGAACTCCTCGCACGACTTGCACCAGGAAGGCACGTCCAGGTCTGGCATGTCGGGGTGGATTGAGCGGAAAATGGAGGGGTCTGTGTAGAACTCTGGAATGCACTCGTCAGGGGTCCAGCTCTGCATGCGCTCCATACTAGCTGGGTATTCATTAGGCTCCCACTGGGATCGAACATGGCTGCACAGCACTGACTTGGGTGTCTGCCGGGCTTTGTAGACATAATAGGTAATGTCTGAGAGCACATCAGATATGTGATGAGGTACGTGGAGGTGGTCAGGCTGTCCAGCACCACCAGCACCTACAGAGCCACTGAGGTCTCCGCCTACACCGCTTCCACCCACTCCGTTGCCCAATGCAGCTGTCAGTGCCTCTTTGGTCATCTCATATGTGAAGTCCAGCTGCTTATCCCCTTTATTGAGCCTGAATTTTGACCTCCTGAGGTCCCGGAATTTTCCAAATGGCACAGTGAAATCAACAACCCAAGGCAGCACCGGGTGATAATTAGGGTCTCCTTCTCGACGTCCTGCTAACCTGTTCAGTTCCATCAAGTAGCGGAAGTTACTGACTCGTCCATGGACCCAGTCCAGAACCAATGTCTTAAGCTCAGCAAAGCAGTCTTTGCAAAGTCTCTCGTTCTCTTGGCTCGCACATGAATGGTCTCTTGGCAGGATACTTTTTGGCACTTGTCTGCCATTAGCATCCCCTTCTGTCCCCAGTTCCTCATAATGGGCTAGGTTGAGCTTCAGACGGCTACAGAGCTGCTCATCTACTGCTATGTCCTGCAGAGAGAGCTCTCCACAAGCCAGACCTGCTGCATGACATGCCTGCATACCTATTAGTAACTGGTAGAGAATGAACAACACTTTGGCATGGCTGTTAGCGAGCTTGGCGGGGCTGAAGGAGACAATGTCATGGAGTGAATACTGAGTATGTGGTAGAATCACGTAGAGCATCTCTGCTGTCTCCAGCAGACACTCTGCAGGCAGAACATTAGGACACAGATGGTCTGACTGGGACTTGGAAAAGCAAGATGAGCTGGATGGCAAATAGTTTTCTTTCTCCTTCTCTCTGGCTGGAGAAAGGGATGGTGAAACTCTGTCAGATGAGATGAATGTAGAATTGAAGAGCTTCTGTAATGCATGACGTACTGCATCTACAGCTGCAATGTGCATCTGCTCACTGACTCCTGCATATGACTGCACAAGTTTGTAATGAGCTTCACGCCATAGATTCCTGAAAAAGGTAAAGAGAAAATGAAAAAATATTTTACCATCTCAAATATGTTCTACCCAATGACCACATTTTGGTATTTCAAAGTCATATATAAATCTAACACAAGTAAACTTTAAATTCAAGTCTAAAATCTAATTGCATATCAGGCAACCTGTTAAGTCAGACTATAGAAAGTTTTTTTTTTAATACTACAAGAATGAGTTAAATGTCTTGTGTTATTAAGAGTCCACGATTATAGTAGCTCAATTGCTTATGTAGGTCATATAGAGGCGTTGGTATTTGATTTCATAACCAATTAAAGACTCCATAGAGCACTTTAAAGCGACCTCACTAATGGTGAATGAGAAGCCCTGTCCTAATATAGCAGATACAAATGCAATTAAATAACACTCAATTAGAATGACAGTACAACACTGAGGGAATTCATGCCAGCTAGCCTGATATCAAGGTTGGCACCAAAGATTATTTCATTATCAACCAATTTAACAATTATTGTTTCAATCAGTTATTTGCACTATAAAATGTCCCCAAACATGTTCCCTAAGCTCAAGGTCACATGTTCAAAAGTTTTGTTGGGGCACAACAACAACATGAACAATATGACAAAAATTGATGCTTTCAAAAAAAAAAAAAAAAAAAGATCTCCGTGTGGGCAAATCATGTTTCTAAAAACCGACTCGACATGTTCCCCAACACCTGTCATGAGGGACAGCAGTTGGATATGGCAGGATGATGACTGGATACGCAACCCGTTTGGAGTCAACATGGAAAGCATCACGTTGCCCAGCAACAAGGAGAGTCAGCTGGTGGAGCTGTCATGCGACCGCACGCTGCACAAAAAATTCACGGAGGTAAGCCTCTCCCTGTTCTGGTGCAGCGCTGTGATGAATGAGTATCCTTCTCTTGCCACTCGAGCAGTAAAGATCCTTCTACCATTCAGCACTAGATATTTATGTAAGTGTTGCTTTTCAGCTCTGGTTCAGCTGAAGACCAAAAAAAGAAACAGACTGGGCATTGAGCATGACCTCACAGTCGCCTTGTCGACACAGGTGCACAGGTGAGTGTCAACGCCAGACTTTGAGACTCTTATCAGGAGCAAAAAACATCCCCAGTTCTCCCATTAATTCCGCCAAACTCAGGTCTAGGTTCAGTGTTTTTCAGTATTTACCTACTGATAAGGCAGTTACTTACAAGTTAAAATGAACAAAGTTAATTTGGTAAACTTCAATTGCATCTTGATTAATATATTTTGAGTTTGTAGATAAAAACTATTTAAACTACTAAACTAAATTACACTTTTATTTCATGTTTATTTCATGTTCATGTTAAGTGTTAAAAATGTTACTGAAATTACACTAAGTTAAGTTTCTATGTTAAGTATAAGTATTGTGTCCCCAAGATGCACTGGTTTTTAATTAAAATGCAGCTAGTTGAGTGTAAAACGGAATATTTTCCTCTCTAGTATCACAACCTTTTGGTTGTTTTTGTTTATCATTAAACTTGTTTTAGCACACTGTGATATCTTGTACTATATTATGTTCAAACTGCAATATCTTTTCATTTAAAAAATTTGAGATGTCAAAAATTTTCCTTGATTTGGCTCATGGCTTGTCTTTAAGGAGTGATGGTGGGTCCCGAAGCCAGACCAGTTGAGAACCACTGCTTTAGATGGTTGTTAGGTGACAAACATAGCCACATTTTACAATAGAATATCGAGCATAGAGTATATATATTGAGTACCTGACATTATGCTGCGACACACACTGCATGGTTCTGACATAGGAGTCCTGTTGCATGAACTCCATTTGTTGATGGCAAGGGTCTCGGGCCAATCTATAGCTCAGCTTGCTTTTCCTCAGACCCTGAATACACACTCTTGTCCAGCCAGGAGGCAACTTTGCCTGGGAACACTGAAGGTACGTGTTGATCTCTGCTTCGCTGATACTTTCAAAACGGGCATAGCGCATGACCCTCTTCTCTCTCAGGCCCATCACCCAGCGCGTAGGAACGAGGGCCACGAGCTCCCTGGGACGGGGACCTGGGCCTTGCTGCCGTCGGTCAATCCCCAAGTCCTTCTCAACTGCGTGCATCAGCCAATCCATGGTGATCCTCCGGTGCTTGTTAAGAGTCGCACAATATCCCACTGTGTACGCCTCCCTGTCTCCAACAAGAGCGACTTTCAGAGATTCATGGAGGAATAACTCCAAGTCATCAAGGGCAGACCAAATCGCCTCTTCCGCCTGTCCCCCTGAAGAAATAATTGAAAAGCATAAGTGCATAATTAGATGAGCAAGTACTTCTTTTTGTACTACTCTGCGACACTGAGCTGAGAGATTGATTGTTTTCCACAGAGGAGAAATGAAGGTTGCTGCAATAAAAGTGCAATTAATACTTGTCTTTCTCCAAGCCCTGAGGTTAAAGCTCAGTAGAGCAGCAACAATTAGTTGATTACTCGATAACTACTAAATATAATACACTATTTCACCAACTATTATGACGATCCATTGATTGTTTTGGGTAATTTTTTAACAAAAGTGTAAAATGTTAAATGTGATTATTTTCTTGTTTCTTTCATCCCCAACAACACTACTTTTGGGTTGAGTGGACAAAACAAGACATTTGATGAGTACAATTTAGACTTTGGCACTATTTTCTGACATTTTATGAACCAAACAACCTACTGACTTATCAAAAATAAACGAAAAGGTGAATAATTATTAGTTGTAGAGCTCACATGACTGATCAGCCTCATCAACACACCTTCTCAACCCTGGTGGCAAGTTTACATAACAGCACCCAATTTCGAGTTTAAAAACTATTTTAACTGCAACATAAACACAACAAAAACCACCACTACGTCCATCTAAGTAAACGTAAAGCTCGTTTGTTCTTCGATAAATTGTCAAAATAAACCTTTTGGTGCCAGAAAGGAAAAGATTGACTGAAATTTCGTTTAACACTAACAAGGTTAGCAGGTAGTTTACAGAGCCAACATCCAAAAAAACATTTAAACACACATTAAACCGATACTGTAAGCTCTCAACAAAACACATCCAAGTGATAAAAACATATTTTAAAGTTAAAAATGACACTTAGAAAGATAGTTGGAAGCTTTAGGAAGAGAGATGGGGAAGTAAGAGTTAGCTTGGCGAAGTTGCTAACGATACGATGCACATCTCAAGCGACCTAAATAAACAAGGTGATAAATAGTATATATATATGGCACAAAGCAAAATAAGAGAAGCTATACTGATTTAATACAACTCCACTGTAATTACACATCAGTACCGCCAACAAGCTTGATGTTTATCTCACCTCTCTCCACTTGTAGCAGCCGACACAGAGCTAGCTTAAAGCTAACAGTGCGCCGCCGCTTTCACGTATCATGTCTTTGCTCTACATTAACTTCGCGGGACGAGGACACACCGCAGGCCCACGGTGAACTACCTTCTCCATTTCCCGCCGTGCACAGGTGAGTGTCAGCAGCAGCAGTCGTTGTTTAATGCTTTTTTTCTTTCTTCGCTCAGCAGACGGTGTTTCGCTCGGAGTTAGCCGCAGCCATGTTTGAGAAGCGCCGCCTCACGTGACACAGCAGCAGCAGCCTCATGTGACTGAAGCCTTCAGAGGGTGAAAACACAGCAACACAGGACCATTAAATAATAATTAAATAGTGAAATAATTATATAAGTTTTTTACATTTAAAGAATTGGTATTTAAATTAATTAATGACACATTTAATAACATATTTATTTATTTCATTCCATATTTAATTAATTAATGACACATTTAATTAATTATTTAATGGTGTATTTATTTATTTAATTTTGTCACTTTCGATCCTCCATTTGTGGGGGGGTTCACACTACAGAGAGAGTTAGATAGGCAAGGGTAGAGGATTTAAAGATGTATTTAAGTGTGTACAGTGTATAGGTTTAGTCCAAAGTAGAAATACCACAGCGTGCAAGTCCTGCCTTCAAAATCTTACTTCAGGAAATGTGCAAAAACATTAGCACCAAAATATACTTAAAGTACTAAAAGTAAAAGTACTCATTATGCAGAATTATTTATTTCAGAATATTTTGTATTAAATTATTGGATTATAATTACTGATGCATTAATGAGGTCACCACTTCACTGTTGATGCTGGTAAAGGTTGGGACTAGTTTGAACTTTACTTTATATACTCTATCTAGCTTGTGAACTTCCTCAATCATCATGGATCAATAATAGCACTTAAGCATGTTTTGGTGCCAATATTTTTGTGCGTTTACTGGGTAAAATTTTGAAAGCTTTACTTTTACTTGTAACAGAGTATTTCTACACCGTGGTATTGCTACTTTTCCTTAAGTAAAGTATGTTCCTCTTTATTGCTGAACTGCTTAAACATTTATATAACTTCTCTTTAGGGGGAAAACCACATTGTTACACTGGACATTCTGTCTTTTGCTCAATCTTCTCATGGTGTGTGTTATTTTACGTATCACTGAAATAATGTGGTGTGCATGTAATGAATAAAAGGTTTCTTGTACCATTGTTCCACATTTTGCTGGCAATTTTCATGCTCATCTTGTTTAAGGAAATACTCCATCATAAACTGCTTAGCAAACTGACTTTTTCAAATTCAAACAGTCTCTACTATGTTTTATATAAAAAATATATTTGCTTCATGACTTGACTGGGGTGTCGTGAGATTCATCTCCACAAGGGGGCATTATCTGTGTAATTTCACAGACAAATATGTTTTGTGCAGATTTATGCAATTTTATACATTTTGAAGTGATGTGATCATCTTTTTTTTCATGGCTCTAACTCTGAGTCTTTTAAGGGTCCCTATAAAATATCTCCATCACGACATCTGTCAACCATTGGTGTATTTTGGTACAATGTGGTGTCATGGGCACAAGTGATGGCTGGCAGCAAAATATGATGACTGTTTGACGAGTGCAACACTGAGATCAGGATTTCTGCCACATCACATTTAATGTGCATGATTCCCCTTTGACAGCACTCTCATACTGAGTTACTTTTTTTACCTAAACTCACAGCAATTTGGACCCTTTATTAAAATCAATTATAAAAACAGGTTTCATCAGAGACTGACTACCGAAGAAAAACACAATACTTATTCATATAAAAATGTTATGTTGAGCTTTAACTCAATATTTATATTCAAATCTATTTTCTGAGGTGGTTTTGAATGGGCGTAATTTGTGAGGATAGGTGGTTTCTACTCTGTAGGTTACAGTTGCAAACTTGATAACTATAATTAACTCTATATGAACATTTCAAACAGCACTGAAGTATGCACATTTTTATGTATGGAAGTTTCCCAAGCTGTCCAGGCACTTTGATTGCATGATGAACCAATCATTTTAGGAGGCAGGTCAAAGATAGCAGTCACATATTTGAGGACGCAATTAAGACAATTATTGTTAAAATTGAACAGATAGACTGTCCAGCTTTGCATGTCTTCAAAATCGGTAAAAAGAATAACTCTATAGGCACGAATGTTGAAATCCCACACTCGGTTGTAGGCTCACAATTACAGGGACACAAATTAAAAGCTTCTCTGATCTCAGCATACCACCAATGCAGCATAATTACCGTCAGCACTTTTGCAGAAAAGATACAGCCAAAGAACATGACATTCCTTGGCTCAGCATGTTATGTTCTTCTTAGTTCTGCTCTTAGTAGTTTTATAGCAGTGCCAGGCAGAATGTGTTTCATGTCCCAAAGCACTGTGTTGGTTTTGGTCTAAAGAATTCACTGCAAATGGCTTGAATGCACAGTACATGAAAGCAGACTGGGCACAGTGAAGTCTGCATTGTATTTCTATGCACTGGGCCTTATTCTGTATCGGGTCACATTAGTGAAAACAATGTGACTGCCACCTCACAGTCACTAGAAGAGATGTGTGGTTCTTTATAGCCTGAGGTGACCTTTGACAGCCTTTACAGCTGGAAAAAAAGACACAAAAATGTACAAGTTCAAGCTAAAAGATGTTTACATTAAAAAGTGAAATATGGTAAAAGTATTGTAGATGAAAGATGTATTTTCACATGTACACTGCCTTAATCCAGAGAAATAAATCTGCCATCGCCATAGTTATGTTTTCTGTCACTTTGTTTGGTTTGTTAGTTAGCTGGATGTCTAAAAACAGATCAGAAAAAAATTCACTTGTGTACCAGAGATCACCTCATCCATTTACTGGTAAATGCAGTCATTTAAACCAAAAAGTAAAATGTGAAGTGTGCCATGAAATAAGAGGTTGAATTAAGAAAACCAGAAAACCAAGCAACGCAGACACCACAGGGTAACATTAAAGCCACCATTTGTATGACTTGAACAATACAATAAAGGAAAATCCACATTGCTGTCATGTGAAAATATGAGGACTGCTTGTACAAAATGTATTTATAGAGAATCAGAACATTTAAAGGAAGCCAGGCTTTCCTTCTCTGGCATGAGGCTAACAAAGAATTACAAAAATTGATTACACACAGATGAAGTCAATCTGATCCGCTGTAAAAGTCTACTATTTTTGAAGAAGTGGTGGCCATTTCACCCACATGCCCAAAATAGTTTCTTCCAATTTCCTTTTCTTCAGTCCCTTTTGTAGTTTAGTGATCTGTTCATAAATCTGATTGTAAGTGACAAACCCACAGTTTGACATTCAAAAAGCCTGTAGAGAAATGTTTTCTGGTGAAAGATATATAAGGAAATTCATTTATTCATTTAATTTTTTGCGAAATGCAATTAGCTTAATTAGTGCCCAAAATACAAGCCAGCTGATGCAGAAAACTACACAAAAGTCTTGGAATGGATGTTGTACTTGGTCCCAACATGTTTTTAAGCTTGGTGCTCTTCCTGAGGCAACATGCTGTTTAAAGAGTAGACACTGCGAGTATCCGCTGCATTTCAATTAACTCCTCACCGCAAATGCCCTCCTGAATGCCTCTGTTATGATGACATGCCATCTACAGTGGCCTGGTGTGCAGGAAAGTGTGTTGTATTGCCCTCTAGGGTGTTCTCCAGAGCAGAAAAATGCAATGAAGTGCCATAAAGGCTGCGATAGTGCTAGAAAGGTTTGTAACAGTTTCACCTTAAATGTATCACAGCTTTCTGCATCCTGTGCATCCCCCCCTCCAAGCATGGAGCTTGTGCCCTTTTTAATTTAATTTAATTTAATTTAATTTTATTAAATTTTATTTATTTTTAAATTTTATTGTCACCTCTGTCCCACCACTGGGCCCGTAGGTCCTGTATATTTTAGACCAACTACCTCACATTTGATAAAAATAAGAAGGTTTGGCCGCGGTGATTCAAATGACCACTCCTGTGTAGACCTGCAAGTGACCTTTTTAATGACAATACATTGTATTTATATTTCTGGGGAAAACTGAGTGGGAGCTGTTCTTGACGTAGTGATCTGCAAAGATTGTTCTTTTTATATAGATGGCTTCACATCACAGTGCATCACAGACTAACTTGTGACTTGGTCTGTTCTGATGCAAGAGGCTACAATTATTCATCATATCCTCATTCAACAACATGAATAAACTCCCTATAAAAAGTTGCAGCTGCAGGTACTCGAAATTCATCAACTTTTCCTAAAGTTTGCTCAGTTTATTATCAGTGAGGATAAATTAGGAATTATTTTACATTTTATCTGGGAGGTTGGATACGTGAGAAACTTTTTTTTAATTGATTGTGAGAAAATTCAAGATGTCAGCTTCTTCCTTTGTTTCGGCGCTCTGCACATCTCTCTCTTCTCTCTCTCTCTCTCTCTCTGTCGCTCTTCATTGTGATTCGCCTCTCTCTCTCTCTCTCTTTCCTTTATTTGCTGTGGGACTCCCCAGCCCCCCTCCTCCTCCTCCCCTCCGCGCCTCAAAAGCGCGATCCATGGTGCGAAAGCCTCCTTTTCTCCGTTTTCCTCCAGGATGGCATTCTTCAAATATCTCCGCTCCGTTAAGAATGAGCTGATTCTCTTCTCAGCTCCCTTTCTCCTCCTTCCTCTGCCTTTAGTGATCGGGACACCGGTATGTAACCAATTTGGACTGATAGATAAAAAGTTTGAAACAATGTTGAAAGTGGAGAAATTCGAGGATTTTTTTGGCGCAATTTTGGCATCACATAATTTAAGTGTTGGATCTCTAATTGTGATTTGGCAACATACAGCCAACTGCACTTAGAATGACTTTAATTATGGTTTTTTTTTGTTTAAATAACTAGAAAATTGAATAATTTGCGCATACAGTTTTTTTTAACAATTTCCCCGCAAACTCAGCGCAGCCACTGACATTTTTCTTTGTCTAAAAACACCTTTTAAATGAGTCAGTCTGCTTTGCTCTGGATCTCCCGTGCACCTGTTGATGCGCACTTGGAGCAAAACGCATGAGAGCTGTCCAGAGTCGCCCCGAGGCTGCGGCGCTCTGAACTCTTGTTGTTTTAACTCCTTGTTGTTAACATGAAGGGTCACGTCCAGCATGGGAACACGCAGCCAGTGGTCTGTCCACGTCGCTACCGCCAGGCCCACATGTGATGTACCACATGCATGTTGTGATAGACAACAAAAGACAGAGGGCAGAGGAAAGTTACAGAGAAGGAGGGCTCAAACTTCAGGATTTCATGCTTGCTTGCAAAAACTGAAGGGTTATTTTGAAAGTGTCAATCTTAAAGCAACAAAGGCACTCTCTCTTTTTGTCTTTTAAAGTTTGAACTATGTAGGCTGCAGAGCGATAAAGCATGAGTAATAAAACGTAATAATGATTTGAGGGATGTTTATAGAGATCAGAGATATGATTCAGGTGACAGGAAAAAATAGACCGACAAAGCATATTTATCTCAACCCTTTGACTGTCATAACATCCCATTAAAAATTATGCAATACTCATTGCTCCCAGAAGCTGTTTTTACCCCTCACATGTCACCTTTTCTGCAAAAATCTTCAGGTATTTGTGTGACACTGCCATTATGTTTTTTTTTCTTTTATGCAGGAGGCAGAATGTGCCTATGTGATAGTCCTGATGGCGGTTTACTGGTGCACAGAGGTCCTGCCACTGGCTGTGACAGCTCTGCTCCCGGCCCTCCTTTTCCCCTTGTTTGGCATCATGCAATCCAAAGATGTAAGTAAAACAACCATAGCAGTGTGCAGCATTTTGTTTAGCAAGGATGACCTTCCGCCCACTCACATATCGGCAACTCTGTCGCTGTCTCAGGTGTGCATGCAGTACATGAAGGACACGAACCTGCTGTTTGTGGGGGGACTGATGGTCGCAGTGGCTGTGGAGCATTGGAATCTGCACAAGCGCATCGCCTTGAGAGTGCTGCTCTTTGTTGGTGTCCGTCCAGCGCTGTGAGTGGCTCCTCAGCAGATTCCCTGATAAGCTTGTCACCTTCAAGACTTACATTTCTGAAGCACATCTAATCAACAATAACCCCCTCATATAGATAAGGAAACTTTGCTCAAGCTTGTTATTGCCACATCAACATCTGTCTCTCTCTTTATTATTGATTGTCGTGAAACACTCAAGGCCCTCAAGGTTTGTTTGTTTTTTTTATCCCCCTGGCAGCTTGATGTTGGGTTTCATGGGTGTGACGGCGTTCTTGTCCATGTGGATCAGTAACACGGCAACCACAGCCATGATGGTGCCTATTGTCCAGGCGGTGTTGGAGCAGCTCAACAACAGCGAAGCAGACATACCTCAGATCCTGAGCTCAGAGGAGCAGGTCCAGACATCAGAGGCTGACAACAAACAGCCTGCACAGACAGAGAAACAGAGCGAGGGGCAAGGTGAGCCGTGGTCGTCTTCAATTACAATCTGTTAGGACAAAAAGAAGCTTTTAAGAAGCATGACAGACTTTTTCTCCTCGTAAAATTATGATGCTGGTAGCCCGCTTCATTCTTTGCTCTTTGTTTGAAGGCCCAGTGGTGGTGACTTTCTTAGATGCGGCAGTGGAGACTGCCAGGCTTAAGGAGGCAGCAGAAAGGCGGAGAATGTGTAAAGGAATGACCTTGTGTGTTTGTTACGCTGCCAGCATCGGCGGCACCGCCACGCTGACAGGGACCGGCCCCAATCTGGTGCTCAAGGGTCAGATGAACCAGTGAGTGTTTTTTTTTTTTCCCAAAGCATCATTCAGCCACGTTTCAATCTTGTTCTGTAATAAAATGAACTCCTTTTGTTTTCCTCAGACTCTTTCCTGAAAATGGGGATGTGATTAACTTTGCCTCTTGGTTTGGCTTTGCGTTCCCCAACATGATACTCACACTCACACTGGCCTGGCTTTGGCTGCAGTTTGTCTTCATGGGATTCAAGTGAGTTTGGTGATGGTTAAAGCCTAATTATAGTGACAGAGACTTGAATCAACATCAAGAAACTTTTGCCGCATCAGGAGTGTGATTGAGTGCAGAGGTGACACAAATATTTCTCCCATGTGATCCCTCTAGCTTTAAGAAGACGTGGGGCTGTGGGGCTGTGAAGACAGAGAAGGACATTGCTGCCTATAACGTGATCCGAGAGCAGCATCGTCTGCTGGGGCCCATGTCCTTTGGAGAGATAAGTGTCCTGGGTCTCTTCATTCTGCTGGTGGTGATGTGGTTCACCAGGGACCCAGGCTTTGTTCAGGGCTGGGCAACAGATATCTTCAACTCCAAAGCAGAGTTTGTACTCAAAATCTATTCAATATTTTTTATAATAATTTGCTTTGAAAAAAAAATCATATAACTAAGTTTGTTTATTCTTTCATTGTTCCACTTTTCAGGTACGTGACAGATGCCACCGTTGCAATCTTCATTGCCATCCTTCTCTTTGTTCTGCCCTCTAAACCCTCACGTTTCTGTTCATGGAGGACTCAAAGATACGATACAGGTGAGTAACGTTCTGTAAAAACACGGATCGCATGTCACACAGTTATATCCAAGTTTTGAGAGGTGGACGCTGTGCAATAATTCAATTTTATTTATAGGATCTGTAGCAAGCCATCAAACTGCTGGTCCAACTCCACGACTGCTCACCTGGAAAATCGCCCAAAAGAAGTTACCATGGGGCATTGTGCTTCTTCTTGGAGGAGGTTTCGCTCTCGCCAAGGGCAGTGAAGTAAGTGGCAGTGACAGTCATAATGTTAATGGAAAACTGAGCCAAGAGCTTACACACAATATGGTGAGAATAATAAAGTCACTGGAGGGGGAAGTGTGGTGTTGGCTTCATGGTTGGCTCTGTTTAAAGTTTAAAGATTTTCATGAAAACAAACCTTCTTTATCACTGATTTTTTTTCAAATGTAGCCAATCATTTATGTATTTACATTCTGTAATTACCTTTCTCTGTGGTGGTTTTTATTGTTAGTGGGGGAGTCTGCCATTCCTGCAATGCATTGAAATAGTCTACCTATGCACAAGGGATTCACAGGCATCACTGTTTTAAATACTATCTCATCGTAATGAGCCTCACTATTTTACTTTGACAAATTACTTTGCAAACCAACCACTTCCAGCTACAAATCTTCTCCTGATTTCGTTACCTTTGTTTCATTTTTTAAAAATATTTCTGGAAGTAAATATCAGCAGGTTACATTTCTTAGGATACTGTGTATGGTTTACAAACCTGAACAAGAGTATACTTACAGTAAATGAGCAAATGATTACTCAGCTGTATAAGTGAGTACTGTTTACATTTCCAAAGGAGACTCTAACCCTGGATATGTTTATGTTATGCATCTCTGTAGGAATCAGGCCTCTCTAAATGGATGGGAGATCAAATGGCTCCCCTGCAAAACATCCCTCCCTGGGCAATTGCTATCATCTTATGTCTGCTGATTGCTACTTTCACCGAGTGCACCAGCAATGTGGCCACTGCGACGCTCTTCCTACCTGTCTTAGCCTCAATGGTGAGTTCTCACAGAGAGAGTGAAATGTGTTTAATGACAAAAAGGCAGAAGCTCAGACTTCAGGAGACAGACAATTATGTTTGGCAGCTGTGGTTCAGCGAGGTGAAGTGCTACATAGTGCAATTTCTTTTGAACCAATTTCCCCAATTGGAGTCCAGTATTGAAACTATTCCCAGTGGGAGCTGGCCTATTTTTTCCTTGTTTGGTCACCCATCTAGTTGGTCATTCAGGCTGAATGTGTTTGGTCCCCTTCCCCAGGCCCCTCCTCCCATTAATAACCTGCCAAACACACCAATTCAGCCCAGTGCCTTGTAATGCTGCCCACCCCACTGCTGCTGAAGAATGGCATTACTGTGCCCGCTTGTCGAGCACTCGAAAGAACGCCAAAGCTGGGTTGTGGAAGACAGCACCAGGCAAGGGCATTCAGATAGACATTTATGGTGTTCGAAGCCAAGTGGGTGCACAAGGGTGTCCAACCCTCATGTGAAAATAGCGAACGAAAGAAAAGGGAGGAAGAAAGGAACATTTGATCAGTTACATGCTGCAGAAATGTGGGGAGATGACACTTTGTGGCAGTTGTGGCTTGTGGTATGTCACTTTACTTTATGTGTCATCCTGTCAACTAAAACTTTAGCATTTGATTTAAATAAGAAAGATCAGCCAAGACAAAACACTGTCATTGTAGAGACCTGATATACAGCCTACAGTTTAAAGAAGACTAACTAAAGTTTAAGTCTTTTCACCCTTTGTTTATTTTGAGAACCAGAAATTACTGTGCACTTGTAAGCTACTGTGCTGCAGGATATGTAATTCAGATGCAAATTCCTAGAGTAATGTTTTCTACATCTTAGTAGTCTGCCATTATAGCTACATATGTAGTGCTTTTCTATTTTGGATATCATGACTCAGCTCCAAGCTTGCAGGAATTACATCTTAATTACACCCACCTAATGAGAGTTTTCACTCTGCACAGAATTGCACACGTTTCACTCTGAGTTATGAGTCAGTGATTACGGTTGCAGAAAAATAGCCAGATGGAGGAGTGCAAGATTTTGTGTTCATCCCTGTCTCTGACTGCTGAAGCTTTCTGTGTGATTATTGCAGTCTCAGTCTATTGGGATCAATCCACTGTATGTCATGGTGCCGTGTACTCTGAGTGCCTCTTTTGCCTTCATGCTGCCTGTTGCTACACCTCCAAACGCCATAGTCTTCTCATTTGGGTACCTCAAGGTTGCTGATATGGTGAGTATGGCAGTGGTTTGTTGTGTTTGTTCACTAAATTATATGTTGAACATGCAAAGTTGTCACTTTAGGGCCACTGTTACACTGTAAGGATAGTTAAATTTATGTGTTCATTGTAATTTGCAGTTGTGACCTGAAACCATTGAAGGAATAACTCAGCTTTTTGGGGGAAAAAAACTGCTGATGAGAAGGTTGATACAATTCTTAAGGTGTGCTCAGAGAGGAAGTGATGCAAATCTTTGCCCCACATCACATTATGATAGTCAATGTATCAACTGTCTATAGTGTTAGCTGTAAGCTAGATAAAAAGCACCTCCAAACTTCAATAATCAACACACTGTAGTTAACTTGCCTAAGTAATATAAAAAGTGGAAAAATTACAAGTTGTGGTGGTTAGAGGTTGGAGGTTTTTTGGAATTTTGTTGTCTGTAAGAATAAGAAATAGTGAGAATAACAAACAGTCTGGCACATAAACCCCCATAAAACCACAATTTGTAATTTTTACACTTGTTTTTTGGCACTGATTAATATTTAGAAAGGTGTAAGGTATTAATTTCAGAGCTTTAAAGGTGCTGTTAGAGGGATTCTGTTACTTTTAGACAGCTGTGTCCCACCTTCTTCCAGTCTTTATGCTAAGCAGCTGCTGACTATAGTTTCACAGAGAGACGTGAGAGCGGTCTTAATCTTCTCATCTAACTCTCAAGGAAGAATGTTCTGCTGTCACTTTAATAGCACTTCATATTCTTCTTCTCTTCAGGCCAGGACAGGAATAGTCATGAACATCATTGGCATCCTTTGTATTACACTGGCCATTAACAGCTGGGGCAAGGCTATGTTTGACTTGGACTCCTTCCCCGCCTGGGCCAACGCCACCGGGGTGTGACCCTGGTTGAGTCACAGGACATGATCCACGCGTGCCCTGCCCTCCCTATCCACAGGTGCCAGACAAAGACCTCTGGTCAGAGCCACAGCACCGGACCACACGGTGGACCACATGTGTCCGATTGCTGCTGGAATACAAGCCGCTCAAAGCTTGTTTTCAATGACACCTGAGTCTCGCTTGTGAAAGAAAGTGGTGATGAATATGATTGGGCATAGAAGAAGAATGGTTGATTATTTTAGGATTATTTTATTTTCTTTATTTACATTTTATCATAACAAAGTTCAGTTTATTTATATTGTCAAAGAGAGAGACTATAATCCTTCCAATCAGCCAGTTCTAGAAACACTATTCAAGTTTACTCTTTTTTTATCAGAGAAAATCAAAGGAAGGGCTGTTCAAGGTTTAAGTTATTAGAAATGTTTTATATAGTCATATATAGCCACATCTTAATTGCCATATGTTATAATATAAGAACATAATTCTTTCATAATTTCCTTTTGCTTTTACTTCAATACATTTAAGAGGGATATATTGTACTACTATATTTATCTGTAGTTTCTAGTTACTGTTCATGTTAAGATAATATGAAATATGATTATAGATTAAACTACCTGAATGCATATAATCAGATACAACCATAAAAGTTTGCTTACATGTTAACACATTGATAATAGCAATCCAATAACATCACAGATAACATAATACTGACAAGGGCAGTTCAGCCGCCTGATGAGGACTTTTACGATTGATACATTTTTGTGTCAAAATCTGTATTTTCATAAAATACTGTATGTAAGACTTGATATCAACTTTCTTTTTTTACATTATTGTGTTGTGCTATTTTCACTTCCACCACTACTATCAAGTACTTAATGTTTTGCAAGCACATCTCTTTGAATCTCTAGAATTACGGCCACAAATAGATTTGTCATTTTGGTATTTATAGATAATACACTAATATGCACAGCAGCAGAGACTTGACTAAAAGTAAACATGTGCTTTTGCCCCCCTGCATCCAAATTGACCGCTGCGCTGACCTATATTGGGGTGCGGTTTGTTTTAGCTCCAGCATCAGCTGAACTTGTACTTAACTGAAATGTATCATCACTACAAAGCAAGTTGAATGCTAGATGTGCCTTGTTCAAACATGCTGACATATATGTCTCACTGCAATTGAATTTTGAATCTTGAACTGCAATAAAGTAACAATGTATATTTTTAAATTTAAAACTGAAGCCTTTTGTATCTGAGAAATGATGAATAAAATGTATTATCTGCATAAATGGCCAATGGACTAAACAACATTTCATTGGTTTTTGACTATAAAAATAAAAGACAAAAATTTTTATATAATGACTTTTGAATGTTTCTGTCTGTAACATTTCTTCTATGCTTCTATACAACAAAACAATCAAGAATCTTTATGTCATTATGTTTTCACACATAACGAAATTTAGATTGGTGACTCCCAGCTGTAAACATTATAACAAGTATATTTAAATATATGTAATATGTACATAAGTCATAAATATCTAATATAAAGTAAAAGTAAAGTATAAAGTTAAAGTTGTGGCAGCAATGTACAATGGGGGGGGGAGGGGCCAGACGTTGTTAAAGTGTAGTCCAGTGCATGGCTCAAGTTCTCTATTTCACATTTATGTGCCTGTGTGTGTGTGTGTGTGTGTGTGTGTGTGTGTGTGTGTGTGCTTGTGAGAGGGGGAAATGGATTGAACAGCTCTGGGGAAAAAGCTGTTTTTCAATTTTTCAATGTTGGGATTAATTTCTTGCTTGCTTACTAATTGCTTAGTTTCCACATACATTGTTATTTAAGAAACAAGAAATGATACAGTCAGTTGTTCAAGTCATGCACACAATATTTCTAAATCTATAAAAATACTTGGATTCAAATCTAAGCTACTGATTGTAGAGCAAGGTCTTAACTATCTCCACTAATGGCTTTGTAAAGGTTTTTAAACAAAGAAGAGGCTTTAATAAAGCAGGTGGAAACACAGCTCGGGCTGTGAAAACAGCATTGTCATCTCTCAGTGTCATCCAAAACAAAATGATCCTACTTTCATCATCAGTCAGCTTCTTCTTCAATTTCACACAACAATTACCTGTGTTTTAAAGCGCACACGTGTTACTCTGCCTCTCGCTTAGTGACCTCTTTTCTCATGTGCAAAGCTGATATAATCCTGTAAACACAGTGCAGAGAGCCTCAGTGATCCTGGACTGAAAAGCCACACCTAATGTGTGCAAGCAAGAGCTCTGTGTCATTGTCCTTTCGCAGAGCCTTTGCATGAGCCAAGGTTTAAGACAATCATATTGTCTGGCGTTGTCTTGCGTCATAAACATCATGAGCTCAAAGAAGACATTTCACATGTCTCCATTCAAAGGCCCCAGAACGCTTTATTACAACCCTACGAGTGTCCCAATGAGTATCTATCACCATCATTTAAAGCAAAAACAAAAGACCATCATCAATCATAGGACTCCACAAATGTGGCAGTAAACAGCAGCAAACTATGTTGGTGGTATTGTGTGACAGAGGAAAACATGTTACACAGCAGCAAAGGTAGCGGAGAGAGACAAATGAAAGGATCCCATCAAAGTTCTGACCTCAGTTCTGTTGGACAATTAAAATGTTCGACGGTTTAAAAGTGGTTTACAAGTGGTTGGGTGCACAGAGCAGTTCAGATCACTATGATCTTGGGTCCCACTCGGGGGAAAAAAAGCTTATGTAATTACAGTGCCTTTCTCTCCCTTTGCTGCCTCTGAGCCACCCACTCATTATCCAATTGAAACACATCCTTGTGTATCATGGCCTCCATTATTGGCTATATATACATTTAAGGTTTCAGTAGGAAATTGAACCTGCAAGTTGTTCCGTTTACCGCAGTTTCATGCAGCTGACTCACAGCTGCACACGCAAGACGTCTGGTGAACCCGGAGACACATTTCTATTAACTAATCTAGACCTTCAGGCTGCTGAGTAAGCAAGAAGAAAGATTAATAAATGACCACCAGACACATTCACTATCACTTGGAAATCAAGACCGTTTTGCAAGCACACAAGAGGTCAAAAAGCACATTTTGCGTCTCATCCACCTGCTACTTCTCTTGAGAGTATTTTGTGGATGGGAAGGCTTTTTAAAACCACACTGGCCTTCCACCTTTTCTGTATCAGTTACACACGAGGACAATATGCAGCCTGTCCGATAGAATCAATCCTTCTTGGCACATAAAGACTTGTGTGTAGAGATGGTTTCAGTTAGCAATCCAAGGATCCAATTAAGCTGTAGACAAGAGTCAGGCCAAAAGCTAAAAGGTCCAGAGGGAGGACAGAGGGCCTTTCTTTTAGCCACAGGACATTTATACTGACCAGGCCAAAGTAAAAAATCATTTCCTTGGTTGGACTGTATGTCATTAGACGTCCATTACCCAAAAATCACCAAAATATCTACAGTATCCAATTTACACAGATCAAAATTAGAAAATAACATTGCTGCTACATTTTTAACTCTTCTTCTGTATCCTTTTGATTTAATGCTTCTGGAGAGAGACTTTGTTTGAGCATTCTTGGTTTCTGATGGTTGACCATCAAATCAAAGTTGTCGGTGGACATTTTTTTTCAATGAAAACTTATACGATGTTGATTCAGTGTCATTTTTTTCAAGTGGAACTGCTGTAAAAATGTTAATTTCAACCATCTATTTACCTTGCTGTTTGGTTAATGACATTATCCTCATACTTATCTGTTACTATGAGCATGTTAGCATGCTGATGTCAGCATGTAGCTCAAAGCACCACCTTTGCCTTTAACAGCCTCACAGAGCTGTTAATGTGACTGTAGTCTTAGAATAGTTGAACTTAAATTTATAAGATGTTACTGTCTGATGAGTTTCAGTATATTGGCAGTGGAAAATACTGTTTTACTCCACAATCACAATAAAGAGAGGAAAGATTAGTGTACATGCGGCTTGATTCCTGTCTCCTCAGCCTCAGTTTTACAGGTAGGAAGTAAGTGGATTTACTATAACTTATATCAGGAAGAGGAGAATATGTTCGTGTAACATGCAAGATTCACTCTGACATGATGGGGGCTTTCTGGTGGCTCCTGTTTCTGGGTCCAAAATCTTCATTACTTCAATTGCCCTTGTGTTTAATTGTGTATATTCATAAATTAATTATCTTCACATCCAATCACCATAGAGCAAACATGGAGCCATGTCATACTCCAGCATAGGAAGGAATACTGCACACATTGCACAGAAAAGGAGAAGAACAGGACATTATTAGGACACCAGCAGCTCATATTTAACTCGGGGCCCCTCAGCAGGATAATCCAGCCATGCATATCAAATCATTTTCATGCTTATTAGATCATTCAGTGACCAGTCAAAGCCGCCACAGACGGGGGCACTGTTGTCCAGAAGCACAGCCCTCATTACATCCTCACAGAGTGACGTCATGATTACTGGTTCTCTGTTTCTGAGCCTTTCACCTTAGGGAACGTTCCCCTTTAAAACACTTGTTTTATGTGTGCCACACGTGCTGAAAGACAGGGTGAAGGATGACTCATTGAACTGTATGACCACAGTTCATGTGTTCTTTGCTCCGCTTCACTCGCAAAAAGGGCATTTTTAGGTGTAATAAGAGGTTAAAGCTCCGCAACCCTGCTATTGTGTCCCTCTCTCTGAAGTTCTCCTTAGACTGTTTTGGTAAAGCTGCCTGGTCAATTGAGCCTCGGATTGACATTCACAGTCAGCTGATTCAAAGTCTTTTTTTCCTCTAGCATGTCAAAACAACGCGCAGACATGCTGGTGACCGGAGAGCACACGCCTCCATCGCAGACTGTTCAATGTAACAAACAAATTGAGCAGTTTTTCCTCATAAAGCTTCTTTGTGTTTGTTGTTATCATGATCTGCCGGCCAGAATTAAATCGCACATCAGTTTTAGCCAGCACGTGAAGTTGTGGTGAAGTTACAGTATTTGTTACTGGAGCTGCGCCTGTTTACCACCAAACACTTACCAATTATAACATGCTTGTTTCCCTAATTTACATTGACGGTACAGTAAGTTTGTGGATTCAGATTCTGATTTGAATTTGTCTTCTTAGGAGGGTTCTATGAAATACACAGTGATTTAAAAAAATATTTTAAGGATTTAAATTCACCAATTTAGCTGATTGTCTTCTGTTTACACTGATTATCCCTTTAACCAGTCTGATTTTAAACTCTGCTGAGATTGTATTATGGGTATAATGGTAATGATAATAGACTTTAATGACATAAAAGAATTATGAACTTCAAATTAAATGAATCTCAATACACCTGAATTCCTAATTTAAGTGTATATTAAGAGTCTTGTGGTAGTTGCATAAACCAGAAAGTAATTGAAAATGTCTTTAACTAAATAAATGAACTTTACAGACCTAAATAGATTTAGGTCTTTAAATTGTCAGCTAAAGTACAACTTCAAGTAATTATTTATTGGACCTTATTTTTATACATTTTATGAAAACAATGGAAATAAACATACTTTATGCAGAATTGGACATTTTTAATGAATAATTGAGAAGAATTTAATGAAGACACTAAGGATATTTTAGAGAATATGACACAAACCACCTCTTCAGTAAAAAGCTTTACTGCTTAATGATTCATGTTACCTCATTTGTGCTGTGATATGTCAAGAGGAAAGGCCTTCAAATGCACTGTGACACTGGACATTTGTGTGCAGAGCTACAACACGATCAGTCCTCATGTGTTGTTGGGAAATGGCTCCATCTGTTGGCACGATGCAGTGTCACTGAGAGACTGAAGGATCCAGTTTGTGTCGCTCTGTGGAATAAAATGCAGGAAGAATGAAAGAAAGAAAGAAAGAAAGAAAGAAAGAAACTATGATTTAGCTCTTTTAAGTGTTTAAATATGTTTTAAACAAGTGTTTTAAGTATGAAAATAAACTTTACAAATCCAAATTCACTTCCACTCTGTAAGCTCTGTAGTAAGACCGACATAACAAGAGGTACAAAAATAGATATAAAAATATAGAATTAAAAAATAACATGAATACTCTATAAACATAAATACACTATCTATCTACACTATATATCCTCCATCCACCCACTGGGTAAGTACATTGCACATGATTGGAGTCATTAAACCTGCATGCATACATTGCCCGATCAAATAAAGGCAAATGAAGGATTAACCTGAAAGTTAATGCCCTGACAGGTTTGTGGTTTAAATCCCAAAACGTGCGGCTCGCAGCTCGCAAGTTCCCCTCAAACTTGCGATCAGCTGACCGTCAGCAAGCGACTTCCTGTGGCTGACTCCACGTGATTCACTCACAGCATGATTACAGCCTCTTTCTTCATCACACACACGCACAGCACACACATCACACACACGGACACACACACGCACACACACTCACAGTGACAGTCACACACACGGACTCACAACAGTGACTGAGATCTTGCCGGGCGGCCAAACAGCAGCACACACACACACACACACACACCTGTAAGTTCACCTGATGATCATGGAGAGGAGCACTACTCACACTCACACTTCACCTCAGTCTTCATGGAGGGGGCGTTTTGACTTGAGGCGGATCCGCATGTTGGTCCCTGTTGGCTTCAAGACAGAAATAAAAGAGTTGTCTAAACTGGCCGGACCAGTGGTGAGTAGCCTGGATTTAAATATGGTTCAATCAGTGTGGGGGGATTACTGACAGATGATCAGCAGAAAGTTCAATTAAAATTGAATTTATTTAATTAATATTTAATTACAGTTCTATTACTAAAGCCCTGGTGGAGGTACTCAGACCTTTCACTTAAGTACAAATACCACACTGTAGAAATACTCTGCTACAAGTACAAGTCCAGCATTGATAGTGTTACTTGAGTAAAAATATGTAAGTATCATCAGGAAAATGTACTTTAAAGTGAAAGTATGAGATTATAATGAGTGATGATGAGTATTAAATGTAGAGAAAAAGACTCCCGTGACTGTTATATAATTATATATTCATATTATTAAAAGAAGTGAAGTAAAAGTTTATTTATAAAGCACCTCTGAAGAACAGAGAGCTTTACAATAAAAGACAAGAGACATCATCTAAAAACACGAGGCAAAACAAAACTAAGATAAAAACAAACAAATGCAAGTCTTAAAAAAATAGGTCATAAGCTCCTTTTTAAAAGTGTCCACTAAGTCCACAGATCTTAAGAGCTACAGAGTTTAGGAGCTCCAACCCTCCAACCCAGTTTCAATAACGTGACAGTAACAACACATTGAGACAGAGGCTGGACCACCCTGAGGACCAAGCACCCAGGCGTGAGCAGGGCTGTTCAGTGCGGTGAGGACTGCTCGGACCTGTAAGTTGAGAAAATAAAACAACCGCTCCGCAAGCGTGTGACCCAACACTGAAGGGCGAACTCCTCAGGTCAGGATTCAGCAGCCCAGGTAATTAGTGTTGGACACTCTTTTCAGGATGGCGATGGGCAAGTGCTGGCCAGAGAGGACAGACGGTTTGAAAGAGGCATAAAAAGAAGTCATCTGTGTTGAACCAGAAAAACCATCACTAAACAGAGGAGATGGCCCATGCTCCACTTCCATTCACACTGTGTGACCTGAGAGATTCACCTGATGGCCCGATGCACATAACGACTCTCAGAGTTTAAAATCCCCAGACTCTCCATCAGTCAGTCAGAACTCAACAAGCCTCTTGGATGAGAGGTGAAACGTCTCCAAGAACTTCAAGCCCAGTCCAGTTGACTTTCCTCAAAAGAAATATCATCAAATTATTACTACTCAAGCATCAATGTAAGAGCAGGACTTTATTGTTGTCTGTCAGCCGAGGTGGAGCTGATTTTTAGCTCTTTAGTATAGATTCTTGTTTGTTATGGATTAAACTGGTCATCTCTTTCACCGTTAATCGATTGATTGTTTGATTTGTAAAAAAATCTGAAAATAGTGATAGTGAAATAGGGTGGGGGCAACACCTCCAAAAACACATCACTAAAGCAGGTAAGGGTGAAAAAGGGAGGTGAACACACATTCAAGGACATAGGATACAGGATTCAGGATAACAGAGCTTGAGGCAGACACAGTCCAAACCACAAATAATTTGAATAATTAAAATGAAAAGCAGCCAATTGTTATATTTGAGAAGCAGAAACCATTAAATATTTTACATAGAAAATAACAAATTATCAAAATAGTTATCATAGTAATATACATTTATATTTATATGTATGTGTGTATACATCTATATGCATATATATAATAGTAGTGTGTGCATAAATCTCAATTTGTAAAGTAACTAATAACTAAAAAAAAGGAAGTGATAATAAAGAAGTGAAGCAATAGTAAGAAAACAGAATGAAAAGATAATACTCAGATAAAGTACCTCAATTATAGAACTTGAGTAAATGTATTTAGTTTCAAGTTGTCATAGAACAAAGAGACCAACACTAATTACCAGTGCATAAAATATTTTTGTTGTCATTCTTTTTTATTTTTCTCATCAGATGGTTTCCCAGATCATGGTGTTTGCAGTGAGTTTTGTCAGTACTGTTTTCTGTGGCCATCTCGGGAAGACGGAGCTGGCGGGGGTGGCTTTGGCCACAGCAGTGAGTACAGTACTTACTTAGTAGTTACTATGTAATATCATTTCTTAAAATGCAAACGTAGGTAAGGTACAGTCATCTTCCTGCAGTACAATGTTTGTGTTGTGTCCTCAGGTTATAAACGTCACAGGTGTATCTATTGGATCTGGGCTGTCAGGAGCATGCGACACTCTGATTTCTCAGGTATGACCCTCAGCCTGTCATACACCATCTTTCATCAACTGTGACAAGTATTGACGAGGGGTCTTGTGGAAAAAAAAAGTAATAAAACACGATCTGGTTTTAGACCTTTGGGAGCCGCAACCTGCTGCGAGTTGGGGTCATTCTGCAGCGGGCGATCCTCATTTTGCTCCTGGCGTGTTTCCCCTGCTGGGCGATCCTCATTAACACAGAGCCCATCCTGCTGGCCATCAAACAGGACCCAGAGGTGGCCAGGTTAGCTGTTTTCAAAACCCCCATGCCCTGCTTTTGTTGGTTGTTTTTATTTTTAATTTCAAATGAATGAATGATGAAAAATCTCTCTTAAGGTTGTCTCAGATGTATGTGAATGTCTTTATGCCAGCACTTCCTGTGAGTATTTCAAACCTCTCAAGATTAAACACATTGTGCATGCTGTTATGGGGAACTCGTGAATTAAATTTTCCCTTATTTCATTGTTGCTCTTTCTAGGCCACATTCATGTATTCGTTACAATCAAGATATCTGCAAAACCAGGTAAGTCTGTTATTACTGTTATTATTATTCAACAATAAGTAACTTCCTGATGAGCTGAAATAAAATTTGATTCTATGAACGAGAAGTCTTGCAGCCTGTGATTTGCTTCCTTTTATTCACAAATGGATACAAGTGGATCAAAGATGAAGAAAAATTGAGTCAGCCTTCGATTCATTCGGGTACAGCGTCATTCGGTCAGGGCCTCCTGAACTTTTTCATGTCAGGGACAAATAAATATGTATGAAACCACAAAACTCCACTTAGACCAAAAGCTTTAATTTGGTTTGCATTTTGTGTACTCACAAGTTTTCTTTTATGAAAAGTACATTTCAATCCCTAAGCCTTCTCATCAGGTTATCACTAGTTTGGTAAATCATACTTCTTCTGTCTTCTTGATGGGAGGCCAACCCAATGGTGGAAAATGCTTAATGATCCCTTATAGCTTATTTAAAAGAAGCTTTTTAGCAGTGTTAGTACACAACTTCCATCATGTCCTATCTATTTTATCATTATCATTTTTATCATATTCCTTGTAATTTTATTCCATTTCAGTTCTGTTTTACTTACAATTGATTGACTTCACAAGCTTCATTGCAGTCGTGAAATGTTTTAATCCTGGTTCAACCATGTAAATAACTTTGTAACTTTATTTTAAAAAGTGCTCTATTAATAATATTTATTATTACTGACTTCTTTGGATTCTCACTTTGCCAGTATATTACACAAATAATAAATGACACCTCTCTTTCAGGGCATCATATGGCCGCAGGTGATCACAGGCATAGTGGTCAACCTTCTTAACGCACTCACCAATTACATCTTTCTTCACCCATTAAATCTGGGAGTAGTGTGAGTATTGACCTGCACACCAGACTTTCAATAACATCATTACAGCTCACATCACATAACCAGTGTCAACCACCGAAATACTCTTCACAGGGGCTCTGCTGTTGCGAACACCATTTCTCAGTTCGCCATGGCTGGAGTTCTCTACGCTTATATCATTTGGAAAGGTCTTCATAAGGCCACCTGGGGGGGTGAGTGCAACATTTGCATTAAGGACAGTGACCCTGCATATGATCAGAGGTGATTGTTTCCTCTGCATGTGTTAAAGAGTTTTTACAGTGATGAAGGAAACTGAAATAAAGAGAGATAAGATATGGGGTTGGTGTTAGATCCTGTGTGAGCAACATCTGCACATCTTGCTACAGTTAAATGTGAAAGATAACTATTTTGATCAGAAATTTACAAAAGGATAAAATCTCCTCCTTATTTCTATATCCTCAGGGCATAAACTGCATACTTGCTAAAACTAGAGGCTCTTGTCACTAGACTGAAGAGTCTGAACTAACTTTTATGAATGACTTTCACTGGAAGAAAAGATAATTTTGTGTTGTGGATGGAAAGACAGACTGATTGTCTAATTGACCAATTGACTGAATGATTTATTTACCTTGTTTGACTACACAGGCTGGTCTAAAGAGTGCCTGCAGGACTGGGGCTCGTATATCTACTTGGCCATCCCCAGCATGGTCATGTTGTGTGTTGAGTGGTGGACATATGAGATTGGAAGTTTTCTGGCAGGTAATGTCACTTTGATAACTTTTTAAAGCATTTTTTTTTGTGACCTAAACTTATTCTCAAGCCTAACAGCTTTTACCTGTGGCTGTTATTTACAGGTCTGATAAGTGAGGTGGAACTTGGAGCCCAGTCAGTTGTATACGAACTGGCAAATGTTGCCTACATGGTAATTCCACTTGTGTGACATAATATTTCCTCTAGTAAATACTGAATCATTATAGTTATTATATGAAATTGATCATCTATTTATGCATGCAGTTCAAAAGTATATATAGTTAATATAGTTTTTGTGTTACAAGTTCCCTTTAGGTTTCAGTATAGCAGGCAATGTAA
Organism: Scortum barcoo; assembly: GCA_023238725.1. Classification (NCBI taxonomy): domain Eukaryota; kingdom Metazoa; phylum Chordata; class Actinopteri; order Centrarchiformes; family Terapontidae; genus Scortum; species Scortum barcoo. The sequence goes on along the minus strand of CM041552.1, from coordinate 8,903,315 downwards.
GAGTTGGAAATGCCTTAGGAGCTGGAGACACAGAGCAGGCCAAGCTGTCTGCTAAACTAACAGTGTTCTGTGCAGGTCAGTACAGTACAGGTCAGAGACACACATTGGCCAACAATAGGAGTCTGTGGTTGTCCCTTGTTTGCATATATAATATTTACTGAAAAGAAATCAATTCAGTGTGTATTAAATGCTGTCACCGGTGGATGATTAAGTCTGCTGCTCTTTACCATAGGGTCAGTCTCTGTATGTTTGTCAATTCTTATTGGGAGCCTGAAGGACCATATCTCTTATGTCTTTACATATGATGAGTGAGTATATTTTTAACATCGTCTTTTTGTGATCACAACTGCATGCATCACCTTTGTAAAGCACACAGTCTCTTCCCAGGCTGTGTTACATTAAGGTATAGAGTCAGTGTCTGTGAGAGATAACAGGTCTCTTAAATGTTCTAATAATCTCCTGTATGTCAATTATTGCCAGAGAGAAAAACGTGAACTTTGATTACATATCCTGTTACATATTAACCTGAGGTGACCACTCCACTTACATATGCTGATCTGACTGTGATGAATGGCTGTTTACTGATTCCTCTTTACAACAGGTTGTATAATATGCCATGTGCTGTCAGACTGTAAACTTTGAATCTCTCTTCTTTCAGACAGATCAGGGAAAGGGTTTCTGATGTTATTACTTTTTATGCTCCATTCATCCTTCTAGATGCAATATCAGTAAGTGTCTCTGCCATTACATCAACAACAAGATCTCCTGACAAAACCCATATGACTGCATGTGCTGTCTGACAACATCCCTGTTCTGTTTGTGTGACTAGGCTGCTTCAGGAGGCATTATAAGAGGAGCAGGCAAACAGAAAATCGGGGCTATTTGCAATATTGTGGGATTTTATGGCATTGGTTTTCCTATTGGAGTGCCACTGATGTTTGCAGCCAAATTAGGAATCAAGGGTAAGATTTATAGCAGAGATGTTTTTACCCATCATCTGTTTTTTGTCACATCGATGTCTAACTGGTAATTTTGTACCTAAGTGGTATTTTTTTAAGTTTTGTCTCTAGTGAACTTTTTTTTAGTAGGAGATCCACCTCAGCATCAACATATGGAAGCCCTGACATGCAAGTTTTCAGGCTCTCAGGGTTTCCAAATAAATATTGTCTTGCTACTTTTAGATAAAAATTCTCCATTTCCTCAGGTCTGTGGACAGGTTTGTTTACCTGTGTGTTTCTGCAGTGCTCATTTCTCATTTTTTACGTGATAAAAATGAACTGGAAGAAAGCTACAGTGGAGGTAAGTGTTCAGAGGTGTTATCAATGCTCTGACACTACTTCTTTATGAATAAACATCATTGTTTTTCATCCAGGCCAAAATGAGAGCAGGAGTGCAAGACAGCTCGACAGACACAAGTAAGAGAGACAGCAACTAAAGTATTTTATACTGGTAGAGAGGAAAAAATAATTCATCCTGTTCAGCACAGGAAGTGATAAATAAATGTAGTTTAATGTTGGTACAATGATCTCTCTAAAAATGATACATATACCACCTTTTAAGTATGCACAAAACTATTTGCATTTCTATGTCCAGAGCCAGATGATCATCCAGGAGACTCACAAGGCCAAACGGACACCATAGACCTGACTGAGTCTGAGACGGGACCACCATCAGGACCAGTGGAGTGGCAGCTCTCTCACAGGACTCTGATTCTGCGTAGGGGCCTCGCTCTAGCTTTTATGCTGTTCATCCTGGCTGCTGGAATCATTATGAACCTGCTTATCACTAACTTGGTTACATGAACATGGGCAAAGTCTGTTGTATTCAGTCAAGTAACTCCTGAGCCAACAGCGTGCAATATAGGACGCAGATGTTTGCATTGCAAGACGTCATAGAAGGATATGCAGGAGAAAGGCACAAGTGCAGATGAGCAAAAGCAGGCAGAACACAGAAAGTGAAAATGGTCTATGATCTGTGAATTAATTACTCAAAATATTACTCTTAAACCATTCATTTATAATAGTATACACTGACTGTATACTGACTTCTCTGTCAATGAGAATGAGTCAAACTAAAGAGAGTTTGACATCCTTTGTATTAAATACATTGAACAGAAACATTGTGGTTATCTTGGATTCTCAAGGTCAGTCTGACTCTTCATTTGGGACCATCGAGGTGGAGAAAATTTGATTAGGAGTATGTGTTGTATTGATCCAGTCTGATGTAAAGTTGGCTTCTGAAGGCAGGGTCTCTTGCCAGGGCGCGAGGAAGTGCACACTTGCTCCAACAGCCAGAAGTGCAACTGCTGCAAACATAGTGAGGCCTCGCCTGAGGATCAGCTGGGTCGTGGAGAGGCGGCCACTCTTCAGCTGCTGGGCCTCATTTCCACCCTGCGTCTCCCCGTTATGGTCCTCAGTGCTCACAGACATGAAGCCATCTGCTGACTTGGGAGAAAGACATTCCTCATTACCTCAATTTGTCACATGAAAAGCAAGTCAAAGGTCAGAGGATAGCAAAAACAAAAAAAGTGTATTTTTTGGTAATGTTAGGTTTACCAGGGCACTTACACTCCCATTACTTGGTGTCTGATCAGCCGTGCCCTCTGAAAGGGCAGCTGTGCTTAATACCGTCATGTGAGTGTTTTTCTGTGCTCGCTCTACAGCCTGCAATCAAACAAAAAACAATTTCCAGTTTCTTATATTCAAATTCACAAATTCTGAGGTTCTGCTTAGTCTACCTCCACCGTCATTCTCTCCCAGTTGAGCTTGAAGATGACAATGATGTAGAAGGTGGATTGTAAAATGACACAAATGAGCAGTCCCAGCCAAAAACCTGCAGAGACAAGAAACAAGACAAATTAGTCTATCAGGAGCACAGCAGGCTTCACTTATTATAAACTGTCCTTCCTGTCCATCCATTTATTGGTCTTGTATGTCTATGAAAGTAACTTTATTTAATTACCTAAAATTCTCAGCTTTGCAACAAACATTAAAGTGACACCCAGAGAAAGTCCTATGCCGTAGTATCCGATGAAATTAGCCACAGCTGGTATCTTCTGTTTGCCTGTGCCCAAGAAGATGCCCGTGCACACACACTAGGATGGGGAAAAACAAATTTAATTTTTGACGTATATGTGACTTGTTGTTGCCAACATACTGCAAATAGAGTTTGCTCTGCACACAAGACAAGCTGGTAGACTCACCACAAGACCATCAAAGAACTGAAGGAAACAGTAAGCATTCATCAAATGGGACACCAGACCTATGATCTTCCTGCAATGATAATTAAGATTGTGTTTTTGCATGTGCAGTAGCAGTTGTACTCCAACATCTACAGCATGCGGTTGGTGAACCGTGAGTGCGGCTGCAGAGACTCACTCATCGGAGGTGAAGATGAGGCCGATCACTGTTTTAGTAGAGCCAAGCACGAGACCTTCAACAACTGCAAAGCTACCTGGAAGAGAGGAGCTGTGAACTCTTCAGAGTAGAAAATGCTGAAGAAATCAAACAACAGATTTATTAATAAAAGCAACAAAACTGACCTGCAAGAGCGAGTGAGGAAAAGAGGAGCTGTGAACTCTTCAAAGTGTACAGAAACCATAAAATAATGAACGTAAACTACAATACAAAAAAACATGTATGACTGACCTGCAAGAGCGAGTGACATCTTACAGGTGAGGATCGCCCTAGCAGTGTCTCCTGCACCGAGGGCGTTACCCACACGGGCACATGCAGCAGCTTGAACGCCAACAGGGAACTATGAATTCATCATTACAGAAAAAGTATATTGGCTCCTTAGTTGAAATATGTTTTGAAATGAGTGTAGAGAAATGTTTTAATATAAGTATGTAACACTGTGACTTGCAGTTAATACCATGTAGGTTATGAAAGCCACCATTATCACGGCATGTTGGGCTGCCAGCTCATCTTCACTCAGCATCCCTGATCATCAGACATGGAAGAGTCAGGACCCAAAGTTTGTATCTGGTTCGATGAAGTCAAATGGCTTATCAATATCTAATATTTGAATTACCTGCAAAGAATCCCCCACACTCGTAAACCCACCACTCAAAGCACTTCATCAGTGTACTTGGAATGGCCAGTTTCATGTAGGAGCCCCACTCCTGCAGTGATTCTAAAGACCAGCCTGCAGGGGGAGAGAGAAACTTACTTATGTGAGGAGAAAACCATGGGAGGATGAACAAAGAGGTCCATGAGATCAGAAGGGCACCACAAACATCTACTAAATATAACTGTCCCTCACCTCCCCATGTTGTCACATGGAGCTTCTTCCACCAAATGTAAGCAAACAGAAAAGTGCAGATGTAAATCTGACAGAGAGAATTGGCTGCTGCAGATCCACTGTAAGACATGCACACAGATATCAGTGTGTGTAATTGTTTTATTCAGATTTAATATGTGCAGATACATGTGAGTGTACCTACCTAACACCTAGATCCAGCCAGTAAAGACAGATGTAGTTTGTCACCACATTTGCGATGTTTGCCATGGCAGCTGTGTACATTTGTGGCAGTATTATACCCTGAATACACAAACACCAGATGATGCATGATGAGTACCATTTATACCTCCCCCTAATTAAATTAGAAATAAATACGATTTATAACATTTATATATAGCAATATAAGATTAGGACAGCAGTGTACCTGGTTCTGCAAGTAAGACACCTGAAGATGATGTAGAAACATTGCCTGCAGAGAAAGATCATTTGAAATAGTCTTTATGATTTATTGAACAGCTTATTGCGTAAGAAAACTGCAAAATAAAGTAGAACTTTGGAATAGAAGTGAAGGAATAGTCACGACTCACTGGTACTGCAGGAAGAAAGCCTGTAATATACAGCTGGGCTATTCTGAAATCAAGAAGCTGTATTCAATTCAAACTAAAGACAAACGCTCATCAGTTTAAAGTAAAATATACTGTTCAACATCCTTTCATCATTTGTTCAGTGGTAAAATGAGAAACTATGAACTTTGCTCTGATAAAACAGAGCTGCTTTGGTTGGACAGAACCAACAGGTTGACAAAGTTAGTATGCTAACTATCTAACAAGCCAAAGACTGAAATAATCTTTTCATTACCTGAAGTCTAATCAACATTAAAAAGGCCCAGTGAAAAGAAACATGCCTCCAATGGGATGATAGTGCTGCCTTTTGTCTGCTACATTTGTAAGGGTAATTTCTGCTACCAACTTCATGACACAATGGGGCCATTTTTAAAGTTTTTTGCCCCAGAGTGGTCAAAATCAAATGCTTTTAACAGATATGTTGTATATGTTTTAAAATACAAGTAAAGCACTATGTGTTAATGAGGTTATGTTAAAGGAGTCAAAATGTTGGCACATAATTACTGCAATAAGACTGTGATTTCATTTAGATAATATTTGGAATACAGATTCTCTGTCTGTGTTAAATGTTTTCAGGGATTCTGTGGAGACGTGATTCGATCTTAATGCAGAGGTGGTGTTTGTTAAAGTCGAGAGCAGAATGACTAAAATCCATTTAAACCTGCCCACATGGTGGTAGTGGTAGCAATAGCATTATGGCATGTTTGCTGCTGTTAGTTACCTGGCCACCTCGGGGTCCTGGCCCAGGCATAACAGGACGGCCTGAGCATTAATGAGGAGGCCCCAGCAGGGCAGACAGAAAATCAGCAGGATGATGATGCCCCGCTGAAGGATCACTCCCACCCGCAGCAGGTTCTTCCCACCAAATGTCTATGCAACATAATTCACATTTTAGAAAGGGAGGCAGTAAGAAACTAGCAGGGCTTGATAAGAAAATATCCAATGTATAATATCATATCAAAAGGATTTTCCACACCTGAGATACCAAAGTATCACATGCCAGTCCCAGACCATAACCTGTTGCTGCAGTGGTCACATTAATCGTCTGAAATGAAACACACTTGACCAATATTTTTATGACTCATACGAGTAAATGTGCTATATATTGATATTGATTATATTGATTAAATCATCAGACATCATTCCCTGGTGATAGTCAGAGAAATATAATTTGCTATGTTGGTGACATTAAAGGTGTTATATTTCTTTTTCCCCACCTCGGACTCCCCTGAAATCACATCTCCCCCTGTCATTTCCTCATTTTAGCCTCCTCAAGTCTGTAGAGCGTGCAGATGACCACTTACAGCAGAAGCTAATCCATAGCCAGCCATCACTTCATTTCCCAGACGCCCACAGAACATCGTAACCACAAATGGCAGCAGGTAATGGAGGATTCGAGAGAGCAGCTACAGAGACAAACATCCAAAATGATACAGTTGATAGAGCCAACAGTTCACAGGTGAAATATCAAAAATAAAGTAAACACAAGTTAGAATATATTTTCATGGCTCTGAGGCTATGCTGTGGTAAATGAGCTGCCACGCTATCATTGCTCTGGCAGGTTGCAGCAACACTTTGAAACCTGCCAAACATTGTTTTAAGTCTATTGATTTCTGCCTCTAAGTCTCAGACAAGAAAGTATGCTTTCCTGACATCTTAACCTTTTCTTTGGCAAAGAAATACTGTCATCAGTCCTCTGTTGTACAAATCAGCAAAGACAGACTCAATCCACACAGTCACCTACAGACAGAGTGGGGGATGTAAACAAAGCCAGCGCTTACCAGAGGCCCTGTCATCCTCAGGATGTGGTACAGTTCCTCTCTTTGGGCCAGGGGAACCTTGTGGCGCACCCACCTGCAGCAGAAAAGCTTGTTACTGGACCTCTCCATGTCTGCAGCACAAGATGCCAATGATGGTCCCTCCGTTAAAGTGTCTGTCTTGTCTCTCATGAACTTGTCATAGTTTCTCCACAGGATATTGGAAAGGATGGAGATCTTGCTGCGGTCACAGCTGCCTTGGAACTGAGCCAAGACCAGCTGAAACAAGCCAGATTGTGAAAAAACAAGCTAGAAGCCTGCAATCACAACAAAGACCAAGATAGAGGACATGAAAGCAAGAAAGTTTTGATCTGGACTGGTCAAACGTGTATAACAAAATTCAAACTCTAGTCATTGCAGATAATTCCCCTGCAAGAACATAATCAGGTTTTTCATTTGCTTAAATAATGATTAACTGAATAGAAACACTAATGCCCAGAAAAGTAGAGTGGATGAATGTATTACATGGAGACACTAACTTTGAGACAGTGTATTGATATAATTGTTAAGTACTAGACACATGATCATGAATATAGGAAAATAAGGAAGAATAATTAGTCCACACTGCCCCATATGTGTATAGATTATCTTACCCTGGGTCTTTTAACAAGGCTCTCTTTTATAAGTAAATTCTCTAAGGAGCTGTAATGAACTTGAACTGGCCTTAATTTAACAACCCACCCCTTTATTATCATCATTTTTACCTTCCTTTTGCTCCATTTTACTTTACTCCTGACAAAGGTGGGACTCATTTCAGTGTATTGCCTCTGATGACCTGGTCACTTCTGTTACTTTCCTTTAGTTATTTTATTCTTTTATGTGATATTTAAATGTATTATAAGAATGGTAAAATTAAGTGTTTTTCTGGGAAGTCTCAACAGTGATTTGACATTTGCAATGCACAAACACATATGATGATCACTGCATACTAATCCATTTTAATATTCTGCTTATGTTGATGACTAATAATGTGCTGGTATTATACTTAACATGGATATTAATGGAAGTGTAGGTGAACCTTTTGTAATGTGTGATGCCTTTTTTTAATCTGCTCTTCACGCAGCACTCTGCTAAATTCTATTTTAATTTCATTCAGTTTAATGTAAAGTATCATCATTTAGTGCTGAAATGTGAACATTTATAGGCTCGCTAACGAAACACAGTACACTTTTTTTTAGGTTAAACAAAGATCAAAGACAAAAGCACAGAACAGTTCATCTACAAAACTCCATAACATTTTTTTTCAATAAAATATAAAAGCTATTTACATTTCTGCAAAACACCATTATCTCTTTATGCCGTGAAAAACTAAAGCTGAGTTTTCAATTAGGACTTGAGAGTTACACTTTAAGAGCCAGTAAAGGTATTCTTCTCTTCACCTCCACAATTAAAACATTTCTCATTCACTGGTTGACATGACACATAATGGAAAACAACACATTGTTTTCATTTTCATTGAAATTTGTCTCTTAAGGCAAAATATCAGTTCAATCATAGTTCACTCAATTTTTCAGCAAATCTGCCACTGTTTTGTCCTTTCTGTCAAAGATAATGAGTCCATGAGTGTCCAAAATTCAATATTTTGATGACATTGAGCATAAACAATGATTTTATGGCTCTGTCAGTCAAGGTTATTCTGACTCTTCTGTTGGGACCAGCGTAGTGGAAGAATACTTGATCGGCAGTGTGTGTCATATTGATCCAGTCTGATGTAAAGTTGGCCTCTGAAGGCAGGGTCTCTGGCAGGGGCACGAGGAAGTGCACACTTGTTCCCACAGCCAGAAGTGCAACTGCTGCAACCATAGTGAGGCCTCGCCTGAGGATCAGCTGGGTCGTGGAGAGGTGGGCGCTCTTCAGTTGCTGGGCCACATTTCCACCCTGCATCTCCCCGTTATGGTCCTCGGTGCTCACAGACATGAAGCCATCTGCTGACTTGTAAAGAAAGGATCATACTTCCCGATTTACTTAATTTGTTAAGTCAGTTAAGCAGAGCAAACCTGGTAAAACTTATAGGGAAAGATGTCAGATATTTGGCATCTTTAATTTAAGTGTATTTAAGTGTAAATATTTCACAAAAAACTAAAGAGAAAAGCATATTCATGGCAGTGTGAGACAAGCTATGAAAATCCATTTAGGTTGTTAGTGTTAGGAATAACAGGCCACTTACATTCCCATTACTTGCTGTCTGGTCAGCAGTGTTGTTCAATAATGTCAGCTGTGTCTTTTTCTGGGCTCGTTTCACAGCCTGCAAACAAGCAGATACAGAAATGTAACTGCCAATTTCTTCCTTTTCACGCACTTAATGAATAGTAATTGAAAATTGCCAGATTTGTCTCAGCAACTGATGCTGCAGAAATGAAACAATAATAATTCTGTCAGTATATCTACACAGATGATGCCCTGCGGCATCCTGATTGTTAGATTAGCCCGTAGTCTACCTCCTCTGTCATCCTCTTCCAGTTGAGCTTGAAGATGACAATGATGTAGAAGGTGGATTGTAAAACGACGCAAATGAGCAGTCCCAGCCAAAAACCTGCAGAGAACAAGACAAATTAGTCTTTCAGGAGCACAGCAGGCTTCACTTATTATAACCTGCCCTTCCTATACAGCCATTTATTTGTCCTGAATGTCTATGAAAGTAACAAAACGTGGTCATTTTATTTAATTACCTAAAATTCTCAGCTTTGCAACAAACATTAAAGTGACACCCAGAGAAAGTCCTATGCCGTAGTATCCGATTAAATTAGCCACAGCTGGTATCTTCTGTTTGCCTGTGCCCAAGAAGATGCCCGTACACACACACTAGGATGGGGAAAAACAAATTTAATTTTTGACGTATATGTGACTTGTTGTTGACAACATACTGCAAATAGAGTTTGCTCTGCACACAAGACAAGCTGGTAGACTCACCACAAGACCATCAAAGAACTGAAGGAAACAGTAAGCATTCATCAAATGGGACACCAGACCTATGATCTTCCTGCAATGATAATTAAGATTGTGTTTTTGCATGTGCAGTAGCAGTTGTACTCCAACATCTACAGCATGCGGTTGGTGAACCGTGAGTGCGGCTGCAGAGACTCACTCATCGGAGGTGAAGATGAGGCCAATCACTGTTTTAGTAGAGCCAAGCATGAGACCTTCAACAACTGCAAAGCTACCTGGAAGAGAGGAGCTGTGAACTCTTCAAAGTGTACAGAAACCATAAAATAATTAACGTAAACTACAATACAAAAAAACACATATGACTGACCTGCAAGAGCGAGTGACATCTTACAGGTGAGGATCGCCCTGGCAGTGTCTCCTGCACCGAGGGCGTTTCCCACACGGGCACATGCAGCAGCTTGAACACCAAGAGGGAACTATGAATTCATAATTTTTGAAAAATATAAAAAGAACACATTCAGGAATCAAAAAGTGTGAACACTGACATACAAAAGAAGCTTGCTCCTGAAAGTGTTGTTCAAAAGTTAAACCACGACTTTGTTTTGTAAAAGTTATTTTTCATTTAATCTGAGACATGTTTGGAGACACTTTAAAAGTGAGTATGCAATGCTGTGAACTTGTAGTTTGTACCATGTAGGTTATGAAAGCCACCATTATGACAGCATGTTGGGCTGCCAGCTCATCTTCACTCAGCATCCCTGATCATCGGAGACAAAAAAGACAGAAAAAGACACGATGCAAATTCTGCGTCAAAAGATTCAAGAAAAATAGATATAGGAAATAAATAATTAACTTAGATATATAACATAGATTTAAAATTTAAATAATACAACTAAATAAAATAAAAATATATACAATGGAATAAAGAAATACTGTCATATTTACATGGTGCAAGTATTGAATATACTTGCTGGATCGATAATCGATCGCAATCGATAATTATGAAAATATTTCAATTACCTGCAAAAAATCCCCCAAACTCATAAACCCACCACTCAAAACACACCATCAGTGTACTTGGAATGGCCAGTTTCATGTAGGAGCCCCACTCCTGCAGTGATTCTAAAGACCAGCCTGCAGGGGGAGAGAGAAACTTAAGTATGTAGTCTGAAAAAGATGGAGGATGAACAGTGATGCGTGAAAGCACAGGGACACCAGGAATATAAATTCCCTCACCTCCCCATGTTGTCACATGGAGCTTCTTCCACCAAATGTAAGCAAACAGAAAAAGACAGATGTAAATCTGACTCAGAGTATTGGCTGCTGCAGATCCACTGTAAGACATGCACACAGATATCAGTGTGTGTAATTGTTTTATTCACATTTAAAATATATACTGATACATGTAAGTGTACCTACCCAACACCTAGATCCAGCCAGTAAAGAAAGATGTAGTTTGTCACCACATTTGCGATGTTTGCCATGGCAGCTGTGTACATTTGTGGCAGTATTATACCCTGAGTACACAAACACCAGATGATGCATGATGAGTACCACTTAAACCACCCCCCTCAGAAATTAAATTATATTAACTAAGATGACATGTTTTGACCCCTCCTTGAACCGCCACCTTACTGTGGTGGAGGGGTTTGTGTGCCCGAATGATCCTAGGAGCTATGTTGTCTGGGGCATTACGCCCCTGGTAGGGTCTCCCATGGCAAACAGGTCCTAGGTGACGGGCCAGACTAAGAGCGGTTCACAAGCCCATCATGAAAAGAAGAATATCAAGGACCGTTACGTCGCCCGGATTGGCGTTACCGGGGCCCCACCCTGGAGCCAGGCCTGGGGTTGGGGCTCGCAGGCGAGCGCCTGGTGGCCGGGTCTTTGCCCACGGGACCCGGCCGGGCTCAGCCCGAAATGGCGACGTGGGCCCGCCTTCCAGTAGGCTCACCACCCGCAGGAAGGTCCATGAGGGGCCGGTGCAATGTGGTTTGGGTAGCAGTCGTGGCAGGGGGCCTCGGACGACCCAATCCCTGGAACAAAACTCTAGCCATAGGGACATGGAATGTCACCTCGCTGGGGGGGAAGGAGCCTGAGCTTGTGCGAGAGGTTGAGAGGTACCGGCTAGAGATAGTCGGGCTCACCTCCACGCATAGCTTGGGCTCTGGAACCCAGCTCCTTGAGAGGGGCTGGACCCTCCACTACTCTGGAGTTGCCCAGGGTGAGCGGCGGCGAGCTGGTGTGGGCTTGCTTATAGCTCTCCCAGCTCAGCCGCCACGTGTTGGAGTTCAACCCGGTGAACGAGAGGGTCGCTTCACTGCGCCCTGGCCCGGGTTGGGGATAGGTCTCTTGCGGTTGTTTGTGCCTACGGGCCGAACAGCAGTACAGAGTACCCGGCCTTCTTGGAGTCCCTGGGAGGGGTACTTGATAGTGCTCCGACTGGGGACTCCATTGTTCTACTGGGGGACTTCAACGCTCACGTGGGTAGCGACAGTGATACCTGGAGGGGCGTGATCGGGAAGGAACGGGCCTCCCCGATCTGAACCCGAAAGCGGTGTTCTGTTATTGGACTTCTAAAGTGCTAGTCACAGTTTGTCCATAACGAACACCATGTTCAAGCATAAGGGTGTCCATCAGTGCACGTGGCACCAGGACACCCTAGGCCGGAGGTCGATGATCGACTTTGTTGTGGTTTCATCTGATCTCCGGCCGTATGTCTTGGACACTCGGGTAAAGAGAGGGGCTGAGCTGTCAACCGATCACCACCTGGTGGTGAGTTGGCTCCGCTGGCAGAGGAGGAAGTTGGATAGACCTGGCAGACCCAAACGTATTGTGAGGGTCTGTTGGGAACGTCTGGCCGAGCCCTCTGTCAGGGAGGTCTTCAACTCCCACCTCCGGAAGAGCTTCTCACAGATTCCGAGGGAGGCTGCTGGGACATTGAGTCCGAGTGGACCATGTTCTCTGCCTCCATTGTCGACGCGGGCAGTTCGAAGTTGTGGACGCAAGGTCTCTGGTGCCTGTCGTGGTGGCAATCCCTCGAACCCGGTGGTGGACACCGGAAGTAAGGGATGCTGTCAGGCTGAAGAAGGAGTCCCATCGGACCATGTTGGCCTGTGGGACTCCTGACGATGACAGGTTGACAGGTACTGCAGGCTGGCCAAGCAAGCTTCGCAGCCCGGACGGTCCTGGAGGCAAAAACTCGGGTCTGGGAGGAGTTCGGTGAGGCCATGGAGGAGGACTATCGGTCGGCCTCGAAGAGATTCTGGCAAACCGTCCGGCGCCTCAGAAGGGGGAAGCAGTACTCTGCCAACACTGTTTACAGTGCGGGTGGGGAGCTGTTGACCTCGACTGGGGACATTGTTGTCGGATGGTGGAAAGAAATACATTCGAGGATCTCCTCAATCCCACCGACTTGCCTTCCAGTGAGGAAGCAGAGGCTGGGGACTCTGAGGTGGACTCGTCCATCACCCAAGCCGAAGTCACTGAGGTAGTTCGTAAGCTCCTCGGTGGCAAGGTGCCGGGGGTGGATGAGATCCGCCCTGAGTACCTCAAGTCTCTGGATGTTGTGGGGCTGTCTTGGCTGACACGCCTCTGCAACATTGCATGGAGGTTGGGGACAGTGCCTCTGGAGTGGCAAACTGGGGTGGTGGTCCCTCTTTTTAAAAAGGGGGACCGGAGAGTGTGTTCCAACCTACAGAGGGATCACACTTCTCAGCCTCCCCGGGAAGGTCTACGCCAGGGTACTGGAGAGGAGAATTCGGCCTATAGTCGAACCTCGGATTCAGGAGGAACAATGCGGTTTTCGTCCCGGTCGTGGAACACTGGACCAGCTCTATACCCTCCACAGGGTGCTGGAGGGTTTATGGGAGTTTGCCCAACCAGTCCACATGTGCTTTGTGGATCTGGAGAAGGCATTCGACCGTGTCCCTCGTGGTATTCTCTGTGGGAGTGCTCCATGAGAGTATGGGGTCCGGGGGCCTTTGCTAAGGGCTGTTCGGTCTCTGTACGACCGGAGCAGGAGCTTGGTTCGCATTGCCGGCAGTAAGTCAGACCTGTTCCCAGTACATGTTGGACTCCGGCAGGGCTGCCCTTTGTCACCGGTCCTGTTCATAATCTTTATGGACAGGATTTCTAGGCGTAGCCAGGGGCCGGAGGGAGTCCGGTTTGGGAACCACAGGATTTCATCTCTGCTTTTTGCGGATGATGTTGTCCTGTTGGCTTCATCAAGCCAGGACCTTCAGCATGTGCTGGGAGCGGTTTGCAGCCGAGTGTGAAGCGGCTGGGATGAGAATCAGCACCTCCAAATCCGAGGCCATGGCTTCTCGACCGGAAAAGGGTGGCGTGCCCTCTCCAGGTGTGAGTGGAGAGGTCCTGCCTCAAGTGGAGGGAGTTCAAGTATCTCGGGGTCTTGTTCACGAGTGAGGGAAAGATGGAGCGTGAGATTGACAGGCGGATTGGTGCAGCGTCCGCAGTTATGCGGTCGGTGTACCGGACCGTCGTGGTGAAGAAGGAGCTGAGTCGAAAAGGCGAAGCTCTCGATTTACCGGTCAATCTACGCTCCCACCCTCACCTATGGTCATGAACTTTGGGTAATGACCGAAAGGACAAGATCGCGGATACAAGCGGCCGAAATGAGTTTCCTCCATGCAGGGTGGCTGGGCGCTCTCCCTTAGAGATAGGGTGAGAAGCTCGGTCACTCGGGAGGAGCTCGGAGTAGAGCCGCTGCTCCTTCGCATCGAGAGGAGTCAGCTGAGGTGGCTTGGGCATCTGTTTCGGATGCCCCCTGGACGCCTCCCTAGGGAGGTGTTCCAGGCATGTCCCACCGGGAGGAAGGCCTCGGGGAAGACCCAGGACACGCTGGAGAGACTATGTCTCTCGGCTGGCCTGGGAACGCCTCGGGGATCCCCCCGGAAGAGCTGGAGGAAGTGTCTGGGGTGAGGGGAAGTCTGGGCATCTCTGCTCAGACTGCTGCCTCCGCGACCCGGTCCCGGACCAAGCGGATGAAAATGGATGGATGGATGGACATGTTTTGATGCTCTGCAATAAAAGAACAGCGCACAGGACTTTAGCGCACCTGGTTCTGCAAGTAAGACACCTGAAGGTGATGTAGAAACATTGCCTAAAAGACAAAAGAGATTTTAAAAAGGTTTGAGAAAGTAGTTTCTCTCTACAGAAAATGTAATGAATTTGCACATAAAGGTGAAGAATCACAACTCACTGGTACAGCAGGAAAGAAGGCAACAATATACAGCTGGGCTATTCTGAAATAAAGGTAATGTATTCAAGAGAATGGTCATTTAAAGCTGACAATAAGGAAATCATTTAAGATAATACTATATCAATAAGTATTATATATCAGTATCATATGTTCAAGCTAATTTATTTCCACTACAATTCGAAAATGTATTCATGGAAAGAGAAGTTTGCCTTTCAGGAGAAATAATCTAAAATAAGAAGTTATAGCATATAGATTAACCTGTGAGGCTTTATTAAATAATACATGAGACGTGTGAGTGTGCAACTACTTTCCTGTACTGATAAAGACTTCACACATAATTTGATTTACCATTTGATCAATATTTGGAATACAGATTCTCGGTTTATGCTGAATCTGTTGGGAGCAGATTAGATTTTAAAGTGGAGGTGGGGGTGGTGTTTGTTACACTTGAGAGGAAGAGGTCTCATGGTCTTACTGAAACTCATACACAGACAGAGGGACTAAGTTTCACATGCAACTTTAGTGCTGTTAGTTACCTGGCCACCTCGGGGTCCTGGCCCAGGCATAACAGGACGGCCTGAGCATTAATGAGGAGGCCCCAGCAGGGCAGACAGAACAGCAGCAGGATGATGATGCCCCGCTGAAGGATCACTCCCACCCGCAGCAGGTTCTTCCCACCAAATGTCTGACCAACAGCACATACCATGTTAATCATTTTTGAAAAGGGAGTAATGAACAGCTTGGATGTGGTGTCACTGTAAATTAAGGTTGAGGTAAAATTGCATAGCGAAAAAGGGTTTTCCAAACCTGAGACACCAGAGTATCACATGCCAGTCCCAGACCACAACCTGTTGCTGCAGTGGTCACATTAATGGTCTGAAATGAACATGACACACACTTGAATGAGTCTGATGTACGCTTAAAGACGCTGATGTAACCAATAATTGCTATGACTCATGTGAGTAAATGTGCTATATATTGATTAAATCATCTGGTTTGTGGGAGAATTGTAAATAAAAGCTGCCATGGGAAGGTGAGTTTGTAGTTGTAGTATTTCATTTTCTCCCCTGAAATCACATCTCCCCCTGTCATTTCCTCATTTTAGCCTCCACAAGTCTGTGGAGCGTGCAGATGACCACTTACAGCAGAAGCTAATCCATACCCAGCCATCACTTCATTTCCCAGACGCCCACAGAACATCGTAACCACAAATGGCAGCAGGTACTGGAGGATTCGAGAGAGCAGCTAGAGAGACAAACATCCAAAATAATGCATTTGATAAGGATACTAAACAAAAATTACAGTAAACACAAGTTGTAATTAATTATAATGGCTCTCTTTACAAAGGAGCAACCACATTGTCATCACTCTTGCAGGGTTGCTGCCACTGTTCAGCCACTGTTTGAAACCTGCCAAGCACTGCTTTGGGTTGACTGATTGTTACTTCTGAGACTCAGACACAAAGTGAATTTTTTTTCTGAGATATGAAACAAAACACTCTCATAATTCTTTCACTGTGTCAATCGAGTCATTACAAAGGACAGCCTGAGTTCACACAGACAGAGCAGGGTGTGTAAACAAAGCCAATGCTTACCAGAGGCCCTGTCATCCTCAGGATGTGGTACAATTCCTCTCTGTGGGCCAGGGGAACCTTGTGGCGCACCCACTTGCAGCAGAAAAGCTTGTTACTGGACCTCTCCATGTCTGCAGGATCAGATGGTGCTGCAGGTCCTTTCTGTCATGTACGTTTCTTTGATGCTCTCCTGAGACAGAATTCGCCACTGTTGTGTAAAGCCTTTCAACGTCTTAAAAGGTTACTAATTAATTCACTCGAAGTTAGTTTCACAATTTCAACCACATTTCAGGTTTGACATTGGGGGCAAAAACCGTGACAAAAATTGTCATTATGTACAACAACTTCATTTTGTACCATGGTACAGAGTTTCATCTTATGAGTCACTGTTTAATGCTGTGTTTTAGGTGGATACCAGAGGTGCACATAAATGACATTTACAATCTCATTTAAAATTCAGATGCAGTTAAAATTTAATTTTGTGTTTCATTGCGTTTGCTGAGTGACTGATTATGATGTCAAGGTTTCAGTGCAGTAGGACCCAGGATGCAGACGAGGCAGGAGGCAGAGTAGATGTAAATGACTCTTTATTTGGATACATGGGAACACAGGCAAACAGGAGGAACATGGCAGGCAGGACCAAGGCAGGCAGGAACAGACAGGCAGTGTGTTCCTGTGCCCCTGCAAAAAAGGCAGGGGCACAGGAACACACTAGGAGTGGTGACATTGACAACACAACAAGGAACAAAGGAAAGGGACCGGTATATATACATAGTGGGGGACAGGTGAGGAGACTAACAGGGGACAGGTGAAACTAATAAGGGAGGAGCAGAAGTAATCAGAGGTGGGAGACACACAAGGACAGGAAGTGAAGTGGCAGACATGTGAGGGGAGGAAGGAATACAAAATAAAACAGGAAGTGAGCAGAACTGGAGAGTAAATACGAGAGAGTAATAAAGGGCAGGAGACAAGAACCAACGAACACAGGACACAGGGAACAAGAGACAAGGAGGGACAAAAAAACACAGGGAGCACATTAAACACAAGGCAGAATAACACAAGGAACACGAGGCACAAGGAAATACAGAAAACAACAGGGCAAAAGGCAAACCATAACATATGAAGGCAATAGTTTCCACTGTAGGCAGCATACAAAATAACCATAACCTGTCATCGTTCCAACTCTGTGTTGTCAGATATGATATGTGAACAGACAGAAGGTGTGAACTCATCATTATTCATGAACATCTTCTGCATATTAATGACTGCACAGGTTTCCTTTGAAGAAGTGAAATCAGTCAGACCAGTCTCGATCAATTCACTCAGACATGTTCATTAAGGAGTTTGGGAATATGAAACATTAACATGTTGTTTGATTCAGTGTCCTGCTGGAGAGCAGAAAAGGTTAACCAATCAGTGCTCTGGCAACATCTTAAATGAGATGCAGTCCTCTGCTGCTATCAGGCAGATAACCTATTCAACTAGCCATCTGTGGCAGAGTGATAGCATACATCAGTGCAAGTGAGCTTCCTGTTTCACGAAGAGAAAACATATTTGCACATAAGACGTGTGGTGCCTCGAGAGCTGGAGTATAAATGTGTGCAGACATTAAGTAACACGCTGGTTGGTTGATTTAAAGACTTCTGTGTCAGGCTTTCCAGAAGGGCTGCCTCAAAAAATGATCTCTGCAGAAAGATGATTTGGGCAGAAAACTTTAAGTGATTGGTGACTTCAGCTTTTTCTCACAGCAAGATGATAATTTGGTGCATCTGTGTGGTTCATCCGTGTTTCACTGGATGGAGAGGGGGTTTAATACATACAAACATAAAAATGTTTGTATGTATTAAACCCATGAACTCAAGCGTGTCACTCTGATTACTTCTCTCATTGAAAACCTGACTAAAGGATGAAGACTGTGACTGAAGAAAGCAAAATTGGTGGGCGTGAGATTATAAGTGACACATTTCTTTTTCCAGACAGTGTCAAAATGTTGTTGCAATACGTTTCATTAAAAAAAACAACATATGTTAAAGTTGAATTCTAGAAAAAAGTTATTTATATCTTATTTACTGAACTCACCATATCAAAAAAGGAACGTGAATTCTTGTTGTAAATGCATCTCTGCTGACGGGGAAGGACGAGCAAAATGTGGCATTTCTGTTCACTCTGCATGTCCTTTCAGTCTCAGTTTGAGAGGTAATGAGCTCCCCTCAGTGTGACAACCCAAAGCCCTCTAGGCTTTATGTTGGCTAAATCAATCAGGCTGTTGGAATGAGTGCCACAGATACCATGTGCTGCAGCGCCAGTGATTTGTATCTGTCACTTGTTATTTTCCTTAACACTGCTCTTCTCTTTGTGTTTGCAGAGTCCATCAGATGGCACCTCATATCTCTGCTTTCCTGTTTCAGCCTCTCCGTGTCCCTGCCTGTGGTCTGTATCGTCTTGTCTTTCCTCTCTCTCCATTGTCTCGGCCCATCCAAACATCCAGACTTTATCCAATACACTTTTTCTCCATTTGTTCAATAAGGCATGTTCTTTATTTATCTTTATATGACATCTTGTTCACCATTGCTCTCTGCGATTTATGCAATTCAGCAATCTTTGCAGCAGCAATGCTAAGTATAAGTGAAAAACTAGACAAAATGTTTGATAGGTGATTATGTAAATATGTACAAAAAAGAGTTAACATAGCAGAGTTAGTCTCCCCAAAGCAGTCTAAATACTGTGCAACAACACAGTTACAAAAAATAGCTATGAGTAGCTCTTCCACGTTATTTGTGCCTTGCATTGTGGAAGAATAGTATGCATGCTGTCTGCTTTGAGTATATATTCTTATGTCACTTATTCAATGCGAACATACTACATAGTAAAAACCTGCTTAAGAGTCAGAATGTAATATGTAATTGGGAACCAGCAAAAGTCTTTCGAATGGTTTCACACTATTTCACTGATCTACAGGTGGCTATAATGTGCCAAGAAACCCAGAAGAAGATTGCTAGCATGTAAACAAGGATGTAAACAATGCTGGTTTCAAAACGTTTTATGTGAAATGTTTTCGGCTCTGCAAATGTCTCATGAAATTATTTCAGGAACAAAATACATTCACCACATTTTTTTTAACCTCAAGGTAAATGCACACCATGTTTTGTGAGTAACACTGAATGTAATCATAGCTTTTGTTGGATTACAAAAAATCTCTACAGGGTACCTTTAAGAAGGTCAAGGTTATCAGGTTCAGGTGCTGCTTGTTTGTGTGTGTGTGCCCCAGCCTTCGTTTATGCCTGATTTGTGGTTTGTACTTTATGTGGAACAGTTGTTTTAGTGAGAAGGAAACAAATATACTACAGTGAAACAGCAGCTTTACTGAATTGTATGATAAATCTGAATTTTTTTTTCATTTACAATAGCCACTAAATCTCACTGTAGCAGCCGCTCAGTAGCTTTTTAAAAGCAGTAAATAGTCACAACACATATTTTATAACTCACATCTATCATAGTTTCTGTATCTTTGCCTACAAATATCATAAACAAAGATTTATTAACACATTTCTTTGAAATAAAGGATGTCATGGATCCACAGTTTAGTTTTTTTATTATGCTCCACATTTTTTAAGCCTCATGATCATTTCCTTCAGTCTGACTGTGCTCCGTGACATTGTGCTGTCATGCACTTTGTATGCAAATCTACCTGTGAAACTAAGAAGAAGGAGAGGAAAACCACCATCCATGAACACACTGGATGTTCTGTCGCACTCTCATTCACAGTAATGATTACATCACGTGAGCAATCAAGTTATTTTGCACTATGTTAAAAACTTTATATGACTAGCACACAATAGTCTGCCAATCATATTAAGGAAACCATTTATAATCTTTTTTCCACCTCCTTTTATGATCTGGCATGCAAAAATCGAGCAAAGTTACACAATCCAAACCATGCTTTTTAGACTCAACTCGTTTCAAAGTTAAAAATTACACTGCAAAGTTTGTGGGTTTCTCTTGGCTCAATCATTATTTTAGCAGCAGCATCTCATTTTAATCCTGCTTTTTCCTAAAAAACTGAAAAACTGCACAGCTCCACAGCCTGCCGTTTCCAGGTGGATAAAAGGATCAAGAGTCAAATCTTTCTTTTACAATTTATTCCACTGATGATACATATTTAAACGTATTATACCTGTGAAGAGGCACATCCTGTTTATTCATTTGGTTCTCCTTTAATTATTCACTCCCATTTTGTCTATCACAATGCTGTAAGTAATACATGTTAATTAGCTACTAAGCTGACAACTATTAAGATATAAGCTTAAATAAAAGATGCCTGGATTTCTCATTTTCTTTTAAATGAAACAGCAAAGCAGGGAAAAAGAATTGAAACCAACCTGAATACACAGGAGTCCCTGTGAGACATCTTGCTTGCAGTTGCAACAAACAGAACAAACGATGCCACTGGTTTTCCTTTCCATTAAAACTAACATTACATAAACCCTCTTAAACACAACGAGCTCTGAGCCATCCTTTCCCAGAGCAGTCAAGCCATTACGTTCAGTTAAATATTGATGACTTTGGTTAATGATGGCAGTGAAAGATGTGAGGTCTGCTATGAAGGGACGCGGCCTGTCACATCTGATGCCACTGTGAGCGGTGATATGTGGCTCCAGCATCTGACCCTCTCTTCCTGGGGGCATTTTGGATAATTGCTTTCTCAAATGCAATCTACAGATAGTTTTCTTCCCCTGGAAAGTATTTTATGGCAGCTGATTTCCAAATTCTTTATAATTTCTTCTGACCCACATCTGAATCCAGAGCCCCTGTTGCAGGCTAATATAACAGGATTTTGCGCCCATCCAAGCGACTAAGCTTCCAGCCAATGCTTTGCCCTCCAGAATAATTTTAAGGCGGATTTTTAATCTTGCTGCAGTGCACACCCTTGGTCATTTCCTAGACCTTCGCCAAACCGCTTAATCATTTATTCCAATGTCACCATGGCTGCAGATAACAACGGTCAAATGATTTACTAACTGCATTAAGTCTCATAACTCAATACAGATATAAAGCACCACCTTAAAGATATTCTAAAGCAGAATTAATTCAAACAACCATGGAGAGAATGTAAAATAAGTCATATTTCAATATATTAAGATGTAATATTAAACCAGTCC
Organism: Scortum barcoo; assembly: GCA_023238725.1. NCBI lineage: Eukaryota > Metazoa > Chordata > Actinopteri > Centrarchiformes > Terapontidae > Scortum > Scortum barcoo. The sequence goes on along the minus strand of CM041552.1, from coordinate 8,881,797 downwards.
TGACCTAAACAGTAGTGATGCCATGCAGCTTGCCAGAGGTACAAACCTTTTTCTCTGTCTGTCCTTGCTGACCCAGGAATGTGCTTTGGTTAAGAACGTGCACGGTGTTATTTACACTATCTGATATTATTCCTGTAAAAATAAGACTGCCTGACTCAGAGAAATATCTCTCTCCATATCTCTTTCTCTCTGTCTCTGGGCTGCTCTTGATTGTTGATCTATTCAGATTTTAATGCATTCCTCATTGCTGCCCTGGCATCCAGAAATCACCTGCCAGATCACAGGACAAATTAAACCTCAGTCTGCTGTTTCGGAATAACAATAAGGCTGATTCAGTGGTGGTGCTGCTGCAGAGCAGAGCTGGAGGTCACAGTAAGTGTTAAGTTGCTGCTAGGTAACTGACTTTGTTTCGTATTGCAGAGCACAAAATGCATGTACCCGAGATCACACGTTTGTCCTTATACAAGCATTTCATTGTACTCTTTGAACAGTATTCCAGACTCTACATGTGTTAATTTAAAACGGGAGGACTTTATCCAATGTAGTATAGCTGCTGAACACCACATTTTGCATGGCTGCGAGGCCATTGCATTTGCTCCGTGAAAAAGCACCATCTTCATCCTGCTTATAAAGACTGAAATCCCTGCAACAGCACCAGTCATGTCAGTCCATCTTCGAAAAAGATTTCAATCTCATGACCTGAAAAGGGTTCAGATTTCCAGCATTATAAAAACAAGCATGACAATAAGGGATGCACCAGTCCAATCCCTTGCTAGGATCCGTATTACACACTGACCCCATTAATTTAATATAATTTACAGTATTTGTAGGTTTACTGAGACAATATAGATAAATGATGTTATAAGTAGAGAAGCAATGCAACAGATGTAATGTCTGTTGGGCATATTAGGTGTTATCTCCACCTCTGTGAGATTGACCTTTAAAGCTCACTTAAGAAATTCTCCTGCTCCAACAGGCAGTTTCATAAAATGTGAGCAGGTTGTTTGCTTTCGCTATCATCAACACAAACAGTGAAGAGTTTTAAAATCCTGATGAAGGCCCCCGTTCCTGAACGTGCTGGTTGAATGAAGTGCAGATGCTTCAAGTAAGCATTTAGTGATGTAGCGTTATTTGTTTTTTTGTTTTTTTTTTCTCTTGTTACCGCCTAGTTGATTAGTGAGGTAGCGACAGTACACTCTTTCTTAAGAGTCTCAAAGGAAAATTACCTTGATTGAGGATATAGATCAACTGATGTGAAAAAACAACAAAAAACTAGAGGAGAAAAGAAAGAAGGTGCATTTTCAACACTAAGCAAACAAGCCCAACAGCAGGAATAATGGGGACATAAATTAAGAGGACTGTGGGCCAGAAACGGCTGCTAAGTTTTAATCACTTGGATTGCAGCTTTCACCGCAGTTGACTTCAAGCATCTTTCATGTGAATCATGATGCTTGCGCTATAAGAAACCAGCAGTCCTTCCTTTCGCAGGGGAGCAATTTCTTGCCTGTTTTCTCCTACCATATGTCACTAATGATGTTTAAATGTCTCTTGGAGAACCACAGCTCCAGCTCATTATAGCAGATGCCTGGGGTAGGATAAAAGCGCTTTATACAGATTCATGATAGAGGTCATTGTGCTCGTCACCTTCACAGTGATCAAGGAAATTCATCAGTTTGATAAAATTAGTCATATTTGCAGTATCTGTTAAGTGAACTGTCAAATAAAGGACATGTTTCTGGAAAAATGTGGACACTATAAACAAATACGGAGATGAGCAGGTGAGTACTCAGCACGATTATGACATTTGGGTGTTTTATATAACGATCTATCTCAACTCAACTATTCGTAATGCCAGCATGCATTTGATTGGCTGGAGTCTTGTTTCTGAGCAGAACGTCTCATCCACATTACCTTGAGAAGTCCATTCTTGACCTTGGGGACAACAGTCAACAAAATCATCTGTTTTCGAGATCAAGATTGAACTATAACTTCACAAATCTGTACTATAGCATTTGTGCACATCTGAAATTGATGGTTCCTCCTTTAACACTGCAGTCTGTGGTGTTGCACTTGGCAGAGAACGGATGACCCGTTTTATTTCCAGCAATCAGTACAGCCTTGTTATTGGTTAAGCAGCAGTGCTCTGATTGTGTGGGGCAGAATAAGGCCAGTAGCTGTGGTTGCTCCTGTGAAAGTCAGTCTGTAATCTATCAGTGCTGAAGCCAAGCCGGCTGATTTATAGGTCAGATCACTGTTTGTCTATATATGGTCCGCAGTATTGGGTCGGATAGTTTAGTGAGTGAATGGTGAAGAAAGGAAAGTTGGAGTGACATTTCTAAGTTTGACTTGCAACCCAGTAAGCCTTACAAAATCTAAATAAGAGGATATCACAGTCAAGTCTGATGCCCCACAGTAAAACTCCTGACCTTGAAGCATAAAAAAAGATTATCACAAATGATTCAGCTTCCATCTCCGCAGAGGAGGAGAATGTGAACTGAATAATAAGACACTCCTGGAGCAAAACTAAATTCTTCAACTGTGAAATATCTTTATTTATGCAATAATGAAAGGTGGACTGAGTCCAATAAACACAATGTTCAGCATCACAGGAAATCTGTACAAAACAATAAACTCTGTCTGTGAAACCTCATTGGTCCAAAAGTCAAATTGTCATAAGACCAAAAATAAGACCAGAAAACTAAATAAAATCATTTTTTAAAAGAGGCTGTCACACCATGTTAGTTAAGTTCCTAAAGCTTACTATAAGTCACACAGATTGTTAATAAATGGCAAATTAGGACAACACCCAATAGTTAAGTCATGATTTGGTAAATACTAATCATTTGACAACATTAATTACTACTTAGTGAAAGATTAATCCTACTGTATTTATTTGAAGACAATAACTGTGTTACACTTAGATCCCTTACTTAATATGATAATTCTACATTATTTTTCCTGTGATATTATTTTCTTTAGTATCCAAGAATAAAATAAAACCTGAATTTATGTGATTTGTCAGTTTCCTTTAACCCCACTGAATGAGTGATGAGTCTGAGGTAAAAGTAAGCGCAAACTTCTTAACAATCTTTATTGACAATGCCTCATTTACTGTTAAGAGTATTTTTTAAAACTGAGTTTATCATAAATTTCAGCGCTCATTTAGATTTTACTAAACATGTGGTTGTTGAATCTAAGTCCATGAATTATTATTCACAACATCTTTACAAATAACTACTCTATTATTAGTAGGAGTACCACTGATACAAGTAATAGCCATTACTTGACTATATCAAATCATTAACATGCACAGAACAATCACCATTTAACCATTAGATCATTATTTGCCATTTACTAACATTGTTGTATTGAATTGCTGCCCAGCATAAATATTTCCCTCCTTCAGTGTGTCATCAAGGCAGAAAAATATCACTGTGTGTTATACAGACCTATGGAGTCACTTTGATTATTGTGTATACATTGATGGGAATAATCATGTGGTTGCTTGGATAACAACGTTTCAGCATCAACGGTCTAAATGCAAAACAAAATGGAGTTAAGTATTTCAGTATTGTTTCTACAATATTATACAATTACCAAGTAATGCTAATTGGTGCACTGCAATTACAGGGGCGGCACTACAGGGAATCATACATACTTAGTAGTAATCAAATAGCTAATTACTGGACCACCTGTGGTGTACAGGCAGTGAAAGAAAGAGTCAAAGACACCTCCCACCCGACTTTCCGCTATTCAGGTCTTCAGTTAAACCTTCACTTAAACCAAAATGCTGTAAGAACTCATAAGCTCCTTTTCTTTCGTAGCAGGTATAACAACCTCGACAATCCTCCGAAGCACTGCCTCAATCCAGACCTCCAAAAATACACGCTCAGAGCTGAAAATCCAGCATTACGGAGCCACACTGAGAACATGCAACACTGGCCTCCCCGTGTCCTCTGGTTCCTCTGCAGAGACATTTGGTCGCCATAGCTTTCTTCGTGTTCACAGTAAATACAACTCTACAACAAACACCTACTGTAGACACTCACTCACACATGCACACACAGATACAGTATCTAAAACATGTCAAAGCAAAAATATCAACTAGATAAAATGCACTTTGTCATGAAGTTACAGTAAAACTCAATACTTTGGTCAAACATATCTAATAATTTTGTATCTCGACACAACATCAAAAACAATTTAAGGCAAAAATCAACCATTCAACAAGTCAAACAACAAAAGGTTCAAAAACATACATTGAAAATATTTCTATTTACAATATATCCTCATAGAAAAATATGTTTGACTTGCACAGAGTTTTAAACATGGCCACAGTAAGATTCAATTCAACCTTGAGTGCACAAGACAGCATCAGATTTCATCACAAATCTATTGGTTCCAGTGCAGCTGCAGTAAATGGATGCAAGGGCATCCTGGTGAAATTCAACGGGCATAGGGTCTACTGTACAATATCCTTTAAGCTACTGCAACTACCAAGCAACAAAACCAATGTTGCCAAGAGTGATACTTACACTGTCATTTTTAGAATGTAGATTAAGAAGTTCTGAACACTTTTTACAACACAGTCTATCAATCTGTAAACATTTTTTGGTCAAACCAACATTTTCCTACAAACTACTTTTGTTTAATCCTCCAGTAGTTACAGTAACCAACAGGCAGCAACAGTGCACAATCTGCAGGAAAAACAAACTACAAATACAATAGAATACAAATACAACTCTTTGTTTCTGAAGCAAGTACCGCAGTGAAATTGAGAACCACTGCAGTGTGTACTTCGATAGTGCAAATGCGACCTTGGGGGCTGAGCCGTGCATGGCACGGCGCTTCAGCGGCTGCAGACCCAAGTCTGAGGTGGGTGTCGAAAGGCATGTTCTGCCTGACTTGTTTAGAGGGAGGATGCTTGGGGGTGGGGTTAGGGGCAGGAGTAATAAGCCAGCCACAACGCGTGCGAGACATCTAGCAGTGGGAGAGAAATGGAGGCAGAGTTCGGCTGGCTGGGGGTCCAGATCGCAGAGCTCCTGTACAGATTAAACCTAAATGTCACAGTGCTTCTGTGTCCAAAGGCCTGCATGGGGATGATGTGTGTAGAGTATTTACATCGGTGGAGGGTCTGCGCAGGAGTCAGTCAACTTGACCACCTGTCAGAACAGCAGTCCGACTGAGACAAGTGTGGTGTAGCCTCTGGTAATCGGCTGCTCACGTCTCAGCAGGCTCAAAGTCACCAGCGTCGTCACATTTTGCATCCTCTGAAATGTGTATACGCATGACTGTGTGTGTGTGCGTGTGTATCTACTATCTGAAGTACATTCTTTTTTTTTTACAATTAGACACAATTTGAGACAGCCACGACCATTTAGCCACAAAGACTAAGTGGCGTTATCCAACAAGCAGGTCACGAGAAAAGGGGCCGAACAGGTAGCAAAGTGTAGAGGGCCAAGCAGGAGGTAAAGCTGAGCTGTGAAGGGACACCAGCAGAGTGTCCAGTGTACATGTACAGTAGGTAGAGGTGACACTGTCAAAAGAGAGAGGAAAATTAGTGAGGTCTCACACATCCAGGGAAAAGTTAACACGTTGATTAGTGTTTGCGTGTTCAGAATATTTGTTCTTTCAGGCTCTCATAATTGCAGAGACAATATTTCCAAATCTAGAAATGAGTGGATTTCAAACGAAGGGGGGACATTGCAGTCGAAGCTCATCAGTGCTTGCATAATCATAGTCATGGACAAATTTATATTCAGTCCTCCTAGGGAGCTGCTGCTAATAATATATAATAATGATTATTAAGTATTCAGAAAAATCACTCATTGTATGTTTTCTCTTTTTCTTGTTTATTCTTTTCTGTTCATTTCCCCCCTTTTCTTTCATCTCTTTAACTTAGGTTTATTTATTATAATAATAATGCCTCTGTGACTAAAAGTGAACAGACCCTAATGTATCAGGTACATCACAAAACATAATCTAATGAAGGTGGACGTTTATTGACTTTGCTGCAACTCAACAGTAGCGAGCAAAAATCAATCTGTGTTTGCGTCAAAGCTTTGCGGAGCCTCAAGCTCTTAAAGGCTTAACAGACAATGCAGCGAAGGAAAAGGTGAAAGGCTGCATTATTCAACGAGGATCCATTCATGTTACGTTAACGTTTGTTGGGGTTAATGCGACAAATTGAGTTTGATTTAACTCCAATTTGTATTTTGTGGCTCTGAAATTCTGTATTTGGTGTTGCTAGATTTGACTTGAGGAGTACAAAGGTATTATTTTAATACCTATTATTTTAAAACCACAAAAATGAGACACAAGTTGTTATAATTATGATTTAAATCTTCATATCTAAACATCTCACCTTGGCCCTGGACACTAAGACCCCTTTGTTCTCCTCTTCTATCCTCCTGCAATCCTTCCATCTCTTTTGTAACATCATGGAGTGGTGTCTCCACGATGTATGGAGGCCCGTCCCCACGCGCCTTGTCCGCCTCCTGCCACTCCTCCTCCTCCTCCTCCCCCGTGGTCCTTATCTGACTCCGGCTGGCTCTGGGCCCGCTCAGGCTTGGGGTTGGGCGTGCACGGCGGGTCGGGCTGTTGCACCGACATGGTCCTCCGCAGGTGGGTGCGCTTACACAGGAAGTCGGGCTTCGCTGAGAGCCCAAATGAGCCTTTCCTTAGGACCATACGAACCGAAGGGGATTTCTTAGGTCTGGCTCTGTGCCCAAACTGAAGGGTGGAGAGGTGCGCTGCGTAGCCCTCGCTCAGGAACTACACGTACGGCACACAGAAAGGGTTAGAAAATCAGAAACTGGAGTAGTAAGAAGATTACATAAATGAGGAAAAACCATGAGGAAAAGCAACATCTTTTAACTGAAACAGGCTTTTAGAAACATCATAAAATACTACTGAAGGAAGAGATACAAGACAGGAGTGACAATTAAGCTACCTGGCACTGATTTTGGTACTTCTTCGAAGGTCTGCCAACAATATAAATCTGTGAGGGGCTGAGGCCGAGCATGTTGTAAACAGAGATGTCCTTCATGGAGCCATAAGCAGAGTTGATCTTAATGTGACACTGGTGAGAGAGGAAAATAATCCTTTTGAGTTGTTTGTGGCATTTCGACGTGAGAGTACAACACTGGAAGCTTGCAGAAGAGTGACGCAGGGAATTGCTGTAGGACGGAGAGCAAAATGCTTCACATGCAAGAAAAATTAATGTCAGAGTACCTCCTGTATGAGGTTCCTGAGGAAGATGGTCTTTTGCCGCAGGGGATCGTGAACCAAACCTTCAGAAAAGAAGATCATCCCGTGGGGAAAATTGTGCTGCGACAGCCAGGATACCACACGCTGCTTCTGCATATCAGGGCGGCCTGTGATGTAGATAATCAGATATCCCAGGTCCTGCCAATGCCTGCATGCGAATACAAAACACCCAACACAACTCAGAGTTATTCATTTTGATTAACAGAGTCATTATCACATGAAGGTCATGATTAAATGCTTAAAACATGCAGGTAAGTGCACAAGCATGTACATTTCCCTCTGAATATATATCCTTCTGAGCCTGTCATCTCTCAATAGGGGAATTTCATTTACACACACACAAACACACACACACACACTCAAACACACACAGAAAACATACACTACCTGACGACATCAACAGCTCCGGGGCGGACCTTGGGGTCACTGCCCATGATTGACACACTGGCTGCAAAAGATCCATCGATGCTGAAGACCACACACTCCATGCCCCGTGGCAACACAGTGAGGTAGGCCTCCGCACTTGTTTGATCTCCTCTTCGTATGGAAACGGAGAGAGATTGCATGAGAAATTGCATTTATTTCATATGGTTGTTCACCCCCCTTAAAAGGCCCTTTAAACTGCACTCTCTAGCTTGAAGCTCACACACGATGCAGAGCACGGACATGAGACTTAATTCAATAATTCTCTCCTTTTTCTATGTATTGCTACGTCTTATTTAATAATGCAACGCTCTATGAAGGGCATGCTACATGGATGCTTACTTGACCACCATCTTAATTGGATAGACTCCAAGGCCGAGCTTCTTGCTTTTGGGTATGGTATACGTGACTCTGCCGCTGCTGTTGGTCACCTCTGTGTCAAAGTGCACCCAGCGGCCAGACTGAGGTTGTGTCATGAGCAGGACATCCACCTAAAAGGGGCAGGGGCGGTCAGTCTTTCACACAAAACAGATACCTGCAGTAATCAATCAACTTGCTGCATTTCCATCCTCTGCTAAAATGCATCTTGTGAATTTCTCTTGGAGATGAATAAAGTGTCTCATCTATCTATCTATCTATCTATCTATCTATCTATCTATTCATCTATCTATCTATCTATCTATCTATCTATTATCTATCTATCTATCTATCTATCTATCTATCTATCTATCTATCTATCTATCTATCTATCTATCTATCTATCTATCTATCTATCTATCTATCTATCTATCTATCTATCTATCTATCTATCTATCTTCACCTTTTCTCCAGTCAGGGTCACCATGTCCAAGGGGCCGTACATGAAGCGACCAACCAGAGTTTGAGGTCCATCCTCGGTGGCAATGATATCATTCACCCTGTGGTTGGCAGTGACATTCTACAGCAGAAAACAAGCACAAAACACTGTTCAGTCAGTCACTGCAGACACTGCATTCAAGGTTTTAACCATTTATAGCTGCTCTGGGAAATGGAGATGTCTTAAAAAGCTTTGATAACAGCAGCCTAATGGACCTCGAGTTCAATTTTTTCACAGATCAACTTCAAGGTTAAGAATTACTCAAACGTGAGAAAGCTTTACACCTTCTGTGAGCTCACAAACCACCTCAAAAGAACCAAAGTTACACATCATTTTATGAACATCAATACACATTTAAAGCTGGGGGAGATACAGTAGGCAACTTCTTCAATAAAAAAAAAAAAAACAACAAAAAAGTCACAACAAAAGACAGACAAAGTTTGTGACTAACTTGAGAGAACATTGTGGAGCATTTAGCAGCAGCTAAAGAGCCACTTATTTATCTTGTGAGTTGGTGGAGAGTAAAGCAGGGCTAAAAGGTATAAATATTGGACTTACATAAGCCAGGTGGAGACTTCAGTGTATGTAGGCAACATCAACTTAAATGTGATTAAATCTCAATGTTGTGTTTACGGCTCGTATCTGCCTCAAGGTGGCCAACAATTCAGTTAATGAAGGGTTTAAAGACCTGAATGTAACAGAGGAGGAGGCCAGAGAATGAGGGTAATAAAGATACTGAAAAAAAAAAATATATGGACTGCATAAAACATAGACATCAATTATAGGGCAGTTAACAGAGCATGTGACTATGAAATGACTTCGGTGCCTGCCTGAACTACTGTAAAGATCCATTAAAATCCCTGCTGGTGTTTGTTCTTGCATGACCTGTCTTTACAAGCCCATAAGACTTACAGCACAGTTCAGCAAAAGGGAAATGGTTGCAGGTTCCCTGCTTTAATGTGTTGCATTTCCTGATTTCAATTCCTCTGTGAACTGTGGGACCCTCCAGAAAACAGGGTTAACGCTCTATTAAGCTTCCTCGTCTTGTTATTTTCTCCATATTGCAGTATTCAGTAAGTACCTCCAAGTGAGCTAACAGAGAAACACTAATCCCTAAATCTCTTCTTGCTGAGATGGTTGCATTTTAATACCATATTATCAGCAAGCTAATGTATAATTCTCAAACTCTGCTTTGGCTGCCGCAACAGAAATGTTAATTTTCCTATTGACTTCTCTGCCATTTCGGTAACCTTTACTTTTGGCTCAGCACACACGCTCTTTTTTCAGCACCATTCTTGTCTCCTAAATAGTCAGACCCCTTAAAATGTATTTTTTTCCTGTAGATACGATGATAGAAGATAACATTTCCTCCATAAGCATTTGCAGGATTTATGCTCCTGAAGAGCTGATAAAACGTTTATTTTCTAAAATGTATAATACAAGCGTCACAGCTCATATAAACAAACTAGGACAGAAGTACTTCATGAGTGAACAAAAGCAGCAGCAATAAATGCCATTTGTTTATTTGTTGTTTATTGTAAGAATTTCATTAGGAGCGAAGAGTTGTGATGCCATTTGGTTAATTTATTGACAGCGCTCAAAGGAAAAGGGGCATCTGCACATAAAGTGTGAATGTGTTGTTGCATTTTACTATTTATGATAATTGGCTCATGATAATGGATTTAAAAGATGATGTGACATCTAACAAGGGAGGTCAATATTTCCAGCTGTTATCCTGCATTTGCTTTGGCAACAATCGTTTGCCAGTGTGAGGTCTTACTTACTGATCTAGTGATATAAGCATCCAGAGACCATATATGCACAACTGCGCACACACACAGACACCACACATGAAACATTACAGCCGCTGTGTGACTTGAAGAGGCCTGACAGCGCTCCATATCTGTCTAAATTACCTACAGTTCACTCGCTCCTCTCCGTGTGGTCGCATGTAAGAAAACAGGAAAGAAACATGCGCCTCGGCATTGCCATCCACTCCCGGACAAAGTGTGGAAGAGATGGGTTGGCGACTCAGACCCCCGCCTGCGAAAGAACAGCATGTACGAAATACAACAGCCGCACTAGTGGTCCCTCTCCAGCTGTGACAAAGACCTCTTACCAAGGCGAGGAAGATCAGAAATAGAAGCCAAGCCTCTCTGAATGGTATCACTTTGGAGCAGATGAGCTTGCTGCGCCCAGATTCAATCAGAAGAGCGAGGCTCAAAATCTCCACATACTGAATCCTACTTAGGACGGGCCAACTTTTTCACAGCTGCTTTTCCTTAAGCACCTACATCAGAAACACATCACTCGGACAAGGTGAGACCTGAGCAACAAGACACAAAGAAAAGAAAGCCTTCACAGACTCAAATATAGTTGTTTCCATGGCACTCCGGTTCCACAGATCTATTTATAGTCTCAAGCAAGCAGTCGCTTAATTCTTGTCCTTCAAAACAGCAGATAAAAGGAAGATTCGGTGGATGGCAATGTGACCTTGATTGTTCTACTCTGCAGGGCTCAGATGCATCAAGTAATTGTGCGTGTCTGACTGCTTCTGTGCTTCAAGGTGAAAATGTGGGAGTATTTATAAGGAATTCAGGACACGGACCATTCACAAAGGAAACAGCGCTCAAGCACCACAAGCTCAGCAGTTAGCAATACGCATATTTTTAGTCTGAATGAATGTAAGGCCACTGTGACGGAAGAATGATTCCTGCTGTGTGTGTGTGTGTGGAGGGACAATACTCCAGGTTGTGTAATATTTTGTGTATAAGCCAAAGTGCTATGTTTAAACATTCATGAGTCTGTTTGCATAAAGTTTGAATACAAGCATCAAAAATGTAACCCAGTAGCTATAAATTCACATTTCTGTCATCAGCAAAGCCAACTGGAACAAATGGATATTTATACTGGATAAAGCAGAATAATTTATTACCCTTAGTTTGACATGTGTCCTCCTTCTGAGCCATTTTTCTCGCGGGCTGGAGGGAGAGAACGGAGCCGAGTCCAGACTGTCTGCTTCCTGGGTCTTCACGCAGTCACATCGCATGAGCTGTCGATAAACACATGTGGGGCCTTTAGAAAAAGCAAGCATTTCCACAAACAAGCCTTTGAGGCCCACGTTAAGCAGACAGAACAGGTTTGTCATTTGTAATTTGTTTTCAGTAATGACCCCAGTCTCACCTCAACACTTTCTGCACGACGGCACAGTGCAGAATAAACAATAATAACACGGAAGATTTACCAACTGAAGCCTTGAAATTAAATCTAAAGTCATGTTTAGGGATCATAAATCATAATCTTAATGGAAAGCTTTTGTGACAAGAGCAGCACTGACACAGATTAAGGGCTGGGGGGTGATTTGAAGTGCTCAAAGACAATTACCACTCGCTACTTGAGAGAGGCCACATGAAAGTGGCTCAGACCAGAGAGGCTCCTTGCAGACATTTCCTTATATACGAAGCTGTGAGCAAAGTACATGATTCAGCGGTAAGAAATAATTTCCCGTGCAGCCCTTAAAGTCCTAGACAATCTTTTATTATGACACAGCATCAAGCAGAGCCGAAAACCACTGAACCAAAATAATGATCTTGAGGTTTATTAGCTTCCTAATGGCGTCGATAGCACGTCTTCTTTCCTGTGGTCTCTCCTCATTCTGCTCACGTTTTCTCAGAGAGACGGCATGCTGCAGCAGACAGAGGCAGGGTGAAAAAAAAAAAACTTCTTTTTTTTCTTCTCTGAGAGCTCTGCTTTCTAATGATAAAGTTCAAAGAACCGTCAGTGTTTCCAGTGGCTTTTAATAGGACGTGACGCGCTACATTTGTTTTATTTATGTCTTTATTTTTCTGAAAATTCAGCAAACAGCCCTGTCCTTATCGCAGATGCACAAATAAAGGCGACATGCGAATGTAATCTCCATCAAAGCCGTGACATATTCATGGGCAGCTCAGTGGGTAGATGGCGGTAGGAACACTGACAGGGCTCAAGGTTTAATCCCCACTTAGTGCTAGAATAATATGAACTGGTGGCACCATAAGGGTCCCTGCGACTTAAAAAAGTTGACGATAAAGATGACTGGAAATGACTGGAGACTCACTTTAGCCAAGCACACACTTTAAGCCCTTTAAAATCCTAACCAACCATGAAAAAATGTTGGCACTACACATTTAATTTCTCACTTGCAGATTCTAGTCATACCCGTTCACATTTCATCACAAACCAACCCAAACCGCATAATCTTGGTCAGATTTGCTCAGATTTCAGCCATAAAGTCAAAACAGCTCCCACTGGTGAGGATTTAATGTGAGGTATGAGGTGAATGCTAAACATCCGCACAAAGTGTGCCGACATGTTGATAGTGACCTCCCCTTCGTTTCACAGTGCATCGCAAACCCCCCCCAATCGTAACTCTAATCACTCATGTAGTTGTTTATGAAGATCCACGTCGTGATTCAAACATACTGTAAAAATATCTCGAAACGACGTCGCACAATATTTAAAAAATAAATAGCTGAGTAAATCTCTGTCTACATTTCTTATTGCCACAGCTAAGCGCCATTAAGGACTGTTGACAACATTACTGGCTCGCTGCCAGACGTCTGATTATAACATATTCAGGGTGTCATCTGTACAGAAGGAGCCCTTGAACAGTCGAGCAGTGTCTTCCTCCTGTGTTGTGCTGTTTGTGAAACAAGAAGACATCGCTAAATGGAAACAGCCGTTCCACAAGTAATAGCATTTGCTTCAAAGAAATGACAAAAGAGAAGTATGTAAAATAGCACTATATATATACAATCAGTCACATTTCACCGTCTTCTACTATGAGTACAACTGAAAAGTCAATGAGGCTGCAGCATCTGAAACAAGGCGTATGTTAAACAACTACCAACCTTTTAGGAAATAAGAGAATTGACATTTGTTTGTCTTTTTGGAAGTCTAAATTGGTTATGCTTATGTTCAAGCCATTATAAATCAGTGCAAACTAAAATGGCACATAGAGTTCCCCAAGGGTCAATCCAAGGAGCCCTTTTATTCAACCGCAACATGCTACCATTAACTAAGTTTGGATTATTTTTAGACTTACACAACATGTGTTCCTCATTTTTATTCTCTGTTTGTTTTTTAGTCTATTGTTTGTGTCCTATTGGAGGTTTCCAAGCGTGCCTAACTGGGCAAACCCAGAACACACTGGAAGGATTACATATCTCATCTAGCCAGGGAACGCCTTGGGATCCCCCCAGAGGAGTTGGAATACATTGCTGGGGAGAGGGACGTCTAGTAAACCTTGCTTAGCCTGCTGCCACTGTGACCTGGCTCTGCATAAGTGGAGGAGAACGGATGGATGGACTTTTAATTATGTGCTAATGTATTATAATGCCCAAATGTGCAATGCTAATGTGCCATGTACTAAAAAGTCTGTCTTCTCAGGTCAAGACCATTGCAGATCATGAATTTCCGACAGGTCTGATGATTCTGGCAACTACCATGCAAGAACTGCCAACACAGGCTTTTAAAACTAAACCATTTTATATTAAAATGTATACTGTATACTGAAACTGTTTCCAGTGCCACCACCTCCTATACTTTTGTTGCTGATAGCTGTGTTATGTTATACACTATTCCAGAGTCTGAAACATTTCAGGGCACATCTCACAAAGAACTAAATCAATGATGCAGTGGCAGTAAGTGGCTTCCTGCTACCCTCATTTGGTTATAAGGGCATGGAAATAAACAAACCCCGGAGGCCATGGACTTGGAGCAGACATAATTGTTACATCAAGGAAGACAGGGCGCGTCTGCAAACTTGTGGCCTTAACAAGAGTTTGGAGATGTGCCATATTGTGACACTTCTTTCATCTTCTCTGGAGGCAGCCTGTTAAGAGAACCTCTCCACGTTTGATTTGACAAATTCGGTCTTTTGAGATAACAAGGCCGCAATTTTAGAGGCACTAAGTCACACGGCTTTGCAAAAATTTTTGTCTTCTTGTGAAACTTTACTCCTTAGATGATGCTACTTGCCTACTTGAGTAAAGTATCCTAATTATGAACAGATATTTACCATTACCAAAAAGTACAGTGTAGTATTTTTGTACTGACTGACAATACTTTCCCCAGTCTATAAAACTTGCTGGTGAAAAAAAGGAATAAAGGCTGTCAATAAGGTTGCCCACCTGTCGGAGAACAAAAGCCGCTACATCAGTGGACTCCCAGTAGGAGGCATGAAAAAGGTGAGGCAGAGCCACCGTTGGGAAGGCAGTCAGCACATCTGGGCAGTACAAAGCGTAGTCCAGCCTCTTGGAGCCCCACCAGCTGCTGGAAACTGAAACACACACACACACACACACACACATACAGTAAGCAAGCACAGACATGCGGAAAGGCCGGCAAAATCTAATGAACCTGAATGCATCCACAGGAGATAACTGAATTAATGAGACAGGCCTGTGTAGTTTCTCAGTGTCTTTCCTTCCCTCCCACTCACTGTTAGTGATGGTGTTTCCCAGCTGGCCCATGGAGCAAATCGACGTTCCGCTCTCCACACTGGTCACGCTGGCTCTGCGACCTCCATCCTCCCCCCCTCCTTCTGTCTTTGTCTCAGAGGACAGCTGTGAAGCTGGACCTCCAGGAGTTTGACCACCTTCCAGAAACACGCTCGTATGGCCTTGGATACTATCGGCTAGGGAGGTTAAGACGGGGAGGGAATGAGAAAAGACAAGGACAGACAGAGAGGAAAGGAAATACTTTGATCACACAACAATTGACCGGCCTCAATCTTTAAATCTATGCTGTTATTTTGCCTAATAAGGTCTCCTGCTGTGCATCGACTTGCTTGGAGTTTTATCAAGGAAAAGCAAAGACAAGCACTCAGTGGGAGTACAATGACAGAGACGTCTCCTGTTCATATAGTTCAGTCCATTTCTATTGGCAGCAGAGGTCCCAAAAAGCATCTTGCTCTTGGCTCCTGCTGACAAGTAGAATAATTTTATCACGTTGGGATCTTCTCTCCCCACTAGCACATTTCTACTCAGCTCTTTCCTATTTGTTCAGCGATAATGCTGTATAATACTTGTTATTCCCTATATTTTATCAATAATTTAATCACCAGAGAGGCAAGTGTCTATCAGCTCAATTCAATATCACATTTATCTTAAACCCTATGATACATCCGGGGGACAAGAGGAGACTCGCACTGAATACAACTTCCACCAAACAGAACCACCTCATATAGCTGAACAACAGGAAGCTGCACAGCCATGAGGGCAGACTTCCCCACACTGTTTTCCTACCTATCTGTGTTATGAAACTCAAAACGTTTTTTCAAGCAGACCCTGTGAGTGCTCATTATCCCGTTACCTAGACCTTGTATGTGGCTGCGAATCTATTATGACAAAGGATATGGCTTGACTCGCGCCTGAATGAGCCTCTACTCCACCGCCACTCCGCTGCACCGTGCTATAGATGAAATGTTGACCTTACTGACAACCTATAAACTAATCAATGTTCTGCCAGACAACTGAATGGGACGTAATCTGTGTATTTGTATGTATGTCACACACAAGTCAGGACTCAATGTACGGATGACCTCACTTCTGCAACATCTCAGCTACTTTCTCCAATTTACTGTAACATGTATCAGTCCAGGAGGATGCCGTTTGATGTGCTGAAATGGATATAAGGTACAAACTGCGAGCAGGAACAGGGAGCAGCGCGACTGAGGAGAGCGAGACAAAATGAGAGCAAGAGTGTCTGCTTGCTTGCAAATGTAGGAGCAGAACATAGTGTCTGGGTTGGTCTTTTATGGGAGAGGATCTTGCTGCATCTCTGGAAAGAACAGATTCTCCTGACAGTTTCCTCTTACTGTTTTCTGTTTACATGATTTTCACTCACACTGAATAAAAAAAAAAAAAAAAACAAAAAAAAAACATTAGCATTAAAGACGTTACCTCCCCTTGTGGATGGTTGTGTGCATGCCTGTCTTAATTCAATGCGTGTATCTGGATGTGTATCGAATTATCACCCTGTCATGAAGCAGACAGTTATTGGCAGGTTAACCCTCTCTCTGCCACTGCCTGCTGGAATGCTTATAAATAAACCGCGAGATGCAGTCACATGTTGTGCGTTTGGTCTGTGAAGGATTGGCTACCGCAGCAGAATACAGATTACCGGCCGCTCCAGCAGATGTAGGGGAGAATCAGGTGTGGTTAATCAATCCCCACAGACAAAGAGCGCTCCACATTAGGATGATGAAGATGATGGAATCTGACACACGCTGTGTGCGTATCAGCGATGCTAGATTGGATGGTTTTCCATCTCACGGGTCTGCTTTTGAGGGGCAGAAAATATATTGTTGATTGGGAGGATGTGGCCAGTTTGGGGATTGTATAGACCATTTTAAATTTAAATCAGGTTAAAAAAATGTATTTGCTGTTATTGAGGCCTTCACTCATAGTGGTGAGTTGAAGTTATAATAGTGAGGAAGAAAAGACTTCTCTGTTCACTCAGATATTTTGCCCTTGAAGCCTTAATGACTGACGTGAGTGCAAAAGACCCTCGCCCCCTCTTCTCACTCGTGGGTCACTGAAATAATTCCACATCATTCTTTAACATTATTAAGGGTTGAATTCTTCTGCTTATTTTATAATACCAGACAGTGCACAAGCATTGAATAACAGGATGTTAAGTTGGGTTGGTTATCCATTCATTCTTCCAAGCTGTTGGCATGAATGAACATTGGAAACACAGGGAGAGGCCGCTGGTTAGATTATTACCGTGGCTGTACAATACGAAGCTTTGATTTGATCTGACAGGGCTACAGCCTTCACATCTATTTGATGGCATCCGATTCAGACTTCAACCATGTTGAAAGTGACATGGAAATGTTACCACTGTAAGACTCTTATTCTGCCATTGACTTTTACAACCAGCGTGCTCATTCAGACAGGAGACTAACGTGTTAAATTGCTGTCAGACTAACGCAAGAGGAGGCATGTGAAATGGGTTTCAGAGAAAAGCAGTGACAGAGAGAAAGGATTTTTATTCACTTCTGACATATTACTGAAGCAAAAACCCTCTTGTCAGCATCATTTATAATGCAAAAATGGCTAAATCTTTATTAGCTCCAGCCTCTTAAAGTTAAGGATCATTGCAAACTGAATACTTTGGGGAAGAACAAGTATGGCTTGATTGAGCGATTTACAGAAAATTTAATTAGTAACTATTTTATTTATCATTAGAATTTATCAAGAAAAATGGCCAGCAGCTCAAATGCTGACATTTGCTGCCTTCTCTTTTCTTTTCACCTTAAGCCTTTCAATTCCCCAGTCATGCTTGTGTGATAACATGACGTCAGTTGATCCAGTACAGTAAAGTCAGTAAGGTTGTGCTGCAAACATTGGCATGGTAACATTTTAATTGAAAAATCAAAAGTATTCACAAACAAGCAAAAGAAAGGAAAGGATCTGCATTTTTAACGATTTTCTGATGTGAATGTGATAAACAATTAATCAGGAAAAAATTAATCTGCAAAAGATTTGGTCCTTTATTATTTGTTTAAGGTGGGCAACCTTATTGACAGCCTTTATTCCTTTTAGTTATTTTGGAATAGATGCTTCCATTAATTAGTAAAAGACTGTATGCCCATGGCTGAAAGCATGAAATCAAATAAAAAAATTTAATTAAAAACATTGTAATTTTTCATTTTCTGACATTTCAGAAACTATATGCTCACTGTAATGAATCATGAAAGTAACTGATAGAAAGTTATTTGCAATCACATTTGAAATCAGACAGTGTTCCTTGATTTTGACTCATGAAGATGTGATTGGTGGAAAATATTGCGTTTTTTTTTTTCTATAGAGGCTGTTTTCTATAGTCGGATGGAGAGAGATTAGTTTATATGAAGCGCTACTTCTGCATACTCCTGAGTAGGTCAAGTCAGAAATTTATTCCAGGTTTTGGGGTTGTGAGATACCTGTGTGAATATTTACAAGTTGGGGCAGGTTTTCAAAAAAATTACTCAAGCTTGAGGCCGAGGTGAAAGATTGGCATCCACAGCAGAATATAGATAAATGCCACCCTCCCCGGTCACCTGTTCGGACCATTATAATGACAACTGAGTGTCACACAGAAGCACATTTTTACATTCTCTAATCAAAATAGTGTTTAAACAGGGCTGTAGAGACTGTATACTGTTTGCAGAGATTTCAGTGAATACACCTGCTCTGAGGTCCCTAAGAAATTGAAGAGACTGTATGCTCACACACACACGCTGTCGTGCCCCTGCACACACACACACACACACACAACAATCTGTTATCATTAATGAGCCCTGCCCCACAGATCTCAGAGGAGCCTTATTCTCCATCGGTCTCTGCAACACTAGGACGGCTCTGTCTTTCACAGCACAATGAGCAGAGAGGCAGAGACGAGAGAGAGAGAGAGAAATTAGCCTCACACACACACACACACACACACAGAGAGAGAAAGAGAGCTACAGACTCTGACGCATTTTCTGAAACACACACACACACACACACAAAAATGTAGAATTTCAAAAGACCTATGCTGGGGAAAAAAAAAAAAGAGGAGCATCAAATCCCTACTAGGACAGATGGGGCTAACAAGGTGACAAAGACAGACACAGAGAGGAAAAGCTGTAAAAAACATCAAGTTCAAAGAAATCACAGTGCGCAGACACCGGTTGCATTAAATGACCGGTATGGCAACAGGAAGATTATGATTCAAGCACGAGGCAGGAGGAGAGTGAAACAGCTGATGATGGCGGTAAAAGGAAGGACAAGCAGAGAAATCACAAGGTGAGGGAGGATGATTGCGCTGTGGCCTTGAAACGACTTTGTAACAAAAAAGACGGAAACAGACTTTTAACTCAGCACCCATCCCCCCTTCCTCCAGTCCTCGCCACCGCCACGCTCTTAACCTCCACACACACACACACACACACACCACGCATCCAATTAGGGAATGATTTCACAGTGAGCAAAACACACACCAACATCTTTACATTAAAGCACTGTTAGTGATGTGATCAATACCAATAAAAATGACTATGATTCCATGTGCGTCTGCCGTCTTGGATGATCATAGTTCCCGCTGGAGCATAGCTGGAAATCAATAGGAAGAAGCCTCATTCTCTCTTTATTAGCAGCATTCATCATAATAAAAGCTCCACCGTTGATGGGTGTTGATGTCAAAGTCAAACCCACAGGAGCCTTATTTGATTGGCTCTCCGTGCCTTCATAACAACTAATTACCATATTACAGAGCAGGAAATGGGTTACGTGTGCCGCTGTTTCATCTGTGTGCCTGTGCGAGCATGTCTGCTACTGGCTCCGTGTGCACCTGTCTATGGTTTTTAATTTAACACATAATTTGACAGCACCCAAGCTCGATCAACGGAACGGGGATTCAGGTCCATAATTAAAACCCAGGATAGCTGCAAGCCTACGCTGTGCGCCTGCTTTTACACTCCATCACCTTTATCAACACTGCTGACTCGCTCTATGACAGGCTGAACATGATTAAATTAATAAATCACAACATGGGCATGCAGTTTACGGGGGT
Source organism: Scortum barcoo (assembly GCA_023238725.1). NCBI lineage: Eukaryota > Metazoa > Chordata > Actinopteri > Centrarchiformes > Terapontidae > Scortum > Scortum barcoo. Next base: position 8,861,669 of record CM041552.1, on the reverse strand, counting down.
AAAAACACTGAGTTATTTACCATCATGTGTCACATACGAGCAACACGCATGGATTACTTGTGGGTCCGCTGTTCACACAGGAAATGAGCTGATGCAACCTGACACGCGGTACGATGACTTAAGACAAGCAAGTTAGTAAGTGAGTTAGTTCGTAAAGCTTTTTTCAAACATGGACGATGTGACATTAATGGTTCCATCTATCAGGAACAGTAATGGCTTTCTGGCATTTAAACACAGGTTTCTATGAATCTGACAGGATGTTTACAAAGAAAGCCACAATGCTCGATCAATATTTGCACAAGAGGAAGCCATGAGTGCCCTCTGTTCTCTAACAGGCTTAGACTTATTTTGCCGTTGAAGCCTTTAAGTTATAGTCTTGAAGATTTTCATTTTGTTGTTGTCTTTCATGGCGCAATACTCAGTAATTACAGGTATGTCTTGGACCTCAAACAATTTCAGTTTGCTTCATCATCTGTTGTCATCAACCTTTTCTTTGTGTGCTTAGACATAGTAACCGTTTACTCACAAAGCCGGGAGGGATGGGAAAAATAGCATGCCGCAAGCAACAGCAAGTCTGTTTCTGTTATGATGTTCATGTTCTCTGTTCTGCACTTCCTGTTTTATTTTGTAGTATCGTCGTCTTCTCCTCACTTGTTTCATGCACTTTACTTCCTGTCCTTTTCAGGGTTTCCCTCCCATTTTGATTGCCTGCTCTGGCCCCAATTGGTTTCTTTCACCTGTCCCCATTAGTCTCCGCACCTGTTTCCACTTCCCTTTCCTCCAGGGTATTTATACCGGCCCTTCTCCTCTGTTCCGTGTTGTGTTGTGTCGTCTGTGTTATGTCGTCAACCCTTGTGTGCTCCTGCCTTCCTGTTTGGTTCCTGCTTTGTCCCTGCCTGTTGCCTGTGTTCCTGGGTTCCTGTAATAAAGAGTCCTACCATCTACTCTGCCTCCTGCCTCGTCTGCATACTGGGTCCAGAAACTCCACATTGCCCTGCACCTACCCTAACAGTTTCATTAAAAGCCTAACTGCTTCCTGAGATATGTCTGAGAAAGTAGCCACAGACACCTGGTTTGTAATACTGCAAATTCAGGGGCTTTCATCAGTGAGCGATATGCTCAGTCATCATTTTGTTTATTCTAGGGAGGAATACGGAGAACCAGAACTAAGTTTGTACCAGTCCCTCACTGATCTGTACCAAAATATGCTATTGTATGTTAAATATTAAGACATTAATGCATCTTCACCTACATGGGGTGTAGCTATGTTAATGTGCACAATTTCAAAGAAACTATGCAGCAAAAAGCAGACACAAAAAGAAACCACTCGCAAGCATAATCTTCATGCTGATAAGGGGTCCATTTCCTCATCTCCAAGCTTTGCTCCAAGTAACTGGCAAACGAACGTGCCATATCAATACTCTTTGTGCTTCATCAATGTTTAAATAATCTGTTTCTGTTCTTATCTTATAAAAGATATACTGTGTTGCAGGGTTCCCAGGAAAAAGGGGTAATTGAAAGCAAAAAAAAAAATAAAATCACTTAGATGGCACATTTGACAAATCTGCTTTGGGTTCCACATGTTTGCTAAGCATTTTGAGTAATCGAGTAGAAGGTTTTGATGGTGGTAAACCTCTACAAACCGGATGAACCAAGCAGCATTGAGGAGCAAAGCATGATGGAACAATAAAAAGCAACAAACCAGCAAGGAATTTTTGTTCCAGATTTTTTTAATTATAGTCATAGTCATGCAAAGTACAGCTCTCACCAAAGCAGCAGGACAAAGGAGTCACCAAGGAGCAGGACCCTAAGCCTAACCCAAAACAAAATAAACTTCTTGTATCAGTCTGTGTCTTGTATCTTCAAAAACAATCATGCATGTGTGTATTGCTTTTCACCTTAGTGAGGGTGGATCCTTTCCAGCTCCCTCACAGGGAGTTTCACATCTTTCAAAGCCTTGAAACAGACTACCAGGTCTTCTGATCTGGGTTCATCATTACGGGCTGTTAGCACAAGCGATCAGTCCTTGCCCTACTTTCTCTCAGTGAGGTAGGTGGAGAGGCAGGGGAACTAGGCAATGCGTCATAACTGCTGTTTAGAGGGAGTCTCTGTGTCCCAAAAGTGGGCTAAAACATACTTCAAATAAATCAGTGGCTCATTAAGGACTCAGTCTCTACAACTAAGCCCTCCAGGGGGATTACAGCAGTACGGTGCCATATCTAGCAGACTAAAATATCACATACTGTGCCTCATCCTCAGAGAGGCGTGGCAAGCTGAAGGTACTGCACCACAAGAAGATGAAGTATAATTACTTCAAACTTCAGACTTTGGGGGCAGGATTTAGCTTTGCCTCTGCAGGGCGAGCACACAAAGATGAGATCGAGGCTCAATGTACATCTGTGTCTGTGTACATGTGCCCCTGTGAAAATTCACATTACTTAGTCACAGAATCTCTCTGTTGCTGTAATCTAGTCACACTAACAGGATTCCTCAAAGGTTTCATGCCAGCTTTGAAATGCAAAACTGAAAAGGGTTATTAATATGGCAATACAATTACAGCAGAAAATAGATTATCAATTAAATATTCAGGAGGAGCCGCTCTCGCATCTCCCCACGTTAGCAAATTGATTTTCAGGGTCAAGTGATGGATTCCTACCTATGAGCATTGAGCGTCCGTCACCTAGCGGGTAGCGCTGGTAGCGTGGCACGGCAAAGGGCGGCAACTTGTGGAAGAGGGGCTGCAGCAGCGGCTCCAGTCTGGAGGCTGAAGGGTCCGAGGGGTAAAACAGGTTGAAAATCTGGGAGCAGGCCGGATGGAGCTGACTCACTGAGGGTCAGAAAGCACAGTGGACAACAGAAGCCATTAGGGATGATATTTTAGTTTTAAGTGTAATGGTGAATGGGGTCTTTCACTGTGAATGGGGTCTTTCACAGAAAAAAAAATCAACGATGAGATTATCCAGCTATGTCTTATAGTCACATTTCAATCAATCAGTCAATATTGACTGGTATAGCAGCTTTCATACAGGCTATTAATAAGACAATAGAAAAACAGCAAACCAAGAAAACAACTGAATACACACACACTCACACTCTGATGATTCTTACCCTGGACTGAAGGCAGCACGGTGCGTCTCATGGCCAGCACAAGACCCAGCGGACAGCCCAGCAGGAAGCAGTCTGACACCTCAAAGTCGAATCGGCCGGGGTTCAACACCAGACTGGTGCTGCTGCCGCCACGCACCTCCACACTCTCTTTCATCAAACTGAGGAACAGACATGGACATAAAATATCAGCCGTTATCTTTTACTTCACTCTTTCTCTGACATTCATTACCTATCCTCAGAGGCTCCTGAGGCTAACTCACTGGCTTGTTCTACGGCTGCATAGTTATCAGGATGGCCACTGTGAGCCAAGGCTGGCCAATAAATAGATGCAGGCATGTGAGAATTTCTGAAGTGGTTTATTCAGCTATAACACACTGAGGACATACAATAAAGTGCATAACTGAGACTCTGATTAGGCTGCAGGTTTACTTTGTGTTGGGGGACCTTTGATATTATTCATCATTTTCAAAAGTTGTGCATGAGTGAGGAACAAGTAAATGGAATATTACGGAAAAGCCAGTAAATGTGGCTTCGGCTAAGTAAATAGCAATTCCTTTCAACTACATTCATCTTTCAGAATTGATAATGCAGTATATGACCTGATGGCAAACAATGGCTGCAGAGGATGGTGTACAATGGCACTCAGAAGTTTGGTTTTCATTTTAAGAGAAAAGCATAAATCTGAGTTCTTAAATGTCAATAATGTTCGTGCTGAATTTGTGAAGGTAAATGTTTTGGCCTTGGCACAGATGAGTCAGTGATGCATTCGCATTGTCCTGATTCAGTAGTTGGTTTGTTTTAACATTCTGGGGCCATTGTTGGCGCCGGGCCTTTATGACTCAACCTGAGCAGCTCTTCACTCAGCCGTCAGAGGCTGCATCACGCTTGCAGCTGTTTAAATAGCCGAGCCGCTCTCCACAACCCTCTGCTGACTGACGCCATCTCTCTCTCTGCTCTCTAGCGATCCAACATTTCCCTATTACGTCCTGCGAGTAAAGTCCTGGAGAAAGGATTAGTCAACAGTCTCCAGCCATCTTTAAAAGCTAAATCAATAATGCTTTGATTGCCTTCCGCTTCCATTTCAGTTTTAGTCTTCTCTCTCCTAATGTGCTCATCTCCTTCACTTCTTCCCACCATGCCATTAAGAAACTGTCAGTCTGTCTGGTTGTCTGCCAAAATGCACTACTGCTCCAAACTCCAAGAAAGTATTGCATGTACTAGTATCTGGTTGGCTGAAGAGACAGTGAAACACTGGGGCATTATTCATTGTATGATTAGTAAATTTGCAGGCATTGAGAGACTGCATGTTATCTACTCGTGTAACTAGGCTCATAGCCCACATTGACATGTTCAGTTTATTTTATCAAGACTTTCTGCTCTGAGCAAGGGCATATTTCATTAACTGGCACATGAAACGTGGTGTAGAAAGTGAAGAGTTATGTTTGCTGCCTGGATGGGCTACATTTCCCTTTTTCCAGCTATAGTGGCAACTCTCATTTAACAGCATATTGTGTTAAATAAATCTGACACATACTACATTGGCTAACTGTTATTGCGTGAATGGCTGAAACTTCTTTATTGGGAATAATGAGCAATGAACATACAACGTGTCTCAAACTGCAAATAGATCTGACACTGATGCCTACCCATCAAACTAGAGGACTGTGAATAGATTTTCCTACGGGCATTAGGCATGCACTAAGGCTTTTAGTAGCTCTAACTGCACATGACCTTTCTTATTAGCACTTTAGAATAAATGGATATGTAGTTACTGTCAATTCTGTCTATTTATTAGTTTGTTTTTTTCTCAGCTTGAGACATTAGTTTTATTACCATCTCTTTAAACATCAGTGAAATTAGCCACACATCCTAAACAAATATAGATTGGGGGGGAAGAAGTAAAGTGAAGTAAAAGAAATGGTAACCATGAAAAAAAAACCCTCAGCTCCACTGCTGGCTGCACTGAGGGCACACTCACTCTTTCATGACAGCAGTGCTATGCTCGTGATCTCACAAGCAATTCCCAGTCAGGGCCAAAGCAGAGCAAGGTGCACGTGAAACCATTTGAAACAGAGTGATGGGCAGACAGTCATAGCCAAGAGGCCATTCTGATAGGAGGGATAATGTCTGGGAAAGGGCGCTTTAATAGGCCCTCCTGGTGACTGACTAACCCTAACTGGGAGGACCAGGACATCCAGGAGCAGAGGTTGTCCTCCATGCAGCGAGGCTCAGGCTTAATCAGGAGTGTAACAAGAAGAGAGAGGTAAGAGGTGCACAGCCATGGACACAATCTGAAATAACTCTGAATAGATGAGATCCTCTCCTGAGTGACTGTGTTACTGTGATGGTATAAGCCTAGTGGAGTATGTGATCTGGAATGGGAACTCTGGTTGCTTGAAGTGACTCAACATGGCAGCCGTACCCCCTCCAGTCAAGCCAGACCAAGCTAAATTCACGGTCCCCCCACACAAACTGGCTGGCGCAGGCACAAACAGGCTATTTATAGTCCAGCAGAGGCAGGTAGGCACGCAGGGCAGTCAAGCTGTAAATATTGATAAAAAGCAGGGACGAGACAGGGTGACACATTCCAGAAAAAACCTAAATGAGGGCCACCATGCAACATCTGTGTCATCATATGAAGCCCTAACACAGTCATCGGTGATCGACAAATGCTCTTTGACAGAAAAAGGATGAAAAAATTTCTAATACTGCCTGACGTGTTTTGCCAAGTCATGGGCCTGTACGTGAGCCAAGTTCTGTTATATATCAGAATGACTAATGATGAATAATCTAATGCCCTAATGTTTCTTTTACATTTCTACAATAACTATACATACGTGTTCATGTGTGTGTGCGTGTGTGTATAACTGCATAATGTTGTTACTCTAAATCTTCTTTTTGTCCTGTAGCTTTTCAGATAGTCCAGTAGTAGCTTATCATTTCATATTTTGTATGATTTTTTCCACTTTATTTATCTAGAAGAATAAATAAGAACAACTGAAGCTTTTGTGTGATTTTTATTTTCTTGACACTGACAGAGCTCTGACCTCAGTTCACCAAAACTTTTTCTTACTTAAGAGTAGTGGGTGTGTATGATAATGACGTAAATTAGTGTGCTTTTTTCCCATCTACTTCTAGTATAAAACCACTCTAAAGTGTTCAAGTGGCAAATTTGCTAGTTTGAAGTACTAGAGGTTATTTCAGGGCCATGACCAACTTGCTTGGAGGGAAAAAAATCGGGATCAGACTGAAGGAACTCTCTCTGAAGTGGATATGTTTTATATATGTCGATAAAGGTGGTCCTACTGCAAGGGTATATGCAATTTCATGTCATGATATATATACTAATATACAACATTGTCTAGAAAAACAATTGGGAAATTGTGATTTAGAAAAGTACTTCACCAATGGTAAAAATCCAATATGTATATCACATGAATCATGAATCCAACCTTACACATTAAGAATTACTAAACGGGTAGATGCGTTCATATAAACAACGTATCTGAAGTCTTTTATATTGTCTGATGGTATATATTGTCATATTGCACACCCAAATGGCATGTTTTATCATGGGACTGTATCGGATGGGTTAATTAACAAAACAGATACAGAATCTGATTTATTTTTTCAGTCATGCTTTCTTATATAAGTGAATATGGTCAATGTTTGAAAATAAACTCTTCATAAGTAATTATATTGTATATCATAATATTGATATACTGTATAATATGAGAAAATATTGAATTGAGAACCATTGAACCTTTTGAATGAATAAGGAATAACAATAACAAATGTCTGCTTTCAATAGATATCCGAGAAGTCTACAAAAATCCATTTTGGCCATTGATCAGTTCTGCTCAGTGACCTGCAACATAGTTCACAATGGCCAAATTCAAATACAGATATTAAATAGATAGCCGCCGTGATTTAAACACTCATGTGGACAAACGTATTGTCTCACAGTATATATTGTCATATAGGCCCACCTTGAAAAAAAGCTGCGCTGGCCCACGGACGAGGTGTCTCCATCGTACGAGTCGCTCTGCTTACGGCTGAGCGGCGGCTCGCCCTGGCTGTGCCCTTCGTTGGGGGCAGAGATATCAATGTTGCTCTTACTCAGCCTCTTGCTAGAGCTCAGACCTGGGCTGGACTCCCCGAGCAGGCCCGAGTTATCCTGAGAGGAAGGAGGAAAATGTGTAACATAGTGTAAAGCCTCGTACACCCACGGCAGTGGGCGCACCAGGAAATTACACATAATCAGATGGGAGTTGACGTGTTTTCCCAGGTGAACAGTTAAATGTGGGAGGGAAAATCAGTGCCTGTGCGAGAGTGAATCTATTTGACATGAGTGGATTTTAATGGTAAAGGGGAAGAAAAAAGAAGAAAGGAGCAAACAGAGACTGGGGATCATTCAACACGTAGCAAGGGGGAAAAGGAAAGGACATCAAATAACAAGCTGCTTCAAGAGAGCTGTTCATCACACATATTATGATAAATATGCTACAGGCACGCCACAGTGATGCTTAAAGTGATGCTCAGAATTCAGATTCCCATCACATCTCCCGGTGAAAACAACACATCCACACAAAATTAACTCCCCTGTGAAACTTATTTACAGCATTTATGTGTGAGACTTTCAGAAAAACATCATCCCAAAGTGTATGGTGTATGTCGACTCTTGATAGAGGTGTGAGTGGAAATACACACCACAGAGCTGAATTTTGTGCATGAGAGCGTTTGTTTGTTTACTAGAGAGGACGGAGAGTTGTGCCAAGGACACTGCAACTGCATGCTTGTAATAATTAACTACAAGCTACGTGATCTGTAATAATATCTTAATCATGTACCACCAGTAAAAGCTTTTTCCAGCAGCTGTTCGGAGTGTCCCAAACCCAGTGCAGGTCTGTGCATCATCACCATCATTATGTTATCGCTGTAACAGTGAGCTCCCACCTTCAGGCTCTCGGTGCTGTTGTTCCTGCTGCTGTTGTTGGGGCTGCCGGGTCTCTGGTGGTTGCTGAAGCACAAAGCGTCAAAGCACAGCACGCCTCCCACACAGTCGCCCATCAGGCATACCTGCTCGGAAAATATGTCATTTAGATGCCGTGCACATATGGTGCACTCAGTCAGTGGAAACTTTAACAATGAAGGACAACTGGAGAGGTGAATTTGAATAGGAATTGAAAAATGAGAAAACAACAAGGCTCTTGCTGAGTAACAGTATTAGTGTACTGTTTGTGAAAGGAATCAATGTAGTTTACTATTTTGTACTAACAGGTGGTGATTCAACAGTGTGCAATCAATCAAGTATAAGACCTTAGACCACTGCTGCTATTAAAACTAAAGGAAAATGTGTTTCTAAAGGTTTATTTTTATATAGTATCTTTCTGGAGCTGTTTCAACACAATTCACAAACAGTGTTAATGTTTGGGTTCTCTGAAATTTATGGGCCATTGTCTGTAATTGCTTGTAAGTGGGATTGTGAGTGGTTGTCTCTCTCTATATGTACCCCACCTCTGATGAAACCCTATGTGAGGATATCCATAGACAGATAATGGATCCATGAGCGGCTCTTTCCTGTGTGCTGCATTGTGGGACCATATCGCACACCAACAGCATACTCAAAAGTGTGTGTGTTTTTTTTTTTATATATATATATATGCTGCATCTACATCAAATCCAATATTTACACTAATTCAGACACGTCAGGAAACTGAAATGTGGATTCAAACCATCCCGTAATAATGTGCAAACACTCATTTAATTCTTTCTATACTCAAAATATTGAAAGAAATATGGAAATATAGGGAGGTTTTCATATTCTTCCTATTACCAGTATCCTTCATTTCTGTCACTTTTGCACTGCGGACTAAAAAACACTACTCCTGTTTTCACATGAGTCTTGTTCCCTGTGTCAATCCAGATGACTGTTAGTGCATTGCCAGCCAGTGAGCAATTAAAAATCTAAAGTGTTGGAATGGAAAAACCCCACAGCTGATTATAATACATGCAATTACACACAGACCAATCAGTCGCAATGAGACACTGGGATTGCATTTAATCATTTTAATGAGCAAACCAGGAGCTAAAATGGGAGGGGGACACATATACCAAATGATATACCACTAGATAAATACAACAGAGAGAACAGAAAGTATCAAACTGTTACAACCAGTCCGTCCACAATGGCCAGAGCCAATCTAGTTTAACACACACTGATGTAATTACCTTTACTGCAATCACCTGTGAGGTTGTTAACTTGCGCCTCTTGACCTGACTGTATGGCTATGACTGTATGATTGGGTAATCAGGATTGTATTGACCAGTGGTTTTCAATTTGCCTTCAAGGACTGAGAATCTGAGGCGTTTCTTTTCAAACAGGCACAACAGCAGCTGAAATACTGTGTCTCATAAAAAAAAAAAAAAAACGTAAGTAAACCACAGAAAGGACGCAATTATGAGCTGCACCTTGCCATTTCATTACCCGCTGACCTGACTTTTTAATTCCGATTAAATTAGTTAATATAATTCAAGATAAGCGCAGAGCTGAGTTGTATTTCAGAGCCCAAACCTAATGCTGTTTAATCCTCACAGATCATTAAGTCACTAAAAATAATGCTTGTTACCGAGAGCCTTGTAGTTGTCATGTACAAGAGAGGGAAATGTGGTTCGCTTAAACAGCAGAGATCTGGAGCTCTCCGAGGGCCCGAGTTCCCACGGCTTCCACAGATTGCACAGCCCACTCAAAGGCAATCTTTACTTCTTCTGACAATCATTGACTTCTATTTAAGTGCCTACAGCCCATTATCCAATAATGAGAGACTAGAGTGAAGGACTTCTTGTCTCATCTCCAACCAGTAGAAAGCAAGACAGACCTGACCCGTGAATCCCTGCCCATCCTCTGACTGCAGGAAGCTGTGGTAGACTTGGTTGGCTCTGGCGATCACGGTCGCCACGGCATCCTGGTAGCGAGGTGAGACGATGGCGAGGAGAGGAAGGGCGGCCAGGGGCAGGTGGTCCACACTGCTGGACACGCAGCTCTCGTCATAGCTGTATGGGTTCAGACTGGAAGAGGAACAAGAGAAGAAACAGGGATGAAAAGGGGAGGAGGGGGTGTTTTTCTTTTAACTTTGTAGAACTGCCGTCATCAGTTTCTAATGAGCAGTAATGTAAAAGTAAATAAAGGTTACCTTCATTAAATTAAGGTCAGGATGTTTCCCCTTGACTTTCCTGCATTTATTAATGTCACATCCAATCTGTTCACAATGCACTCTATCTGATTTGAGGCACTGCTACTGTGTGAGTAAGTGTGTGTTTTAAAGACAGAGAGAGAGCGAGAGAGTGTGTGTGTGTGTGTGTGTGTGCACAAGCAAGATAAGGAGACAAAGGATGCTATCTTGAGGAATAAAACACAAACCAACCCGCACATGTGTGACAACAATGAATTGTGTCTTTTTTCTGTGTAGATGTTTATGGATGTGTGTGTGTATGTGTGTGTTTCCCTGTGTGTCTCACAATGACAGTGCAGACACAGATCGAGCACTTCATGCGACAGCGTGGGGAAACAATAAAAGATGCTGTTGCCCTGCATTCCTTCCTTGAGCCAACCCTGTCACCATCCATCAGATGCTCTGATTACAGGAAGATGCAGCAACGCCACACCAAGGCTGAAATGTGTCAGCCACCACGGACACCTCAATACGCAGGAGTGCAAGTATAAAGGCAGTTTTCATGCAACACTGAAAAAATTACATAAACGCAACATTTTGGGAAGTACACAATTGCTCTCCCAGGTGTCGCTTAGATTAGGAGATCAATAACAATTTAATCTCTGTTCAGTCTATTCAGTACAGAAATAGATTTGTGACATGTTTGGCCTGGCTTTACACCAAAGCTGAAAGCATGGAGAGGCAAGGGCTGGCCTGGCTGCGCTTTCCAATGACTTCAAAACTGTTCGATATTTTTTCTTTTAGTCAACAAGTTCCATGAAAAAAACCAAAAGAAACTATTTGAAATCTGTTTCTCAAAGCTTTCAAACTCACATAAACTGTCTGTGCCACTAAGCCCACTTTGGCCATTTTATCCTACTGACAGGTAGAGTCAGGTTTATTTATATAACCTGAAATCGCAAATTTGCCACAAACGGCTTCAAAGTATGAAAAACATACAATAGCCTCCCTGTTTAAAAGATGTAAGTCTTTACAAGCAGGTCATACATAAATGTGTGTATGTGACATAAATAAAGCTGGGCACTGTGGTTTTGGCAAGTGTCAACAGGAGTAAATAGAGCGTTTGTTGGGGACTATTGTCAGCTGTGGCTCAACACATTAGTATTTTCAGTAGCAGGACACTGTAGAATCAGTCAGAATAAACTACAGTATGTACGTTAATGACAGTAAGCCCAACAGTAAGTCTCATTTAGTGAATATTTAACAGGACAAATGGAGCTCTATGGCACAGAGGAAAATAAAATATATTGGGTTTTGAATACATAGGAAAAAGTGGTTAGCAAAATAAATGTAGCTTTTTCACAGGCTTTGTTGACTACCAAAAAATACAGAATATCTTATTAAGTAGTACTTAACAAACAGTTAGCTCACACTTCGCTGCTAATGAGCTATAGACCAACATGTGGGCCCAGCAGCTGCATGCAGCACGTCCATCATTTCCACCTCCGACACTGAAATAAACTGCAGGTGATTCTTGGGCGTATGCCAGCAAGGAAATAAAATTATTTCACAGTTGTTTGAAGGTGGATGTTTTGTGTTTATATGGAGGCTAATTGTTTTTTGTTTTGCCATCAGTCTTCGTCCCACTGTGAGCTCGTGCACGATCACCGTCTGCATAATATGGTTCTTACTATTTATGGTTTTTCAGCAGGTTGCACTGTCCTGGGATGACACCACTGTGTTTCGTGGTACTCAGTATGACGACAATAAAGTTGAACTGCATCCAACACATTTAGGACCTTTCACTCTACTGCACACACAAATATATGATTAATATCAGTCTTTCAATCTAAGGAAGCAAATGAGTGCATTTCTCAAAACGTGTTGTTCTGCTAATTGGTCTGGCATGATTTATTGGTGAGTCCAGTCACACTGAGCAGGCCAACTGCGCCTCTGGGGGTTCATGAACTTTGTTTAATTAGACCTAAATACTGTGTTGCCAAGGTTACGAAAGCCCAGAAAAGAATAAAATGGAGCATTTGTACAAGCTATGAAAGAAAATGTTTCTCCCAACAATTGGCTCCAGAGCAGCTTTATGTTCTTTCGCTGACTGTGAATGTTTCACTGTTATATTAGTCAGATCGGGCCATTTACTTGATTGCTTTTTCTGATATAGTCCTATTTTCAGGCCCAAATCTTTTTTAATTTTCCAGGTAAAACCATGCAAATTTTCAAGCTTGTTCTGAAATTAATCATCCAGCTCCATCATCATCACTTATTTTTCTAATTACAGCCAAGATGCTGCACGACCACGTTTATGGCAGACGACTGAAACAGGCAGCCGCCTCCGTGCACGCTTTGTGAAACCTGTTGCAAGGAAACAGAAGAAGAGTGCAGAAGAAGAAAAGGCGGTAGATATGATTGTTGTTGCTCTCAGCACCACCGTGTTAACCAGTCAGTCTACATCATCAACAGTGGATGAAGCCACCTTCACCATCCCCACTGCCACTCTCATAGCAAAGAGTCAAATCTCCAGAGTAAACAGATTGAGAAATGTTTGTGACTGACACTATGTGAAAATCAAACAGGCAAAACTTATCATCCACAAAGTAGTCAGTAAACTTTTGAACAAGATATATTTATTTGCTTTTTGCTTGTGAAAGCCACATAAAAAAAATAAAAAAAAATCACACAACTTTGTTCTTTTGACCTGCTCTGAGTAAGCACACCAGCAATACTTGACACCGATGTTGCCCTGTGTTATTGATCGCTGCTGACACGACCCCTACTGCTGCACCTCTACTCCCAATTGGGCAAAGTCCAGTTCACAGCAACCCTCCGAGATATCAAGGGAGTGCAGGTGACAAAAAAAAAAAGCGAAAATGCCCTCTTGCCGGACGGAGCTGCAATGTGCCACGATGTGTCAAAACAAAGCCTGCAGAATCACCCCTTAGAGCAATGTAGGAGGTAGAAGAAACCCGAGTCTTTTTCCTTTTCATGTCTACATGCAGTCTGAAGGAAAGGTGTGAAGAACTTGTGAGGAATTATTCGAGATAAAGTTGTGCCTCCTCTCAAAATTGTGAAAATGTAAGCTAAGACTCACCAAGAGAGGATGACTGCTTTGGTGAATTCAGTGTACACTTTGTAATTTTCACATGTCCTAAGGGAGTACATGTGACTATTGTTGTTTATTAAATAGCGATGATGTGAAGGTGATGAAGAAGACTCCGCTGACATTGTCTTGCTTATATATTAAAGAGGTTTATTACAAAGAAGTACAGCATCAAAACAAGCATCCGGATTGCCTGTGAGAGGGATCAAAGCCAATATGAATCTCCTCTGCATATCAGCTCTAATTGTCTGCTTATATAGGATAGTTGTTTTCCATGAGCCTATGTCAGATCATATGATTTACATTAAGAAAGGTCATGGGTCCTCAGACAGAGAGGCGCCAACCCTGGGGCCCCTCACGAGGCATAACAAACCCAGGAGAGTCATCCAACATATGGAACATCAGATACTACACTATATAATATGAGACCTCCAATTCTCCTATTTAAATGCACACAGCTGCTTAACATGAATAAAAGTATGTATTTCACTTAAAGTAGCTCCTGTTATGTGTATTTGAAAACATTTAGTAAGCATAATTGGCTAAATAAGTAAAAATGAAAGGCTCAGCACTGTATTTTCCTCCCACGGTTTGTCTGAGCCTGAAGAGGCACCAAAAAACGGTCCACACAGCAGTTCACTTCCACCTGTATGCAAGATGATATGGGGAATATAAAATGCACAACTTGCGCACAGATTAAAATCTGTAATCAAGGTGTATAAACATCAATTATAATCACATGTTACTGTGATTATGCCTACTTCAATTAGAGTAATCATATTAATATAGTAAGATAATATTGTTTACATAGGCTCTGCTGTGGTTTTATTGCCTCAGTCATATTCTAATTGTTATAATTCAATGAACATGTAAATGTGGGAGGGCACATAAAGCAGAAAAGCTGTGATTTTTTATGGTGGTGAAATCGGCACAAAGGCTTTGCCAACTTCGTAGTGAGTCACAAAATGATTCAATGCTTGCTTTGGGAATAAGGATTTCTTTCTCTTTATGGTAAAAAGCTCAGTGAACTCTGTGTTTTACTCATGGCAGTCACCCACTGGACTAGTTGCTACTGACGAGCAGCAGTGAAGGCAGTCTCACCCCAGGATGTGGCTCTGATGTGTGGCTGTCAGTAGAAAATTGTAGTGGCTCTTGAAATGCTGTTTGCCTCTGCAGCGTCAGCGCTGTACTGCACTAACCCTGCTCTCGAGGGCAGCTTTTTGAGACAGATGCTACGCTTTGAGCTGCTTCTATACAGATTTATAGAGAAAACAAGAAAAAAGAAAACCTTTGTAATATATGCTGGGCCACTGGAGCAGTACTGCACAGTTATTTGCATAACAACAGTGTCACTCTGTCTATAGATGCGGCTGCGTGAAATATTCAGCTCAAAATAAAAAAAAACATTTAAATGAGCATAGAGATGATGTGGAGAGAGACCTGCTGTGCAACAAAATACCATCAGGTCACCTCATAATTTAAACCACGATGATTTATTCATCAGGTGCCTGTTTATTGAGTTTTGGAACTGAAATGTGTAATCCCAACATCACAGCTAAGTGCCACAGAGGCTTTGGTGCAAGCTTTGTAGTCTCCCGGCCTTGATCTTATTAGAGTCTCGTTAACAACTGCTGATCGCACACACGCTTACTCACAGTGAGAACTCAAAGGAAGAAAGAAAAAAAAAAGCTCCAATTAATATTCCAAACACAGCTCTACCTCTGAACAGGGTTCACAAGTCACAGGACAGGAACAGAGGTTTAACAACTGCTGCACTGCGCAACAAATGTCAGGTGAGACATTCATTATTTGTGTTGCATAATTATTTGATTATGCAAGCACACTTGTTAGTATCATTACCAGGGAGCAGCCACTGTTTTACATTCAAAAGAGTGCACATAAATTAGTTGTTTGTTTATTAGTGTGTGTGTGTAGTGTGCATAGGCCAGACTGTCCTCTGGTTTATTTGCTGAGGCAGTTTGAAGGTATAAAGTCCTGGAGGGCTGCAGGTTATTCTCTGTTCAGAATCGATGGTCCTAATTAATTTGAGGCGATCATTAACGTCTTTGTCTACACAAACATGTGCTTTGAAAAAGGCTGCTCCACCAAGCCATCCAAATCCCATCTGCATTTAATGGCCATAATTAATCTTAATAATTCTCAGCAATTTCCTCCAAAATGCTGGTGATCAATATAGTTGTGACGTGATATTAAGCGTACAGTTTTGACGGAGCAAAACTGTACGCCTGTGTCTTTGCCGTCACAAACAGATGGTGCTCTATAGTCTGGATTTTATAGCATATTACTGCCGATTTGAATCCTTAATTAAGAGCACATGCTCATCCAAAATGTCATCAAACAGTCTATGAGTGCAATAAAACCTGACATCCAGAGAGCAGATAATTCCGACGCGGCACTCGGGAGGCTTTTCGCTCCTCAAAAGAGACACATCAGCCGAGCCCTGAATGGCAGAGGAGCGTGCCTCGTGTCGCTATGCAGGGTCTGCCCCTGTTATTTCAAGATGTGAGTCATTCGCTTATGAGCATTTACCCCGTTCACGTCTCTCTGCCCTCTTTAGTCAAGATGCGGTATTGACTGTGACCACGCTGAGGTCATAATGAGGTGTCAGTGAAGTGCACATCTTTGAAGATTAACTTACATAACAGATCAAAAAGCCTCATTAGCTGCTTCTTCGTGATTGACAATTGTCTTCAGAGGGGCTGTGAGGTTATCTTTCACCTCTGAACCCAGTTCTACAGTGCATCGCGTCGCCTGTGATTACCGTGTTAATTTTTCTGGAAACACCGTCGCAGACTCACTCAATGACACCTAAAGGAACAGCAATTACGATACCATCCTACACTGAGGGATGTACGGAAGTCTTCCTCAAGGTTTCATGGTAATTTGATGATGAAGAGATCCCTTAACAACAGTGGGGAGAAGAGTGAGTGAGCCGATTAAACCTCGAATCAGCCTCATCTCTCGCAGCGTAACCTTGAGATAGACTCTATTACGCCAGCCTGCCACCGTCTTTCCTCTGGCCATATAATGTCAAACTGAAAAAACTCTGAAGTCTGTCAGATTCCTGCTTAATTGCTCTCCCTGTTCCTTAATGGCTGGCTTAGCACTGCACAACGTTTGCGCAATTAACGCGAACAGCAATGGGCCTCTGCAGAGTCTTCTTAATTAGGGAGGGCTCCCAGAAAAAGCAGCGGCATGTCCTCAGCCGCCGATGGCCAGAATAATGAGTCTCTATCTTCCTGAACTGAGGTCACTGGCTGTGCACACGGCCTAGTGGACGTCTTCTTCCCCCGCACCCCTCCACTTCCTCCCTGTTCCCTGATAGAAAACTAATCCTGGCCAGTGACACTGAATCTACCGAGATAGGAATCCATTTTATTTCTCTCCCCCGCTGCTCAGATTAAGTTTTTAATATAAATGTTTCTTTCTCTTCAAGCTGTGACTGAGGCGGTGGGTTGGCTGAGAGAGGAAATCAATTTGGGAGCCTTTTCACTGTCGCTGTTAATTGGACGTGCTATGGTGCAATAATACACATTCTGTGCTTTTTTTTTCTGTGTGTGTGTGGGGGGGGATGTATTTGTGTGAGCGTGTTTACGGATTACACGTGTGTGTTGTCTTGACACCCAGCACCTAGCCAGCGCTCCCAGCCACGTTCATTAGCAGGCAGAGTAAATACTGAGTACTCAGAGTACCTCAGACATCACGGCAGACCTTCACACGCACGGCAACAGGGATGACACGAGCTGAAAAACACAGTCCTTCTCCGCTGGGACGTGCTACGGTGCGTAAGGAAGAAACCGAGTCAAAAGTGGTGTGTTTATGTGAAAGTTTGTCTCGGAGGCGCTAAGAGATTTTGCCACCTCCAATCCATGGTGCGACTTTCAGCCAAGCTGTTACGCAGAATGAGAGTAAATTACCCACACAGCAGCAATTCCTTCCCGCAGGGCTGCCTATTCCTCTGATGTTTATGTTGGCAAATAAATGAGACTCCGCACACCCACAAGTCCAACACTGTCATTAGAGCAAACACTGTTAACTGACAAAAGTGTAGTTGAATAAGTGTTTGTTGCCACGTGGGCGTGTATGAATGCCTACTGACTGCACATATTGTGAAAGTATGTCAGAGACCTGCAGCCATCTGGGCATAAGTAAGCTTTGTCTAATTTCTCCAGAGAGCTAAAACACACATTAACTTCTCTTTGTTTTTCAAGAGATCTTCATCAGGCTGTTAATGAGCTGAATTTTGGCCGAGTTTTGGTTCTCAGTACAGAAATTAGGGCGAGAACTGTTTGGTGGATATTAGTTTATTGCAAATCCATACTGTATATTGCAAAAAATTGCAGTGGAGAAGTGTCAAACTAGGGCTGAGAAAATACAGTGCCACCATTACAGCTTTTCCACCAGGGATTTATTTATTTTCAACTCTGCATACAAGTTCTTGGGGTGCCAAGCCAAAATGTAATGACTGAAGAGAAAAACAAATTAAAATTCACCCTAAGTTGCATTTTGAGGTTATAACAACCAAGTGAAGAAAATCCTGTAAAAAATATAATCCTTCTGAAGAAAATTTAAGTCTGCTTAAGGACTAATAAAACCTCCTGCAGGAAAATAAATATTAACAAAACTATTTAAAACTAAATGAATCATGTGGAATCAATTTATTACACACTGCTAAACCTGTTGCTTGGTGCATTTAAATAGTTAATTTAATTTCTCTTTTCATTTGATCATTCATTAATGTATTTATTTCCTCATGTGACAGCTTTGGTCCTTGGAGATTTAACATTTTTATATCAATGGGTCTCCATTCAAGCAAAATGTGCTACATGTCTGAATGTAAATTGAGTATGCATTAGTGTGTGCTCCCACATGCATGCAAAAACAGGCAAACAAGAGGCAGCAGTCACTCAGTTCTGCTCGACTCCCATGGGAAGTTGTTGTGTTTAATATTTTATCTGTAGATGTGTTGAAAGCTAAGCGGACGTCAAGCTGCCGAGCGGCTACAGCACTCATCAGCACTTTACAGTCATCTTGCTTCCAGTCACTACTTTCACTGCTGCTAACATCAATCACGGAACCAGACAGAAGACTTGACTAGACTGCCAAACACATTATCAGCCACTGTGATTAGTGACAATTTAGACAAAAACATCCTCAGCATATAATTGGAGAGCGGTGAAAACTAAGTGACGTTGTCAAAGACTAGAATTACTGCCCTGAACTCATATGCCTCAACCAACCAAGCTGCAGTTAAATCCATGTCTGTCCAAACTCATATAATTTTTTCTGTGAAGACTTTCAAGGACTTTAATAAAAGGTATCAAGCATATCTTTGAGTAAAATGGAAGTTATCACGATGTTTTGTTCTGTCGCGTGTCTACTAGCGTCTAAGTTCATTGAGAGTAACCAAAAAAAATTTTATTCCTAGTTGCTTGGCTCTGTGAGAATTATAATCAGTTCATCCTTGAGCCAAAGTGAGTGTTTGTGCCAAATTTAAAGAAATTCCCTCGAGGGGTCACGTTCATGAGAATGGGACTGATGGACAGTCAGACTGAAAACATGATGCCTCTGGGCCACAGCTACTGCCAGCACAAAGGCATCATAAAACTGGTGACCACTGGGACATGTGGCATTAAATATGAAATGAAATCATTAGTTATGCTTAAGCAGCTTAGGCAGCAGATGAGACTGAAAAAGGGGCACATACATGAACACGGACATATTTATACCTCCTGTATCTAAAAAATTTCTAAGGACTTCATTACTTTACTGACTGTCCATCAGTGAGGTATTACCAACCACAACTAATTTCCACTCTGACACTGATACCACGAATGAAACCTATATACAAAGTAAAAGCAGCTAATTAGACAAACACATCACACTTTCCTTGCATCCCGATCAGTGGACACTGTATAATTTCATTTAGGCATTCATTTTGTCCACAAAGGAGCCTCCTCCTGGACTTAGGGGAACAATTAACAATTAAAGACAACAGCATTTAAAAAGGTTAAGAGTTAAATATTCCACATGGCCACATGCTTGAAGAGGCTGATAAATGTCATCAGCATACTAATTAACATCTCACTGTCTGTTTAAGGGTCGGCGGTCAATATATTTTCTCAATTAACCTTTACTTCCTCAGCCAACCAGGCATTTTTGCTTCTGTGTTAATTCTTGCAGGCATGCATTCAAACTGTACAGTCTTCAAAAGCCTCCAAGTAAAGTCCTGTGTAGTCCGTTCATCAGTGCTTTATAGTAATTAGGGCTGTCTGTCAAACTAATGAAAAATGACAAAAAAAAAAAAACAGGAGCAGAATACTGAAATATTCTAATATCCAATTAGGGGAAGCACAGTGGCATTTAAATGCCAGGTTCAATTAAAAAACAATCAGTTACTCTGTTTCATACATAACAGACTGGTGTCTTATGTCAGGAAAGCAAAGTAGAAATGCAACCAAAACACACTGTTAACAGATTGCAACCCAAATGTGACGATGACATAATGGCAGCGTAAGTGACACTGAAATTAGCCATCTTTCACCCTGTTACATTAAACCGTCAGAGAGAATGTAGCAACACCGAACTTGACAGTCATCGTCACACAGAAGGCAAACCTTGAATGACATAGTGTCTCGCTCTTAGTCTCTTCATGTCTCCGTGTTGTGTCAGCAAGCTTGTTGAACTGTTTTGAGCACAGACCTGGCACAGGGGAGACTAAACATCTACATTACATTACTAAACAGTGGTCCCACCCACCCAGATTTTCATGTAGTTCGGGTAAAGCACAATAAGTGTCTTCATCGAGTCTTGCTAACATCACTCACTTGGAGACCAGGGAGAAGGCTTCGGCGCACACGGCCGGACACGGCACCAGCTTGATCCTTACGTGTTCGGCGGCAGCCTGAAAGTGCACCCGCGTCACTTTCTCCAGCACAGAGGCCAGGGTGGCCACATCGCCGGCCTTTGTGCTGGGGTCTCCGCCTGCCGTGTCCAAGATGTTTCCTCCGTGCACCACCAGCAGCAGCACATGCGTCTTACACTTCCTCTGCAAAAGGGTTGAAAAAAGAGACACTTAAGAAAGAGAGACTCACAGGCGGGGAGAGAAGGCAGGATTTTGTGAAAGTGTTTATGTGCGTTCTTGGCTGCTGGTGAATGATCCTACCTCTGTGTCCTCCAGTCCTTCAATGCTGCTCTGAGGGGCACAGCGTGGGCCACCCAGCTGGTAGAGACCCTCTGTATTCGGTGAGTAAAGGGTTAAGAGCAGGAAGTGGCAGAAAGGAAGGAAAGAGAGAGGAATAAAGAGGGAGAAAAGGGGAAAGAAAAGGGTCACTGCAGGAGCGACTTCTCCCAGATGCACCCAGAAAAGAAGCATAAATGGATATTGATCGGTGAATATGGTCAATATCACTAATGCCTCTTCATCTCTCTTCATTCGTACTCCAGGATGGGTCTATGTACCCTTGGGCTCAAATGGCATAACCATAAGATTCAGAAGTCAATACAGACAGTAAACAGCAGGTGCGTGGTTGTTTTTCTACTGCGGCCATCACATGTAATTGGATTATGGCTTCCCTGATGTAGGAAAAAACAGCGGACTTCTTTCGAGGGGGGACAAAACATGAAGGGATGGAGAGATTTTTTCATCCCGTGATGACTAGAAGCATCGCCGCCCACCCCCTCTCTCTCTCTCTGTATGGTGCAGCATATCACGGGAACCTGGCCAAACTCATTACCCTCCCCGGAAGCCTTTGCTAGCCGTGTCATCTTATTCCTGAGCTCTCTCCTGTCTCTCTCTTTCTATTTTCTCTCTCCGGGGCTCAAGGCACGGCTCTGTGCTTTGCTCGCTCGCTCGCTTGTTGTTTATTTGGCCTCCTCGTCTGGGACCGACTGTCATGGGAGACTCTCACAGACTCGCGCACTGTCATCTCCCTTCTACTCCATTTCCAGCCCACAGCCTGCCTCCGACTGCCTGCTTGTCTAGAACAGCTCAGCACACACAAGGGACTCTGCGCACTGAACTATTTTGGTCACAAAGCAACAGGAAATCAATGGAAGGAGGTTTTCTTTCTTTTTTTTCCTGCATGAGGGAGGTAGGGCAGAAAAGTTCCTCCAAAAAACCTTGTAAAGTATTTTAGAGAACAAACACTGTGGGAGAGAGAAAAAATCGTGGGATAGCAAGCAGAAAAACTCTGCCTTGTTTGAAGTAAAGGTGGTTGTACTAGTGGGGAACACACTGATAGATCTACAGTACTTTCTATGCAGCAGCAAGAAATGGTCATTTAATCGATGAATCAGAAAACCAAAAAGGAACTGGCGACTTTTCAGTGAAAAACTGACAAATATTCTCTGATTTAAGCATCTCCAATGCTGCTTTTCTCTTTGTCTCATAATCGTATCACTAAATATCTTTTACTTATTTGAAGATGTCATTTTAGACTGCGATGGACATTTCT
Source organism: Scortum barcoo (assembly GCA_023238725.1). NCBI lineage: Eukaryota > Metazoa > Chordata > Actinopteri > Centrarchiformes > Terapontidae > Scortum > Scortum barcoo. The sequence goes on along the minus strand of CM041552.1, from coordinate 8,839,800 downwards.
TTCACTATTCTCTGCTATTTCATGCACAAAGCAATTCAAAAATTAACTGAAACAAATAATCAACAGATAAATTTATAATGAAAATAACAGTTAGTTGGAGCCCTCATTTGTTATAAATGATATATGATGTTTGACAGAGGTTGGACAAAGTGATTTGAGTTTCCCACAGTGCTATAATAACAACATTTTGACCATCAAATGATATTAAACATCTCCACAGGAATGCTGACACGTGTACATGCACTTGGTCAGAATCCACTTTAAGTTAAGACCAATCTTCAGACCCAGATGAATAAAATCATTCTGGTCTGGTTAGAGTAGTGCCTTAAAGCAGAAAGCTAAAACAGGTTTCACAGACCACAATTCCTGTGGCTGATCGAGTGAAATACGATTTCTCTGGTTTTGGAGACAGGAAATCTTCCAGCTATATCCAAATGTAGTTTAGATTTCTGATGACCTGAGAAACATCAGGTTTATGGATCATGTACTTTTATCTTTTAGGAAAATTAGTCAAGTTCAGTACAAACTTGCAAAACTGTTTCTATCTCTGAATAGATGAGATAAGACAATAATCTGTCTATTCAAGGACACACTCCCTCAGACTCAGCCTTGCATCTCACACACAGCATTGTAGTAGGAAATGCACTGGCTCTAGCAGCAAACAGCTGCGTTCAGCAGATTGTAGGAAATAGCAGAGCTTCACTCACCTCATCATTTTTGAGAGGAGCACACATGCTGGGCTGCTCCTCAATTCAATGATAAGTAAAACATTTGTCTGATATTGAAGCAAACTGACTAAATCATCTTTCTGTTGGCGTGGCTCAGTGGTATAAACCGGCTTCCTGTGGTTACGAGGCCAATCTTTTTTTTTCTACTGCGGCAGATTTGTGCTGCTGCGAGGGGATTCTGACAATCCATCCGCTTTTCTGTTTTCATTTCTTGCGCTTCCTCCCAGAGTCCTGCCAGTCAATATGTGCTTTGTGAAGCTTAGTGGTATTTAGCTACTCTCTCCCTGCGCTCATTCTCTTCCAACAAATGACCTAACCCAGAGAGCACCCTGTGGAAAGTTGACAAAGCCATAGTTCAGCAGCACCGCAGCCATTTTTAGTGGCTTGAAGCCCTGTCAGGCATTCACTCACAGGAAGTACACAAGGTGCGTGAGTGCAGCTGTTATCATACTGCACTCTGATATTTCTTAACTTATCTACGAGAGGGAGGAGGAGAAAATTGACCCCAGAAAGAGGATTGAGAAGATGAAAGAGCTCTACAAAGAAGTCTACTCGAGCCGAATGAGAAGGGATGAAATATTGATCTATTGATCCCTGTTTGGATCCCTCTTGTGTGTCATTCTCTCCTTGTAACTATGATTTAAAATGTCACTTCACTGCCCAACAAAACTCAGTGTTGCCTCTTTTTGTCTCCAGCTGCAGCGCTTTTGTTTTCTGTTCATCTCATCTGCCTGAATCTTCCTCCTGTAAGGTCTCGACTACTTCTTTTACCAGCACACATTTATCACCTTCGATTGAGCAGATGGGGGGAAAAACAAGAGCAGGAGGGTGAGAGAAAGAGCCAAAAGACTGCATTCATCATCAGGAAGATTGGCTTCCAGGCTACAGATATATATCTTCCCAGGGAGCACGAAAATGGCAAAACGCCCAAAGTTTCCTGCTCGCTGGAGTGTGAATCAACTCATTAGAGAGCAACAGTACCAGTGTGAATTATCAGTGTTCCTGGGAAGATGTGCACAACAGCGGCGTTGGCTTCTTCTTGCAAATTATTTCTGTATCTAAATCTTTTCAATTCAACAACGCACGCTATGGTCTCAAAAAACACCAGAGGAAATGTTACGATACAGAACAAAAAGTCTCTTATTATTTGTGGGAACCGATTAAGAACAACAACCAGACCACAGGTGCATAAAGGTGAGAATCACACTGCAGGCTTTATTGCAATTACCAGGTGTGGTCACGAGGTGGAGCACTTTTTGTGTCTCTCTGCCAATCAATTTACATTAGGAAAAAATATATATAAAAAATGGGCCAGCTTTACTCTTTTCAAAGTCAAAGACTTGTAGAATTATTGCACTGAAGCTCTTGGTACACCACCTTATTAGGACACTATCATTTGTTTAGGGTTTTCCTTTGATTTGTCACCCATGTGTAAATGCTCCATTATATTCACCAGTTAATTTAGTCATTGCTGGGCAGGTAGTGCATATTCAGTGTAAACAAAAACTGATGAGAGGAGTGAGACTAAACCAAAACACTTACGTGAAAGAGACTAAAAGACTCCATAGAGCATTTTAATGGTTTATTTGCTCCCAAACAACAGGTTGTTTTTCTCTATAGGACACTGAAAGGGCAAATGATGAGTCACTAACATAGAAGTTCAGTTACCATATGTCTGATCTCTGAGATTACTCTTTGTTTCTGCTTGAGATGCATAGGAGCTTTTTTTCTGAAGAAAGAATGCATTTCACCCCCAGCAGCCATTGACAAACGGTAAAAATTGATCGATGGCCGAATCTGAATACGCTCGATGCAAATTGTGTTTTTCAGTGTATCAGCGACCAACTGCTCCAATGTCTTCCAGGCTCCCCATCTGTTCACTATGCAAACACTCTTATCGGTATATTTATGCCAAGCTCTTTTCATCGCCATCTTTTTTCCTGCTTCATTCACTGACAGATGCTGTATAATGTGGTCGAACCTGAAATAGCTGCATCACTTAACTGATCACGCACCCAAACGCTCCAGAATTTGTATTTTCATTTTTTTTCAAGAGATATTTTTGTGGAATATCTGCTTTCATCTGACCAAGTCGTTCAGTCCAAATAAAATGGACAACATCCCAGTTACACATCCCAGATTGCTCCTAAAAATGATAAAAATGAAAGAGTGAATATTTTTGTATAACAACTGAGATGTCAGGGAAATTTTTAAGAAAGGTGAAAAAGTCATGTATCTCTTTGCTGAGCTTGAAAAGTCTGTGCTGTTAAGTTGCAACAGGTTAGGGCGCTCATTGGAAGACTGTTGTCTCCTGTCTGGTTGAACAGCCCCCTTTGACCCCTGGCACAGTACAGGCATGCTAACACACTCGGCCATCTGTTCACTGCTGCTGGCATCGGGGTCTGTTGTTTTGCCCTGCTGCGAAAAGACCCCAGGAGACACCACCAGCTCCACTGCATGACAAACCTGCTGACCCCTCCCGGCACACACACACACACACACACCATACAGCGCACAAACTGACTGAAAAAGACATATATATGTTCAGACACGTGCACACACACAGTCTGTCCCTAACATCCCAGCTGCTCCCTGTCTATATGCCGGGGCTGCTGTACCACACACACCAAAGCATGCGGAGACAGCTGCAATCCAATACAAGCTATTGACAAATGTAGCCTGAAATGTCAAGCAAATAATTGATGACATGTGGCAGCAACAGCCATACGAGCCTATTTTACACTTAAAAGAGCAGGAAAAAAATGCAAAATGTAAGAATGCAGAGAGGGCAATGTGAGCGCATGAAGAAATGCAATCAGTGTTTGAGGGACAACTTCATAAAGAATTTAAGAAAACATCAAAAGAAATATGATGAAGGTGTACCAGCAACAGATGCAAATAACAAAGCAATGCCACAATAACAAATATTGTTGATAGCAACAAAAAAAGTTAGAAACTTCCTTAAAGGAATAGTTAAATATATTTGTTTTCTAGTCCGAAACTGAAGCTAAACTCAGGAGGTGGTTAGCTTAGCTTAGCATAAAGACTGGAAACAGGGGGAAACAGCTAGCCTGGCTCTGTCCAAAGGTAACAAATTCCTACCAGAACCACTAAATCTCACAAATTAACATGTGACATCTCATTTATTTAATTGGTACAAAATACAATGTGTAAAAAACACAGGCTAGCTGAATATTATGGATCTTGTCATCAAACTCAAACTTTAAACTGTTTCTTTCACACAACAAAAGAGCAAAGCTGATAACAGAGAAAATCTAAAACCTAAATTTGTATTTCGATTTTGCATAATTCATTTAGTATGCATAAATATATGTGTGTGCAATCAAGTTAATAAGTACACCTGCAAAATATTACAGGAGTGAGTCACGGCTCACATAATGAGCTCCAGCACCTGTCTACTAATTGCTAATTTAACAGAAAGGAGCAGCAGCAATGAAAAACTCAGGCATGTTGTGAAACATATTTATTCACTGAGTGATTTAAGTATTTAATGCAATCATCAATTTATATTGCTGGCTTAAGGGGCTGAATTAAAATGAATATGGAGGCCATATTCAGAGAAATCAATTAATATTGGATTGGTATCAGTAAAGGCAAATACTCTAGTTTTATTCACACCGCCCAGGAGGCTTTTACAATTTGTAAAACACACATAGGCCAATATATCCTCAACCCTGAGTCATATGAGGAATAAAAGTGGGAAGAAACAGAGATGGGAAAGATATTCAGTAAGTTTATACAGAGTGGGCAAGTAGGAGGAGTAGGAATATTTTGTTATATGATTACAGGAATTAAGAAAATACAGCATTACATAGAGTAAAAAATAACTATTAAGTACAATAAGTTGAGGAGTTTAAGTGGTATTGACCCATTTCTACCTGACTGTCACCTCGGTAGCTTGAGCACATAAACACCAACACTATCAACATTTCTAAAGGGTCAAAGAAAGTGTTAACCATCAGCAGGAGAAATCTATGTGGAGCAACAAGGCGTGACGTACTGCACAGGTTAGTTCCTTTTCATTTCGTACAATCGTTCTCCCTCTTCCTCTTCCTCTACTCCCCCGACCACTCCTCCTCCTCCCCCTCCCCTCGCCCACCCCGGAGCTCCAGGCAGCGACAGTGTTGTTTGGGTGTGATCTGTTCCCTCTATCTGTTCTCAATGTGCGATCACACAGCATTCTTACTTCATATCCTGTCAGACGAACGTGCACACAAATGCACATGAAAAAACACACACCTACAGACGATACAGGCGCACATATAGAAAAAGACACACGGGAGAAAAAGCACCTCACAACAAAGGCACAATTACCGCCAAAGGGACCGTAAAAATAAGAGATGAGGATGATGCTCCTGACACGGAGAGCTGAGTCTTTAAGGATGATGAGGAGGAGAGTGAGGAAGAAGAGACACCTGTTAAGGCCAAGAAAACGCCATCCAAATAGACCACTCCAGCCAAGCAGCAAAAGACCCCTAAAGGTAAAGGCGAGAGGTCACCTAAAACCCCAGCAACTCCCAAAGCAAATCTAACACTTCCTGAGGTCAAAGCCAAGATTCTGGTAGCATTACTTGTTATCATTATCTCACCTCACCCATCTTTTTCATTACAATTCTGCTGAGAAATTGCTTTTTGTGTTTGCAGCTTTGAAGCCTCTCGGAGCGGTTTTGTTTTTTCAAGAGACAGACAACATTAATTCAGACGGAATTAAAGCGAGACGGCGACTGTGCCCATGCAAGCGTCACGTGTTAAAAACGAGCAGGGGGAGATGGTGGGCAGAATACAGATGAGTCTCAGGCCCTACATTTACGTTTTTCCGTCTGTCTCTCTCCTCATGTGTTTCTGAATAGCGCTACAGGGTGCACGCGGAACAGAGAGCCACAGCGCTCCACAGAAAATGGAAAATCATTCTCCCGTTCAATATAATATATTTCTCTTCGGGTCACTTGGTGTGGAATTATATTCTCACCATTATGTTGCCGGTCCGCGTTGGGCTGTTTGGCAGGGCTTATCACTTAGTCATCTCCTCCAAAGTGTCTGCTTCCACTGACATATCCATTTTTTTTTCTAATGTTATCCCAGCCTGGCTGCACACACAAGGGAACTAGCCAAGTTGGAGTCAGTAGTTTTTGTTTATCACGGTGTCCGTAATCAGTTATATAACGAGGCTATTTCAGGTTCGAGCACATTACACAGCGTCAGTCAGTGAATGAGGTGGGCAAAGGATGGAGATGAACAGAGCGCAGCATAAATATACAGAAAAGAGTGTTTGCATAGTGAACAGATGGGGAGCCCGGAAGACACTGGAGCGGTGGGTCTGATGTTAGATCACAAGACATCACCGAGCGGAGATGAAGAAGAAGAGTACAGTGGAAAATAAGGGGCAGTTGTGCTCCGGGCATTCCTGGAATCTCTGTCGAAAGATTTCCATCACTGTTGCCTCAACTGGGAGGGAAAGTGTTTACAGTCGCCCGTGGCTTGTGGAGTAATGAATGCAGGAAGACAGAGAGTGGGGACTATAAGAACATGATGAGGTGATGTGATGTGATGAGAGGGGAGTGAAGGAGCGGAGAGGCCAGGGGGGTGGAGGATAAAGCTGACGCTGAGGAGAACAAAAGAGGCAATGACGGAACAAAGAGAGAGAGATGCTTTTGAGGAGCTGGAAAAAATATATAGAGATTAAATGGTGGAGGATGCATCGACTGCTAGATGACTGAGAGCAGTCCGGCTGAAACTAACCACCGTTTTGACCTGCACATCACAGCAGTCTGATCCAATCTTCCTCTCACATTTGATCATGAGCAATGAGGTGATTGAGCAAAGGCGTAGCTGTAGCTGCCGTGGTCATCAGTGACTCATTCAGTAGTTTTCAGAGATTACAATAAAACGTCACAATGTGCCTTCAACAGAAACTGACCAGACAATTTAGACATATTTCTACCGATATATTTGAGAGTTTAAAGCATCTACAGTCCATCTCATCCTATTAACAATGAATCACGTAGTATGTACTGTATGTGAAAGAGAGCAGTTCAGTTTCCCTCAATGAAGCTTTAAGTTGCAAGCTGCAAGTTGGAGAAAGGAAGACAAATGATAAAAAAAAGATGCTATAACCTTTTTGGTTCAATGTCAGTATCAATGTCAGTTAAAAAAAACACTACATAAGCAATACACAGAAGACAGAGAAACAAAGTAGGCAACTAGCTGGGAACACATTGAAGTGTTTTGCAGCTTAAGACACAAATATTTCCCTCAGGAGGTGGTAGAGGCCAAAAGCAGAGCTAAAAGAGAGACTCAGGTTTATTGTATATATCATACTATTTACATAGTGAGCAGGACAGTTTGCAGTCAAAAAAACACAGTTGTCTGGGTTCTCTTATGGACAAACTACATGTACTGTAATGGTAACACTATCTCTAAATTGCCTTAAAACCCACCGGTTGCATGGGACACCACCCTGACTTTGGGCTTAAGACGTGAACTATAAACAACAACTTACATCTCTCCCCGTCCCCATCTAATAAAAAGGTATGAAATACACCAAAACATATATTTGACATGTCTATACTGCAATATTACTTGCTGATCTGTATATTCACTGAAATGAGATCCTGATATGTCTGTGATGAACTAAAATATACAGTTTGCTGGTAAGACTTGTTGAGCACATGACAACAAAGCATCACATGACTCTGTTAATGTTCAACTTAAATACCTTGAAGTATTTAAAGTATATCTGCCCCTCCCTTTACCATCCCCCATCAGTTTCTTGATCCCCATATGTTTCAGCCACTTTTGTTCCAGCTTTTTTTATTGCTTTGCCCAGTCTTGCTCAGCTAAATTTATGTCTTTAATATTCCTGTGCTCCCACAAGTGTAGGATGTAAACAAACAAAAAAGGCAGAACCTCAGCAGGCATATGCACATTTGTATGCAGCACCACGTTGGGGCGTGTTTCTATTTTGGGAAAGTTTGACTTTGTTGCACAAGAATGACTGGCAGCGAGAGGGAGAATTCAATTATCATTACTGAGACAGTCCAAGTAAAATTCACAGCAGTCTATGAGCTTGAATGTGCACTGTAACCAGAAGACCCAGTATTTCCTTTCCGTCTCAGAGGGTCTTAATTGGAACAAGATATTAGAAAGTCGAATCCAGGGTCTGATCATTTGTGTTTCTGGAAGACAAATGTATGCAGTGTCACCAGTGTTTGCGCACATGCTTTGCCGTTTCAGGCGTGCGGTGTGATTGAAATGGAAAGCACCTGGTATACGAGACAAAGCTTCCCATTGATTATGTTACAAGAGGAACATCTAATCTTTGCCGCGCTGTTTCATAAGGAAGATTGGCCAGCGTACTCATAATGTTTTCATACATTACACAAGATAAACAGAGATGGTCCCAGTGGGTGTCAGATGATGTAATCATGCCTCGGCTCAGCGTCTTGCACTATGGGTAAACAGCTTTAGACCCCCACAGACACCTTATACATCTGCACAGTCCATTTAAGGTAAACACATTCCCCGTCGTCTATAGCAGGGCAATTTTTTCAGCTCCAACACCAACACCTGTCATTATTGGAGAATTGGTGCATAAGGAGAGTCCTCGTTTTTTTTTGTTTTTTTTTGTGATCTGACTTCTAATGCAGGAGCCGAGAGATTTACAGTAACCCCCCCGTGCTTTTGTACATGTGTGTTTTTGAAGTGATTTGTTTTAATGTTACTTCAAGTGAGCCTACTTATTACTGACAGACAGACATTTGATTGACATATTATGATGATTAATTTACATCCTCAGGTCCTTCAATAAGCACACAGCACTAACATACTATAAAATGGTATTATGAGCTTGCAGCATTAGCATCATTTAGAGTCGTGCTGTGTCTCTGTTTTTGGTCTTTGTCAACTTCTGGGATATTTCTGTCTATTTACCTGCAAAATACTCTATTATGTTCACAATTTAGCTGCTAAATTTGTCCATCTGCTTCTTGGTGGAGGGCAGGTAGTGTGCAGAGGGTTTTTAGCTGCATTAGAACAGCTGGCAGAAACAGACTCAAACAAAACAGTAAAGTTGAGGGTTACTGGTTGGATTATAATTATCTGTGATTCAACATGAGCGGCTTTTTTGATATGAACATACGGATGGCAAATTAAAGGAAGAATGTGAATCTAAGACCACAACTGTGAGGCGATCCAGCAACAAATCTACATCTAATAATACATGCAGCTGCCAGGAAGTATCTCTTTGTTGTGGCTCTGCGACAAAACACTGTCCAGGGACACATTTTTGTACGATAAACACCATAACTTCGGAAGATGCCCACTTTCTATTTTTATCTCAGATGGCTGAGGTTGATTACAGAAACACATCTGACATACATATGACATGTGAGTTCTGTCTTAAAGAATGAGACTCGATCAATTTGTTGGCAAAAAAATACAGATATATCACCAGACTTGTGCTTTTGTTAAAATACTAACCTATCCTTTAATAAATGGGACAGCTCTTTGAGTTTTATTCATGAAAAAAAACTGTTGTCTCCTTAATTTTGACAGAAACTGGTGCTCTTAACATTATTCTGGAGCTACTACAATAACTGGCTTGTTCTGCTACGGCAGTGGAGCACTTCACGGGTCATTACTGGTTTTAGTGAGTCGTCTGTTGATGGGGTGTGTGGGGGGATGTAAAATATTCACAGCATACCCACTTCTTCAGTTACCGCCACATGACTTAGTACAGCATCCCAACAGGAGTGGTTTCTTTCGTCTCCGCAGGACCAGACCACACTCCCACGGAACCGCCGTGATTAAAAGCGTCCACTCCAGTTTGTCAAACCTCTGAGCTGACCTTTACGACGAGAGCCAGTCCATTTATCAGCAAACAAAACCAAAAACAAGTGCCAAGCTATTAGAACAGGGCTGACAGTGGAGCTGTAAAGCACGGATGTTATTATCACTGATTTTGTCCTATATGTGTTCAACCGGCTCTTGATTGTGTCTTTGCTACCATCTAATCTAAAGCCACAGTGTGTTCATCCCCTGCTGTTTTGTGTAATTGGGAATCAGGATTTAATCTTAGGGCTGATGAACCAATAAAAGAGAAACAAAACAGTTTTAAAAACTCGATGTGAGCCTTTATTTACATATAGTATGTTGATCGGTAACGTTTAACCTTCACACACAGCTTTAACACTATAATGGAGTGTGACAAAAATTATATGAAACATTAATGGCAATTTAGTCCTGACAACTGTGATTGAATTTTGAATTTTCTCTTACATGAACCCCCCCATGAGACTTCAACTATTCTATTAAAAACCACTGATCTGCATAAATCCCCAACACTGATTTATGATCTTTGAAGGCGCAAAGTGAACTTTTCTTATTGTGTCTGGAAAATACTATGTCGATAAATCTCTGGGCGATACGTTACTCACTTTCTCTGGTTGGATAAGCGTGCCAAAGACTAAGATAAATGAATCTAATTAAATAACTTTCTCACAGGAAGAATTCATTAGCCTTGTTTAAAGTCTGTGTTGAGGACTAATATGAAAACCTGCTGAAATATGATGGTCCTCCTGCCGGTGCGGTGTGTCTGCATCCATGCGTCTTTGCATCACAAACATTTCGTCGGCTCTGTACAAGGTGCGGCATCTGTCCATTTATTACATTTTACATTTCAAATTATTCTACTCTCAACACGCAAACCAGAGCTAGAATTTCTTTGTTTTGTTGAATTGTGAAAGAGGCTTTTTCTCTAGGACTGAGAAACGTCTTTCAATCTGGGGCTGAAGCAAAAAACTAAGAAGAGTGGTCGTCATGTTAGTCCTCAGGGCGTTGAAAGAGAGAGCACTGGAGAAGGGTAGACATCAAAATAAACAGAAAAGACGGAAAGGAAAAAAAAATCAAAGGAAAACTCTATTCATTGAGTATATAAGAAAATGTTCTCATATTTATTTCTTCAGTGCCTCATCAACTAATTTCCCTTTGAGGAATAGACTGAAAAAGAAGAAAGAGAAAAGGGACACTGAGCATCCGCATCTGCACATTTGTAGTCTTGTCAGGTTTTGTTTGAAATTTGATGGTGGCCTTTAAACAGAAGTAAAAAAAATTTCAACCTCTGCTTGCAAAGAGTGAATTGTATTTTAAGTGATGCTTTAGATGCACATAAATACATTGTGGCGCAGGGAGAGCAGAGGATGAGTTCGGTGATCTTCCTCAGGCATCAGTGAGCACCGAGAAGGAGCACGGAGATTGAAATGCATCCCACATCTGCATGTTAGATCTCAGACGCCCTTGTGTTTATTATCTGCCCACTGTGTTTCCATTTATTCATGCTCATCTAAAGAATAAATAACAAAATGTTCCCCATTTGCAAGCAAAAAGCATCCAGTATTTTCTTTCACTTCAGATTTCACTCTGAATTACTTGGGAAGTCCTTTTTCTGCTGCTGCATGTGGAAGCCTTATATCAGTTGAATTTAACACTTTTGATATCAACATGGTTTAAAGTAGCTCAGCACAGTGTCAAAGGATTACTCATAAAACCTCCGTAAGACAATATCAGGATTGTGTTTTCTGCTCTTTCTGCCCCTTAGCGGTAAAAAAAAGCTGAATGCAGCTTTAAATAGAAGCTACAGTCCATCTACTGGCCACCATCATCACCCTTCAGTAAAAGACTCATTCCTATTTGATCCGTCATTATGGCTTTGAAAGCAAGCAAAATTCATACTTAATTATGAGTGCTTGTGTGTGTCTGAGAGTGGTTAGAAATTGTGTGTGTGTAGCATGTACCATGCGACTGGTCCTCCATGTGTCCCAGAGTTTCAATCTGCTCCACCAGGTCATTTGAGTTCCACTGACTCATGCCCAGCAGAATGGCGCTCTTCCCCTCCATAACATCTGCTGGGACACACACACACACAAGTACACACACAAAGAGGAGTAAGACAGTGCAGAAAAGACAAAATCCCATTCCTGCCTCTGCACATCAACAATATGTCAACTCATTGTTCTTGAATCATAATACAGACTAGAGGTGGGGGAAATAATCAGTTGTATGATGCATTGCTTTGTTGAATGATTCAGCATCAATGCAATAAAGTGTCTCATCGATTATTAGCCCAGCATTCACCAAAATGCCATTTCTGAAGTTTGGGGCCACTGCTATGTAAAATGTGTACGATGTGTGTTCTTGTATTCTTGCTGATAGGAGATCAGCTGCAAGAGACAAAATAAATAAAACTACCCTTAACCACCTAAAAACACTTTTTTAAAAGCAGATGTTTGGGCACACTCGTTTGTATTGATGCAGTGAGAATTGTTCAATAATCAAATCGTGACCCTCTGAATCAAATTGAATTGTGTGATGACTGATGATTCCCAGCCCTGCTACAGACCTACGCTTTACCTACGAAGGTGTTTTTTTTGTTATTCTGCACTCTACTATGTGCTTGACGTCTCGCTCACTCTCATGTTTCTTTTGTGGCACCTGATTGGGCGAATGATTTATTAGCGGGTGCACCCTAACGCCCAACCAGCACAGCTCCGATTTGAGCCAGTTGGGTGTGGTTTTTCACTCCATTTAAATCCGGCTTAGCAAGCAGTGCATGCTGCTTACGCCAACCTGAGCAGACAGCTTAATGTGCACCAAGTCAACAAAACAACAAAATGCCACATGATGGCCAACAACATGGCAAACAGCACAGTGGTAAACTGGTAAACACATATCTTTTATGCGGCTCATCGTGGCTAGACACAAATGGAATAGCAATTGAGCTGCTTTTGCCAACACTTACAAGCTGTCCAAAGATAACATTTAAATTTGGCCCGACTGATGTTTACACAGATCAAATACCCCCTAAAGACAGTGGTGTAACAAGTTTATCCAGCTGACGGACCACATATTTATCTGCTTCTACGAGTGCAACATCCGCCACGAGACACCTTATTACATCTTTCGGCCACACAACCAGCTACTGTTTGATTATAATCTGATAATAATCATAGGTAGCGCATCATGTGCTGCCTGCATTTCATCTTCAGGAACCCCGTGGAGTTCATTCCTTGCAAACAAACGCTTTGTTTTATTTGCATTCACCGTTTCCTGCACAACACAGCGTGTAATACAAAGAGACTTGCAAAATTTCTGTTCATGTTTACATCAGATAACAGTCTCCTGCTTTCTTTGCTCACTGGTGGGCACTTTGATACATTTATTGACACTTCTCCGCCATCAACCGCGGATCAATGAAATAGTGTGAAAGCAGCAGCAGGAATGTTTGTTCCCATATGAGGTACAAACACAATGTACGAATGTAAGAACCTCTTCATCAAAACGCTGCTCAAAAACACCACAGGATACCTTGAAAGGAGAACTACGGTTTATTGCAACATCGGTTTTATTTTTCTTAGTCCTATAGTCGTAGATAGCTCAGAACAGCTAACAAATTGGTTCTCCACAGTAACAAACATGAACAGGCTGTAAACAAAACCAACAGGTTAGTCAAATGAAGAGAAAAGAAAAACAAAGAGAAAACGAAGGAAAATGATAAATTCATGGCCCACAAAGCAATTTACAGGCCTACCTGACTTGTACCTACCACAGTTGTATGAGTTTCCTGTGTAATTAATTAAAGATATTTTAGGTATACTTGCATTTGCTTTTATCACCAAATAATGTGCTGAATAATCTGGCTCCACTGTCAGCTTGTTTATAACCTGTATGACTGTCTGATCACTCACGGGTCTTGCCCTTCCAATATCACCTTCTGAGATCTCAGCACTGACTTTGGTGAGTACCAAAGCTACAAAAATGAAACCCAAGAAGCAACAAATCGCGCCCTTCCAACAAACCTACATAGCCAAATTGAATGGAGTTCTTATCACATGCTCTTATCTCATGTGCTCTTATCACAACAGCTGCCTCAGTTGTTTTTCTTTATTTATAACCTCTTCAGTTTCTTTCCAATCTATATCTTTGTTATCAAACTGTAACACTGTGATGTTATTGTGGATTTTTTTTCTGCACGCTCCATGCATGTTTGTCCACCCTGAGAGAGGGATCCCTCCTCAGTTGCTCTTCCTGGTGTTTTTTTTCAATTTCACTATGAAGGGTTTATTAGTGGGAGTCTTTCCTCATCTGAGTCGAGGGTCTGAGATAGAGGGTGTAGTATGTTGTACAGATTGCAAAGCCTCTTGAGGCAAACTGTGATTTGTTATATTGGGCTGTATAAATAAAAATGACTTGACTTATTCTGGCCCATACTGCTCCTCTGTCCCTCATTTCAGCCACATTCTCATTTCCCTATACCCCTGCGTTTCTATGAAGCGTTGCAGTCCTTGCCATCCTCCACCTGTCCACCAGCTGCACTTTTCTATCAATCCTGGTCTCCTGACTCCCACATCCTCCTGTGTCTCATCCTCCAATCAGACCACTCAGTATCCAGTTTAGACCAGCCTCTTCTTCCCAGTCAGCTACCAGATTGTCAGTGTTTTTCAGCGCCTTTGCTTTCGAGCTTCCTGAACCTGAAACTCTACCTGTTCCTATCTGTGTTGTCGTTGTTGTACATTTGGGTGTATTTCCCAGCTCCCTTCCCATACTATCTCATGTAATTACCAGCACAGCTCCGCGTAGATTAAGCCTGAGCAGAGGTCTAAACAGCCAGAAACATAAATGTTGGCATGCAGGCCCTTTAAAACATGGAACCGCCACATTGTCAGAGAAAATGACAAGCTCTGCTGTAGCAGAGAATATCTAGAGTCAACCAAAAAGACATGCCAGGTACGCTGTGTGGTTCAGCATGTCCCAAACGTCTGTCTACTCTTTACAGACTGTCATCCAAGACGGTCTGAGACGAGATGAGTCATGCAGGAAGAAAACCCACTACCTGACAGACTTCTCTCCTCTCTCTCGCACATTCCTGCCTGGCAGCTCTGAAAGACCCTGACATGGGTCTACACGGCCTGTCCATTTGGATCACAAAGCGGCCGGTCTGCTGGTCACAGTTTGTCTTTCACTATCTGCTCTGAGTCCCTCCTCCCTCTGGCTCCGTCTCTCCCCTCCGGTCAGACCGTACTGAGCTGAATGAAATGATGCAGGGACATAAACACACACACACACTTGCAGATTTAAATATACACAGACAAGCAAAACGGAAATGGAGCGGAGCAAGGGAGAGTCTCACAGAGAGAGATGCATATTGGATCTGAACAAAGCGTCGCAGGGTGCAAGAAAGCCTGTGTTTGGACAGGAGGAGAATGCAAAGCAGGCTTTACACCAAACGCTGAAAACACAGGTTACTGAATCATCTCCTGCAGGCAGAGCTGAGCAGAGACGCTCGCAGCCAAAACAGAAAGCTCCTCTGAGAAGCATAATGTTTTTGAGCTGAATAAAAACCTACCTACGCCAAAAAAACTGGCAATCCACAGAAATCAGGTGCAGCACAAACAAGTGAAATGTACTAATAATCAAGCGAAAAAGGCTCAACCGAGTGAAGCTACCACATCTGCGGTTTCTGGGTTTTACGAGAGAGCGGAAAAATCCGATTTGAACAAGGGGCGAAAAGAGAAATAGAAGTGTGAGATGTGCCTGCAGCCAACAGCCCCAAGGGAAAAAAAGAGATTTAGAAACATCCTTCAACCTGTCAGCTCACAGTGAGTAAGTGTCAGAGTGGGGGAAAGAGGATGGTGTGATTGTTAAACGATGACGAAACGGCCTCTGTTGACCTCCACCGCTCCATTTTTTTTAGTAATTCTCAATTTCTTGATCTCATCATTGTGCATTAGTTGCAGCAGAGGAATCACCAAAGCAGCACTCCTGGCTTTATTTTAGGCCTTTTCAACGATGCTATGACGCACTATGAAAATGAGATTGCTTAAGGAATTATCCCGCAAAATAAAGGAATGAGTCTGTCAGGAGAGTAGGCTACCGTATATAGTATAGCTCATAGGCAGATGAGTGAGGGAAAAAAGAGAAAGATTTCATTCTTAAACAGTATCCATGCTAACGCTTAATGCTTACATGCCATGACAAGAATGAGCACATGTACTTATATATGTATATTTAGCCATGTTGACTGCATGGCTTCACCATTGGACGAATTATCATGAAATCTGATATATTCTAGACATCTAGACATATTCATGGTCCCCGAGAGAATGAATTTTAATAACTTTAGGGAGCCCATCACTTTTCTTTCATCACCCTTAGGCAATGCTAAGACCATCATCCATTTCACTATGTTAATACAGACTAGTTTGTATACTCCTGACTGCACTGTAAACATTGGATGGTATCCTCCGACCACACTTACACAGATTTAATGTGGACAACCTCCCTTTTCAACAGTCTTGTTGGAGATTTTTGGCGTTGTGATCTAATAGCGGGAGGAATTAGAGTTGATCTGTATGCTCCTTTGATGCTCCTTTAAATCTGAGGAAATTCTCTTAGAGGGTAAAAATGGCAGACAGACACAGACAACACTGGTATGCTGTGGATACACGGTGTCTCTCTGATGTCAGCGTTATTGAGCCACTGTTAGTTGACAAACTTTCCTTGTGGCGTCATTGCCTCTGTCTACTGTGTGTTGGCTTACTATGAACTACAGTATCTTACATACATACTTTTGTATATGTTTACACTAACATTTTCCTCTTTATTGTATCGCTGTCCTAGAGCATTTTTATATGGGAACCTTGACAACACATTTATCCAAACACTGCTCCGTAATCCACTGTTACAGCTGGGCTACAGAACAGTGTTTGATTTGCTTTTTTTTTTTTTATTTGATTTCTGCAAGCCACGGCACTTATGCAAGTATATTTTTATAGCTTATTTTATGTACATATATATGGCTTATATAATTCTACATATCCATGCTGTTTTACATTGTCATAAATAAAACTTTAATGTTCATCGCTGTTTTTATTTATGTAATTTTTTTATACTTGCAATCCTTTTGTCTTATCCCTAATTCCCATCCAAATTTACTTATGACTTACACCAGAGGGATCATTAAAGTTTCATCTCTTTCTTTTATGTTCCCACAAATAAGATTACTATATATTCTGTGTCTGCGTCAGAACAATTCTGTTCGGCGGATTACATGAAACTTGTGTTGTTCAGCAACAGTTTCAATAAAATCAAACACTGCAGCGGCTGATTTCACTGATCACCACACCTTTAACCGGGGAAAAGGAAGTAATCAGTGAAATCACCACCTGCAGAGACTGGATTGGAATGAAAACTGTCAGGAGTTTCAGTGGTACATGCTTTAGATCCACTGCAGCAGATACTGGTAGCAAGAGGTCTTTTTCTGAACTATCCAAGCACAAAAGTGGGCAAATTCCCAAAAAGCTTACATCTACATTTTTCAGGTTTGCTTTCCCAGTAAAACGTTACATAAATCTATTCCTGTTCAGCCGTGGAGGACCTGGATGTTGGACTTTACCACCAAAATGTGAAAGCAGCATAACTCTCGCCTGTTGAAAAAACAACATTTGTCTAAGAAATCAACGATCTGGATCGCCGCCAACATTTAATCGACTCTTGTTGGGTCCGAGGTCCACTGGTCCACACCTTTAAATCCACATCAGCTCGTAATTTTTTTAGATAACTTGTTAAATCTAAAAAACAAACAAGCATGAAAACATATCCTCCTTCCAGAGAGAAGTGACGATAGTGTGAAGGTTGAGTAAATACACTGGCTGATGAATCCATCCGTGAGAAATGCAACAAAAAATGTATGAAAACAAGATTGAATCTGTCTTTTCATTGACTTTCCGTCAAAACTGTATACGTCACACAGATGTCAGTGAAGACGGGCGAGAGGATGGAGTGGATTACTTTAGAGACGCTGATGAACACACTGCCGTTCTTTCACCAGCAGCTCAGACAAACAAAATCAACAAGGAACGAGATGTTTTCAAGCGTCTGTTCGCTCATGCACCTCCATCTTTGAGAGGGCCAGCTTTAGTTTCACACCTAAGGATCAATGTCATTTCTAGAAAAACAAATTTAAACCATTCGTGTTTGCAGGCACATTAGGATGAGTGGGAGGAGAGGCTCTAAATCTTTCCAATGAGCTCATATCTGCTGCTTTCACATCCCATGTTTCTTTTGTGCTGAAGAGATAAACTGCTGTAATCAGCCACATGTACAAGATACTGTTCACACTGAATATTAAAAAAAAAGATGAAATTGCAACGCAAGTGGATACAAAAGTAAAATAATAATGCATAAAATCCTCCTTCTCTTTGGACTTTCTTTGGTTAAAACCATAAATACACAACTCCTGTCACTGAAGTAAACATTTATTTGACATTTGTAAGTTATAGTTTGACATTTTAGGAGATACACTTATTCACTTTCTTACCAAAAGCTGGAAGAGAAACTTGATTCCTCATATCTGTTCCTTCAACAGAAGGAAGCCAACAGCTGGTTATCTAAACTTAGTATAAAGGCTGGAAAAGGAAAAACAGCCAGTCTGACTGTACAAAATCCAGCTGTTAGCACCTCCAGAGCTAACTAATAAACAAGATTTTGTTTGTTTAATTGTTAATAGTCAGAGCCAGGCTAGTTTCCCTGTTTTTCCAGTCTTTATGCTAAGATAAGATAACCAGCTTCATATTAAATTAGATAGAGTAGTGTCAATATTCTCATCCAATTCTTTGCAACCATTTTTAAAATGTCAAATGATTCCTTTAATTTCTTAATTCAACTTACTATGTTGTAATGTGCATATAGCATAATTGTTCCAGCAAATTTGATATTTGTCAGAATCAATCAGAATCTAAATACTTTATTTATCCCACAGGGAAATTTGGTCGTAATAACATTGTTATTACTCAATGTTGTTGAGGATTTGCAAATAGTGGACAACTTGTGCAAAAAGACTTGTTTTTCAATTTTGCAAACCACAGTCCTCCCAGTTTCCATCGACAAATTGTGCAGAGTGGAACAACATAATAAGCTAGCAGCCTTATAATAAATAGATGTCCCACTTTCAAATAAACACTGTTTACCTCCACTGGCAATTTATTATGGCATTAAACTGTGGGAGCAGCCAATACCATGAATTTCCTTTCAGGCTCAATCTGTCAATTTCCCTCATTATTTAAATTCATGTCATCAAATAACAAATCTGGATTAGCACACGGCAAATTTGTCAACAGCTCACATCAATAAACAATGTGACAATTGAGTTGGCATGCGCTTGAGCAGCCTGAAGGCGCATTCAGTCCTGATAAAAAATGAGACTTTCCACCCTTGTGCAAAAACTCATGTAGCTGTACACGTGTGAAAGGTAAAGGGAGGTTGAGTGTTGGGGGGGTGAAGAGGTGGGAAATACCAGCGGTACGAGGACAGAAAAGAGGTAAGATTCGTCATTGTAATTAAAGCAGACATCTTTAAATTCACTCTTTATCAGGTCTAAATCATCAAGAAATGCCATTTTACGAAGTTTGTCTTTATCATATATACAAATAGAAACACACACGAGGCTGCAGAGAGGTAAATATTGTCTTTACATCTCATAAATAACAAAACTGACACTGTTATCCTCGACCCCAAACAAAGCCAGAATTTTCTGGATGAAGCACAGTGTTTCTTCTTGTTAAACAAATATTTACAACACAGTCTTTTTCAGCAAACTTATGAAGATGAGATGGTGCTATTGGCAAAGCAATGAAATGTGAAAAAATATATATATACCGAGGAGAGCCTGCATTATTAAAGAGTGGGCAAATTGTTCTTGGCAGTAAAAAGCTTTTATTCTATTGGCCGGTGCAAAGTAAAATTTATCCACCGTGTTTCCACATGTCACTGAACACAAAGCCTCAAACAATTCAACAGAGGAAAAGTGCATTCTCTGAATAAACCCAGGTAGAAATTTTTAACCTTTCCCAGAGAGCTTTTTTTTCTTTTAATGTGGGCTTCAAATGTCCTCTTATCTCCTTTCTTTCATTTGAACAGCCACATCTGAGAGCTTCTGTGTCTGGATTGTAGATAAACTGGAGCGTTACCTGCCGCTGGTGGAAAAAGAACGTTTTATACTCGGCGGTGGAGGTGACTCTGGAGGTGAAGGGGTCATGAAGCCACTCAATATCTTCACTTTGATCTCTCTGAGTGTCTGCGAGTCTGCATATCGGTCTGAGACTCTGTGCTGAGCGGTCTGTGATACATTTCTGTTTTCATCACCGCTGCAGGCCAGCTCGAGTGGGCTGAACAAACTGATGATGAGTGTGTGTTTAAATATGTGTGTGTGTCTGTGCATATGTGTGGGGGCTTTGCTTGGGGCAGTTGCACGAATGTCAGAGGAGCTGATCAACAGAGACGACAGCATCGAACCATCCAGCCAACAGCTGTGTAGCTTCCACATCATGTCACACAAACACTCTCCGACACACACAACGACCGGTGGGAGCTGAACTGAACTGTCTCAGTTCTCATAAGAAATAACACGGACAGATGTGGATGGACTTCATATTATATCTGAAGCGAAGCTGTAACATCAGTTTGGTAAGCGTTCACACTGCACACTATCAAGCACACCAAACCTTGTAAACAAATGTCACGCAGTCTTATCTGTTGAACAAAATATTGATACTTCCTCATCTCAGAAATAACGGAGCAACACCACATTTAAGCCATCTTGGTGTTTCCATTAATTAAATGCTTTACAAGAAAGCAAGCAATAGGAGCAGCTCACAGGATGAGAGCTGGTGAACGTTTCATTCTGCAAATGAAACAAGTGAGACAGCAGTGAAGGCGAGAGCAGGCCTTCATGAGAGGGAGAGATTATAATGCGTTGTCCCTGCTAAGTGGACTACGAGTGAGGCATGGTCATAAAGTTATGGATTTGATTTGCATTCTCATCCGTAGTGAACAAAACTCTGGTGTGCTGGGAGCAGAGTTCAGAAGTTTGGTCTGCACCTGAGCTCAAATGAGCTTTCACACCGCTCCAGGGTTCAATTAAAATCCTTCTTCGTTGTATTTTCTTTCGAGTGAATTTAATGGGTATGACTCAAAATCATAAATTACAAATTCCCCTCAAGCAGTTTTGCAATCAGAAAACAACTTCCTCTATCTCTGAATCTCAAATCTTCAAACTGCATTAAACCCTTTACCTTAATTTATTCATTTATTTTTAGCACTTTCTTATCTAGATCATAGGTTTGGCAGTGTACCACAATTTGTGTTGAAACAACATTTAACGTTTGTGCGCTGAGTTTAAAGAGCGAACATAGTCTTAAATAAAGTCATGGCATTTAATATGTAGTAACAAATTCTTCACAATTAATATGTGCAGTCTAAAAGGCCTAAAGTTCCTGACCAACAGATATCAGCAGACACTAGGCACCTTTCCTAACGAGGCTGTGCCCGAGCTGTACGACACCATTTTCCATTCTTTACTTGTTTTGGGTCGTTTTCCTTTCAGACTGGTACTTCAAGAAGTGAAACACGATCAGATGGTTTGAGGTCAGGAGTCAGGAAATAACATTTCTGTGTCCTTGCTTGCTTTGGCTTAATGTTTAGCATCACTGGGCCTCTCAATTCTTCTAAAACTGGGGGGTGATGTATAAAAAAGGCGACTAGTCCGACAATGTTGGCCAAGTATGATTGTGAACACCCTTGAGGATAGACGTAATCTTTTAAATCCTCTCATTTTGACAACAAGAGACTGGATTAGAGAGTAAAAACAGGAGAAAGATATGAGGCAGCTGTACACCGGCCAAGTCCATCGAAGTGACTCAAAAAGGTGACATCAAGAGGCATCAGACGAAGGCTATTTCGAAACATTCAAGACCCACATTTACTGTGTGCAGGATGAACGGCTGGTGAGGCATCACCTCATTTTTCTGACAGGATATGACATTTACAAATAATATACATATGTTGACAGTGCCTGAGCCAGACAAATGGTTGAAAGAAACACATAAACAGAACCAATGATGTCTTTTTAGCAGAAAACCGAGCAAATCCCTGACAGTCTTCATACATTTCCATGGTTTTTCTGGGTCCGCTGTGTTACACAGTGTGGATAAAGCCATTCATCATAACCACATAAATAAAACTCCCCCAAGCTTATTGTGAGGCAGTTTGAGTGGTGGGCCTATAATGTGACAAACACCTCCTCAATCACTCTTCAATCTAATTCTTTCACTTACTCTCTCTGCTTTTCTATAAAAAGCCAAAATTACCTTAGCCAAAAGAAAACATATATCTAGTGAACTGCCTGGTAGAAATAAAACCACCAGAGCAGTCAAATGCAGCCAAGACTGAGCGTCACAGGCCTGCAGTTAGCGAGTAACTGTAGGGCTGTAGTGGGCCATAATTTCAACAACCCTTTTATGACCTTGTTCTGGTTTCCCTTTCAAGGGAGGCATCCTTCATACGAAGCATATGTTTATATTTGGAATAACTTGCTCTGTTGCCTTTTCTGCAAGACTGAGCTCCACTTTGCTCTTGAGCTCAGACAATAATGTCACACAGCAAACACATAAAAAAAACTCCCCCCAAAAACCTCCTTTCTCTCCTTGGTTTATATTTTCTTAAAAGAAAAACTAGCTTTGTTGTATTTCATCTTTCAGTGGGGCTCATACAATAATAAAGCTTCTTTGTTGATTGGCACTGCCATGCTTTCATGCAGCTTGGAAGGATAATGCAAGGTTTTTCACAACCTAGGGCCTCAAAAACTCTGCAACACTGGAACAAGCCGGGAAATAATAAGCCAATTAGGGAGGGAAAGGAGAGACTGCAATGACAGACGGGAACAAATACTGAGCGGTACCTTCACCACGAACAGGTCTCCTGCTGTGTTCATTATTCGTACCTCATGACAGATTGATATGGAAACTTTTGAAATTACACATTCCTTTCAAAATGAATTCACGAATGAAATATAAAAACATCCCAGAAATTGCGGCTGTGGTAAACATAAACAAGTCACAATATAATACTGCGATTACTTTGGTCACTGCTGTTTAGGGGCTTTGACCTCAAACCTTTTGTATTAGGCGTCCTGAGGTTTCAATGACAGTTGCAGAGTGTTGTTTATGAGAAACAAATATTACAACACCACTCGAAAACCGGATCAGTTCATGCGGGTTCGTTAAATATGAATCTACAGCCAGCAGCCTGTTAGCTTAGCTTAGCACAGAGGCAACATAATCCACCCAACAGCACCTCTAAAGTTCATGAACACATCATATCCTATTTATTTAATCCTTACATGCTACAAATACTGAAAGAAGTTAATTAAGGTTATTTAAACTTGCTGGGACAGTTATATATTTACACTTTTACAGAGTCGTTTGAATTTAATTATTACTCTCATGGTCAGGTGCAGCACAACACGACTAAAATCACAATGTTTTGTTTTTACTCATCAGTTTTGAATCGATTAAACAGATAAGATATAACATCAACTTGTGAGATTTGAAGGTGCTGTTAAGACTTTTTTTAACTTTCACCTTTATTACCTTTTAAGGTTAAACTATAATAAAAAATAAATTCAAACTAAAAATAAAAAAATAAATAAATACATTTCTGCTTGCTGTTGCATTATATTCAATGTAAAAACAGGAGTCAGTGTTTCCCACACATTGATTTATTTGTTATTCTCTTCCAAAATACAGTATGAACACTGACCACCACATATTGATTTTCTTTTTTTTTTTCTTTTTTTTGTTTCTCTCTCTCTCTCTCTCTTTCTCATGGTGACATATTGATATTTAAAGTGTGCTGATTGATTCATAATGCCAACTCGCGCACTGAGTCACGTGCAAAAAAACAATCCACCTTAAAAGTTGCAGCTGGTAGCCTTTGAGCATCACAGTGAACTTCGTAACTAGCTAAAGACTAAAAGGCAGCTAAACATCCTTCCATTTTTTTAAACTTTTGCAACTTTTCCTCAGCATTGATGTTTTAAAGTACTTTTGTTCATTCACTTTTATTGCTTAATGCCATGCAAATTACAACCCACTACGCCCATGGTTACTCTTAATATGATTTAACTAGATGTTTGGCTAACTGCTGTGTTATACTCCCAACATGATGAAATTATTCATAAAGTCAATGGGGAATACTCCACGAGTGGTATCAGTTTCCTCATCTCGACTTGGGGAAGAGATAAGTGTATTTCCCAAAGTGCAAAGACGTTTCATAGCCGAGCGTGGAATCTCCTGCTGCAGGTGTGTGTGAGGATGACGAGGTACTCCTGTTCACATACAACACATGCACACGGTATCTTATCCTCTGGTGATTTTCTCAGCATTGATGGCCGCCTTGACACCAGTCTTGCAAAAATGCATTTCGAGCACGGCACTGCTCTGTGACAGTCGTGATAAGGATAAATATTTCATGCTTTCCAGGAGTGTGCGTGGTGAACGTGCCTCTTTTTGGCAAGCAGAATATGCAAGCGAGAGGGAGTGAAGGGAAATCAAAATTAAGGGAGGGAAGCGGGTGAATGATTGAGGCGGGAATAGTGAAGGGAAAATAAGATAAACAGAAGGGGGAGTGAACAGAGGGAGGGAATGAAAAAGCCTATTTGTAAAATTTCCATGCACAAAAAATGTG
Organism: Scortum barcoo; assembly: GCA_023238725.1. NCBI lineage: Eukaryota > Metazoa > Chordata > Actinopteri > Centrarchiformes > Terapontidae > Scortum > Scortum barcoo. Next base: position 8,815,477 of record CM041552.1, on the reverse strand, counting down.
ACTTTATACCGCTTAGAATTTCCTCCACGGACAAAAGCACGATCCACACAGCCTCTAATCTGTCCCCCCACCGCGCCTCCTTTGAATGTTGGACACCCGAAACTCTCAACACACCCCTGGCTATTGACCGACTTAATGTAAAATAAATGTAAATAACACGTTATAATAACAATTGATTATCATCTTTACCACCAGAGTCTTGGCGGACAAGCAATTGGAGTGGATAATTGGTGGGATGAGTATTCCACTTATTCACTGATGAACTCCCTCTGGGGCCGTGAAAAAGCTAGTAGCCGAACAAGATCTCAAGTGCGCCTATTTCTGGTCTGTCTGACATGTTGAATACATTCATGAGACTCTTTCGGCAGTAAAGCAGACAGTGAAATCAGTTTAAAACAATTAGGATTAAAGTTTTAATGTATGACCCATTTGTTACCCGTTCTCAAAGCTTTGTTCTGCAATCAGACTCTCCTCTGACGTTAGATTTCACCCAGTTTAGTCATGAAAACTGATGCACATTAACTTTTACCACCCCACACCAGAACATACAGAAACTTTACTATGGTTGTCCTACATTTTTCCTAATAATTCTTTTCCACAGCAGGAACTTAACAACCCTCAAACTTAACTTTTAAGAGCCTTATGAGGCATTCATATAGTTCTTCTTTACAAGAGCAGAAACAAATACTCGATTCATCAATTAGTCAACTGACAGAAAAATCCAGCTTCTCAGGAGTAATGATTTGCTGCTTTTCTGCGTCTTAGGCTTCAGTGAGATTGATATTTTTAGCTTTTGATGTATTGCTCTGGGAAAACAAGCTATTCAAAAATGCTTAAAGAAAATATTAAGCGCATTTTCATCATTTATTTATTCATCGTCATTTAAAGACACTGTATAGACCAAATGAGTAATCCAGACTATAAACAGCAGATTAAGCAATAATGTAAATAATTGGTGGTTGTGGCTTTATATTTTACAAACCACACATTTTGAATAAAGATGCCATTAAAATAAACGACAAACGAAAGGCTAATGATGTTAACTGTGTGCTGTTTGGCCTGATAACAATGTAGTGGTGCTGATATTACAGATGTTAAGCAAGGCCCCTAAAACCAACAAAGCTTGTCAGTCAAACAGCATCAGATCTGTCGTTTCAGTTTTCTCCACGGCACATATTGTGACCCTTTCATTTGGTTTCTACTTGACCACTCACAGTCTGCTGGCAACGTCTGAAAATATCTGAAACACCTCTGGAGCGGTGCCGAAATTTGGGAAGCGAAAGCTCATCACAAGCGCCACATGTTACAAGTTCCTGTAGTGGAAAAGGGCTCCGAGAGTCACTTGAATGCTTTCTGCCAGATACAATTGCTGTTGGAGAGACAGACAAAGTACAGGTGGAGACAGGATGAAATGGGAAAATAAAAAGTAACACTAACCTCTGGCATCGAAGAACTCCTCGTCGGAGCTGTCAACTGATTCCTGCGCGATATTCTGCAGACACCAATGAGTGGCGCTGTGCTTTCGTGATGATCCTGCGGGTCGGAAAAAGGAAATAAGACTGAGAACCTGCTTTTGGACTGGAACAATGACAGGCAGGGTCGTGCCATTAATCACAGAACTGAAGGACGGACAAATCATGCGTATTTATATTTTTATTATATTTTTTTATTTATATTTATTATATTTTCTTTATATTATATTTTCTTTCTTTTTGCCTTTCAGTTGATAGCTCTAAAAAATTGGAAAGCAGGGCGTGAATCCCCAGGTGGAGATAGATGGCCTTTCAAGTGTCACAGCAGGTGAAAAGACCCAAATGGACTTTCCTTTGAGCGGTGTCAGAGCACACAAGTGTCTCAGCAAGGAAGCCATGATGTGTTTTCTATGGCCTTCTGATACAAGTGCAGGGATGAAAAGGGATATAAATCACTTTCCATTTGTTGACAATATTCACTCTGAAGTGCCCAGATATAAAACCCTTGCAAACAACAGCAAACAGCAGTGCAGCAAATTATTTCTTGAAAATCACAGGCAGAAAGTGGCTGTAATGCAGTTAAAAAAAAAAACAGAAAATCTGCTCTGTGAAGGTTGGTATTTATACATTTAATATGGTAATGATGCTGTAGTTAAAAGAAAAGTAAAAAGAAATTACAACTAGCAGGAAAGTGTAATTCTCAAGTATGATTTAGCATCAGCACTAGAGAAGTTAAAACAGTGGGGGCCTTCAGAGTCATTTAATGTGTCCCTGAATTTCCTGGATTTTTCTTCCTCTCTGAGACAGTGACTTTGATAAGCCTCAAATAACCCCTCCTCTCAGTATGGCTTCACTCTGATAGCGTGAAGAACCACATGTTTCCCTGCTGGCCTAGGGTCAATTGTTGAAGCTTCATTTTCCCACAGTCTGGGTCTATTGCATCTTTCCTGACATAACAGCAAAGGCACAGGGTGTCCATGGGCGATTCTAATTAATCAAATGCTTCACTGCAGAAGCACTCAAATGAAACCTAGGAATATGGTGAAAATGGCTAAATTACATTAATAAACCTGCCTAAATGGCACCATTCAATTCCACTAAATTGATCTTGCAAGCAGATGCAAAATTCTCCCAGGAGCCATTCTGATGTACACTGTACATCTGTGTGCACAGGAAAGAAAGCCTTTTTGCTTTTTACATTGCATATATATGATTATCCAGTCTGTGCTGAATATTACATTACATAAAACAGTTTCCACCTGCTTGTGCATTTCAAAATCATGTCACTGAAAGACTCGTCCCAGGAGGTTTTGCGTGACTTGTGTGTGTGTGTGTATGGTGTCATCTCTCCCCACCAGTGTCGCAATTGGGAATAATTGTCAAGAGAAAATCTGCGGTGGCACTGTAATGACAGTACAACACCATAAACACTCGTTCCACTGCGGCCGGTTGACTAACAACACACCAATTCATTGTTTCTGTTTGTATATTTATCCCATTTACCAACCATGACATCGCTTTAGTCCCTTCCAAGATGGAGGTAAAAAGCCTGTTTACATTACTGTCAGGAAACCATGAAGAATCTGAAAAGAGAGGCGATTTCCGCTGGTGTGTTGTTAATATGTCATTTCTTGTCCATGCAGTACAAAGAAGAAACCTCGTGACTGTTTTCTAAACACCATCATTCGCAGCGGTTGTCTGGTGATTCCTGTTGTCATGCAGATTTGGGCTTATAGTACAGAGACGCTGCAACTGTGCAGCTTTTGCCAACACTGTCAATTCTCATGTTGTCACTTTAAGCCTCGCTAGCCAACATACTGGCTGACTTCTGGTTGCAAAGACCAAAGTAGTTGTATAATTAGCTTGCCAGGCAAACAGCTGCACCACACTGCAGCTTAAGAATAAAGTTACGTTAGAGGGAGGACTAAATGTGCAGTGGTAGAATTAAATTTTACTGTACTTTACCATAGTTAAGTTTTGAGGTGCCTTTTGAGGAGTATTTCTTTTTACCGCTACCACACTTTACACATTACCACACTTTGGAGGCCAATATTGTACTTTTCACTCAGCAATTTATTTAAATAACTTTAGTTATTGGTTATGAATTCAAATGCAATCAACTAAAATAATTATCTATTTCTCGGTCAAATTAGCCCAAGTTTTTTGGTCCTTTAAGTGACAGTGCTTTTGCACTTCAGTAATGAATGCAGGACTTTTATTTGGAACTGAGTATTTCTACACTGTGTTTCTCTGCTTTTACTTGAGTAAAAGATCTGAGTACTGCAGCCACCACTGTTAATATGGATAATGACTCACCTTGCCCCTCTGACATGGGAAATCATGACACCCTGGACATAAATAGTCAACCTGCCTACAAAGTTAGGGATAAGCTGAAGTTCAATTTTTGACTTAGCGTCCCCTCAGCAAATCGTCCTCCGGGAGCACCGCGATCCCTGAGCCGCCGCAGAGCCTTTAGCCCTGTCATCTCGGCCTCTGCCGGCTGACGGGCGAGGAGGCTCAGCGGGGATTAGTTCAGTCGGTGTGTGAACGCTGACTGTGACTCAAAGTGCGGACAAGCAGCAGCATTTCTCCTGCACCCTGCACAGCCTCCCCTTAGCTACATGCCATCCCTGAGCACTAATTTGTGGCGACCAAACTACCGGTGGTGGAGCCGAACATGTACGCACGAGACGATTTGGACAAAATTATACAATTCTATACTCGCGGAGCAAAAAGAAATCATTACACAAAACATCAAGATGATTACTGCTTTCAGGCAAGACACGTCTCTCTTTGAAAACGGAGACACGTCTTTCCCCACAAGAAGGAAACGAAAAGAGGAACTATGAATACATCAGAAATCCCTGGCAAACTCCTGACCAGCTCGCAGGTAAACACCACAGGTAGAAGCTGCACGTTTCTCTATTAGGCTGCAATGTGTCAGCAGTGTTTATCAAACAACAGACAGCTGGCATCGACGCTTGTGGTACTTGCCCAACTGCTCATTTATGTTTCATACATCAATACACACCAAGCATGAAATACACACAAACTCCCCCTTTTGTTAAGTGTTGCTATTCCTGTCGAGCATCTGTTCTCACGCAGCACTTGTGCAGTTTGAGAGGTGGCAAATTTACCACTCAAAAGTTAATCAATTTATTAACTTCAGCAAGTTAAAAAGCAGGCTTCCCATCTCTAATCTATTGATTTTGTTGGCTGAATGATTTTATCAACTGTAGCTCGCTAACTAATTAAGCTAATGTGAGCTTTATGAGTTGATGACGCCTTCTCTCGCAGAGTTTTCAACGCTCGTTGCTTACTCGTGTTAAAATGAGAACTTAACTTTGTGGCTACATGCATCGTCAGCATGTATATCATGAGAAAAGACTAAAGTTAAACTGCATGTCCCCATAAAAAAATCTGCTTTCACTTGATGACCCATGTAGGACATGGACAAGCGAGGTTAAATAAAGAAACAGCATTTTTTTTTTAGGCAAGAAAACTTTTAGTGAGCTAGATAATAAATCATTCCCCCCCCGCCCGGTGTCAGGCCTTATTTTTCCACATATTATATTAGTTAATATAGTTAATGTATACTTAAGTTGTATTTATTTTACATTATTCATTACTGTTAGTAAGTTTCCATTCAAGAATTTCACCATTAAAATTTCACATAGACTGTAAAAGATGACATTTAGCAGATTTCTTAGAGAAGGTAAAGATGGTATTTCTTATCAAAGTAGAGTTGTTTAAAGTTTAAGGCTCTGGAGGTGTGCTAACGGCTATTGGGCAGAGTTGCCATGGCCTGTGGTTGTGGGGCCTGATGTGATTTCTTTATCATGGGGCCCAAAATCACTGGAGGCGACAATGCTTATGGTTCACTTTTAATGTTGCAAGAGAAAGGCACTTTCACACAGTGGGGAAATACTTCACAGAGGATGTGCTGGGCATTAACAGGTCTATTTTTTAATGTAACCTTCAATGCCACAAAATAAGACTGTTTCCAGGGCTGAAAAAGCAAAACACAAACTTTCAGTCCTGCCTGGTGTTCAGCGTTTATTATCTGACGCGTCACTCTCTGTCTATTTGACTGTCTGAGGACTTGACAGAGACATCCTGAGGTGGCATATGGACGGCGGAGAGCTCAGTAGGCGCAGTGAGCACACACCGAGTGGGAAGTAGAGCGGATGGGGTGCACAGCACGAGAAACGAAAAGTAACTACTTCAGAAATAAAAAAAATAAAAAAAATAAAAAAAAAACACTCCCGATTCAGCCATCCCATGCCAGCTGCTGCCCTTAACAACTGCAAAACAGCTCGCTCCATCGTGGGATTTGATTTGTGGAGTGCGCTGCATACGCTGTCAGTCACCTTAAGAGGCCCTCCGAGTGATCCTGAAGCTCTGTTTTCATTCAGCGCATCCGCTTCCGGCACAGATACCAATGTACATACGGTGGATGTTAGCGCATTCGGCTCGCTCCTGGATCTCTAAATGCCTTTTGAATGTCTCATAAGATTTAGGAAGTCTAACCAATAGCTTGTGTGGCTGAAACCTCACACCAGAGCACCTATCACTAAAGAGACGCCTTCCCCACTGGGTAATGGAAATGATTGCTGTAGTTCCCTGCAGGGCATAATAGTACACTGTATTCCCACAGATACCGAGTCAATGCTTGAAAGAACTACAGATTATGATCACACAGCCAGCAGGAGTGCGAATCTGGGCAGACCATCCCGCTTGGACCTGGAAGACAGTAAACGAAACATCTATTAGCCATGCCAGCTATCTGAGAACTGAAGGGAAGAGAGTGCTCCTTCATGTATATCTCACAAGGCTCTTGGTTATTTCAATAAACAGTACATTGGAAATCTATATTGGTGTAATTGGATTGTGGTCCCGAGCTTATTAGGTGCCATTGTTTTGCAATATAATGATGTTTAATAATTCACAACATCACTTACAGAAAGAACGCTCTGACAGAATGGCTGAATGTTTGGTTGATTCATAACCAACTAAAAGGAATTACACCGTGTCGTTAAGTATATCAAATAGTCACACAAATCTGATGTGTATGTTAATGAAGGCCCACCGACGTAGATTCAAATAAAACAAAATAAATTTCAATTTTTATTTCAATCAAGATGCACAATTGTCATTCCCTAATGCACACAGACTAGTGGATCTTCAGCCCCCCACTTCTGAAGACAACGTGCATGTAAAGGGTGTGTTACAAGAGAAGTTCATTTGGTAGGCGATTGGTTTGTCCTTTTCTTTAGCTGTTTTTAATTAAGTTAGTACTGTGTATTTATGGATGGATGTTTCTGGGCAAGCAGCATTTCCAGCCGCTGAGCCACGTTAATCGGCAAGAGTGACCAAAACGAGATAACAACTTGTTTTTACCTTTTATTGTCATATCTATATTATCTGGCCCTACTGCGTCTCGACAAAAACATTGTTATTGGCTACTCTTGCTAAAACCTAGATAAACGGATCAATAGATACATCATAAATATAGATGATATCTTCAATATATTGTTGCAAACATTTCAAAAATATATTTAAATATACATGGACAGCAGTTGTGCAAATTATAGACTGAAATAGAAAGATACGTTTAAGTAGCACTGTACTCCTTAAACTTGGTGTGAACTACTTTGAGCAAACGACTTTGGCTGACTTCACCTTTTTATGCACTTTGGTGTAATTATGCACCAGGACAGATATAATGGAGCTTTCCCAGTCGAATAACACCCATTTGTGCGCTCATAAATCTAGTTTCATGCCTTTTCAATCCTAATTGAGTTACAATATTTTTTAAATGACTCAACTTCAGTTAGGATAATGTGTCACGGAAATGTGTTGCATCGTAATAATAATTAGCAAAGTATTGTCAATGACTGACTGACTGAGAAGTTAGGCTGTTCCAGTCCCTCTCAGTAATTTAATATTCTTACGTTCTGTTTCACAACATTCAAACAAAATCACCGACCAAAAACACTGATTAGTGATTCCCCAGTTACTCTGATCAAATTGCCTTTGTCAGCTGAATTAAAGCATGCAAAACAGAAACAGCTTGTCTTTTGAAATCCAAAGTGCAACTTATGGAAACCGACAATGAGAGAGGGAGAGATGGGGAGAAGCCCGGCACGTCACTGCGCTCTGTTCAAAGAAAAATGTGTGTGTAAGTATCTAAAAAGCTTTATTTCAGAGGAAGACAACACAAGGTTTGCTTGTGATTCATCTCACCCTTCTTTCATCTCTTTCTTTCCATTATCCACTTCCAGCAGGGGTTACACAGAAACCTGCAGCGGGTTGAAACGTTGGGCTGATTTTAATGGAGCGGCTCCACTGAAATTATAGGTTATACCCTCTATATCTGTTACCTGCATGCAGGTATGATGCTTAAGCTTTACTAAACATACACGGCTTCAGGCTACATATGTGGAGGACCTGGTGCTGAGATTTAAATTTGTCACAGGACAATACTGGATTATGAATTTCTGTGTCCACTATAGTAGACTGTGACTAGTCCCTCACAGTCCTATTTGATATTGGGTGTATTTCAGGCAAAAAGCATTTTTGTCTAATATTTTCAAGCCTCAGAAAGCAGCTATTAAAAAACTGTGATGCGGTCAATATGTGAGGTCGATGTTTACACTTTTTGTTTACACAAAAACAAGACAGGTCCAACAGAAATCTAATGTAGCCATCCCTTTTGAAGTAAAAAATAATGTGTTCAGGCAGGTTCAGGTAAGCTTACTAGAAAATATCACAGATTAGGGTGGGCGACTAAAAAAGTGACAAAGCAGCATTTCAAGTACATTTAAAAACAGGTATCAATAACTTACAGGCAGAAACTTACAAACAGAAATTTTTCCCTTTTGGTGTCTGATTTATTCTCAAAAGAGAACATGGAGATATGCATTGTTGTAGCAGTCAAAAAACACATTTAAATTTCAGGTAGACCTTTATCAAGACAGTGACAACAGCTTAAATCAAAACAATTAAAACTACTTTTTTTCCAGGAATTATGCTATATAGATCTAAATCACTCAAAAATACAAACATCAAATACAAAAACTCAGCATTCACTCACTTTATGGTCTAAGCCACAAAGACAGCAAAAAGTAGTCAAGCTTTACCGAATGAACTTCTGCAGTCTCGTATTGTGCTCTAAGTAGCTTACAAAGAAAGGAAGTGACTCCACTAGAACAGAATCACCTAAGCTTGTTGCAAAAGGAAATCTATTGAGCCAAGTCTTTCACCTTCAGATTGACTCTCGGGCTACAGGGGCCACCTGGTTTAGCTTTAAGAGCATTTCTCTGACACTGTGAAAGACTCATAGAAGCTTTAGTTATGTCAAATAAATGGTCGCAGAGAGGCAAATGTTATTCAGCTGCTGTTTTGAGGAATAAATTTTTCGTATATATTATATTATTATAATCTTGCAAACTCTTTATTTTATTTTCATGGGTGAAGACGATTAAAGCAAAAAAAAAAGGGTTTCTAGTATTTGACATGTTTGCTAAAAGATACATACAGAGCATAAGTGGTGATGCCTTACAGACGTGCACAGTCTGTATTTTTCTCCAGAGTGTTATTTCCACTGCAGTATAAAACCAAAAGTTTTTTTTTCTACATGAACATTAACAAAACAAGTGAGCAAAGAACATGATTCATCCTGCATGACTCACATGTTATATGATATTCACAATGGAGAACATTTCTCTCTCTGACTCAGGTTCTTCTCCTGAAACAAACCCTATAATGCATTAATCTATATGGTGTTTTCCATTGATTCACAGTGTAATTTGCACACTGAATACATATGATTCAAGGGAAAACTCAATACAGGCACGTTAACCTGTAGAGCTGTAATATAAATGGAAAATTTTCTATTGGAAGGCAGCTGTTGGAGACACCGTGTAGTTATACATTCATGATGGTAGCTGGGTGAGAATAAATAGCTCGAGAGCAGCTCCTGAAAGATTTATAATTGAACTCATTCATCTTTCTATCTCCCCTATTACACATATATGCCTCGTCTGCTCTGCCAAAAATCATACTAAAAAGATAACGTCAAACGTTTGACTGCACAACTGCCTCCAGCTGTACAGAGAATGAGTAGGAAAAGTATCTCAGCCCCACTTTCCTACCAAGTTAAACTCAAGTATTCCCTGAATTGTTGAATGTTGTGAAATATTAAATTTAAAAACAATGATAAAACACTGAATAAACAAGTAATGCAGGTAAAAGCAAGATAAAGAATATAAGTGCCCGTTCAGCACGTTCAAAGGTTATTTAAAGGACGACAATTGTTCAAGACAAATGATCTCATAAATTGATGCCTCAGGCCCCACCGGGATCCGAGCAGATATTATATATAACAGAGGCACAGTTTAAAGGTTTAAGAGTATTTAATCTTTTTCTGGGGTGGCTGATTCTCTTATTCTGGGTCTTATCGTCTGGGGGTTCATCACGCAGCTGGCTTTAATTGCAGCTGAATTCATCTTGCAGGTGGGTTTCACAGAAGGGCACAATTTCTACGAATCTCGGAGGATATATGCATAAGTATTTCCTTCTAAACTGTATTTGTGCCTCAAAGTGGCATAAACAGAATGGAAAGTGTGTTAATTTCTCAAACAAAATGGATTGCAAATCCTCTAGAGCTGAAATATCAAAGTCAAGTACAACTGCCTCAATTATTTACTGAAACACAAGTAGTTTTACAGTTTCAAAAGGGACTGGTTGGTTTTATTCAGTGTATCAACTCAACAAACAATTACTGCATCTTAAGAAATCTCACCCATTTCTCCACAAATATCTGATGTTTGCATCATGAGTTATTTTAAATATCTAACCCCATTTTTTGTTTGTTTGTTTGTTACTAAAGTCATTTATCATTGCACTGTTTTACATTTTGCATTTTGGAGCCACGTCAAGCATAAAAAGCTGTTTTGCAATATATTCCTAGCCTTTCCCACTGCGGGAATGCACATACAGTACAAATGGATGGACAGATGTATGGAGACACAACCACTATGGTAAATCAGAAAATAGATTCATAAATGGTAAACAGTAAATGGTAAATCAGTAGCGTTTTTGGAAGACACTGACTGACAAATGATGTCCTGCCAGAAACAGGGCCACATTAGAAAACATTTATGCAGATTATTTGAAGACCAAAGGAAAGGGCACAGATATATTGTTAACTTTGGAGAACTTGGAGGGCTGTGATTGAATCCAACAAAATGAGTTGCTAAAATCTTGTTCTACATTTTTGAAGAAAAAATCTGATGTAATGCAAAACAGTGGAACACAACTCTATGTGTAATATTTGGAAAAAACGAGATCTTATATAGCATTATCATAAAATATGCTAAATAATAAATATACTATACTACTATATTTCCGACACCAAGAACATGGTACCTGTAAAGTGTTCTGGATTTTGAGAATAATGAGCGAGCCCTCAGAGTTGAGGATAGCGTCACAGGAGGAGTCTCTCTTCATCGGAGACCTAATCTGCTTCAGATCAGTAGCTACCGTCCTAAAGAAGTGTCTTCTTGCCAAAGTCCTATCTTTCATTGCCCTCACTCCTCCAAATCCAGATGGCCTGCAGGCTGCATGAGTGCCAATCTCCTCATTTTTCAATTAGCATTTAATATATGGGGAACTCCAAGAAATTATCAGCACCACAAAAAAACAAGAGCGAGCGGGTCATAAGAGATGGCGATGGCTGTCGTCACGCATGGAGGAAGGGCAGGATGAGGTAAACCACCTCTGTGTGAATATTGGACAAGTCTCAACATCAGAGTGCGATATCTTTCATGTGCAATAAAGTGCTGCTTTTTGTGCCTGGAGAGAGGGAAGGAAATGAGAAGAGTCCGACATTTTCACATACAACATGCCCGAGTAAACGTGAAAGATTACACGGACCCCACAAAGAAAGTAGGGGGAAAAAAACTGCGATCGCATGTTTGCTGAGTTTATATGCGTTTATATCCTGCCACATGGTTCGCAAACGGTAATAAACAATACAGAACAGCCCGCCTGCTCCTCTGTGAGCTGGAAATAGCTATTAATAGCCTGTCCTCTAATTTAATTAAATCTCATTTCAGCACACAGTTAAAATCAATCTCTACAGCCAATGAGAAGCATAGAGGAGATTGATCTCGCCTCAAAAATGTTGAGTCGGTCACAGATTCACCTTCCAGACATTATCCTCCTGGATGCTATTTATCTGCACTGCAGCTTTGCAGATCGGCGCTTGCATCGACTGTTAATGGACTGTTACTCTACCACTAGGCGATAATCATCATTACTGAGCACGCACACTCCTTCCGTCTACGCAACAATGACCACATAAAGTACTGCATGTCCAGCCAAAGGGCGACTGCATGTTACGGGGTTACACTCTTATGATTTTAAATTGGATATGCAGTGAGTGAGGAGGTATATCAATCAATAAACTACAGCTTTCTGCTGAGGTGATCGCAAACTGTACATATCATCTGTGAGTCTCAAATATAATTTTCTCACATGATTCAAGTATCTGATTGTGAATTTGGGAGGCTGCAGAAATATTACCGGACAGGTCAGTACTGAATACTGATAAGCTCTTAGACAAACAGTGCTGCTATTGGTATTTATGTAACATTAATTCATAACATAGCTGGCATTTTCAAATTTCTAACCTTCCCCTAATGACAAAGCTGCTGGTGTCAGGCGATTAGTTTCATGGCTCTGATTCAAGGATGTAAAAAGTCAATTTTGGGGCAATCACTGGCCTAAAAAATAAACAGCCCTGATTAAAACATAACATTAATCTCTGGTGAATGTAGAACTGCGAGAGAGTTTACAGTTTAAGAGTGTGTACCTTGTCACACACACAGCGACAAGATGAACTGCGACAGTCCCACCTGCAGTTCACCTGTCGCAGATCTCAGGCTGTTACCATGGCGTCTTGAAACAATGGTGGGATTTGAACTCGCTGGCATCCACAGAGAAGAGATCGGGACAAACTCAGTAAACTCGGTCTTTCTCTCCCTCGCTATCATTCTGTCCCTCGGAGTGAGGGATGTCGGAGGTGTGAATTAGTTTAAAGTTACGTAACCTCCTCACACTGAAGCACGCCAGACAGGTGCTCTTCACGCATACTCGCAGAGACAAACACACACAGTGTTTACAGACATAAGAAAAGCAACAAAGTTTATAGACAGCTCTATGAATTGAATCAATATGACCTGAATAAATTAATTCATATGTATATGTCACAAATGTTCATTTATAATTGACATTTCTGAGGTGTTTTTTTAATCCATCAGCTTTAATAATAATTAAGAAGAATATTTAATCTTTTTAGCTAGACTCTTATTTACTTACTTACTCATATTAACATTCATTTGGAGTTGTGTGACCTCCTGGTGAATAAGTCCCATATTCCCTCTACTTTTCACTCTATTTTTGGTCTCCACTAACTCCTGAGAAAAATATTCAGCTTATTAACCTCTAAATGCTCCACTATGTTCACCAGCTAGTAGCTGACCATGTTTTTGGTGCTGTGCAGGTGGTTTACAGTGTTTATCAGAGCCTCTTTACTGAAAACAGCTAACTGCTGGGCCAAAAACAATCCTACAAGAGTGTCGACAGAGCCAAAATACTAAAATCTAAAGTTAGGCCATAAAACCAGAACAATAATGGTTAACCTTGACTGCACTCTACAGTATTATGTCCTGATTATATGATATCCTGCATTGCTCTATGGATTAAGGCAGCAACTATGATTATTTATATTATTTATTAATTTGGCAATTGTTTTCCCAATTGGCCTAAAAATTCTTGGCCTATAGAATATTTCAGAATGAGCCCAATGTCTTCAAAATTGCTTGCTGGACCAACTGTCCAAACCTCAAAGATATTCAGTTTAACGTCATAAAAGTAAAACATCTACTCCCTACTGGCACAACACTGTGGTAGATTTTAAACCAAGTGTGTTTGCTAGTAATCTCGCATTAGAGAGCTGAGTAATTGTGCCTTCAAAAAGCTAATTTCATGAGTCTAAGAGCTTCTTCAGAGCCAGAAATCTGAAGTGGAAGGCGAAAAACAAGCACTGCTCCTTCCTTCCACTCTGTATTCAGAAAGCAGTGTGACGTCAAGACATTTGGCTGTGACAAACAACAAGTAGACTGATGCCCGGCTCCAGGTGAGCCTCAAATAGCAGCAGGCCGGCCCCTGTGTGCATTGGGCATAGCTGTTCCCAGACACGGGCCCAGTGTGCTTCCCCATGACAAACAGCTATTAAATTTAAATTAACACTGTTTTGTATGATCAAATAAAATAACAGAGGTCACGGGCTGAATGCATTAGCACACGCCTCTGTAGAATTCAGAGAACATCGTGGTGCTGCTTGTTGAGCAGGCTGTCTGGGGACCGTTTGCAGGAGGACGACACTGCGCACAGCAAGATGTTGCAGAATAATACAGTGTATTAAGTATTTATCTTGTCTTAAACTGAGTGACACCAAGTAGGTGGGGAATCACTGATAACATCAAACCAAATCCTTTTAAAAGAAAATGTGGCAGCAGTCTGCTGGAAAAAAAATCTAACACCAAAATACTGGCAAATGGTTAGCATTCACTTTAGTCACCTTTACAGAGAGAGAAGGAAGCCGAGAGAAAGAGGGAGAGACTGTTCATCAGCATCCTTCAGCTCTATTTTTAGCTTGACGCTGAATCTCAGCAAAACAGCAGGTAGGCTACCCATTTATTTTATTTGGACAGCAAATGAAAAAAAAAACCCTTCAGAATGATCCAATTTCCTCAAATATGAGGAATGCAAAGTGCTCAGCGGTGCAGCGCCGCACACTGAGCCCTGGAACAGTCTGTAAAGTCTCAGGGAGGACAAACAGACGGGGTCCGGTGGACCCTTGCAGGGGTGGATGAAGATGACTGAGGGCGATTAGAAAAGCAAAAGTTCTTAAAGAGATTTGGCAGCACAATCCCTGTCTGGCTTTAAGCTGCAGCTCATGCAGTGGGGTGGAGGTAACCTCGAGGATGGAGAAACAGGCATGTAACTAAAGATTTTATGGTTTGAATTCCCATACCAGCTGGTTAACTTGTGTAGCTAAATGACACGAGCTAAATGCTGATGTCAGCATGTCAACGTGGTCACAGTGACATTGCTAATTTGCTGACCTGCTGGTGTTGCTTGAGCAGTTGTAACGTTTACCATGTTCCCCATATTAGTTTAGCAGGTTAGCAAGCTGATATTTGCTAATTAGCACTAAAGAAAAAGTACAGCTGAGGGTGATCACTAGTTTTGCAGGTTTTTGGTCACAAATTGAGGTATTGGTACAAATGAAAACATCTTTTAAAAAAGAAATTTAATTAGCTGAAGTCGGTAATCTGTATAAAAATAACTTTTAGTTATATTTGCTACATGCCACAGATAATCTCTTGAAGAGACATCATGCTCCTTCTGCTGCCCCTAAGTCCATCTGCAAAAACCGAACTAAAGCAACCAATCAGAGCAGAGTATCTGACGGAGGCTCCTGCACATCCTCTGAGTTGGTCAAGCTCTGTATCTTCAGTGAGCGGACCCAACAGCGGACAAACAACAAAGCAATTAGAAAGCTGCCCATCCGTCCATACACGACAAACAGAAAAGCAAGCTCAAAAGAAAGAAGAAGACTGAGTGACTCAGAAGTTCTACTTTTTCAAACTAAGTCCACGCTCTTATCAGCCCTACAGCTTTGGCATTAAAGGATCACCAAAGTGATAAAAGTTCATCCTGAGGGGGACATGAATGTGTGTCCAAATGTCATCGCAATCCATCCAATATTTGTTCAGACATTTCATTAAAATGTCAACCTCATGGTAGCGCTAGAGGGAAAGTCAGTGGATCACAGACCACGTTTGTCTTTGGGATTCACCTTTTGGGAACTGGGAAAATTAATTGAGAATATGTTGAGAGATTTCACTGTACAAATTAAAATATTGACCAAATTGTGGTACTAGATGAAAAGGTGGGAGATCAAGAGAGTTATTAGGATTCATCATCAGGGGACAATGAATATTTGTGCAAAGTATGACGGCATTGCTATCCCTGGAACCAGAGAGATCTATTAATAGTCTTTTAAGTTTGAGTCACACCTGCTTTATTTTGAGGACTGAAGCCTTATGCAGCACTGCCCTCATAATTCCTAAATCCTTATTACTCTGCTCAAATTATCTTTCAATATTTAGATGATTAAAACTGGGGCTCTGTTTTAATAGACAGCCAGTGAATCTGGGCACAAGGCCACGCTTCTGCAAGAGCTGGGGAAAATGCACGGCAAACTTTAAAGCTTCGATTGTCTATAAACTCTGGCTGTTATACTTTAATAATGAAATATACAACACGCCTGATTATTATCCTTTTTATTTTACAGCCCCTATCCTAGATAATAACACAGATTTTGCTCTCAAATGAGTAGAGAGAAATTTAAAATTGGAATTAAAAAGTGTGGAACCCCCTGCAGCCTCTTGTAATTGAAAATGACGTAGATCAGGTCTGCGTACTGAAAAGAAAATCATGAAATTAAAAAGGTCTATCCTGGCCGTACTGGCAGGATTTGAAAACTACTGTTCTACTTCACAAGTTATAATGTGAACTGAGGTCAAGGGATGTTTAATGAAAACAAATATACGGCATGCTTGAGATATGAGGGTACTAAAAGTAACCTCACACATGCTTCATGTTCCCATCAATCTGCCAGCAGCCTGCTGGAGCATTGCAGGGTTAACATGATTTTATAGAGCTGGGCTGAAATAATGTAAGGCCTCACAATGTAGTTTCCATTAGCGAGTGAATGTTACGGCGAGGTTCAATGCAATATAATTAAGATTAACTGGAGAAGACGTCCAGTTGCAGCTGCTGAGATAAAAAATTGGTTTTCCATGCACTCAGAGAAGTCATTTGTCTTGTGTGATCGTCTACTAAAAAAAGGACTACAAGCTTAATTTCGAGAGTAGAACAAACTCACAGTGACCTTAGAGGCTGCACCTGACATTTCCATGGAAGAAAACTTATATATAAACAAGCTGTGACCCAAATATCTGTACATCAGTTTCAGACTTAAAAGGATCTTCAGTATCCTTAGCTTGTATTCATATCTGTTTATTGACCTTTTTTATTGGCTCTCCCTTTATGTTGAGTCTACTGTGCTGCCAGTCTTTATTCAAACCCTGACAACTCTATTTCACATTCTAGTGACACTGACAAAGTTTCTTAACAGCGTTGTTGGACTCTCAATGTTAAAGATATTATCTTGAAGATTTTAATTTTAATAAGTCTGTTAAGTCACCATCTATCGCCGAACAATGCAATACAATGGTGATTGAGCCCGTGGCCCATTGATGAAAGAATTTACATTTGCAGTATTACACCCCCGGTGTCAGTGGCAACTTTCACCAAAGATCGTCGATATTATAACTTTAAAATAGTTTAAAACAGATCAAAATAGATGGAGCAGAATCATTGATATGGTCTTTTTTTCTTCTATGCATTCCTCCTCATCAAAACCTGGTGCCTACATTATCCACAATGCACCTCAACCACTGATATTTCTGTCAGAGATTTGGGTGTGTCATGTAGTTTTAAACCACTATCCTCAAGAACACATGCGGAGTGGGCTACAGAGGTGTGATAAGTTTATGTCACATTTCAAATTCACACTACGCCGCTGTCAGGTTTATTTCACTTTCAAACTTTCAGCCACAAAGAACACGAGCGACATCAGTTGAGGCAATTTATAAAACTTCACAAAGCTCTCTCTGGAGCCATAAAAGGCTTTTTACCACTTCTTCCTCCTCTAGTACTCCGCTGGTCTGCAAACAGACTTTGATGTGCAAAAAGAGTTCCCCTTTAAGTTATAAAATAAATATTCAATGTGATTTCAAACCCAGAATATTTTCATGTGGTTTTAATGGTGCAGCCATAAAAATGTGTTGCCTTTGGTTGGAATAACTCACTCACTGAAAGCAGCATAAACATACAATATATGCCAAATATGTTCTTTCTAAAGATAAGGAACTTAATAGTAGATTTAATCCAGAGTTTAAATGGTTAATGCAACTCTCGATCTCAGCCTGGCACTCTGTTTGAATCACCCTGTTGTCAAAAAGGGAATACTACATATCATCTTAAAGATTTTCCACTTTGCATGCTTCATGCATGTTACTTTAAATCCAAGGCAGCAATATTTTAAAGCCCACATCACACTGAATGAAGTCCCCTCTCTATTGTGACACTTATTGTCACTGTTGGGAGTGATAATGATATGATATTTTATTGATCGCTGCAGGGAAATTCTCCTTCCCCTCTCGCCCTGTGGAAAAGGTCAGAGCACAAAAGGCCACATGCAGAACAGCGAGCCCAGAGGTGGAGGAGATTGAGTGGCTTGCTCAGAGGCTCTTCGGCAAAAATGAACCCAAGACCTCCAGCTGATGAAAGATCTGACAACAACGCCGCCGCCACCCTGCTCGGTTATCAGGGTATTACACCCACTTGATATTCTCTAACAGCAGAACATTCACCTCCGTCAGCGAATTGCCTGAAAATAAATCTGTGCACAAAGAAAGAAACAAACATAAAAAGAGAAACGGGGCTTCCAGCAGTCTTACACACTGCATGGAAAAATGCAATGAAGTGATGCTGGTGCACGGAAAGAGAAAACAAACAAATCACAACCTCCTAGATCATTGTGTTTTTCTCGCACATTAACCTGACATCAATGCAAACAGGTAGCAGCACAATTATGTTTTGAACCAGCAACAATAAGCCTTTAGTGCTGCAGAAATGTCATGACTTGTGAGGCTGTCCTGTCAACACACCACATATGCAATTCAACAATTGTATGACCCTGCTGTTATTAGAAAATGCACCGAAGTCTTTTTGAATTCTCCTGGTTTTACCCTCCTCCTGGCTCTCTTTTTTATTTCCTGATCTGCTGTCTGATGCTCTGATAGGGAGTCCAGAAACAAATGAGCGTGCCTTCGTCCTGTGTGTGCAAATTCTGTGACCTGATTGGGGATTTCAGCCACACAAGCAAAAGTTGTTTTTACTCTGCAGTCACATCCTGAATTTTAATAGCTGTCATCCCCTCCCCACACTCACACACACACAAACACACACACCACCTCCACCCATGATGGAGTTTAGGTCACATGCACCACATTGACAGCTGTGAGAGCGCTCAGCAGGTGTGTCTGCGCGTCACTAACAGCTCACCTGCCAATATTTGATCAGTCTTTCTTTTTTTTTTTTTTTTTTTGTCTTTCTTACATTTGACCCTGCAGCAGCGTCTCGCGGTCTGACGGGTCACCGCGCACACACAGACACCTGCACGGACAGACGGAGGGACAGATGTGAGGGGACAGACTCCGGACGGGCTGGACGTGCGTCGGTCCGTCTCGCATTCCTGCAGATTGACATCCGCGCACGGCACGCGGCTTTGTGCGCGCGCCAACATCCATCCATCCATCCATCACCACACACATCCATCCATGTAACCATCCGGGCAGCACGAGACGCACGTTCCTACCTGTTAGCACGAGACCTTGCATGCACCCCCTCCCCATCCCGTCCTTACCTCGCCCCCGCGCCTCCATTGACATAGTGTCCTCTCCGGTGTGTGTCCGTCCGCCCGCGGTGACTCAGTGAAGCCGTCGACCGGTTCTGCGCAGACGCTCGGACACTCGGCTCTCCCTCCGCCGCCTGCTGCACCTTGACGCCTGGCAGACGGGGTGAGCAGCAGGCACCGGTGGTTGTGGTGGGAGGGGGTGATGGGTGTGTGTGTGTGTGTGTGTGTGGGGGAGAGAAGGGGCTACGCGCAGCTGCCGTGTGCGTCTCCTCTCACCGCGGAGAGCCAAACACACACACACAAAAAAAACAAAATAAAATAAAAAAAATCAGGGAAGTCACAAACGTGGAGGATCCGCAGCTGAGCTCTCATTCACCTGAAGTCTCCCCTCCGAGCGTCGAGCCGACCCCCTCCTCCTCCTCACCCCCATCGTCCTGCACGCACGCATACTTTGGCTCCGCGCTCGTCTCCGCGCACTCTTGGCTCCCGTGTCATGCCCACCCAGCTCCCTCCCTCCGCCGTCAGCCGGGAGTTGCTCCAAAAAACAGGCGCCGGTCTGCAGCTCGACTGCCTCCAGCGGTGCGCGTCCACGTCCGCGGCTGCTGAAGGGCGCCCGTGCTCCTCTTCGGTCTCACCACACACACACACCCAAACACCCCCAGCAACACCCTAACACCAGCCTCCGGACTTTGCAAAAACGCTCAAGAGCAAGTACCCCAAACGAAGAGAGAGAAAAAGTGACTTTGTGCATCCGGACAGCCGTTTAGCAGCTGTGTGTTTTTGCAGGCACGACTCATTTTAATTAGTTTAATCCATTTTATTTGATCTGGTATCCATCACACTTCATATTGAACTCAGAGCGCATCTAATGCCACAGAGCAGCCTGAGTTTCATCTTGTGTCTGTCAGCAGGGTGTGTTTTTTTTCATCTGTACTAAACACAAGAAGATGAAGAGCAGAAGGAGGTTAAATCAGAGGAGAATAATAACCGGTGTGCACACAGATATTGCAGGAATTGCATTTAATATTAGATGTAAAGCAGAAGTGGTGTCACGCTGTAGCTGATTTCTTTCCTACATGGGGTGTGGTTGTTGCAGATCTACATAAAAGGGAATATGACACATGAAGGAGGAGGCTGAATCTCCTCTGAATCACAAGTCTGCGCAGGAATATGAACTATATTACGCAGGATATTAAATATAAAGTAGGTAAAAGTCCCAGAGGAGCCCATGTTAAAGAGTTTCCACATGCAGGGGGTGGGTGTTGCCTTTCTGTGATATAAAAGAGGGAACAGGGTAGGATGAGGTGTAAGGATGGAGAGCAGAGGGAAGCTTAAACACAGATGAAAGGGTGAAGGCCAACACCCCTGTCAACCATCCACCACCGAAGCAGCAGGTGCCACCTTGGTCACGCAGGGGGCAGCCATCCAGGCAGAAGAGAAAATCTTTTGGGCTTTGACATGAAGTGACCCAAAATAAAACCGACCCCATCAAAATAAAACCCCTCTGCACAAGCATGTGCAGTTTTTCTTTTTTCTTTGTTTTGTTTTTGGTGCGTTCTTTTTGCTTTCCAGGGATAAAAGAGAAAAAAAAATGAAGCACATGAATCATGTTCTCCTCAGCTTTAAATCCTTTAAATCCAGTTGTGAGATCCGGTCTAATCTGACAGATGCTTTACCTAATGGGTGCCTCTAATTCATTTTCAAGCTTATCTTGACCTGCGCTCCTGCAACACAACCCAACTCCAACCCAAATTGCTGCAAAATAATTTTTCTTCCCTGGCACATTATATGCATGTGTGGCGTGCGAAATGGCCCGTCGTGTTTATCTCCTCCTGTGTGACCTTACATGAGGTGATGCAGGCCTACCCCCCCCCCACCCCAACCCCCCCGAACGACGGCCCTGCGGCGGCATCGTTTCGCAGGCGCGTCCACATAAATGAGTACTGATAGAGGAAAATGTCTGTGGCCGAACCATCGCCGTGACACGATGCATTACATTACCAGACTCGACTCTGGATGCATGCAGCCAATTTGTGTTTGTCATGCATGCCAATGGCAGTGACAACAACACTTGAACGCTGAGCTGAGATCCCACTAAGAAGAACTAATGGGGGGAAAAAGCCTTAAAGCCAGAACGCCAGCAAGACAGATAGCACTGATTACACCAAATGGCTGCAGTGGCTGGATCCAAGACAAAAAAAGGGCTAATTGAATTAAATGAATTTCTTTTTGTGAGAAGAATTCACTCCGTGCTGTTGAGGACATCAGTTCTGTAGCACTTCTACATCAGAGGAGACCTGGGACACAACATCCAAGTAAAGACGTGGAAAAATGAATGAAATAACAACACACGTTTTTGTGACGATGCAGAGATCCAGGCAGCTCAGGTTCACTGTAACTTTAGACTTTGACAAAATGAAGCACAGGCACACTGGACCTCCGTCATGTAAGAGGATGTTTATGGTGGCAGATTACCGCTGTGAGATTTTTGGAAAGTGAAGGAAAACCCTGTTTCAGCAACATGAGGCTTTCTGGGAGCCATTAAGGAGTCACAAAATACAATACTTGGCAGTCGTCACACCTGAATTTAGCACCCGAGGTGCCGATTTGTTGTTGCTTCCTGTCTGAGAAAAAGATTCAGCGACCCTGTTGGTGGAAAAAAAGCACAATCAACAACTTAGCGGAATCGAAGGCACCAAACAAAAAGCTCTGTGATTCCTGCACTTTAAAATATGATGTGCTGCACTAAAATATTCCTCTGTCTTTGTTTTCACAGTGATCCGTACACACAGTGAGACAGTAGGGAGGCACTTCTTCACATTAAGGGGGGTTCAGCATTACATATTCTAGTGTTTAAGAACACATTTCACTCCCTTGTTGTGACTCATTTGTCCTCGCTACCAAATGATATGCTTTTATGTTCATCCTGAGAAGTAAAGCTGGTGAACTGGTGGGAAGTGGATTATGAGAAAATGCACATTGTGATGAAGTGTCTTTGCTCAGGCGACCAGGATGGAGACCTCTGACCTCAGGATATGCTCAGCTTTGTTTTGCACTTCAGGGAGTCTTTTGCACTGCCCTGCACACAGTATATTCGCACTTATAAAATTAGGCTTTTTCAAAACCCTATTTTTTTACTTTATACCTTTCTCCTAATCCATATTGTTCAACTTTAGAAGTATGACATGCTGAATTTCATCATGCATATTACCTGTGTATGTTGCATGCATGTATGTATGTATGCATGTACCTGTGTATGTGTATCATGTATGAAAAGACAGAAAACAGAGCGAGAAAAATACTTGATTATTATAAGTGAATTATTTTAACTGTAGGCTTATATGTAGCACTCTACTTTTGATACTTTCAGTGAGCTATATTTTGCTCATCTAGTTTGACATACATCCATTTTTTTATGTTTTAAAGTAGCTGTTTACATCGTGTCACTGAGTAACTCTTTCATCCTTTGATCAGACATAATATCGGAGACTTTTATGAAATCTTCTTTGATTCCTTTTCGTTCCTGCAAAGATGACCGAGAAGTGCGGGGCTGATGGTTTTTTGCTTTGATCGCTAACCATTAAATAAATAACTGAGGCTTAATTCAGGCAGATGCTGCGATGCTTGTTTAAAGGCAGAAAGTTGAATGAGTTCAGCAGCGATGAGCCACTGAGGAAAAGGGTCACTCTGGTTCTCCTGCTGCTGCTGCTATTCTGTGCGTCAGAGTCTATTCTCGACTATACATCGCACTGTAATAAGAAAATGATGAAAAACTCATTTTTTCTTGATGACACTGTTGTCTCCACTCTGCTTCAGACTCACATCTGCTTTGAGCCTGACAGATAATCTTTTCAGTCTCATAACCCATCTGTGTAAATTTAGTCGGCTCTCTGCAGGGACTCCGCTTCTCCGCTTGTTTCAGACAATAACTTCATAGCCAGCAGCGAGCTCTGTGTGGCCATTAATCACCCCGGCAAAGCAACACTGTGACTGAATTAATGACGCGAACAGTCAAAAGATGTCCAGCGGTCTCACGTGCTTCATGAGATATCAGACAAGGAAACAAAGGCTCGAGATAATTTGACCCAAAGAAAAGTACGCAATGCCAGTATTTGCATGACGGGGTCGCTCAGTGATGCCCAGCCTCAGTAGGAATCACTCCCCCAACACAGAAGCCCCCTTAAGAAAGGCAAACATGAGTAATAAGATTTCTTATCCACCCATTTTAAGCAGTAGGCATCACGAATATCAAAAAGCAGCCTTCATGAACCTGCAAAAAAAAAGTGCCCCCCTCAGTTCTTCATGAATACATCGCAGTCATATTGTGTCTTCTCCAGCTCTGAAATTAGCTCTGATAATGAGTCAGCGCTGGTTGGCGGCAAGGTCAAACCTCTCTGACCATTACTGACGACAATAATGTGCAAAACAGTGTCAATCCTGGTCTGTTCACATGAATGTTTGTTGTAATCAATGAGGGCACGGTGAGCCAAAAAGTCTCAGTTTTGGCATTTTTGCACAAAGAAATAAATATTAAAAAGCAAATGAAGCAGGGGACTGATTTCTCTGGTCTGCTGACAACACAGTCTCGCAGTCAAAAGCTAAGTGGTGCCTGCTGAGGTGGCAGAAATGGAACATGGAATCAGCTTTCTCTTTTAAACGTCTCCTGACATATGTGTTGAAAATTTCTGAACCATAACAGTGAAGAATAATTAGAAATTAGCTCCCAGAAACAGAATCATCTCACGTCTTTCACGTCTCAAATGTCAGAGCAGGCTCGGTGCTTTATGTTAGCGCGAGGGACAAAAGCGCTCTCCACGCTTCGAGCCCACCCGATTTCTGTTTTTCCTCGATCCAAAAAAGAAGAAATTTGCACTGAGCTCAAGCCTGTGAAAGCCTGCACGTATTCA
Organism: Scortum barcoo; assembly: GCA_023238725.1. Classification (NCBI taxonomy): domain Eukaryota; kingdom Metazoa; phylum Chordata; class Actinopteri; order Centrarchiformes; family Terapontidae; genus Scortum; species Scortum barcoo. Next base: position 8,791,475 of record CM041552.1, on the reverse strand, counting down.
GACGCCCACGCAGAACCCAGCCTGAGAGGAAATAAGGGGCAGCTGATTCAACGTGAGCTAATTCATTCAGTCACTGTATGTCCCCTGTCAACGTCTGGTCCCCACAGGCCAGCTCAACATCTGGACGTGTCCCCTCTGCTCTGTCTGCACGGCTTTCATGTCACTCTCAAGAGATTCAGACAGTTTTCTCGCTCTGCCAAGGCCTTCCTGTTTATTCTGCATTCAGAATTGACACTTGCACCATTATTATGCAGGATTCATTTGGGAGACAGCAACAGTATTTAAACTAGTGAGCATATTTTGTTTGCCTCTGTGGGGAAAAAAAATGAACAGGGATGAAGAAAAGCGCCGAAAAGATCTTTATAAAGTGGTACTAAACCAAATTAAAGCTCAAAAAAGAAAACTTCAGTATTCTTTCTTTTCCTGTACTCCATCCCCTCTCGGTGGTCAGGAACTTTCTGGGATGAAACATTCACCAGTGAGGCGAAATGAGCCTTTATTTAGACATCAAAGCACAGAGGAAATCAAGTCACAAAAGATTAAACACATGATGCCCTCGGCCTCCTACATCATTTTGGTGGAGACCGTATGCAATTAATTTATTTCCATATTCTGATGTGAAAATAGAAAGTGTGAGTAATCCTCAGGGAGATTTAAACCAAGTGCAAAGGGAGAGCGGTAATCTTATAATCCCCTGTAATGTTGTAATGGTCTCTCCAAGCTTATCTAAACTAAACTAACTTTCCCTGTGGAATTCAATCACAGATACAGATAGACCATAAAATGTAATGTGACTTAATGCTCCCTGTGCAATTCAACAATCTCGTCTGCTGCAGCTTCATTCAAAAAAATATCTACAATCCCAATTAAATAAAGTCATTTGTTGTCCCGTGATCGATAAAGACTTCAGATCTTTGTACATTAATAAAATAATACACACATGAAAGAGTTCGACTGTAAAATGTATTATGGAAAAATAGCTAATAATCGTAGTCCTTGGTTGACAAAATAGTGCTACATCCTTGATATTCAAATCTGCACAAAAATGCAGATATTCCACCAAAATAAATACACATTATTGTCATTTGTAAGGAGCCGTTACATCCATGATGCTGTGACATCCTACTGGCCGACCAAAGCCGTAGCTGAAGCGGGAGGCGACTGGATCGGCTGAAGAAACTCTGAGGTGAAGACGGCCTCGGCGTACTCCTCCACCACGTCCTGAAACTCTGCTGCCACGTCAGCCAGAGCCTCCGACAGCAACTCGTCCGCCAGGCTGCAGAGGGACAGAAAGGACAGAGACATCTGAAACGGCAAGTTTCTTTCTTTAAAAATACAGAGCAAGGTCGGTCTCTGAGAGTCAGTCTCTCCTGCAACGTTAAACAGAATAATACAAACTTTAATTTGATAGAAAAATCACATTTTGTATCTCATGAAAATATGAATGAATGAAATAAATGAAACAAAATGATCATGCATGACGATGAAATTCAAGTGACCTCTGTTACAATTTCATAAACCGAGAAAGAATCTAAACAGTGTGATTGTTGTAAGTTGGTGCATTATTTTTTGTGTTTATTAGAGTTGAGATTAAAACCTTTATGAAGCTGTTAAATAAAAAAGGTTAAGGGACAAGTTAAGGTCACTTAAAAAAAAAGTGGCATTTAAGTCAGTTCTGAGGATTTTAAAGAGAATCTAAACTGTCAGCCTTGTGTTATTATCAAAAATCAAAAAACAGTGTGATTAAAAGCAGATTTTTTCTGACTTGTGTGTCTGCTAACTTTCAATGTGAAATCCTCAGTGAAATATGTACCTCGACTTGAAAGGCATAAAATGAGGGAAAATAACTCAAAAGACTGGTGGGCTGGGTGCAGCACCATGCTGAATTTCTGTGTTTTGATCGTTATCTGGGTCACCACACACTGAGACTGAAGCAGGAGGATGAGATAAGAGTGACAGTGGTGTGTCTCCTGTATAGATCTCCGAAAACCTCAAATCATTAGCTTGTCGGTGCAAAGGAACAATCAGAGCTATTGCAGGGCTGTTGAACTACTTGTACCTTTGAAGAGTCAATACAGCCATACTTTGATCTGGATGCATTCAAGAATCTACAATTATGACACAGTCATTAGGATTAACAATAATATGCTAAAAGCCACGCTAGCTCTACTGACTGACTCCTCATCTGCTCCAAATGTAATGAAATCCCACAAAAAAAAAAAAACTGAATATGCACGAGAAATTTTACGACACAAGCTTGATATTAATCATTTAATATTATTTTAAAAAAAGGAGGAAACTCAAGTTAAAGAGATATTTTGGATTTTTGGAAGTGGGGTTGTATTTTCTCAACTGTGGGACTTGTGTATTCTTACACATGCCGTGGACTGTATTATACTCAGCTGTTTGGGTCAGTAGTTTAAAGAAGAAACAACACACACAAATAAATAAAAATGAGTCATCATGACAGCACTGACAAATGTGGAGGACCTTTATGAATCAGAGTACACAGGAATAAGAGCCGACTAACATCTACTGTAGGTAAGATACTGACTGTGGATAAGTACTCCATACAGCCCTGCTTAAAAAAAACCCAAATATTCCTTTAATCCGACCAATGAATTATCACTCTGTTTGCCGTGCATTTCCATATCCATCTGTCCACCAAGCTGAGAGAGTAAACAACACATTAAAGAACTTCATGCGAAGCCTAAAATAGCTTGAAGTATGTTTTTTGTGTGTGTGTGTGTGTTTTTTGGCTTGCTGAAGTTTTGCTTTCAAATTTTGCAATCAGTCTGTTAGCAGACAGATTGAATGAGATCTTCCGGGATGTGGGGGGGGTTGGCTCCACAGCAACACTGGGGCCGCTCATTACCATCTCATCACACAGACAGGTTTCTGCACTGTGTCAGAATAGCACAGGGGCGTACGTGCCGATACGTGTGTGTTCCCTCTCCAAAAACCAGGAGATAATTGGATGGGCTCTCCTCACACACTATCCTTATTTTCCTCCAAATTCAGAAAAGTATCAGATCTGCCTCTTGAAGAACTTTGGTTCACTGATGTGAAACTGATCATGAGCCAGAGACACAAGCAGTCAGATCCCAAGGGTGGGGCTGGGTGACTTGTTTTCCTGCCCTGAATTTAAGCAAAAACAGTTTATCGAGCTGTTCACAATCTGCGGCAAAGAGGGAAAAAAACTCTGAGAGAAGAAATGAGACTTAAAAGACATGATATCAAACACACAGATTCAGTATGTTCAGAAAGAGGAGAGGGAGTTCTCTGCATTGCAGCAACTTAAGAATTCTGTTAAGTATGCAAATTTGAGAGTGGGAGAGAAGAACAACGGTAAACACCAGAGACGCGCTGTGTAAACCATAACCCCTGCATGATCCTCTCAGAGCGAACACTTCAGGCTGTAGGTCCGTCAAACACGTCCAGGGACAAAACAGAGAACAGGACAGACATATCTTGTTTCTCTGTGGCTCCGTTAAAAAAAAAACTGAGCGTGTGATAGTGCTAATATGTATTAAAAGTATTTTTTTATAAAGCTCCAAAGATACAAATAGATCACTGAATTTATTATCAGCACTGTTTAACTACAGATTCTATCAACAAGGGTCGTAAGGAAACTTTATCTTGTTGCTGTCAGTTTTTTACTTTTACCTGTCTGCGATGGCCCAGGGGTTGAAGCTGCCGACCACCTCATGAGCCACGGCGTGCAGGTAGGCCTCGTAGTCCTCCCGGTACTGCCGGATGTTTCTCAGCATGCCGCCTGGTACAGAGATAACAGTTCCCCCGCTCCGCTCCGCTGGGCCCGGGAACGCGGCGCTGTGTCTGGGCTGCTGTTCGTCTTGGGATGCCTCCTCTGTCAGGCTGTTCTCAGACAGGACGCTGTGTCTGAGGAAACAACGAGAGCAGCAGGGCGATCAGGTGATTTTCCAAGACGGCTTTTCATTACCTCGACCGCGTACCGCAGTATGAACCGGGTGAAGGGCTTCTGGACGGCCGCGGCTCAGTCACTGACGAGACAAGCCATTGTGGAGTGCGCTGCTGTGATTGACCAGAAACACTCGCTGGGCCTGATATGAGGCTGAAGATGATGAATTTAGGAGAGGTGTCGGAGCGAGAGACCAGCTCTCTCCCCTGCCCCTTGGTTGGAATGAGCGGGGGCTCAGCTGGGCATTGCCATGGTCTGGCTTTATAATCCTCTCTGCTTGGACAAATCAGCCTGGCTCCTGCTACGGCGCTTTTGGTGCTATATTTAGTGTTGCAGCAGCTTCCACAGCAAAGTGCCTCTCTATTGTGCTCCCCCGGCCTCAGCTGAACTTGTTTCTGTTTTGACTGTGGGTGCTGGAAAACCGCGGGGTGTCCATAAATATCAAAGTGCCAGCACAGTTAACTCTGCTTCCAGTCCGAAATGGGTCGATTTACTGTCTGATAGGCATCTGAGGGCTGATGTGGCGAAAGGAACAAAACGGCGGCCTGCAAATTCACTTCCTATTTACAAAGTCGGAAAAGCACCCCCACTTTTTGTGCCTATTTTCAAAAACGAACAAGATCCAGACTGCCTCTTCTGTCAATGAACACCATTCAGACATTGATTAATTTTGCGTATAGATCTGTGAAAAGGGGATGTGAATGTGTCAGCGGTGCTCATGCTACTCTGCTCCATAAAACTCAAAGAGCTAAAGGATAAGGAACAACCGTATATGACATCTATTAATCTGTCTGTCTGTTTGTGAGGGCAGTGACTGACATGTGAGGACAACTGAGAAGGCTACCCATCACATTCACGCATTTACAAGTGCACGACACACAAACCAAAAGAGATGAACGTCACCGGCGAGATCACCTCGACTGACTCTGAAGTTTGCCGTCTCATTTCTCTACAAAAGCTCTGGCCATGTGTCGCCCGGGAAGCAAGAGGAACTGGCAGAGGACAGCGCCATGTGCGATGTAAATCTCTCTCTCTTGTTGTTTGAAGTAATCGGACGACGGAGGGGTTTATTGTGGACGTGAGGTCACGACTGGCCACGCAAATCTACCGAGCAGCCATTTATGGTGCATCGCACGTCTCGGCTTGTTTGAAATAGCTGGCCTGAGAGGGCAACTGTGGCCATAACCAAAAAAAAGAGGCAGAGGTAGGTGGGTGGGTGGTTGGGTGGGAGTGGGGGGAGACAGAGAGAGAGAGAGAGAGAGAGCAGATAAAACAGCATACATGAAAGGGTGAGAATTTTGCTGAGTGGGACTTTCATCTTTTCATTGATTTGTCTGACCTGCTGATGGAGCCGCGGTGGGTCGGTCAGCATTAGCCAAGAGGGGGAGAGTGTGTGTGGGAGGTGTGTGTGTGGGAGGTGTGTGTGTGTGTGTGTGTGTGTGTGTGTGTGTGTGTGTGTGTGTGTGTGTGTGTGTGTGTGTGTGTGTGTGTGTGTGTGTGGGGGGGGGGGTCAGGGTCTGTGTCTGTCTGACTCCTCACCATGGATACATAAATCTTATCCGCCGCTCTGCTGATGTTTCCAAAGATAAAATCTCTCGCCTCCATTGTCTCTGCGGTCGGTTGATAGCACTTACGTGAGCACAGCCGAGGGTTAAAATATTGGTGTGATGTAAAGAACTACCTTCCAACAAACAGTGGACTCAAAAGTGACTGAAACCAGCCTCAGTGGAAGGTAAAAGATCATCCTGAGCGCCTGTAAACAACACCATGAGATCTGCTTCATGTCATTTAGAGGCAATGTTTTAAAATTTGCATTTCTCTGTCACTGATCTTCCTCTGTTCTGTGTCACTTTAACAGCACCTAAATAATAAAAAAACAAAAAAAAAAACAAGAAAGCCGTAACCAATGACAGCCTGCCAGTGTCGCTATTAGTCATCAAACAATAGAATCAAAGAAGCCTCCAGTGATAGGCACACTGAGAGATTTCAGTCGGCTTACAGAGGCCTCCTTCATTAATGTGTTTAAATGTGCGTGTGTTTTCCTGCAGGCGCCGGCAACTGATGTGCGTCTCTGGGCTGAGATATGTGGGTTAGAAACAACCAATCGGAGTTGAGACAACACACACGACGACACACGTTTTGCTGTTCCAAACCCCCCAAACGTTTAAGTGATCCATTCTGCTACCCTGAACTGTGATGGAGGTTTAACACAATCCAACAGAAACACACAGAAAAAATTGTGCAGTTTCCTTTGATCACACTGATGCAAGCGCTCTTTTAATTAGCTCCTCATCAACGCCATCAACGCTTTCTTTCTGTTCTGTCTTATGAAAGTTATGCTCTCTCCTAACATATTTACTTTATGTAAGTATTAATTATCTGTTGGCAGGAGTTCAAATATGTGGACTGAACTGAAGCTGGCTGCAGATTTGAACACCTACTGGGACTAAAGTGTTTGTTAAAATAATATTTTTCACTATCTGGAGAATAACTTCCCTTAATGAGGTCACTGTGTTGACTGGTTAAACTCTCTGGCAAGAAAGTGATGCATTATCATTAAATCTAGATTGTTTTCTTGGACGCTAACGTGGCTCATTTCCTCTGGCTGCAGATGGAAACTAAATGTCAAGTGTCATTTCATGCTCATATGAAGGACTGCCATGAAACTCAGATCCCATTACTTACTGTTAAAGACCTACGCATTCTGACATGTCCTGAGTGAAGCATATATGTTGACATTAAACAGCTGAATTCAGTACACAGACTGCAACAACTTTGTGCTGGGCTGGTTATTAAATGTTAATGGGAGTCTTGGCGTTCTTTTGCTTTCATTTTGGCTCTGCTGATGCAACAGGCAGCACGGCGCTGTAATTAAAGCTTCTCCTCACTTCATCTCCTCCGTTGTGTGTTGCAAAATGTGTCGCCTGGGTCACGTTAGCCGCCAACACAGGTGGCCCACTCGTCTCCCTTACAGCTCAGGTCAGTTTACCAAGCAACTTTTCTTGGCCCCAGAGGACAGCTCTACAAAACAACATGCCTAATAAGCACAATTTCTCTCTCTATCTCTCACCAAATGACTCTCTACTTCCACCTTTATTACCTCTTAGGGGGTTAAGCGCTGTGAAAAAAAAAGACTTGTTTGCCTGCTGCATCCCTCACAACAAGTTTCTGCTTACGCCTGGCTGCAGAGAATAAGAAAGTCCATTATGTTTGAAACATTAAGTACCTGTGAAGAGTCGTTCTGCTTGTAGTAGGATTTGAGTGTTGGATTTATTATTATTATTGTTGGCAGCATCTTTCTTGGTCAGCTATATAATATACATGTATACAAATTTGTGACTGCACTTGGTTATTAAATTTATCTGTGAGAATTTAAATTAAATATGAAAACTAAGACTTTTTTCCAGACAAAAGTACTTAATTATTAAAACAGCCAGCATGTAACTGCTGAATTGGTTTGTTCTTCATTCAGCGCGGGTGAAGAGGCGACTAATGCGGACAACGTATCAGAATCAATGGTAATTATTTTTCTGAGTACAATTACTGCATGGCAAGCAGTCCTGGAGCCACAAAAGATTATGCAGGGACGTTTCATATACACAACCGTCATCAATCCAATCGAGGATGTGCTGTCATGCTGAGTGTAACCCCCCCCACACTCTATCTCACAGTTTCATTATTGCATTTGGAAATGTTGAGGAGTATTAAATAGAAAAGACATCTTGTTCTACCAATTCTCCATGCAGCTAAATGTGTCTGTTACCATCAGTGATTACTAAGGGACAGCGTTGATCCAAATGGGGAAAAAAAACAATAGCCATCTCTCCAGCAGTGGACAGGAAATCTCAGATGTCCCCATTAAATTACAAAAGAAACCAATATATTCACTTTATAGATAATATATATTAATCACGTCTTACAAGAACTGACTAGTGCTGAAATTCTGGGCAGATTCATTAATTGATGATGTCTTTAAATTTTAATTTGAATTTTAATTGTGAAACACTGGTAATGCTACTCCAAAAAATATTAACACAAGTTACTTGCACTTACATACGCTTTTTCCTTCTTTAAACATGTACACTATTTGAAACCAGATTACTATTTATGTGATTGTGAATACTTGAGACTTTAACGGCGTCTAAGTATTTCAGAACTGAACAGTGTAAAAAAATCCTCATTTCATATACTGTAATTCAGAGTGTCAAACAAAACATGCCAGTGCTTTTTAAAGTAAATGTAATTTGGACTGAGGATAAAAGCGATGCAGGCAGGTCTTATCTCCCTTTTATGCCACACGGACTCAGGGAGTTTCAGAACAAATGAGCTGGCGGCTCTGAAATGACTTTGTCCTTATTAAGAAGATGCAGGTCTGGGTACCTCTGAAATAAAAATAAGTCATGGAAAAATACAAAAAGCCCAGACACTAAATACCTCCAAGTGCCTGTGCTATGTTTGCCAAAAAATAGAGCTATTACTTGATGGAAGTGTTGAGAAGAGTATAAGATGAGTCACAGTGGATTTTAGTTCAAAGTTTCCATTGAAGGAACTGAACCTGAGGCACTCCAAGTCTGACTGACTTTAATTTGCTAATGGTGCTGCTTAAATTTGTTAGAAGCAACATCCTGCTCGCTTGTCTGTGTCAACAACTTCTAGTCCTCTCTACTCTCTTTTCTCCTCCTTCCAAGTTCCTCATTAATTTCAGCAGAGCAGCAGCTGCAGCCAAAGCCCAGGGCAGTGGACGGTCTCTCTGTGGAGTCCGCTGCCAGAGTCAGGAATAGACTCTGCCCTGGGTACGGTAGCCACCAAGTGAGTTCTGTGGGATGAGTAAGGCTTCCCGGTGGGAGAGTGATTATAGGGCAACGACGTGTCATGCGGAAAAAAACACTAAATGTGCATCGTTGGAGAAACATTAACCACTTTACTTTGCATCCAGTCTAGGGGCCTAATTACAACAACAGTGAATGACTTCCTGTGGACACTGCTGCGGTGGCTCTTAGTTTCCAAGTGCAACCACAGGAAGTCTTAAAATGCAATTCAATATTTTATTTAAAAAAAAAAGTGACATAGCCTTTCCAAGTAATTTAAATCCAGCTTTTTCGTGTTTTAAACTGAAGGTCATATCATAATGTCATGCAATCATCAGTAGCGGGTGGAATGTATAATTTTAGCTTAAATTATTGAGAAGCAAGTTAAATAGGTCAAATCCTGATACTGCACTCCAGTTAATATTCTGGAAACATCACAAAATGTCCCTACTGCCTCTTTAAGATTAATAAAACAGCAAGGAGGGGGAGCCATCGGCAAAAGACAAGAGGTGGAAATGAATTGAGTGTTAAGAAAGAAAAAACAAAAAAGCAAAAAAAGGGTAAAGGACATAGTAACTCACCCAGTCTCCACAGGTTTCTCTAGGACAATATCAGCTGCATAACTTTGCCTCATCACTGGCCTTGTGAGCCTAATTGGCTGAGGAGAGGCTGGCCCTGAGCCCAGAGCATGGCACTGGGGTCCTGGGAATAACAGAGAGGAAGGGGAAGGAAGGGGGAGAAAGGGGTGGTGGGAGTGTGTGTTGAGAGGGACGGGGTGGAGCAGCGGACAGACAGATGGACAAGAGGGGAGCACAGAGTCAGAATGACAAGAATTCGCCTGCTCTCGTCAGTTGCAGCACAGTCTCCACCTACAGGACACATCGGGGAAATCACAGAGAGGATAAACAGGAGTGTGTTTTAGTTTTAGGTTGTTTTTTTTTTACCTGCTGTGTCTGGTCGGTCCCAGTAAAGAGGGTCTGAATAGGTGATAGACGCAAACCGTCTCCTCACTTCCTCCTGATCTCTCTGCTCAGACACATACAGAGAGACACTTTTCATAAACACGTCGTCCACCTGATGATAAACGAGCTGAACATCACGTTCAGGACTCGGCACCGCATCAGTAAACAGCAGCAGACCAAAGCTGTCACAGCAGCTCGCTATAAATAATGACGGGTGACCTTTTGTGCTGTACGCTGACCTTCTGTTAGTGGGCCTTTCTGTAGGGCAGCTCTCACCTGTATCTCCTCCATACGAAGCAGCATACTCTCCAGGGTGGGGGCCTGCAGCCTACACTCAGCCATGCCCTCCACCTGTCTGTCTGCCTCAGCCGCCCACGCCGCACGTGCAGTGTCCTCCAACAAATCCTCCAGCAGGGCCTCACTCAGCTGCTCAGCACTCTCTGCCGCCTGCGGAGGAACAACAGCCACACAATAAAAACACAGACAATTTAAGCAGGACACTGCGCATGATTGTATAAGGGTTCAGTTTCTGGTGTTTAATCATAGCTGTGACACCAAATTTAAATTGATTCAATAGCGAGGCCAGCTCTCGTCTCTCATGTGAGTTACTGGCATCAGCAGCACAGCTCACCCTTTCTGCAGCCTGCTCAGACAGCCGATTCCTCAATGAGGAGCCGATCCTGTCCCTCGACTCACCAATCTGCTGAGGTAAAGACACAAAAACAAACTCAGTCCCACTGAGCATAAGTAAACATCATTTACTCCCTCTGAAAACAAGGCCAATACTCAAAAAGTCTGAATTAATTTTACTGTGGTAAATCAAAGGATAAATAAGTGCTGTAAGTGCTGTAAAATAAGTGTGTTTTATTTTTACAAATAAAAAAGCATTGGTTGTTTCCATCTCCTGTGTGAGACATATAAAAGGAAGGAAAAGGGTGTAAAATCTGGCACCTCTGAGACAACAGATAAGTCTTCCTACCTGTGCTTCATTCAGGAGAGGCTGAATTCTCTCTCTGGCCTTCTGCTCAGCTTTCTCAGCCCACTGAGTTGGCGAGAAAACTTCTGACCTGTAAACCAAAACACACCCACGCTGCAAGCTGTCACAGGAGAAGTTCTGCGGCTGAATAGCTTTTACTTTAAGAGACTTAATGAGGTATCTCGTTCTTCAACAGCATTAAAATGTGATATCATGGAATTTGTTGTGTGGTTCAAACTCTAGGCCAGTTTGGAATTTGTGTTATAGATGTTAAATTACATGCAACACAATATTATTCAGACATTTAGGAAGAAAAGGCTTTGCTTCAACCACAATATTTAAAATAATATCTATTTGAATTCAGTGAATTGAGTAGTAAGTCACTCAAACTAGTGAGGGCCACTCTTTTTATTGATGATAATTAATCTAAACACATTTTAATTTGTTTTCAAGCCTGAAGAGATTCTACACAAATAGTCAGTGTTTGTCAAGCTCTGTGTTTGCCTCTCTCTAAACAAGGTTGAAACTGTCTGCACAGCTCTGAATGGAGACAAACCTTGTGAACACTATCCTCAGTTTTTCTTGCTTGCTTTCACTGCAGAAGCCAATGAACTCATCTGTGAAGCCTGGCATGCTACTTACAACAGTTCAGGGAATAATACCTCGAAAGAGATTAATATGATAAATGTGACATGAGCATTACACACGAGATATGATCTGTAATTGTTAAGGAGTGTGCAATACCTGTCACTTGTTACCCGGGGGAGCGACCAACTCTTGGGCAAAAACACAATAAGATACAGGGACTCTGATTTCAGCTCTTTCCCCTAAAGTTTCCTGGATTATTTTTTAATCCTATACTCTTTGTGTTCAAATACTGTAAAATTCAGAGGTCTGAAAACATTATAAAAATTTGACATTTATCCATTAATATAGAGCTTTGTCCTGTCTTCTGTACTGGTTAAGTGGTTTTCTTTGCACGTCAATTCGATGGGGTTTGTATCTTGTTATTTATTTGTTGACAATATTTAATATATAGTTTGTTATTTTTATTTCATGTAATAATTGTAGTCGTGACAGGTAGACCAGCAATCGTAACAATAGGCTGAACAGATCTTTTTCACAGTGGACATTTTACCTCAACCGTAAAAAGTCAGGAAAATGTCTGTGTGGGGATAATAATATCAACAATGGCACAATACCGTTCAAGCGTCCCATTAAGCCTTTGTGCAAAGAGTTGATAGAACCCTAGAACTTGAACAAAATGGGATGCAGCCATTGTCAATATTAATCATCTCAGATTTCCAGCAATGAAAACCGCTGGTTGTATCTTTGAGTGTGAGAAAATAGAAGCATGAAGGAGAAACCTGCATATTCGCTCTAATGTAATTGAGGCTTTATGAACCAAACATTGGCTACGACCTGCAGTATGCGGGCCTCGCAGAGTTAAACTGTCCAGTGACTAATGTGAAACGTGATGGGATCTATAGGAACACGTGCTCTCTGAGGGGACGTTGCTGCAATCACAATACAACTCTTTTCTGTTCTGTTGTTGGACGGTAATAACATCCATGTTGCAATTCCCAATGTAGCTGTTCATTTAATTGAGCTGCAATGCACACTACTGTGTGGGCTACTGCATTGGGTTGGCAGTACCGGTGGGAAATATTTCCTCCTTTAAAATGATCTAAATGATTAATGTTTAAACAGGGCATAAGAAATTTGTCAGCATCTAATATTAGTATCATGCAGCCTATAATGTATATTGTACAGTGATTGATTAATAGGGACCTCTGACAAGAACTCCCTTAACTTTGCTAGCATTACTATTATCCTGTCCCTGTTGAAGAGATGACTGTTTTAACTGTCGGCATATTTTTCTGTATAGTTTGGTATTTCTTGTGATAATGTCTATTTGTTTACAATTTGGGAACAGATGGGACCAATACAATTTCTTTTTTATTGGTTGAATCAATAATTGAAACATTATGACATTGAGCTTAGATCCCCATAATTACTTTAGTTCTGCTAAAATTGTAATTCCATTTCTACTGTACCTTAACGTCTGGATGCGTTCAGCCTCTTCTTTACTCAGCTGGTCGAGCTCTTTCAGTCTCTGCATCGTCACCTTATCCAGCCAGGCTTTCCTGCACCAAGCCAGTAATCATCAAATGAAGCCAAACACAAGCTCAATTGAGCGTTTCACATAAATAACGTATAATCCTCATCTCTAAAATCAGGCTGCTGGCCCCTGATTAACGGCAAAGCACAACTGTTGTAATTAAGATTTGATTAAACAGAGACATATGTGGAGCACTCAATCAATGAGGTCCTTATAAGCATCGAAAACAGGCGAGGTATTAATCAGTCATAAGGAGAAATAGTTTCAATCTAGCAGGCAGCTAGATTAATTTATTGGAAAGAATTAACTTTGAATTATAATCAAAGTATTGCCTGTGGCTCTCAGCAAGTGGGGTCTGACATAGAGGTTAGAAATAACCGACTGAATACAGAGAAATGACTCATTAATGTTTCTGTTCCCTAGAAGCCATCCATTTAACTTTTGCCTCTTTTTTTGCTAGGGCAGTCAATCTAATGTATATATGGAGTACAAAAAACAAAAACCCCAAAAAGACTAACATAAGGTGGTTATGAACTGTAGGAGATGGGCTTCACCTTAATGCTTCGTCTGGGGCTTGTTTCTTAGGCTCTGCTCCCGAACCTCCGGCCACCTTCTGCCTTGGAGGGCTGAGTGAAGGCTTTACGGGAGAGAAGAGACATCGAGGCTCTGGTCTTCTCCTTTGGGGGGATCTGTTGAGATAATAGCAGATAATAATAATAAACACAGGCTTAGGCAGATATACACTACATTGAGATGAGTCAGAGAAGATTGTGGGGGAACTGAGCAGGGGGAATAAGGAAATGGCAAATTGCAAAAAGGCTGGTGATTCATTTTATTTATAACTCTGCTGCTTTTCACATACATCTAACTTATTATATAGGTCTCTTCTGACACTGCTTATACAGACTGTGTTTTTTTTTCTTTATAAATGTCATAGTATCAAGAGCCCATTAATTTACACACAACCATGAGAAGATTCATATTGGATGAAACCTGTTACCTTGAGGTAAGAGTTTGAGACATTACAGCAGCATAACCTGAGTTATGTAATGACGTTAATCATCCACTGTGAGACTGAGAGCAGAAACACTGTAGGACAATAATAGGTTATGATTTAAAAAAAAAAAAAACTCTAATGTGTCATCAGCTGTACTGAGAGATAAAAGGCTCACCGCTGTGGAGGAGGAGAGTGAGGGGATGTAGGTATCCAGGGCACAGAGTGCTCTTTTTGAGGGAGCTGGTTCACTCTGAGCTGAGAGGAGACTGTAGGCTGCCGGAAACCTGCATCTTGTATTTGATTACGCTGTGACAAAAAAAGATAAGATAACATTATATTATAACATATAACATATATTCAGATTAAATCTTTGAAGAGACCTCTGGTACGCCTTCATACACCCTTTGACAGCAGATTTTAACAAAACCCAAATCACACAGCTTCTAATAAAATATGAAACACTTCTTGTGTGTTACAAAATATTCAGTTCACTATTCAGCTTTGTGGAAGTGAAGCCAACACCTTCATTGCAATGTCAGCCCTGCTTCTCTCAGGGCGTAGAGCTCCTCCTTCTCTCGTGGTGGCGTTCATCTGTGGTCGTCTCTGCAGATCTCTCAGCTCCCTCTGCTGGGCAAGGCTCTCCAGGCCAGCCCTGAGCACCTCCCTTCTGTTCAGCGTCTGGTGAGAAGCACTTTTGGGCTTCTGTGAGGCCATTCCTCTTCCTGCTGACACAAATGAAAAATGTCACCTTTGACTTATAATGATCTCAACTTATTGAATCCTATCTAAATAGAACTTATGGAACAGCTGCAGTAACAACAAACTATACTCTTTGTCATTGGTATTAAACTCAAGTAAATGAGTTGGGAATCCGGGAGGCATTCATCTTCAACACCACACCATCAATTATACAATTAACCAGCACTCTTGACAGCTGGTTGGATCCCTAAGGACTGTGGTACAGGGAATTAGGTAGCGCAACAAAGATGTTTGTTTCCAAGGAGATTTAGACGCGGCTGCAGATCATTGTAGGTGTTTGTGTCATCTCTACCACAGGATGCCTCTCAGCGCAACAGGAGCCAGCAGGAGATAACTTATAAGACTAAGCAGCGGGGGACCGACGGCCAGAGCTCTGCACTTCAGTTCCTGCTAATCTGTCACTTCTTTGTGGCTCCTTATCAATTTTCAGAACAGTGCAGCCATTTAAGCACAGCGGTAGGCCCAAACACAACCGCACAAAAGCCCTCAGGTGACTCACAGATACTCAAGAGACTAAACGGTTTGTCCTTCATCTCGAGCCATACATACATTTTACTCTCTGCACAGTATTCAGAGGCTTTGGCAGCAAGTAGGCCATTGCCTGGAGTAGGAATTTCTGAAGGAAAAACTGCATTAATATTAGATTAGTGAGATGAAGTTTGAAATTGTATTAATAAATACCATTGTTGAGGGTATAAAACTACAAACAGAGTAGAGAATAAACTATTTCGCACCACGGATGTCTCTTTTGGGATTTGTGGGTTTGCGATGTCCTTGAACAGTTGAGTTGCTGGGGCCCTTGGGTGCACGGGTAGGCGACACGCTGCAATGAGGAGACTTCCTGTGTGGAGGACATGCTTGGACCTGCATCTTTTCGAGCAGCTCTTGTTTACTGAGAGCAGAATCCAAAATCTAAGAAGAAACATGGCCACAAGACATTAAAATCGATTATTGGATTAGTCATTTAAAATCCTTATAAAAACATCTCTCCATAAAACTTTATATGACAACATAACAAAGACAATCACTCATATTTTGCGCAAACAGCCACTTGGAGTAGAGTCATAAGAAGAATGAAAAGATGAAATGAAACAAATTGATTAAAAAGAAGTGCTGACTCTTATTTCTTATTTAAGGATATTTACATCGACATTAATGCTATGGGAAACACATTTTTGGAGGACAGAAAGAATTAGGAAAAGTTAACTTAGACATAAATAATGTCTACTACAGTCATTAGTCTAGGGCCCACTAACAACACCTTTATATTTCCTTATGGTGCTCTGCCAGCCCCACAGTCAACTGCAGTTCATTCATGTTTTGTGTTTTTGCTTTTGAATTGTCTTCACTGAATAAAACACATATCAGTTGAGGTGACGGAAGTTATTGGGGTCACTGAGGTCAGGTCATTAATTGGGAAACTATCTATGAAAAGACTTAAAAGTCCCAAATCAAATGGTTTTATTCCAGCACAGCAAATTTTAAATATAACAACTACTTTATTTAGGACTTAGTCAGGAATTGAGTCAAACAAGAACAAAAAAACAACATATTATTATCCAAATACATTCTGATTGCACTTCCTCACCTCTAATTTCTGCAGGATGTCGAGGGCCGTCTTGGGCACAGCTGAACCCTGTTCTACTTCAACCTTAGCTGAGCACAAAGAGAGCTGGCGAATCAGCTGGCCCAGCTCTTTGTAATAAGGGGGTACCTTGCCATAAGATAGATCTGAAAGCTGGTGGATAACAACCTGCAAGGCCCTGAGTGCCCCACGGTGGGCAGCTGCAAGCCTGTTTATTACCACAGACTGAGAGAAGAGCAGATAGTAAAGCAGGTTACCATTGAGTAAAAAAGAATTCTAGCAGATTGTTAATTAGCATTGTACAAATTTAAAGAATTATTAAAAGTATTTAAAAAATTGCCAGTCAAACTGAGTTATTTGAATATCATGGTTATAACAAGCATCTTTTTTTTCATTCCATAAAAAGACATAAAACTAACAGAAGCGTGGCCTCATTGGTGTGTTTGAACACATGATCGGCATGCAAGAAAGAGAGACAACTGGCCCAAAGAAATCCTTCTTCTTAATCAACAATAAATAAATGTTCTCAGCTCATCAGGGAAGTAAATCTGTGACAGTGCTGAAGATATACCTTTTTGGTGTCCAACATTTTCTGGTTTCGTAGTTTCTCCATATCTTCTTGTATCTCTTTTACCTTTTAAATTGTAAGTTAGAACAGTTTTTAAAGATACAGGGCACATTATAATCAGCGCAGGTTTATTTTCAATTACATGTGGCAGAGACTTAACTACCTGTTGTTGGAGAACATAGATGATACGTGCTGAGCGGGCCGCCTGCTTCTGTCTGCGGATCTCAAACTTGTTTTGCTCTTCGGGCTCCAGTGGCTCTTCTTTTTTCTCACCTTTTGTTTAAAACCCACCATTCATTATTGTTTATGATTGTGCATGCAAAGTAAAACCATATGAAAAGACTGCAGTGGGTACCAAAAAAATCATGATTCTTTCAAGATAAACTGTACGATTTAACATTTCGTCAACAGTAAGACTTTCACCTCTGTTGGCGAGCTCCTCCACTTTCTGAATATACACCTCCAGCTCATTTTGTAGCTTGTGGATCTCCTGGCTTAAAGGAGCCTGTTTGCCTCCTTCCAATTGCCTTGGGCCAGGGTCTCTGGTTGGGGGTGACCGGCCAGTTCGAGGCACTGGAGAAACAGGACGCTTTTGAGACAGTTTTGTTCCACGTCGGCCCGTTTTCTCTTTTGGGCTGGAGGTCTTTATCTTTGTCTTATCCGGAGTGACTGCAAGCTCCTAAAGAGAG
The DNA here is from genome assembly GCA_023238725.1 of Scortum barcoo. Taxonomy (NCBI): domain Eukaryota; kingdom Metazoa; phylum Chordata; class Actinopteri; order Centrarchiformes; family Terapontidae; genus Scortum; species Scortum barcoo. Next base: position 8,774,069 of record CM041552.1, on the reverse strand, counting down.
AGAAAGATGATTCATTTCAGTGAGTGACTCAACAAAGTGACACCAACCAGTAAACTGCTAATGATAAAGTCTTGTACCATTAGTCTACATCACTTACCTGAAGCAGCTCAACATCACTTGTTTCCAGGAAAGAGGCCTCCTGAGAAGGTTTGGCAGGAGAATTAGCCAGTGACTCAAGGCGCCTTCGTCTCAGATCTCGCTTGGCCAGCTGAACCGCAGTCCGTAGTCTCTCCTCAGACAGAGCGGTGAAGCTAATAGAGCTTCTGGTGCTGCCGACGTTCTCGCGTTCCTCAGACAGCGGCAGCAGCCTCTCTATCACGATGGGCGCCGGCGGGTGTACCTGGGTGGCACGGTTTCTGCTACTTGCGGGGATGGCCTCATTGAACAATAACTGTGGTGTGTAAAATAGCAATCAGTCTTAAATGAGATATAAACAACCATTGTAATACTCAAGCATGCTTTTCACAGCACTTTCCCAGCAGGTATTTCTGTCATTCAATTCATTTCAGCTCAATTACCAAGTTGTTTGACGCAATAAGATAAATACAACACAACCTAAAGCAATGGCCCTATAATAACATCATTAGTGTAATTATTATTCATTCTTTTTTTTTGCTGTCCTTGTATAAAACACAATTTGTCAATACAATTAGCGTTTATTAAAATAGTTTGGTTAAGATTAATTTAACAGTTGTCAACTAATTAATTAAATCTCTCTGAAACAAATAAATGAACATTTTAACCTTCATGAAGGTTGGATTTATCGCAGAACTGTATATAAATAAAAATATATAGTTATGATTGATTGATGATTGATGTACCAAATAAACTAAATGCAGCTGCATGTGTGCACTCGTAACAGGTATCATGAGCGACCTTTAACAAATACACAGTTTAATATAAATACGTTTTAAAAGACTTCTTCCCCTGTTGTTGTTGCTGTTGTTGTTTACCTTGGTTTGAGACATCCCAGTGGTTAAATCGCTTCGGTTTGAACCTGAAACAACCCAGTCTCTTTTTCGACTCTGCCCCAGATAAACTGAGGAGCCACTGTGTAAAAACTGTGCAGTCATTGACCCTCCAACTTCAGCCACACCAACACACAATTATCGATAAACAACCAATACTAACGAAGTAGCATCGCCGTGCTAACTGCTGAATCAAGTTAATCCCAACATCATCCACTCGTCCATTCAGACATCGACTGTAGCTGCTCCTTTTCCAGATTATAAAGGGATTATGATCTGAAGGTCAATTAAAACGCAGCTCGTTGTTTTTAAACTTTTTACATTTTAGTCTGAGCTCAGTTTGAACCGCCGCCATGACAACAACAAAGCGGAAGCAGCGTTCACCTCAGTACGGATCGTCCAAGAAGTCAAACATCAATAAAATCGCATTTTAAACTAGTATCATTAAAACTATAAATATACCTTCTTCTGTAACATTTTCTGAATATATTAACTACAAGATAACAATACGATATAAAATTATACTGTGTTTTAATGAATAAAGAATAAAAGATGTTTATAAAGTTATAGATTTGCGCTGCCACTTTAAGAACCTTTGCGCAGACCGGAAGTGCTACTGTCATGTTTTGGAGTATTTCTAGCAGGTCCACTTTGAGAGCACCAGTGTTTCTGACAGTACTTGTCTTACTTGTACTTCATAATTTAATATTTCATGTCCTTGCATTAACTCAGGACGAAAGATGTCTCAATACGAAGAAGTAAACGTGCGCGGATACGATGAGTTCTGCAAGGCTGTGTCGGAGAGGAAAGGAAAAGATATTTTTGTGTACTTCTCTGGTGATAAAGACGCCCAAGGAAAGAGCTGGTGTCCAGACTGTGTGAAAGGTACCTTCATATGTTTTATACCTGCAGATATGAAATATAATATATCTCTTTCATTGCGTTTTGATTGAGAGATATGGAGCTTCATGCTGCAAACCTTTCATTGCTCTGGTGGTGAAATGACTGTGCTGTTTGGCTCTTAATACCTATTTAATTTATATTTGGTGCACTTTGATTAAGTCTGCTGTGTCTCTTTCTTCCCCTTTCAGCTGAGCCAATTGTAAGAGGAGAGCTGACTCATCTGCCTGAGGGCTCCGTCTTCATCTACTGTCAAGTTGGAGAAAGAGCTTAGTCAGTATTTTCTTGTTCTGCTTTATTTCAGAATCACAATCAGCTTTATTGACTAGGTGTGTGAACGAATGCAAGGAATCTGACTAAGAGAAATGCACAGAAATAGAGATACATACTGTTTAAAACACAGACAGCAGCTCAACAAGGTAAAAAAAAAAACACACTCAACCACAAGTATAAGAAAATAACCATAGATAGGATAAAATGAATATCAACAACACTTACACATACAGGAAGACAATAGTGCAATGTTATTGAGTGCAAAGGATGCTCAAATAAACCAATTATTTTATAAATGAGAGGTTCAGTACTTTATGGGGAAAATAATACAAAACATCTTATAAGAGCTGCAAATAATCCAGGTTTCCCTCTCTGCCTGTGGAAAAGGAGCAGGATATTTTTTCTTGTTTTTCAACAAAAATAAAACTAGTTTAGACATATGACAGTTACTTTTTGGATGTGCATTATCTTTCTTCTGCTGTCTAAAGTTTAGATGGCTGCAAATTTAAACTTGCATCAATTTTATCTTTCATTAGCAGATCAGTGTATTTGAGTAAAATGTACTAAAATATTTAAGATCTTGAACTTTTTACTCAGTTGAAATAAATAAAATCTACTTACTTGAATATTTGCCTAGTCCTTATAATTAATAATAAATAGAAAGAGGCTTTATGAAACCCAAAGGGATTGTAGAGAATTATCCAATATTTGCCTTTAATAGTCAAGACAATATCTTTCTTTTAGAGCAGCTTCATTATCGTTTCAAAGACTCTGATATAGTTAGTCATAAATCTGTATCACAGTCTGAGCTGTGAAAGCTTTATTAACATATACTGTATGATAAACTACTGTCAGAAAAAGACAACAGGGGATTTATCTGCAATTCAGCTGGTGTCTTCTTATCAGCTCTTAACATAGATTAAATTTTTGCTGTTTAATTGTATCAACTGTCTAATAATAACAATAATGTAATAATGATAATATTGATAATAATAATAATAATAATAATAATAATAATAATAATAATGTCGCTTTCATGCTTCAGCTGGAAGGATCAAAATAATGACTTCAAGAAGACACTGAGGCTGACTGGAGTTCCCACTCTGCTGCGATATGGCACAGTAAGAATTACTTCTATTATTTTATTTTTTATTTTATTGGCATGTATTAGCCTAAGATGAGATGTACTGGTACCATAGTGTTAAAAAAAATCCATGGAAATGAGATACTAAGATGCCTAATATCAACAAACATTCGGTTCTTGTGAAAATATCACATGAAAAAGCACCATCTTTTGATATTCGTGTGCTTGGCGTGGTCCAGGGAGTAACCTCACCTCTAACATGTCATCCTGTTTCAGCCTCAGAAGTTGGTGGAGGAGGAATGCTTCAAAGCAGAGCTGGTGAGGATGATGTTCACCGAAGACTGAAGGATCCTGCGCTGTTCACATCATTCCCAGTTTCTTCACCTTTTTAAATGTCAGTTTTCAGCACCAATCAGTTTCAGCACTAATGATGATCGTGTACTGTAACTTCAAATCAGCCAACATGAAAGTTTACAACCAAAATAACGAGTATCCCTCTTTCAGACACATCTGTACGGATGTAACTCATGCTGACGTTTCTTCTTTTGCTTTATGTGCAATCACTCAATCCTGATGTGTAATTTCAGATGGATACATTTCATCGAACGTAATGTCTGTTTAACACACTAGTTGATTAAAATAATTTGTGACAGTTTTTTATGTGATTTCTGTTGCCTTGCAGTACGGCTTAAATAAAGTGACACTTGATGTTGAAGGAACATTTGAGCAAAGTTGTTATTTATACTATAAGTGTTTTTCACTATTTATAAAAATTGATTATTGTATTTGAAACAGTCTCTGAGTTATGAAGGAAAGTGTTACAGTTCTTCTCTGTCTCCTAAAAAACAGCAGTCACAGGTAAGCAGAGTCCAATGTAATGTCTTTAATAATGTTCACCTACAGTTTGACAAAAGTGTATTTGATCTGACTTGATTTTAAAACAGTATCAAATGGAAAGACAAGTATTTGTTTTTTTTAATTTAACCAGTATGAAGATGAGATAAACTTTACTAATCTCTCATCAGGAGAAATTCACATCACAGCAGCTCAATAGTATGGCAAATATTAAAAAGTACAAAATAGTAGATATAAAAATAAACAAGACATAAAGGACAAAAATTACACAATAAGCATAAATACACTGTTTATATCCACATATCTACATACAGATATACCCATGGCTTATTAGGTATGTGTTCTTGCTAAGTTTCTAAATTTTACATGTTCAGTCATTAAACATTAGTCATTTTAGGCTACAGTGAGCAAAGTTGTAAAATCTATATTTTTTTCCTTCTCCATTCATCTCTGGAGAAGGTTTCCCAGGTAGTTTCCTCTTGTGAAAACCAGGTGGCAGCACATCCATAAGAATAGAGTGCTTTTATTTCTACACTTTGGAAACGTGCAGAATCTAATTCCCATCTTTCTTATGAAGCTCACAAAACGAACAAACCCATTGATTTAATGAAAAAATTATCAGTTTTTAACACCAAACGTGAACTCCTGCTGCTTTTAATGTGAAAACCAGACAAAGTTTGAGGGTACAAAACGTGCAAACCTGCACATTAAACACGCAGAAAAACAACAGCACAGAATGACAAGTTTCATCTATCTGATTTATTATTATTATTATTAGTATTATTATTATTATTATTATTATTATTAGTAGTAGTAGTAGTAGTATTATTATCTAAAATACCCAGACGTGAGGATGAAAGTGAGCTGGGTTGCTGAGGTGTGTGTGTGTGTGTGTGTGGGGAGGGAAAAGAGCGCATCCGCTGTTGCAGTCAGGCCGATTAAAGCGGAGCGCATTCCTGCACAGCGCTCACACCGGAGGAGCCGCGGCAGACCCGCATCGCCTCGCAGGGGCCGGGAAGCTCACCTGAAAGAGAGAGAGAAAAAAGAAAAAAAAGCCTCAGATCGGAGAGAGAGAGAGCCGGGGTGTACATGCGCTGCTGCCTCGGCTGACGGTCGCCTTTGCGTTGTGTCGGAGGACTTGGGCGCCGCGATGTCGGAGTTTCTGGTGAGTCTGCTCGGGGAGCGGCTCGTCAACGGAGAGAAAGCCGAGCTGGACGTGCAGTCTCTGGGCGCCCGGCTCTCCCTGGTCGGGCTCTTCTTCGGCTGCAGCCTGAACGCCCCCTGCAAGCAGTTCAACGGGAGCCTGTGCGAGTTTTACAGCCGGTTCAAAAAGAGCTCCGAGCACAAGGACAAATTGGAAGTCGTCTTCATCTCGTCCGATCAGGACCAGAAACACTGGCAGGACTTTTTGCAGGAGATGCCGTGGCCTGCGCTGCCTTTCAAAGACAGGCACAAAAAGGTAAGGTGGAGGTGCTGATGGGGGAGTCCGAGCAAAGCAGTGTTTGTGCTCCGAGGAGGGTTTTAGGGGGGCTGCAGACCTGATCTGGAGCCCCCGTAGGCCACGTCCGCCTCTCCTGTCAGCGCACAGGTGTATGTGCTTTAATCTGGGTCATCAAACTGGTCTCCTGACACCATTAACCCTCTCTCCAGTCCCTCAAATCTGTCAGCTCATTGATGATCTGTCTGCAAATCAGCTAAATCTAATTAAAGATAAAGATAAAAATAAACTACCCCACACGCATCTATAAGTGTGTACTGTGTTAGACATAAAATCCAATTTAAAAGAGAGAGAAAGAGCCACCTGACGTGTGAAAGGTCAGGAGTGTTTGCACAGAAAGAAAAATATTAGAAATGTCATAATAAATACGTTTCTTAAATCATGTTTCATCTCTTTGATAAAAACACTTGCAGGCAGTGAAGGAAGCATTTGTCCTTTGGACTTAATTTTATCAAGATGATCTAAATTTGGCTGGACAGATATTCCTGACTTAATAACAGGCGAGGAAACAGAAATGAAGTCTTAATTTCCTTTTTTTTTAAGTCTTCGCTTTTCATTTCCAGCAATAGTTACTGGCACATTATATTTCAGATTAACATCTCAGAGCACTCATGTTGTTGCATCTGTCGTATTATCCAAATTGCTGCATGTGTAGTCTGCCCACTGAAGGCCTTTTTATTTTTGCCATCATATTTCAGTTGTTTCCTGATGGTGTCAACAGTGCAGAGTGACTTAATAATTTCTAGTTAACTCTGATTTCTACCACTTATTAAGTACTTTCTATATATTTGCAAATCACAAGGCAGCTCAGATTTATTTTTCTGTGATGAGACATTTAGAAAATGTAGAGTCAATATTTGCTCTTCAGTAGAAATAATATTATTTGCCACATTTTTAAATTACGTCAATCTCCTTTTTATAAATTTGGGTGTAATCTAATGATGTAACCTAATTTTGATTAATTGTTTATGGCAGTTTTTAACGTTTAAGACAAATATTGCCAGTTTCTTTTGTTCGTAGCAGAAAGTGCCTCACAAAAACAGAAGTCACTCACTCACACACATCTTGTGGATAAATTACTCTTCTTCATGCAAAAAAAAAAACACATACGAGAGGTTTCCTTTCGCAGTTAGTAAGTGACATTTGCAGCTGCATAAAAATGAAGCAAAGTCTTTTTTGAAGTGACAGAGAGGAGGACGATGTTACATACGTGCTGTGTGTGTGTGTGTTGCAGGATGTCGGTGGGCCATCCCATCATCTGTCTCTCTTTATCTTAATCGAAATGTAATTGCAGACAAGGCACAAACAAAGATACGACTGCAGCCAGTCGTACGTGTCGGTGATTCTGATTTTGTTTGCAAAGTTAAAATGCTGCTCTGGATTTAAAAATGACTCTTTGGCATTGACGATTACATCTAATTGTACTTTTCCTTGCTTTTGATGACACATTTCTTAGATAATTATATTTAAAAAAAGAACAATCTTTGGTAAATAAGATTATTTTTAACCTTGGTTGAGTCATGCAATATGTATATAAAACCTTCATCTTGTCTTTAACACATTCTGTGTTTTGTCAGATTGATGCATCTTTTTCAGTCTAATTCACCCCTAACTGTTCTTTGTGTAGGTGAAGCATGACTACAATGTCTGCGTCATTGTCAGTTGCCAATGATGATTTCCGCTACACCTCATAATGCAGTCCAGGCGTGAATAAGGCTGCGAGATGATGATGAGGGGAGGAGTGGGGGGGTTGTCCTGTTGTTGTCTGGGGCGGAGCACATCCATCGCCACAGTGCAGCGTTATTGTGTTCTTGCTGCTTGTGGAAAATGTCTGAGGCATCAACATGGCCATTGTTCGCGCTCTTGTTTGGCGGTCTATCGGCTGTCTGGGCCCTTGTGAGATTCTGAGCGGCACAGTAGAGTGTCTGTGTTTTGCGGAGGGCCTGCAGTTTTGGTTCAGTTTGGGCTCCGTCCAGACTTCGGCCTGTTCTCTCGCACCGTTGTGACACAGCAGTGGAAATTCATGGCTTGGTCTGCAGCTTTAGTGCAGTACCAGTATTTTATAAATGCGACATCTCCAGAGGCATGCAGAGCGTGTCGTTACCCCTCATCATCCACGAGTCGAGTTATTTCATGATTTATGCATGTTAGCATTTAAATTTTATAATTACCTTACAGTTATGTATGCTGAAATTTGTGCTTTCATTTACACTGCAGCCTTTCTCTGGGCCAAAGGGTTGGCGTTTTAAACTATAATTCAGATAGATGATTTCCTTTTTTTCCTCTGGATAGTGTTTGTTTAATTAGTTGTAGAGCTGCAATGATTAGCCAATCAGCAGATTTTTTTTTCCTTCAATGCAAAAAAGACAAATATTTGAATCAGATTTGAATATTGTCGTCAAATATTAAATTTGGTTGAAAAAATAAGCTATTCTTTCTGGGAATTCAAAAAGGATATTGTTCACTATTGTTTAGACAAAAAAATAATCAACCAATCGAAAAATAATATGCAGATCAGTTGATAATGGAAATAATAGTTAGTTGCAGCCCTAATTAGTCGCCTGTTGTGTGGGGACTGATGTGTCTTGGTGAGCGCAGGGTGGTCGACTGAGGACACAAATGCACAAAATGTTCATGTTTTGATCATTATTACATGTGTGAGATTTATATTTTGCAAATCAGGAAGTGTGAAGTTTGCTGGTGAGAAAATTGGACAAGATAAAGTCTCTCCTTTGGCTCAGAGTAGCAGAGAGAGACTTCTGAAGCTACGTGTGAAAGCGAATGCTACAGTAACCGAAGAGGATGTGTGCTGCAGACGGGCCTAATTGGCGAGGCATGTTGACTCAGTGGAGGGCCGTGTTGATGTTGCGGGTCTGCGGGGACCAAGTGGCCCTCTCACCTCTCCTCCCAGGCTCTTCTGACTTCTGACCGCAAGCTGAGCTCATCTCCGGAAGGATGCAACTCCTCCTCAATCGCGTCTTTTAGAGCTTCACCTCCTCCCACCTAAGAGTCCGTGAGTGTAGGCCTCCCCTCCTCCTCCTCCTCCTCCTCCCCCTGCCCTGCACCGACTTGGCTATCTATCCCTGACTGGAGGCTGTCCTCTTTTTCTCTTCACTCAGGGGTTATCCAGGCCTTCCCGTTGCAGGAAATGTTTGTTATTTAATCAAGAAGGGATAATATTCTTGATTAAATGCAGAGAGAGAGGAAAGTCCGGTGATGTTAGCTTAAAGTCGAAGCCAATCTTTAGTTAATCTGTCCTTTTTTGGAAGGAAAAAGGTGGAAACTGTCGTGTAGTTCTCTGGTGGTTTTGTAACCAACATAAATAGACCTAAAAGTGTAATTGGCCTTTAAATCTTGGTGCCAGTGGGTTTAATTTTGTTATTTCCCCCATGTGCATGTCTGAGTGACATTTCTTTGTTTTTGTAAAGCTTCCACTTGGGTCACTTAGAAACTGCTAAATGGAGCGGAAAATGTCTGCTGCCTCTCTTATTTGATATTTTCCATTCTTAAAGTGGTGTCACTCTTAAAGCCACAATAGGCCCAAAGAGGTCAGAAGATTGTCTCCGAGCAGCACTGAGGACAGTCTCTAGTGTTCGTCTCGGGGAACCCTCGAATGGTAGCAGTGCTCCCAGCGAGTGGACGTCTGCCTGTCGCGCAGGGACGGCCAGCTGTCTGGCTGCGTTGGCGTGCTGGCACTGCCTTACATGGACTTGTGCAGCAGGAGCGAAAGAGGTCCATGTAAATCAATTAAAACCTCGGCCAACGCGATGTGAAAACCCAACTTGACCAAAGGGGGGGGGGGTGGAGAAAGAAAAAGCTGAGATGCTGCCAGAGCTGCTCCTGCATGAGTCTGAGAGGGGGAGGATCACATCTCAGTGAGAGAAAGGCCTCTTGTTCAACCCCTCCTGGTCGGCGGTTCTGCTCTGTAGCCGGCCCCCAGAGGGAGGACGCCCGCTCGCTCGGCTCACAGCCAGGGGCGAGCGGAGCGAGGGGGCTTCAGAGACGGGCTGAGGACGCCTTTCATCGATATGTCACTGATCTGCTGAAAACTGCGGTGCGCCCGTCCTGTTGCAGCTCCTTGCCCTGTGACAGCAGAAATGACTTGAAGAGCCGCTGAACTGTTACATCTGTAGGTGGTAATTCTCCCGCCTTGATCTGGCGGTGTTGCATTTGGTTTTTGCGGGCCCGCGTCGTTAGATGCCCCCCCCTTTGTTGTGTTCCCTTCGCATCGTGTGGGCTAATAACCTCGACTGTGACATTTTTGAGGCCTCTGTGAAGTGGAACATCTGTAATTGAGAGCTTTAGAGTTAATTGCTGGATTCAGAGAGGATGTATCCATCACCGCTTTCTGCAGCACTCCTGCTCATGGGAAGGAACTTCATGTACGGTATCAGGAAGACATCAAACTAAAAATAAAACATTTCCGACTGCTCTTTTTTTTAAGACGAGGTCTAATCGTAATTCTGAGGCAGTTGGAAGTAAATTGAATAGATCATCCTTAAAATAGGCATGAGATCTAAAGGCTGCAACTCCCCCACAGGAAGGTTGATGAAGGACGATGTATGCAGAGTGAAAACTAACACACCGACAGAACAAGGTCGGCAAGAGTGGTCCAACACGGCCTAGTCCACCAAATAAAGCCGTGAACCTGATACAGTGGCACTCACTTTTAGATTCCTAACACTGATCAAAGCACAGAGGGTTTAGTAAGTAGCCTATTATGAAGTTGGCTCGGGGACTAAATGGAAAATAAGCTAATCCTTCCTTCAAGGTATTTGACCCTGGCAGATTAAATGGCTTGTGAAACCCTGAAACGTCAGTGAACCTAAACTTTTCGTGCTGTTTGAATACTTGATTTTTTCAGGATTATCAAATAAGAGAATAGATTATTCATGTGTAATCAGTACTTATAATATTTACATGCAATCCTACACACTGATGATATGAGCCCTTATTTATTTATTTATTTATTTATTGTTTGTTTCTAATTCGCAAACTAAGCTGTGATGAAGGCCTTTTCTGGCTCAATAAGTGTCTTTTTACTCCCCCAACGTGGCTCAGGTTGAAACCACTCAGGGGCCTGACTTATATTTAGGCAAAGGAAGCTGTGTGTTGACATAATACTTGTATCTAGATAGTAATTTTGTTTAAATGACATATTTTGACTTCTTTATAACACAGCAAAAAGTACTTCATGAATTCAGGCATGTGTTTAATTAGGGTTTTGCATCTCTGTATTTAACACTTCAGGTATGACTGCGTGGGATTATTTTATTAAATGGCTGACTGGATGTCTGCACTGTTTCCTTTGTGTCATCTTAACATCCTGAGTGTGAATATGGAGCACTCCAGCAACAGTATATGATTAGTTTTATTTTAATGAGCTGACAAGAGGAGAGGTGTTGTATAAACATATGTAATATTAGGATTCAATTGCAGCTGTGAATGCATCATGGCATTTGTAATTACAAATGTTTATACATTACAGTTCACACCACTGGGTTTTGTGTTACACTTATGTTTCAGTAACCGGGCCTCGTTGGAAACTGTTACCTTGACTCTGGCTTGGAGTGTGCGTGCCCGGCCGCAGTGCTGTAGTTTAATGTGACTCTCATTGTCCTGCAGCTGTGAGGCCTTGTTGCTGAGCGCCATGTTTGACAAGAGCTTATGTAAAGAATGTGGGCAGACACCTGCTCCGCTGAAGCCGCTCGGGGCCAGAGGGCATGGAAACAGTGTGTGTTTGTGAGGGCTGAGGATGCTTGGCAATGCCAACTGTTACATCTCACACCACCAAGCTTGTGTTACTGTCTCCTTTCACTGCCCATTGTGTCCTCTTTACAGGGGGATCTGTAATATTATGAGAGGCGACAATAGAGATCTCATCAGAGGTGAAGTTCAGAGGCTTAAGTTACCCATGTGAGAGTTAAGGGAACAGTCGTGCTGTGTGTCTTGTAAAAAACCCGCTCCCTCATGCAACCCAATCAGATTTCACTTCCGTTATCTACCCGTAAAAAGACAACACACAATAGCTGTAAGGCTGCGACCCTCGTCTGCGGTTCACGATCCACTGAAACGATACTCTGGGATTGACTTTTCCTCTTTGTCGCCGCGTTCTCCAGCTGGCCTGCTCCTGGACTGTGTGGTTTTCAGTCAGGACTTTCCAGAGCGGAGTGACGTTAAAGATAATTGACATAGCTAATGTGTTCACCGCAGTGTCTGCAGTAGCCCTCGATGAGAACAACAGATGATTCATCCGCTTACGTGCATTATCCCAAAACCAGCCCAATTGTCACATACTTACCAGTCAAATCATCCAAACCAGTGCAGCAACAAAGTTCAGTGTGCACTCACTTGATATTCATTTTTGGATTCCGCTGATGATGGGAAAGCAGCTTAGTCCGAGCCTCTTTTCCATGGAAATAAGCAGATGGTTGTTATTTCAATTCATAAATCCACCATCATCTGGTATATCTTTCTGTTGTTTTATTTATTTATTTATTTATTTTTTTGCCACTGCTACTGTATCCGGGAGGTTTGTTCCTCCTTTCCTCTGAGCTGAGAACACTTCATGGATGGGTTGTTGTGCCTGGACCCTCCCCCACTCCATCCTCCAGTCTCTAATTGCCCCACACCGCAGCTCAGCAGCCCTTTCCAACATAATAACAGCACAGCCGCCCCAGGGGCATCCTGCCATCCAGGGCTGTCTTTCGTCCTCCTTTTGTTATCTCCCCTAGATTGAATGTTAGCTCTTTGTGATTGCCCGGTTTCCCCCCTCGTCTTCACCGCTGATCGTATTTCGTAAGCTAAATGACAAAGACAGTGATTGATACGTGCTTCAGACTGTCGACACTCACTGCAAATCTTCGCCTTTATCTCTGACGCCCGATGAAACCTATCTCCTTCAAGATATCTGCTCTGCCAGTGAGCGGCGGTGTTGATTTGATGTAAATTTATTCATAGTGTGACAATTTCTGGCGTGACAAGTTTCCCCTTGGACGATAACCCTTTCCCTTCCATGTGACCACCGCCCCACTCCCAGGATGGCAGCGCTGTTGTGTATATGCAAGCTGTAAACCCCCCCTCGCTGTGGTGTTTTCATCCAAGTGTAAGTGCTCCTGCAGCTCCTGCTCCTGTCTGAAAAGGAGCTCGCCGTACAAAGAGACCCACTGTCTCAGCGTGCAGCATGGCACACTGGCACCAGCCCTGCTGTCTTGCCTACAGTGTGGCTGTTGCATGTGGCGAAGGGATTTTTATCTAGCGACTGACAGGCGTGCACTCTTGACAACGCGAGGAAAAAGGCGGCTTGATTTCTCGGAGTGCAAGACTGTTTTCTGTAATAATCGTATTTTGTCAGATTGTTGAACATCTTCCACTTTTGCACTGTGCTCGATTACTCTGGAAATGTGTAAATTAGTGCCTCCGAACCACTTATTTACAGAGGGTACTTCTGCGGTTGCCAAGGGGGACATGGGAAGATTGTGGTCTAGATAAACCAATAGAAGAAAAAAAAAAAACACACATCATGATTAAAATATCTTGTATTACCAGTTGATGAGATGCTAAGAAAAATGGATGGACAGTAGAAACAATTTGCAAAACAACTAATGGATAAAAAGTTGGTACAGTTTGTTAAAAGTAATTAATACAATTAAGACAGTTGACTTAAAGTGATGGATAAAACGTTGATGCAGTCAGCTTTAAAAGGGCTAAAGGAACAGTAGAAGCTAAAAGAAGTAATGTACTAAAGTAATGGACGGAGAGGAAAAAGAGAAATGGATGAGTGAGTACATGTGGATGGAGAAAATTCTCCACTCTGCTCCTACTTATTGGGGCTTTATGGTCCTCCAAATGCTGCATGACGGAGGACAGAGCAGCATCCAGCTCAGCATCTTCCAGGAATTAAAAAGACAGATACTGTCAAGGGCACTGCAGTGTGTCTTCTTTATTGCCTGTCACTTTAATTACATGGTGGGATTTTAATATTGTTGACTGATTTGTTAAACAACTTGATGTGTTTTTCCATGGCGAACCATTCATCGTGATATACTGTGGACAAAGTTCTTCTGGCTTTCATTTTATTTTTTTTTTCAGCTTATCCTCGCCTATCCCAGCCTGTAAGTGGCATGAATGGAAAGGTTTTTTTTTTTTTCTTCTTCTTTTGGGAAATTTGCTGATTTGCTTTCTTTCCAGGAGCTGGATGAGAAGCTTGAACTTATGTCACGTCTGTAAGATAACTGTGATGTTTCAACCAGCTAGACAACACAACAACAGATAGCTTTGCTCTGTCTAAGAGCAACAAAATCCGCTTACTACCATCTCCTAAAGCTTCCTAATTAATATGTTATATCATAAATCTAATCTGTACAAAAAACTCAACTGTTAAAGCAACACTGGTTTTTACTGGCTAATAGATCTCAATACACACAGACAGGAGAGTGGTTTCGATCTTCTCATATAAGCCAGAAAGCAAAAATGATTCCTAAAATGTTGAGCTGTTCCTTTTAACGAAATATTGAGTGTATAACTGGATGGTATTTTCAATATGCCAGCATCTCAAGAGTGACATCCTGTGACAACCTGTCAGCATGCGCATGCCCCCACACGCCCGCCAACCCCAATCACTCAACGACGGACAGACTGAAGATGTTCGCTGAGCACCACAGGAAGCTGAACAATATTAAAATCCAAAAATAGCACTTTGTCACAGTCTCTCTGACAGTCGAAAGACACTGGCACTACAGCAGGAGATCAGGCCGTGTCACCCAGGCTTCGTTTTAATTTGAACTTTCTAGTTCACCCCCCCCCTTACTGTTTAAAGGGGTTTTGGATGATGCTTCAACAATGCTGACCTCACATAATTCAGATGAGTTGGCTCTACATGTTGGTTGATCCTCACTTCAGACAGATGCTACATTCACAGTGAGCTGCTAATCTCCCAACAGGATAATGAGCCAGCTGAGCATATATCATGTGTCTAATAAGGTCAGATGCCACCACAGACTGCCTCCCAGAAGAATCTTTTCCATAATATTGAATCAGCACGATAGCAAGTTAAGAGTTTTAACGGTTGCTGACAGAACGAAGAATTATAAGTGAGCGTCTTCAAATGCACTTTTTGTCGGAGCTCAGCAACTCGACGAGACTCGCGCATTGTGAGGCTAATTTAAATGCTGTCCTTGCTAAGTTGGCGCGCTGCGTTTTAAGAAAAAGCGGAGAAAAATTGAGGGGAGTCTGGCTGAAGCAAATCTCATGGCCTGTAGTTTGCTCATTATTTTTGTAATAACCAGAGAGTCACTTGGAATCATTTCCAGGCGCGCCCAGCTCCCGCTCCTCCAGGAGATTGCACACAAACATGCATTCTTGAATTTGGATCATTTAATGCATTTCTGTGCTGATTATTAATCCGAATATACCGGATCGTCTGCAGCCAGGTTCACTGAGTTTACTGCGCCTGTGTGTTATTTGACACCACTGCAACAACACGCTCCCCACATAATTGCACATTATATCTACTCGGACAAATGGATATGTTGATATTCCCAGTTGGCATCTGTCATGGCGTGTGTGTGCACGCCCAAGTCACATGACTCTTTTTAGAATACATTTGTGAGCAATTACTCAAGGTCACTGGTGGGCAAGCTAATCTGGAAAACAAATAATGGTGCTGCTGTGCTGCCTATAAATTGATTCATGCTGTTGTATTATCAGTAACGTTGCATTAACAATGTCAAGCTTGGCTTATTTTTCAGCTGACTGCATGTTTACTGGCACTGAAAGCCTGTGGCCGAGCACTGTCTTTACCTGCTTATACCAGCTCCTGTATGTAATGATTTGGTGCTGGACATTTTTAAAGCCACTATATGTAGATTTTTTTTTTTCATTTTTGCATCTTTCAGTTCCCTTGCTGGCATGGAGTGTGTTTGAAATGCATATGTACTACATACTACATACTTGATCACTGTGTACTGCACACTGTGTACTAAACTAACGATCAAGTATGCCATTACCCCCCGTCTGTTCACATTCAAGTATACTCAAGCCAAACATCGTCTCTGCATCATTACTGGTCCGAGCATCCGTTGAATGAAAATAGTTTTTTCCTCAATATCTTCCACTTAATGTAATAATTGCTGTAGTTCCCTGTATTATACTGTATTTTTATGGAAATTTGATATTAAATATTTTTGTCCATATACATTATAAGGCAGTACTTTTTCAGCTCATTTATCTTGGTAATAGATTTTTTCTGGATATATTATTGATTTGCAAATTATTCAAATAGTGGCTTTGATAGTAACCTCTTTTATTTCAACAAAACACATTGCCATCACCACATAAAAACAATATGATCAGGCAAATGTATTTGCAAACAATTACATATTCACGCATCCAGGCACAACATGGGCATTAATATGGGGTTATCAGTAATGTTGCGTTAACCACCTAAAGAACAAGAGTCCAATATTCATTTTCCTTGTTGCTCTTTTTTTGGTCTCCACCAACTTCTGAGGGAAACATCTGGCTTCTTTCTGTTTAAATGCCCTGCTATTGTCAACAGCTAGTTTTAACTATATCTGTGTGCACGCTGCTTTTAGATTTTCAGCAACACCGTGAGACTGAACCAAATCAGCTAAATTGTGGGCCATAAAACCCAAACAATGAACTGAAAGATGCCATAAAGCTGTGTAGAGCTGAGGAGGACTGAGCTGGGTGGTCATCTCTGCGTTTGCCATTTCCAGCAGCACCTTTTTGTATGTTACATGTTGTCGTCTGACCCACTGTCTGTTTTGAAATATTGATTAGTGTTAGATAGTTATGGCTTCCAAAAAAAAACAAAAAACAAAATACAGGATTCCTCACGTGTGTCTGTTTTCAGTAAACAAAAAATTCAAATTAAAGCTTTGAGGCAGTGTTATAAAATCTATTTCAGACAGAACCGGCCTCTTTTATAGTCGTGGTGCAGAATGAAGTGAGTGCTGAAGTCCAGCTTGTTTGTTCACTTCAGCCGCAAGTAGAGTAAACAAGCACAGAGCTTGACCTTGCTGCAGAGGAACACATGGAGCCCGTACAAAATACATGAGCAACAGGCCAGATGATGCGCTGATGGTAGCTCATATGGATGTGTTGGCAATGCTGCTGTCTGTAACGCGGGGAAAAATTAGGAGGAGGACCCGTGAAGGGTAACGCTAACCATGACAGGAGGCGAAAGGTTGCCACGGGAGGTGCTGATTATCTGAGTGAGAGGGATTCTCTTTGAACCCCCCTCTGAGGGAAGTCGTAGCCTTGGACTCGTGGTTGCAGTGAGCCTTGAGTGTTTTTCATTGCATTTCTTCAGCTGTCACGTCCCATTTCCAAATCAACTACCCTACGTCTTCATCTTCAATAAAAAAAATAAAAAAAAAAAAAAAAAACCACCGCACACATTCCACGCATACTCCAGCTCATGTAGTTGCTCTAAGGAACGCGCTCGTCAGAAAAGCCTCTCACCGAATCACCAGGCACTTTTTAGTGGTTGAGAGAGCGGGACCCCCTGCTGAGGCTGCACTGTGGCTTAGCTCTGCCTCTGCGCTGGGGGCTAATCGCTGTTTTGATTAGTCTTTTTTTTGCCCAATCTGTTTGCACGCAGCACCGATCCCACGGCCGTGTCGCATTGAAAGGGTTTATCAGCTTAAGCCTGTTGTAAGGAGCACGAGAGGTCTCATCTTTTCACTGAGGAACGAGAGCGGCCCTCGGACACAAGTGTCCAGGCAATTAGAGACGCCGGGGCCTCCAAGAGAGAGATTACTGGCACACAGAGTCGCGGCCGGCTCCTTTCTCTTGCGTTTGTGTCTTGTCGAGACACATGATGATCGGTGCGGTGGAGGAGGAGATAACCAATCGCAGTCACGGGGCTCTTGTCTGGGGACATTCCCAAGATGCAACATCAAATTATAGGCTTAAATCTTGAACTCTCTAAATAGTTGGCAAGTCAGGAAATTCTTAGTACATCCTAACGCTGTAGCAGTAACCACATTTTCAGGGTTGATGTGGACTCTTTGTTGGGAATTATTTGTCAGGAGTAATTGTGACAGGCTACCTTTATTTTGAAATGGTATGTCAAGAGATAACGGAGAGACAATATTAAATAGAAGAGTTAGATTGACCACTTTAACCAGCTCTATGGAGTTTTTAACTGGCTTAATGAAACACTCTGCAATTTAATACCAGATGCCTCTATATGACCTACATAAGCAAACACGACAAAGGGCAAGAGGGTTGGCTATTTATTGGTTTCTTAATCGCTATTGTAAATGCCTGCCACTGGGTTGAATTTTTCAGCAAAATCATTTGAAGCTGGGGTTTGCTCTGGCTACATTCGAGTTGTTTCAGCCGCTAGCTGAAAGTCCATCTCGGGAGCTGCCGCTACCGCCTTCATCCACAGGAACCGCCAAAATCAACACAACATGAAAAGATCCATTGAACTGCTTTAAAGGTTGAGAATCATTCCCTTGAAAATGGCCTTAAAAACATAATTCTGCATTGTTCCTCCAGGTGCATTCACACACAGTCTGCAACTGTAATCTGTATCCTCAAATTATATTAAGTGCAACTAAACAAGATTATACTTGCGTGTACTAACATCCAAATAAGCTCTCCATCCAGTTTGATTCTTATTGTCTTGACAGGAAGACAAAAGATTAAGTTTTTCTGTTTATCCAGGACTCGAGGCTCATGTCTTTTAGGGTTTTTCCCTCTGATGGAAATGAACTCGTGGAGGCTTAAAGTGAGACCATTCCTGCTGACATGTCTTGCAGCCTGCGAGGTGTTAAATTGAGTCAGGAGACCGTGCGAGTGTAGGGAGTGGATAAACACAGGCAACAAAATACTTAACCCTCCCGCCGCTCCACGGCTCGCCAGTATGTCACTCGCCACCTGCTCATTTGACAGCGCTGCCGGTTTTGGGAGCAGCAGGTGTGCTCTTTAAGTCCAACGGCAGCAGGTTACGCTCCGACAACCCCGCCCTGTGTTGTGGTCCGTAATCCTGCTTTTTTCTAAAGGTGGAATATAGACTGCACCGAGATCATTAAATGTCTTTTTAGTGGAGCTGCATCAATAGCCAACTGTTTGTCTGCACACAGTCCGCCATAGAAACTTACAAGGCTCATGAACTGAAGCAGAAACAAAGCCAGATGAAGGTTTTGTGTGAGGAATGTCGGCGTTTCTGCCAAGTCATATACCTATTCCCCTTCTCTCTTTTCATCTATCATATAATTATGGTGTGCAGCAAGAGCCAGCGGTATGTACTGTGTTTTTAAAAGAGGGAAAGGGGGGGGGAATAAAGCTGAAGAATTAGTTTAAAATGTAAATATGTATACTTTCTTTTTTTTTTTTTTTTTTTGTCTGGTATGAATGAGAAAGGTGAGACCCAAACTAGAAGGCACAGTCAGTTTTTTTTCTCTCTTTTAAATCTGTGCTTTCCAGCTGAAAACTACATGTGGAATCATTTCTCTTCTCTGTCCGCTGTGTGGCCGAACCCCTTTGGGGAAGCAAAGGCATCTTCATCACTCCATCGCTTCCCTTCGGCGCTTTGTTGCTCCAGGTGCTCGCCGTCTGAGCGCTCAAGATGACCGGCAGATTAAAAAAAAAAACCTTGTCCAAAGATGTGTTCTTAAAAAGGAAAGAAAGTTTAAAAAAAAAATATTAACCAGGACTTTCTGCAAGGCTGTCGAAAGTCTCACAGATGCCTCATGAAACTCTGCTTTTTCTCAGTTGGACTTCTTCTAAGCTTGATAGGCGGCGGGAGGGAGTGGGAGAAATCCTCAACTTTGTTGCAGGGAGAAAAAGAATCTGGGTAGGGCCCTGCCAGTGGGGTGGAGATAATGTTCACAACGTATACTGTAATTAAAGTCTAATTACTGGCATCAGAGCGTAATCGCCAAATATCAAGGCAGCATTTGACATCACTCGTGCTAACAGGCTGTTATTGATGATCTTGTTTTGTTTTTTTCTTTTAATATACAGCCATTCCTGCAATGAACTAAAGGATTTGACAGTTTGAAGTACATAACGATGTACAGCGCTTTAGGAGTAAAGGTGGGGCTGAAGGGAGATGTGGCAGGCTGTACATTCTCTGGCTTTTTAGGCCTCCTTTTTTAACATGTTCTTCATGTTATCCAATCTCGGAGAGCGAAATCGGAGCCAAGTTAAATATCTGGCCCGGCCTCAAAGCTCCGAATATTTCCGAGGAAAGCAGCACGGTTTATGTAAGTTCATGGATAGAGATAACAGATTGCATGTCTTTTGTGGCCCGTTAGTTGCCAGTTTTGAGAAATGGGTGCACCACACGCTGCCCTGGAATATTAGGTAATAATACACTGGGGTTTCTCAAGTGTGGCCATGTTGAACTCGAGTCCTTTGGCATCAGAGCAGTGCCGTGAATCTTTACAGAGCAAGAGCTGCTGAAGGTGTACGCTAAATATTTAAAGTCCTTTGTCTGAAATAGAAAAGTGCTTCTGTGAAATGCACTAAGTCTTGCAGGTGTGTCCTGCTGCTTGGTCAAATTTTATTGTGGTTCGGTTGAATAGCTTTCAACTCCTGCTTTACAGCCTCCCGTCGAGGGCGGTCTCTTTCTGCTCTTCTTTCATCCATTCAGCCTCTCTTCCGCTGAGAGACCCTTGAGTTGTTTTGGCCTTGAAACCTGCCATCCTGGAATCATCTTTTAATTAAGGCGGCCTCCTCTTCCTTTTATGATTCCTGTTTTACGGTATTGCCCACATCGGGACATCAGAGTAAGCCAGAAGAGTCACAGGCAACCCTGCCATCCCTTTTCTTTTTTCCTTTTTTTTTTTTTCCTCAGCTAAAAGACGGCGATGAAAAGAAGGAAGGAAACAGCGCATTTTCACTGATCTGCACCATCTTTGATCTTCAAATTGCTGCCATTACGTGTCATAATATTCCATGTAAAATTCCTCAGATTACCATGCTTTTGATGTTCATTCACACCCGGCTTTGATACCGCCATGCTGCGATTACGACTGTAACTTCTGATTCTGTGCAGCATTTATGCCGTACAATAACACTTGCTGCTGCCACTCATTATGCAAACACGCAGATTACACTTCTTTATCTGAACGGCGGAAATCTGTTCCACTCAGCGTGTTTATGTAGATGCCAGAGGGAAATATGCCGGTGGTTTGGGGGTTTAGTGGCGCGGGCGTCCTTTTAATACAGTTTGTGTACTTGGCACTAAGTTAACAGATTGAAAGACAAGAAACAAGAGCGAGGCTTCAACCACCATCCTGGGCCCGGTTGTGTGTTTGCCAGTGGTGAAGTGTGAGCAGCTGTAGGAGGATGTCAGCATGAGGACTGAAATAATTACTGCAGTATGCTAGCTTAGTCAACACCGTGCAACTGCAGCTGTTTCCCTTTGCTGTTGAAAGAATTTCAAAGGATGTAATGTAGCTTCGGGACTTTTTTTTTTTTTTCTTAGCAAGTGGAGCCATAAGTCCCCAGCAGGGATCTGCTGGACTGTAGTAGCATTTTGGAAAGTAAATACAATTTAAAGTTTAATGGTCAGAGGCTGCAACTCAGAGTGGGAACTGATACTCGAATGTGGACAGGGTCGCTCCGACCTGGTGGGCTTGGACACACACTTGTGCGCTCACACCGTTTCGTTATGTTGTTTTTTATAGACTCCACCCCCGCAGCAGTGTCCTCTTCCCACCGACACAAAGGAGAGCAGGACCAGCAAACTGGGTCAGGTTTCTTTCTATTTATGCCATGTATGCATTTCTTTCGTCCTGATGACACTCTCCTCAGCCGTCTTTTAAACATTTGGTTGTTTCTTTTTCCATGAGGTGCAGAGGTGGAAACAGTTCCCACATCAGTTTTTAACAAGCCTCAGGGCCCTAGAAAAGTTTGTCTCAAATCTTAAGTGTGTCTTCACCACAAATACTCAAGGCTTAATAAGCAACCAGCAAGTTAAAATCTGGGGGGGAAAAGTTAATATTTATTAAGAGTTTAACACTGACGAGGGCCTGGCAACTTGAGAAAATGACACCTGTCGTCACGTTTTCATTCAAATCGGCACGTGGTCGAATGTGACGTCCCCTTTTTTTTCCCTCCTGAGCCCCACCCACTCCAAACCAGTGAGAAGGGCTAAAAATAAATAAATCAGCGCAGACAGAAATCTCTCACATGTGAAATAATCAAAATGTTTATAACTCTGGCAGAAAAGTGTGTGTTCATGTCGCTTACAGGAACGCAGATTGAGAAAATATGTTTTTGGGGCTTTTTAATATGTAATAACAACAGAATTGGATTCTGTTTTTGCTTGCAAATCTGTAGTGCTTTAATACAGCGCACATTCATCGTCCATGGCCCCAGCTCAGGGTCTTTTCTGATAATTGCATTTACAGACATGGTGGGTTTTGCCTCTCAGCAACATCCTGCTGCCCAGCCATTTCCCAGATGAGCAGCACTCTGTCATCTCAGGCTGCCAAACGCAGCCGCTGAAAAATGGAAACACTCCAACAGGCAATCACTCTGGTCGAAATTATGCTAAACAGGCAGTTCACTCGATTTCTGCATTGCTCCCATGATATGTATATTTTTTATACTCAGCACATATTGTGGGATCGCACGTCTTCATAAATGTTTTCATGTGCAGATGGATATGTGAACATTAAAGTAATTTAATTATCTGTGCGGTGGGTGCATTATGGTGCAGACCTGTATCTCACAGTTTCCTGTTATTCGTCATGAGGGCCAGAGTTTGGAGTTTGTTTCCAGAGTGTGTGCTTCTCTTCCTGCACACTTTCTCAGGCTCTAACAATGGCCCCCTCGTCGCTGGCCCCTCGTAATCCTCTTTACCAGCCCCCCCCCTTTCCCTCCTCCAACTTTTTCCTCTCTCCAACTTCTCTGCTACAAGCTCCCTCAATAGGCCAGGCACCCCGCTGTGTTGTCAACATCAACCAATCATGCTGCCACAAATTAAAATGTTTGGAAATACTGCAAAGCCGCTTAACAGGAAGTTAAATACTTTTGAAGTCGCCTTAGACATTTAACCAAAACTTGCGTGAGAACACCTGACGATGCTGAACTCTAA
The DNA here is from genome assembly GCA_023238725.1 of Scortum barcoo. Lineage (NCBI taxonomy): Eukaryota > Metazoa > Chordata > Actinopteri > Centrarchiformes > Terapontidae > Scortum > Scortum barcoo. Next base: position 8,751,405 of record CM041552.1, on the reverse strand, counting down.
ATATAAACTGGATTTCCCAGCTGCGAGCCGCAGTGTTGATGCCATTTTTGCTCACCTTATTGTTTCATTGGTGCACCCTGATTGCAGCTGGCACATTCGACAGCCGATCAAGACCCTAGCTGTAGGCCCGCTCCCTCCCCGGGTCTTTTTGTATGTTTTTTTAATGTCTGTACAGCAGCAAGATGGACATCAGTGTATGTATCCCCACTTCAGGATACAGCGCGTGTGTCATGCATTGTTTATCATCTGCTTGGATTTCGCTCTCTGTTCGACATGGAATTTCGACATAGAGACCCAAAGGATGCTGAGAGGAAGAAAAAGCTGAAGTGCTTTGTTGTTTCCCTTTTTCAATAATTATTTTGTCATGTTCCTTCTTTGTTGCCTGTAGAGTCTGTTCTTCTCCCATAAATCAGTGCAGGTTTCTATTTGTACAGCATGTATTCCGGCTGTATTTGAAGATATTTGTTGGCAGTACAGAGGTTAAACATCTCACTGTAGTTGAATCTTGTTGTCGCACAGGGGGGTCTTTTCTTTTTCTTTCCAAATGAGCAGATCTCTCCTCCATTTGTAGCTCTCCCCTGTTTTATCATTGAAGAGATTCTTTCAGCTTGATTAAAAATGTAATTATTCACCCATTTATCCCTTTATGCATCAAACGTCCTTTTTTCTTCAATGGAATGGCAAGTGACGGGTGGTAATTGTAGATCAAGGCCGGGCGCTGGGGAGCCGGACGACTGGGGGGCTTCGGTCTCGGGCTTTGGCTGTCTCTGGATCACCGATGTGCTGCTGGTGGTGGGAACTAAAAAACGGCGCCGCTTATGAAGTCAACCCCCGCTTGCAGCTTTTCTGGCGGTTTGCCCCATGCCAGCCTTACAGGGGCTGCTCTTTTCATTTCAGCCCTCACTGAGTGATTCCTGCCCTCTGCCCCGGGCCGTAACAAGCGTCGTTGTCACTCAAGTTGAGTGAGAGTGAGTGCTGGAGGAGGGCCTGAAAGGCAGTGACACTCTAGAAATCCACTTCAAACAAACAATTAGAGCATGCTGATACATGGGGCTAATAGGCTTTTATGAGTATACTTAGAGGCAGCCTTGCTGTTGAGATTATTAATTATTAGCAGGGTTTAGGGTGCTGCGAGTGAAAGCTATTTAGCTTTTTCAGGTGATGCATAAGAAGTAGTTCTCTGTGTGCGAATACGTGTTTGGATATAGTCGTCGAATGTGAACCCTGTTCTTCCTGAGTACTGGAGCGGTGCCTCATCAGCTGCCACAATGCTGCTCAATATATGCAAAGCCGTCTCTTGACAGAGCTTGTTAAGCATCAATACTACACTCCTGCTCCAGAGATTTATTTCAGTATGGGCCATTACTGTTGATAAAGTCCCTGCTCAGCCGACTGCTCACTCCCTTTGTGATTTCTGTATTCTTAAATGAGCCACGTTTTCCAGCTGCAAAGGTGGACGTTCCCTTTTCTCTTTGCAGCTAAACAACCCAGCATTGTCACGGTTACGATCAGCCCATGATCCGCTGTGGGAGGGTGGAAATGACCTAATGTAAAACATTAAACCACAGTGTTGCACAAAGAGCCCCTGGAATGTTTCATTTCATCATTCAGCAGAGGGAAACATATGACTGTATTTGCAAAAGAGCACAACCGGTAATAGAAAGCACATTAATCCAGAACATCCGCGTTTATCTTTATTACTATCTTCTCTTGCCTTGTGTGTGTGTGTGTGTGTGTGTGTGTGTGTGTGTGTGTGGGGGGAGATATGGGTTGAGGAGAAACCTAAACTGCAAAATGATCATCTGTCTAAAATATGTGAAAGTCCAGCATTCATTTTTGGCTGCAAAGGTCACATTATTGCAGTCTAGAGTCAGTGGTTAGCCAGAAACAGCCATTGAAACCCATTTATTGTGCATATTAGTGTATATAATATGTTCTTTTTTCATGCATTTAAATGATACAGTATTGATGATTAAAGCATTGTGCAGAAAAGTACAGTAAACAGTAGCTGTTTGTCTTCTGCTCCTACCAGTCTCTTCAAAGTGTCCTTTTCTTTTCCACCAGGCAGATGCCTTTAGCCTGAGATATCATTAATCCAATGAAAGGGATCTTTCACCAGGATATGTGCTTTTCACTCCTCTAAAGCCTGGCTCTGTGCTGCTCATCATGGCCTAATGGCACACAACGCTGCAGCAATTAAGCAGCTGTTTGGAATTAATCAAATAAACCTCCCGATGCCTTTTTCTAGAGGTTAGATTTTCCCAGAGAAAGAAAGGAAAGAGACACACAGACGTTTTGCTGTATAGAGTGCTTTTGGGTTCTTCCAATTAGGAAAATAGTCTGAGCTATTAAACAGTTGTTTTCCTGCAACACTTCTGTCTTCTCCTCTGCTGTCCAGTGGCTGTGCTAAGAGGATCATGTTGGACAATCTGCAAGCAGAGGGACAAGTTTAAAGGTTAAGATATGCATAAAAGTAAGGATATTGTCCATAAAACATCAACATTAACTGCTCCTATTTTACATCCGCTTGGAGTGTGCAGTCTGTGAATGAACAGCTCTAGAGGAGGGACATGTGCTGTGGAGAATAGATGCTCTCATAACTGATACTCTGTGATTGCAATTTGACTGACACAGGAAATCATCTTCAGGCTGCAGATCTCTGTTGCTAAGGGACCAGACTGGTGGGCTTCTAATGGCTGAGTGGACCCTGAGCAATCTTGGGCAATTACTTCACCTAATCATTAAGATCTAAGGAAGGGAGGGGTGGGGGCTGCACTGTGAATTCATTACAGGGTTGAAGCACAAGACAAGCTGTAGTTATAGAGACATGCTGTAAGAAAAAAATTGACAGAGTGTGAGAGACATGGAGTCATTACGAGCCAAGTGCTCATGTTTGGAGGAGCAATTAGCGGTTATTGGATTTCTGTAGACCATTATCGAATGGACTGTGGAACAAAATCAATTATAAAAGCAGCATTGCATCATGTCCCTTTTGTCTTCATATTTCACAGTAATTCCATGTAGGCTGGTGTGTGTGTGTGTGTGTGTTTTGTTTTATGTTTTTTCTTTTGTTTGTTTTTGTTGTATGATGTATGAAAATTGCTGACTGATTCTCCTCGTGGAAACAGTGAGGCAATTCAGGACGTTTGTGAGCTCATTAAAAATGAAAAAATGGCAGCATTGTCAGGTCTGTCATTTCGCAGGAACGAGAGGAAAAAGAAAGTGTCCCACACGAGTCCAATCTGGGCTGAACCAGTCCAGGCGGCTCCATTTGCTGCTCACTTGGCTGGACCACCCAGACTTATCTGGTGGGATGCACAAGTGAACATTGTATTCCTCTGGGAAACAGATCATGTAGCAGAACTGCTTTCCAGATCCATTTCTTGCCAATGACAAAAGGACTAATCAAGAAAAAGCCGAATACGTCGATAAGCAGCAGAGTTGCCTCAGATGATCCTGACTGGTAATTCGGTCCAAAGCTGTACATCTTGTCAGCTCCTGGTCAAAGTAGCTAACATGAGTGGGCAGTTTGATCTCTAGATGGTGAGTTTGGTGATCACCTGCTCTTTGTCTGGCACCACTTTTAGGTCAATATGTCCTCTCAGTCAACAGTTGAAACACATGAAGAAGAAAAGAAATGCCCAAACTTTCCTGAAATGTGCAGCGGATGTTCACGGTCCCAAGACTAGGAATGCCAAACCTTTGCCTACACCTTGTCCTTTTCACATTATGTCACCATCTGGCCCAAACATTCGACCTGATCACTATTAATCTGATAAGCAGGTGGCAATAAAACTTAAAAAAAAACAAAAAACAAAAAAACAAAAAAAAACAATTTAATGCTCTCCAGAAAGTGGACGTTTTCAACTTTAGTAGATTTTCTCAAAGATTTGTCTGCTTTCAACTCGGGCGATCCTCTAGCACCAATCTTACGGTAAACACTTGCTCACCGTGAAGTAGGTTCTGCCCTATTTATTTTCTACATTTTTGAATGACCAACATTGTGGGAGAAACAGGGAAGGGTGGAAAAAATGTAACTTCATGCAAATTAGGAGGAAATCTGCATGCAAGCAACTTGCTGAAATGATGATCTAGCAGTGGGTCAGGAATCTCAGCCTTTCCATGTGAGGATAAATGTGTGAAAAACTATTACTGTAATTTATAGGAACCCTGTTCTATTTGTCCCTTGCCCCCAAGAATACAGATGCTATCAATGCGCTGGCTGGCTGGCACAAAATCCTCTGGCTTACACAACGTTTGCTACTCGCTGGTTTGCAAGTGTTGACATGCTCACAGCGACAAGCGAGATGTGATGTAGGTGATCTGTGCAGTTTCAAAGTGTCATCTTTATGCTTAACCTGCTTTAACCCTACTACTTGTATGGCAGTGAACGTAGAAAATAGTTATTTTCTGTACCACCCTACACATATTGTGGGGTGTAAATTGGTGTCAAAATTAGAGTATCTACGGGCCATGACTTGCCCTTTTTTAGATTTTTAGCCCCATCTAGTTCTTCAATAGAGGCAAATGCCAACAAACTACCATTTTATTTGTGTGTGGTTTAATGGCAACTTGGTAGCTGCATGCGGTTTGTGTCGTTTGTTTGTTTTTACTGGGTGCATTCACGGTAATGCACTTCAGACACGTCCCCTAGTGCACATTACAGTTATCATGATGACACAGAAAAAAATAATGTGAATATTATTAATGTCAGGAACTTGGAGCCGTTCCTTTTTTACATATCTCGGTCCGGTCACCCCACCCAGCCGAGTCAGAGTGAATTCAAGCTGTTTTAAAGTGGGCTGTTATGGTATAGGGGTAAATGAAATAGCAGGAAATGTTTCAGGCCCATAAATTTCGAGGGGGGGGTGAGCAGGAATGACATGCAAGAGCAGAGAGCGGGCTGTGCGGCCTGCTCGCGGTAGGTTATCTGCCAGAAATTATATAAACATTATTTGAGCAAACTCGTTTCGAGCCCGGTCATTGCAGTCAGTCATCTGAAGCAGCAACCGGCTAGATCTTGACCAGTTGTTCTGTTGTCTCAACAAATGTGAGTGAGCACATAAACAGAGAGCAAAGCGAGCCAGTCGTGCAGCATGGGCTCCCCTGTTTGTAACAACGCTGGCCTGCTGTTTATATATCGAAGCTCTCAGCACAGATATCGTCATGCTTTTCATTTTATCCATTTGGACTGTTTAGTTCTCCAGCTGGGCGCGAGCAGAAGATGTGAGGTCACGGCCATAATCAAACGCTACGCTGCAGAATTTGCTCTCTCGGGTAAAACAGAACTGATTTCACGCATGATGCCTGTTAATTAGCATGTAGCTCATTGTCTGCTCTCACGGATACATGCCTCATCCGATATGAGCGAACCCACATTAAGCGCTCGGGTTTAGCTGCTGGTGTATGTTGGGAATTGCAACCACTTGCAAACAGTGTGCTCTGTAGGCCACCGCATATACTATGTGTTTGACAGACCACATTTTCCTGGTTAGTATTTGGCAGCAACCAGAGCAAAACATGAGCTACATTGGTTTTGATCCAAAGCCCTAAAGCCCAGTGACAACAAAATGACTGCGGGCAAAGACGGAATATATTCAGTTCAATCCAGATGAGTGAGATAGAGCTAAACCTGTAATTAGACTGAGATTGAGAGTGACATTACATGTTAGACCTCTAGATATTGCCCAGGGCTACATAAGGACCCTAAGCCTTGAAAAGCAGCTTCACTGTGGCGATCTATCCACTTGCCCATTGTCCGCCTGTAACGCAGCCGCCGCCACGCCGCCATGTTCCATCATTTCGCCCCAAGGCACAATGCGTACCGGTCATCTGTGTGTACGGATGTCGGTTTCGCTTGTGTCTGGCGGGATGTGTGTATATTCTAGGAAGCACTTCATCCACTTCCTGCTCGTATGCATTACACCGAGTGCCACTCACAGGCCGGAGGGAGCAGGCAGAAATCTGTAGGTTCGCTCAATCCTGTTAATGTGGAACAGCATTTAATTAGATCCGCTCTACATCGAGCAGCTGCATCCGTGTCTGCCAAGTAACGACACTCTGCATGTCACTAAACACTGGCGTTAAGGCGCCGGTCGCTTTGAAAGGACTTGTAAAAGTAAAAAAAAAAGGGCTACAGCAACCACACAATGGCTGAGTGTGAAGAAGAACATTTAAGGACAGCTTTATTTGCACTGTGATGACATGATGTCATTGTAACAGTATTATTATTGCCATTTTTTTATTCTTATGTTGTATTTTTAATCAATTGTTGGTCTAAAACCGTGAAAAAAAACTAATTTGAGTTCCCTGATAGCTTTTTTGACCAATTAATAGTCAAAAATAGGCCAGCAACTAATGATTGTTTAAGTCATACACAGGCCTGCAGATTATTTTCTGGATTCATTGATAAATTCTTTGGCCTATAAAGCATTAGGAAATGGAGAAAAGGGTCCGCCATCATTGATCAATAGATGAAAAAGATCTTCACATGAGAGAAGCTGGAACTTACAGAGCCCCTAATGGGACATGGGAAAAAAAAAAACAAAACCCAAAACTTTAAGTTTCTGGTATGCACCACAAACTATCTTGTGGGTGTGAGAAAGTTTCCCATGCATACGAGAAGAGTCAGGTGATGGAAACGTCTTAAGTTCAAAACCCCTCAAGTCTAATTCTCTTAGACTTAGAAGACTGTCTTCTTTTCCTGCTTTTAATCCACTCTCCTTGCATTTTTGTACCTACACCTAACCAAGGAGTTGGCCAGATGTGTATAATTGTTCATAGATTAAATTAATGACCCGATTAAAACAGGTGTGTCCCTTGTGCTGAAACAGACTAGAAGATGTCAAAATTTGTTTTAAATGTCATTCAGAAACAAAATAACAGTGACAACTTGTGAAAAAAGCACTAATAATTAGCTTATAATGAAATCCAAGGTTAAAATATGACCCCTGTGTTGACATTTGTTGACAAGAAACAGGCTGACATGCAAGCAATACTTTTAAGTGTTTTTTGCCCATGTTGCCTTAAGGGCTACTTAGGAACCAATAAACATTGATTTAAACAATAAATCAATTTGAAAATAATTGCTGATAAATTTTCTGTCAACAAACCAAGCCAATTAATTGACTAATCATTTCATCTCTAGACCAAAACCCAAAGATAATCCATTTAGAGAGAAGCAGCAAATCCTCACATTTAAAAAGAAGAAACAGTTTTTGCCTGAAAGGATAAACCACGAATCAAATTTTGACTGTTTGAACACAGTTAGTTTCTCCTACGTCCTTTTTGTATTAAATGAAAAAGAACCACCACAAATGTGAAAACAGGTAGACATCCCGTCACATTAAACATTGAGGTTTGGCTTGGTTTAGTCGAGTTTCCCCATTGTGTTGTTATTCCACTTTGCTCAAGTTGACTATTTTCACGAGTGCATGCAACACGACTGCTCTCCGCTCACTGTCAATCACATCACACCCACAGGGAGAAGAAGGAAATCTTTTCCAGGAAATGTTCCCCTCGAAAAACGCATTGCTTTATGAACACTGTGTCATCCAGGCAGTGTAGAAAACATTAAGATGCCCTTTCAAAAATGGTCAACTGACTTTCAAAAAGTCAACATTTTCAGGCATATTTCTAAAAGACTGGTATTCTCTTTTAAAGTGACTGACTGATGGAAATGGTCACATTTTTAGTTTGAACTCTTAACAAAGACCCTCCGAGGATATTTGTTACTGATTGTAAATGTCAGTAGGTGGCTCCTTGCTGTGAAATATATTTCTCTTTTTATTTAAGGAGGGAAAAAGTTGGATCGAGGTGTTAACAGACATGATAAATTTGACGCAGACCCATCTATTTTCACTCTCTGTTGTTTTCCCTCCATGACATTGCTGACTCTCTGTCGTAGCGCCCTAAAAGGAGAGGAACCTTGCTTCCCGGCCAGGGAAAACAGAGCTGGTTCAGATGATGTATTTTTCTTTGTGGTATTTTTTTGAGAGAAAACTGTGTCGCTGACAAATCGCACTAGAGAGCAGAACTGGCATCACAATCCAATTTTCCACAACGCGAGGAACAGGACGTACATAAGCACATATTGTCCATCCTTCCTCACTTTCCATTTCTACTGTGTGTCGGCAAAAAGCATTTAAATGCGGTGTGACTGGCTATTGTGCAGCCCATCACCTTTTCACCCTCCTCCTCCCTCATTCCCTGCCTCTCTAGTGAGCTCAATGCATGCCATTACAGCCCTTCATTTAAAAAAAAAAAAAGGGGTGGAGGAGTGAGAGGATAGGGAGGAATGGAGGACTGGAAAGGTGACGAGAGGACTGAGAGATAAAAACCAGGCTGATTTCTATCTCGGGCTCCAGGCGCAGGCAGCAGCAGGCTCCTGCTCCCAGCAACCAGGAGAAAAGGGATGAAGGCTGTAATGTGGCAGCACGGATTGATTCTCATCATAATCTGTTCCTATCAGCTCCGCCGCAGCGAATAGTTTTGCACAGAAGCACTCGCTGTCTTTCAAAAAGACTGTCTGACACTTTTCGTGCCATTGTGCTGTGCAGCCACATCCTTTCAGCCACATTGTCTCATTATTTCCAAAACTGCCGTATCGCTGTTTGAGCCTGATGTGTTGCATTACAGCTGCCAATGGGAACAACTGTGGAGGAGCTCAACAAATGTGACAAATATAGGAGCACCCTAACACCTGTAACGCTTAAACAACACACGTAGACTTAACCTGCCCTTGCAGATGGAAAACTGCGATTAGCAATTAGGTGCAATACATCGTTTCTCTTTATATGAAATTACATTGTTTGTGCATGGTCCCTGACAAAAACGAAATAAACTAAACCCCCCTGCTCACATCCTTCCATTAGTTTACATTAACTGTAGGCTAGTTTAGATAAGTGTAGTTAACTGTGGTAGCCTCACTGTAGTCCGTTAGCTTAACTAGCCTAACTGTAGTTAACTAAGCATTTAGTACTAAGGTGTAGTTTGCTAAAAGTAGTGGATACATGGTTTAGAGGGGTAATAAACAAAAATAAAAATAAACAAATGAATAAACAATTCAAATAGTTATAAGTAACGAATAGACTTTCAAGTTAGCTAAAATAAGATAAATGGTTTAAATAGATGGAGTAATAGAAATAGATAAATTTGTATATAATTGGTTGAACAGGTACAAAGGTAATACATTTTAAAGTGGATAAACAGTAAATAATTGAAATGTCAAGATACTGCTACTCAAATGGCAGAAATTCAAATTTGACTAAACTGACCTAAATAACAACAGTTCATTTTTATAAGAAAAATGACATTAACAGTATCTCCCTTTGTACAATAAATGGTGCCAGATAACACCCAGTTTAAAATCATTTCAAATGAACACATTTGGACAGTGGAGGGGTGACTTCATCTAATCACCGGCAAATCAGACAAAAAAAAAAAAAAAAAAGATCGATTATTGATTAATTGGGGGGAAAATAGTAAAAAAAAAAAAAAAAAGATTGAGGTTGCAGCCATAATTGGATGCCATTTCTCCCTCTCTCCTCACTTAACTTACACCCCCTCCACACACTACCACCTTGTGCGCTCTTAAAGGTTGCTTTGACCATTGTTGTCTGTATTCAGAGCGAGCGGGGCTGCTGATGCTGGAGCTGCAGGGATACACACATGCAGGCAGGACGGGGCGAGGGGGGCTCCGACTCTGGTGCCGACTGAGACGCCGGTAGTAGGAGGTAACCAGGAGGGTGGAGAGGGCGCTCTTGCGAGAGTGGTCCGGCTTAGAACAGCAGCGCCTTTTGTGTCTGCCTGTTTCTGACGGTTATTTATAAACCCGGTAAACCCACAGCACATTCCTGGCCACCACAGACGGAGGCAGAGCTGCACCTCACCCATGTGTGTCCTCTTTGTCTCTGCGCGGAGCTCGACGTGAGATGTCAGGATGACGTTGCTCACATCTGGTCTAATGAAGAAAAAAAAAAGATGGTGATTGTGTCTTATTTCTGATTCTGGAGGTGCATGGAAAACTATTTCACTCCCCCTCTTTTTTTTCTCTCTTGTTTTGTCATTTAATTTGCTCTTGGCTGTTGCATTTTTATGACCGCTGCTTGTGGTCTTCCATGACTCACATTAATGGGAGGGCCTCCTTTCTTGGCAATGGATTCGTCAGTTTAATACTACCCTATTACTGAACTTGACTACTTTTGAAAAGTGCAACTCTTTTTCTCTTTCTGTCTGTGTCCAAATCTCTCGGGACTTTCTCCTCTGAGTGTGTGGAAAACTTTAATCACATTTCCCTGGACAGCTTTGCAAAACCAGCATGGGACAATAATGCATTCAGAGCTTTCTTATTAGCAGCACGGCCGATTTGCTTTATCTACAAACTGTGGATCGCTCGCAGGAAATTTGGCTTTGCTAATGAAGATACGATATCTTTTTTTTTTTTTTTTTTTTTTCTTCAAGCAGCTCAGGAGAGTTATTTGAGGTTCATCTTCTTCCTCCTCTTCCATTTTGTTCTGGCTGCAGTTATGTGCAGGTTTCCTGTAGCTGAGTCCAGACAAACTGTTGGAGGAAGTCCAAGCACTAAAGGACCTTCCCCACCCTTTGAACCAGACTCCATTTTCTGCTCTCTGCAAAGGTCCCATGAGCCGCTGCCATCATCACAGATATGTAATATGGAAGCAGCACGGTCCTGTCATTAATTTCAGCTCCTGATTTGTTTTGTTTTGACGTGCCTGGTATCGCATCGTGCTCTCCAAAGAGCGCTGTTTGTCCCTGACTACAAACATGCAGATAAAGATCCGTTGCTCCGGCATTCGTTCCTGTAAAAGGAATGAACAGATCTTAAAAACACAAAAGCCACTCTGTGTTTCTTACTTGTTTTTTTTCTTCCCTTTTACCTTCCTGATTTCTGGCAGGCTTTAAAAGACTTTTCCCCCTCCGCAAATCTCAAGGTCTGCTTTGCTCTGCCTCGCGGCCTGAAATATTTTAAAGCATAAGAGATGGACAGTAATAATAAAAAAAAAAAAAAAAGAGTCTCGCCATCCTGACCAAGGTAATCGTGTCTTTGCAGAGCTGCAGCCATTGAAGTATGTTGTTTATGAGCTGCTCGGAAGTCAGTTTCAGCAGAACCACACTATATATATCTCGGCCAAAGTGACGTTTCATCTAGGTCAACTAATGCTGAGTTATATTAGAAACAAGAAATCTGATATATCCTGTTGGCTTATTCGTCTCAGACACTTGCCAACCCTTTTTCCAGCTCTAACTCCACGTCTTGCTTGCAGCTCTGCATTTCCTCCACATTGTCCTTTACTTCCTGTCCCCGCTGTAAGGCCGTGGCTTTCAACCGAACATTATCACGCTTACGCAGGATTTTAATTACCGGCGGCTCGAGCGTTTCCAGCATTAAACAGTGAAAAAACATAGGGAGATGCGTCGGATTGAGTAGGGGGAGGATTTGTGCCGGAGGATTACATCATCTTGTCTAAAAAAGCCCTTGAACTGCTGAAATGAGATATCAGAAGAGTCTGTAGGAAACCGGGGCTTAGCGAGGGCTGCTGACCTCTGCCTGCATCCGTGGGAGGCCTCAGATCCGTCTCTCAGGCTCGTGGGGCTGAATTACAAACACGCCGCCGAGCGCGCCTTTTCCTCTGATGTCGCTCGTGTTTTTTTGATGCAGTGGGAGCTTCGAGTGCAGACGCTGGACGGCTTTTTTTTTTTTACCTCTGTGGAAAAAAAAAAAGCTGTTTCTTTATTCTTGGCTGCGTTTCCTTCTGAGTCTTTTACAGGTGCGCGCAAGACAAATCCCACTAAAAGAGGCCCTCAGGTCTACAAGATGGGAAGGTGGTGAGAGGGGAGATTACCGAGTGTTTATGTAAAACTTTTTTTTTGTTTTTTTCCTCCTTGTAAGAGTTTGGTTTAAAAGCCGAGCCGGTGGTGTCAGGGAGGATCAGGGGTTGGGCGGAGGTCAGGCGCGAATGGACGACATGAAGGCTGCGCTGTTTCAACGGGGCTATTAAAGGCTTGAACTTTGAACCTGTGCTCTGACTCGTCAAGCAGCCCTCCAGTGGGTGTGACGTGACCCCGAAAATTGACACTTATATCTCCCGCCCTCCCCCGTCTGTCTGTCTTTTTGTCCGTCTGTCTGCGTGTGTGTTCTTTCTGCTCCGTCACACCTTCAGATGTTTGTTTATGATTTATAAAAACCTTTTTTTTCTTCCCTTTCAGCAGCAGCATGTAACAGTAAAGATCTTTACACTGCTCATAGGAGGTTTTTAATTAATGTGTGAAAAAATCATGTGTGAAAAGCATCGCGCGAGTCCAACGATAAATCAGTGTTTTGCTGTGTTTGATAATACAGACAAGTGTGTGGTTGTGTCTCAAGTTTCACCACATCAGACCGCGCCGGCTCTGACAACAGCACGTTCTCATAAATCGTATCAGCTCTTTAAAGTGCAGCGACACTGGTGATATAGTAACCACACATTGACTTGGCAGGAAGGAGGGATCAGCCTTTCAAAATAATAAAAAAAAGATGCACAGCTATAACTGTAGCACCACTAGCAGCTCTCCATGATATTTTCAGTTTCTTTTGTTGAAGGCAAAACAAGATGGATACCTTGAATGAACTCGACTACAAAGCTGCACTTGCATGTTTTAGCCAATTAGCAGCAAATTCAGTTTGTCTGACTGTCCTGCTAACCGTTCTCCAAGTAGTTTTGAGAATAAGTACTTACCTACTTGAGGCACTCGCTGGAAATCAACTTGTAACGACATGAAAATTAATGATGTAGCCCGTCACTATAAACACTTCATCACCTTTTTATTTTCTCATATTACGTATAGTGTTTGCAGTGATTTAGATGTGAGAAGGGATTGTTTTGAAGACTCGCTGTTGGTGCATTCATGGACAATCCACAGCTGAGATTTTACAGTTAACAGCTGGCAGCAGTTTAACAGCAGATTTCTTATGTACAAAACCACCAAGTTCATCCTTATACATTTCTTCGACATGCATGTTTGTCTTCTGTCCACATGGTGTAATAAAAAGAAATTCATTTAGGACTACTTTGATAATTGATTAATCATTTTAAGTTGATTTTTTATGTAAAAGTGCTAAGAATTCCCTGTTTCTTACCTGTCATGTGAATATTTGCTGGTTTATATAAGAGTAAATTGAATGTCTTTGGATTTTGGACCATTGGTCAGAAAAAACATGCAGATAAATTGAATGTTAACTTGGACTTTGGGGCCTTTTTTCACTATTTTCTGGCAATTTATAGACAAAATCATAGAGAAAATAATTTGCAGATTAAACTACAACCTTTGTAACACCACCAAAAAGAGCACTGGGTTTTTCTGGTCTGTGCATAAGCTCAGGATGGAGACAAGTGTTACATAAGATTGTGTCTGGAACAAGTAGGGTGATGATTCATGATAAAAGTGTTCAGACTTCACATGTCAGCACAACAAGACGCTGCTTCAGTAGCCCATTGGAGGTGGTTCAGACACCTGACAGAAATCCCTCCAGTCTCTCAGCGGTACCGGGAGCTCTTGGAGGGCCCTCAAGAGAAGCTGGAGGAAGTTGTAAGAGGGGAAAAAAAAAGACACTTAGCTCGCTGTGCTGCCACCACAGTCCTGACCTTAAATATCTAGAAAATTGATGGATGTTTATTCTGAGGCTCAGCAGGGGTTTGGCTCCGAGCTACACATCAGACCTTTTTATAACAACTTATATGGGGGAGCGTAGCCTCGGGTCCTCTGGCACAACACTACAGGTTGTTCCAAGGACTCTGCTTGTAACAAAAGGTGACCCGGTCTTTGCTGTCGGGGCTCCTGAGGTCTGCAACACTCTGCCAGAGCCGAGGCTAGCCAGATCAGTAGCGTCTTTTTTTTTTTTTTTTTTTAAACCACTTCTCAAAGCGCAGTTGTACAGGGAAGCATTTTTACAATGTGCTTTTATGTCCTGTTTTATCGCCGTTCCAAGCCTGTCTGTCCCCTCTCAATTGAATTTTTATTTACATTGTCTTTATTTCCTTTCATCTGCTCTTTCCTGTTTTTTTTGTAAGACACTCTGTAGTTGATGTAAACGCAGTGAAATAATATCCCCAATGTCCCAATTAAATTTAAGGACATTCAAACAGTCAGACATTTTACCATTTTTAATATTCACCTGCATTAATTATAGACTGTAGTTACGTGGTTACTCACTGATAACATAACACAGATTCACCACGGTAACTGAAAGCGTGCGCTTGTGTAAAAGCTTTTTCCCGGTGCATCCCCAGACATGTGGTCCGGGCGTGATGGATATTTGATTTGTGTGATGTTTTGTGCAAAACTTAATCTGGATGAAATGAAATCTGTACCCAAGAGTCTCTTCAACTGGCCAAGATGGAATGATTTTGTTGGAGAGGGCGCTTATGGGAGTCTGAATCTGTTGCTGCTGCTGTGAAAATTGTCAAGGGGGAGGGGGTGGGGGTGGGATAAGCCAAGAGTAAGGCGTGCATAGAGTGGTGGGGGGTGTTGGAGATACGAGAGGGGTCCAGATGTACAGCGCTGCTATAAAATGCACGGGGCCGGTCTGCAGCAGCAGCCAAACAGATGTGACTTTTAATGAGCGTAAGACTAGAGGAGGAAACGGGCTAATGGATGGATATAAAGTGTCACCATGTAACCAAATGTCACTGTAGAGCTGCGTGGAGCTCAGGTAATGGCCAGAAAGAGTAAGAATATATTTTCCCCTCAGGAAATGGGAAGCACTGTTGATATGGCAGCCCGTCATTACGCATCACAGCCAACAGCAGCACAGAAGCTAGATTTGTGAGATTGGAGGATATTTGAGAAATTGGACGCTCCGTTTCCTGGTTGTCAGGCACATGTTGCTAAATATAGTGTATACGTATATGCATGTGTTTGGGTATGTTCACATGGGGAGGCCTCGGAGTGCTACCCACTGTCTGTGTTGTTTCATGAGGCAGACCAGACGCAGGGTGTCATTGTGATTTATGAGGCTCCTCGCTGCCTGTGGAGGGTACAACTGGGCCAAAAATATACGGTACCCTGCCAAGTACACAGTGTCTCAACATCACGGCACTTATTGTGTATATTACGCTTTATTGGAAGCGTTCAGATCATAATTCAGCATCTAGATAGACTGTCATGCTTTTTGAGGATGACGTTAAAATACCTCAGGGGCGGTGTTGCGGCCCATTTGCTCTGTGCAAAGGTGAAAATTGTGTGAGAAACGTGGTGAAGTCCACTCCAAGACATGTTCGCTGATGTTCAATTTAGAGCTTCAGAGATTTAAGACCAAAATCCTGCAATGCAACATGTGTTTAAAAAGCCTTAATATTGACATGTCGTCTATGTTTTGTGTGTCGATCCTTGTTTGGTTTGCATCTGTTCATTGATGCAGTGACATGGTAAACCTTCAAATAGCAAAATAAATCAGTTTAATGCAGGAATTACACACGGTTGCAGAAAAATGACACAATGGAGCGCTAACCAGCTGCGTAAATGCTGAGATGCGTCGGATAGATTGTCATATGTGGAAATCAGAGCTGCCCCAGACTGTGCACAAAACACTGATAATGTGTCTGACATGCTCCCTTCAAATTTCCATAAATATTAATGTGTTGTGTTGTGGAGAGGGGATCAGGGGTTGGGCTGCGGCTCCAGGAGACTTCGCAGGGAGGAGCGGTGGGTCAAATAGAGGTCACAACGGGGAAGCTGTCTAAGCCCGACACCCTTTCCCTCCCTTCCTCCCTCGGCACTCCAGGAAACTGGGGTACCAGAGAAACGGTAATATGGAGGCTTATGGGTAGAATTAATGCGCGGTTGCTGTGGGTCTGTTTGCTGAGTGTAGCTAATTGAGCAGCAAGTGTAAGAAGCACATGCGTAAAAATCAAGTTGCGCTGAAAGGCTTATTCTAATGTGTGTTTTGTCTCGTTATTAATATGTAACAGACCTAGGTTCCCCAAGTGCACATGCATAATGAGCCTGTATACATTTATCCCACACTGCATTGGATTACAGTTGAGACTTTTTGGCAGACAGACGCGCTGTGAAAAAAAAAAAAAAACTCTAAAAATGCAACCCAGGCTCTCCAAGTCATGAGTTGGCCGATCGCTGCGAGCGTATAATGCCAGTCTCAGAGGGTCACGCTAAGGTATCTGATAGAGCAGGTCCAGCTGGTCCAGAGCCAGACCAGCTTTATATCGTCTGCATCTGCCTGCAGGCCTCGACTTGACGAAAAGCAGGCTGATGGTAGAAGGTGTGAGTTACAACTAACTGTGAAATCATGACACAATGTTCACACAACACGCCTCTGTCATCCTGTGAACGCTGTCGAGGTAAATCATTACCGCTGACTTGGGTCGCACTTTCGGTAGAGTTTGATGATTAAGCCGCGGTGAGAAGAGCGTTACCATGACTACACATTACTTAGACTGTTTGTGTGAGATTGTGTGTTTATGATTTCTAAAAAAAAAAAAGTGTTCAAATCCAGCCAAACTTGCTATTCGAGGTGGCGTTATGTTCGGCAAACACTTCAGCGAAAGTCTCTCCTCTTGTAAGAATAAAAGTGAAACATGCAGCTGCTGAAGTCTGCCAGCGACCGTTGTCCCTTCAGCCAGCAAAATCAACAGTCACTGACTAGAAATGTCTGACCTCAAGGAGCCATTGTTTCAAAAATGACTTAAATGTTGAGTGTTTAAGCCGCCCCAGTTCATGTGTAAGCTAAAACACCCAAACTACTGATTGCTAAACTGTTTTCTATGTGATTATTGGCACAAGACAGTGGCTTCACTCCATCTCCATCAAACTGCTTTCCAGTGTTTAATAAATCACAGGTTATTTCTGTATTTACTGAAAAAAAGCGTGAGAAGTGAGTGTGACTGCGAATCAGGATTCTCACCCATAACAAATGTTTCCATGGCGCAAGTACGAGTACATGTACTGTGGTATTTCTGACAGTACTATGGCGCTAACTGTGGTATGCACCATCATACATTACTTAGGTATCACATACTGCACATACCATAGTAAGCAGCATGGTATGTACTGTGGTACAAATGGCATGGTAATATCAGATATACTGTGGTGTGTCAAATATACCAAGATATATGCACTGTGGTACTATCAAACATACCTTATTACGTACAGAATACTATGCATTGCACATGTATCACACTCATCATAGTAAAATAGGAGTGAGGAAATAAAAAATACAAATGCAACTTTCTGTTTATTTTTATGAAATTAAAATGCCTCAATATGAAACTATTAATACATGAAGACAACTTACAATACAAAAATGTCATCAGCCAATAACAAAAAACAAATATGTGTGTGTATGTGTGTGTGTGTGTGTGTGTGTGTCTGTGTGTCTGTGTGTGTGTGAGACAAAGAATAAAAAACAAAATGTTTGTTAAAGCACTGGTGTAAAATGTGCTTTTTACAGGAGTTTCTTGACAGGAGTTGAATGCCTTTATTTCAGTGTCAGTTTTGTGCCAGAAAAATGGATCACATGATGCAAAGATGCCTCAAATCACATGATAATCACACATCAATGTCTGGTGGGGACTGGTGTTTTTAATCTTATTCTCTACGGACTGAGAGTGTTTTCAAAAAGGGGCATTTTTGTGGTTGAAAATGTCAGTTTAGCATGGACGAAGGACTAAAGCGAAGAGAAAAGGATGCAGTTGAAATTTTTTCCACATTAGTGTGGACATGGGGTGTCTTTCTTGTAATTTAGCCCAAAGGCCGAGGGATAGAGAGCAAAATAAGAAAACAGTGCGTTTTATAGGGGTGGTGCGGGGGGGGTGGGGGGCAGGCAGACTGGTCTAAACACCTCAGGGAGTGAAGAATGCACCCCCTGCCGTCCTGACCTTTGACCTTGCCGAATGTAGGCCTCAGGGGCAGCCCACGCCTGTGGAGAGACAATGCTGCAGATACCTATTGAGCCCTGGCTTTTTACTCCTTTACAATCCCCCCCCTGCTTTTTTTTTCTTCTTTTACGCTGCGTTCCTTACTACATAAAAACTTCTCACCATACAGGGTCCAAGTTTGGATTTAGAGCCTGTATTCAGGGGGTCGCTTTTGTGCCTCCACACAAGGCTGGAAGGGGGGAAACAGCCCCACCTGTAATAAGGTTGAAGAAATTCTCCCTCTCCACACGCCCTCTCTCTCTCTCTCTCTCTCTCTCTCTCTCTCTCTCTCTCTCTCTCTCTCTCTCTCATATCCTCCCTTTTCTTCTGCTGGGTTAGTTACTCTAAGCCCTCTGACATTCTGGCACCTGTTTTGCTCACAAAACCGTTAATTTATCACTGAATTATTAACTACGAGTCCACAATATGTCTGGCACTCGTGACATGTCCTGACTTTGTGTGTGTGTGTGTGTGTGAGGAGGGCGCATGGTTGTCGAGGCAACGGGGGGCCTTTATCGAAAAAGCAATTTAGCCAGCATCCCCGCCACCAGAACGGCTCGGCTGGAGTATGTTATAGGTTTAATATAATACACGAGACTGCAGCAGCATTTTGCATTGAAGAAGCGCGATGATGGTGTGAAGCCCGCTGTGTTCTCTCGGCTCCACACTTTTCGGGGAAGTGCATTTGCTCATCACAATGGCTGCGTGGTGCAGGATGAGCCTCTGTAATGAGTCCAGTAGAGCAGGTTGGACTGAGCCGCCTGTACTTTTTTTCATTATAGCTGATACTCGAGGAAAGGAAATGAAAAGAGGTTTTTAAAATGGGCACATCAGGTAACACGTTTTTTAAAATCATGTGACACTGGTGGTGCACAAATGAGTGATGGTAAAGCCCTAGAAGATGAAAGCATAGTTCTGGTAATGCTTTACGCAAGGCAAAACAAGATGAGGCTGCAGCATATTAAAAGACAGGTCATCGGTGCAGCGCGGAGAAAGGGCAGCGACCGTGCAGCTGTCACGGGGTGTGTGAGATGTGTATTTCACCACCGGGGGGGTCACGGTGGTGAAGACTCTTGACCCGGTAAAGCGATAGTCAGGTCAGGGGAGCGCAGATGGAGGCGCTAAGTAACACGCACTAACCCGCGTAGTGTTGGCTTGAAGTATGGAGTTAAGAGGCGGGAGGGGAGGGCTCCCTTTGTAGCCATGAAGAGCAGCAACAGGGTTTTGAAGTGGATACAGGCAGTTACTGAGAGCCTCGGGAGCAGATGGAGCAGAGGCGGGGTGCAGCATGGAGGAATGTAAGTCGAAGCTGGCTGCAGGGGCCCAGCCAAAAGGGAGTTGCAGCGGTGTGTAGTCGGGAGCAAGTAATGAGCGAGCAGGCAGGAGAAGTTTGTTCCCCCTCCGTCTGTCTCCAACCCAAAACTGAGTGTTTTTATGCTCGACACATGATGGGTGAGCTGCTGCACCATGTTGGTTGGAGCACATTTACAGATGACATCATCCAAATTGCACAGGTGATGGCCCGATGTCTTAAAGGAGCTCATGTTAGAGGCAAACCAAGACTCCGGTCCTGCCTGCTCTCCCTGATGCCGTTACAGTAATTCTTTACGGTCAGAGATCACACCGCCTGCAGGCAATCCCAATAAAAGAGTCCCAGTCAAAGACAAATGCTTTTGTTGAACATGTCATGTCATCTTCTGACAAGTGGCTTCCCACACTAACCTCCATGATCTATGGGGAGAGGCAAAGCCATCGATCGCCTGACCGTTGCCTCTTCTGCACCGGAGATCATTGTAGAAACGGAAATCTTTTTGTTTCATTTTGGGGAAAAAACTCCTCCTCTTTTGAAGATTTAAATCAAATCAAACTGGAGCATGTTTTCCTCTGTGTCCTCTCTGAATAATGTGAAACACATTACTTGAGTTTCTTTCCCAATCTGCGCTGTAAAGTGTGCCAATAAATTCCCCTCGACATGAATGAGTAGATTATATGGGGAGCATTTTTGCCCGATAATAAACGCCATCAAGAATTCCTGAGTGGGTTAAATTAAGTTCCACAAATCTAGTTTGTGTGGTTATGAATTGTGAAACTTCAGGGCTTTTCAGGCGCTTTTTTTTTTTTTTGTTTTTTCTTCAAGATATCAACTGGATTATCACCATTTGTCCCCCATATAATACTAAGAGATAAAGGACTGTGCTGTTATCAGCATCACAGCAGGCTACCTCTCATGTCCTCCATTGTAAAGGGCTGACTTTGTAGTGGCATTGTTGTAATGAAGCAGCGAGGGGAGCGTCTGGCAGATGCCTCGGGCTTCACCGGCCCAGTGAAAGCAGATCTGTGAGGAGATAGGGCTCCAACAGTGATAGGTGAATTTGCCTCGTTGAGTGATGAAATTTCTTTCCACTCTAGTTCTCTCAACACAGCAGAGTGGCTGGTGGTTGCCGACAGAGGCCAAGTTTCAGCGCGGGACCGGGCTGTGAGGGGTTTTCAAAACTGACCTGAGTCAAAACTGAAGCAGATGTGTACAGATGTAAAACTTTTAGCCCTCAAATATGTCGGGGTTTCTCCACGTCAGCTCACCTTCTTTCATTTTTTTTTTTTTTAAAGTGCAGAATGTTGCCATAAAGTGCAGCAGTGCAAAGAGGCATGAAAGCGATTGCGACGCATGACTCTGAACATGGAAATGTAGATGTCTTTAGGGGGCGTTCGATTCCCTCTTCTTCTTTCTTGCTCACTTGCAGCCTACAGTGGGAACAGGTAGGAAATGAATGCAGTCAGTGATCCCATGATCCCTAATCAGTGGGGCGATAATGTATTTTCAGCCCTGGTATGTCCACGCACGCTGGTCTGCTGGCCCCACGGTGATTGTTCTTCTTGCGGACATGCATCCGCAGCCATGCATGATCCAATTAGCATGATGAGCACTGAGCGTAGTGTGAGGCTAATGTCTGCGTGTTCGAGGGAGTAAATGGATTGTTAGTATGGATTCCCAGCTCTCCCTCGAGTCTTAACAGCCGATGGGCTCTCTGCAGGGGTTATTGGCATCCTCAAACCAGCGTGTAACTATATAGCCAATCGTACTGCCCGGCTATACAGTTACACACACTGTTGACATTGATAATGAATAGAGGCGCCCTGAGAGAAAGCTGGGAGTGGCAACATGCAATCTTGATGCAGTGAAGGCAGTCTGCGAGCAGTATGCATGCAAATTAGCCACCGACTGCTCTGCAGGACAGGATTTTCTTTTGTATTGTATTTTCTTTTTTATTTCTTAATCTGATCTCTGCTTTGTCATTTCACCTGTTTGTCCTGATAATGTCAGAAAATATTTAAAAAATGTAACATCTTGATTTGTTTTGTCCAATCAGTGGTCCAAAACCTGAATATATTTTTGGGTTTTGACTCAATCACACATTGAAAAGTACCAAATCCTTACATTGAGAAGGTGGAAAATGGCCAGGCTTTTTGATTGACAAATTAAAGAATTAATAAATCATCAAAAAAGTCGCCGATCAAGATGTGAGTATCAGCTCTCACATCTGTACATTACATATGAAGCTGCAGCTGGTTAGCATAGCTTCAAATAAAGACTGAAAACACGGAGGTGACACTGTCCAGTGGCAACATCTGCCTGCCAGAACCTCCATCTTTGTTGTTTAATCCGTATAAAACAAAAAGTGTAAGAACAACAAATTGTGGTTTTGCCTCATATTTATCAAGTAGCTGATACAGATACAAGAGTGGTATCAATCATCTCATTGATCTCTCAGCAAGACGGTAAATAGGATTTTTTTTCTGCAAACGTCAAACTCCCCCCTCGGCTCTACATACATCAGCTACAGACTGACGAGATGACAAAAATATCCACAACACCACTTGTATACAGCAGAAGCTGTTTCTCAAGCCAACAGTTTGACAGTATGATTTTTGTGTCTTTTTTAGCACAAAATATCGTGTCACATTCTGTATTTATTGTCTCAGCCATAATAGACAGCCCGCAGCTCTCGACAATGAAACAGTGTTTTGGGGAAATAGATCGCTGTGGTATGTGATCCTCATGTTTTCTATTCACAAGGAGGACCGAAGATGGACGGGGCGCTGTTATTGTGAGAGCTGTTGTCTTCCCCATTGTGCGGAAAGATTTTGGCTTTCAAGGTAAACGACAATGAAAACTCAACGCTGACTTTTTCCACCCCACCCGTGCACAATGAGTTCTTGTCTTTTCAAGGTGCTGAGATCCACGTGACGTCCCTTTGTCTGCGAACATGTAGCTTTTGTAGTTACAAGGTCAATCGTCCCCCCTCCTTGAAATCAAACAGCCCCTTTCAGTCTAAAGGCAGATCTGAGCCCCTCGAAGGATTTAGCGTCCGGGGGCCACTCTGATCTGCAGCCAAATCACCAGGCAGACGTGACTCAAGGATGTAGTAAATTAGTGGGAAGACAAAGAGGAGGAATTGGTTCTGCCTCTGTGGCCACTTCACAAATCTCTCAGCTGCTGCCTTGATGCTGCAGCATGAGAGCACTGAAACTACTTAAATTTGGTACACAGCCATCTTCGTCCACTCTCTGCAATAAAAATGCTTGCACTTCAGTTATCTTGATGAGATCTTAGAGGATGTGCATTAACTTTTAGTATAGTGATAGACTGGGTGGTTTCTATTTTCTGACACGGCAACGTCAGACAGTTGGTCCAAAATTACATTTACAGATTAGAGTGAGCTGAATAAACACTCCAGGTTTCTTCTTTTTTTTTTAAAGTATGCTTAATATTTATACTTGAAAAACTTAATATAGGTTGGTTTTGTTCGGTTGGTATACCACTTTGATCCAAGCTGAAATATCTCAGAACCGATTGGATGGACTGCCATTCTCTGGCTTTTTTCCTCTAGTGCCACCATCAGCTTTATTTGTCCAATACTTTTGTTTTATGACCAAATTTCTGTCAGATTCAGCAGTACTTTGTGTGCTGATAAGCAAACGATACACATTGCATTACATTGCAACAACACCCAAAAAACTTGGAAACCTGTGAGAGGGTGTTAGCTAAAAGCAGCTTATTTCAATAGTGAAAAAGCAGATGTTTTTAATCATTTGTCATTCTTTGAACACCTGACTGTTTTTCAAAATCATGTTACGCCCTGACATACCTCTGTGCAAATACCTCTGGGCCTTGACAGGGAGTACACATCTTGACATTTTGGTGCTAGTGCAGAACAAATCACCCCATCACTCTGCTTCTCCTCTCTCCCGTGTCCCTCTCACACTCTTTCCGCTAAATCCGGCTCTCAGTCTCACATCATCAGCTGAGTGAGATGGCTGCAGTCGCGCACAGATGCAGCGTCGGACACGCTGGCTTCGGGAGACAGTCACAGTTAATGTCCTTGACCCCATCAATTTGTGAGGCGAGATCGAGTTTCCAGAGCAGTGTGGAGCGTGTGGTAAAAGTGTTGACTGTGGCAGACGCCAAAGTTTGCTTTTGACAGACTTCCAGACCAACATTGTCGGGGAGGCTCCGGGTCGTCTTGTCCGTGGGACAGACCGTCTGACCTCCGCTGTCAAGAGAAGGCCTGTGGTTGACCTCTGGCGAGTGTGTGACAACACATGCGTAACTTGAGCAAAGAAGAGTCGCACAATATGAGTAAAACACACACTGCAAGCTCTCCTCCCTCGTACTCAGCCTGTGAGTCTTTGTGCTCGGCTGCTGCGGCAAAGTCACTGTTCTCACAAAAAGAGTAACGAAAGGTTTTCATCAACCTGGAGCTGAGCGGTAACCCAACTCCACGCAAAAGCAGCGCTCACTTCATTTGGCAAACAACCTGTTAGAAAAACGACTGCAGCATCCACACAGCGCAAATCATTATAATAAATGGGCGCTTAAGTGTTTGGCTGGTACAGCAGGTCATAAATTAGATGGTAGAGTATTATGTGTTTTATTTTTACTTTCTTTTTTCTCTTTAGGCTAGTTTGTAACAGCAGGGATCCCCTGCTTCTTCTTCTTCTTCTCATTCTGTACTTGCTGAAGCAGCAACATTGCGCCGTGCCGATTGCCGCTCTTTACGAGACGTGGCTATTTTCTATTCACAGCGCAGGGCTCTTCTCTCTGATATGGAAAGCGAGTCTCAGATATGTGAAATGCTTGATCTGCTCTTTGATGTTAAGGACTCCACTGATCACTGAACTCTATAAATAGCGTCAGTTCATGCACAGATCTCTGCCTATAAAGCTTCTTTTCTGACTTTATGGGGCTGTATTAGTATCAGCTCATCACATTGGAGGTATGATGATTAAATCCAAAGCCAATGGCCGCTCGTAAATGTCTATGAAAATATGAATCGTCAATCCTGAGAAGCTCCAATAACTCGCAGCACTCAACACTCGAGAAGAACTCAGAAATTTCTTCTTTACTGTTTTTTTTTTTTTTTTTTTTTTCTCCAAGCTGCATACCCGCTTTTACTCTTATTCATGACACAGCAGGGACAGCATGAGTTTGCTCCAGTTCAGCCTCTTTAAAGTGCAGCAGTGTGCTTCTCACCCTCTGCTAATTCACCCCAGGGCTGACTGCACTCTTGTATTTTTTTTTATTCTACCTTCTACTCTCCAGAGTCTCTTTTAAACAACAGAGACGGTGTTTGTCCCATAAAATATATATGGTACTTGGCTGACATTTGTGTCGTTTATACTGTCATATTTCAGGAGAACATACTGCAGCTGCACTGAAGCAGCACTAAATATGAATGTTAAGGTCTTTCCATCTACGATTTTATTTTTCCAACCTCTCCTCTTTTCTTCTTTTTTCTCTCTGCAGATGAAGCTGTGGAACAAGTACAAGGTAACCAGTATCCCATCTCTGGTGTTTGTGGACGCGGCTACAGGGAAGGTGGTGTGTCGAAATGGTCTACTGGTGGTCAGAGATGACCCCAAAGGTGAGGTCGGCAGCCGCACACACACACGGTATATTATTAGTGAGGACATCGTGCTGATTTATTTTTAGTCTCTGACCTCAAGCTCTGACCTAAATCCTCCTTGCTGAATGGTTAACCTCAACCTCAACCACTGACCATTCAACCCTGAAAATATCACCATTTAATGAGGTAATAGGAAGACATTTGAGGGTCAAAAGGACAGAACAACATGGATCAGTTTCTCATACACTTTGTCTACCATACCTGCATAACCCTGAATTCTTCAGTCTCTCTGTGTAAAACACTAACACACCCAAATTCACTCGGTCTGGTCTAAGATCAGGCTTTCCACTCTACCGTTACACCTGTCCCCCATAAAACAACAGCAGGTGGGATCTGAAATTCCCCCGAGGCAACGGGGTGTGAAGGAGCTACGTAGATCTGACAGGAAAAGCACCTGAATTTGCGTTTCACATCTTCTACTGTTGTGCTTGGGGCGCTGATCCTGCTGTCAGGTGCCCTTAAATTATTGCAGAAGAAGCTGCAACAAGAAGACGTAAGAGTCAAACCCCTCAAATGATGGAAAACATAAACTTTACTTAAGGTTGACGTCATGCAGCTTTACAAAAAAATCACTCTGCTCGGCCCCAAGAATGCTTTAACAACATTTCAACCTCCACGATTTAAATATTCATAATGCAAAGGGTAATAATTTACCTTGTTTCATGGAAGATGTCCTGTCAAAAGGTTTTATTTATAAGGTCTATTTATTTTTATTGTTACATGGTCTGTGATGATAGTGATGAGGAAAGGGGCATCTCTGTATGCACAGTCCACACAGATGTAATGATTTTGCCGCCATTTTTAATCTCCTCAGTGACATGAAGGTTTGAGTGACACTGAAGTCAAACGCTGCTTGTATGTCATGATTTGTTCCGTTTTTACCACCCCAGGCAAGTGTTGTTGTGTTTTTTTTTTCAACTTTTTCCCCAAATTTCTGGTATTTCTTGGTATTTATGTTCTTTTAAGGTGCATAAAACAGGTGGCTAGAAAGACGGCTAATGTTGCTAGGAGTGATGGTAACAATACAAAGTATTGAAATGAGAGTAACGTAACTTAACTTGGAACAGTCCAAAATAATAAAGTGGAATCATACCAGGTACAAAGATCTAATTTACAAGAGTGTATTGTTCGGCTGAGTCACACAACAAGAATTACTGCTGAAGTGCAAGTAAACCAAAATATAACGAGTGCAGTCACACCTGCAGTCACACCTGCATGCACACGGGCTCAACACTCACACACTGTAATGATGCCTGGTCAGAGTTCCCTGTGGAGATACTGCAGTGCCACATCATTCGGTATTTGGCTAAAATATTTTGCACTAACCCCCCGTCCCCTCCTCGTTTGTGTTGATTCTGCCATAATTATGGTGCTGCATGAATATTATAGCGTGTCCGTGTCTCACTCCCTCATCTGCAAACCCTATAATTTCTGCACTTTGATGTGGAGGCAGAGAATTAACAAGAGTGGGCCTGCATTCCTTTCCTGTGCAGAGGACGTCCTCTGTGGCTGAGAAGATCTCAATATTTTGAAATGTTCTCCTCTTAAGACGCTGTTAGATCAGCATGAAAAAAAAGAAAAGTGCCATTAGTCATGTGAGAGGGGAGAATAGCGGCGCTGTGGCAGTGAAGCAGAATGGATTTTGCATGAGGATTTTGACAGATTTTGCTGCCTGGCTAACGAAAGCCAGTCCAAGCCTGCGGTATTATCCATGATTCATTAAACGTTCTTCCAAACTAGATGTGGCAGAGATTAATCTCTAGCCTCAGTAGCAAATGTGGGCACAGGACCTTGATTATGCTCTCATTTTTTCTAACAATGCTTTACCACTTATGAAAAAAATCAGGCCTGCATTTTTCTTTTATTGTGCACTTTGATATATTTCCATATTCGTGTTATTTGAGAGGCAGACTGAGAGCACTTCCTGACGTGACAAATTAATTCAGCCACAGCCGCCACGGCTAGGAGAGGAAAAGGGCACTAAAAGTTTGCCGTACATCGAGGCAGGGAGGGGCGGGCGAACGATTCAGGACCCTCTGCCTTTCACTCCCGATGAAAGGCCTGACTTGAGTGGCGGCAGACTAGCCTGCAGCGCAAAGATGGAGTGCACTTTTACAATCAGGATGACAATAAAAGGCCGCGGCAGCGCAAAGAGAGCAGACGTGTCATTCCTGCCTAATGAAGCCCTAGACAACCACGCTCGCATAAAGAGGCCATTATGAACCAGCCATACAAGGTTTTATTTATGATTACCTCCTTCTTTAATTCGGCTGCAGCAAATGCAACTCTCGAGCTTGACGGTAACAACGATGGTCTGAAAAGGAAATGAAAAGTGTGAAGAGAGCGAGGTTGGGGGGGGGGGGTGGATTAATATTTCTGGCAACCTTCATTTGTTTTGAGAGGTATTTCTTTCAGTCATCATTAAAACCACATTTCCAGTAGACACCAGATGTCACAAAAACCCTGTAAGTAATGTATACATGACAAGTGCACATGACTTCCTGTTATCTAACAAGGCAGAAAAGGTGTCTGTGGTTTGAATCTGCAACGAGGCGTCGATTGACCAATTAGTCAGTTGACAGCTTCTCAAATGTGAATATTTTCTGAAAGCGAGGATCACTCTACAGATAATAATGTTCAATCAGTCCCAAAACTTGGATACATTCATGCTCCCCTCAGGATGAAGGTTGTAAAGGTTTTGATGATCCACTGACTTTTAATTTAGCACCATCATCTGGTCAAAATTAGACAAAAAATGTCCAGTGATTTGCTTTATGATCAAATATGCATAAAAAATTATATTCCCATGAGCTTCAGCTGTACGTCATATTTAATACTAACTAGTACGCTAAACTAAGATGGTGAACGTGGTAAACATTAAACCTTTTTACCATCACAGTGTTAGCGCTGTCATTGTCACCATGTTGGCGTTCAACTCAAAGTACCGCTTTGCTTCACAGAGTCACAAGCCTGACCTGACTTGTTTTCTTATCTTTCTTTTTCTGCTGTCTTTTTTTCTTCTCCATCTTTCCATTGCCCACTTCCACTTTCCCGCTCTCTCCCAGGCCTGGAGTTCCCCTGGGGGCCGAAGCCATTTGCGGAGGTGGTGGCAGGGCCTCTGCTCAGGAACAACAGGCAGACAACAGACAGCAGCTCTCTGGAGGGACACTACGTGGGAGTGTACTTCTCTGCACACTGGGTGAGTGCAGAGAGCAGCGACGGAGGACAAAGAAGATCCTGATTTTTTTTTTTTTTTTCCTGACCTCCTAACTGTCAAAACACTGCAACACCGGTGAGAAGAAAGGGCATCGCCAGCAGAGCGGAGCAGGAAGAGACGGAGCAGTTAGTCGAGACAGATAAGAGAGAGGAGCAGGCGGGTGGAGGCGACTCCATTGTGTTTGCGTGTTTGCATTAGCAGTGGTTAGCTATCCCTGTCAGTCCTTTCACCACCACCTCTGGACCTTTTTTTAAAGTAGGCACCGGTCACCACGCCCCACTGACATCACTACTATTGTCTCTTTCTCCGCTGGACCTGCTGATATCCAGTAAAGGTCATGACTCAGTGATGCACCAAAGGCGTTATATCATCGGCGGACCGCTCCTGATGAGATGCAGGTCAGGCCATCGAGGCCAGTCAGCGCAGCAGCTGGCAGGGCCGCAGCCTCAGAGGCTGGCTCTTCAGAACGGTGACGCCTGAAGGCTGGCTCGCGCCCCAGACCCATACAAAATTGAAAAGGACAAGTCACAAAAGCCATTAGAGGAGTTTATAGCAGCATTTTTTTTATACCACATTCCCCCCGGTTACCCGTGTAAATCTATACGCTATTAAAGCAATTTTACAAACATGAATTGCCAGCACCTGGCCTTGGCATCCGTTTCCACAGAAATGCATGTTAAGTTTTCTCTCCTCTTTAATGTTCTGGGGACTTGAAATGGCCCGTGGCGGAGAAACATGACCTATATTTCACTGTGCATTCGCTTTTTTCGCCTGCAGTGTGAGGGAGGGTTTCTTTTTAAGTCATTGCAGTAAAACATTCGCTAAAAGCCAAGTTCAGTCACAGGCATCTGCAAACAAAGGCCCACATAAGTCGGCTTTATGATGCTTTAGCACCGATGCCACATTGTGCAAACTATAATGAGCATAGAGCACAATATACAGTGTTGACTTCTATAATCAACCGAGGAAGGAGCCAATTAATGCAGTGATTGAGGCTTTGTGCTTCTCACACTCACTCCCACTCCCTTTGTGTTGGCATGATGAGTGTTCATGGCTGGATCAATGGAAGTGCTTGACATATTGTAATCAGCTCAAATGGTAATGAAATACTGTCTGCACAGAGTCAATGCACTGGGATGGATCAACTACTTGTTCGGCAATATTAATGAGTTAACTTATTTTATATATTTGTTTTTCCTCATTAAAAATACAACCATTCTGAAAGATATGATGTGTACACATACAAATAGATGTACAGACCCATTTACTTTCATATACCCACATGTACATGCCTTCAAAATAAAAGCCTGAGCAGAACTAGGAAGCTGAAAAGAAAAAATTTAAAGCAAGAGAAAAAGATGACATGAATTACAAATGGATGGTTCAAAGATGTAATATTGTTTAAGGTATTACAACATAATATACTTTTCAAGAAAAATAAATATAATCTTTTACTGACATACTAATGCAGTGCTTGTTAACATAGTCACTTTTCATTATATGATTAATAAAATCAAATATATTTGATCAAATACTAAGACTATTGATAGTCTACCAATATTATACAGATGACTAGTAGTCACAAAAGAAAAAAGTTCAGAGTTCAGAAAAATTGTATCATTTAACTGTTATGTATCACAGAAAATGACATATGATGACATCCATAAGCTAATTTATGATATTAAAATAACCCAAATAAAATCTTCTCTAATGTCTATAAAACAGTGAAGAGAGTTTTCCAGAGTTAATGAAGGTAAACTCTGTGCCTAAAAATGTTACCCCAAACACCTGACTTGCATAAATTCTTTACCCTGCCTGATATGATATAAAGAGAGAGGGAGAGGGAGAGAGAGAGAGAGAGAGAGAGAGGGAGAGGGAGAGGGAGAGAGAGAGAGAGAGGGAGAGAGAAAGAGAGAGAGAAGTTGGAAGTTGAGACTGGTCTGTTTTCCCTCCCGCTGCCATGGCGCTCTGATTTCATCTTAATGCCAGCCATACCACCACTCCCCCTGCCAGGAGACAATGTGGGCTCTCCACACACACACACACACACACACACACACACACACACACACACAGTACAACAAAAACGCTCAAGCTCGAGTATTACAGCAGGATTAGTGTTTTAAGATGTGCAGGCTATATTTGAAAGAAGCTGGTTACAAAACAAGAGTGAATTACTAGTTTGTGGAAAGGTGTTTGGTGATGTCGAGGTTGGAAATACCCAAAGCAATGGAAGCATTATATTTGTACACAATATGTTCACTCATTCACTTCCTTTTACCCCTGTTCTCTCTCTGTCAGTGCCCGCCGTGCCGCAGTTTGACCCGGGTCTTGGTGGAAACATATCGAATCGTCAAAGAGTCGGGCCAGAAGTTTGAGATCGTGTTTGTGAGCGCCGACAGGTAAGATGGACGATCACATCTGTCAAATTGTCTTCTCTACTGCGTTAACCTGTCAGTGGAGACCACCAAACAACCACCCACTGTCTCGCTGTCCCCTCCAGGTCGGAGGAGTCCTTCAAGCAGTACTTCAGCGAGATGCCGTGGTTGGCGGTGCCGTATTCAGACGAGGCCCGGCGATCACGACTCAACAGACTCTATGGAATACAAGGTACCTCACAGCCACGTCCTCTTTTATAAAGGGTGCTGTAGATCTTAAAGCTGCAAGGAGAGAGAAAGAGGGAGTGAGTGAGGGAGGGAGAGAGAGAGGTGGGGAGTGTGGATGTTCCTGCCGAGCTCAGTTATGTTACGCACTGAAACACTGGCACAATGGCTGACGGCTCTCTGCGCTGGGCAGCCACACAGCAACACAGATTGCCCTGCAGCCTGAGGAATGTGGGCCGGGTTATCAAGTTTACAGTCTTGTTCTGTACGGAAGTGCTTCGCCTCTCCCTCTGCGCCTCGCTCCTTTCTCCTGATTCCCTCCTCTGTGTGTGTGTGTGCGTGCGTGTGCGTGCAAAAGCAGAGGACCGTGGATGGCGTTAGCAAGAGCCGGCTCTTGGCCTTTCCTGCAAAGAATGTGAGGAATGCACAAGACGAGTCAACACTGCCCCCCAACCCCTCCCGCACTAAAACCAATGCAGTTTATGGTGCTCCCCCACCAACCTCCCTCCACACCTCCCTCCACTTCTGTTGACTTCAGTCCAAACAGACGGAAAACACACTCACTCACGTACATTGTTTGCTCCAGGATGGTGTCTGTTTCTGATAAGGCTGTTTATTAAGGCAGGGGAGATTGTAATCAGAAGGATGGTGGGAGCCAGTGACATGTAAAAAAAAAAAAAGGATCATGTAGAAAAAGTGGGAACATCGGCAGTGAAAGCAGACAGAGCTGGAGAGAAGTGAAGTCAGCAGAGAGGGAAAACCAATATTGAAAAAGGCCAAAAATATCCAAACAACAAAGAGAACCTCAGTGTGAGACGGAGCAGGCGGCATCACAAGGCGATAATTCAAAGAAAATGACTGCTTCCCACACCGCTGCCCATTTCCTGCCTGCCTCTCTTTGTCCTCCTCTCACACCATCTTCGCCCTCGCTCTCTCTCCTTCGCCAGGTATTCCCACGCTGATCCTCCTGGACGCAGAAGGTCACGTGATCACGCGACAGGGCCGTGTGGAGGTGCTGAACGACCCCGAGTGCCGGCTCTTCCCCTGGCACCCTCGGCCCGTGCTCGAGCTCAGCCAGTGCAACGCCGTGCATCTCCACGAGGGGCCCTGCCTCGTCCTGTTTGTGGGTGAGTGGACCTGCATCCGCAGGAGCTCTGCACGGAGCTCCTTGTGCATGAATGAAGTGGCATTTATGTGGAGCATATTGAATGTCAGACTCAAATTCTTCCAGTGCTGAAAGGTCCAGAGGTCTGTGGCAAGTGTTCGAGTATTTATCTATCCATTTATATGCTAATGCAAAAAGTGCAAAGAGGCAAAATGCAGGTTTGTGAATCAGTTTTGCTGCTTTTTTGTGAGAACTGAGAAGGGCTGATTGTTAAAGTTGGACATTTGAGACCACCCCAGTGTCTCTTGAGGTCAAGCTGGATTAAAAAACAAGACAGAGACCATCTGTACGGCTCCTTTCATGTCCTCGCTTATCTGTCCACCAGTTATCTCTCCTTCCTCGCTTCCCATTTCACTCATCTGTGCATTTTTTCCTCTCCTGGGTGGCTTTTTTTCCCCCTCCCATAATTTTAAAATCTTTTTGTGTTTCTCTCCTGGTTCGTTCAGACGCTGAGGAGGAAGGTGAACTGGAGCCAGCCAAGGAGCTGATTCAGCCAATAGCGGAGAAGCTTATAGCCAAGTACAAAGCCAAGGAGGAGGAGACGCCGCTGCTGTTCTTTGTGGCTGGAGAGGTGAGATAAGCCCCTTGAGGCCACTCAAGAAGGAACGAAATGCCATTTCACACAAACGGGCACGGCTGAAGTTGTGTCTGTTCTTGTACGACGTTCACTAACTCATCTGCGAGCTTCGGTTGTGCCGTACTTGGCAATATGCTTTAGTCATCACTGATACTTTATAGCCTGACTGCATTTTTCAGACCGATACTGATAGTTAAAACTGATAGTTTCTTTACATAAACAATATTTTTTTAGTAGAATTGCTTCATTTATTTTTTTAAAGAATGATGACCAAAGAAATGTGCTAAGCAGGGACACTTAACAGAAAATAAGTGATTACAGGTGGACAATTCATCTGAAGTCGTGTTTTTGGCCACCTGGAGAATGTCAGTACAATTTTCACTCCTGATCTGGATCTTCAGCTGCTAAATGGTCCACTATGTTCACCAGCCGGTCACTAACTTTGCCTTTGGAAACCAAATCAATGAGCCAAAAGATGCAGAAATAGTCCATAGAGCGGAATGCAAATGCAGAGTGGATGATAATTTTCGTTATGTTTTTCCCACTACAGCTGACCCCTTTCTAGATTACACATACTCATGTAATCCACTGTTAATGTAACAATGTTGACCAGTTATGTGCTGAGCCGGACACGGTTAAAAAACATAAGCAAACAATGTAACGAAACACTGTTTAAAACAAATCAGCAACAGCAGAAAACTCGAACATATCTAATGCATTTCTCTGCTCTTTATTTTTATCAGCCTGCATGTAGTAATACTAATAACCAATAGATAGATAGATAGATACTTTATTGTTTTCCAAGAGAAATTCACATTTCCAGCAGCTTGAAAGGTGGAAACTTAAGGGCATGCAAGTAAATACAGTAAAGATGCAAAAAGAAACTATAATAAAGATAGAAGGTAAAAATACAATGTAAAATAACAATAACAATATAAAATTAAAAAATATGAAATAAGCATCTGGCAGTTCTTGTACAAAGGTGCAGTTGTGCAAAATGGCAGTGTGTGACATACAGTTGTGCAACAGTCGGTTTGTACACACTTGAGTCTATCAGCGATATCAATCAATTTATTAGTCAAATCACATGTTGTAAGCCTGGTTTCTTTCTGCACCCAGCACCTTGGCCACTGTTGAAATAGCAACATTAGAGGCTCCTCTTTGAGCCCCTCGAACCTATAAGAGTCACACTCACTCCTATCCATGACCCAGAATTCAGCTGGGTGCCCTTATCATGATGGGTAGACCCAGAGCGTGACAGCAGACTTTCTCTACTCTCCCCTCAAACGACGTCCAAAATATCTCCATCTCCTCCTTTATCTCCTCCCACTTCTCTTCCCCCCCGTGTGGGACGGGCCCTGGAGTTTTCATAACTCCTGTTATCTCATGTTGTTGTGCCACGACCTTTCCAGAGCTGGTGGAGTTTGCAGGAGCCGCAGACGTAATTACCACATTAGCTACCTCCCTCCAGTTTGCCCTCTTGCTCTCTGCCCTCCAGCTCCCCTTCCTCCTCCCAGTTCCCCCTGCCCAGCGGTCTGGGAGGACTGCGCCGGTATTGTGTCACACACCAAGGACGGGCTCAGGTTTCGGGCCGCGGGGCTCGCACATGTGCTGACTGTCTGACCTCCCCGTGTGTGACCCCCGCCCCTCCCTGATGTCAGCCTTGAAATGTCACTGACATGCGTTCACGGAGCAAGGAAAATCTCAAGTTTTGTGTTCATTGTCCGCGTGCCAACATTTATTTGACCTAACACAAAGAAACACTGTCGTTGCAGAGCTCGCAGTGATCCAGAAGCTTCTTGTGTTATAGCTGCAGTGTTAGTTTGCTTTGTTCTCCCCTCGTGGCACACATGCTAAAGCAGTCATTTTTACCTCCATGTAGCGCCGGTATAATCTCCTGGCTCTTGCTAAAACCTGCTATGAAATCACCAGGTTTCATTTCGGGTTCACGTCAGATATCACTTCCTGTTTCGAGCACTCAGAGAGGTGAAGCTTCCAGGTTCTGGGCTCCGACTCCCGCAGCGTGGCCCGGGTTCTCCGTGGTAGTCGCACGCTCCTTGCCAGACCAGCTGCCGGGGTTTTCTGTGTATGCAGTATGTTGGCAGTCTCTCAGGGGGAGGCTGAGCAGACACAGGATCTTCTTACCCAGCTAAAAAAAACCCATACGCCGCAGAGGAGTATTCTGATTTACAAACGCAGAATGAAAGATCTTTTGTTCTCTTTCATTTCTGCTGTGTACTGGCTGCCACATGCAAAATGAATTCTGGCGGTATTATCCAGTCACATAAGAATTTAACTGATTGTGGCAAGCAGCGGTGACTGTTGCCTGCGATTCTGCTCTTCAAGGCTTTGTATTCCCACAGCCATCCCTGACTTCTGCCTTCAGCGCCACCTTGAGGGTCACATTTGTGGTTTTGGGTGAAATATCTCAACTACTGGATGGATCGCAGTGACATTTTCACATATGCATGGTGCCCAGCGGATGAATCCTAAAGGCTTTAGTGGTCCCATTAGTTTCCACCATGAGGTTCACATTTAAAGTTGAAATGAATCAATGAATTGTCTCGCACTTTTGCACTCTCACAGCTTTTTTCATCTTACATTATATTATATTACTGTAATTTGAATGTTTTGTGGTTTTGGACATTTGATGATATCACTTTGGTGATGATGGTGGTTATTTTTCATAGCTTTCTGATGTTTTTATAGATCAAATGATAAATCAGTCTGATAAATAATCAATTATTCATTTATGGATATAATTGTTGTGTAGCTCAATTACATTTGTAGTTGTGAGTGAAATGTCTCAACAGCCAATACTTGAAATGTGTTACGTTCGTGGCCCCCCTCAGGATAAATTGTAATAACTTTGTCTTCTCTAGCACCATCACCAGGTCAAAATTTAGCATGTTCAATACATTCG
This sequence comes from Scortum barcoo, assembly GCA_023238725.1. Classification (NCBI taxonomy): domain Eukaryota; kingdom Metazoa; phylum Chordata; class Actinopteri; order Centrarchiformes; family Terapontidae; genus Scortum; species Scortum barcoo. Next base: position 8,716,025 of record CM041552.1, on the reverse strand, counting down.
GTTCTGAGAAATGAATGAAGTGTTAAGTGCTCATCAGCAAACGTGAGCATGCAGTCTAGAGCAACTATTAAGTTAAGAACAAGTTATTTTGATCGTTTTTTTTATTATTAAGAAAAAGTGTCCAAATTCTGATTTTAGCTTCTTAAATGAAAACATTAAAGCATAAAAGTTGGATCACTAAAGCGCCATTAATCTATTTTTTTTATTCCATTTTCAAATAATAATCATCAGTATTAAAATCATGAGGAGTGCAGCTCTTTTTTTGTTTTTAAAGTAGGCATACAGAAAGAATTCTTGCTTTTATCACTTTATTCTTATTTAAGACCTGAAGCTGTTTACCTCATGAACTCAAGAGATGTTTCTCAGCTGTTCATCCAACGTTAGTGTGCACCAGCCAAAGAATTTTTCACTTTCCGCAACATAAACTGACTGAAGTGCTGTCGAGAATGTCCGAAATTTCACAATGTTAACTTTTCCTCAAGACCTCAAAGCCAGCCCAGTGAGATGGGTGCAGCCCACCCCCGCCCCCCCAGGCTCGGAGGCCGTCGGCGAGGTTTGTTATCACTCTCAGTTCAGGCCTTATCAGATGGTCATCGTCTGTGAAAGGCCACAGTGCATCAATAATCAGAATAAGCCCGACACGGCCCAGCAGGTTCCGCATGGTAAACACACGCTGAGCCTTATCACAGCTGTGAGAGCAGGCTATAGCAGGGAGGCCCTTTGTCTTTTTTGTTCTGAGCTGCAGAGGGCGGAGGAGGAGGAGGGAGGTGGTGGTGGTGGTGGGGTGGGGGCTCTGAGATGGCTGCACCTCTCTAGAAGCAGTTTACACAAGCAGAACAGCCAAACAAAAGAAGATGCATGACTTCCTACGGGGGCGAAGACTGACACAGCGATTACATCTCCTCATATCGGAGAGTCTGGAAAGGCCACGGTGACAGATTGTGGAATTTCTCTCTTTGCGGTTTCTTTACACCGCACGCCACGATGATCTATAATCTACGCTCAGTATGGCTGCAAGAGAGCATGCAAGACAGAGGCTTTTATTTGCAGTTGGAGAATCGAGCAGTATTTCACTCGTAACAACATTGTCCTTAGTGACAGCTTACATCTGTGATCATTAAGTGGTCAATGTATGGTGATTTGCAGCATAATAAAACGGGCTCCATTCAGAGGAAGTTAGCTGCCTACAACCAGAATACCACACTCCAACTCATCTGTTCCATCTGTTAGCAGTTTTTTGCAAAGTAGGGGTCACAGACTTCATCTTGGCATACTTATCCTTTTTAGGTAGCAGCGCGGCCAAGCTATTCAACGAGAAGTCTGTGTGCTGATTGTGTGGTTTGATCCATTTAGCAAGAATAGCTGCGGATCTCCTGATAACAGGGGAAGAAGCGACAAAGAGGCCTGAGAGGAGGGAGCGTCATTTGTAGCAGGAAATCCGTCCAAAGTCGCCTCATCTTTGACTTTGTTTTGACAAAACTCACATTGGCACATATATCAGCAGCAGTATTAACATCAGAGGCGCTGGCTCTGCGAGAAGTCCAACTCTCTGTTGCAGTGCCACCCTCTGGCCCTTTCTTGTTAGTTCTGCATTTTCCAGCCTAATCTTTTCCATATGAAACTGATCTTTAATCTTTGGCGAGTCTCCCTCTGAGCCAGCAAACTAAGCTGAGGGGAAATCAGGTCATGCTGTCATGAGGAAAGGAGAACGATAGTAGCTGTGCACATCTAATAAGTGAACTGTGTGACCTCGCAAAACATAACACATGAAATCCATTTGACTTAGAGGAGATGTGACGGGAATAATGGATCTCTGTCAAGGCAGGAATGCCCATTTCCAGAAGCACTCCCCGCTGGAACTGAAGCTGAATTACGAAAAGGGCGTGATTTTATTATTCAGTCTCAATAATTAATGACCCTTTCTTGCCTGCCTGACATAGTGATTCATTTCTGTTACCTGTGGCTACAGAGGTAGTAATGCTGACTTGTTAAAGGGTGAAAGGTGACATCGAGCCTCAGGCGGAACATGGGTGAAGCCCTTTTCAATAATCACTGCAAAGAAATAAAGCTGGAATCTCCACCGAAGCCAGCAGCAATCTATTTGTAACACATTCCTTCTCTCCCGCCCACGTGGCGCTATTCAAATGCTCCGTGATGAGTCTTATATCTGATGTGTGTGAGCTCTTAAAAAAGAAAATAAAAATAAGGAGGGCTGTTCTTGGACCCCCACCTGGTTCCTTCCTGTCTTTCCACGTAGCAGGATGCGTGACTAAGCAGCAGCTCTCTGGTCTCTGAGGGCAGGCTGCCTGCAGGAAGACGGCAGAGAGGAGAGAGAGTTTCAAATTCTCTTTCAAGAAGTCTGCATTAATAAATTTTGTGCCAGGCAATTCTGAATTTTATGGACTAATCTAATCGTAGCGTACTTCAAGTAATGGGTGCTGTCCTAGTTTCCTTCGCCAAAAGCAAGTCAGGACTGATGAGCAGCAGAGAAATGTGTTGACTTGCACGTCAAAAGTTGATTCAAATATTTTAACACCGGGCGATCGTGAGCCAAAGGCCCGATACGCCTAACAGTGAGTCAGCCGCACGCTGCTGACAGGACAGCAACACGTCAGGTGACACTGCAGCACCTGAAGCTCAGTTTGTTCATGCTTTTAAACAACGTCTACTTGGGACCCCTTGTCAGTTTGCATATGCAGCCTGTTCAACCAACCATGAATTTTACTTGAGTCATTTTAAAGAGGCCTCAAAAGGTCAATTTGTCCATTAATTTACAATAAAACAGACACAAACTGTGTGTTGTGTTGTCCAGTGTACACCTTGTTCAACAGGTGTGTGAAAGAAATCACGCAAAACAAAATGTTGAATTCCTGCACACTTCAATGTTGCATTTTCAATAAACTTTCAAAGATTTTTCAATCCACTTAGAGCTCACAGTGTGCAGAAATGTAGCACGTTCTTTTAAGAGGCACAAAAAAAAAATTAAAAAACTGGTTTCCTTTTAAGAGTTAGAAGAAAGTCAACTGGACTTGCTTGCGGTTCTTGAAGACATTTCACCTCATCTGAAATGCGTGTGTTTTTTTTCTGCTTCCCTCTCCTTTTTTATTGGTCTTTCAAAACCTCAGATTTATTTTATGGTTAATCTGTCGGACTCCTTACGCAGTATTATAGGAAACTTTATCACAAAACTAAAGGTAAAGGCTATATTTTCATACAAGAGTGATATTGTAGTCAAATGTTTTTTTTAATTTTCTTTGAAACGTGATCAAGACGTCCCTTCTTGTGGCTGAGCTTTTTGACTTTCCAAACGAGCCATGTAAATAAGTCACATCAAACAGGGGCTCTGGTTCGGGACTGTTTCCTGTGAGGCCTGTGCTGTAATCCACCCATCATGTGAGGAATGCACAATGAAATCATGGATAACTAATCACTGTATCTTTCTTTTTTTTTTCCCTTTCCCCCAGGATGACATGAACGAGTCCCTGCGGGACTACACTAACCTCCCAGAAGCAGCGCCTCTGCTCACCATCCTGGACATGTCGGCCCGTGCCAAGTACGTCCGCGACGTGGAGGAGATCACGCCGGCCGTAGTGGATCAATTTGTCAGCGACTTCCTGGCTGAAAAGCTCAAACCGGAGCCCATCTAAAAGAAGAAGTATGAATTGGACACGGCACTCACTCCATCGTCCAGCCCTGACTTGTTGCTACGCCCCTCACCCTTCCCAGCCTCCCACTCTCTCTCCCACCTCCTCCCCTCTCCCTCACTGACTTTGTCAGACTGTTAGAGAGACGTCTCACTTTTTACTGACATTTTAACATTTTTTTAGACATGTTCCTCTTTTCATGGAGTCCTTTCTCCTGTGGTGCCTTGCATTGATGATAGTCCCTACAGTAATATATGGAGATTCTGTTGGTTCTTTTTTTGTTGTTGTTTTGGCCTCAAGAAAAGTGTTTGTATTTTTTTTTCTTCACTCAATAGCTTTTCTGAACTCTAGAGAAAACCAGAGAATTACCCAATGGACCTACTTACTCAGCTGATTCTTTGCCTTCTGTTTTGTCTGCAAGATCCTTGTTGCTTTTGGTTTCTGAATGATGTTGAGAAAGAATAAACTGCAGTTTTTACAGCTGTAATTCACGTGTAGTGCAAATGTGCTAAACCTCAGTTGGATGTAGCCGTAAGCCTTTATGGCCCTATTTAAGAAAATTCAGCACATACAGTAAAGATGACGTCATACTTGCTTGTAACAGACCAATGACTGATGTTTTAACCCCCCTGTGTCTTGTTGTGTGTGTTACGACGTGAGTGAAAGTCATCTCTTGCCAGTTGTGAATGGTCGTTCTCATCTCAAAAGTCATTGTGGGGATTTTCTGTGAAGGTCTCCTAATGAAAAGGCCGGGTTATTTCTGAAGGCACAAAAATGGCATTTTAAAAGTGTTGAATGTATAAATCCCTGTATTCTTCAGTCTTGACGTCTCACACCCATTGGAAAAAAAAGAAAATTTCACTGGCAAGCACAAAGTTTTGTCCCTTTTAAGTTCTGCCAATAAAGTTAGCTCTTGGATATGTAAAATACACACAGCGCAATGACTCACCAGTTCCTTTGTTAGAAGTACTTAAATAAAGACGAAACTCAATGTGAATGTTGCATTTATTACGGGAGCAAGTGTCCGGATCGACTCTTTTTTCTGTGCAGACTCCTGGGGGATGGAAGTGAAAGGAGTTCTGCACATTTGCATAAACAATGTGGCTGCAGATAAAGGATGGATATTAGACTTTTTTTGAAGAATATATATAGCTCGGGTACATGTTTTTGTTTAAGGCACTGTTAAGAGATTATACAGAGATAAGGGGGAAGTAAGGCTTTTCATTTTGTTAGGGAGGTTATCATGAGACTATGTTCAGAAAGCAGGGGAGGCTCATTTAACTTGGACTAATCCCGTTTTTATAACTTGGCCTCAGCTTTCTCTTGTGAGATTTATTTAAAAAAACTCCCCAAAATATAGTCATTAATGGCTGACAGGTGTAATGACTGTCTTTGTATTTGAGCTTTATTAATCTCTTATCACGACCACTGAGTCTGTCTGTCTCTGATTGGCTGAAAGGAAACCGTATAACTCGACATCTGTGAAAGCTGTGTTTGTTCTAAATAAATTATTAATAGTAAGTAATCAGATAAGAATTTAATTCATGTAACATGAACTCAAACTATCGTTTCACAATTCCCTGGTCGACATTCAGAGTTTTATTATTAGCAGCACTGGATGAGGGATGGATACATAAAGGATTCTGTTCAGTCTGCAGTAACAAGATAAATGTACACCACAAATCACACACGGATGTTTAAAGCTAACATCATGAGTACTGCTGCTCAGCTTTCGTTTTCCATTTCCTTCCAGATGTCTGAATTACTTTTAACAGCTGCTTCCTTCCCTCAAACAGAAGGATACTAGCTGCCATGGCTGAGTTCAAGCTGTCCACATGAGGAACAACGGGAATAAAGAGCCTGTGACCGGAGGTTTTCTCAGCCAGCTGGACCGCTTCTAGACTCAAACCGTGCGTCTCTCCACCTACAACGAGAGCAGCGGGACTCTGAGCCCAGCTCTCATGGTACAGCTTTGTGTCCACTTTGGGAAGAGAGAGTCCCTCAGAGTCCGAGTCCGAATCAGAATCCGAGTCGTAATCCTCGTAGCGAATGTTTCTGCGATTGGGCCGTGTGCTGACCCAGCCGTAGTCTCCGGCTTTGGTGGGTTTGTGAGACACGTTAACTTGTGAGTCCTCCGTTTCTTGCAGCATGCCAGCACCACAGCCGCTGTCAGCCACGTGGACGGTCACGGCTTTTGGGAGATGACTTTCTATATCAGCCCAGCTCAAACTGGGATAGATGGGAAGGCAGAAATGGGCGCCCATTGCTGCGCGCAGGACTTTAGGCTCCCAAGCATCAACGCAACCTGTCAGTGGCAAAAACAAACAGAATTGAAAAACCACAAGCAAAGAAGCGAAAGGTTCACTTCTTCATGTACCTAATGTCACTTCTTCTGTAATTAATAACATACCTTTGGTGAGCAGGACGTTATGGCAGCCGGCAGCAGCGGCACATCGCAACGTCGTCCCGAGATTGCCAGGGTCTCGCATGTTGTCGCATATCAGGCTCAACGGCACTGAATGACCTTTAGCAGCGAAATTCAACCGTGAAGGGTCCGGGCGAGAAAATATGGCTGCAGAAAAAGAGGTCGAAGTTAGCAGCAACTCAGAGTAGCTGTGCTTCAAAACAAACCAAAACTAAATATGCAGCCCTCACCAATCACGCCTTGTGGGGCCACAACGTCAGACCAGAGCTTGATGTCCTCAAACTTGACTTTGACAAGTGTGGCTCTTTTCAGCTTGTCTAAGGGCAGCTCTCGGAGCCGATCCACTGTACTGAAGAACACCATCTGTGGGTTGGCACCAGCATCCAGGGCGTCACAGATCAAACGTCTGCCCTCCAGGACGATTTTACCCTGCTGCTCCCGAAATGTCCTGGAGCGAGCGACACTCACTAATCTCCTGAAGGACAGAGCATAGATGGTTTATAGGCAGTGTGAAGAGGAATATAAACACTGAATTATATTAAGCTTTTATATCCTAAAAGAGCAAAAGGCATCAACTCAAACTATTAAATGGGAAAATGATTAAAACGTATTACTATATAACAGTTTTCAGATGATTAAGTGAAACTAGTATTGCCACAGAAAAGAACAAATTTAAGTCCTGCACTCAAAACTTCACTTACGCAAAAGTATGGAAGTGCCATCAGCAAAATGTAAATATAAAGCCGCAATCAGGAAAACTACTGATAAGGCAGGCATGGGGTTGTTAGTATTTAATTAACACCACTGCCAACAGAACATCTGTATTTTGGTATCAATATAAAATATACACTCCTTTTAAAGCTTAGTTTTTCTTTTTATTTAACAGATGATACCACGATAACTTTTCAGAGGTGAAATTCTGTCTTGACACAACCATTTTACCTGAATATTTTAAAATAGAAGAAATCTTTATTTAAATCTGCTACCATGTGATCAAAGAGCAGGTAAACAAGATTATTAATCTGATAATACATTTTATTAATATTTTGGTCTGTACAAAAAAGGTATTTATTACCAGTCAAGATGGAACATTTAATCACTGTAAATAATGGAGGCTGCCACAAATTATGTTCTTCATTATCAATTAATCTGTGGTAAAAAATGTTGATCATTTTAAAAATTAACATCCTAAAACGTCTTGTTTTGTCCATTACCAAAAATATATTAAGTTTACTGACATAGAGGACCAAAGAAACCAGAAAACTCAGAAGCTGAAATCACTGAATTTGGACGCAAACAAACGATTCTTTGATTATCAAAATAGTGGGCAATTAATTTAATAACTGACAACTAATTGATTAATCAACTAATCATCGCAGCTCTAAACTAACTTTAAAATATTCACACTTATGTCTGTAAGCCAAACTTTTTACACTTCTTACATTTCATTTATAAGTAGCATAAGCTTATGTGAAATATTTTCAGTGTTTATTAAATTTATTTCTATCAACATTAAGCAAAGTAAATAATAATGTAGAGTATCAGTTTATTAAGAAAAATCTCCCAGTCTGTATATCTTGTAACAACTAACAACAGTAAATAGTTGATTATTATTGCAGAACTAGATTTAGGAAACTCACATTTACCTCTGTAAGCCAAATATTTTACATTTTACTGATGAGCAGACCTGTGACTACTTTCATTTCAGTGGTTGCAGTTACATGATCATATATTTAATCCATATTTATCAATAGTCTTACTTCTTCAGTATCACTTTTAGCCTGTATACATCCAGTGACACCTAACGACAACTAATCAATTATCTAAATAGTTGACTAATCGATTAATCGCTGCCTTCATACTCACGCCAGTCTTTTATCTCCGGGGAAAGCTCTCTCGAAGCGCAGTCCATCAATCTGATCCTTTGAGACAGCGACATGTTTCACAGCCGACACATCAAACTCACTCCTCTTCCTCACAGAGTCTCCTTCATCATCATCTTCACGACGGCGTCCTCTCGGAGCCTTCTCCGCCTCCACCTCCCTCTTTCTCCCCGCTGGAGGAGCGTCATCCTCCGGACTCAGCACCCGGACCGGCCTCCGCCTCAGTCCTCGGACGTGCCGCACCGTCTCCACAACAACACTTCTTCCCCTCGTGAGAAAAATGTTTCTTTCTGTGGAAATAAAACACATCACGCTCCTCATGTAGGCCGCCATGTTTGAACCGTCACTTCTTCTTCTTCTTCCTCTTCTCTGACAGGCTCGCGCAAACAACCGCTTTAGCGCCACCAGCTGTAAAAAGGACAAACTGCATTTAAGATTAACAACATTATTTTAGATTCTCAGTATAGATGTTTATTACCCTAAAGATGCAACAAAACTGGTAGATTGAATTGACATTTCAACATTAAGTAATCTTCTTGAGTATTTTAAAATAACCACAATTTAACTGAAATCTCGCGAGATTCTGGGTCATACCACTAATCTGAATAAATAGGGTGGCCAAATTAGTTTTATTACCTTTTATATTTTGTGTAAAGTCGTCGCGCTTGTTCGTAATTATAGAAAAAAATTAAATAATAAAAGCTGTTATATTATCTGTGAATTGTGTTCGTAGCATACAATATATGGTCTGTAGATGAACATGACAGCTGTATGCTCATTTGGTATTTACCGTCCACCAATCGAGCAGAGAAACATCGAGCGTTCAGGAGGCTTAATCGCTCCCTGCACACTTAAAACATAACATTAATCTGAGAGGAAACATGAGTTTGAGACGAGCTCTGCATTTTGTTTTTAAAGTTGGTGATAGGAGAAAAACAGCCACGTTTTACCGAGATGTTCTTGGCATGAAGGTACTTTTTCTAATGTAACGGTCAGATGAGACTGAAGCAAACGATTAGCTTCTTTTAAGCTAATTCCTCTTCTGTCACGAGTGAAACTCGACTGTTTTAGTAAACATTTTCTCTCTCGTAATGCTTATTTTTGTCATTTCTTATCACCCATTGTAGATTTTGCGCCACGAGGAGTTTGAGGAGGGCTGCAAAGCGACGTGTAATGGGTAAATATGAGACACCTGACTGAACTTTGTCCCCCAAAAGCTCCATAAAACACAGAGGTGTTAATATATTAATATTAATGTTAATACATTAGTACTGATTGCTCATCCTGCCTCTTCACAGCCCTTATGATGGAAAATGGAGTAAGACGATGGTTGGCTTCGGCCCAGAAGATGATCATTTTGTTGCTGAACTGACATATAATTATGGGGTGGGGGAGTATCAGCTGGGCAATGACTTCTTGGTGGGTGAGAGTTCATTTAGAGATTTTACAGAGACACCAACATGTTTTATTATACAAGATACAGCCAGTTGTGAATGTAAATAAGCACATTTACTCAAGTACAGATTTGAGGAACCTGTACTAGCAATGATTATTCAATTAATCAATTAGTTGTCAACTATTAAATTAATCACCTGCTGTTTTACCAATCGATTAGTTGTTGTTAGTCGTCACAGGATATACAGACCGAACTGTTACTGTGTATTATTATTTATTCAACATAATATTGAAAGAGCCGAATATAACAACCACTTGCATGATTTCACACTAGCAGATCAAAGTTGTCACAGCTCTGCATCACTGGTTCTCTTAAGTAAAATGTAAAATATTTGGCTTACAAATGTGATTTTTCTAAATGTAGTTTAAAGCTGCAAGGATTAGTCAGTCCATAAGATAGGTGATATTTTCTGCATTGAGTAGTTTTACTGTTAATACTTAACATACATTTTCCTGATGTTTTTGTCACTGTAGGGGCTCACTCTGCAGTCCAGCCTAGCTGTAAGTAATGCTAAACGCCTGGGATGGCCTCTTACCGAGGTGGGCAATGCTCTGTATTTGACCCACGCTCCTGAAGGGTATCCTTTCTACCTTGTGGACAAAGAGCAGCCTCCTAGTGGTAGTAATTTTATCACATGTATCAAGCAAACATACCAAATATCAGTTAGTCACAATATTGCAAATGTAAGGAGTAGCTTGGTTTCATAGCAATGTACATTTATTATAGTAATAGTCATTTAAATTTATTTTTATTTGGTCAGACTCTGTAAGTAATAATAATAATGTGTATTTGATTTAATAATTATTGTATTATAAGTATTGATTAATCCTTAAATTATAATATCTATTTAGAAATGATCACATATACGAGACATTTAAGTACACTTAAATGGGTTTGTCTTACAACCTCTTCAGAATGGTTTAGATGGTCGGAATAAGACTTTTTTTTTTTTTTCTTCAATATGGTCATCCTGTTTTTACCTGTGTTAATTATTGTAACCTTTGATCATCTGTCCGCAGACCCTGTGCAGAAGGTTTGTCTCGGAGTATCAGACCTCCAGAGATCGACCCACTACTGGACTACGCTCTTGGGAATGAAGGTGATGGAAAAGAATGAGGAAAAGAAAACAGTGCTGATGGGATTTGCAGACACTCAAGTGAGTAAAAAATTCAAAGAAATAATTACATTTTTTGTGGTAGTATTTCAGGAATGATTAGTAGTCTGAATGTTTTCATTTTCATATTTTATCTGCAGTGTAAACTGGAGCTTCACGACATTGGTGGGGCTGTAGATCATGGAACAGCGTTTGGGAGAATAGCATTTTCATGCCCACGGGAGCAAGTAAAATCTTATTTATTTCATTCATCGTGTTTTTTTAATACTAGAGAAGCATAATTGTCATCATCACCAATATTTTATCACATTCCACAGCTGCCTAACTTGGAAGCCTTGATGAAAAAGGAAAATCAGAAAATTCTCACTCCATTAGTCAGCCTGGACACTCCTGGAAAAGCCACAGTGGAAGTGGTTATTTTGGCTGACCCAGTAAGTGCACTACAAACACAATATGCTGCGTTAAAGTGAAATTAGTCTCTGTTAAAAAATGTTAACTGGAGATGTCTGTTTTAGGATAGCCATGAGATTTGCTTTGTGGGAGATGAGGCTTTCAGGCAGCTGTCCATGGTGGACCCCAAAGGAAATGAATTGCTTGATAAGGTTGGTGTTGCTCCAACAGTCTCCTCACTACATTAAACATGCAACATGTGTTGGATATTCACCATGCTTCTTTATGCTCTTATGTTTTTAGGCCATGGCTGAAGATAAAAGTGACGAATGGTTTGCCAAACACAACAGACAGAAAGCTGCAGCATGAGTCGAAGCAACAATTTCTCAACAGTTCATATAATGATTAGTTGCTGCACAAAGCACCTGTAGCGTAAATCTTCTTGTAATGACACCTCAATTATCTGTAGGCTGGCAGTGTAAGATTTATTCTTCCCTGGATGCATGCCACGAGGCACAGTTGCATTGACAGCACTTTTGTAAAAGGACCAGTTGTTCAAGTTAATGGACATTTTTTTTACAATAGATATTGTTCCTACAAATAAAGCATAAAAAAATCAACAGAATGCAAATTATTCATGAAAAATATGAAAAATATTTAAATAGCCAGTGGCTAAATCTTTCTGTTGGGCACCAGTTGACCCTCAAACCTTCTGTGCTTTGGGTATGTACCAATTACTGCGAGTATTACCTGGCTGCAACATGTGTCAGTGTGTGGTAAGACCATGCAAACACAGTGTAAACTAATGTAATAAAGGCCTTAATTGTACATTCTGACACAAGGACACAACATAATGTAATAATTTAACACTTTTTTACTTCATAAGTATACTAATAAAATGACCAAAGCTCCAGATTATATGCTGAAATTTGGAGTTTTGAGAAGTCCAGCCTCGGATTATTACAGTATGCTGTGGTGTACAGTATACAGTATAGTGAGTTCAGTCATGTGGTTGAGTTACACAAAGTTGTCATCTGTAAATCAATGTTGAAATAAATGGCTCTTAAACATTTTCACTTTTGTGAGTAGTTTTTAATTTCAGTTTATATTTTGCACGTGTACTCTGTTTCACCTGTTTATGTAAGTTGTTTTTGATGGATGTATATGAGACTATGTTAGAACAGTGAACACAGTAGGAACTACATTTACACAAGCACTGTTTCTCAAGTACTGTACTTACTGTACAATTTTGAGGTACTTAACTTCAGTGTTTCCCTTTTCTGTTACGTTATACATCTGCTGCACCACATCTCAGAGGCAAATATTGAACCTTTTACTCCACTATAAGTATTTGATAAATTAGAGATTCATTTTAATAATACAACATTTATTTAACAAATACACTATGATCTTAATTATAGATTAAGACAAACTTTATCGATCTATGGGGGGAAATTCAGCTTCATAAATCAGCAAAAGTAGGTTTGCACAGACAAGGAACTTGTCTTGGTATGTTGCTGCATAATATGTAAACATAACTACAACTATATTTTGAACTTTGGTACTTGTGTGATTTACTTTCAACATATCAAAGTATATGCATTTTGATGGTTTTGAGTATATTTTTCTGTACCTTTAACTAAGTTATAGCACTACTTTTATGTAGGTAATGTATTTCCTGTTTTTTTTTCCAGTTCCAACTTTGTGTTTAAATGCATAATTAAAAGTTAATATTTTTTTGTCTGGAGGTGGTCCAGCTCTGTGTTTAAATGCATTATTAAAAGTTAATGTTTTCTGCAGCAGTTTGTCTGGAGGAGGTCCAGCTCTTCTCCCACAGTCGAGCTGAGGAGGGCGGACTTCCAGCAGCTCGCAGCCTGGAGACAGTGCACTCTGTCTGGGCAGAGTTTACTGCTACATGACGCTGCTCTCTGCGGCGCTGGGCTGCGAAAGGAAACCCCCAACACTTTGAAAATGTCTGGGTAAGTTAATCTTAATAACTAAAGACACTTGCAGCTTTTATTCGTGAAGAAACAGCCAAGTTGTGCAGCAGCAGCTAAGTTAGCCGCTAACATGCTACAAGGCTAGCACAGATTTGCTACTGATTTTTTTTTTAAGCTGACGGCGGCGGAAGATGTTTTTTAACCATTTCACGTTTGGTAAGTTTGAGCTAAAGCCGACAATGACTCCACTGTTTTTATGGGTAACTCAGCAATGGCCGAGTTTAAGGCGAAATGTTTTGGGTGATGAAGTTTAGCTGCGTTAACAACACTGCAGCGAATTAGCAGTGTTAGCTCTGTGAGGCCAGCTGTTATCATTAGCTGGGGAAGAAAAACAGAAATATAACAGTCAGTAGTTTGCAAATGCATCCGCGGCCACTCACAGGGATAGATAACTTATTGATTCTTAGAGTAGCAAGTGTGTCACACCTTTAAATCACCTGTATGTGACGTGGACTAGAGCTGAAGTGTGTCTTTCTCTTTGACAGCAGCTGAAAATCAAGACTCCAGTGCAGGATTTGGGTGTGAACTACTTTGGACACCATGTCTCTCTTGCTGATGTCCTTCCTGCTGTTTCTGCTCCTTGGGATTGTGTTGCTATGTGTCGTTTTCAGGTGAGAAACCAGTGCACGTACTCTGATGTCAGCCTAACTTTACCCAGATGTTTCTTCTCCTTCGTATGGGAAATGGACCTGTAGAGCACTTTTAAAGTCTTGCGATCACTCAGAGCGCTTTACAATACACTCACACATTCCTACGCTGATGGAAAGGTCATCAGGATGTAATCTAATCATTCGCACACACAAACACACACAGATGTATTTGGATTGGGCCGCCACCGTCCCTCCGATTAGTGGACGACCTCTTGAGGCACAGCCGCCCAAAGACTTGTTCATTTGGATTATTTTAGGAGCAAATGTTTCTTGTCTTTTGCTGATGTTCTTCCTGTCGATATTCTTGCTTGGCATTGTCTCATTTTCTGGAGAGAGACACGCCCAGTGCATGTAATCTGATGCAGCCCAACTCTGATGTCACCCAGATGTTTCTTCTCCTTCGTATGATAAAGGACTTTTTTCTAGTCAATGTTTTTAGTCCTCAAACCACTCAAAGCTCTTTATAATACATGCCATTCATCTTGTTCGTCTCGTGCATTGATACACTTCCATGTAAAGTGCTGCTCAGGAGCAATTTGGGGTTCAGTAGCTTTGACATACAGCCCGAACCACCACTGACTCTCCGATTAGTGGACGACCTGCTCTACCTCCTGAGCCACATCCTCCCCAAGCCACGTTCATTTGGCTCATTTTAAGAGCAAATGCCTGCGAGATATAAAAAAGTTGATATATTTCTGCTCTTGTCTTCTGTTTCCAGGTGGCTCGTGTGCACGCTGGCTGTGCGATTCTTCCAGACCGCTCTCAATGCCGAGCTGAAGATCAAATCAGTCGGGCTGTTTTCCGTCCAAGGAGTTAGTATCCAGTTTCACCCCCAGCATACTCTGGTAAGACTCACTGTGTTTATGTGACATTTATGTAGTGAGCTCATTCAGTAAGGGTTGGATGTTTGGCCCACAGTATGTCAAAGGCAGGTTTCTGACTCACTCTGTTATAACTTTTACTTTTTCTATGACAGGAAATTGACAGAATATGGATTTCAAGTAAACTTCTGAACCAGGATTTGCCGTAAGTTGTCACAATTCTCTCTCAGTCGGATGATTTAAGATAAATTGGTCAGTAAAATCAGTTATAGATGTTTAAAAAGCTCTGTTGCTGCGTGTGTGTTTCAGGAGATACCTGGCGTTGTGCGTTGGCGACACCAGAGTTAGGTTTGACCTGCAAGCGCCGCTCCAACCTTTGGCAGTGAAGAGCCATGGAAAGAAGCCTGGGAGGTTTTCAGTCAACCCTACGATGCTGCGCTTTCTGTCACAAGTACGGAGCCTTGGTATAGGTCAATGTTTTAGCTAAACTGGTTTTGCAGACAGATATCTTACTTCCTGTTTTGTAATTTCAGCTGCTTTCATTCCACGTCAGCTCCATCAATGTGATGGTGCTGAACCTAGCACTGTCAGAGTCTCTATGGCACATGACAATCACAGGCATCACCTTGTTACTTGACCAGCAGAGTAAAAGGTAAATGTGCAGTTCTGTTATTATCGTTATTATACTTTATACTTATTATACTTGTTACTTGGTTTGCCATAAATCTGATTTTAAATGTTAAATTTAAAAAGAAAGAACATGCCGACCACAGATCACACCACAATGTTATGATTTTCTGACTTTAATTACAGGCTGGCATGGGACTTCTCGGTCGGGCAGCTGAGCAGTAAAGTGCTTAAAAGCAGCCAGCTGGTAAGTTCTTCTATTTTCAGCACAGTCGAAACTTGTATTTGAGTGCGTGTAACCAGTGTATTCTCCGTTGTAGGATATATGTTTGGCTGAAGTGGCCCTGAGCCTGCTGCTATCCGGAGATGTGAGCCTACCAGAGATGAAGCCAGGTTGTCTGTCCCTGAGTGTGAGGACACTCATAGCAGAGCTGCACGAGGGACTGTTTCTCAGCCAAATCCTGCTGCCCCCATCTCCCAAAAAGAGCATTTCCAATGCATCTGATGAACAAACACAAGGTATTATCTCTGAAGTATCAAAAATATTGTTAGAACAATTCAACAAACTTTGAACAGACAAGCTCTACTTGACTTATGATTTAAAATGTTCAATATTTCATCAGTTTCAATTATTCTTTTTTCAATCTTTACCCCTATTTGTAGCACCGACACATTTTCACATCTTTTTCATTATATCATAGTTTTACCATCGCACAAGATATTATGTGCCATTATTCTTGGCAAGTGTCCCTACAGCCTTAACAAGTGTCCATCTTGAGATGTTAGAGGTCTAGAGGACATCTGGCTTTGCTGTAGTAGATTTACAAGACCTCAGAAAAACAATTCACATAAGGCCTAATCAAGATGTTGCTGGTTTGATTGTATAAGTGTATTTCTGTAATCTCTAAACCTGATTCTTTCCACTCACAAGTGCCTGAAACAGTAACCGTGATGGCACTAATGGTTGTTTTTCACTCTCTTCACATCACCCATCCTCTGCTTATTCTAAAATGCCTGGATGCCTCGTGTTGTCTGTGATATTTTTAGCTGTTCTGCTAACCAGCTAGAAAATGAGGACAAGGTCACATCATAGAGCTCTATTGACCTCTGTAGATGCTTGAAAGTCCACATGCTTGATAAAAAATATATCAAGTTTAACCTAAAGCACAAGTTATACTATTATTAGCTAAGTTTTTTATTGTGTTTTTTCATCATTTTTTTACATATCTTCAGCTCTTTTGGATCTATATTCACTGAATGAGAAATTACAGAAATGTGTTGTTAAAACTAAAACACTGGTGGCACAGACACGGTTAAGGTTTGTAGTTTTTCATATATAAACACACACCCAAAACTACCAGGGGAAAAAAGACCAAATGACATATCAGCTCACTTAGGTGTGTCCACGTAAAACTACTGTATTTTTAGATCAACAGAAACCCAAGCATTGAGCTGGTGTTTTAACTTCTGACTAAAATACTCCAAAAGATTTATGTTTATAGGCACAGTTGCTTTAAAAACTGCCTTCTGTCTGTGCAAACAGTAAAAACATAAGAGGAATACATTTTCTATAGAGGAGGCTCAGACAATATGCACATTGTAGAATATTGCAGATTGCTATAGGCTCATATCAGGTGGTATATACAGAATGTCAAAAATCAATTACATGCTTAATAATTGATTATTTTATGTTTCTGCAGCTATTTAACATTTTTTCGCATATATTTCTGATCAGATAATCCTTCTTGAGATATTCTGATCTAATAGTGTTAATACTGTTTCCTGGTAGAGTGTGAAAACACAACGTTCATCCAGACTGAGACTGTGGAACGGTTTCATCAGCTGATTCCCAGCAAGGTCAATGTGGAGTTTGATAACACAAACGTAACCCTGTCGATGCACAGCCAGAAAAGGTGAGTCAACATTTTACTGTCAGCTGCATTCAGTTGCTGTGGTGCACAATTTGATTCCCTATTGTGTGACTCCTTGATTTGAAACATTTTGTGACTCTCTCTCCCGTCCGTACAGACACCTGAATTGGACTCTGAAGTCTTTAAAAGTCTGCTATGGACATGACGATGAGCAGCTTCCCCTTAAAAGCTTCACTCCTGAGCTGAGCTTTCCCCAGAGCAGCCTGGAGCTCCTTCTGGAGGGTTAGTGGACAGCTGGGTGCCAGACGCAATGTAGAGAGAGTTGGAAAAAGCTATGAATAACACGTTCTTTTCTTTTTTTTTTTTCCTTTCGGGGCAGATGGCCTCCTCCTCTCACAAAGTCGGCAAAGAATCCTTTGTGTGAACTCTCTCAAGACAACCCTGCAGGTGAGGAAGATGCTTGCCGGTCACACGGATCGCACAAAAATGACTCATATTGTCTAGTATTACGACTTTGTGTTTTTCTACATTTAGGTTACATCCATTGACATCTCAGGATCATTTACAGTCAACACTTGCATCATCCACTACCGTCACCAGGAGTTCTCCCATTGGCTAAACCTATTTCCATGGGAACAGCTAATCCACAGGAAGGCAGCACATAGAAAAAGGCAAGTCTCAAAAGGAAAGCTCAAATTGCTGTCTGTATTATTAATACTCATGTTGGGGTATCTTACATTTTCTCTGTCACTAACACTTTTCTTCAAATCTCCCGCTGCAGTGAAAATAATAATCTAATACTTTTTTTATTTTCTTCTCTTTCTTATCCATGTTTGTGTTTGCGCATCACTCATTCTGTATTGTGTTGTTCCACGGCGTCGTTGTGCTCTGTAGTCCATTAGATTATTTGCCCACCCTCCTTTTCCTCAGGCGCCTCCCTCACCTGGACGCCCCCGTGATGATCACCTCATCAGTGTCCAACGTTAATGTGTCTGTTCAGCTGGGAGACACAACGCCTTTTGCTTTAGGTTTCCTCTCTGCCAGCGCAGGTACTGCAGGCCTTTCACATGCAGCACACACACACACACACACACACACACACACACACACACAGAAAGGCAGGTGAACATCATATGATGTTATTGCTAAATTACAAAATGAGGGCATTGTTTGTTAATGTATAACTTCAACCCATTTAATGTTATGACTTGTCATCGTGAACAGGCCCTGCACTGTTGTTACAACATAGTTTCCTTCAGTAAACCTTCATGGTTTGTATTTCATAGGCAACTTTTGAGTCAGCCTTCTTCAAACATGCCAAACTAGATTAGATAAGGTCTTTTCTTAGAGTGCCCTTAAACGTTACACATTAACTTGAGCTCCTTTCATCAATGCTGGCTTTTAATGATTTTTTTCATTTGGAAAACAACTCAAATTTCAATGTGTTCCCTGAAAATAATGTTTCATGATGACTTGTGTCTGTAGAACTGCGGCATCTTCTTGACATTAAAGTCGACACAGAAAGCCCCGAGTCCCAGAATGTGCACCAGCGTGCCTCGCTGTCCCTGGACAACTTCTGGTGGAGAGTCGGTCAGGGGTCTCATATCCAACAAGCACCCCACCCTCCTGGTAAACACGTGTGGGGAGAAGCGCTAATTTTAGACTCTCTCAGTCTTCAGGTAGGAGCACAGATTAACTGGGAGCATGTATAAACTTGTTTTATTGTGTGTGTAATGATACATTTAAAAAAAAATACATAACCAAAGATGTCCTTGTGTAAACCCATATATCTCCGCACTTCTTATAAACAACCTTCTTGAAAGTGCCATGTGTGCTTCTTGTTTTTAAATATAGCTTCTCTGAATCACCCAGTTCCAGTTTTACAGCCATAAATTAGATCAAAGATGTTAACTCAGAACAAGCTGTTTCCAGTTAAAACTAGTTTCCATGTTTAGTTCGTCAAAGAATTTATTAGCAAACTTGATTGCTAATCTACTTTTAATCTCGTCCCTTCAGGGGAGTTTCAACCGACCCCACATGGAGTCGAGTAGCCAGTGTCCGAGTCTGAGTGTGGAGTCCAGTCTGAAAGGGCTTCAAGTGGAGCTTTCAGAGACATGTGCGCTGTGTCTGTCTCGCCTGCTGTCCCTCATCTGTGTTCCTCATGATGCGGGGCCACAGCCGTCAGATGTGGCCTTGGCGTCTCCCTC
The DNA here is from genome assembly GCA_023238725.1 of Scortum barcoo. Lineage (NCBI taxonomy): Eukaryota > Metazoa > Chordata > Actinopteri > Centrarchiformes > Terapontidae > Scortum > Scortum barcoo. Next base: position 8,696,937 of record CM041552.1, on the reverse strand, counting down.
TAGTGATGATACCGTCCAACACATCGTCTCCTCGCAGCAACACCTGCTGTTTAAACTGGACTGTTGTCTGGAGGATGTCAACGTCTTTACACTGTCCAATGTGGCAGGTGAGTTATTTCAGAGTATTTAAGAATTTTGCATTTTTGTGGTGTAATTCATTATGTTCGACATAACCGTCCTCTGGGGGTATGTTAATAATTGACACAATGTTTTTTTTTAACAAGAGGAACTGTAATTCTACTGTTGAAATTCACATTTTCTTCATGTTAAGCTGTTCTTGTAGTTTGCAGGGACCACAAGGCTTGAACACATGTGACCTCTGTGGCACTCAAATGAATCAATTATGAGTCAATTAATAGACTGTGATTGACATAAAGTTAATCTGCACCTATTTTAGTAACCGATTGATAATTTTTCAGGCAAAAATGGTAATCTTTACCCAGCTTTCGTTCTTTTTCTTTGTCATATCACAGTTAACTGAGTCTCTTCTGGGTTTTGGCTGTTGGTCGAACAAAAAGCTACAAGACCTTGGGCTTAAGGAATTTGTAATGATTGTTTTTCACTTTTTTTCTGACATTTAATAAATCAAACAATCAAGAAGTTAAATCGACGGATTAATTGATAGTGAAAATCACCTTTAGTAGTAAACAATAATAAATACATTTGTTAGAGAAAAGAAAAGAATTGGCCAAAAGCATTGCAGCGACATAATTTAGAGCTGGCCCAAAAAGAATAAGTAAACAGACTGAAGGATACACAAACCTTTCTGCTGTACTCACCTTTAATTATCATGTTTAATTTACTTGTGTTCTCTTTAGGAGCTGTGTCTTTGCGGATGGACACTGTGAGAGTCCTGAGCTCTGCGGAGAGCTCCACGGTGTCTCTTCAGGGTGTTAGCCTGTCAGCGATCAAAACACTCACAGAGAACATGGAGTCGTGTTGCCCTGCCTCCCAAACCCCCAACCCCGTACTCAAACTCACCGAAATAGCCTTTTGTTACCACATCACCACTTACACCTTACAGGTAATCAGATTTCTAGCGGTTTTGTCTCTCTTGATTAAATGACTTTCTCCGTCAATATTCATATTTTGTGTCGTCATGTCTCAAACAGATCGAATGTGAAGAGGAGCTCACTGTCGATTGGACGCCACCGGACCACATGGTGTTGTATCAGCACTTGACTGAAGCTCAGGTTTGTTGGCGTATGCTTTGTGGAGAGAAAGGAGAGGACGGTCTGGCGAAACCTCAGGAGAGTGAAATCATTTCAGGCCACAGTCGAGGGCTGTTTGTGCGCGTCGAACTGGGCTGCACTCATTTGACAGCCCATGTTAGCGAGCAGAACTATATCCTCCTTCAAACCAAAGCCCTCTCAGTCTCCAAACATGCCGGGTCCATGCACATACGTTCTCCCTCCATGATCTTCAACTTTGACGGCAACAACATCGTCACCTTTAAAGGCCTAGATGTGGAAACGCACGCAGAGCTGACCGAGATGCAGCTGCACAGAGACACCTTCCCCTTCCTCACCACTCCTCACAACCGTGTCTGGGTCCTCACTTGCCCCTCTCTGGCTGTCGAGTTCCCCTACCAGTACAATTTCTCAAACACCTTTGACATGGCCATCAGTGTGCAGAAGTGGCTGAAGACTCTGCATCGCTCTGCAAATCAGACGACTAGCACTCAAATTCTGCCCCCTGACCTCGTCTTCAAAATCAGCCAGTTCTCATTTGTCTTCCTGGACGACATCTTTGAAATCAAGCTGCGAGACAACTACGAGCTAATGAAGGACGAGAGTAAGGAGAGCGCCAAGCGTCTTCAGCTTCTGGACAAGAAGGTGGCGGATCTGCGCAAACAGCACGGAGAGCTTCTCCCTGCAAGAAAGATCGAAGAGCTGTATAGCTCACTGGAGAAGAAGCACATTGAGATTTACATCCAGCGCTCACGCCGCCTCTATGCCAACACACCCATGAGAAAGTCTCTGCTGACCTGGACTGTGTCGGACTTGGAGCTGGTGGCCCTGGCCGATGAGTCTCTTCATGGGCCAGAGAAGGTGAGAGAGCAGCTCAGGGACATCGACGGGATCAGCCCCTTCCCCAGAGATGGACTCCCTCTGGTGGTCCAGTGGTGCCGCGCGGTTAAGTTTAAACTGGCTGCATTTTTGGGTAGGTTGATATAAATTTACAACATTAATTATAGACATTGAGACAGGATATAGATTTGTCTAAAATAAAGTCTAATTAAAGGCCTCACCATTGCAGCTGATTTCTTCAAAAATAATTAATCCTTTAATAATTAACACTTTCTGCTGTGCCAGTGAGAATTCGGGATTACCCTCGCTACCTGTTTGAGATCCGGGACTGGGAGCTGTCGGGGCGCCTGATTGGGACCGAGCAGGACGGACAGGCCAGAGCTCGTCGCAAAGAGACTGTCCCACTTGCTCCACCATGGGGAGATGTTACAGTCCACAGGAATATGCCTCCACTCAAATTCTACTATGATTTTAAATGTGAGTAGTGGGAATCTTTCAGGCACTGTGCTACTCTTCAAGCACAATCCTCAATCAGCATTTGGATTTTATCATCAGTTGGCTTCAAACCAGCTCTGAGTTGAGCTTGAGTGTTGTAGCTTCTCTGCGCAGTAGAGAAGCAGAAATTAGTTATCTGAATTATAGTAACAGATTGTGATTAAGAATAATAATTTTCACCCCGCTTATGCAGTCATACCGTTGTTAATGTGAGGTTTACTCTCTCTAACACTGAATCTTCTCTTTTATGCAGCTAACATCTCTCTGTACACTATTGTGTGGGGGCCATGTTGGGACCCCGCCTGGACTTTGATCGGCCAGTCTGTTGACCTGCTGACCAAACCCACAGTTGATCCCTCGCCTCCTCTGGCCTGGTGGGACAAAAGTCGTCTCCTTATGCACGGCCGCTGGGTTATGGACATTGATCAGGCAAATCTTCATCAGCTGGCTACAGAAGTAAGACGATGAACACTTTAAGTATTCAGCTCTCAGCCTGTACGATCCACGATAAAATCTATTTTATAGTCATAGTTACTGGTGTTGTTGTGCTGGACTGTTTCTAATATTCTGCCCCCTCCATGTAGGTAAATATAGAGGACAAAAAATGAGGAACACCTCTCAGCATAATGAAGTCCAGTACAACACCTCCTTTAACTATGACCTCAAGAATGTACATACAGTTAAATTTACAATTTTTCCACAATGTCACCAACATTACAGATATACCAGCGGTGTCATTTATGGCATAGGTGTTGTGTTGAATTGTTTTGCATTTGACCAGTGTAACTAATAAACTGCGTCCTCAGAGTTTCTTATATCTGAGCTTCTTGTGGTAACAAAGCTGTATGGTGCAGAACAAAGCATATATCTTAATCTAATGTAAAGATGAATCTTGCATTGTGACAGGACCCTTACAACACTACAGAAAACTTGCACTGGGAGTGGAATAAGCTGAACTTTGACTGGAACCCCGGGCAGTTTGTTTTTAAAGGAGATTTAGACGTAAATGTCAGAACAGCATCAAAGTAAGTGGAGGCGAAAACAGTCGTCAAATACAACTTTGAACTGTATTCGTAGTGAATGATAAAAGTACCTTTTTTTCCATATCAGGTATGATGATATCTGTTTTCTACAACTGCCCAACCTGTGTATGACCCTTGACCTCCAATGGCTTTGTCATGGTAACCCCCATGACCACCACGCTGTAATGCTCTGCTGTGCAGAGAATGTTGCAGACGTGACCTCAGGACAACCTCATGACTCCTACAGAGCCTTTCGCTCTGAGAACCTCAACCTCTCCATCACCATGGACCTTAACCAGCACTGTGGCACAGGTACCTGCAACCCTGTTAGATATTTTCTCCAGCTAAGCAAAGAATAGCCTACTGCACTTGAAAACCAGTTTTATATCTGTATTTTGCTGTGTGGTGAGAAGTATAAATGTTTTTCTATATAGAGCCGCCGCAGCCTAGAATCCTGCTCTACAGCAGCACTCTGCGCTGGATGCAGAACTTCTGGGCCACCTGGACCGGTGTATCTCGGCCAATCTGCAGAGGCAAGCTCTTCCACTGCCTCAGGCCTGTCCGCAAGAAGCTGGGTCAGCACTACAAACAGATGTCCTACACAGCTGCCTTCCCACAACTACAAGTGAGTGTTTTTCTAGGGTGCCTTCCAGCAATAGTCCACTAAAAATCTGGTTTATGTTTTTACCATGGAATCTACATTTGTAGCCACTTACATAGTAAAGAAGTTTCTTTGATTTCTGACAGATAATTTATATTTTAAGTTTTTCTCTTTTTATTCTACCATATGTTGACATTTCTGCATATTGTGTGTCCTCCAGGTGCATTACTGGGCGTCTTTTGCCCAGCAGAGAGGTATCCAGGTGGAGTGCAACAAAGGCCACATCTTCACTCGAGGGGCACAGAGACTTATTCCACAGGGTACAGACACTGGCATCATATCGTTCAAGGAAAACAGACTATTCATAGAAATGGCTTAATTTAGTCTCCTAACAAAACATGACATTGTTTCTATATTTTTTATGTGATTTCAAGTGTGTGAGTTTATGTGTGTTTTTATGTTGTCTCCCAGCTGGCACTGTGATGAGGAGGCTGATCTCCGAGTGGAACGTGACTCAGATGGTTAGCGAGTTATCTCAGGTGACCGTTCATCTGATGGCCTCCACCTGGGACGAGACAGCTGACCACCAGATCAACGCTCAGGTGAAGAAGACTCACCTGCTCAGTCTGTCGTCCCTGAGCTACCAGCGACAGAGCAACCGCATGGAGGAGGTATAACCCCAGAGATTGCTGGAGCACAAGCCTGTTCTACACTGTCAGTGAATTCATAATATAGATCTTTTCGAACGTTTCTGACAGGAGGTGAACCAGACGGATGAGACGAATGCCTCTTACACTCACAAACTGCGCCTGGTGGACCTGCGTGCTTCCTGGACCACCACGAACAGGAACATAGCCTTTGGGCTGTATGACGGTTATAAAAAGGCGTCTGTACTGAAGAGAAACCTCTCCACTGAAGCTCTGAAGGGCCTCAGGATCGACACACAGCTGCAGACCAAGAAGCTCAAACGATCTCCTTCTAACTACTCCCCCACCACAGCCCCGACCATACCAGTTGTGCACACCGTCAATCGAGCAGAAAAAAGTCAAGAATGAAGGTGAGGAAAATGCCTAACTAAGAAAAAGACGACAGCTGAGTTTTTTTAAGATGAACTAACCTCAAAGTTTCACCCTTCATGCTGCAGGAACATCGATGCTGCAGAAACTAATCGAGGAAACAGACAAGTTCGTGGTGTTTTCAGAGGAGGACTCAGGTGTGAGCGACCAGCTGTGTGGCATTGCAGCCTGTCAGACCGATGATGTCTTCAACCGCAACTGGTTTATTGAGCTGGTCAACTGTCAGGTGCCTTAATATCAGTATTTTTACTTGTAAGGTTTGTGTAATTGTACATATTGCAACATCAGGGAAAGTTAGATTCCTGCACATTGTTTCTGTCGGCTAAGTGTTGAATTCTGTTTTTCTGGGTTTGATGTTAAATATTTAATTAAAATATCACATTTTCTGCTATAGGAAAATCCAACAATGTGGGCTACAGCATGCTACAGTGGGGGCTGATGAAACCATGTCAAAACTGAATGAACTGAACTCAAAAATAAAATGTCCTGTAAAGATTTCTATCTCTTAGTTTTTGGCCCAGTGTTTTAACTCTCCTCTGCTTTGCTCTGCCCAGATGATGCTGCGTGGCACAGAGACAGCAGGCTGTGTGCTGGTGTCTGCAGCGAAGGCTCAGCTGCTCCAGTGTGAGCACCACCCCGCCTGGTACAGTGACACCCTGAAGCAGAAAACCACCTGGACCTGTCTGCTTGATGGCATGCAGTACTTTGCCACCATGGAGCCCAACCCATCTGAGCAAGAGGACAGACAGCTGTGGCTGGAGGTAAGCACAGCTCCCACCTGGTATTTATATCATAACATGTATAGATGAGGGCACATTAGTGAGTTGAAGAGTTTTTCCTCCTTTTAACTTTCAGGTGGGGCAAATTTAATGTCATTACGCTGTGTTTTAAAATGAAGAAAACTAACTATACAGCTACATTATCATAACAAAGGCTCTATAGTAACCCCCCTGTTGAGTTCAACGCTGTTCCTACTCTGGTTTATTGTTTATTTATTGATTTATCTTTCATTAGGTGAAAAACATAGAGGAGCACAGGCAGCGTAACCTGGACTCAGTGCTGGAGCTGATGGAGAGCGGCCAGGCTGTTGGAGGAATGGTTAGCACCACTACAGGTGAATGTCTTTTTAAACACAGGATTGTTTTTCCTCACCATAAGTGGAAATGAAGTATTCTGAAATATTTCCTATCTGTGTCTGTAGACTGGAACCTGCCTGCCCAGGTGAACGAGTCTCAGCAGGTTCAGCGTATCATCTCCCGTTGTAGCTGTCGAATGCACTACATCAGTTACAGTCACGACATCAACCCGGAGCTGGCCACACAGATCAAACCACCGGAGCTGAGGAATAACCACGAGAAAGAGGACCTGCTGAAAAAACAGGCTGGTATGTCTGGCCTTACATACTTACATATCTTCAGGGATGGAGGGGAGAAGGGAGAAGCATCGGGTTCTTGTAAAAGTGACGGCTTGCTAAGTTTTTAATCGACAATGGCAGATTGAGGGTGTGGGGTTACTGTTTTTACCAAGTCACCATTTATGAGCTTTAAATGGTTTTGTTCTGTTGATTTAAAGGGGCTGTGGACACCTTCACCCTCATTCATCATGACCTTGAGATATCCACTAACCCTGTTCAGTACGCTATGATCCTGGACATCGTCAACAACCTGTTGTTACACGTGGAGCCCAGACGCAAGGTAGGCCGGAGCATCAGCAGGCTGATTGTCCCAATGTACACAAGATTTACCTACACATTAAGTCCTTATTGATGTTTCATCTTTGCGTGTCCAGGAGCACAGTGAGAAAAAGCAGCGTGTGCGTTTCCAGCTGGAAATTTCTAGTAACCCGGAGGAGCAGCGCAGCAGCATCCTCCACCTGCAGGAGGCAGTCAGGCAGCACCTTGCCCAGATTAGACGTCTTGAGAAACAGATTTACTCCAACATCAGGGTGAGTCAATGAAGACCTTTATCTGTATAATGATTAACTCTGTGAATTGCCACACTAATGTTAAACTGGTGCTTTAAAGTTAAAAAAGGATTTTTATAATGTCTTTTGTGGCACCAGAGGGAGCTGTGTGAAGTTTGATAAATTGCTTGTCACCTCATATTGTATTGTGGGTAATGTAGGCACCAGGCTTTGACAAGAAGAATATGTGGAATAAAAAGTCTCTTCAATTTTGATCCTTTTGCGTTCATTGTAAGTCAGACAGTGCGATGCCAAATCCTTGCAGTTTCTCTTTTTAACATTTGCTTTCTTTAACATCTTGCAGGCACAAAGTGAGGAGCTGAGCGGTGACGAGCTGATGGAGATCAACACAAGACTGCAGAACCAGCTAAACCAGGAGAAGAACGACATGCAGATGAAGAGTGAAGAGCTCAACATTCTCATCAGGTCTCCCATCCACAATAATCCACTTCCAATACTGAGAAGACAGCATAGCACACAGATAAAAATAGATATATTCTGTTTATTTAGGTGTTTTAAGGACTTCCAGCTGCAACGGGCAAACAAGCTGGAGCTGCGTAAACCCCCAGAGGACGTGAGTGTGGTGAGGAGAACCGAAATCTACTTTGCCCAGGCCCGCTGGTGTTTGACTGAAGAGGACGGCCAGCTCGGCATCGCTGAGCTGGAGTTGCAGAGGTTCATGTACAGTAAGGTGAGCACAGCAAGGAAGCAAAGCAGTCTTTGAAACAGCTGGCTGATGATCGTACTCAGAGCAGAGTCACTGCTTGTCTTTTATCCAGAGCTGCCAACTTTATGAAGGACCCAATATTCAACTTAATCACCTATTTCTCATATTCTATTTTATTATTTCCACCATTTGGTATTTCAAGAACGATAGTATGATAAAATGAATAAATAAAATGAATGTGTTATTGTTTTATTTGTTGTAGCTTTAAAAATCAGATGAAAGCAAAAAAAATTAATAGAATCTGCACGACAGTAACTGATGATATTTTACTCCAGACTCATCCAGTATTCAATCACTGCTGGAAGATAAATGTTGATGACTCTGAATACTTTCTTCCACAGCTTAACAAGTCCGATGACACAGCAGAGCATCTTCTGGAGTTGGGATGGTTCACAATGAACAACTTACTGCCCAATGCAGCATACAAGGTACATTTGACTCTCATTTTTCACATTTAGCTAAATTTAGATACTTGTTTTTCATTTTGCTTTAATTAATTTTTTTGTCATACAGCAAAATGCAAAGACATCCATGACAAACATTATTTTGATGCTTACTCTTATGTGAGAAGCTGTCTAAATATATTTCCAAAAAAGCTTGCAGTGTGTGATATTTATGACTCTCTGCCTGGTTTCCTCTGTGCAGCGTGTGAGGGTATGTACAGTGCTGGTACAGTGACAAGACTTGATGTCTGTGTTGACTCCATCTTGTTTGTTCAGATGGGATCACTCAGTGTTGCATGCACGCTCAAGGATCCATTGATGCATGTGTGACCAGGAAATCATTACAAGTTCACTTAACCCGATGGTGTCGTCCATACTGTTTTCATATCATCAGTAATGTCAGAGTGACACCAGAGAAAGATCTTCACACTAGATCTCAGTACTTTTATTTTGTCTTGTCGCTGAGGTTGAAATGAACTCCTCCTCTTCTTTTATAGGTCGTACTCCGGCCTCAGAGCAACTGCCAATCAGGACGGCAGTTCGCTTTACGCATCTTCAGTAAAGTCCGCCCCCCTGTGGGAGGAATCTCTATTAAGGAACACTTTGAGGTGAAGAACGTTACACATCCACTGAAACATTTGTGTTGTGTTTTATCGAAGTTTTATTTAGTTATTATGTTTGTTTCCATCACCAGGTGAACGTGGTGCCACTCACCATCCAGCTGATGTACCAGTTCTTCAAAAGGATGATGGGATTCTTCTTCCCAGGAAGAAATGTCGAGGAGGAGGAGGTCACTGATGAGGAAGACAAGTTCAGACTGGTTACCACAGGTGTGTTTTTGTCAAGAGCAGCAATATGACAGCAGTAATCTGAGTAGCACTCAGTCTGCAATCCCCAGCCTGTAATCTATACCAACTCACTGATCAATAATAGTTTCCTTTTACTCTGGCAGATTTGTGTGTGTGTGGTATTGAATAGCCCATTACTGTGTTATGTCATCGCTCTGAGCTATTAAAGGCTCTGTAACTTTGGATATGACCTTGAGATGTGTGTGTGAAAGAGTGAGGCTCAGTGGGAGTATAAGGTGTAGGGTACAGAGTCACTCAGAGGCCACAGTGCTGACGCTGATGTGCTCTGTGTCACAGGTATCCCTGTCAAAGCTCGGCAGTCGTCAGAGGACACCATGGGTGCTATGGGCCCCAGCAAAGGCGTCGCCCAGGGACTGAACCGCACCGCAGGGGTCAGGAGGTCATTCAGGAAAGCTCCAGAGGTATTCATGGGTTTTTCATGATTTCAGCTCAGAAGTCAGGGAAAACAAAATGAAGATCTGTGAATTCATTTTATGATTTCCTCCCACCAGCATCCCGTTGATGACATTGATAAGATGAAGGAGCGAGCTGCTATGAACAACTCCTTCATCTACATCAAGATTCCTCAAGTGCCGCTCTGTGTCAGCTATAAGGTGGGTTTCCTGTGTAAAACAGCTGCTCCTGGGCTCTACATTGAGTGTTACATTTGTTTGGATCCCTGTCCTGGATGTGTAAATATGCAACCTAAAAGATTTTTACAATAAAGTTCTGATTTCAAATGGTAAAAAAAATCTTACATTACATTTACTTTCTATTCCTAGTGTAAAGATTTGTTTTGTTCAGTTTTTTTTTTTAGATGTTGACCCCTTTTTTTTAAACTGTAAAATCCCTGTTTTTAGGGAGAAAAGAGTAGTGTGGACTGGAAGGACCTGAACCTGGTGCTGCCCTGTTTGGAGTATCACAACAACACTTGGACGTGGCTCGACTTTGCCATGGCTGTGAAAAGGGACAGCCGGAAAGCACTTACTTGTAGCAGCACAGGTACTGACTTTAATTAAACGCCTTTGTGTGGTTAATTAAGATGTGTCAACATATACTGTTTATATATCCCTGACAGCTACGTACAAATGTTTAATTTCATTCACCATTACTAAGAATGACTTGGGGCAGAAACAACGTAAATTCGCCCTGGCATTGAAAAGTTCTGAGTTTCTGAACTTTTTGCTCCTCACTGCTCAGATGATAAAAGAGAAGCTGCGCCTGAAACCAGCTTCAGGCTCCGACCTGCGGGCGAAGACGTCTGAAGGGAAGTCGGACAACAGCCTGCAGCAGCAGGAGGAAGATGAGAAGGCTCGGCTCCTCATCGGCCTCAGCACCGCAGACAAGAGCTCCAGCAAGAAGAGCATCTTCAGTCGACGCAAGTGAAACGACGGGCATTCACACCACGTCAGAAGTCGACTGGATGATCCATGACAGCAGCTGCCACACTCCTCCCTCGGCGCGGGGATCAGGGAAAAAGCAGGCTGCCTCCGAGGGGTCAGAATATCTGTCTTTGTGAATCTCAATGAAAAAGGGAGATGGTGGAGCATTTCAAATAGTTTGGGGGATACCTTACTGTGTCATAAGAGCCTGCTGAAGTTTTTTTTTGTTCGTTTGTGTTTTTTTTTTTTATTTTAAATGTGTCTCAGATTTGAGTTTATGGCCTAAGTCCCTGCAAACAGCTCCATTTGACCAAATCTATATATATTTGTGTGCCACAAAAAATTTCACTCTGCAGTTCAAACACTCTTTCAAAAACAATGACCACTTCCGTTGCATTGAATGTAGCGAGGAAGATTTACAGTACGTAGCTCGCACTTCACAGTCGACCGCTTCCTCTGCTTCCAGACTGAGAGCACCTTTTCCTGCTGGCTCAGGAACACTGTATGTCAAACCTGTTCAAGTCTGTTAGAATAAATAGGACTCCATAGAAAGCACCTTTTAATGCTGCCAGCTGTAAAACAAAAAAAAAGTAGATTTTGAAATAAATGCCATAAATAAATATATCAGATATGTTTTATCAATTAAAGCTTAAATGTATATGGCTGCATGACTGTCTCTCTGACAGGAAGGCCTTTTCCCACCAAATGACCACAAGAGATGCTATTTTATATTAACCTTAAATGACTGTCTGCACCCATCAGCAAGCTGTGTGACTGTACCTGACCCCCAGTGCAATCTATCAAGAACAGAGCAGCAGAAACATGCTAATGTGTTGTATAATGTGGCACTTGGTGTGATGGTATTGTGGCAAAAAAAAAGAAATGTTGCAGCTAATTGGTGAGTGTATGTTTTGTAATTTTATTACTAAAGCACTTTTTTTATGCAAAGTATTTTGATATTTTTGTAACTACAGTTGTTGTTTTCTGCTGAATTACTTGTATAACTGTGCTGCTAAGCCTGTTATGTCACTCACATTTCTATCAAGAAGAAGAATTAAAACTCCCTGAACATTTCAGTTAAAACATATCGAAGATGTGTTTCCATCAGCTCTGTGGCTTATTGTTTATCTGTCAATAAAGTGTTATAGTCTATCAGTGCTATTCTGGCTTTTTTTTTGGTGCAGAATAAAATAGCAAAATGAAAGGGGCTGGAAGTTGTGCTGATTGATCGTTAATCTGACAGCTTTAACTGGAGCGGAATGGAGCTCTGCAAACATCTCTGTCTCCTCTCAGCCACGAAAACACACGAACACGTGGACCGGAGGAGGAGGAGGAGGAGAGAGGGAGAGCTCAGTCCGTCTGTGGCTGTGATCCATCTCTGTGTCAGACACATTGGTTCATTTATGGGCAGCGACATCAGCAGGAACAGTAAGGTGAGTCCTTATTTACATGTTCATGTGATCAATAATGATGGAGAGCTTAAAGGTGAAAGGAAAAATACAAAGAGGATGTTTACAACAGTGTGAAAATATCCGTCTTCGCTGCTGGATGTTGTGTTTCCCTTTATAGCAAAATTACAATGAAGTGAATTCATTTGGATTTTACCGCAAAGGTGGTAAAGTGAAAATTAATCCATGTTGTTGCGAAGCTTCTTGTTGATTTTTAACATGTTTTAAAATGTAAAATCTGTGATAAAGCTGTGTGAAGCGAGAGAGAAGTCTGGTTTAAAATAGAGCTATTGATCAGCTGTGAAGCTGATCGATGACCTTCATCTGGCCCAGCAGCATCAGGATCAATAGATGCTCAGTTTCATTTGTGCCGTGCTGATAAAAATATAAGCATTTAAATATGTTTGCAGCTATTTTAACATTGTCACCATCTTTCATTTAAATTTTTCACTATTATATTAGATCTCTGAACAAAATGCAGACACATAATAATAAAAATATAACAATAATTGTGGGGTATTAAAATGATGTTTGCTAAGACAGCAGGGATTTATCTGATGAAGTAATCCTTGTTATAAGCAGAAGTGAAACAAGTGCTCAGATCTTTCATATTACTAAAAGTTGTGAAAACATTAAAACATTCAGTCTAAAGTCAAAAGTCTGCATTCAAACGATTTCTCTAATAAAGATGTAAGTTTATCAGCAAGATGTGCTTATTAAAAACACTATTACATTATACATTATTTTATATATATTAAATGATAATACTATTATAACTTATGAATTAATATTAAATACTGTTGCTGATTGACAGGGGTAAATCTTAACTATACTTTTATGTTGTTTAATCTTTCAGTGCATTAGTCATGTTTTATTAGATCATTACAGTGGTGACTACAGTAATGTAACTACAGCTGCGAAATGAATGTAGTTGAGTAAATTTCCCTCTAAAATATACTGGAGTAAATGTGCTGTGTTACCTTCCACACCTGATCATGAAGCATTTTTTATCTTTTATCATCCAGAGAGAGGGTCCAGCTGCTCCGCGTCGACACAGTCATGGGTTCCTCTCAAACATGGGGGTCGCCATCACTCACAGGTTCGGACACTCTGCGGTGTTTTCTCGGCCTGCGGGGCCTGATGTCGTACCGCCCAGAGCCTCACTGTCTCCAGAGGACGGCGCTGAGACAGCCACAGAGACGAGTCCTCCAGCTGTCATCTCTGCCTTTCTGCCTGAGTTCCCACAGCGCAGAGTCCCTGAACGAGACCGTTTCCAGGTACTCTGGACCAAAACATCAGACCACAACACATAAAAAGCATAAAAAGCAAAACAGTGGAAACACTGACATAACTGTACTTCTGTGCTCACAGATCCTGGGCTTCATCGCCAAAGGCTCATATGGACCCATCTTGAAAGTGAGAGACATATCCAAAGACAAGACTTATGCTTTTAAGGTTGGTTGTAATAATCAGCTCTGTAACAGTATTATAATTAATGAGAGCATAAAGCAGCTTTTTGTGTCATCATTTTCGTTGTTGCTTCCTGTAGGTTCTGCCAAAGTCGGAGATTTTGAAGCACGGAGCGCTGCAGCAGTCGAAAGAAGAAGTTATCATTCAGGTACCAAAGTGTAAAAAGATCAGCTGTGGGGAAAATACCAGAAGGTAGAAGTATTGTTAATGTACTGCTCTGTACTAGAGTCAGTTTATTCATGAGTTGATTAAAGGAACAATTTTGTCACAATTCATCACTTTTCAAGCTGATGGGTATTTTCCTAGATACTTTTATACATTTCATAGACTAAATGATGATGGATTAAATGAATAATAAATATTTTAATCTATAATGAACACAATTGCAGCTCTTATGTACTTAAGTAGAGGTGATATTACTCAACAAATAACTCTAAATAAAAATAAAAGCTCATTTTGACTGAGGGTACTCAGAATTTAAGTTAGACAGGATGCTAAAAGTAATATTATCCTTATTTGCACTGGTTTTAAAATGAAAGAATTAAAAACCTAAATCTCTCTCCTCTTCTTCTATGCAAATGGCTCCATAATGGACCATTTTGAAGTTGTGCACTGAACTTCAAATATACTGCAAAGTACATAATTGCTGACTGAATGTTTAGGTCCATGCATGTGTGTGAATGTTTCACTATTTTAGGGCTACAATCACTCTTAAAGCAACATTAGAAAGTAACTTTATGACGTAGCTTCTGTCTGTAAACAAGACTCTATCTTTTAATAGGTGACCTCTGGATTAGAGGAAGGTCCCTGTTCATCTCCCACTGTTAAATTTACTTTCACTTTCTGTGTGTGTGTGTTTGTGTGTTTGTGTTGACTGTTGCATTGCAGCGGCAGCTCAAACACCCATTTATCCACAATCTGCAGGACTGCTGGCAGACACAGCACCATCTCTTCATTAGTGAGTTAATAAATATGAACGATGGCTCAGTTCCACCCTCTTCCCTTCTCCTTCTCTTCTTTATGTTTCTCTTGTGGTCCCATAGTAACATAAAAACTCTGCAACCGCAGTCGAACTGCTGCATCCTCACAAATCTCAGTACTGGACGCTGAAGAGGTACACTGCCATCTAATGAGAGTGCTGAGTAAAGCTCAGGGTGGCTGCAGCCGCTGTGCTGCATGCATGACTTTCCAGTTTTTAACCAAACATAATCAACCATTTGTATATATCCCAATTAAAATATAAAGAGGTTTCTTAAGTGGTGTTTGCAGAGTAAACACACATTTCAGTTAGAATAGCATTAAATCAGCTCTAACAAGACAACATGTGTGTTTTTGACTTAATCTTTTTCCTTCCTTCTTCTGTTCCCCAGCAACGTGATGAGCAAATATTTCCTTTCTTTTGTCTTTGTTGTGGTTAGTTCATTTTATTTCAGAACACACAGAGCCAGCATTAACTCGGTATTTGGTTTCAAAGGTGTGATAAGTATCTGTGTGTCTCGTCGTCTCTGCAGTGTGTGACTACTGCGGCGCTGGAGACTTGTATACTTGCTGGTTACTAAAGGGCCAGTTTGGGGAGGACGAGGTTCGGCTCTTTGCCGCAGAGCTGGGCAGCGCGCTGGGTGAGTGTTTGTCACATGTTCACTGCAAAGAGTTGTCGACCTTTAGCATTGACATGTATTGACACAGATATAATGCATGAGTTGTGTTCAAAAGCGAATTTAAACATGGGCCTCCTCCTTTTCTTGTATTTATGTCACATTTTCTCACTTTCTGTCTTTTGTTCACTATTTCTAGGATTCCTACATGACTTGGGGATTGTGCATAGAGATATAAAGGTAAAATTTTATACAACATTTATTGTTCTTATCTTGATATAACATATTTATATATGTTTATTCACGACTTTTTTTTTTTTCAGATGGAGAACGTTCTTTTAAGTGATCAAGGTAATCCTTGTCTATGTTTTTTTTACTTCTGGCCTGTAAAACCATTTAGAGACTGTGGTTGTTTAATTGGATTAAACTATTCATCTTATTATACCCACATCCTCAGAGGATAAACTGGTTTGGTCACATGTGCACAAAAACAAATAACATAAGAGACACAAGTCAGACAGGCCATAGCAGACAACATGTCAAACTGCCAAAACAACGATCCACCTAAAGCTAGACCAATAAAACAGGCAATGAATTTAAATTCAAGACTCTTGCAGAAACATTTTCAGTTTCAGTTTAATTCATACAGTCTACAAAGAGTGTGAAAAATGACATCAGTCTCTGCATGTGTTTTGATTCAGGTCACCTTCGTCTTTCTGATTTTGGACTCTCGCGGCGGCTCAAACGAGGGGGAAGAGCGTTCACGATATGTGGGACGATCCAATACATGGGTGAGATTTAGATAAATGAAATATATTCTCTCATGAAGTGATGGGCTCAGACCACTGATTTACTGCATAACAGCAACATGAGAGCCCCACCTGCGTTTTGCTCCCATTGGATTCAGTTGACCCAGTTGTGACTGTGATGCACCTGTGCTGCACTTCACATATCGCTGCTTTTTAGTCTCTGAATGAGGCTTTTATGTTTTGGGTTTTTTTTGTACCACTGTGCTGCAGTTTTTGCCTTCTTAATTCCCCTCTAATTTTTTTTTATTTATATGGTATCCATCAGGTTTTTTTCATACCTGTTCTCCTGTTTTGTCTGAACAGCTCCTGAGGTTTTACGTGGGGGTCCATACGGCCACGGTGCTGACTGGTGGTCACTCGGCATTATGTTGTTCTCACTGCTGACAGGAGAGGTAAGGACGCACAGCCTCAAACATCATTACCTCTTCATGTCTTTCTGTGTCGATCATTGGTCTGTGTGGTTTGTGTTTTTCCTTTCGCATGTTGCAGTTCCCGGTCCCTGCAGAGCCGGATCACAGCAGCATGCTGAACAAAGTCAGAGACTTTCCTTACATCTTGCCCAAAACCTTCAGCTCGGCTCTGATCTTACTGCTCACTGAGGTTTGTAAATGCCTTTCTCCTCTCTCTGATTTATACACAGTGATCCCTCTGGATTGTCTCGTTTATCTGCTTCAGTTTCTTTTTATTAATGCAGCTTTTGTCCAAGGATCCAGCGAACCGGCTTCGTAACCTGGAGTGTTTCCAGATGCAGGCCTTTTTTCGTGGCACTTCGTTTGACTCTCTCATCCTTCAAAAGACACCTGTTGAAGTCATCCTGGAGCTCAGGGCTCATCCTGACTGGGCAGCCAAAGCAATGAGAGGCCTCTCGCTGGACTACTTTGATGACTTTGACTGTGACCAAGTCCTTCATTCTCCTACAGCTCCCGCTGAACTGTCCCCTGCTTTGGCCAGCGTGGACGTTAGCCCGGCCACAGAGCAGACCTGTAAAGCATGAGACTTCACTTTGTTTCTGTGCCTCGTTATAGAATATGCAGCAGATTATCAATATTTCTCTGGTTCATGTGTCACCTCTTGGACTTGGTTTATACTTTTATGGTGTCTGTCTAAGTGACCTGTATATACACACCAAGTTATTAATTCAACCATGATCAACTATATTTTTACTGCTGTCAGTGTGCAATGACATGATGTTGTGGGATCAAATTGTGCCATCAAATTATCAATATTATTTATTGTTTATTTACTGTATTAAAATAGTATGAAATCTCAATAAATGAAACTTTGGTTTTGTACGTAAGCATTTTGTATTCATTGGTGTAGTTAAGTATTTTTGATTTCCCCACTCTCATGTATTTGTATTATTTATTTGAATATCAAAGAATAAAGCTTTCAGGTAATGAGGCATATGTGTTTCAGTAAACACTCAAAAGTCATTAAATCCTTACTCATAAGTGTAAATTGTCTTTTACTATACTTATATCAAACTGACATGACTCTTGTTATATGAATAGATCTTTTTCGCAAACACATTAAATATTCTCTGAAGTTGGTTTTCTGACCACATCAACAGATTTGTCTTTATCTTCTATTGGAGTTCAGGAATCATACTCAGTGGATTACAAAGTTTATATCAAAAATACTATCAAGAAAGCTCTTAAGTACTGTCAATTGTGTGTTTTATCTATGTATGCTTTTTCAGTTTTACTTACATTTTATAGACTGGCCATCAAACTCAAACACTGCATACATACACAAAACACCATTTGTGCACAAAAGCAAACAAGAAAAAATAATGAAGGGGAGGGCACCAATAAATACTTAATGTAGCAGTGTTTTGTTGTTGTTTGTTTTTTTATTCACCCAGATTTGGGCACACATGTATGACCAATATATTTATACATAAATATATATATATATGTAACATGACTCAAGTTCAATACTTACATCACCTATAACAGGTGGGCAAACTATCTGCAGAAAGACCACCATGAGACTGGGTTGACAGTGACTTATCTAAATGTAATATATATCTAGTAAAACGTGTCACATTTTGCACGTGTTGCAGATGTCACGGTTCACTCAGTAGCTGTTCTGGAGCTTACAGCTGTATGACGCAGTCTTTAAATTGTACATGTTCAAATATCCGAGACTTCTTTTCCATGCTGGCTTAAAACTTAAAGACTTTTAAAAGACTGAAAGTTGATCCTTGATGTCAGAAACAGCAGATAACGAAACAGTCTCACCACAGCGTCCCATCAGTAGCTGCTCTGGAGGTCAGAAATGAACCTGAAGTTTCAACCTTTGAGCCAACATGGACAAGAAGCCTCTAACGTGCTCAGAGGAAATGGACAATCGTAACTAGTGAAGAAGATCGTGTGATACGGTTAAAAGCTGGATTTCACTGAAAGGGCTTGGATTAAAATGTATAATATTGCAGTAAGCATAGCAAGGTGAAATATGACATAAGGTATAATTTAACCTAAATATAGGTATGAGTAAGAACACGAGAATTAAGGCCTTCTCATCATCCTCAAACATCTTCAATCGAACCTCTAAAGGAGGATGACCACCAAATATTACACTTATCTGAATATGTCTCAATCAAATGTCTCTATAGGATCAGGACACCAGTGTACCATTAAATGAATCCTGCTGTTGTATCTGCTGTTTGGCTCTCGGGTAAAACACACCAAGTGTCTTATTTTAATCCGGTTATCTTAAAAACGTTGTACCTGGGTACATTACGGCCAACTTTCTGCCTCGGCTCGACCTATTTAGAGGAGCACTCACAAACCCATCGAGGACAGCCTTAATAGGACAGAAAATTGAGGACCAGATAAAGTATCATCATTAAATGTTTTTAATTAGGTAACAGAGGAAAAAATGGAGTGTCCCGGAGGAGGCAGCCACATATAATTGCTGTACTTCTTGAAGTTATGCATCTATTTAAATCCGTATCTCCTGAATGGGAGTGCACCGGCTCCTCCTCCTCCGACTCCCAAAGCCTCCTGACATTGAATTCCCTCTCAGGCCCTTGTCTTAGGCAGGTCCACCATGTCTGTGTTGTGGCTGTATAATGGCAGGCAGTCCAGTGACCCACATCTAGTTTCAGAGGCACACTGACCCACAATAGAGAAGAGAGGAGTCCCCCGTAAATGCAGAGGAGCCGGTCCACCGAGTCCAAGCAAATATTAACAACGATGAAACAATATTTAATGTCCTCAGCTAATTGTGACTCAAAGAAAGATAGAAATGATCCTCTTCAGGTTGTAGAAATGCATAATTTAGTCCTCTGTTGGTATTTTAGAATAAACATTGTCTCATGCTGCAATAAAATAAATAGCCTCTATATTTTTTAGCTTTCAAATAGAAGCCAATGCATTATAGAGGGGAAAAAAAGAGCAAAAAATCCCTTCTACAAAATGGGAAATGATTTAGCTGGCCTCATTTTGGGTCTAATTTGGGCCACGGTATCATGTTCATTTACATTGAGGGGAACCTGGAAATGGTTTCTATTCCTGCATCGTTCTGTCGTCTTCTTTACAGTTTAAAGCTCACAGAAAAGGAGTCACTGAGTGCATGAATTGCTCTGAGACTCGAACACCCCGCTGAATTCGAGGGTGAAGACCAAATTATCAGGAGACTTGAAACTTTCCTCAGGGCACATTTTTACTAATTAGAATAAAAATAGCTGGCCATGGGGTATGGTTAAACGCTTAAATTGGGTTACTATAGGGGTAGACGATTCTGATGTAATACATTATTTATTATTGCACATTATCAACCTGAATGTGGAGTGCGACCCAAAATGATAGACTAAAAACACTGTATTAATACAAGATGACATAAACTAATAAAATAAATATGGCCTCTGAATCAATGTTGCAAGCTTAAAAGGACTAAATTAAGTTATTTATTGCAAAACTGCTGAAGAAATGCTAAAGTGGCCATATCAGCATGAAAAACAGGTGGTCTTTATTTAAATAGAACAATGATTCATCAAAAATCTTCTAATTTATGTGGGGCAAAGGTGGGTGTTCAAGCACCGCCCAGGGGTGTGGGCTTATGAGGTGTGACACACTTGAGCGGGATACAAACTGGAGCTGAGTGAGAGTCTCCGCCAGTGTTCATCTCATCAGAGGACGAGACGAGATTTCACTTTCTGTCAGGTAAGAAGTTTACTGCTCCTTTCTTTTTGTTGGCTCACCTCAACTGACTTTTTACAGTATTTTATAATATAATATAATATATTACCGTGCAGCTGTCAGCTAGTTGATGGACTGCAATTGGGGACAGTTAGGGACTCTTTTGAGTATTTAAAATACTTTTTTCCAATCTATTTACTCTTTATTAAATCATAGTATTTACTCTTTTATTCTAATCTAAGTTTACAGCAAAGATGTGCAAACTAATACGTCTTTGCTTTTCATGCCTCTGTTGCATCTGTTTCCCACCTCTTCAGCCTGTTTCATGTGCGACTCTAACTCTAAGTGAAAAACAGATCTTATCTGTTTTTAATACTTTTGGTGTTATTTGGTGAATTATGAGTAGCTTAATTTATATGATCTGCAGTCATAGAAAGTTCAAGTAATTAGTGTTTTATTTATGTTGTCAAATAATTTTATGGTTGGTCGCATATCCAGACACTTGATGAGGCTGCAGGTTTATCTACAGAAGCTGATACTTCAGCAGGTTCAGCATTCGTTATGATACAGATAGAATATCAGTAAGGACCAATCTATTGTCATATATATCATACACCCTAAACAAGCTCTTGTCATGTTAAATGGGGATGAAAAGTTTCTTTCTTAACGAGCCTCATGGATAGACAAAGTCTGTCTGTTTTTTGTTGTTGTTGTTGATGTGTGAATAATACAATTATAAGGTCACATCTTCCACCAGAGGCTGTACTGTGGGACAATCAGTCACTCGGGATGACGCACCAGACCCCCACGCTCTCCGAGGCGCAGAAGAGGGAGCTTCATGAGACCGCTCTACGTATAGTTTCTCCAGGGAAGGGCATCCTGGCTGCAGATGAGTCTGTGGGTCTGTAGCACTCTCTTTTCTTTAAACTTTGGAAAACATGTATGTAACAATTACAGTCAACAGTCCACAGAGTGCACACTAGGGATATTAACATCTCTTATCACACATGTTAATTACAGGCAGCATGGCTAAGCGGCTGGCCCAGGTCGGCGTGGAGAACACGGAGGAGAACCGCAGGCAGTACCGGCAGATCCTCTTCAGTGCAGACGATCGTATCAACAGCTGCATCGGAGGGGTCATCTTCTTCCATGAGACGCTGTACCAGCACTCTGATAACGGTGTACCCTTTGTCAAAATGATCAGGGACAGGGGCATCCTGATCGGCATCAAGGTGTGGCAGTTCAGAACTTAATAATATTTTTTGATAAACAGAAATGCATTCTGGACTCATACTGTATATAAAAACGTATCACGACTTATTGAACGTATTTGTTATTCCTCAGGTTGACAAGGGCGTTGTCCCCCTGGCAGGAACCAGTGGAGAAACCACCACTCAGGGTCAGACATAAACAGCTTTGGTTTAGTTAACTGCTGCTATCGCTCGTTTCACCAATAGGAACATGTTACGAGACAATCTAAAGATCTTTCTTTAAACCTCCTCTATAGGTCTGGATGGATTGTCAGAGCGCTGTGCACAGTACAAAAAGGATGGAGCCATCTTTGCAAAGTGGCGCTGTGTGCTCAAAATCAGCGACACCAATCCTTCTAAACTGGCAATCAATGAAAATGCCAATGTTCTTGCACGTTACTCCAGTATCTGCCAGCAGGTCAGACCCCAGTGTTACACAGTGAACCGCCTGTCTATACATCTTGATATTATTCTGATAAACTTTCTTTTCTCTGGCAGCATGGCATTGTGCCCATCATAGAGCCGGAGATTTTGCCCGATGGAGACCACGACCTGAAACGCTCCCAGTACATCACTGAGAAGGTGGGCTGCATGTGCATGAGGTGACGAAGTGAGATGGAGAGGAAGGGAAATGATTCTCGTGAAGTACCAAACTTCTGCCTCTTTGGTGAAACAATCTGCATATTGCAGGTCCTGGCTGCAGTGTACAAGGCCATGTCGGACCACCATGTGTACCTGGAAGGCACGCTGCTCAAACCCAACATGGTCACTGCTGGACACAGCTGCCCCACCAAGTACAGCCCAGAGGAGGTTGCAATGGCAACTATCACCACTTTGCGCCGCACTGTTCCCCCGGCGGTCCCAGGTAAGTCGCTGTTGTGCCTGGAGAGGAGTTTTTTACGCAGATGTGCAGAAGTTTTGCAGAAACAAAATAAATGTTTTCTTTTGAT
Organism: Scortum barcoo; assembly: GCA_023238725.1. NCBI lineage: Eukaryota > Metazoa > Chordata > Actinopteri > Centrarchiformes > Terapontidae > Scortum > Scortum barcoo. The sequence continues at coordinate 8,674,684 of CM041552.1, read as the reverse complement.
ATTTTCTGTTCTGCACAGGCGTGGCTTTTCTCTCAGGTGGTCAGAGTGAAGAGGAGGCCTCTGTCCACCTCAATGCCATCAACAACTGCCCTCTGGCTAAACCCTGGGTGCTGACGTTCTCCTTCGGCCGAGCCCTGCAGGCATCTGCTCTCAGAGCCTGGAGAGGACACAAAGAGAACGAGAAAGCTGCCACCGAGCAGTTCATCAAGAGAGCAGAGGTATTTTCTGCAGATACATCTTATAATCTGATATTTTTACTTAACCACTAACAAGTGTTTCTTGTTTTCCGTTTGCTTGCAGGCGAACAGTCTGGCATGTCAGGGGAAGTACACTGGCGGTGATAACTATGGCGAGGTTGGCCAGCGCAGCTACGGTTCCTGTCACGCATACTGAGCAGCTTGAGAAGCCACATTCAGTTAGCATTGTGTTTGTCCATTACCATAACACAGAGGACGTGTAATGTAGATAAATGAGGATATTTATTCAAATATTCTGACACTCATGATGATGTTACATGAAAACAAGTGACAGCATGTTTTCTTGCCTTGACAAATGAGGACAATCAGAACATGGCCTTGGGTATTTCTAATGCATGTATTGAATGGAAGATGTTTTACTTTTGTTATGGATGTGAAGTGTGCTCTTGTAACAGTGCCATCACTAAAGCTTTATTCCTTAGCATCACAAATACTAACTTGCCAAGAGCTATGCAGTTAGTTTGCAGCACAGCACAGCACAGTTCTTTAAAAAATGTATTTCTTACATATAGTTCCCCTCCTATTGCATGGACATAACTTGAGTTTGTGCAAAGCTTCTCTGTGAGTGTGAGTGTAATTTAGTTTTATTGGTGCCCATGCACAATAAGAAATAATGCAACAATATTAGGTTCAGGCTAGTTTGCATCTGCAGTCCCCGGGCAGAAAGTACAATCAGCTCAACAGTAACTTACAACACAATGTGATTTGGTGTGTTCATTCTGAATAATAATATATAATAGTGTGTGTGATAGTCTGATAGTTCAAATGTAAGCAAATAATAAAACTGTGTTCAGGTTAACTCTGTGTGGACATTTTGCTTTGTGTTAATCAGGTAATGTTTCCTATACAAGATACTTTCAAACAGTCCCTCACAACTTTATTTCTTCCTCTTGCACATACAGAAAAGTAGTTACATATTTCTCAGTTGATTATTTCACATAATTAAGGATGTGATAATGAGAATACTGTGTGATTAATTTAGTCTAAAGTTTTAGATTTTATATTAAACTCTACCATTCCTGACAGATCCCACACAAGTTGTGTTTAAAGTTAGCATCATTGTCTAAGAAAACACAGTATATTTTATTAGGATTGAATGTATTTTTTTAAAACAAAATCCTTCTTAGTACTTTTGAAAACTGAATCATCACATTTATTGACATAACAATACATACAGATATATGTATATAGTATATAATTGTTTTTTAGGAAAAAGGAACAAAAAAACTACACTTTGAGTGCTTGAGATTGTGAGGTTGTCCCACCAATCGTACATTTGATGTACATAGAAAAGATCGATTCCTTATGACTGATTTGACTTGATTTTAAGTTGATCCTCAATTTGACCCTGAACAGAGGAGGTGTCTCATCTCTTTTTGACAACATAACCCCATGAAAGAAATTTAATATGTAAGTGGGAAAGTGTTATGTAAAAATAATATCTTATATATATTTAGGTTTTTCCACTTTTTGTATTAGCTTAATGACCTGTGAGAGGTGAATTACACCACTGCATTAAATGTTCATGAACTGCTAGTAAAAGTAGTGAGTCCATTGTGTCCAATGTTTTTTTAAGGATTATTTGTTTTCTGATAACTTTCGGATGATTAATCAGAATCAGAATCATTATACTTTATTTATCCAAGAGGGAAACTAAACATGTACCTTGACCCTGGTATGACAAATGAGGGTTTATTGAGAAGCATAACTTTTTTAACACCAACATAAATTATGTGTATATGATACATTAACATGTGATTTAAAAATATATATATATTTATTTAGGTAATCAGTAGGTAGGATAATATGGTGCTTTTTTTATTACTGTGCACTGTAAATACACCAACAAATACAAAATGAGTTCAGGTGGATTATCACTCTATTAATCACTCTTATCACTGGTGTTATATGTTTCTCTGATGAACAATCCCTGCAAAAATCCACTGAACCTGTAAATGATATATTCTCATTTTTAATACACACTGTTGTTGAACATTTAATATCACTAAAGTCAAAAACAAATGCTTCTATATACTTTATAAACTATAATACACACCTTACATATCCTTGTTGTTGTCCTTGTTTTAAACTAAATATATTTCTATATATATGTTGTAAAAACTGTAGTCAGGTTCCTTCTATGTCCTTCACACACCTGATCGATAAATCTGCTTCTGATTGATTGTTGCAGTCGCACCTGGTGGCGGACTATTTTTTAGTGCGGATGTATACGGTGCGGCTGCCGCGTTTCCGGCATTCATGAAAGCCTCAGTAAAGGAGCGCGATTCGTGAAAGAAAAAAACAAAACAACACAGGATCAGAAAGAGGGGGCGAACCTTGACGAAAGCCCGCTTGGAAAAAAAAAACTTACCCAGCAGGTTTTAGCGTCAAACGTCGCTGACTCGCCCCGGGTTGTGTGCTCCTCTCGACGGTTTGAAGACCAGACGACGCTCGGTGTTGCTCCGCCGACCGTTGGGAAACAGCAGCGGACTGTTAGCATCGTTAGCTCGTTAGCTCCGCAGCAGCAGCAGCAGAAGCAGCGATGTCGGGCGTTGTGCGAGGCCCCGCCGGGAACAACGACTGTCGGATTTACGTGGGGAATCTGCCCCCCGACATCCGCACCAAGGACGTGGAGGACGTGTTCTACAAGTACGGCACGATCAGGGACATCGACCTGAAGAACCGGAGAGGGGGCCCGCCGTTCGCCTTCATCGAGTTTGAGGACCCGAGGTGAGGAGCTAACCAGCGGCTAGGCCGGCGATAGACGGGCCCCATTGTGTGGCTAAAACGTGTGCGGGCTCAGACTATCACCCGGGCTTCTTATTTTATTTTATATATGTATATATGTTATCCTCGAACTAAACGGGGTGCTTGCTCTTTCGGTTTCGTTTTAGCCTCCTTCTTAAGAGAATAAATTGATGCACTTTTTGATAAGAAAACAACGCTTTGTGCTCCCGTCCTTAATAGTATGTGCATGTTTGCCTTGTTTGCGACTTGTAAATAACTTCACTTTTGTTCATAGAAATATAGTTAACACCACTGTGCATGTTTTTAACTCACTGGTTTATGACTAATTGTTAAGATATGTCTCTGTAAACAAATTGGAGCCAAATGTCCTGCAAGAGGCGGATTAGCTAACAAGATAGCTCGCTAACATGGCTGCCTGTATTTCTCTCCCTCCCTCGGTCTTGCTGCATATATATATATTTGTGTGTTTTATATTAACAGGGACGCCGATGATGCCGTTTATGGGCGTGATGGTTACGACTACGACGGCTACAGACTGCGGGTGGAGTTTCCTCGTAGCGGCCGGGGCTCCAGAGGCGGTTTCGGGGGTCTTGGAGGAGCTCCCCGGGGCAGATACGGGCCTCCGTCCAGACGCTCCGAGTACAGGGTCATTGTGTCGGGTGAGCATGCAAACAAGCCCGGCGCTTATTTGCCTATTACTCAAGATAGTTATGTTATAAGCCAGTCCCTTATCACACTGCTGGGCGTAACTTTCAGCCCTGAAAACAAACTTTACCGCGTTTTTTTCCCTTTTTATTCCAGTTTGTTGCCAATGCTCTTTATGTAAAGACGTTTTATTATCATGTGCAAAACAATTACATGGAGAAGTCACTAAATCAATGCTCCAAAATATTTAGAAGAGAAAAAAAAAACTACACAAGCTAGAAAACATACATAATAACTTTATTAAACTTTATATACAAATAAAGTAATAAAATGGAATGTAGACCTGAAATATGAATTATTAACTCAAATAATTAGATAATAAGAATATTACAGCTAATACTGTAAGTACAGTAGGACTCTGTTGAGCAGTAATGTGCAAATATTGCAAAGCAATACTACTGATTAGGGCATATTATGAGAAGTTTAAAAGTCTTAGGGTTTGTTAGTGAAACAGCTTAAATGTGCAGATAAAGTTTAGGCTGGCTGGGAGACACTTGATTACTGAGGGTGTATTGCCAGTGGGTTAAAATGAGATGTAAACAAAGCAATAAAATGTTCCTGCTTTATTAAAAATACATGTAAATTATGTGTTTGATGTATACAACTGGTTTAAATAGAAACTAGTGTCTCCTTGCATTGTGTTGAGGCTTTTGGATTAAATTAAAATATATCCTAACTTGATAATGAGTTCATTTAGTAGACAGGGACAAGACTCATTGATCAACATAATGAAAACTTTATCTGCTAAATGTTTAAAAAGTACTGTAAATATTGAAAATGAAATAACTTCTGATCCTAGATTTTTATGAAAAACATAAGTACAACACGGTGCACCTAACTGATGAAAAATGCCACAGTAGGACATGGAAGTTTTCTCAAACTCATACTAAATAATTATTTTTTAAACAAAGTTAATGTCAGTAAATGATTTTAGTGAGTTCCTGCACAATTGCATTTTAGCATTACTAATTAAGCTAATGATTAAATGAATTCAAATGCACCCTTGTCCCACAGCTTCAGTTTGAAACTTTTAGCCCACTGACTGTTTTGTGTTTCAGGACTCCCCCAGAGTGGCAGCTGGCAGGACCTGAAGGACCACATGCGTGAAGCGGGCGACGTGTGCTACGCCGACGTTTTCAGAGATGGAACCGGGGTTGTAGAGTTTGTGCGCAAAGAAGACATGACCTATGCCGTTCGAAAGCTGGACAACACCAAATTCCGCTCTCATGAGGTATGTGTGCTGGTTTGATTGACTGTCATGGATAATGTGTCTTTGCGGTGGTGAGGTGAGTATTTGAAGAAACTGCCGCACGTTTTGACGCACACCTGGCCCTCATTTCCATCTGTGGTTTGTCCCACCATAGGAAGGAATGTTGTCTTTTCAATGTCAAGTTCTCTTGTGTCCGCCAGGGAGAGACTGCTTACATTCGTGTGAAATTAGACGGTCCCCGCAGCCCGAGTTACGGAAGATCTCGCTCCCGAAGCCGTGGCAGCGGCGGAGCAGGAGCCATGCAGTCGCAGCGCCAGCCGCAGCCGCAGCAATTCCCGTGGCCGTGGCAGAGGATCGCCCCGCTACTCGCCTCGTCACAGCCGCTCTCGCTCCCGTTCCTAAACCTTTCTACCACCGATGTTTTGCCCTTTTGATGTATACCCTCCTGTTTTTACCTCTTATGAGTTCTCCAGATGTCAGCAATTGATTTTTAATTTTTGCATTTCATGTCCCGATGTCCTTGTGGATGATCTTGGTATGTAGATGTACCCCCCCTCCACCCCCCAACCTTTTCTCCTCCTCTTCTTCCTCTCTCCCCCAGCCTCTCCAGCTGCTTTGTCCTTTTTTGTTTTCTTCCTCTCTCCCCTTCTCTCTGTCCTCTCAGTTTTTTCGCAACAATAGAAATTGTGCTGTGTTGGAGCTTCAAAAATGTTGAGTTGTTATAATCGGCACTCAATGTTTTTGCAAGTGTTGAAAATTGAGTTTTGTTTTTGTTTATTTTTTTAAAAAAAAATAGCTTCTCATTGGATATGTGGGATGGGCTGTTTGGACGGGGAGCCCAATGCTTAACTGTATTTTACCCTTGTGTCTTCCTTTAGACATCTGAAGAGAAGGATTAAAGTGATTTGGAATAAAACCATTGTGGAGCACATTTCATTTGTATGGTCAGGATAGGACATCTAATTGAGGAGCAATCAGGTCGAGGCAATGGTACGCTTCATATTCCATAAATTGAACATTTTGATAGGTTGCCATATCATGCATGTCATATTTAACAAAGCCATATGTGCTGTACTTTGTTATATATACAATTTTTAACATGCTACTCTGGCTTGTGACAGAATAAGCAGTCCTAGATCAAGTGTTGTGATGTAAGTGTAACATCTTTGCTGTCAAAATGTAAAAATCTGAATCACTACTTTGTTGCAAAAAGCGTTCCCACTTTTAACTTTAAAAAATATCCTCATTGGTTAAAATGTTAACTTCAGGGAGTGATAGTTTTTGTGCTCAGTGGCATATTAATTTTTTTTCTCTTGATCTGACATGAGTGCTCAAAATGGAAAAAAATTAGGCCCAAAAATCTTGACATTTTATTCTAACAGTCTGCCTCTGATTTTCTTCCTGGTATTTCAAGGTTTTGATTGGAGGAGTGGCTCAGTGGATCCCAATCCTTGGAGCTGGATGAGTGGATCGATTAGGGAAGGGATAGGCAAGGATGGATGCTCGGAACGGGATCAGTTTTCCAGGATTCAAATGAGAGTTGAATTCAGAACTAATTATCGGGAGTCCCAGAGCAACTTCTTTCTTTTTTTCCTATTAGGCCCCCCCATGCCTATTTAAAGTTTTTCAGTGGTAATGGCTTTATTTTACAAGAAAACGAAACTGAGGACCAGGAAGTTGGATCAAAGGATGGAGTCGTAGATGCCTGGTATGAAGGAATTAAAAAAATTGGGTTGGTTTTGGGAAAAGGGGTTTGATTTGGGAGTAGTTTGTATGTTTTAATTTGCTTAATCTTACTTTTTTTTCTCTCTTAGCATTTTCAATAAAACATTTTCAAACAAGAATACTTTGGTTTGTCATTATTTGAACCATGAACCCACTTCTTCTGCTTCTATATAGAATTATTTAAAGCTTTATTATTTTCCTACATACAATCAAAGCTGCACCTTAAATTTATTTACAACCTCAGATGAGATTTAGGTGTAGACATGTATAAAAGATGTGACAAAAACAAACACTTAAATGTTGATTATTCAAAGTGTCAGCTGTGACTGATGAAAAGCCTTACACTCACACTGAGCCAAACGATACCTGCCTGCAGCCACAAGGTCTCATGTCCCTTTTAGCCCACAGTCGGTGGTGCACACTGTGAATGATGCATTGTGGGATGAAATAAGATGCCGGCAGACAGGAGCTGGAGAAAAACGCCCGCACCGCGCGGGGAGGCTGCGGCTCGGCCAATGGCAGCGTGCGGCATGCGGCAGAGGGGCGGGGAGGCGAGGGCAGCAGCACAGCACGGAGACAACCTACCTACATGCTTATTGTGTAAATCTTTAAAAAGCAATTAGCCGCAGCATCATCTAAACCTTAACCCCCCCGGTACACTTTTTTTTGTACCTCCTCGTTAAACTTCGCTGGGAGCAGAGGCAGATTTGTGCAGAGCAGTGCGCTCAGGCGGCTCTACTGAAGGTGAGTTGCAGATTTTTTTCCTCCAAATGTGGGAAAGATTTGAGTCGCATGTCTTTGGTGTATTTACGCCCGTAGTTTCTGCTGTGGTGTTTTCACTGTGTTTGCTCTCTCGTCAATGTGTGTGGACAATAACATCGAGTCCGAGCTGCTGATTAATCGGACACATTTGGATACTTTTGGTGTCCTTTCTTATGCAGCAGCTGCTTTGATCCCAAAGTGATTTGCCAAGTAATTTAACTCCACCTGTATCAAGTTTCGCTGCCAATCTATGCAAACCTCAAGTCACCGCTTAGTTGAGCATAAAGAAACCCTTTAAAAATACACGAGAGTAAGTTCTGATCCCGAATCAGTGCAGATGAGACGCCAAATGTGTCACATTTCTGCGTATGAGTGATGTTTGCGATGCTGGCCTAAACCATCCCCATCACCACGTGTGGTGTTCATTTTCAGTGCAGTGCTGTCTCCTCCTTCTTCCTCCCTCCCCTCTTCCCCTCCACCCCTCCAGCAGGCACCACCACCACCATCATCATCCTCAACCATGACTGACAGGAAAGCTGTGATCAAGAACGCGGACATGTCTGAGGACATGCAGCAGGACGCGGTGGACTGTGCCACCCAGGCCATGGAGAAGTACAACATAGAGAAGGACATCGCAGCCTACATCAAGAAGGTGAGACGGGCCGGATCCAAGTGGAGCTCCGTGGGCTGACATCACTGGCACATGATCTGCAAATTCACAGCCTTTTTTATTCTCACGTCTATTTTTGGTCAGCGTGGAGACGAGGCTCTCATGTTCAGGGCTGTAGCCGAGATTTTTTTTTTTTTCATTACTGAGGTCATGAGTCCACAACCCCCCCCCCCCCTCCTTTTACCCTTTTACCCTTTTACCAAACACACTGAGTTTAAGAACATTATGCCCACAAAGACGCGGTCTGCAGTGTTTGGACTCAACATAAGGGTCCATATTGATCAATCAAACTTTATTTATTAGTTTAACACTTTGATAAAGGTTAGTGCCATACAAAGAGCCTTGCAGGTGACTGAAAGGCTTATGAGACGGTTCAAAAAAAATGTAAACATATTAAAATTTTTTAAAAAGATAACAAAGTTGAACTTATGAAATCAGTGGCGATCGAAATAATCTAGACTAATGAAGCAATGAAAAGAATTCTAAACAAGATAAAATGATTAAATATTGGCCATAAAGCACATTTGTCAAAAGCCTATTAAAATCCATGAAAAGTAGTTTTTCACTTTACATCAATGCTTCATTCCTCTTCAATCCTCTTATTTTCATTTTAATTTTTTTCCATCTGGGATCAGTACATTTTTATTTATTTATTTTTATTTATTGACCTAGTAGTATTGCCTCCAAATTCTAGAGAAGTAGAGATAAAATAATTGGTCAGTTGGTTAGATTACACAAAATTATCTGCAACAATAATAATAATCTATTGATAATTCCAATTTCATTTCCAAATCTTATTGGGTTTCAACAAAACTTTTACTTTTTTATAATTTTTAATTTAATTTTTTTTTTCTTTTTTGGACATATATTAAATCAAAATCTTTGGGTTTTAGACTGTTGGATAATTAAAATAAGCAGTTTGCACATTTGAACTTAAATTATAATTTGCATTTTACTGGATTTAGTCAAATTTTATACTATACCTTATACTTAAAAGTTTACAGACATCACCTCAATGTCTTCGATAGTAGCTTCGTCCTTTGTTGTGACATGTAAGGCAAGGTTTGAAGATTGCATCCATTGGTGATGTATTTTCTTTTGGTGCTAACAAATCGCCTTCTTTTGGTCTTTCTGCAGGAGTTTGACAAGAAGTATAACCCCACCTGGCACTGCATCGTCGGGAGAAACTTTGGCAGCTACGTCACCCACGAGACGAAGCATTTCATCTACTTCTACTTGGGCCAAGTGGCCATCCTGCTCTTCAAGTCTGGCTGAGAAGTTTCTGATGGGTGTTGAGGGGTTTTTCTCCCTGAACCTAAATCGGAAATGCACTGGTGGCTGATGTCTCCCATACACTAATAACGACATACCATAATGATGCAAAACCGGCCGTGCGCGATTGCATGGACTATACACTATTTAATATGTATGTTACAGTAAGTTTACTTTTCGATAGTTGCCATTTGAATGCAACTGAAGTAGTTTTTGTTGATGCTGTTAAATTCTAGGTTGTAAAAGATTTCAACGTGGCCCTTGATTGTATAATAAAGGAAAGCTGTAGAATGTAGTGGTGCATCTGCTTTCCTTCACAACCGGCATTGCCAGACCCTGTTATGAGACTCCCATCGGTCGGTTTAGGTGGTAAAATCATACTGCGTGCACCAGTTTAACAATTCATCATCAAGATTTCAACACCAGATCATGAAAAGAAGTTGGTTAACGGGGGAAAGAAAAAAGTCAAATGAGTTACTTCATGGTCCCCTTTTGGTCTCCAGGAGAACAGCATCAGTTCAGTGTAACTACAATTTCACTAATTTAAAGGAATTATGTTGTCTGCAGATGCACATACGAAACCTTTTAACGTTTTCAATCTGGATTTAATACAAAACGCCCGGACATTTTAGCAGCCGCGTTCAGAAAAAAGATGTCGCAACATCCAGCACACTTGACATTTTGGAAACCAACCCAAGCCAGGGATGTTTAGTTTTGTGAGCTCTTCAAATTTTTCACTGTGAGGGACGGCAGAGCAGATAAAGCTCACACACGCAGACCTTGGCCTGTAAGGTCGGAGTAATAACACTACAGACCGGTTACCAAAATCTCCCGACTCACCTACGTAGATTTCAGTCTTTATAATCTTGTGTTTTCTGCATGTTTGGAGGATAATAACCACACTTTCTTTAGCTGTCATCAGACACAAACAAAAGCTCACCTTTAAAGCTAAATAATTAATTTAACGTTCACTTTTGAGTATGTAGATATTGGACTGAGTCAATGTGTTTTGTCCCACTAATTGCTATAAAGCAGCATTAGGAAGGTTTTTTTTTTTTTTTTAGATAAAGACATCTGCAGCCAACTCTAAGGCTGGTAACACCCCTGTGTTTCAGATGATCGTGTTCGTCTTGTGTGGCTCGTGATAAGTTGCATAAACACCCACCAACCTTTATTTTTTGCCAGTGTACTGCCAGACATGCAGGAAGCATCTTGAGACGGGACTTCTTGAAACAGGTGTATCTCTTGTCTAGCGCACTAATTTAGGGTTTTCATTTTGTCGTGTCTGTATAATTAATTTGAAATGGCAATGCACAATGTTTGGATTCTGATGAGAGGTGGTCATTGGGAGGGCAGATTGGAAGGATTTAATCCATGGAGCTGGATAACACCACACATTTCTTGCTGTGCATTAATAAAAAAAAATAAAAAATAAAAAAAAACTGAACTCAGTTTTTCTCTCCCATAATCCAACAATGGGTGAAATGTGTATCTCTCAAGTGTTAGCTTGGATAGATGTCGTTTTCGCGGGGAAGTCTTCCTAACTATTGTCGATGTAAACTGATTTTAGTATTGTTTTCCTCTGGCATGTATTTTTGCTGTGTATATGTAGGAGCCGTTCCAATGCTGTTAAATTTGCACAAAACGTGTGCCTGTCATTGCTCTCAACTGTAACCGGCTTGAGTACAATTGCACTTCATCAGAAATATCCAGTAGGTTGCTACAGAACCAAAATCGTACAAACTCGATAAAATAAAAATTAATTGTTGACTTATTACACTGTGGCCTTTTATTTTGTTATTGAGAACATTAATTGATGGATTGATGGACAGAAAATAAATCACTTTTGAGAATTAATTATTCATTTAAATAAAGTTTATTGATTATATTCACTAAGATATTGAATATGATGTAGACCAGCAAACGTAAAAAAATATCTTTTTAAATTCTGTTTAATAAAAAAGATGTTGATTCAGAGATGTTGTTGGACCGACCCATGCTACCTGTTTCCATCTGTTTTCAGGCTTTATGCTAAGCTAAGCTAAGAGGTTACTGGCTGTAGCTTCGTATTTAACAAAGGTTTGACAGGTTGAGAAACACACCTATTTGCTTTCTTAACAAAAGTCAGATGAGTGGTAGTCCATTAAATAAGAAGCTAGTGCTACTAGCTGGCTAACTTCCAGCACCTCTAAAGTTCACTGATTAACACAGCAAGTCTTCTTTGTATATTTCTAGCTGTTTTATATCTTTGTGCACACACTTTGAGGAGGTCAGCTTGGATTTTTTTGTTTTCATGCTGCCTGTCCATATGCTCATGAATGCGTTATTTTAGGAAAACCTGTAGGAAATTTCTTCATATTTGGCATAAATGTCCATTTGGACTCATGGATTAACTAATCACAATTTAGTGGCCAAAGGTCAAAGGTCATTGTGACCATAAAACATAAAACACACTTTTGGCCACAACTCAAGAATTCATCCATCAATTATGACAGCTTTTTATTGATTTGGACCCCAAGATACTTTTATGAATCCAACCTCTTCGCTTCCTCTCCCTGGATGACAGTAAAAAAAGATGACCTCTTGTTCCTCTGGTAGTCTACTACAGGCTCATTATTGTTGCTGATATCGAGCTTCAGGTGATTATGGTTGCACCAAAGCTCTCCATCAATCCTCTGTACTCCTCTGTAAAAAATAATCACTTAATAAAGACGGTATGTTTCTCCCTGGAAATGATTCACTAGAATCATACATGCCAATATAATGATAACTTACATTTATTTTATTAAATTCCTTCAAAGTCTTCACTGCTTGATATAAACTGCAACTTTAATAATTACTAATACTAGTTTAGCTATTTTCTGAAATTTTAATTTAAGATAAAATAGCTTAAGTTACACACGGATACACTATGAAAATAATGGTGGTTGGTTGCACCTCTGGTCTCTTAGTTTACGGTAATTCAGGGCTCGTAATGTATACCTCGTTTAAACACTTAAAATACACCAATATATTTTTGAAGCTGTTGCCAGTTATAGTGAAGTCATACATCCTCAAATTAACTGATGACATATATCAAGCATGAGGTATATAATTAGGTCATGATGCTTATCATACTTGTGGTAGTCGCACAGTTGCATTATGTGACAAACATGAAAAAAAAAAAACAATATATAGCCTATAGTAAATATGCCAATTCTACAATAAATCATCACACAATAGACAATATTATGGGACAATAAAAATCCATACATCAGAGCTGACTGAGCAAAATGAATAATAAGAAAACAACATATTGGATAAGTTTCTGTGTACATACATGAAATTGTGAGGCACATAGTGTGGCTGTCGTGTCAAATTCATTGCGTGTTTACTCTGAACAACTGAGGCTCAAGTGGTGAAAAACAGTCCATGGCAACAAGTGAGAGACCTTCGCTCAGAGATGAGGAGCACAAACCACGTAATGGTGACATCAGTCGCTGTGGTGTCATGCTGGTTTATCCATTCAGATGTGCAAAACACTGAAGCTGCATACAAGTCACGTCAGACTTGCCATGAAAAACAAATCTTTGTAGTGATGACAAATTGCATCCCCAAATATATCAAAGGGATGCTCCACTGATTTTAAGTGCTGTGTTTTTCTTTTGGTTATTTTTTCATGTGGAGTACTCTGTAGCTCATGAAAATAACAAGATATAACAGAAGGTGACCCTGATGGAAAAAGACTGGAATGCCCCAGATACAGAAAAATGAAGTAAAATAAAATAAAATCATCTCTCAACTTGGGTTTTTACATTGCATTATGGGAAATGTAGGATCCATCTCTCTTGGAGATAGAAGCAAGAAACCTCAAGCTCTGTAGCATCAGTTTTTCCCATTTTGTATTAAATATACCTCTCGCAAATCCCTCAACATTATGGAAGTAAAATTTAAAATTGCAAGCTTTAAGGAGCTGGAGCTTTAAGTCCAGAGTAATACAAATCAGAAACAGCATCTACATTCAGACTTATAAATACAGTTTTTTTTGCCTCCGAGTTGTTGCGTCTCAGTTCTTGTAAAATCATTTGTGTGGTTTTCCCATCAGTGCTGCACAAACTTGTGGCGTCCGACCATGTGTCATCTCAGAGTCGCGTTTAAACACGACGTCAGCTGATTCGACTGGTTAGCAAACCTTCAGCCGGAGTGAACTCGGAGGACCGAGCTGCTGCTGTTTGGTTGGCACGAAAACTTGTGTACACGCGGCTCTCGGCTGCAGACGACAAACAGGAACAGAAGTTGGACCTCAGCTCGAATCCAGAGATTATGTGTCGGTATCAGAGCTGATGTAATGGTATGAATTACAGTGTGATGTAATTATTCAAAAAAAGACAGATTTTATGTTTTCCTTCATTTTCTTTTATGGCAGTACAACCCAAAACATGAGCAACAGTAGCAGCCATTTTGTACTATTTTAGCTTTGTGGTAATTGTTTTCCTCACTGAAAGGAGCAGCAGGGGTAGAGTGTCACTTGTCATGTTTTCAGTTTGCTTTGAAGTTACGTGATGTCTGTGAGTGGAAATCTGTAGAAACAAGAGCGTGCAGAGCCGGTAGAGCTGAGAAAGCAGACAAATTAAAGGGGAAGTGACTAATGAATAATTTCTAGAGACAGACTGAGGTCAAAGTGGGTAAAACCGGATAGTCTGTGGAGTTAACTGAAACACTTTGCCTAAATATGAGAGAGGGCTTTTTGCAGCTCCCATTTCTACAGAGCTTTGAAGCTCAAAAATGAGTCCTTTTAACCAGTTAACGTCCTGGGATTTACTTACAGCTCCCTTTAGTGAGCGAGGAAAGGCTGAAATGAGGAATCAAAGCCGCCTGTGTCACAGACGAACTGAATAATGTAGAAAATGAGATGTATCATAATAGTCTCACGTGTACATTCACAACAGCGGAGCGTCAGAGGTTTGTCTGCTTTTTCCACCACTGATGTGTTTTACACTCTTGTTTTTTTCCCATCAGCATCTCCTCCTCCCCCCCACATACCTGCCTGCTTCTCTTTCATACTGTAGCCTCTGGCCGCCTTCATCCGTCTTCCCACACGAAGCTGTAATTCATGGCCAGAGCGCATTCACATGTAGACCGCAAAAATAATTGACTGGACGAAAGAATTAACCCTTGCTGTTTGAAAGTTTAAGATACATTTGGACAGTAGATACACTCAGGCCAGTTTAAACATTAAGTTTGATAATTTTCATGATTAAAAAAAAAATCAGTTTATGTGTCTTGACTGTGGTCTAAAAAACTAATTGTAATGGTTTGTTAAAGCAGTGTGAAATGCAGCTCCATCTCACGCTGCTCATTTTGCATCACACTGAGACATTAAGCATTCAAATCCAGATCTTAAAAAGCCCCTTTAATGGCGGCACATTTTCATCCATCTGCTCTCAAATGGCTCTATTCAGCGCCTCATACGGTTCATCCTGAAAAACATTTGAATAACCTGAATTGCACCGAACAGACTGTTGTTTTGGCTCGGGCTGAAAATACCCTCCCGTTTTGTTCGTGCGTAGCTCTCATTGATGTGGTGAATGTTTGCGCTCTGCAGATGCCTCATAGACTGTGAGATGACCAGTGGGCGGACTTAACACCGGCATAACAAGGAGGCAAATGACTCAGACTCAAACATCAGGGATGTCGATAGAAAAGGAGCCACATGAATATGTTAATAGCAGCAGCCGGACCCACGGGCCGGAATGACATGCTGTGTAGGTTGAAGTACATGTTTTTATTGTCTGGGGAAATCAACTCTGAATGTGTTATTGTATGAAAATCCCTGAAAATGAAAATATGTTCCTCTACACTCATGACTGCTGTGTTTGGAAGAAGGAAAAGAAGCTTTGCATGATTCCTTTTAACTCATGGACACAAGCTGTTTACACACAGTACACACAAGGAACAATACAGATGTGAGAGTAAACACATCCTAGATTTATCTGCCTGAATTTTGTCTACTTTGTGTACTGTCGACGCTGACGTCCATTGGAAGCAGTGCTGAGTTAGAAATGATGATTACACACAACTCTCAAATCTGAAAACACACCTACACTTGAATGATGCCTCCATATTAACTGACCTGCATACATTCTTGTTTAGGTTCTATGTTCATATAGTTTTGGAGGGAAAGAGTAGATTTTTTAGACTAAGAGACATACTTAATACTTAATATTAAAACAAAGTTATGTGTAGTCAGTGCTTCTTAAGGGCATAAGTGGCTTAAACCACAATAAACTGGTTCATAAGCCGAGAAATAACACACACAGTACAGGAGACTGAGAGTCATCTGTTCCTTCATTAAGATTTTTGTCTGTTATATTCATCACCTATAAAAGCTAAGGCACTCACAAAAGGCGGTGTGATAAAACATGAAATCAGGACAACAGTTTTTCTCCCACTTACATAATCTATATAACTGCATCATAACTGTTAAACAGTATTACATAAGAGGCTGCCCTTATACAATGACACAAGACTGAGCTTCAAAGTAAAATGTATGTGGAGAGGTTTGTGTGTGATATGTAGATAGATAGATAGATAGATAGATAGATAGATAGATAGATAGATAGATAGATAGATAGATAGATAGATAGATGATAGATAGATAGATAGATAGATAGATAGATAGATAGATAGATAGATAGATAGATAGATCAACATGTGGATATTGACTGATAAATGAGGAGCTTACCAGCTGTTATTTCTGTTTAATATCAATTCATCTGACCTGCTTTCTTTTCATTCTCACTGTTCCTGTGAAATGTTTAAAATATTTTAACACAAAAGAAATGGATGTTTTAAAGGCAAAGGAAACCAAAGCAAAATATGTAATCTTTAAAGCATATTGATTTAATTAATTATGATTAAAATTGTTTTGTTAAGAAGATTTTGTGAAGCTACTTGGTTTTGAGTATTTAAATTGACAGATCCTCATTGAGCTTTGGTGCACTTCCATATTTTGACCACAAGAGGGAGACCTTTCTCTTTATGACAGATGTCTCTTTTTTTTTTCTCTCTGTCTTCTTTTTGTTTCTGATATGAAAGTAGGAATTGATTGGAGTTCAGCGTTCAGGTCTGAACTTCAGTCTAAAGCTCAACAATGATTTCTATAATTAGAATTAGAGCTCCAGTCAGTCACAGAAAAAATGACAATGCAACGCAATATTTTGGAGCAAAAACACAAGTCAAGGCTTTGTTTTATTTAAAAGTTTGATCGATTGAACATAAATGAGAAGTTAGCAAAGATTTCATTCTGTTTTAAATATTTGAGACAATTATTAGATGTCTTTTGTGTGACAATACCATAGTGTTTACGTATAAACCATTTTTATATCTATGTGAAAAGCCGCAGACCTCAGAGTCAACAACAACCATACAACCATAAAATTTCACAACTTAACATGTCATGGATATAATGACATTTGACATTTGATGAGCTGATCAGAAGAGTGAAGAGTGAGTAAGAATAAGAAAGAAAAGATTTTCTGATATATACAATAACTTGAAAAAGCTGGTATATATCTGCTACATCAGCAAAATGTCCATCCTTTCCATCATCTAGGTTAAATTTCTTAAATTTGCAACCTCCCACATCAAAGCATTGTACCAAATTGAGATTATTGTTCATATTACTGTAGATATGTTGCCAATGTAATGCAAATAGGGGTGATATTAATACCTTTGGACTACGTTACTGCAGAGAAGTAAAGTCAACTTATGTAAAGCAACAGGAAGTTTTGCAGAAAAAGTTCAATTTCCCATGACTAAAGGGAAAAGTTCATCTCTTACTTGCTATTTATAGTTACAGATTAGACTTGACATAAGAAAAACCAACACTGATGTATAAATAGATGAAAAGGGGTTTTGTTTTCAGAACTTGAGTTTGCATGCAGACAGCCCATGCTTTGTCCTTGCACAGGGCACCCAGAGGTGATTTGGTTCATAAATGATGGCGTCCGGTCTGCTTTGCTGCACCCGAGAGCAGTTTGTTCTAATGGTTTCCTCTGAATGGAGCGCAGCCATGAAGGTTTGCATTGCAATACGGGAAGTTGCTGAAGCAGTCAGTTTCAGTCAGTTGCAGTTTCACTCAGGTGTGGTATCGCTCATATGCCATTAGGCTCATTAATAGAGCCATTCTGAAGATTAGAAAGCTGGACATCAGCGGGGAGGCATTTCATATGGCCCGTTAGCATAACAATGTAGACATAAAGTTCATCAGACTAAAACTGCGGAAGAATGGCAAACAAAATATGCAAGCCAGTATGTAACGCTCAGTTTTAAAGTCACCAGATCTTAGCAAACATCCTGCATGACTAAGTGAGGAGCAGGTTAAAGGTTGAAATGGCTGCCTTTCATGGGCCGCTATATTTTTATGACCTTGTCTGCGAAACTACTACTGGAAACACATAAACAAAATTTTCGCTCCTGGAAAAATTCAGCTTCATCAGTCCTAATTTAAAAGACGGGACCACATATTCAGGCATTTTGCAGTGAATATGTGGGGGAGTCCACCTCATCAAACCTGGTTTCTGTTGACCTGAAATCACCAGTCTTTTTTCTTATCTGAGCCAAACCCTTTATGGACCATCACCTCGTAATCCTGCACCTTTACTGCCCTCGCTGTGCGCTGCTGTCAAGGATAAGGTAATCAGCTTATCATAAAGACATGATTTGTAAAACTTGTATGCAACAAGGGCATCTCAGTGATTCAGACCTTCTTTGATATCTTCCAGAGAAGCGGTTTCTCTCTTCAGAACTGCTTCTCATGTCACATGAAGAAATAATCACACACAAGAATATCTTTTTACTCAGGAGACTTTTTACTTCAACCTGTTCTGCATCCCGTTCATCTACCTGAATAAGCGCCGTGAGGAAGGAGGAGAGTGAGACTTGTTTCGGTACTTTCTTTCTTATCTCAGATCATATCCCAAGACTGAAGGCATGTGATGTTGGGCAATAGGGCTATAAAGCAGGGCGACTCTTTATGAGAGCGACCGTGAAAGTCAGGCTTCACTGATTTGGCTTTGTGGCTGCAGGGGGGCTTTTGCTAAAAAAATGTTGGCTATAACACAACAGTTTGTCCTCATATTAAAAAAAATCTTCATTTCACGAAGCAGCTCTGCCAGTTTTATTGGAGCAAATGTGTGCATCCTGAGGCAAAACAGAATGAGGAATTAAGAAAATAGAGCAAAATGATTGATGAATGAATGATTGATTGAAAGCAAAATGAGTTGATTTGCATTGAAAAATATGGAATAACTTACTGCAGTGTTCCCCACTTCCTTTAAGAAACTGAAGTTACAAAACTCAACATTGATATTTAAGCACTTTGTTAAGATTTTATTGTTTTCATGTTTTAGCCACATGCATGTCTTCTTTCCTTCAAACAGTTTAATAACAAGCACAGATCTTATGTACAGTTTGTTGGAAATTAGCAGATAATATGAGATTAGTATCGATTGATACTTTAGATTGGTTTATCTGAACTTAGGTTAACTGGGCTTAGTCTATTTTAGTTTAGTCTACTTTGTTTAAGCTTACCTTATTTATCTGAGCTCAATCTGGTGTTAATTAGCATAGTTTTAGTTTAGCTTAGTTTATCTTAGTCTCACTTAATTCAGTTTAAGTCAGTTTAGCCTACTTTCTCTTTATGTAAATGAACTCCAGTATTCATTCGGCTATTGTAATGGATAAGGACAGTTTTCTAAATGAAACACTTGAATCAGGTTCAGCTGGAGGTAAGATGGATCTGATCCTAGTCCACTATGAAGCCATGCAGGTGCTGTCAGACAGGTAACTGATGGCTTCAGATAGCCCCTGACTGAATTTTAAAGCTGTTATAAAAGTGACTTTTTATTTGATTTCTGTTAGGTCTCGCTGGCCCTGACTCTATTCAAGGTCTGTTTGAAGACAACGCAGAAACCAAAGGGGGGGGCGGAGGGTGTTGGGACTGAGTGGGTCACGCAGGGGGTTTATTCAGGAAGGTCGGGGGGCTGGGGAAGTCACACAGGTAGGGGACACTGATACAGGCGGTGGGACTGTGCAGTCACCATGTCTCAATCTGCGAACCGACCCTGCATGACTGGTCTTGGGCAACAGCTAATAGCCCCCAATTACAGTTTCTCTGTCCTCCAGAAAGCAGCCAGTGTGGCGTGACCCTCTGAAATGAGTCTTCCTCACAAATGCATGGCAACCGCTGACATGTTTAGCTTTCATATCCCCAATGGAGGATCACACACTGAAAAATTGCTTTAAATCTTTTGTGCCGGCTCGTAACGCCTGGCTGGTCTGCGTTCAGACATCGAGATCGCTCAGCGGTGCAAACGTGCAGCGGGCGTTGAAATGGACGAAGCAGGAGTAAAACAACGAGGAGCTGGACGTGAGGGTGGGAAAAGAGCAGAAAGAGGGGGTCCGGGGTGGAAAGGTCAAACTGATGTTTCACCGTGAAGCCAGAGAGGGACATTTTTTTCCATCAGGATGCCTCCTGTGGTCGGGGTTAATGTGGTCTTGGAAAGACAGAGATGTGCGGATGAATTAATTTTAGGGATGAGCAGAGGAGCGTGGAGACAGAGGTCCAGAGTCCACTGGTGGAGTGGCGTGGAAGGGGGGGGCGGCTTTGGAAAATGGGTTTCTGAGTGCAGATTTAAATGAAAAATCTCATTTCCAGTTATATTTTCAAAATGAAGCACCTGTATTTGTATGAAGCAAACCAGTGGCTCCAAAACTTTCTGACCCATAAAAACAAACAGTCTATTTGTGACTTCTCATGACAACCGCTGTGAGCAATTAAACCGAATAGTAATTTTTTTCTGTCGTGTTAGTAAAGTTTTATATAGATATTCAACGGTCCCCAGAAGATAAATCCTGATGACTTTGATGTTCTTCTGATGTTTCATCCAGCGCCACAGTGAAGTTGACATTTGTTGTCTAAAGTGAAATGTCTTGACAACTGCCACCTTTGATCATTTGTGATCCAGAGGCAAATCATCAACCTTTTATGTAACAGGCTTTTGTCCTTTTAATTATCTTGGATAGTGTAAGTAAAACACCAGGATGGGAAACCACTGAAGCAGATTATGTATCTTCTGCAGACTAATTTTCCAGATCAAAAATGAGCAGAATAACATCAACAGGATATAAAATTGGCTTTTCAGAGGTTTTGGTTTACTGGATTAGAGAGTCTTGTCCGATGACTGTACAAAGAAGGTAACTGTAGGCACTTCAGGCAGTCACAAGGGGACAAGACAGACGCCATGGTTGACTGAGTGTGAAGCTTTTCTCTTTACTCATGATAAATAGATAACTCTGGTTCAACATTAGGTGGCTCAGAGCCAGAATCTTAATTGTTCAAAAGCTGACTTAAATAAGCAAAGTGGATTCAGAGGAGCTCCTGTGAGACCTTTCCTATCAAAGTTCAAGTTTACAGTAAAAACAAGACTGGAGCTTATCATGACAAGTGGACAGCTGAGACGTCTAACTAGTGGACAGTGGTGGAAAGAAACTAGGTACTAACTAAATAACTAAGTACATTTACTCAAGTATTGTACTCCTCTCTTCCTACTATATAAGTTTGGTCAATTTTCTGATAAACTGAAGGATTAAGTGTTTCTTTATGTGTTCAGAAAACAACTTCTTAAGCTAAATAGAGTATTTTTTTTAACGCCTCTGGCATTAGCTGGAGAATGAGCTCATGAAAAGTTGACTTTTTAGAGATACGTGGTTCTGGACAGTGACGCTACAAACATATAATTATATTAATCATGATGCACAAATGTAGATTCAACTACCCAAAAATAAATAAGGTACTTAAAATCAACTCAGCCTGAAACATCTACAGCAGCAAAATGCAACATGCACATTAATGCAGCGGTAATATATAAAGTAGGGGAATATAAACAGGGAATGAGTATTTTTACTTTTGATACTTAATAAGTACATTTGCTGATATTACTACATGATTTAACTTAAGTAAAGCTTTAAATACAGTACTTTTACTTGTAGTGGAGTATTTTATACCACTGCTGGTGGATGACAGGCGTTTCATAACTTTCAGCTCTTTATTGAAGAGAAACGGCTATTTGTAGTAAGATTTCTCCCCAGTTTACTGTCTAAAACAACCAGTACGACTGCATCTGTAGTTTCTTTCATTTCGTATCAAACTTGCAGACAGGATGGGATGTGTTACTTTAGCTCTCTTTACAAAGATCCCATTTAGCTCCCCCGCAGCCACACCAACATCGATCTGCGTATGAGGTAAAAGGACATGTGCTGATTCCTCGCACACTCGGTTACACATTAACTGTTAACAAAAAATGAAATAAAAAGAGCTCATAGACTTGGACAGATAACCTGCTACTGCATCTGTCAGACCAGGCAAATAAATTGCTGACAGAAAAAATAATCTTGACACTAAAGGTCACTGTTGCTACCGTCACATTTTCGTGTTATTGGTGCGTTTATGACCAAAATAAAAATCTATGGGATGGCAGTAGGAGGGTGAGGAGACTTCAATATATTTTTGAAGAGGAGGAGATGGATAATAGCCTCATATCAGCTCACATTTAACTCCTGATTATCCAGATTATCCAGACTCCAGATTATGAATTTAGACTCGACTACTGACAGTTTAGAGATTATATTCATAGTTACTATGAACATTTTATGTATACAAGTACATAAAAGTCCAAGTATCAATGCCACAGTGTAAAAATACTCCAGTACAAGTAAAAGTGATAGTCCTTTAGTAGAAGCACAAAAACAGAATATACGTGAAAGTATCAACAATTTAAGTAGTTATTGATAAGGAATATCTTCTTATAAAAGAGGATAAAAAACCACCAAATGAATCTTTTTTATCAAATAAAATGTATTTATCATAGTTGAAACTTTTTACTTTTACTTTTACTTAATACCTTTATAGCAAGTTGGCGTACATTGGTGTAGCTGGAAACAATACAGTATTTTTTATGTTATTTGGTGCCTGCATGAAAAAATATTTTATTCTTTTTGTTTGGCAAAATGCAATTTAAAGAAATGTGCAGTATTTAGGAGAGCTATAGCTGTGAACATTACTGTCAACACTAATCGCTGGTAAAAAGCATTTTAGTAATGTGTCATTGTCTGTAGTAGACTTCTGAAACATTTCATCTGTTCAAATCATGTTATAAGCAATAATATTAAAATAAGAAAAAATCAAGCTGATGAAACAATTTTCAGTATATCTTTTGAATTGTTAAAGTGGGTTAAATTTAAATTAAAGTTAAATTTGCCCGGCATCAATAAAACATCAATAAATAATTTATTTAAATTAGATACTTAAAAGGGGATAAAAGGGCATTTGTTGCAGCGTATGTGTGTAGTCAAGTAAATAAGTAAGTACACTCATTATTGCATAAAAAATAACCAGTATTTTAATGTTGTAACTGTCTGAAGTGGAGCTAATTTGAACTATATCATATGTTGTTGTGCAGTTTATTCTATAAAAATGCCTATTATATAAGGTCATCATAGGGTTTGTGTTTAAAATATTTATCTGCAGTAAGTAAGTTATAAGTAAGTAAATGCTAACTGCAGTTGTAGTGGAGTAAAAAGGACATCATTTCCTCCTCCAAATGTAGTGGAGGAAAGTCTAAAATAGCATAGTATAAGTATCTATCACTGTACTAAGTTAAATACTTGAGTAGAGTGACAAACTCTGAGAACAGGTTGTTGAAAATCAAGTTTTAATGCTGCCCCTTTAATATCTACACATATGCACTTTATCTCATTTGATTTTAAGGAGGAAAAGTTCTTTAATAAATGTGATTAAACACCAGTGGGTGTTTGCGCCTTTGTGCATTTTTGCTGGTGTTGTGTATTTCTGCGTTATGCAGTCTTTCGACAGCAGTGTGTTTGTTCTGCAGGGTTTCAGTCAGAACGTTCCACCTCTCGTGGCTGCTTAATGGCAGGTGTGCATGCCTCTGCATTAATCAGGGTGCTGTGAACCTGCCTTTTAATCGCAGAGGAAGCCGAGCAGGTAATTACTTTTGAATCTCTAATAGCTCAGACGAGGAGAAAGAAAAACACTGAGCAGGGAGGCAGCCATGGACGGGGGTCAGAGTCACATGTCGTTTCCTGCCCAGTCCCTGAGTGTCACACAGAGCCAACACACACCATCAGGAGCTGATCAATAGCTTATCAATACTGGTGTGAGCTCTGCGAGGGACCACACTCATCTGAACTGGTGATGATGATTTTTTTTTATGTTTTAGTTTGTTTGGTACATTTAATTACACTAAGTCAGCCAAATACAACAGTCCTGCTGCAGCCAATCCTACCTTCATGACAGATACAATCAGTGGTATTTCCATTTTATGATACTTTATACTTTTACTCCACCACAATACAGAGGCAGATGTTGTTTCTATTATATTTATCTGACACATATGAGCAGTTCAAGAGGTACATATATATACATATATACATATATGACCATCTCAATCTGATCTGAACTCACTGAATAAATAAATACACCATTAAAAATACTAAAAATGACATCAGGAAATTATATCAGAAAAAAAAGGACCTCCACTTAATAAGATTAATACTAGGGGTGATACCAGTCCAGAGGATCGGTGAATCTCTTACATGAAGTAGTTAACATCACCTCCATTAAAATGAAAGCATTAAAATGCTTCTTACACATTAATCAATGGTACTAATCTTAGAAATGTAATATGATGTTACATTATGACAGGGGCCATACTTTCTTCAAGGAGTACTTAAAACTAACCTTAACCCTTGAACATTTAAGTACATTTTACTGTGATACTTCCACTCAAGTAGTATTATGAATGCAAGATGTTTACTTTTACTTTTAGTTTTAGTTTGTTAAAGTATCTCACTACTTCATTGTTTCAAACCTCTTGAGTCTTTCTTTAAAACCTTTGAAACTGTCCACTGTCCTGCACGCATGGTATCCTTATTTCAGCACAAACTCAGCAATAAGTCTGACTTATCATTTTGTCTGTACCGGCTACATATCACATCTCACTTTTTCACTGACAGTCTATTTATGCCTGTAAATCATTCAAAATATATCCATAAGTAATTGCTTTAAAACTTTACTCAATAAAACATTTTATAAATAAATGAGATGCTGTGTGAAAGATATATAAATAAAGTTACGCCACTCTAAAAAAAAATCATGTGGTGTATTCATCAATGATTAGAGGGCTGTGTATGAACAGTTAATAATAATCTAATAATATAATAAAATACAGCTAAGATGTGCCATTTTAACTTTTGATACTTTAAGATGAGGTGCTGATGACACCTCTATATTTTTACTTAGATAAGATTTTGAATGCAGGACTTTTACTTGCAATGAAGTAATTTTGGTAAAAACCTCTCGCAGCTTATAGATAACTCAGCAAGGGGTCGCAGTCCAAGAAGTTTGGGAACCTCTGTCTCAGCATGTTGTTACCTTGTGCCTTAAGACTTTTATTTTCACGCAATGAAGAGTTCACACAGCGTTTGGATGTTAACGAGGACAAAGCAAATATCTGATAACTGCATTCCTGTGCTGTTTCCAAATAAAGAGACTTCTTATCGCGCCATAATTTGCCACAACTCTTCCTTGTAGGCGTGTGTTTGACTTCCCGCTGAGTACAGCAGCTAAAGGCCTGGATCTGATTCACTCGTGTTCCTTTGTCAGGAGATTTATGGCGCGGTGACACACCTCACATGGACCTGGCACAGTTTGTCTGCTCAAAATAAGGTCAGGGGTGATATTATGCATGGCTGAGTGTGTGTGTACTCTCTTGTTATATGCAGTGAAACTCTCAAATAAGAATTGACAATTTAACAATAAGTTAAATGCATGAACAACAGCGTTTTTGCAGGTGCATGCGTGAGAGTGGGTGCATCGTGTTGAGCCTTACCTGCGTCGTTCACTAGGGGACAGCAGTGAGTTCAGCGAGACGCTTCAGGGGAAAGCCAAAGCTCCACATCCTGCAGGTAACCTTCAGCATTTTACCCTCAAACAAAAGGCGTCCTATGTTTCTATGCTTTCATCACAGAACTATGCAAAATGAACCACTGGTATGGAACCGTCAGCCAGCGTCAAAACGTTATGGAGCTCGAGAGCCGGGTGTCTGAGACATGCAAATCTCCCACAGAGTTGACCAGTTTAACAGTCACTAATAGATAACTAGGGAATAAATGTGGTGCATAGAGGGGATATCGTCATAGTTTGCACACTGTTGGAAACATTTGGATACAGTTGTTGATGCTGGAAGTACCTGCTCAGATGATTTTATCTCCCAAACTTACAAAGAATACAAGTTTTATTTTAAAGAAGTGAACAAGAGAGAGCTTCAGTCCTATTCAGACCGAGACAATAAGCAGTTTGCTGCTTTGCTCCACACATTTTGAGTAGGAGTTCGCTCTGACAAATGTGTAAAATCAACTAATATATTTCTGTTCCAGCGAGGATCTATTGACTAACACTGACGACACCACATTTGGTTTAACCTCAGAAACAACGGGGTGTTTGTCCTGTCGTTGGACATTCTGCAGTTTTTTTTTCATGCCTCAGTGTGTCTGCGTGTGCTTTTTGCCTCATTTACTTTCTCAGAGTCAATCAGACGGTGACGCCACCACTGACCCCTTCGCCTGCGTTAGTGCTCAAGATAATTGTTTAAAAAAGATTTTGGGATATTTTAGGAGGTTTCAAATCCAACTAAAGAAAATAGTTATGATAAAGAATTCAAATCAACAGTACAAAAGTGGCATCTTACGTTGATGAAGATGTACGCATATTACAGCATAATATCTACATGTATTAATGTTTGATATAGCAACCTTGAAGCACTGAAAGATGAGACGTAACAACAACAGATACTTTTTATTTTCTGTTGCCCATAAAGAAAAAACATCTGTATAGACATCTGATACTCAATAGGTCTTTTTTATGAAATGCACAACAATGACAGATGCTGGTGTAAATAAAAAAAAATAATGAGGCTGAATTTTATTTTGCTGCTTCAGTTTTGGGGTCCTGGTTTTGTGTGTTCAGTAAAAAGGACCTACTGAGACCTTCTCTTAATTCATTTCTCCAACAGCATCTTCAGTGTAATTTTTTTTTTTGTCAAAATAGCCTAACTATATTTTAAAATGTTGCTGTGATTAGGTATATTTCATTAGTTTAAAACTGTGCTGGCTTCATTATATGTTCCTTTATTTATGACATGTGATGAGTGGCCTTTTTCTGTTTTCACCTGATGCCATAGAGATGGCGGGTCTGGCTCCCTGTGCACGTCCACAAAGTGGCTGTTGCTTCGATCCCTGAGTCAATATTGACCACCAGCCAGCAGGAGAGAGGAGAAGCAGCAGCTGGGATGAGGAGGAGGAGAGCTAAGAGGTCATCATCAGCTACAAACACACACATTTTCATATATTATTGATCTCAGTGCAACAGAACTTTTACTATTCAGGGGTATTTTGCATATTGTATTTGTACATTTTGACTACAAAATTATCAAAAGAAGAAGTTCAATCATGGCTTTGAGTTTACAGTTGACTCATGCAAGTTATGTGAATTTCCTTTTGCAATACTGAGCAAAGCAGACTAAACAATTAAGATTTATGTTAATTCAACTTTGACACCTCAGAGAGGAAATGGACCTGTAGCCTGGTGTACAGTGTCAGGAATAAAAACATTTTAACATGAATACAAAAAAGCAGGTAAAAGACAGATGAACAAAAAACAACCTCATCCAGTCAATAAAATATGCAGTGTGAACGTTAATTTTCTCTCTTCTCAGTTAATTTGTTTAAGCGCTCCTCTCTCTATTTCCTGTACTTGCTGGTTTAGTGATTTTCAGATGCTTGTAGGGGGGCTGAAGCTAAAATGACCACCTGCGAGTGAGCTCCACTGTCATCAGAGTCCTAAATGTAAACAAGTCAAACATGTGAATTATCTATGAAAGCTGCATGTGCATGCTGTGCAGGTGCTGCCAGTGTTGCCAGATTGGATGATTTTCCACCCAGCTGGGTGACTATTTTCTTTATTTTATGGACAATTACATTTTGGGGCAGGTTGTTATAATTTGGGCGACTTCCACCAACAAAAACGTATAATCCAATGAATCAGTCCCACCTCTCATCTGAAATTTGAGACTTTAGTGGCTCAGCTCGACACACTCATAGCTGATGATCATCAAAACCAAACTTCACTTTATCACAACTTTTGAAATATTTTTCACATCCCAATCACAATTCTGTTGTAGCTTTATGATGAAAAACTTGAGCAAGTGTGGCATTTAAAAGACTTTTATTATTCCTCGTCAGGGTCTGATTGATTTTTTTTCATAAAGAGTGACTGCAGGTCATTTTTGCTGAAGCCAGAAACTCACTCAACCAACTATTCAGATTTGTTGTTTCATGGGCCTGAACACACGTGATCACATTTGCCCTCAAAATGCACTGAACTCCTGAACTGTGTGCTGAGAAGCCCTGCAGGTAACGATGACCCCGCTGGTTCTGTAAGAGGGTTCACGACCTTTACCATCAAACATCTCCTTCCTATTTCTTCAGATAACGGGAGGCCAACAGGGTTCAAATCTACAGTGACTGTAAAAAGAAGAATTGCTCTGACGGGACACATCAGCTGTATCTGAGGGCAGCTAGGCTCAGTTACAATACGACTGTGGGAGTATCAGACTGTCGAGGAGTGGGCGGCTATGATGCTAGGGGTCGTGCTGCCCTGGCGAACGAACTGCTGCATCACAATATTTCTTCTTTTTGTGACTTTGCAGGATGGAAAATCCCAAATCCACACTGTCTGTTTGGCGATTCTTATCAGCTGCTTTGTCGTAGCGAGAAAATAAAAAAGAAATACTACACAAGAGAGAAGTTAAGGTGTAATCCAACAACGCTGAGACAGAAACCAATTTGCCGTGACGTGACTAACAGCCAAACCTCAAAGCTGCCCTGATATGACATGATTTAACAAAAGAAAAGAGGAGGAAAAGCTCAATCCCTGACAACACATACACACACACACCTTGCGCACGAAGAGCAAACAGAGCCGAGAGACTTTCAAGTCTTTGGCTTGGCTCAAACCCACAGAAACACTCTCTCACACGCACACACACACCCTGCTGCGCTGCATGTTGACAGAGCCAACACTGTCCCTGTAACACACACACACACACATCACCAGAGCTACAAACTGGCAGGCCACCCCAGTTCTCCCGGTGCAGGATCACCCTCAGGTCATGTTTATGAATCGGGAGGAGCGGATGGATGCCAGCGCCTTCCATCACTTTCCTCTTCCTTATCCTCGCATGTATCAGTCCTGGTGCAAACAGAAACGTCCTCTCTGCTTTACCCTCCTGTGATTCACGGGCGTGTTGATGAAATCTTATTGCCCTGACAGAGATCAAAGCTGCTGCCCCATCCAAACGAAGAGAAACTGCGATGCAATCAAAGCCCTTGTGGAAAAGTCTGGTCACTGATGGATTTATAGCAGATAAGCTCACGAAGGGCAACATGAAAACGACCTGTGATTGCTATAAAACGACTGGAGGATTTGCATGATTAATGAGGTTTGGTGTGGGCAGTTGACTGGAGCAGATGGGAATTAGGGATCTTTAGACTCTTATCTTTTATTTTTTTATTATCTAACTTTTCCTTCGAGGATTGTTTTCTTCTTGCTGACGCTTCCTTGTTGAGTCAGCTGAGACATTTTCTCTTGCACAGATCAGTGACATCACAAACATAAAACTAACAAAACGCACTGAATCAGTAAGTTGTTCCCAGTTTGGGTTAACTTTGAAAGGTTATTCTCTTATTTAATCTTTGGGTCGGCCCATGTCAACGCTGCTCACTTCCTCCTCGAGCAGAAATAGGGAAATAATTTGGGAAATAGGCTTCTTCTCGAGAGTTAGATGAGGAGATTAATGCCGCTCTCGTGTCTTTACGGTAAATATGAAGCTACACCCACCTGCTGAAACGGGGGAAACCGTCCATTATCACTGTTATATTTTGCCATTGTGTTGTTAGTTATTTAGTTTTTCTTAGTTTTAACAGATTAATATGATACTGTGTGTAGTATGAGTGCCCTCTGTTAGGCCCAAACTCCATCAGTTGACTGTATCCGTCCCTGTGGTTGGTTGACCTGTAATAAGTTCAGTAATAATGTACCAATAAGTTTGTTTTTATTGATAAACAATGTGTTGTCTATTTGTATTTCTATATATATCTGTATTTGTATCAGATGGGCTCCTAATTAGAATAGGCAATACAAATACAACAGGCAGATTTCTGTTACCTGTGGACAGAGCCAAGCTAGCTGTTTCCCCTCAGTTTTCATCCTTTATGCTAAGCTAAGTCAGTCAAAATTTAAAAATTGCGGATCGAACTCAGGACAGACTTTTAAGTGTGTGCCTCTCTATTCAGATACAGATACTGGCGTGATTTGGCAACAGTCGTCTCCGGTCTCCGAGGAGGGGAGATGAGCGGTCGGAGGGTTCAGGTCGAGGGTAAGGTCCAGCTCACTCTGCGGAACGGGACATGGCCGCCGGTTCCTGAGTCTCACGCACACGCCACGTAGCCCTTGGCCTTTTTATTTCAGCCGCTTTCGAAATGTTCCGCTCTGTGCACCGACTGGGCCATGCGGGGTGAGGAGCGAGAGGTCGCGAGAGGTCAGCGAAGACACCGAAGGCAGCGAAGCACACACCTTGAGACAACAGCGGTACTCACAGTGTGTCCCTCAAGCTTGACTTCATGTTTTAAAATGCCACAGAAAGCAGGTTGACGCTGGCTGGATCCAGAGTTTAGAGAGAGATTATATCCAGGTCAGGGAATAAAGGAAGATTATTCGTGTTAATTTAGTGCTGCAGATACAAATTAGAGGTAATATTGCTTTATTTTCCCCTCATGTTATTGCCATAGAGTCAGGATTTCCTAGATTTATTTTTACACATTACTGACTCACTTGTTAAAAAAGAGATCCATAAAAAGTAGTAGGTGCTGTTATCTTTGTAGTTTAATATCTACACCAAATCAAACTGTTGGTGGTTATGTAAAATATCTGAAGAACTAAACTGGACACCTGGACATAGGAGATTTTCATAAACTTTGATATTGGTGATGGATGAAAAGTACAAATTCTCCATGACAACTGGGCAAACTCCAGCTGCTGATGATGATCGAGTGATGCAACCAAAATCTACAGAAGATTTATTAAAAGGACTTTGTGTTTAGTCGGTAGTATGTAAAGCGCCACATGTACGGAAAGAGAAGATATGCAAATGTAAATATGTTCATGCATGTATAAGTGCAGAAAAGTTATGATAACTTCAAGATACACTGTTTGATTTTAAAGTTTCATCCTGACATCTACACATGTGACATTTAGGAGTCTGTTTTTATTGGATTTAGGAAGCACTAGTGGAGTGTTTTGGTTAAATACTTGAAAATGACAAAAATGAACACATGAACCCATGTGGCTTCATGTTTTCAGTTCATTTAGGTCCCTGCTGGTTTCCAAACTCCTAAACGCCAAGAAATCTCCATCTGAAACCCCTGAGCACAGGTTGCATGTGTGCTATGAAAGTAAACAGTTTTAATGGGTCTTATGAGGTAAAAGCAACCAAAAACCAGCAAAACTAAACACAGTTTGTGATTTGTGATTTTTTTTTCTTCCCTGTCTTGTTAATCATCTTGAAACCAGTTTGATCTTTGACTTACACCTTTGGTGAGGGGACAGACTGACAGACCCATCTGTGCATAACTCTCAGACCTCACTGTTACGTGATCATACTGATGTTGTTCCACGTTATTCTTATAGAAATTGTTTGTCCACCCCGTAACACTTGTTGACTTCATCCTGTCTGTTGGACTCAGCCCCAAGCCCATTGGTTCTCATTGAAGAATATAAATCTTAAAACAGGTCACACATACGCACTTTCATATTTTAAAAGGGATGAATAATTTACTCAAACAGCTGGGCACTGTAATTTTTAGCAAACATTTCTCAGACATGAGTAAAAAGCATGTTTGCAGGGGACTATTTCCAGCTGCGGATTAATACACATTTGGTGCACTAGATCATTAAGAGGGTAAATGTGGGATTTATTCATAATCATCTACAGTACTCTTGTTTAATAAGGGATCATGTACAGAATATCTCCTGCCTAATCCCTTAATACACCTCAAAGCTGTGCTGCTCTGTGCCCGACATCTCTCCAGGTGGGCTGACAGGTAGAGTTACAGGAACAGGTGGACCGGCCGGGCCCGGATGGTCCTTGTTCCTGGTTGCTCAACCTGTGTGTCACGGTGTGAAAGCGTAATGGGCAGAGCGTGTTCCAGGCTGCGCTCCAGTGCACAGGCCGCTTTCACAACAGCCATGATGATCCGTGTACTGGATAAACTTTTTTTGCTGCTTGTTATTATTTGTCGTTAATGGTTGACAGATTTCAAAATGAGACGTGAAGGTGCCAGAATAATGAACGCCAAAGTGTTAGTGTTGTCTTTTTGTGTGTTAAAAAATGTCATGTTCTTTGATTTTTCTTGGCTGAGATTTAGACATTTTCAGCTCCAGTATGTTTGTTTTATCATTTATTAACATTCATGTGGCAGAAAACCCTTGTGAATAAATGTGACCCTTGCTTTGGGGGAATTAAAGCCTCCCATGTATTTAAGATCATCTTTATGTCATTTATCTCTAACCCAACATGTAGTCTTAGACTAAAATCTAACTTTGACTTTAACCCTCTGCTCTCTCTGCGGTTGTGTGAAAATATCTGCCAACAAACTGAATCATTCATTCTGTTATTAAGAAAATCAATCGGTGAGACAGCTGAGCCATTAACTTGTCATACGAGATGACAGAGCTGCAGACAGACCATAATTTATCTGTTTCCACTGGGTTATTAACTTTACTCACATAACACAGTGACTGGCACTTTACACACAGAGCGAAGGGCAGCCGAGGTGTCCGTCAAGGAAACTTCATACAACAATAGTAGCCGGAGATAAGAGAGGAGTGTAATCTGTTTAAAGACACCCAAAGCTGACTTTTAGATGACAGAAATGACTGCCAGCTCTTTTTTATGTGTCTAAATGGAACAATAAGTACCTTTAATAAGGCCTCGCTAATAAAATCATTAACATTCCTGCAGAGACGTTAACTGGTGGATTGTTAATGATCTTAATGAACTTTGTAGTGCTTTTTTTTTATCTCTTTCCTGTATTGTAACTGGGGTGTTTTAGCTGTTATATTCATATAAAAGTTAAATTAGGATCATCATAATCACTTTCTGTGAGGCTAAACTGCTCACAACACGTCGAATTAAGTCTCAGTGCATCATATTGGCTGTAGTGCTAATAGGTTTAGGGCAATCCTGGGTATTACTAATCATCAACCACATGGATACTACACTGACAGATTACATGTCTAACCAATAATTGGCTGAGTATCTAGTTGTAAACAAAACATTTTCACAGAGGAGGTGACTGGCTTGTGACTCCACATTGTTTTCATTTACATCAAAGTTTGAGAGATAGATTACTCTTTTTTTCCCACTGAAACATGAATACATAATTATCAAACTGTGTCTTTTACCTTCCTCATTAGACAGCAAAAAAGTAAGAAACTGCACAGTTTGTTTCAGGAATAATCTGAGATGAAAACAAGGATTATGTCTGTTCAGTATTTCAACGAAAATTCAGAAAAAACCTAGATTATCTGCCCCGAAAAAACTGAACTCACAGAAAATCCCATCCACTGATTAAATGTGTGTGTTACTATGACAACAGATGCCCTAAAACTTAGTGGTGGTAGAAATATTCAGATCTTAAGTTAAATAAAAGTACTAACAACAAACTGCGAAAAAAACTCCACTACAAGTAAAAGTATCTAGTATTATTAGCTAAATGTACTTAGTAGGATCAAAAGTAAAAGTAATCATTGTGCAGTAAAATGTTTTCTGTCTGTGTTTTACTTTTCAAGGATTCAAGGATTCAAGGATTCAAGGATTTTTTTATTGTCATTCCAACACAAGTCAAACATGGGATGGAACGAGATTAGCTACCCTGGTCCCGGTGCAAGCCCAAATAGAATAAGTATAAAAGATTAAAAAAGTATAATATTACAAAATAAAATAAACAAGATAAAAAAGCAAAAATGAGATAGTGCAAAATAAAACAGAATAAAATTTACGTCTCATGTTTCAGGTTGAGGTTTATAAGATGTTTGTATTGTGGCTGTCCTTTTGAGAAATACATATCTTTAAAAGGTTTTCTTGAGCTCAGAAAAGCAGCCTGTTTTCAGCTTTGTGATGATGCATTTTAGTCCTGGTCCTGGTACTTTATTTAGTGTGAGAAAGCACGCACATAAAGGAACATTTGATCCTTCAGTTCATTACAAACATTTATAATCACCTCATTTGGACGTACACAGTTTTTCACTGGACACAAAGGATATGAAAAACAAAACGAAGCTGTAAGTCAAATGTAGTGGAGTAAAAACTATGATAGTTGCGATGTGCTGGAGTAAAAGTAGAGAGCTGTATAAAATGGAAATACTCAAGTAAAGTATAAGTACCTTGAACTTGTACTTAAGTACAGTACTTAAATAAATATACTTAGTTACTTTGTAAACTGACCTGCTGTACTGGAGGTCAGGCTGATCTTAACACCTGGTCCCAGGTCAGATTCAGGCCTCAGCTCTTGAACACAACAGGTGTCACCACTGTTAAAAATGACTGAAACACGACATTTTACACAGTAACTCAGAGTACATTAATATTTCTTAGCACACACACACTCAAACACAGTTTGAGATCTTACAAACATTAGAATTGAACATAGTTTGATGCATTATTAAGTGGGAATCATATATAATAATTATATAATTATCAGCTAAAGTTGAATAGACTAGAAATCATGTTTTTGATGTATTTATGTGTTTCAGGTGTTGAAGCAATGACTATTTCATAAAATACAATGAATGATACACACACACACACACACACACACACACATATATATATATCTATATATATATATATATATATATATATATATGTACAGGCATTTCATTGGTAGTGAAAGCAACACAGTGAGTGAGACTGTCATGTTTGCTGAGCTATTGCCTTGTTTAATGACATTTAATGTTGTTGATTTAATCTTTAACACTTCTGTTACACACAGTCATCTACATCAGATTCAAAGCTGAAGCTAAAGGTACAACACATCAGTCTCCACAGGGATGAGGAACTATATTAACTTTAGTTTTATTCATTTTTTATATATATTGTTGTTGTTTTAATTCTTCGTGTAGTTTGTATAATAAATGTTAGTAAGTGTGGACATTGCAGCTTTCTTCATTCTTAAGGTGGAAATAATTTGTGCTCCACATTTGGATTCTCTCTAACTATGAATGTAACGACCATTTTATTTCGATATTTCCACATAATCTACAGAGTCTTTTTCCTACTGAAAATTAAACATAAATTTTAAACCACCTTCTATTAACACAGATCAATTTCATATTAATCATCAGCAGTAAAATAGGTCAAATCCTCATATTGTATCCTACTTTTTCATATTTATTCCCCTAAAACTGCTTGAAATGACACTTTTGACTGTATTTAAAGCTGAGACAACACTCCCCTTAATGTCTGCAACTGAAAATGTTTAATAAAATAAAAAAAAGTCCATCCCTACCTCTCTGACTTTAAATGAGGAAAAACAGCTTTATTACAGTTTTTATTTACACATCAGTGAGAAACAAAGGCAAAAACACCTCATTCTGCTCTCACATTAATGATTAAAGCTTTGTTTAACTCCAAGGTTTACGATGGTCTTTTTCCACTAAAACTAATAATAAAGGCAAATTAAGGGACTCGAACAGTTTATATTGTCTCATTGTGCACAGATAAGAAACAACTGGGGCAATTTGAGGCTTTTAAGGAGGGTTTTTGTTTCCACATTTTCAAGATACATATTCATAGCCTATTATAACATACTGTAGTTACAGTATGGCTTATATTATATAGTTGAAAATCAATCAAATGTTTATTACTTTGCTGTAGGTCTGCAGAAAAATAATAATTATTATTACATTTGAATATAA
Organism: Scortum barcoo; assembly: GCA_023238725.1. Taxonomy (NCBI): domain Eukaryota; kingdom Metazoa; phylum Chordata; class Actinopteri; order Centrarchiformes; family Terapontidae; genus Scortum; species Scortum barcoo. Next base: position 8,639,177 of record CM041552.1, on the reverse strand, counting down.
TTGGATGCTTTTTCATAGGAACTGAAACAATTTCCTCTTTCTGTGTTAAAATTCAAATAGCATTTTATGGCTTTAATGGGGGTATTTTCCCAAAACTAACGAGATTATTTGGCTTCATTAAAGGGAAACAATTACTTAGGACAGCAACAAACACCTCATTAACACCCACACCACTGTCCCATTGAGAAATAATAACCATAACACTCAAATCCTTAATAAATAAATAAAGAAAACTGGAATAAACAGGTGAAATAAATGCACCACCTCAGCCATCCGTCACAGTTAAAAGTGGAGCAGAGAGGGGAATGTGTGCAGCTCTCTCTCCTTTCTTTAAAAAAAAAAAAAACTTTATGGCGCATACAGCGGGGTCCAAAGTCCGAGAAAAGTTTTGCTGATAAGGGGAGCCAATAAAAGCAGCAGAGCAGCAGTGTAAACACATGTCCAGCCTCGGCCCCTAACAGCGGGCCTTGTTCGCTGGATTTACATAAAGGCGGCCCACTCATTATCATGTTTTATACTCCCCCCTCCGGCCCCCCCCTCCTCCTCACCCAAACGCACTCAGAAAGCAGCATCATGGCACAGCGGCTCCATCCTCCCCTTCAAACAGGGAAGTGAAGCAGCCTCTGGGAGCAGGTGTCACTCCGGAGCAGAGAGGCAGAGGAGAGGCACAAAGGATTTTTTAAAAACTTTTACACTTTTGGATCATCACCATCCTTCCTCCTCTCTCTCTCTCTCTCTCCTCTCTTTCTCTTTCTTTCTCCCCCCACCTCCACCTATGAGGCCTTGGAGCTGTGTTTTTTAATGTTCTCCAAAATGGTATCCAAGCTGACATCCCTGCAGCAGGAGCTCCTCAGCGCCCTGCTGGACTCAGGAGTCACCAGAGACGTGCTGATCCAGGCCCTGGACGACATGGACCCGAGCCCGCCGGGCTTCGGGGTGAAGCTGGAGAGCCTGCCGGTGTCGCCCCCCCCGCCTCCGCAGGCGCAGAGCGGCGGCGGAGGGAAGCTGGGCGCCGGGGCGGAGGCCGACTCCAAGCCCGTCTTCCACACGCTCACCAACGGCCACGGCAAGGCCAAGCTGTCCGGGGACGAGGGCTCCGAGGACGGGGACGACTACGACACCCCGCCGATCCTGAAGGAGCTGCAGTCTCTCAACACGGAGGAGGCCGCGGAGCAGAGGGCGGAGGTGGAGCGCATGTTGGCGTGAGTTTGGACACAAAGTTATTAAAAAACTTCTTTAAGTCAGAGTGTTAATGCTGAAAAGAGGAGAGAGAAAATACGCGCTCATTTGGGGCTATTCTGATTATTACAGCGCGCCGATGATCTCTTAATGTTCAAGTTTTTTTTTAGGCTTTTAAGAACTTTTAACCATAAATGAAAACTTTTTTTTTTAAATCCCCAAAAGTACTTTCCCTGCTTTGTTTACAGTTTTAAAATAACCCGCCACCAGTTCTGGTTACTAATTATCCACATGGATTATTATTTCTTTACCTTTGCAAAATATCAGCTGAACTAAGATCTATTTATTATTAACTTCACTCCACCTCTCAACGATAAAAATCCCACAGGGGGGAGAAAGTGAATGGAAACAACATCTGGCTGGGAATTAAAAATAAAACGTACATATAAAATTAAATATAATTTATTATAACAATAATGGAAATAATAATAATAAAAAATTAAATTATCAACACATTGCAATAATATTATAATATACATTTCATAATAATAATAATAATAATGATAACAATAATAATAATAATAACAATAATAGGAGTATAAAATTATTTTCTTCTGAATTAAAATGAAATAGTTTTATTTTCCTGTTGATTCCCGTGTCAGTGAACGCGTCATGACAAATACAAAGCCTAATTTTCTCATCTGTGTTTCTAATCGTCCGCACTCAAACCACTTGATTCACTGTAAAACTAATATTTGAGGCTCTAATAGGACCGGAAGAATATCCAAACCGACCCACGTGTAGTTAAGTTATTATTAATTTTATTCTATAAATCATCAACTGAAAGATACACAGTGGCGTGTGATTAGAGTGAATGGAGATCTGGTTATTCATTGTCAAAAGTTATAAACTAACATCTCCCACTTAACCCGCAGACTTAGATGCAGGCCTCCACATTCTCCAAAACAAACAGACGTGTGTAGATTTGCTATAATTACCGATGTCAGTGTGTGTCTGGCCTGCTAATCTCTGCTTGTTGGTGCAGGCTCCGTTTTTACCTCCGACTGTGTTTTCCTGCGCTTTCCTGCTGCAAAAAAAATGATATATAGTGAATAAAACACATGATTCTACAGGTAAGAGCATGCAAAGTTTGTGATGATAAATTTAATCATTAAGTTAGTCAGAGTTCGTGTGTTTACAAATATATTTGTGTGATTTGTAGTGTAGTGTAAATTATTTTTTTAACTTAAATTAGATTTACTTTTAGATTAAAATCAATAATTTTACAGACAAATATAATATCACCCTGAGCTCAAATTATTCTTTTATTATCAATTAAATATCAGATTTTTATGAGAAGTGCATTTCTTTTATTTTAATCCATTGAAACTTTAAATAAATAGATATATCTTGTTATCTGATGCCAAAGTTTTATTTATTTTTTTTCTTTCAAATATTGTTTAAAAATGTGACAAATATCTTTTTACTACCAGAAGTTTTGTTTCCTGATTTTGGATCTTTTTAATTTAGATTTTCATGTCATTGTACATTCTTGCCTTAAATTTACGTAAACCTGATCCAAACCGTTTCCAGGATGAAATTGTGTGTTTAGGCCACAAATACTAAGTCCAAGTTTCTCAACCTGCCCGGATCCTCTTAAACTAACCTTTGAAAATATTTACAGCCTATTGAACGGGCAGCAATAATAAACGGGTCGTCTGTGAGGGGACTCACTATCGGCGGGGCCCCTTTAAACTTGAGGCCTTTAAACACACTGAAGCCGAATGGAAGTACACATGTGCTTGATCAGTATATTTTGTTAATGGTATAAATAAACTTTTGATATCAACAAAACAAAATCTTTTGAAAATCTTCCCCCTTTGCATAAGGAACGTCTTGCTTTATATTAATTTAACAGGATGAGACCAAAACAAAACTTAATTTCAGCCTTAGAATGTGAATTAATGTGGTTTTGCTACGAGCTGCGTGTAGTTCAGCGTTGAAATGAGCTGCGTTTTCTGCTTTTGTGTTTTATATTAACGCAGAGAGGATCCATGGCGTGCTGCCCGCATGATCAAAGGTTACATGCAGCAGCACAACATCCCCCAACGGGAGGTGGTGGACGTCACGGGGCTGAACCAGTCTCACCTCTCCCAGCACCTCAACAAAGGCACGCCCATGAAAACACAGAAGCGAGCGGCCCTCTACACCTGGTATGTCAGGAAACAGCGGGAAATTCTCCGACGTAAGTTAATATTTGAGTTTCTCACAGCTTGGCCACAGCCTGTAATGTGTAGCTGGCAGCGCTTTATTTGGGTTTCAAACCTGTAGGGATATCAATTTCCTCATGACAAATCTTCGCACCTTCAGCAACAGGCCTGTGTTAGAGCTTGCTGAAGTTGTCATATTGCATCAAAATTAGAAGGACGTGCATTTGTGGATAAAAAAAAAACACCACTATCATGTGTCTGAACTTTTTCTTTGTGTGTTTTTGTGGTAAAAGTTTAATGTGCCTCTTCTTATTTTGCAGAGTTCAACCAGGCAGTGCAAGGTTCTGGCAGCATTATGACAGACAAAGGCAATCAGGATCCGGTGTTTTTTTTCCCAGAGTTCAACCCGTCCGGTCAGGGCATGGGTCAGCCTGGTGACGATGTCGGCAGCGAGCCCTCCAGCAAGAAAATGAGACGTAACCGTTTCAAATGGGGGCCCGCGTCCCAGCAAATCCTGTACCAGGCCTACGAACGGCAGAAAAACCCCAGCAAGGAAGAGCGGGAAGCTTTGGTGGAGGAGTGCAACAGGTAGAAGGACACGACACCTTCCTGCACCGTCCTTTAGAATAATGTCACCCAAACAATATTAACCCCAATTTTTCCCCTGCAGAGCCGAGTGTCTTCAGAGAGGCGTCTCCCCGTCCAAAGCTCAGGGCCTTGGCTCTAATCTGGTCACCGAAGTGCGAGTCTATAACTGGTTTGCCAACCGGCGTAAAGAGGAGGCCTTCAGGCAGAAGTTGGCCATGGACGCCATCACTGTGCCACCACACAGCCTCAACCCTCTGCTGTCGCACAGCTCGCCACATCATCCCCAGACCAGCGCTTCTCCTCCCAGTAAGATGCCCGGTTTGCACGATTTGTCTTTGCTTAAAAGAGTGACATCACTTGAAGCAGTTTATCAGACCTTGTGTTTCCTGTGGAGCCCCGTTATTTCTTTATTTCCACATATGTGGCACTACATGTTTGTGTAAAATCAGTGGAAGTGCCCTTTAAATGTTATGTGTGCAGATTAATTATGTGGGAAAGTGTCACATAACTGGTGACAGAGCGCCCTTGAAAATATGTGCTAAAATCAGTTTACAGAGAAAATTCAAGGTGTTTACTCCTGAACTTTTGATAATGGCGCAAAAAAAAGGTGCATGATTTAGTTTTCTTCAGTGTGAAAATGCTGTCAGGAACAATTTGGAGCACAGCTGATGTGATCAGAGAGGCAGAGAGAGAGGGGACAAGTGATCAATGAGCATGAGTGAGTGAGCTGAGCAAATGCCATTGTTATTCTGATCTTTGAAAACACACTGAGAACAATCCACATTGTACCTGCAATCTCCACTCCAAAGTCAGCATGGAGAAGCATGACACAAAGGGCAGCAGCCCTGTGACAGGCCAGGGTCAGGCCCGGGTCAGGGAGGGGGGACAGACATATCCAGATCAACTCCACATAACGCCGTCATTTCCACATTTCCTCCTCCCGTGCGGGTTGCCAATGACTCCACTCAGAGAGTTGCCAAAACAAGGAAATGCTGTGCATTATTGCTCTGACCATTTCACCCTGACCTGATGTTTGCGCTTGGAGTAATTAGTATTGACTGAGTCTACCTGGTTTATACGACATAAAAACAAAAGCTGATAGGCCTCACGGAGCATTGTCCGTCGTGCCATCACTCACCCTCCATAAAACTGTGATTTGAGAGTCTATTGTTGTCCTCTCATGTTGGAACACGAGGCAAGCTTTGAAGGGAAAACAAACTGTTTGCCTTGGCTTGCTCTTTTACTTTTGGATAAACTGGTCCCACTTGTGGATTGTCTGTTTGCTTGAGTATTTTTTGTTTTGTTTTATTTTGTGGCTCAGAACACCTGACCAGGCTTTGACCTCAGGTTGCAAAGCCAGAGAGGTCAGCAATAAGGTTGCAGAAGGGAAAGGTCAGCGAACGGTGGAAAGCGCTTTGCCCCCCCTCCCTCTCAGAAAAGTCCTGGCTGCTTACAAGGTGTCCTGCTGGCATCCTGCCGACAGCATCAGCTGTTTTTCAGTGTCAGCCCCTGGCTGGACAATAATATCCCCGCAGGGCGTCTCATTGCGTTGCTAGGGCACGGCCTGTATTATGCATGCTTAATGGACAATTAAAATCCTTTGCTACTACATCTCCCAGGCCTTTGATAAGGGGCTCCTCTGACTTCTACTCTCTATACTCTACCTCAGCAGGGGGTCCCATTGTCTGTGGTGTATTAGAAGACTGCAGTGACTGTAACCTAGGTTCATTTATCTCTGCTGGGCCTTGAGGAGGACTGATTTTAAAGCCTCCCCCATCACCTTTATGGGCATTAGTAAAGATGCTGAGGCTGGGTGCAGACTTGGAGCAGCAGGAGCTGTCCACTGGGGTATTGGCTCTTTTCTGGCCAGACAGGACTGATGACCCCTTCTTTGCCTATAGAGAAAGCTAGTCACCCCCCCTCCTCCTCCTTAAACCATCGCCGCACCTTCAGTCATACAAGAGAGGTCACTGCTGGGTCGGATCAAAGAAAACTCCTCTTACTTTGGGAGTTTTTATTGATTCTGTTTCGGTTCGTTGGCCAGTTGGTCACGACTGGATAGACAGTCAAACAGTGTGACATGCAGTTTTGGTGGCGACCTTTTTTTTACTTTCAGAAGTTAAACCGATCTCGGGCAGATTACATAGCTTGTCAGCAGGCGTATGCGAGCACGCACCTGTGTTTTCCAACGCAATATTTACCTACTGTTCATCCACTAATAACGTTTACTCAGCTCAAGTGATCCATCTTATTTTCAGCGTTGAAGCACTGATCTCCACCGACATATTATATCAAAGCTTAAATTTTCTTGTGCAAAAATAATTTAAAGGAAAGGCTGTGAGCAGTGATAGAAAGTAGATTTACCCAAGTTCTGTACTTAAATAATAAAACTATTTTTAATTATTATTTTTATTACTCCGACAGGGAAACAATATATTTTTTACTTTGCTATATTTATTTTTTACAACTTCAGATTCACATTAGAGAAACATATGATCTTACAAAATAAAATTCAAATTAAAAAGTGGCTCCAAACCATTTTGCTTTAAAAAATCAGTGTCTGGTTGAGGTCAGTTTTCAGATTAATTCAACAATCTCATAATGTAAAATATAATAACACAAGACCATACACTGTACTTTTACTTGCGTATGATTTTAAGTGCTTAACTTTTTAGGCTTATTAGTGCTTTTACTTAAGCAAACAATCTAAATACTTCTTCTACTACTGGTAATTTGGCAGCTGAAGTCACCATAAAATTGAATCGTGCTGTGTAAGCAGAGCTGCATCGTTCTGCACGTTACAAAACCAGCAGACTCAGAAGTTTCATGGGATACAGTGGCAGAGGGGGTTATCCGTGGGTTGCTTCCCATCACCTCAGGCTGGCTTGAAACAGGACTCATACACACACAAACAGAAAGGATGGCCTAGCTCTGCACTTTTCTCTGCCCTGTGTCTCCCAGAGAGCCACAAAGAAGAGACTGGATACGTCCTGCAGAGACCCAGGAGGTCTGTCATATGCAGCGGCACTACAATGAGCACTGCCTGGGGTTGGGGAGGCAGGCTTTGATATTACATGGGTCACACAGGGAGCTAGAGCCTTTTAAACCTGCTGAAGATCCTTGCTGCCACTCCCCTTCTGAAGTTCTCGCCCTCCCCCTGCTCTCGAAAAAAGGACCCCTCAGATTTTCATGGGTTGTCCCATCTTGCCATTTTTAGTTTTACAGCGTTAAAATCATCTCAGGGCGTCCAGTAAGAACTTCAAGTGTGTCTCAAGAAAACCTGCTCTTCCCCCTTTAGCTTCCTAGAAACCCAGAGTCTCTAGATCATTGGAAGTCCTCCTTACTTACTCTGAGGTTCCCTGCAGTTAGAATTACTGCCCAGCCCAAAGAAACAAAACTGGCCTGAATAGCATCCTTTTCTCCCTCCGACACTTTAAGAGGTCGCCCAGCACCAAGATAACTGCCTTTTTATGAGTCCTCCTCTATTGTGTGGCAATGGGGGTCATGAGTCCAATGGAGTGCTTTATTGTTCCGCAGCAGTGTTTACAAGGCATGGCCGAGTGTTGTGGGGTTGCGACTATGTTGCAGAGGACAATATGAAGTCTGTGAGCCGAACAAAATGGAGGACAGGTACTTTAGAGGATGAAATACGTCTTTGTGGCTTTGCTTCAGACATCGCAACATCTTTATTTTAAGTATCCGCAGTTGAGGTTGAGTTGAGTTTATGCACAATTATTTTGATTACTGCTGTGTTATATTGTAGTCGCTTTGATGATGATTTATGATTTGTTACCCCTGACACCTAAAACAAGCCTTCAGATCTGCAAACACATCCTGTTCCACTTTCCAGCAGCGACAAGAAATCAATGCCCCTCTCGTCGGTCACATTTAGTGTCAGTGCCTCTCCCTTTCTTTTATCTCGAAATGGCCGCGTATCAGTGCTTCCTGTCATGTCCGACCGACTTCGGCAGGGCGTTCAAGCCGTCACGCATGGGTCAGGGACGCAGGGCTTGGGGAAGATGGGAGATCTGAGTGCAAACAGAGTCTGTCTCTGTGCTGTCACCGCTGGAGGGACGCTCTCTATGTCTGTGTGGGGCTGAGACCACAGGATAAGAATGTGTTTGACAGTGTTTGTAATTGTGTAATGTTTGCTCTGTTGATATCAGAGGGGGCCTGCATCGGCAAACAGGCATTTGATTGTTGGTTGTGGTGGAGTGAAGCATTCCTCTGGGCCTCCAGCGAGAGACAACAAGAAGTCTAGACGTGGGATTAAGTGATGGCACTGAAGGAAGAATTACAACTTTATACTTGTACTGCACTTCATGTCAGAGGGAGATGTTTTACTTTTTACTCCGCTACATTTATCCGACAGTTTCAAGTAGTTTCTAGTTAAAATTTTGAAAGATAAAACATGATAAACTTGTAAAGTGCACTTTTCAGAAGGTTTTAAAGAGGATTAAAACCTGTATTATCTGATATTTCACAAAAGAAAAGTTAAAAAAAAAAACAAATTTCATTTTTCCAGAAAATAAATTACAGATTTATGTGACTTCTACTTTAAGTACATTTTGTTGATAATACTTCTGTGCTTTTACTTAAGAATGATTTTAAATTCAGTGCTTACATCTGCTGCTTGCATCGGAGAGTCCGGTGGGAGTTTTGCTGTAGTGAGTGCATGTACATAGTTCATGGCCTTGGCTGAGCTACGCAGATAGCAGGAGTGGACGGGTCAGTGTGTTTGTTTGCACTGTCCTCCCCTGTCTGAGTCAAAGAACAGGTGAGCCTGCTTGGTCGGAGTTACAGCGGTGTTGCTCGGTGCAGAACAAGGCCGCTGCTACTATCTTTCTGCCCTATATAACAGTTATAGCTGTAGGAAACAGCAGCTGTGAGCTGAAAAGAAGCAACACTCACTGTCTCTCTCTCTCTCTCTCTCTCTCTCTCTCTCTCTCTCTCTCTCTCTCTCAGTGCGTTACAGCCAAGGCCCCGGTGAGGTCACCTCCTCCACAACCATCAGTCACCACAGTAGCAACGCCATGCCCACCAGCCAGTCGGTGCTCCAGCAGGTGTCTCCGGGAGGATTGGACCACAGCCACAGTCTGCTGTCACCTGAAGCCAAGATGGTGAGTGAACACACCTGAGCCCGCATGGCCTCAGATTAGATAAGACCCGGCCTGCGCTTAACATAAATGTACAAAGCAGGTTCCTCAACCTCCTCTCCCATGGACCCGCTGGCAAGAACCAACAATTAGCACATTGTGTTACTCTGTTTGGAAGGTGGAGCCGGGGTGGCAGGCCACGGCTGGGCCAGCACACAGCCTTCACCAAAGTGCACCAGGCATGTTCGCCGCTCAGCCAATAAACCTGACAAAGAAACATTCTGTTCTTATTGATTAAATGCCTCGCAAAGAGGGGCCACAGGTGGAGCGCTGCTTGTTCTGCCAGAGAAATGACGCCAGCATTTGATTATACCTGATGTGTTTTTTTTGTCTACCTCAGAGTTTCTCCCTTCTGCCCTAGTCCAATATTTGATCAGTGACAAGGAACCCATGCACAGACCCATAGCATTTGAGTAGTGGTGAAACAATACTTCTTTATATTAATCTAAATGTATGTGCTTGTATGTGATTTACTTTACCTTGGACCAAAGTGAAATTACCATTAAAACTAGCACTTATCTTGTTCATAAAATAAAAAGAAAGTCACGTAAATCAAATATTCAAAACTGTTTGGCAACTTCCCCGTCAGATCAGCTTACTTCTGCCTTTTGGAGCGGCGCTATGTGAAATGTCCACAGCTTTGGTGGGCTGTGTAATGTGCAGCAGGTCAGAGCTGACAGTTTCTTATCGGGCAGATGTTTGGCTGGTCTGCTCACTGTGGGCAGCTGGTGGTAGTCAAATAGATGCAGCCCCACCGAGTGGGAGGATCCAGATCCAGACGGCCTTTACTGTAACAGCTTGGTTGTTGTTTTGTCCAGTTCCTTTTTAAAATTGTGCACACAAACACTCTCAATGTGACATGCAAACTCATGCACATGACTTCGAAGACATTTGGTATGACACTTTCAGTATGACTATTATTTTTCTTCGCCTCTTGTCTCTTATCAGTATTTGCCTGTGTGCCGTGTATGAGTGGAGTTACACAAGCGCAGTGTTATACTAAAGAATCTGAACTAAGTCAACATTTATGTCTGTTGTTTGTTTAGCAGCCAACATCTGTTTCACTTTGAAAATACATTGGTGTGAATTTACATAGCAGATACTCAAGCACCCCTTTGAGTGTTGTTGTCTTTCATTAGAAATATTGCAGCAATAAAACGGTGCTGAAATATTAATTTATTTACTTCATCTTTTCACAGATCTCAGGTTCAGGCGGAGGACTTCCTCCAGTCAGCACATTGACCAACATCCACAGTTCCCATCACAGCCATCAGCAGACGCAGAACCTCATCATGCCTCTCTCTGGAGTCATGGCCATAGCACAGAGTGAGTCCTCCCTCCGGATGTAAACGAAGCAGAGGAGAGTTTCTTTTATCACAGCGTGGTTGACTGAGTTTTTTTTGCTGCGTCTCTCTAGGTTTAAACACGTCGCAGTCTCAGACGGTGCCAGTGATCAACAGCGTGGCGGGCAGCCTGGCGGCGCTGCAGCCGGTGCAGTTTTCCCAGCAGCTCCACAGCCCCCACCAGCAGAGCCTGATGCAGCAGTCCCCCAGCCACATGAGCCAGCAGCCGTTCATGGCTACCGTCACACACTCGCACAGTCAGTAACACTCACATCTATTCTCATCTACTTTGTACACTGCTACGGTCCACGTAGTCCGTTAAATATGTCTTTTAGGTCATGAGAAGTTACAAAAAGTGATCTTATTTGAAGAATTTGAAGAACTTTAGTGACCTGAAAGAGAAAAAGTGGAGAAAAGTCAGAAAAATTAAACGTAATTTTGTATGCTGGTGGTCATCTCGTGACCCCTCAGATTAATCATGAGGACCCTTTATGGGGTTTGATCCCCAGAGTGGGAACCTGACTTATATCAGCTTTGAAAATACCTTTGTGTCAACCTCTGAAATACTCAAAGCTACAGCAAAGTGGATGAGATTTTTAAAAATACAGCCCAAAACAACACTCTATCCACCCTATTGTGACCTATTAGGTTTGATTTTCTCACCCAGATTCAGGTGGCATGTACACATCTCAAATTTGTGTCTTGATACTAAAAATAGAAAGAGAAAGCTTCGCTCACAAATATTACATTTTACATCAGATATTTTTGAGATATCTTTGGTAGTGGTGTTTCCCTCTCCACAGCCTCTGCAGTTGCAGAAAGGGGTGCTTTAAACTTTATATCAACCTTTAAATTGAGTCTCTTTTTTTTAAGGTGTGAAAATCTAATCACGTGTCTGACTTTACTTTGCAGTGTATCCTCACAAGCAAGAGCCCCCGCAATATTCCCACCCGTCACGTTTCCCCTCAGCCATGGTGGTCACAGACGCCAACAGCATCAGCACCCTCAGCTCCATGTCCTCAAGCAAAACGGTCAGTCCTCAGCACACATCATACCACAGTTAGATGCATGTTCTTACCTCCTGTCTCAGTGCCACTGTGGGTTTTTAGATTGTCTGTTGTCAGTATGGGAGTATCTACATGAGTAAATTTGGGATGTTTTTGCAATAATTTGTACATTTTGCAACAGGTGATACCATCTTTTCATCAAATATCTCTTCAACACTCTGATCAGCTCACTCATTACTTACTGATACACAAAAATCACCCACCCTCACCCTCTTCTGACTGAGAGAAACAACACAATCAAGGCACACTAAGCGCAGGAACTAGATTATGTCTGGGAGAAGTGTGTGCGTGTGTGTGTTACTGATTGTGTGTTGACTTGTTTAATTCCTGTCACATTAGGACGCTCCTGTAAACAAGATGGTGCAACTTGGGGGTCTCTCCTGGGTAAATACAATTTTATCAGTTCAGTCACACAGTTGAAATGAGTCAAGTCACCAAAATCGCGCACAAATTAAATCACGGAAGTTCTTTTACTTTTGTTTCGGGGCCTCCTCTTGATGTTCAAATGCTTTCATTTGGCTCCAAACTAATAGACAAGACGGATATATGGATAGTACACTCCTCAGAATTCCTATTTCCTCTTAAACAGCCGTCTAATCAATCACCTGTTCCCTCATCCTGAACGCCTCTTGATTAATGCCACCTCCTTTCACTTTCCTCTCCCTGGTGAGAGTTACCTCGATCAGGAAATGAGCCCTGCTGTTAATCAAAGTTCTCAAGCCCTCGTGTCCTGCTACTTTCCTCCATGCTACAGTGAGGCTGGAGATGAGATGAGCTGGGTGGGTGGGGGTGGAGAGGTTTTTTTTTTTTTTTTTTTCTTTGGTAATTACACTTCTTCCTCTTTCCTACTTCTCCCTGCTCTCGGTGATCGCTCTAGCCTGAAATGTTGTCCACGGTGCTTTCACACGCTCAATTTCCCACGCTGAGGCAGAGCGCTCGTACCACCGCGCTGCTACTGACAGACTGATGGGTTGATGGCGGCTCAGAGCGCCTTTTCTCCTCCGCTGAGAAAGGAAGTAATACAAATCTTTCTGAGGCAGCAAAACAGGCGCGTTTTCATCAGAGACAGTCAGCTGTTTTTCGATGCGCCTTTGTTGTTGTGATAAAAGCTTGACCCAGTTATAAAGGAAGCACTCAGATCATTCACTCAGATATAAAAGTACCTAAACCACAATATAAAAATACACTGAATCTTCACAGTAGGATTCAATATAAATCTGATCCATGAGCCTGAATATCATCCAATTGTCCAACTATCTCTTCTTAATTTTCAGTAAGACTAGTTTGTATGTTTTTAATGTTCTGATGATCAAACATTTTCTCATTTTCTCTCTGTGAAACAACTTTTCAGTTTGATATTTCAGTTTTTTAAAATAAAGCCAAGAAAATATGTTATATCAACACTAATAAAAAAAACCACACTGTATTTATGGTACTAAAGAAAAACTTGAATACTCTAAATACTGTAGCAAAAGGGAATTGTGGTTTGTGATATTTGATGGGCCGTTTATTAAACAAGATCAAAATGATGAAAAATGCAGTCTTCAGTGTTTATTGTATAAAACATCATGAAAACAGTGAGACATGCCCAAGGTGACCTTAACAAATGTCTCATTTTGTCCAACCAAAACTCATCCATTCATTGTTGCAGGTATAATGTACTGTATTTTATTAGCACGTACCAAATATAAAGCAGCTTATTATATAAAAAGGTACTTTAAGATTGTACTTATGTGTACTACATGAGTAGATGTACTGGTGGTTACTGGCATCATCCCCCTGTGGCATTTACCAAACCCATTTATTTAGAGAGCAATTAGCCAACAGGTATTTTCTTATCAGGACTTTATTTGGACGAGGCAGCCGTCTTCTCATGACACGACCAGCATGTTCCGGCTTTATAACACTCCGTGTTTACCGAGAACCCTCCATTATACCTCAGTCTGTTTAAAACTCACCTTCGTCTAATGACTAAAGTCTTAGCTACAGGTCAGCTTTATCAGGTGAAGCTGTTTGCTGGCTGCAGGGTCACACCGGGGTCACCTGCCTCCACCCTCTGGAGAGGCCGCAGAAAAATAAATTCCACAAAAACCCCCCCCCCAACCCCCCCCCCCAAAAAAAGAGAGCATTTCAATGGAAAAAAAAAGCTTTTCAGTCAGGAGAAGAGGGATGAGGAATGTATTTGGTCAGGTGTGGCACATGAAGGTGCAGGCTTGATGTATTTACCAGTGGTGGAAGAAGTACTCACATCATTTACTTAAGTAAGAATATCAATGTTATTGATGCAATGACACATAAGCAGCACTTTAATGTTGTAAATGAAGTCCATTTCTACATTTAGTAGTTTAAAAACACATCATGTATTGTAAATTTATGATATGTTTTATGTTCACATTCTTAAACTTAAAAGCTGTTAAGTAAATATCCCGGAGTTGAAGCATAAAGTAGCATAAAATAGAAAAAGTTCTTGACTAAAGTATTTAGTTACTTTCCACCACAGGTGTTTACATTAGGAAATGATGCACATTATACCTGTGTTACCGGGAAGATTGTATTTGTTGTTTCATGTAACGTGGGCCTACTTTGTCTGATGTTTTTTTCTCTTCCTTCTTTCAGTGTCCTCTTCAGGCTTGGTGAGAGCGTCCACCTGACTTCCTCGGTGCTCGGCAACCGGAGCACATTTTTCCACCCTCTCGCCGCGGTATCCATGACAACTCTTAATAACCGGCAACGGCGCGGCTGGATGATGAGTCAGTCAACAAACGAGAGGAGCGACAACGGCAGGCCTACGCGGTGAAAATGAGGGATGGGAAGGTCGCTGCACCTTGAAAGCGAGGAGAGACTGGATCCCCCTCTGTCGCACACAAATGATCAACAAGGATGAATGATTTTAACACAATCTTTGAAAACAGTATTCAGTCTTTTTTTATGCCCCTTTTCAAAAAGAATGCACAGCAAGAGACAGTCAGCCTCTTTTCTGACATTACAAAGGAACAAAAAACCCCCAAAAAACTGCTCTCAAACTGTGTGGTGCGGACCTAAACGAAGGCTCTGGAGAAAACTGAATTCTGCTGTGACTTAATGTGGAAACATGAAGACACAGTGAAACTAACAGAGACAGTAATCAGCCTCTATGAAGGCTGAAAGACTCCATAAAGGCAATTCACTCGCGCCAAGCTCCTGGATCACCTTGCACGTGAGCAGAACTGTGTGACAATCACAATCCCCCATATTGATCCTGTGCATGCATCTGACATTTCTCACTGGGCTTTAAAAAGGAGTCTTCCATGTTATTCTTTCACACTCAGTTCACTGTACTACCATCAGTGCAGGCAATGAATGAAGGGATTCATCATTTTTCGAGTTGTTCAATGTGTATACTGTGATTGAAAAGACTTTGACAATCTTGAGAGGACTATGCAACGTGTCTATAGGTGTATGCAATGCTTTGTATAACTGGATTCTGCACAGAACTCCACACACTTGAGACTGGAAATGAATATGCACTATCAGTGATGTCACCAACTATTATTATTATAGATAAATGCTGGAGTTGCTGCCTGTAAAATAACACAAAAGCAGAAGTGTGAGTGACAAATATGCCAAAGAAATAAGAGTGTAGTTAAGTGTAGGTAGGGTTTGTATTTGTCATCCTGTCTCTAAAGTTTGCCTGCAATATCTATAAACCAGGTCTGCCTTGAGGAGGGGGGACGGCTGACTCACACACTTTAAATGCAGCCCTTCCCCTCCACGTTGTTTGCACACAGGTTCAGGTGAATTTCAGGAATGGGACTCACCCTCCTCCCTCCCTCCCTCCCTCTACCATTTCCTGCTTCAATGTGAAGAGATTCCAAAATAGGACAAATATTGTTAATAACTCCTTGTTATGGTGTAGGACCCCACCAAAAGTGGAATGAAAATATTGACAAGTATTCACAAGCAAAACATGTCGGTCTGGTATTTAGTGACGGAGAGAGACATGAAGGAGGACGATGTTGTGACAGCAGCTGCTGTAATCATGCAGGAATCCACAGAGGGTGAGAAATGACAGGGAGAGGAGCAGCTGCTGTTGGTACGGACGCCCACGTCAACACTATCAAGGTGTGTTCAGACTGAAAGTGAAGCGAACTTTCACCTCATGTCACTGGCACAAAGGCCTGTGATCAGTTCAGTTCAGTCTGTGACTCACCAGTCTCTCTCCCCCCCCCCATGTCTATCTACATTTATGAAGCTAATTCACAACGCAGGATACGCATTCATTTCTAATTGAGTCTCAGTTTAGCTGGAGAGGGTTGAGATGGGGACCAAATTTGTTGGTGTTTTCCTTCCACTGCAACTACACATGTTTTTTGTGACAAAAAGGTCATTTAGACTATCAAACCCTGCATGTTATAAGTGTGGCAGATCCAGTCTCCTGTTCAATATTAGGTCATTACATTGTTATTATTATGTTGGTTGGTTTGTGACTGTTATAGGCACATTTACTGCCATCTGATCAGAGGGCACTCATACTGTGTGGCAGGACGTGATTTTTTTCCCCTCCTAATGTATTATTTTTGTATAAAATTGAAATCAATCATAAATCATTATTTATACTTTCTGAGAAAATATTGATATTTCAAGTAAAAGTTTTTGTTTTCCAAAATGAACTCATGGTCGTGGTTATTTTGTGTGCAAGACAGATAGCTACATACATGACTGTTGTTTTATAATACATTTCTAAGGATATTTGATATTTCAGAATTATACATTATATTTTATATGTTGATCACATTGTGTGTTTCTAACTTATGTAAAACCCTAAAGTGTAAGGAGTGGTTGAAGGTAACAAAGTACATTTGCTCAAGTAAGCTACTTTACTTAAGTGGAAATGTACAAGTACAGCAGAAAATATTTGATTAATTGATTCATCAATTAATTCCATGGCAGTTTTTAAAAATAATTTTATGGATTAGCTTCCCAAATTGGTGATTTCTGCTTTTTCTTGTAATTATTTTGATATTTTTTTATTTATTTCTAACAATTGTGAGGTTTGGACCACTAGCTGGATAAAACAAAGCATTGTGAAGATTTACAAATCAAACAATCAGCTGATGGAGAAAATAATCATCAGATTAATCCATAATGAAAATAATGGTCTAGTATAATTGTAATTGCTCTTAACCATGTTTTTTAGCTATAACATGGTTAAAAATTAAGATTTAATTATAAGAGTAAAAACTTCATTTTACATTAATGCATCAGTAAAACTTATCTAATGCCATTTTTCTACTTTGAGTACTTTTACTTTTTATTCTTTTAGTGCATTTTCTTGATTATACTTACATATTTTTACTTAGGTAAACTTTTCAATGCAGTGTGGTATTAGTACTTTTACTTAAGTAAATCTGAACACTTCCTCCACCAGGCTCTACAAAGATGCTGTGGGAGAAGGAAACAGCCTCTTTGAAGTTTGTGAATCTAAAGTGCACATTTCAAGCAACAGTTTCATTGAACCGACGTGTTGATAGCATAATTCATTTCAGCCTTTATCTACTGAGCCACTGTAAAAAATGTAGCCATTACAGTTCATAATGACAAGACACACACTTCATTCAGGGCTTAAGTCAAGAGAAAGGTCATATTTAAATTAGGTAAATACACTGTTAAGTTTTAACTATAACGATACTAAATTTTAATTCAGCTGTACCTTTTAAAATTGTGTTTCATATTGTGCTCAGTATTTCAGGAGGAACTGTTTTTCTACCCACGCTGTCAAACAGTGCTTTATAACATCTATAAATATTTTACATATCTAATATATAAATTCATCTGTATATGAAATGCAAAAATGACTTTAACTATGCATAACCTGAATAAACAATTTTCAAAATGTGTTTTGCGAAAACAGATTAAAAGAAAAACACAGAACGAGTTTGGTGAAGGTATCACATCTGAAATATTCAAAGTGTGACAGAAATTTTTAAGACTCTTTGGCCTGTTCTGCGTTAATAACAAGATCTTGCTACAATTAAACCTGCATTCACTGATTTTCTGGCAGCAGAAACAAACTGAAAACACGACACTGAGACCTATTATCACCTTTTACATTGAACTTGTTGGCAAACAGTCGCTTATTTACACATACAGCAGATACAAAAATCAATGTAAGTCTAATATTCACTCTTTTCTAACTCTGTTTTGGGCCTCTACCCACTCCAGAGAGAAATATCTGGCTCTTAGCTGTTCACCGGCTTGTCGCCAACTGTACCTGCGTACTGTTGGTTTTTAGAGCTTTCCTGCCCAAAACGGTTTCTTGCAGAAAAAGACTTTATAACAGGACTGCGATTTACATTACTTACATTACCTCTAGTCTGGTTTCTATCCCGGTGTTGACCTGCAGCCTCCATCATGGCGCCCTGCTGAGGGGAGCCTTGTAATCCACTGATGTTGCTCTATTTGGTTTTCAATGAGGCCTTTGATTTTCAGACCCAGGAAGCCTCTAAAGATCTGAAAATGTCCCCTTTACTCTTTTCTCTAAAAGAAACTGAAATACTGGGAGGCTCATTAGCATCTGTTAGAGTTTGAAACACAACACTAAACTCTCTAAACATGACATTTAATTCAGCTGTGAATGAGGCTTTGAACACAGACTTGATTCATTAGCAGGTTCTTGTTGGAAATACACTAAAGAATTTTCGGAAAACAAAGTTTATATTTGCTGACCAATTAGTGATACAAGGCTTATTATGCTGGTTGGGCTTCATTTTATCTGGAATGACATTTTAATGGTTTTCATTCATTAATTTTACTTAATTTTACTTAATTTTACTTAAATTTAACGTTCAGTTAAATTTGTATGAACCACAATCAACATTTTATTTTATTATGTTAATCATCTGATGTTTGGGTTACATGTGCACATAATTATTTCTATTTTATTTCCCAATTTCTTTATATATTGCACCGTATTATTAATTACTGAACTTTTCTGTCTTAACCTCTCAGAGAATGAATCTCAGGGGGAAATAATGTTTTCACTGATAAATAACATCTTACTGCAGGGGGCACCATTACTCATTTAGGACTTCTGGCCTACATCAATAATGTGGTTTAATGAGAAGAAGTAGATTTCACTAGCTAATTCATTATGGTATCAAAATAACTAATTATAGTTTAAGAATTATTTTTAGTTTAGTTCAGCTGTACTGAAGATACAAAAACAAATTTCTGGTGATGTTGAACTGAAAAGTAATCTGTGGTTATTCTTTCCATTTATTTGACAATACTTTCAATATATTTTCACAATATTATAAAGAAATGACTAATTTAGTATTTGATCAACATGGCCATTTTAAGGAGTTTGGTCAGTGTTCTCAAACTGATAAAAGAAAAAAAGTGTTGAGCAGCTCTCATTGTGAATTTGACCTGAAGTGAGGAATCAGTCTTTGTGACACTACTGATTCAGTTTTACAAGATAATCATCACCTCCTCCTCAGCTGTCTGGTTCAACATCCGTCTAATCAAAGTTTAGAAATTTCCACCGATGATCATCAACTCTTCGTTGACCTCTTGTGAGGACCAGCGTGACTCTCAGGCAGCGGAGCGTGACAGGGAAGGTTCATCACTGACTTTGGCTGGATGTGGTTCACAAAGTTCAATCGACCAAAAGCTGCCAGTCAAAACAGGAAAACCTCAAGAAAAGTTGGATGTTTATCCCTTTGCGCATAATTCATCACTTCTTTTTACGTCTTCTGTTATCAAACCTGACTCTGACGTTGCTCTGCACACAATTGAACTCAAGTTCAAGCTTCCTAATCAGCATTAAGACCACAGGACACATTCTATAAAACAATAAAACCATAAATACTGTTAAATACCATAAATATACTTACTGCTTCCACCGACACTGCTGTTAGTAGTACAAGTATCACTGCCACTAAGTTCTATTGATATTAGAAGTTTTAATACTTTTGTGTGAAGACATGGAAAGCAGGCTGTCCCATTACACAAAGGTGATCTCAGCTCAAGGCTATGTTGTCCTATTGGTCCAAAAACAACCCACAGCTTCCTGACCTTAAAGAAAATTATGCAACATTTTGCTGCACTTTTTGTAGATCTTTGATCTTTGAAAGGATTTTAATCCAACATGATCACAATATCTTGGCTGCTTGTTGTGATTCTCCGTAAGGTTGATTTTAATCTTTTTGCTGGTGGAGTCAGACTGTTGCTTCAGCCTGCCACTACTTCAGTATATTATAACGAGTACCAGTAATAATAATAAAAATATCACCATCATCATTAGTATCACAAGGGTTTGCTGGGTATTCATTAGAGTATTAATAAAATATATCATACATGTATATCATACTCATGCAAAGTCACTGTCCAACTGTATACATGCATGTACACCATAACAATCACTATCAGTTGCCTTTATTTCTTTAACCATGTGTCCTCTAATGTCAGATTACTTTGTTCTGTTGTTACGGTCACCAACATCACAAGGCAAATTATGGGTAAATATAAATATATTACATTGCAATGCATACTAAGCATAATTATAGCTCATAAAAGTCATTTTATATAGAATTACCTTCTGTATTTGGACACAAATCCCCACATTTGTCCAACTGCAAACAACAGCCATTCTGCAGTGTCTTTAAATTCAAGATAATATAGTTAATTTAGTAAAATTAGTTTGTTTAACCTTTATTTATACAAGGTAAGATGGTTGAACATACATTCTCTGTTATGGCAACACCCTCTTAACAGTTTTGAAAAAAAAAATGGAGACAAAATAGAAACATAACATAACAGACAATCAATCAGTCAATCAATAAAATCTAAATTAAATAACCAGTAAACAAGGTACAGGCTTGGGGAAATCATTCACAGTGAGGCAGAAAGTGGTTGAAAGACATAAAAACAGAAGAAGAAGAGGACACCGCTAAAGAAGGGCACGGTGTAGAAGATGTTCTGTTGGAGAGTCAAACTGATGGGCCGACACATCGAGAGGGGTCGAGGACTCCAGAGGTCAAGCGAGGAGCGAGCTGACACCCGGGGAACAGAGGAGAGGGGCCAACAGACAGAAAGTGGAAGCTGCAGGGTGAATGTGGCCGTGTGTTTAGCAGAGCCAGAAGAAAGGATACTACATCAACTCCAGCTGAGGCCCAAGGGGTTAATGGATAGGACTACCCAGCAGGGGTCAAGGGTCAGGAGGCCACTCTCTGCCAGGGCTAATTGGTCACTGCGACCAGAGTTAACGCCAACCTTTCTATGGAGAAATACATACACATGTATGGAGCTGCTCTGGCGGGAGTCTTCCATCAAAAGCCGGATCAAGGAGGCCTCTGTTGTGCTCCTGCACAGTCATGGAGATCAGTCAGGCCTCTGTAGTAACAATCAGCACCCTTCACCGTACATCGCCACCAGCACCACCTACAGTGACAGCCGGGCTGGACTCAAGAAAAGATTGGTGCCCTTTGATCCTGAGTTTTTTCATCCAGTTCAGTTAGCTCATTAGCATTCACTTTTTAATATGAAAGATGAGACTTATGTGAGGAGGAGTGACTATAGTTTACCTCAGTCTGTAAATGATCATTTCAAAGTTTTGTGCTTGTTTCATTTACTGTCCATTGAGTGTCTAAACATATATTTCCAATATATATATATATATATATATATATATATATATATATATAGAGAGAGAGAGAGAGGCTATATACATGCATACATATATATATATATATATGTAAATAAATAATAATAAATAAAATAAAATACATAAAAAAGTGATAAACACAACATTAGAAGGAAGAAGAAAATAACAGTTTTAAACTTTTAAATCAGAGGAATTTGTTTTATCTTGTTACCTTTATTTTGTGTATTGCTCAATATTAAGCTAAATACATAAATGCATAAATGGATGAATGCACATGAGTTTTACAGGAAGTCATAAATCATATCAGCCTCACATAATTACAAAAAGAAAAACAATTGAATCATTTTCACAATAACATTTTCCACTCTATTGTCCATAACAAAATTCCTAAATTGTGGATGTGTGATGCTGAGAGATCTGAGAACATACTAACAGTCCTCATTTCCTCTTTTTTCCGGGATTTTGAGACAAAGTTCAAACAAACCGAACCTTTCCGGATTTTGACCATCTGCGCACCTGAAAAGCTGATATTCTTAAATCGTAATTTGTGCAGTGAAAAACAAAATTTGTCACAACTCACACAATCTGTTCACTTCCTGAGTACTTTCTGTGGGGCTAACTAAAGTTTTTTTTTGTTTCTTAGATAAATGAAATGTAATATATGTGATTTGAGATAGTGTGTCACTAAAAATGAAGTAGATATTATTCAATAATTTATAAAAAAAAATTAATTTAGGTGATTTTCAATCAATTAACAAAATAACATGGATTCAGCCCTGGTTATAACTTGAGACAGCTGTTTGAAAGCTGCTGTGGGGCCTCAAGCTGTGATGAATCTTCTGCAGAGTTCGACAGTCTGTCACGTTCCTGATGACCCTTTAATGATCTTTGTTTAATATTTAAATGTTTTGAGGAAATTCACTTTCTCACTGTGCAAGAAAAGCACCTGAGAGATGAGGCTTGTTTATGTCTCTAATCTAATCAAACTAATCAGTAAAGCATTTAATTGAACATCAGGACCACATGAGGTGTTTCACACGAGTCTCTGCAGGGCAAAAGTGCAAGTCTGTTTCCACCAGAATGAGTCTAAATTCACTCGATTTGCATCTGAGGCCAAAAAACCTGTAAGAGTCCCTGGTTTAGAGGAATCCTGACAGATTGATGTTGTCATGCTGATGCTGTCACAGGCTTGATGCTGGACGGGTTAATGATTTATGGGGAATGGTGGGGTGCCCGGAATGGGACCCGGGTTAATGTTCACCTTTCTCGCCAGACCTCCTCTCTGGGGGGGCTGCCCACGGCCAGTCCAGATCCAACCGTCGAGGGGACGTGACTGACTGACTCGGCCGGCCTCCAGCTAAACCCGGCGCGCTCAGCAGGGAGGTAGCCCACGCTCGGCTCTCAGAAGCCCGTGAATGGACTCAGGGAAGAGGAGGGGACAGGAGACTGACAAGGCCTAATCGTCTTTTTAATGAGTCTCAATAGAAGCAATAAAGGAGCACAAAATAATCCAAACAGTTGTAATGAGCTCACATGAACACACCAACCACAGAGGTGATAAGTAAAGTCCTGTTCCACTCAGAAAATTTGTGACCATACTTGGTGTTGTTTGTTTGAGCTTCGCTGTGCAGAGTTTGACACAAGTTTTAGGTTTTTGCATTCATCTGCTGAAGGGGGGAAAATTTCTCTGTGCTCACCTTAAATCTGAGCTTAAGACATGTATTTCTATTGTAGAAACCAATCACGGTTTATAATGCAACTTATGTAAGACACACACACACACACACACTGAGAATGGACTTTTTAGTGAAGTAGGAGACATTTCCTGTCCAAAAATTAAACTTTTATGGTTAATTGTTATGTTCGAATGAAGTAATTAATTTTTATTTGCACAAACCATACCAAACACTTTTTTTTTTTTTTACACCAAGCTGATACCTTTTAGATATACTAAAACACATCGGAGGAGATCTTATTACCAGAGGTCATTATCTGAGTTCATGAGTCTAAGTTCCCCAGTGCAACCCCCCTTTACTATTATTATTATTATTTGGACATTTCATATTTTTCTTATCCACCAAATTTGTTAATTATATATTCTGTGCACTCTAGGAACTAACAAGATCGAAAATGCTGTTTCAAAGCTTTTCTCTACTTGAAGGACAGAAATTCTGTGAGTACTGAATATTGATCAAAATGTATTTGTAGTTGGTATCGAATGTACAAGTTAATATTTATAGTCACCTATAGTCCTATAGTCACAAGTTATAGTCATGAGTAGTCTGTATTAGTTCATTTTCATCACATATATCCTGATGAATCTGACTGTAGTTAGGCAAAGCTTTTTGTTTGAACATTGATGCAACAGCCAAAACACACATATACTCCTCTAAGTGAAGTATCATATAGACAGAGGCATGTCATGACTAACCTCTCTTTAACACTTTTTTCCAAACGTATTCATATATTCAGCTAACTATTTTTATTTTTTATAAGCATGTTGGTCTCAGTGTGACTTCAAAAGGAATATAGATCTTTAAACTTCATTTAATTCCCTTTATTGCCTAAACCTGTGATATTTACTAAAGTAAAAATGCCTTCAAAACACATCATATTTTTTATGTCTGCACGTGTAGAATATAAACTTCTTTTCAGGTCAATAAAACTCCAAAATTCACAGAAAATACAAATAGCATGATCTTGTACCTGAGGCTACCTCAGTAGTAGATATACAGATTTGCATATAGACAGCAAAACTAAATATCCAACCCTAGTCCTCTATTTATTTATTTTTTTACTGAAACAGAAGTAGTCACATTGTAGTATATTGTATGTAGTATAAGTATATTGAGAGTAAACAGATTGGAATTAGCCTGTAAAAAACCACTATGTGTTTGTTTTGTCAATACAAGACTTCATTGTCCTCACTAATACCTACAGTCACATAACCGTGACAGTGATTTACATTCACAGTTATGTGACAGTAAATTACTGTGAGATGATGAGAGAATAAATTAAATCCAGAAGAAAACAAACAGTCTCCATCACCTGCATTTAATACTGTAACAAATGTTTTGCTCTTTGAGACCTTCATCAGTTTGTTAAACTGAAACTGTATTTTTTTCTTCAGTTCTTCTGTCTGAAGCCCAAATGGTCACATGTGTCCCTCTGTCATGTATATGGCCTGAATCATCGCTGCTGAATGGAGCTGAGGTACAGGAGAGGTTGAGGGCAGACCAGGTGATGGATAGCAGCGGGGCTTGTCATCCGCTGCATTACACTGCTCTCATTAAGCTGTAAATCTTTCACAACAACACCCGCTAAGACAATGCCGGAGAGGCCTTTGCTTGTTGCTCCACCTTGTCGCCGGTGTAACAATGAAATTGCCGACTGAATCACTTTGTCGTGGGCGAACAATGGCCTCAGTGCTTTAAGTAGCCAGTAAAAATGTTGGACAAGACATCAGGGAGTGGATGCAGGCGGCATTAAATACAGTAAAAAATAATACATTACATAACA
This sequence comes from Scortum barcoo, assembly GCA_023238725.1. Lineage (NCBI taxonomy): Eukaryota > Metazoa > Chordata > Actinopteri > Centrarchiformes > Terapontidae > Scortum > Scortum barcoo. The sequence goes on along the minus strand of CM041552.1, from coordinate 8,614,472 downwards.
TACTTATAATGAGGCAAGTCAGAGACAGTGAACTAGTGAAAATTTCAAATAAATTATCTTAGAGAGTTCATGAAACAGTTCCAGCCTAACAGCCTGTTAAAAAGAGAAAAAAATGTTAGTTACCACATTAATATACTGCAATTAAAATGTAAAGTGATTGAATAAGTGCATGTTTAATAATGCCACTGCTGTTGTTTTTGCCATAGATCATGATTTTTTTTTTTCTATTTAAGATCTTTGTTAATTGTGACTGTGTGTATCTATAGTTCTGGTGAGATGTTTCTGCACTTTCAAACACTAACTGGAGCAGATGTAACTGTTGCTTCACAGGATGTTGAATGTGTTGCAATGAGCTGCAAAAAAACCTGACATCAACTCTTTAATCCTTCCAGGTCCCCAATCACGCTGGCGTGATCTAATGACATCAATTGTTCCAGTACAGTATGTCAAAGTGGAAAAAATAATTGTCAGGTCATATAATTTATGATGTGCTGAAAGTAAAAGATACCAAACATTGGCATGGGAAACAGTTTTAAAGGCAAAATCAAAAGTATGCGCAAACAGCCTAAACAGCCCAAGACTCCTAAATAACTATGTACAACAATCAGATACAGGATATATGGTATTTTAATGTGTGGAAAACATTTATGCCACTTTTTTGAGATTTTAAAGGGGAAATGTTTGGTTTAAAACTGTGCTGCAGTAAAATTGTTGCACTTCAATATTTAGTTTTCTAACTCCATCTGTCGGGACATGAGCAACAAGTCTCACATCCTCATCTGGTAACTATAAGACACAAACTGCATGTCCAGTGTCAAACTGTACACACTGCATACAGGTGTGTGTGTGTGTGTGTGTGTGTGTGTGTGTTTACAGTATATGCCTGGACAATGTCTTTGCAAACAAGCTAAACACTGACATCTGCTGGAACACAACTTTTATTACAGCACAAAGTAATTGTGAATATGCTGCCCTGTGTGCTGCCTCTCAGGTTGTCCTTCCTCTCGTTCACATCTTTCCCTGAGTGAAAGCAGCAGAACCTCAGAGTAAATCTACTCCACTTCAGATGAGTTGCATTCAAAACTAAAGTAGCGAATTGTGTTTTAAACATAAAAAATACAAGTACTTGTCATCGCGCTGTCCCCTTTGTTGCTGTAACACTGCACATTTCCCCAGTGAGGGATTAATAAAGGATTATCTGATCTTATCTCATTGGTGGGCGCTACACAGCTCTGTATGGCAAAAACAATCACACACATGAACAGTTTCTTTCCTCAGGCTGTCACTGTGATGAACACTTAACACCAAGAACAATCTTTTAACAGTGTTTTCTCATTGCTTGGTCATTCGGTTGTTGTTAACCTGCCATTAGATCCATCAGACACTCTGCTCTGATTGGTTGTTTTGATTCTAGCAGTGAATTCTTGTCAAATGACCTTAGAGACAGCAGGTGGAGGCTGATTTTTTTTTCAGATTATCCCTCTTATGTGCTACACTCAGAATATAGTGAACTTTACTTTACCTACTTTTACTGTAATGTTTATTTTCATCTTGCAGAGCTGTTGTCCTTGTTTTAAAGTGTGTGTATCTCTATTTCTGTGCACATACAGTGAAGTAAGAGCGTTGTAAACCGGATCCAAATTCCTTATATGTGTTCACCATTGACTGTATATGTCTATCTGCTCAGGAGTGATCGATTGATAATTGATAATTAGAGACTGTTAGCTCACTGTCACCTGCTAAAATTAAAGTTACATCTCTTGACGTCCCTACTTTACTTTTAACTCCCAGAAAGAGCCTGTGATTGACAGCTGTCACCCCATTTTTATAGCATCAAATTACTAAAATCAAACTTCAATCAGAAAACACTTGGACAAACCTCACTGTGATGAGTAATATGTAAAATAACAGGAACCATCTTGGGAAAAATGTTTTTGAGTACACTTTTAGTTTTGCTCAAGTTCAATCTGCTAAAATTGCTGATTCAAGATTTTATTAGTCATGTGCACAACAACCTTCTAACAATGGTCAAATTATATTTAGAAAGAAAACCAAGTAAAAATGACTAAAAGTTAGAAAATATAGGAACAGAATATGGTATGTAAAATAAAAGACAAAACTAAAATAGATGAACTGTAATCTAGACTATAAATAATACTGGTCAATACATCATGGATGGGGCGGGACTGATGACCTGTACTGCAGCCAGACACCAGGGGGAGCCTTTCAGATATTTAAGCCCCACTTGGAGCATCGTCCATCTATATATAGAGGCTATGGTGTGCACATACCTGATTAATAAAGCTGATTCTTTATGCCTGAAAGACAGAACTCGGGGCACCTGTTTCCACATTTTTTGTTTTTCTGAGCCTGACAGACCTGACTCAGGGCCTTCCACTCCCTTCAGTCTTAAGCTGCGTCACCGCTGACGTCACCTCCCCCCGAGTGACTGCTGTTATCAAGATGGCGCTGCGGCCGGGATCCGGAGGAGGCAGCAGGTATTATTCAACCCTTATTTCTTTAAAAACCACGTCCGTCCCCTTAAAGAAATCACTCCGCTTCACGTTAATCACACAGGAGGAGTCGAGCCACTTCGATTAAAAAGAGCAGGGGGGGCTTGTTTTCTTCCTCTTCCTCTTGTTGTCCAGTGATGAGATGAGATGGCTGGTTGTCAAAGCTAACCTCAGCTGTCCGAGCTCAAAACACCAAAACAAGCCTCGATATTCAGATTTTTACTCAATTTAAGCTCCCACGTCGTCTGTAGGTGTTATTATCTCCGCAGCTTATTGTTTCCAGTGATCTCTCTCTCGTAGTTTTGGTAGAAAACACCTACCACATGTGCAGAGAGGCCTGCAGACAGCTGTTGGTGATAATATCTGTCATTTCATCACCATTGTTTTATCTGCCATGAAGGTGTTGACTGTCATGATGGTGCACTGTTGAGTATTAAATAAGTGGAGCTAAAAGGAAAAGCTAAAAACTCTGCTGAATTAGTATTTTCTTTATTAAAAACAGCAGCTGCATGAGGCACTTTTCTCTGCTTTTAATGTGTTGAATGAATATTTCTTTTGCTGAATCACATATTTTTAATGTCACACATGCAAACATCTCCAAGCTGTAAGCAGTGTAGGAGAGGTGCACGTATGATGATGATGATGTCTGCAGAGAAGATGAAGAGGCCTCATGACTCTTTCATGTGCAGCTTGAATAATGAACAGTGATCTGGTTACACCAGGTGATACTGATCTGACAGGTGAAACCAAAAGCCCTCTGGACTGTAGATGAGAGTAGGAAAAAAGCAGATGTAATGTGAACACCTGCAGGTAACTGTAGTTCTCCTTTATACACTCATCACGCCACCGACGGCTGATGGACTCTTGGCTCAGTTCAGTTTTATGTCCTTGTGTTGTTGATGCCAGTATTAAGACTGGCAGGTCCCTGTTTGCTGAAGCTTTTTGATTAAATTAGTAGAGCAGGAAATAATGACTTTATTATTCAGTCAGACAGCATTGTGCCCCCTCTACTTTTTCCCTTTTATGCTCTAACAAATATTAGATTTGAGCAATATGATGATATATCATGAGAAAATATTCATTTCTGTCAGAAATATTGCTTTATATCATGTCACCTGTCCTGTTAGCCTCTATTATTTTGTGTTAGACCATTGTGGGCAATGTTTCAAATCAATGAGCAGGACTGCTTTATGGCAGTATTTGATTTTTACAGGATATCTGCCTTGTGTGATGAAGTACTTTGACCTGTATGGCATTTAATTAGTAAAAATAACATACATTCTTGTCTAGTTATGTTATTCATAAAGAGTTTGAAAACTGATTTTCTCAGAAAAGTCACTACATACTTTTAGTGTTGTTTTATTGTACTTTTATTGTTGTTTTATTATTGTTGTATCTCTATTTCTGTGTATGTACAGTGAGAGTGTTTTAAAAACCAGAGTCAAATTTCTCATATGTGTTTGCATACCTGATCAATAAAGCTGTGATTCTGATTCTGGTTATATATACATGTAGACAGAAAAGGAATCAGAATCAGCTTAATTGGCCAGGTATGTGAAAACATACAAGAATCTGTAAAAGTACAAACACAGAAATAGACACACATAGAGCAAAAAAAACAAGGACAACAAGCTCAGCAAGGTAGGAATACTACTACAGATATGCATATATGTATGAAAACTATATATTTACTATATAACAAAAACAGTTACAGCTGTAGAAATACAGTGAGGCTACAGTGATCAAGGATTTAATCCATAATGACCACTCCTACCACTTTATACAGCTGTTGATTGGACATCATCTTTATTTGGCAGATAACTGTCACATCTTTTTCAATGTTGGGTATAATTGTTTTTTTTTGTTTTTTTTTATGATTAACATTTTTTATTTTCATTTTTCAATAGTACAACAGTACAGTAACCTCACCCCTAACCAACAAACAAACCCCATCCTAGTCACCACCATCCACGCTGATCCCTCTCTGGTTACCAACACCTACCATTGTGCTTCTCATGTGCAGCCATTACAGTTACGCTAACTGCATCAATGAAGACAAAACATAAATAACTGTAACAAAAAATAGACACTGAAAAAGGAGATAATTGGTTAACAAATGTTTTATTACAAATGTAATAAAAACAAAAAACAGAAGCACTGTCATGTATTTATCCACAATAACAGAAAAATTGCATCTCACCACTATATGACCCTTTTCAGGAGCCGTCTAAAAATTGCAAGTATTTGTATGTATTTGTACGATGTATGATTTTAAATAGGATAAGGCGTACTCTCGCATCCCTTGAAACTACTTTAACATTTTTACAGATTCTGTTCCAATCTTCATCACTAAATTTCGGATATACTTGTTAAGAAAGAAGGACTAAAGTTTCGCATGGTTTCAGACAGTTTGCTGACATCATAATCAGCAGTAATGAAGTAAAACGTGTCAGAGTGGAGAGCCAGGAGGTGGAGCAGTCGTGCAGCTCACCAAACCTGCTTGACAGCTGAAGCAACCTTCGCAGGTGTTTCATGTAAATGTATCAGTGAATAGAAAATACAGAGATGCTAACCTGTTCTGTCAAAGTCACAGTAGCTGTATTTCCCTCATGGCAGGTGATGCATGACCTCAATCCTATTAGGTGATGAAGGCTCGGCGCAGATGTCTTTGTCTTCGGCAGGCCATGTGATTACACCATTATATTGTGTTTAAGGCTGCAAAAACAATTTTAATTATAAGTCATCTTTACGTTATAATTAATATCACTGTCAATTTGTCTGACAAGTATTTATTCCACTAATAGATCAATCGTTTAGTCTCTAAAATGTAAAATTAGTAAAATATAATCACCTCAACGTCCCTAAACTCAATGTCTTGAGTTTACTTTTTTTTTTGCTTGAAAAATGCAAAATCATTAATCAATCAAAACAAAATAGTTGCTGTTTGACTTTCTCTTGATTTACTTTATCAACTAAGTGACTCTTATCAACTCTGTGATGTCTTTATGTTTCTTGACAAAGATATTCAGAGAACGGGGAATATAAAGCAGAAAAACAGCATTTGAGAAGCTGAAACCAGATAATGTTTGGCACAGTTTGCTTGAGTAATGATATAAATGATAAATAGATGATCCAAACAGTTGATAATTAAGCAGGGAATTAATTGTGGTTCAAATCAATTTATCAACTTGTACTTTCAGCTCTAATTATGTTTTATTTGATACTACTGCAGAGAAATAATGAGCTCAGTGACCTTCAGAAGATTTATCACATCTCTCATTCTGTTTTTCCTCTTTTGAACTTGATTTTTATTTCTACTGTATACTGCACTATAAAGAGCAGTTTCCAAACTGAAATAACTTTAGTTTTAGCCTCCTCACTGATAATGACATTGACCCAAACTACTCACCATGCCGTCTGTCCTGCAGCTTTCAAAACAGTTTGACGATAGCTGTTGAATTATTACAGGCCTTTTACAAGGTGCTGTCTGCCCGGCCACAGCTGCTATCACTGCTTATCTCCCTCTATGTTAATCTGCTCAGCCGTGACCTGTTATTTGCTGCAGGATGGTGGGCAGCAGTGCTGTAGCGCTGCTGTAAAAGCTTTTTAAGCTGCAAATCTTACAGGGAGCAGATGTGAGAGCCTGAATACCTCCAAGTCAAGCAGCAGCAGCACTCTGTGAAGGGCAACCTCTTCTCTTTGTTCTTTGTTAAATGAGATTACATTTGACATTGACTTAGCAAAACAAATGTAATCAATATTTTCTTTGGATAATGGATTTTATATCACCTCATTCAGTATACGAAGCTTTATTCGTTCACCACCAACAGGGATCAGAAATTTACATCAGTAGGTTTTGATCAGCGGACATGTTGAAATAAAAGGGTGACAAACAACAGTATAGTGTAATAGCTGTGTGTGTATCAAAGCTTTATTCTGTGAAGACATCTCTGCTCTCTCTTTTGAAATTATCGCCCCCTTTCTCAATGTATTTAAATTGCAAACTTTTTGGCCACTTGGGGGCAGCAGAAACAAGCTCTAACGTTGCAATAATTTAGCTCTGCTTTGGTCTCCACCACCTCCTGAGAGAAATATCTGTCTCTAGCTACTAAATGCTTTGCTTTGTTCAGCAGCTTGTTGCAAACTGTGTCTATTTCTGAGCATAAAAAAGAAACTGACCTACGGGCCTACAGCATCTTTTACATGACACACAGTCATTTGATTATTAGCTTGATAATGTTAATGTAGACTGTGCATTGGAGTATAACATGTAAAATAGAGCTGAAACAATGAGACTCTTAGATTTAATTAATCAACAACAATGCTGCTTCTCTTTTGTTTTACATCACTGTAAATTTAATATCTGAAGGGTTATTTGATAGTGATCTGCATCCCTGGCGTACAGTTTTATACACTTGAACTGTACATAAATACACATTTTCTTTGTGATGATGAATTAAGAAAGCCTCTGAATGCTAATTTTGCATCTAGAAGTCAAACTCAAGTCAGAATTATTCCTTATTTGCCATGGGGACTTGATAATTGCATTGGCAAATGCTTGAACTCTGTTACAATGAATTCCCTGCGCCCTTTTTGTTAGCACAGTTGTGTTGGAAGTTATCAGTATGATAATGTCACTCTCCTATTGGATTACTGAGGCTCAAATTTAGCTCCGAGTTGGTCGGTGAAGCAGAGACCCGGCTGGCTCTCTTCTGTTTGTCTCTGCATCATCAGCTCCAGCCTGAAGAACTGAGTTGTAATAAGTTATTTGACAAATAGCTGAAGGCCTGTGTGGGTTGGCTCTGCTGAGGAGAGACTTGGCTGACTTGTAGAGACTTCCTCTGATTATTTCTTAAAGGCCTGTTTTCTCAGCACAGACACAGTGACAGAGTCCAAGTCGCCTGTGGAAATTAAACTGCACCAATATTTCTGCTGCTTTTTGGCTGTGATGTTAAAATTTCAAAGGAAATTCACCTTGGATCTGGTCTTTGTGAATAATCATTGTGAGGCTTGTTCTGCAGCTGCTGCTTTTTGCTGATCATAAATGCCAAAAGAAAACTTTTACAGGATCAATTTTTCCTTTTTACCTGTCAGATTTAGTGCTTGTAGTACAAACAGCTTTTGTTAACATATGAGAGTGAATTAAAGATGTGTATTGACTTACCAATGCAGTAGATGACAAAAAAGTCATGTCAAGAACTAAATAAGTCATTCTCAAGTCAATTCTCAACAATGTAATCTCACAATTGTGAAACATGAACAAGGGTCTTTATTTTTTATAGACAGGAATGACAGAGGCAGACATTTGCACTTTAATACACTATGGACCCATATGCAGTTAAAAGAGAAATTCATTGTTTTTATTAAAGTTAAATGCAGTCAGGTTCTCACTCAGAGGGCATAGAAAGGCACATTAATGAAGTAGTGATGGTTTTATACTGCAAGGGATGTGATGCTGTTACTGTATCCTACATTGTCAGTTCACATAGAAAAGTCATGGCTCACCAAAAGTTTATCTGTGTGTTTCTTTAGTTTGGCTTTAGGTTGAACCTCCTAACCTGTATTACCTGTTTTTGTTTCCTTTAGTTTTATGTATCCTGTTGGAGGGGGCCTTGGACCTCCACAAGGTGAGTCATTCCGCGGTCGACAGTTTTGTCCTCCAAACTTGTTTTTGAAACAAACTTGACCCATTTCATTATTAGACGCTGATAGATTAATGGAAAGCACATCATGTCTGCATATAAGTCTGTAAAAACAGAAACCTCACAAGGGTTTCTTGAAACACAGATCTCCAAACCAGATACAGAACATGTTCAGTTCTCACAAATGACGTAGTGCTGGGTTCGCTCACTAAAGATCAAGAATAGATGTGTCTGCTTTGCTTCTTATTAGTCTTTTCTGTTAACAATCAGACCTTGCCGTCAAAGAGCACCGTAGGTCATTAGGCAGCAGTAAGTGGCGGCCGGGATTCGGCACATTGGAGCTCATACCTTTGTTACTCATGGCTAGAGTCGCCTCAGATCATTCAGCTTTGCGTGCCCGTCATATTTAGGCTGTTGACTTTGCAGTAACACCCCCGATAAACCATCCACACACCTCTGGGACAGGCGTCTCTGAGGGGTCGTTACATGCTCCCATTAGGCATGTCATTTTAGACAAAGTAGATTGTGTGCAGCCTCCTAAACAAGCCACTTATTCAGCCCTGTTGAGCCCTAACATGGTGAATCATCTGGAGGCTCCTGTAGGAGCTGGCTGCTCAGCTCCGTCTGTCAGCTCACACAGCATCTGTGAAAACAAACAGACACTTTTCCTTTTTTTTTTCCCTCACTGCTCTTGTTTTGCTCCGAGCTGTCACAGCAGTCACCAGAAAAACAGATTTGGTTGTTGCTGAGCCTGTGTCTTTTTGCAGCTGTCCAGGAAATTGATTTGCAATACTGAATCATGTCCAGACTCTGGAGGCTTTTTTTTTTTTTCAAACTCCAGACTTGTATTAAGTTTTCTTTAGTGTACTTTAAATTGGGCTTACTGTCAAGCTTGAAATAGTAATTGAATACACCACTCTTTGTCACATCTACAGTACATTGTAACAGTGTTTTTTTGTGTGTGTGTTTTTGCAGGCATGGTACCGATGCAGCAGCAACAGCAGCAGCAACAGCAGGGCTTCCCCATGGTTCCTGTCATGCAGCCAAACATGCAGGGCATGATGGGAATGAATTTTGGGGGACAAATGCCCCCGGGAGCCATGCCTATGCAGGTGAGCTTGTGTTTCTGTGTTGATGTTGAGTTTTTATTTTTTTATTCTGTTTGTCTGCTTGTTTTGTTTCCAGAGGTGAAATTGTGGCTCTAATACTTGCATTTGTTGTGTGTTTTTTTTTTTTTAACAAATGCTTGTGTGGGCTAATTTATGCATACATACTACTGAAACACTGCTGTATTGATTTAACTGATTTAATTCAAGTGGAGACTTGTGTTTAGAGCTCCTCTTGACCCTGTTAGCCTCCAAAACAATCTAGTCACAAACAGTTTCAAACATCAGCACATTAACAGGGATTCATTGCAGCCTGATGATTTTTAACAAGACTCAAGTTCATTTACGTCGTTCTGAATCGCATTGCTGTCCCTTGGTGTGAGTGTTTAATATCAAGAGAAAGGGGTGTGACAGTAGGAATGCTAATTAGACTTCTGAGCTGCTGTTTGTGTGTTTTTTTTGTGTGTATCTAACAGGGCGGGATGGCCATTGGGATGCAGACACCTGGGATGCAGTTCATCGGTCAGCCACAGTTTCTGGGTATGAGACCTGCTGGACCCCAGTACACAGCGGACATGCAGAAACAAATGGCCGAGGAGCACCAGTAAGATCTCTTTATTCTAAAATCCGGGCTCTCTGTGTTTATGCGTGAATGTTCAGGTCTGCATGTGTACGATATAGCCAGCAGAGCGACTCCACCCTAACTTTTGGTGCATGCTGATGTTATGATTTAGCACAGCCTCACAGAGCCGCTAGCAGGGCTGTAGACTCTCAGTCTTGTTAAGTTGTCTCCCTGAAGTAAAGCTTTACCAAGACACTGAATCACTTTAAGCTTCGGCGCTGCTGCTCTTGGGTTACAGCTGATTTGATAACTTTATGGTCCCACTTTTATGGTCTTTTTTTTTTTTTTTTTTTTTGTTGGCTTTCCAAGATCGTAAAGTTCCCCCTTCTGTGTTTTTTTAAATAGGCTTATTTTCAGGGTGCTTTCTATCCATATATCTATTCCTGATCGTTGTATGTTAGTATCATACAATAACTTTGTTTTAAATGTCTCTGGTTTAAGATGGTGATCAGTGTTCTCATCTGGCTGTTTGTTGCATGTTTATCCCTCTTCTCTCCTGTCAGCTCACTACTTTCTACAATCTAACAAATGCTAAAGTATCCTCAAACTGCTTAATACAATACTATATATGACCTGATATGCCCTGAGATGTTATATTTATGTGTGTTGCATAATGGCTGTGATGAGTGGCTCCATCTGTTAAAATGAAATCCTAATATGTGCAACTTATTACTTGCCATTTGTCAACGAAGAAGACCAAAGAACTAAGACCGACATGCCGAAATATCTGCTTTGTACTCTTTGTGTTTTATGACTTTTACTATTTTCCATGCACGTGTATATATATCCGGAATTTTATACTTATGTTAATACAGATCCATATACATACATTATGGATAAAACCAACATCACACAAACCTATAAAGAATGAAGTATTAAAACAGGGGTCTTGATTACTGTGTCAAATAGAGGAAATTATTATTTTATTGATGGATCCCTATTAATGGTAACCAGTAGGACCTGCTTTTTTTCAGAGACTCCTTTTTTTCCACTTTATTTATTCATGTAATGATGAAACTGCACACAGTTTATTTTACTGTTTATTTAACTAATGCTCAGTCTCCCATTAAAATCCCTTCATCTGAATTATTATCAATTTACTTACTCTTGGCCTTTTCATGTCTGTGTCTTATTCTGAAATGCATTAATTGGAGTACATAGTGTGTGCCTTCGCCTCTTAATTATGCTAATATGTAAAAAAATCCTACTTATTCAGGAATGTCATTTACTTGGCTCTTTCCATATAAAGTCTGTCCTCTTCTTGCCGTTCAGAAAACGGCTGGAGCAGCAGCAGAAGATGCTGGAGGAGGACAGGAAAAGAAGACAATTTGAGGAGCAGAAACAGAAGCTGAGGCTGCTCAGCAGTGTCAAACCCAAGGTGAGTGTCTTCCCCCACATCCTTTTTATTTTACTACTTTTCTGTCATGTCCACTGCTCGTCTTTGTAACCCTCTGGGCTCTTGATGCTCTATTGTTCTGTACTCAGACAGGAGAAAAGAGCCGTGATGATGCCTTGGAAGCAATCAAAGGCAACCTGGATGGCTTCAGCAGAGACGCGAAGATGCACCCCACTCCATCATCGCAGACCAAGAAGCCAGGTACCTTCACCTTAACGCTTTTAGATGTAATCCCTGGGATTTTTTCCTGTCGTGCCTCTCTGTCAGCAGGCCTGCTCTCTGCAGCTCTGTTGAAATGTCTCCGTCTGAGAATAGCAGCTGGATTAGAGGCAGGTCAGCGTGATGACTGCCCAGCTAGACCAACCAAAATAATGATTTTCTCTCAGAGTGTATAATATACAGCACTGATTCTTTGATTTCTTTCATCATGTTATTTTCCCTATGTTCTCTCACTTCATCTGATAATGTGTTGTCATTATTCGTTGTGTTTTTCTAGTATTTTTATATCTATATTCAATGCATTTTTTTAACCTCAGTGTTAGCAAGTAGACAAACAAAAATTATCTTGATACTTGAGTATGTCACAAGTTTACTGCATTAATCATCTCAAGACCCTTCAGATGCATCCTGTGATCCATTTGAGGGATCCAGGCCCGCAGTTGACATTTGTACAGATGTTGCAGTTTTAAAAGCCGATACTCTTTCGCTTTTTATTAAATCTGAATATGAATTAAATGCTGTACATGAGGAAATTTTGGTTGAATTTGCAGTTCAACAGTTTATTGTTGTGCTCAAAATAGTCTTTATCTCACTCTCGCAATGTGCAGCCCTTAATAATTTCTCCATTGTAGTGTGTGTGTGTGTGTTTATGTGTTGTGCCATCATCATTATTTCTTCATTTTTGCAGACTCATCGCCATCACACCCGTCTGTCACCACTCACTCCCTCCCCCCAGCTTTGTTCGAGGACAATGACGAGTTTAGTGACTTTCAGGGGCCTTTAGACGCCCCCGCCCCTCTCCCTCCTTCTTCCTCCACTTCCTCCACCTCCGGCCTCTCCTCACACGTCCAGCCTCCGTCCTCGGCCCCCCACGCAGGTTTCTCACAGGACGATGACGAGTTTAGTGACTTTGTTCAGGGTCCCGTAAATGCTTTCCCTTCCTCCAACTTCCACCTCTCCTCTGAGGCCCAAGTCCAACCTTCACCCCCTTCCCTGAGGGCAGGTCTGTCCTCCTCCTCTTCCTCCCCCCTCCCTCAGTCCCTCCCCACTTCTGTGCCCATCCCCACTGTCACCCAACACTCTGCTGTCACCATCAGCTCCCAATCTACATTTCAAGGTAACTCTTCTTTTGCTTTGTTGACCCCCCCCCCCGCTGTCCTCATAATTTATACTCAACCATTTACACTTTTTATGAATCAGGAGGATTTTTTTTTTTATTATTTTATTTCGTTGTGCTGCTTTTATTGCTGATGCTGAATATTTCCACTGGTACTTCTGGATTTTTTTCTTGGTTTGGCCTGTGTTGAGGTGTGAGAGCATGCAGCCAGTACAGCAGATGCCCCGGCCTCATCACCTAAACCTTTAAAGCCTCCAGACATTACAAAGCAGGCAAACAAGGATGCAGAAGAAATAAGAAACCCAGCATTCTTCAACTTTAGAAAGAGAAAACATTTCTCAGTGGAGTTTTAACTATATAGTTGCTGGATCCACTATTGATACTGAATCAGTTTATGCTCTGTGCACTGATAGAAAACTGCCACTCTCATGTGACATCTGCCATTTAATCTCTCAGATGAGCAGCTGCTCTGTGACAGCTCTCAGTATCCAGACTATGAATGACAGGACAGAGAGATCACCTTCTGTCCAGAGAAATGGACAGCTTGCCCTCCGTCAAGTGTCATCTCCCAGTCCTCTGAGACATTTCTGACCTTGTAGTTTAGCATCTTGAATTGAGAATATTAGATGGCCTCAGGATCACTTCCCGCAGATAGAGACCATTAGGACTGTACTTTGTTGCTTAATGTGGGAAATGAACATTTATGTCTTGTCAAGCTACTGTAGAATCAAAATTACAGGTTGCATAAGAAATTTGATTAAAAAAGCTTCATGGTGGAAATACAGGATTAAAATACTGTGCAGGCAGGAATGCAGTGTAGAAAATTGACACTGTGATAGTAAACCAAATATATATACACACAAAGGGGGATATTCACTAAGCTTATTGCAAGAAGTTTCATCAGGGATGCAAAAGCTTCTGTTCAGTGCACAATGAGCGAAAGTTTTTCTGAACTTGTAAAAGTGGTTAAAGAGAGACACTTTTGGAAACTCAAGCATTTACTTATACTGCTATAGGAAGGTTGTATGTGAGGAAATATTGGTTAAAAAGCCTGAATTTTGTCAGCTTAACAAAAAGATCAGTGACTGAATGGTTTATAAAAAAGTTTTGGTAAAACCTTTGAACTCATTTAACAATTATTTCTATGAGTTAATGAAATATTTGAGACTGAAGTTAAGCAAAAGTATTACTGGCTTCTTTAATGTCTCATTAGTTGGACCTTGCTGAATAAATGATAAAACAGTGTCCAGACATTATATTTCAGATGCAGTTTCCTCTGCTGCAGTGAAAAATCAGAAAAAACAGCTACGAATTTCCATTTTCTTCTCTCCCATTTTGTGTCGTTGAGCAGCAACACCTTAAAAACTACTGCATTACTAAGGTACATGAGACCAAACATACTGTTTTCAGTGGTGCCGCTTATCTCCAATTTAACCATGGTGCACTTCTTTACTAAATTAACAGAATCTGACTGTTGAGCATCTTAAATAATTTTGCAGTTGTTTAGTAAATATCCCCCTAAAAAAGTCAAATCATCATTAAAAGAGGAAAGTTCAACGACTGTGTAAAGCAAGTGTGTGTTACCAAGAAACCTGTTCCTCATTCACCCCTCTAGGCCCGTCCCTGGAAGAGAAGCTTTTCTCCTCATGTGATCTTACTGCTGATAAGACGGCCCAGGTTAGCTTTAAGTCCAAGCAGAGTTTGGTAGAAATGGTTCCTAGAGCTAAAGTTTCAGCCCAGTTTCAACCCAGCACTAAAGCGAGGAACTGGGCTGCGGCCCCCGAGGACTTGAGTTCTGTCTTCGTCGCAGAAAAGCCACCTGAGCCTCCAGTGTCAGCACCCGGCGCGCCGCCATCAGCTGCTGAGTCGTCTCCTCAGACCAATAGTGACAGTGGTGAGAGAAGTGCCTGTTTATTAGACTCAATAGCTGCTTCTTCTTCTCTCCCTTGCTTGGCTGCGGTATTAACAAACAATCAAGACAGTAGTTTTCTTTCTTTCCTGGGGACGTATTTTCACTCTTTCTAACCCAGACAGAATCATTCTGCACCTTTTGCAGCAGTTTAATCTGTTCTATCTCTTTTCTTAATAATTGGTTTAAACCTGATTCTGGACTGGGCGTCATACTATTGTGAAATTAAATCCTGCTGACTTTTTCTTCACCTCCGAGATTATTATAGAGAAAGTGGCGACTTCTTTGAGGTACCCTTCCTGGTGTCTTTCCATCTTCTCCAAAGCCAAGTTTCTGCTCTTTCTTTGCCCGCTTTATACCTCTGTCACTTCAGGCCAGATCTCATTAGAGGGGCCTTCTCATGTTGGCGCTCTCTGCACACACCGTGGAAATGGACTGTGTAGGTCCGGGTCCTGGGGTAATACCTGCTGACTCAATAAGCTGCCGTCTGTTCCCTCGCCGTGTAACACCCTCACAGAGAAAGACCTCTGGCGCATGCTGACTGCTTTGGTTTAACAGGGATACGCATGGATTGGCAGGTTGCCGCTGGGGCCCAAACATAATCCAAGGCTGATTGTGCATGCCTCTTGGCTGCTCCTTTTTGTGCTGTTATTTGTTTGTCTGTGTCCGTGTCGTCGTGTGTCATCAAGGGAAATATAGAGGCTCATCATGGAGACCGGGGAGATTTACAATAAGATTCATTTAACTGCCCAGGACTGATGGGAGTATTATGTGCAAAGTGGCTGCCTGAATAAACAGATGCCTTGCAGTGTTAGGGACTCAAAACCAAGTCATACTGGTTTTTCTTTTTTTTCAAAATGTTTGAAGGGGGGAAAAAAAGGTTCATTTAGGTCAATGTCAGCAGTTAAATTAGTTTTTTAGTTATTTTTCTTTACAAGACGGTCTCCCCTCTCCTCGAAGCTGAAAATGGCTCACAGGCTGATTTATAGATGTGTGACGTGGCAGGACACTTGTAATTCAGTGCAGGGGAGCGATGCATCTGCACAGAGCCTTCCAGACATCAGGTGTATGATTTTGTCGAGTTCGATACAAACAGGGCTCAGCTGCCAAGAGGCTTGGCAAATAAATCGTAAGCCTGCACAAGGCTTTTGCTAAAACAACTAACTCTGTGTGTGTGTGTGTGTGTGTGTGTGTGTGTGTGTGTGTGTGTGTGACAGCAGGTGTTGGCGTGTACCCACAACAAGAGCACATCCAGCCCATGCTGCCAGCCTGGGTTTACAATGACAGCCTCGTCCCAGGTAAACATTTATCCACAGATACGTCCAGTATAATGTGTCACATATTCAAATCTGACATTACACTGGATTTTTGTAATAATAAATGCAACTACACTCTGTAAATCTCCAGTTTAAGTGAGGGTTTGGTTGTTAACCTCTCTGTTTCTAGCACTGATTTGAATATATTTCTGTTTTTCTTCCTATAGAAATGTTCAAGAAGGTTCTTGAATTCACCATGACTCCGGCAGGGATAGACACAGCCAAGCTCTACCCAATTCTAATGTCATCAGGTCTTCCCAGGGAAGCGCTGGGGCAAATCTGGGCATCAGCCAACCGCACAACACCTGGCATGCTGACCAAGGAGGAGCTCTACACTGTACTTGCACTAATTGGTGTAGCGCAGGTAAACACTGGAGTCAAGACAAATTATCCACTTAGAGCGACTTCACTAATCATCCCCCGTGGCTTTCACAGAGCCTCGCAATAAACTCCACGCTGAAATGAGACAGGCTTAGCTAGAAATAGGGAGAAAGAGGCAGCGCTGTGAATCAGCCCAGGGCTTGTGAAGCATTGTAAGCCGAATATATGTGAGTTCCCATCAGCAGAGTTTGGCAGGAGGCTTCTTATCATCTTTAGCCTGGGCCTGTCACCGCCACCCCTGGGAGGATGCAAATCTGCAGGCAGCTCACGAAACACTGCATGCCACCGCTTCCATGCGAGGAATAATAAGACACCTTTGGTGATGTAAATCTTCAAGAGCCTTAAAACACAAGCACAACAAGGAGCACTCTCTTGTGAGGGGTAAAGGTTTGAGTCTGCCAGTGACGTCTGTTCAAAAGGAACTTGACTTATTGAATAATTTATCTGCAAACATCAGTCTTGTTTTTCCCAGTTCAATGAAAACATAGTAGCATCAAATAAGTTCAGAGTAGCCACTATGCCCAGATACCGTCTAATGATCGCTTCATGATTTAATTTATCAACCTATTTTGATTTGAAGTGAGATCAAAAACTGGAATCTATTTGCAACGAATTTCACTTATTGTCAGATAACCTCATGAAAAGACCAATACTCTTTCTGTTAATACTCGCTCTCTCCTTTCCCTCACCCTGCCTGTGGCTGTTTGCACCAACCCCATTTTCCCCCCCTAGAAGATTCAAACTTTAAAATATTTAAAATCCAATCTTTAGCTCAGTTGAATTGAATTGAGCAATATGTCAGAGAAGAATAAGATATATCGGGCGTTCTTTTTTGTTTGTTTTATGTCTTGTTTAAACCTGTTTCCTTTGTTTCAGAGTGGCCTCCCAGCAATGAATGTGGAAATCCTCAGTCAGTTCCCTTCTCCACCAGTACCCAACCTGCCGGCTTTGGCTATGGCCATGGCCCCCGTCATGCCCCAACACCAGCAGCCAATGATGACAAAGCCCCCCGTCTCCATGGCCATGCCCACACCAGCGCCACCGGTCATGGCCATGGCTCCTCCCGCAGCACCGGCTCAAGCGCCCACAAACACTAACTTCATCGCCACTTTCCCTCCTGCACAGGTAACAAGACTTTCTGAAGATGCATTTTTCTTTAGTTGATCATAATTCACATCCTACTCACTAACGTGTTGTTGCGTCAGGCGACCAAAGCAGATGACGATGACTTCCAGGACTTCCAAGAGGCTCCAAAGGCCGGAGCAGGAGACCAGGCCTTCACTGAGTTCCAGGGGGAATCGGGTGGAAGTTTCCCCACCACCATCGCATCTCAGCACCAAAACAGGTAAAGGGCAGTGGAGAGACTAAGTAGGCCTCAACAATTAATTATTTTTCAATTGAAAATAGTGCAAAATATTTTTTTCTAGCTTACATAATTAGCAATATCTTAAAAAGTTGATTATTTTCACAGGCTGATATGACCATAGTTTGAGTTTAAGTTTACATTCCTTATATATCTTTAGTGTTCCTCTATATTTCTGTCTCTGTTTGCACCTCTGCTTTTCTGAAGTTAATGTTTGCAGTGATGAGCGTCTAATATTCAGCTCATGTTGGTTATTTATAGCTGACTTAATCTGCATAACATTTGTGCCTTGCATTGTCTGTCTTGGAATCCATACAGTCAAACACACTGTCTTAATATCTCGCTATAACCTCCCCAGAATAACAATGAGTTTGGGTCATCTCTTAATGAATTCATTTCAGTGGACAGTAGATAAGCTCATTTCTTTATATTACTTTCCAAGGCTGTATGGAGCTGTCCTTTCACGGAGAGGAAGCTGAAAGGCAATTATCTGCTGAAAGACAAAGAGAAAGCAGAAGTATCTCACATCTAAGTGGCGGAGGCGTTTTATAATTCTCTCCTATTTCTCGGCTGAAAACATACACTCCCAACTGTTTCAGCAATGTAACAAAAATGTCTGAGATCGCTGTCTCATTAAACGAGGGGCTGAAAAAATCATGTTGGTTTGCCAGCCTGAACTGGCAGGCATAACTTACTGCCAGATGTCTTGCTGAGAAAGGGTTTTAAGAAAGCAAATATTTGCTGGAAAGTGAGCATAAATGATTCCCTATCGACCTTGATTCCAGTTTGTCATCAGATCAGCTGCGTTTGCATTGTAAAGTACGATTTCTATACTTGTTCAGCCATGTCACAGGGCCATCAGAACATAACACAAATTGTCATTCTTCGCTTTTGGTACATTTATCCTGAAACAACAATTTCCAAGAGAAATATTTTGGTATTTTTGAATATGCGTGTTTGATTTCTGGTAGTGATATAGATGTGGAAGATTAATACGTCTCTCATATTTGTACTGATAAATGTGAAACTTCAGCCAGTTAGCTAAGCTTAGCATAAAGACTAGAAACAGAGGCAAATGACTAGCCTTTTTCTGTCCAAAGGTAACAAAATCTGCCTACCCGTACCTTCTAAATTTAACTAACTAACCACTTGACAACTCATTTGACTAATTCAGACAAAAAACAAAGTGCAGACCACTAACTTCCTGGAGTCTTTGCCATGTAAAACAGCATTTTTATGCAAATTAAAAAATCAAGATGTATGATATTAATTAATGACCTTTCAGACATTCGTTTTCCAGCTGTTAACTCTTTAGCTAAATTAATTTAACAGGCCGCTGGCTTTAGCTTTATATTCAACAGGCAGACATGAGAGTGGCATAAATCTTCTCATTTAACTCAGGACAATAAAGCAAATACGCTTATTTCCCAAAATGTCAAGCTATTCCTTTAGATTCAACTTTGCTTTCAGACAAGGTACAAGTAAACAACAAGAAGGTAAGATAAAATAAAGTTTCAGTTTGAAAAACAAGATGCTCAATTGCAAACAAATTGGACTAAATGGCATTTTATGGTATTTGCCACCAACGTAACTCAAAGGAGGCCCAGTAATCTGTGTCCAAATTGGAGGAGCATTGATTTAAGAAACTGCACAGGTATATGTTGAGGATCTGTTTCTTAAAATCAGAACAACATAATGGCAAACACTGACAGCCTGTTGGGGTAATAAATAAGACATCGGTTAAAACTAACGAATAGATCTTTTTTTTTTTTTTTTTAGTAATTGTATGAATAGAGCAAAGATACAGATAAAATTACCCTCCCCTTGCATCAGCTTTATAGTCGCCGTAATGGTTAGGACCATGTAGAAGGTAAAAGCTTTCTACAACCAAAAAAAGCAAAAAAAACCTGTCACTCTCCAAACTTTTTGAGCACAGGGCAAACGTTCAATCAGCCCAGGGCACTTATGGGGATTAAACTCTACTATTGAACCTCCCTCCTCCTGATGTCTGACTATAGCTATTGTGTCCCTGCAGTGCGCCTGCCATGCTGACTCCAGTGTCTGGTACCTCCTCCGCCTCCATCACATCCTCTGATAAGTATGCTGTGTTCAAGCAGCTGTCTGTGGATCAGCCCATGCAGAGCCAACGCCGCCCCCCGCCTCAGGTACTGTCTATACTTCATATAGGGTGTACGATATGTTCGAATCATTGTCTGCTCGCCGCGCCAGGTAAACTCCAGAAAGAAAAGATAAAGTAGGTGAGGGAGGGGGGAAAAAAAAATCTCCTCAGCTGTTTAAAACAACGCAGGAACACAGACAATGGCGCACAGCTCCTCTCTGACACCATCACCTCAGATGTCTCTGAGGAATAGTGCAACTACTTTTTTTCCAATTCTGAAGTAATTTCCTCTCTATCCACCTAATACAGCATTTTTATTACTTTCTCCTGGCAACTTTCAGTCTGCTTAAATTGTAATGCAGCGGAAGCGATTTCCAAAGCAGCTTAAATGAGGGCACCTTCAGTTTTATGGAAATGTTTCTTACTTCTTATAAATTCACTCTTTTGGTCCTTGTACAATACATAGCATATAACAGCAAATTGCATTAAAGCAACACCTGCCTGCCTGTTAAATTTGTTGTCTTTTCTGTTGATACTTTACCGATTCGTCTGTATTTTTTCCCAGATATTGGAGACAAATACAGTGTGTTCAGACAGCTCGAGCAACCAGCTGACAAGAAACCAGTCGGTAAGAAACTCATCTGGCCTTTCTTACGCATTAACATCTCTCTCTTTTATACATTTGTGGGTATTCTCGAGTCAGATCCCCTTGGCCGCCACGCCACATAACAAAGACATCACATTGGGCTCTGAGGTGGTCCCTGCAAGCGACGGCTAAAGGACAAGAGAGACCTTCAAAGACACATCCTCCTTAGAGAACAAATCTTTGTGTTTGGAATTTGTAGGGAAGAGAGTGAGATTCCCTCTAATTAAACATCATATTATAATGTGGGTAAAGCTGTCAGGTCACTACAATGCCCTCTCACCATTTTTACGTGTTTACACTGTATCTTGTTTTGCAAGCCTGCAGCATTGATATCAGTGTGTTTCCCGTCCCTGTTTCATTAGAACAGTTTCCAATGGGGACAACTCTTACAACTCCAGTAAGTCATGCTTTGCGGTGACCTTTTCCTTGGCATTGTCAGGCTCCATCTCCTTAATGAGCCCATTAGTTATCTCTTCTCCACCGTACACCGGCAGTGTGAGCAGATTCTCTGTTTCAGCCTGTGCACATATATATATATATATATATATATGTGTGTCTGTGTCTACTACAGTGGACTAACAACAACCGCTGCAACTCAAGAATGTTTTCTGACTTTTTTTCTGTGTGATTTATACAAACTGCTTATTTTTAAAAAAATGAGACTAAAAAGATTTGGTTACAAAACTGTTTCTACTGCTCTTTTTACAGCATATATGAAGTTTTGTTTTCTGGAAAATGACCCATTTTAACTTGTAACTTCAGTTTCCATTGAATCTTAAAATTTTGTCTTTTTTTTTTTTTTTTTTTACTGTTTTTCAATTTTACTTGAGTTAAGACCGTCTTCACATGATGTTCTGACACATTCTGTCGAACATACACTGCTCAAAAAAATAAAGGGAATACTAAAATAACACATCCTAGATCTGAATGAATGAAATATTCTTATTAAGGGGCCAGTCCATAGCATCAATGCCTTCGTCTTGCAGGAACTGCTGACACACTCCAGCCACATGAGGTCTAGCATTGTCTTGTATTAGGAGGAACCCAGGGCCAACCGCACCAGCATATAGTCTCACAAGGGGTCTAAGGATCTCATCTCGGTAACAAATGGCAGTCAGGCTACCTCTGGCATGAGCACATGGAGGGCTGTGCGGAAACCCCCCAAAGAAATGCCACCCCACACCATTACTGACCCACTGCCAAACCGGTCATGCTGGAGGATGTTGCAGGCAGCAGAACGTTCTCCACGGCGTCTCCAGACTCTGTCACGTCTGTCACATGTGCTCAGTGTGAACCTGCTTTCATCTGTGAAGAGCACAGGGCACGCCAGTGGCGAATTTGCCAATCTTGGTGTTCTCTGGCAAATGCCAAACGTCCTGCACGGTGTTGGGCTGTAAGCACAACCCCCACCTGTGGACGTCGGGCCCTCATACCACCCTCATGGAGTCTGTTTCTGACCGTTTGAGCAGACACATGCACATTTGTGGCCTGCTGGAGGTCATTTTGCAGGGCTCTGGCAGTGCTCCTCCTGTTCCTCCTTGCACAAAGGCGGAGGTAGCGGTCCTGCTGCTGGGTTGTTGCCCTCCTACGGCCTCCTCCACGTCTCCTGATGATGTACTGGCCTGTCTCCTGGTAGCGCCTCCATGCTCTGGACACTACGCTGACAGACACAGCAAACCTTCTTGCCACAGCTCGCATTGATGTGTCATCCTGGATGAGCTGCACTACCTGAGCCACTTGTGTGGGTTGTAGACTCCGTCTCATGCTACCACTAGAGTGAAAGCACCGCCAGCATTCAAAAGTGACCAAAACATCAGCCAGAAAGCATAGGAACTGAGAAGTGGTCTGTGGTCACCACCTGCAGAACCACTCCTTTATTGGGGGTGTCTTGCTAATTGCCTATAATTTCCACCTGTTGTCTATTCCATTTGCACAACAGCATGTGAAATTGATTGTAAATCAGTGTTGCTTCCTAAGTGGACAGTTTGATTTCACAGAAGTGTGATTGATTTGGAGTTACATTGTGTTGTTTAAGTGTTCCCTTTATTTTTTTGAGCAGTGTATTTTGGTTAATCTCTATCCTTTTAGTAGTAAAACTGAACTGTAACTGTAACTATAAAAAATAATATACTAAATACGCCTATTTATCAAGCAAACTAGTATTTATGGTGGTTTCCTGAAGTCTGACCTGTCTTTTCTAAACCCCCTTATTCTGCTAAATTTTAAAATATACTCAACATTTGTTTCTAAAAAAAAAGAAAAAAGAAAAAAAACCTCTTGTACTTCTATTACTTTCACTTGAAAACTTTATGGATTTTCAGACATAAGGAAACAAAAATTGACTTTTTTTTGGCAGAGTTGCTTTATCATATTCTGTTCTACTTTGAGTGATTCATTGCATGGTAGTGCTGATTTCTATGTCTTTAGATGACGTTTTTTTTGCAGTGATGTTTGCTGTTCTTTGGACACTCAGTTCAGACAAGTCAGGAAGTTTCCTGACAGAGCCATAACTAATCCTCCTT
Organism: Scortum barcoo; assembly: GCA_023238725.1. NCBI lineage: Eukaryota > Metazoa > Chordata > Actinopteri > Centrarchiformes > Terapontidae > Scortum > Scortum barcoo. The sequence continues at coordinate 8,591,601 of CM041552.1, read as the reverse complement.
TCTTGTAGGACTATATGATGATCTTTCTTGTAGGATTATATGACAGAGCTGTTTCACCTTAGACTTTATTCTTTCTTGTCAGTTTCCCATTATGTCTCTTTGCCATGATTAATATTTTTTTAATGATCCTAAATTGTCCTCTTTGGTTCGCAGGGGAAGGATTTGCAGATTTCAAGTCTGTCAGCGCTGATGATGGCTTCACAGACTTTAAAACCGCCGACAGCGTCTCTCCACTAGACCCTTCAGAACAGGCCAAGATCTTTCAACCTGCTTTCCCTTCTGCTTTCCCAAACTCTCAGTCTCTACAGCATCTACCACAGCAGCAGCAGCAGCAGCAGCAACAGCCAGCAGTGTCTCTCTCTCAGCCCAAAAATCCTCTCAACATGGCCGACCTGGACCTTTTCTCTTCTATAGCGCCCTCTGTTCCTGCTCCCACTGAAACAAAACCCAGCACGTTCCCCTCGGTGTCTGTGCCTCCCTCTTTAGTGCTCCTACCAGGTGGAGCCAAACCTCCAGGGGGAGGCGCAGATGATTTTGGTGACTTTGCCCTTTGCCCTTTTTGGCTCCTCCTCTGATGCTGCTGCAAGCTTCAGCAGCTGGAGGAGCTGTCAGGCAGCCCCTGGAGGACGCTTGTGGCAGCCCCTCAGGACGACTTTGCAGACTTCATGGCGTTTGGCAGTTCTGGTGGAGAACCCAAAGGCGAGAGCAGCGTCGGGGTCCAAGGGGAGACCTCCACCCAGCAGCGGCCTCAGAGCCTCAGCTCAGAGCTCAGACAAGTACGACGTATTCAAACAGCTGTCTCTAGAGGGAGGAGGTATTCATGAGGCCTAGCCTAAGCGGCGGCTCCTGCCTTTCGATGACGCTAAGGAGAGCGGCGGCGGCTCCTTCTCTTCTCTCAAGAGTGACACCGATGACTTTGCCGACTTTCAGTCCTCAAAGTTCTGCACGGCGCTCGGGGCTTCGGAAAAGACTCTGGTGGACAAGGTGGCCGCTTTCAAACAGGCCAAAGAGGACTCCGCCTCTGTCAAGTCCCTCGACCTCCCATCCATCGGGGGGAGCAGTGTGGAAAGAAAGGACGACTCTGAGGACGCGCTCTCGGTGCAGCTGGACATGAAGCTCTCGGACATGGGCGGAGACCTGAAGCACGTGATGTCGGACAGCTCTCTGGATTTGCCGGGTCTCTCGGCTCACCAGCCCCCCGCTACAGGTGAGGAACTAGTGCGATTGCTCTGGTGAGGCCCCGTCCAGTCACACACAGTATTAATTCCAAGGCCAGCAGTGGCCTCTCCTCCTCAGTGACCACCAAACAAGGGGTCAAAGGGCAAGTAACGAGGTCCTGAATTGAATATGCTCAAACAGACAGGCATAACACTACATGAATAACATATCAGATTAGATGCATCACATCTTCCATTTTACATTTCATCATTCATCTCATCTTATTTAATTATATATTTATTTATGTATTTATTTGAATACTAAGTTCTTCCCTTCTCTTTTTATTTCCATATTCACTTCCCTCCCTCCCTTCATATGTTATTATTGTAATGACAGGTCCTGGCCGATATCTCTATTTATTTACAAATGTTGATGAGTGTCTGGTTTTGACATGTTGGCAGTCAGTTTATAGACGAGGTCCCCAGCTGCTGTCTGTGTGACTCGGATAAGCTCCCTGTTTGTTGTGTCCAACGCTGCAGCGGCAGACATCTCCCCGTCAGTGTACCTTTTGTCTCCACAGGCTGAACCCCGTGTGTGCGTGTTGTTGACGTGTCGCATGGCGCAAACGGAAAGGTTGAATTGAACACAGACGAGCATGGGATGGTGCTCCGGCGATGATCCTCTTGTTTATTCTAATCACAGGTTTCGCACAATAGGCTGCAGTTTACCGAAGGCTTCATCTGTAAGCCGTCATTCACCTTTTTAACTGTTGACATTTGCTTTGTGCTGAATGCGTACCAGGTAATATAATTGTGATTAGCCTAAAAATGAAATGTTTCCATAAATAGGAAATTATGCACGCAACAACAGGAAACAAGCTGTTTTGAAATAGAGCAACAGCCAATTGTTGCTGCTGAGATGTTCGGCACATTATAGCTGGATGCAAAACAGTTTTCAGGCTGGAGAGTTTGAATGTGAGTGTGTGCTTATGTATGTCAGCTATTTTATTACCCTGCAGTATTTCAGACTTGCCATGCAGTATTATTTGGGTCAAATAAATGGCCCTCCAGTTATGAGATGTTTCCATAATAGCGTGTCAGCTTCAGCTTTTTCTCCCCTACCTCCTCACGTCCCTGAAAGAGAAGTTGAAGTTCATCCATAACTTGTTGTCGCTGGGTCATTTACTAAAAGAGATAAATCAGGTAACATCCATGTCAGCGCTCCCTCTCTTCCCTTCTCTAGTGCTCATCATTTATTCATCGAGCATCTCACCCTCCATCTCACGGCTCACGTTTCACAGAAAACACTTAAGAGTAAAACTTAATGTAACCCGAGACGGCGAGTAATCGTTGTCAGGTGAAAGTCCCGCAACTCAAACGTTTGTGATTTTCAGTTTTCAGAATTAGTTTTTCAAAGGCCCAGAATATTTTCCTCCAGGTTGAAAAAGTCTTCACCTGACAACAGTGACACTCAGTCATGCATCCAATTTTCTGCACAGACAGTAGTCATTTCTAAGCTTAAAGTATTTCAACATATCAGTTCATTATCAGTTAAACCACATGCATATCATATCATGTCATCCAAGGAACTGATCATTCCTCTTCCTGACCATGAAAACATAAATGTAAACATCCCCATTGCCTTATTTCAGTTTGTGTATAGTGGTTGAACTTACCGACCCCCCGTGTACTGACAGAGTAAGATGATGTGTTCAAACAAACAGTCCAATGGGGCTGCAGCAAAACAGTTAAGCTACCGCTGATTGGGCAAAAGACAGCGCCCAGTTTAACATCAATACATTCCTAAGAAGCTTTCATACTGCTGTAACAGCTGCTCCACATGTCTCTCCAAACCCTTGTTTATCCGACGTTCTTGTTCTTCGGAGAGCTTTGGGAGGAACCCGTTTGTTAAAGTGTAGCAGGCCGAGCAGTTTGAGCACCTCACCATGCTTTGCACTGTGTTTCTGGACATGTACGTAATCTTAAAGAGACAGTATTTCTTTTGTGAGGTTCCTTTTGAGTCTGGAGCACAAAAGGAATCTGATTTTATTTTTTTTTTAATTAATTTATTTTTTTTAATTTTCACCGTTATCTGTGATATCGCAGCATGAATTATCATGTGTCGCTCTTACGGTCTGGCTCTCTGAGAACATAATGAAGTTAGTATTACCCTTCCTGCCTTGCTTTTTGCTGCAGTGTGCCTGCCTTTTCAATTTGTGAAATTGACAAGAACATAAGACAAGATACCATTTTATGCATAACAGTATTGCAAGTTGTTTCTATCAAAGGAGAAAAAAAATGTATACATACAGATTTAATAGTGTATTTTTATTACAGGAATATGAGCTCTTATTATGAAAGACTCCTTGAGCTTGTTGTGACTTGCCAACTATGTCAATTAAATGTAGCCTACAGTATTAAGTAAGATTAAAATGTTAATTATGATATTTTAGGTTGACATTCCAATCTAAACATTTGTTGTCTTGATGATGTGCTATTATTTAGGAGATCATGCAAGTTTGTGCACATTAGCCTGCTTTGACAAACAATCACTGTAGCAAGAGAAAAAGGATACTGTCTCTTTAAATCTGTTTCTGCATCTTTGATTGGATGTAAATTAAAAGGCCCTCTCTGGGATGTCAGGTGTAAGGATGGCCCTCTTTTGTTTCCTGTAACCCTTTGAGTGCTTGAACTAAGATCACGTTTTTACATGCAGATAAATACAGATAATCTTGTTTCATAATTGTAAATGTATAAAGATGGCAGCCTCTTAAACTGTGGCTTCTAAGTCCTCACTGCTCCTGAAGTGCAGTTTGTACACAGCCTTTCCAAACAAGCATTAATTTCTTTTTTTTTTTGTGATGCTCGACCAATTTCTCCCCCCCTCAGGTGCTCAAAGGGTTAATGCTTCCTGCCTTGAGCTTGTTCTTTGAATTATCTTTTCAACCTGGCTTTTCAAGTGTTCTGTAATCATATCTTTCCCCCTCGAAAAAAACCTGTTGCTTTACATCCTAATAGTAAAACAAAGTTTGTCATCTCCCCAGATTTACTGATTCTAGTCTGTGAATGTGCCTTCTCATTCTGGTTTCTGCTTCTATATCCTCAGATTATCTTTGTTTTACCTTCTCGCTGTTTGTTTTCTTCCTTTTCTCCTGACTCTGCATGCCCTTGTATTCTAAATGACTGAAATCTAATTTTACAAGTGTTAGTTTGACAAACCTCTTGTAATGATAGACCTCTTTCACAGTACTTTGTGATCTTTCTCTCTTTCTCTCTACTCATGTTGTCGTAATAAATATTACTGTTGGTATTGCTGAAATGCGTACCGTCTTATTTTCTCCCTTCCTTTCTTTAAAAGCTGTAAAGTGATCTAATGACACAAGGCTTACAGCACCAGGTCCTTGTCAATTTCACAAATTGCTTTTTGTATCTGAGGGTTCTGTCTTGCAAAATAGGAAGGGTTCAACAAGGCCGATTTGTGTGATTGTGAGTGTGTGAGCAAAACGGAGGGAAGAGGGAGCCCCGAATACTAAAGTGTTGACAAATGTGTGCAAGCTGTATATATATAACCCTGTCAGTTCTTGTTAGTCATAAAGAAACAGTCACAAACTGTGTTGGGTCAGAATGACACACAGTAAAAAAACAGAGCAGATGTACTGACAGGAAACATCTTTCATTAATGCTGTTCCAGCATCAGGATCCTTCTTTTTGCATTTAGTGTAAATAGATCAACTCAATATTATCAAGCAGGAAGCTGTCACCAATGAAAAGAGCAAGTAGAGGAACTGTCCACTCAAAAAAAAGGTGTCGGAGTTCATTGTGTTTATGTAAAATAATTGCTGTAATTTTCTTCTTTCAAAAACACGATTCAGCTCAGGCATCAAAACAACTCATTCCTGAGATAATTTATTAAACAGAACTCTCAAAAATATGGCTGAGACAACGTATTACTCCAAAAGCAGTAGGTGTTACCACTGGGACAATCACAAAAATTAGTCAGTAAATGTGCTGAACCAGGACGTATGTGATTGTGTGTATTGCAGAATTTGTTTCACACTTTTTACAGCACATATCTCATTCTTGTCACCACTGCAGCACAGGTGATGTTTCCAAAATAACAATTTAGGTTTTCTCACTTACCTTTAAAGGTGTTTAGAGGTACAGCAAATAGCTCCATAGTTTCATCTGATAGAAGATATCTGCTGCAGTAATGGAGGTAAATGGACTTTCATTGGTGATGCTTATAGGATTGAAAAATAACAAGTGAGACTTTCAACAGAAATATCTCTTTTCAAATGTTGTTTGGTTGAAAGCTGTTTCAGTGAAATTGTCCCCAGTGAGGTGTGTTGATTTTTTTTTCCAGGGTAATCCAGAACATTGGTTTTAGAAAGTGGTGGGGGTTTTTGTGGGTAATTTTCAATACTGTGAGCTCCACAAACAAATATCCATTCACCTCCAGTGTAATGAGCTTTGAGGCAGAAATGTCAGACAGATGTAGGAAAACACTGGCAGATAAAACTAAGAGAAACCACCACAGGTGAGAGAGAAAATAGGTTTTGAATTAGGTGAACTGACCCTTTAAGATTCATAAAACTTGAGTTTTCTCAAGACCTGCTTCCCATTAGACGAAAAGAGATATCACTTGAACTGTAGATAAGTGACATGGTGATAATCCAACAGAAATCTCAGTCCGTCAACCAGGCTCATTAATCTGCCACCTATCATGACAGCATCTGTGCTATTCCTAGGAACCACTGGTATGTCTGTGTTGTCATTACAGAAGGAGACGACATGAAATTTGACCCCTTTGGGACGTCGGCCCTCAGCACCCTGGCCAGCTATGACTGGTCAGACCGGGAGGAAAGTCTGCCCGGTGAAGTCAGAAAGCCGCAGGGCTTGGAAGGAGCTTCCCTTCCATCTTTAGTCCCAACACAGAGGAAGGAGCTGACCTTTGGCAGCACTGAAAACATCACGAGCAGCTCCGTAGCAAAGATCTCCACCTCCTTCCCCGCCGAGGATGGCTCATCGACAGATGACAAGTTCGAAGCCTTTGCTGATTTTGGCTCCGGTGACCAAGGCGGTGCAGATGACGAGGACGACTTCGGGGACTTTGCAAGCACCGTTTCTGAAAAGTCTGACTCGCCCCCTGCCACTGCCTGCCGAAGTGGGCTCAGAGGAAAACCAAAGTGAGGCTTCTGATGAGTTTGGAGCCTTTCAGGGGGACAAGCCCAAGTTTGGCAAGTCTGACTTCCTGAAAGCCAGCGCTCAGGCCAAAGTCAAGTCCAGCGAGGAGATGATCAAGAACGAACTGGCAACCTTTGACTTGTCTGTTCAAGGTGAGTCATCATGTTGATCCTACTTTATGTGATAGAAATACAACAAACATTTTGTATTCATCCTTCATTGTCACCTCTGACTGTGGGAACATTTTGGCAGTTTTTACTATTTTAGAAACCAAATAGTTATTTTATCAAAAAACAAATAATGGACAGATGAATTGATAATGAAAGTAATGATTCATTGGAAATCTAAATGAATCACAGTTTACCAAAACCCAAGATGATGTTTAAAAATGTTTTTCAGTTTAAAATTATATTAAACAGAGAAAATCATCACATTAATTATTAATTATCAGTCATTTTCTGTAGATTTACTAATTAACTAACTAATCAGCTTTATGATAGGACATTAATATCAAAATTGTGACCTTTGTCAATATGACTGTGACTCTAATGGCCAACTCTTAAGCCCTTGGCCCTAAAATGGCGCAACAGCACTCTCCTCGAGCATCTTCTCCCTCCCCACCCCCACACGTTGGGTCTGTCACATCTGTAATAAAGCTGTCAGACATTAGATGGCAGTGTTGAGATGACAGCCCCGCTCTAATGGCAGTGACTGGTGAGATGGATTAGCAGAGGCCAACAAATCCATGAGCAGAAATTAACCGTATCCACTGGAAGGCTGTTCGTTTTTTAACTGCTGTTTGCTGGTGTCATGCTCCACGAATAATTTATTAGCGTTTCCTGCGCTGTGACAAAAGCCCATTTGCCCCACAGATTTATCTCCCTGTGCTGGATTTAATTTGTGTGAAGAAGAGGGCTTTACTTACTCCTCTTCGCCCAGTGGAACAGTAATCTGATCATGGTGGTGCTTCTGGGGTGTGTGGAGAATGACGCATGCCTCTGTGGGTGGTGGAGGAGTTGGGGGTGGTAGATTACCTTTTTGTCGGGACAACACACACACACACACACACACACACACACACACACACACACACTGCACTAACTGCCAGCCCCACTGGAATAGTCTGGGTTTAGCATGTGTTTGTTGTGGTACCATGCCAGGATTTGTCCGTCTGTGAGTCCCTATGAATAATTCATACCTGCATATTTGTTCCTCTGTTTTGTACGTAATTATTGTTTGTCACAAATTTAAGTATTTACTCATGCTGTCCTTGTCCGGGAGGAATTAGCGGCAACAGAATGGAAGTACAATGATTGCAAACAAACAGGTGCATATCGCAAAATGAGTCATCTCCATGGGTTGCTGAGCTGATACAGAGCAAAAAAAAAAAGTTTAGGTATGTGTTTGTGGCTCTCGCTAAAATTATTCATCTCCCTGTCCTCTCCTGTCTTCGCCTCAGGCTCCCACAAACGCAGTCACAGTTTGGGCGACAAGGAGATTGGGCGTTCGCCCCCGTCTCCGGCTCCAGAGCAGCCCTTCAGAGACCGATCCAACACCCTGAGTGAGAAGCCCGCCCTGCCCGTCATCAGGGACAAGTACAAGGACCTGACTGGGGAGGTGGAGGTGAGGAGGGCCCGGCATTAACAGCTCCACATGTTGGCGCTGTTATTACCAGATTTCAGCACAATACTCCGGACTGTGAAAGGCTACAGAGAACAGAAATGTTCCTCTGTTCTGTTTTGCCTTTGTGTTCATTTGAGATAATTTATTGCTGTGTTGTTGCAGGAGAGCGAGCGCTACGCGTATGAGTGGCAAAGGTGTCTGGAAAATGCTCTTGAGGTTTGTATTTGTTTGTGTCCTGTTTCTGACCTTGTCCCCTGGAGAGTCTTAATTGTAAGAGTGGCTATACAAATATAGTAGAATAATTAAGAACCAGATTGCAGCAAATTTTTTTTCAATCTGCTGTGGGTTTTTTCTTAATGACATTATGTTATAAATCATTTTCTTTCACCCCTGCAAACATATCTTTAGATTTAGGTCGAGAATGATTTTAAAGTTTTCTCATAAAAGTAAAGTCGAAAAAGTCGTTTCACACCTGGATATGTGTCAGGTGCGTCAGAGAGAAACTAATTGAATAAAAATGAGAAAACTTGGGCAGTGTCGCATATTGCTGGATTATTAATGAATTAACAATGTTTCGGTTGGTTTGAGCTAATTACAGACCTCAAAAACCTCAAAATAATGTTTTTAATGTAATGTAATTGTGATGTTTTTTTTTTAGCATTGCATCTCAAAAAATGATGAAAGCGTAGACTCCTTGACAGGTTATGATGTTGGCCAACATGTTGTGAGATAATGATGATTATGATGAGCAAAAACTGCATACATGTCTCAACGCCGGCTTCTGCCTCCCCACATTAAGGTCATCACCAAAGCTAACAACATCCTGAACGGCATCAGCAGCTCCTCTGTCTGCACCGAGGTCATCCAGTCTGCTCAGGGCATGGAGTACCTGCTGGGTGAGGACTCGCAAACCACACACACACATACACACACACTACCACTGTAAACAAGCCAGAACTGCCTGTTAAAAGAACCCTGTGTGTGGCCTTGCACCCTGTGAAGGACAGACGGACAGAGAGGACAAGCTTGAAACGAACTCTGGTGTGATGGCTTATCTCTGACAAGGCCCTGCTCTTTTTTATTGTGCTTCTCTGCTTTTAATGAGCTGCAAGCGGCGAGCACGTCACAGCGAGGGACTGAACACCAGAGGCGTCTCTTTAAAATTGAACAAAAAGAGCAACGAAACGCGTTTTTTTGTGTGTGTTTTCTCTGACAGGTGTGGTGGAAGTGTATCGGGTCACCAGGCGCGTGGAGCTCGGCATCAAGGCTACGGCCGTCTGCTCCGAGAAGCTGCAGCAGCTGCTGAAGGACATCAGCCGTGTGTGGAACAACCTCATGGGCTTCATGTCGCTGGCCAAGCTTGCTGTAAGACGCTGAAATATGAATATATACCATATATACCATATATATATACCAGAGCAGAGGACAGTCACTTAATAAATATACAGATTTATGTAGGCAGCTGCTTATGCTGCCTTCTATTATCACCCAGACACACTCTTCAAGTGCAGGTACACAAATACACATGATAATAGAGCATTGTGGCTCAACTCGCAATAAAAAGGCTGCCAATAACATAATGAAATGTTAGTGAATCCAGTATTGTCTGTCTATTGGGTTAAAATCAATGATTCATTGATTCGGTTAGAATGAAGCTGGAGCCTTTTGGTCAACCGGTGTTTGGATCAACAGGAATGACACGGACAGTATAGATTTATTTATCCAGCTGTCTGCTAGTGTCAGCAGAGGAGCAATATTGTTTCTCACACTGCAGCAGATAAACCCGACACCGTATCTCGAGAAGGAAGAGAGAAAACAAAATGGAACTAATGTTTAATTGAAGCGTACAGGTACCTTTTTCTGCCTGAAGACAAGAAAGATGTACATGCTGCTATCGTTTGTCTTTACTCCTCACTGAACTCAAGGTTTTTATAAAGTGTGGATGATGCTTGGAGATGTTTACTGTAAGCAGACTAACTGCTGTTATTATAAGAACTGAAATGACTACATTTTGCCCTGCGGCAGGAAGTAAGATTTGTTTGCATGTGTGTTTTTGTGTGTGTGTCTGTGTAGCCTGATGAGAGCTCCCTTGACTTCTCCTCCTGTATTCTGAGACACGGCATCAAGAATGCCAAAGAGTTGGCATGTGGGGTGTGTCTGCTCAACGTCGACGCTTCGCAGCAAGGTTTGTGTACACACACACATACTTTACACACACACACACACACATACACACACAACTGTTAGTGGATGCATTTTTACATAAACATTGTTGTGCTCATCCACAGCGGATAACAACTGACATTTCTTTGACTTTGAAACGTTTTGCAGAACAAAGAAGAAAGCGCTATTGGACGTCTGTTTAAACGAGTATGAGACAGTCAACTGTCAACCAAATCTCATTCCACTTTTTCCCACTGGGGGCCTCGGGGGGCCTATTCTCCTCTTCCCGTCGAGCCCGGCGGGGGGGCCAAAGTGACAGTATTCACTTCTCTCCACTGCTCCTCTCTCACAGGCAAACAGCAGTTGTCTTCCTCATCGCATACTGTAACAGAGACTCTTGCTAAGCCCCGCCCCTCTTACGTACCGCTGCTCGGCCTGTCAAGCTTTTTGTTTCTTAATGCAGTTTGCAATGATTTGCCTCTCAATATTCATAGTAATGTTTGAATCAGATATGTCTTTGCTTTCAGGCAGTGACAGACGAAAGCAGGGTTCTCATTTCTAGCTGGCGATCATTTTTCGTCAGCTGAAATGATAACTTTTCAGCTTGTCGAACACGTTGTCTCTCAGCTGACTTTTTTCTATTTTTGATTGCTGTAAAAATGATTGAATGAAGCTAAAGCTACATGTCCCAGACAGAAAGTAAGACAAACAAATAAAGAGACAGAATTGTTCTTGTATTGCAATTTAGAGCGATGTAGTCCTTGTATTATTAATATGATAAGGAAAAATGATAAATCAGAAAGATCAGACTGTTATTTGGTTCCAGAATAACCCTGTTTGGCTGCTTAGCTTACATACGTGTTACATATTTTTAGGATCAGGACTATCTTAACCAATGTGTTTTGCTAACTTTACTCGAGTAACGTTGGCTGGAGTAGAGTAGAAATGATGTGGGTTGTAAGTTAGTTAGCCTGAAATGCTAATGACTGAAACAAGCTAAATGTTTTCTTTTGTTTGTGTTTTCGAAGGGGCTAGAAAGAAATAGACCATCCTCAGTTCTCTTTAAACGCTGGCCATTGCTCTTACTAGATTCCCATACATCATTTCAAGATGTGAAGAAACTTGATGCTTGACAGGCCTGCAGTGCCTAGTTATGGTTGCTAAGCTATGATTGGACAATCAGTGTTCAGAGGGAGGGGTTTAGCAAACGGTCAATTTGATGTCTTTCAGATTTATACTGAAGGATGACAAAAAGAAAAAGTGTCTAAAGATAATAATGTGCACTCTTGAAATAAGTGAGAGAGGAGAGTTGTCACTTTGGCACCTCGGGCCGTTTTTGCACTTGGGATTGGTTCTTCAAGATCACGAAGGTCGTCACTTTGTCTTTGGAAGGGTTTCATTTTCTATTCTGTCGCCTCTGTCTGGAGGTAGCTGCTCACCTCGCCACTTTCAGCTAACAACCATCGGTGTCTCTGATAACCGTTCAGTTATTAACTCTGAGTGGGGCTCTATGTGCAGTATTGCTGTATGTCTACCTCCTCGCCTACGGTGGCTGTGATTTTCATCGACGTGGGCCATTAATGGTATTCTCGGACCCCGCGGTTTAGAGGGCAGGATGGTGGCACTGATTGTTTCTCACGTTCCCTCTGCGGCTCAGCCAGAGCCAGATGGATGGCCCGGGCGAGATATGGCTGACTGAGAAGCATCTAGGACGCGAGCAGATGTGGCTTACAACATTAGTCATAAGCAGGGAGTACAGCTGGTAATAGACCTGAGCACACAAACACACACACACTCTCTCACCTTTCAGTCTTATGTGCAGAGAGGCAGGCTGGAAATTAATGCAGTTTTATTTTGTCTGTGTGCCACTAGCATGAGATTAATAACCCATCTTTTAATTACATTTTTGGCAGAGCCACGCTGGTAAGAATGCATAAAAGCCAAGTGGAGAATAGCATCCCCTCAGAGTATAATGGAGTGAAAGAACGGCTTTGACTACAGCAGACGGCGCTGATTGATGCATTGTCCTTTAGTGAAGAGGTGCTGATTTGTTTTTCAACCAAAGGTACAGAAGGGTGGAGATGTTGATGTGGCGTCAAAGAAATGTGAACATTTCTTGACAGCAGATGAGTTTAATGGCTGCTGCTTAATTCGTGCTGTGAATTTTAGCCCCGAAAGATTCTCTCATTTTGATCCCACTTGTTGACACAAATAGAGCCAAAAATCATATTGTCAAATCCGGCCGGAGCTGAAATTGTCCGCATACATTCTCATTCTCACTCTCACCGTGTTGCTGTTGGACCGATCATTTTGGGATGCCACAGTTGTGTCACCTCTTTTTCTTCAGCAGTTTGTCAGTCAAAGGCGGCAGGAGTTATAAGTTTTATCATAAGTGATACTTTTCAGCCAATTATGCTCCAGCGCTTCTGCTAAATGATAAATGCTAATTTGAGCAATTACAGGGAGAAGCACTGGAAAGGATTTTAAGTTGAATAATTTAACATTTCTGGCTATTTATATTAATGCAGGTTTCTGAAGTGCCTCAAGGATCTGGATTGATTATTCTGAGTAGCTTTTACTTGAGGACATTTGACAGCAGCGCTGACAGACGTTTGGATCCAAACTGTGTCCTCAAATTTTCCCACCTCCTCCGATTTTTAGTTTGTAAATCTGTTTTTTGTTGCCCATCTCGGACACAGCATGTCGTATTGTGCCTCAGGTTAGCAGGGTTCCCACACAGCTCAAGAAAGTCTGGGAAATGAGTGAGATAACACCAGAGGTTTGGGAATCGTCATCATGGCTGTCAGGAAAAGTTAAAAAGTAAAGGACAAAACACAAATCTTTGTAGATTTTCGGGCAGTTTTCTAACACATTTACAGTCAAAGTGGAGAGTTGTTCGGGTTAATCGCCCCATCCAGTAGGTTAAAGTTTGGAAAGCATTGACGTACCTTCTCTGCCCAAGCTCCGCAGTCTGGATGAAATGCTGCTGTGTGGTGTAACATTAGCTAAATAAACTTTGTTCCACTGTAACCGGAAGATGATAATAATTGATATTGTAACAGTGGTATTTAGGTCAGAAAAAATGTGATAACAGCTACCAAGCTAGCAAGAGATATACAGCGTGTCAGCTCACCATCAGCTGTGAAGGCTCTGTCTTTTGTCAGCAAGCCGCTCAGTGTGATCAAAAGACAATAATTTAATGGGAATTTATGACACCAGATCATAGATTTATAATTTTTCCCCCAAAAAGTTTGTAGTAGTAGCTAATAACAGCAGCACAATCCAGAAAAACTTACCTTTATGTTAACAACATTTTATGACCATATGATAACACATGTGCAGTTCTACAGTATCTGTTTCATGGCAATAGTGAATAAAAATGAAAACATTTGCACACTTCAGTTTTACACAGTTTATAAAGGACTTTGGATGAAATGCCATTACAGTAGTTCTGATGGATTGGTCCATCAACAGTCACCAAGCGGTGTTAGACTGCACTGATCTGCTATTCTGAGCACATTCAACACTCACCGATATCTCCAATCAATATCTGAGATCAATCATCTTCTCTTGAATTCTTATATTGTAGTGGGCCTGCGGGTTAAAACTTGGGTTCTTTCCTGTCTTCACCCTCACATATACTGGGGAAAAGGGATCTCTGTCCTGGTGAAACAGCTGATCTGAATGTTTGCTTGCTTCTCATTCTGCGCACACTTTTCTTTGCTCTGGGCATTGCATGAATATGCTGCAACATGCTGACTCCTCTTGTGCTTACAGGCATTGACTAAAGACACTGACAGGACCGTAAGGGTAATTATGCCTCATTTATTTTCTTAGTCTAGTGAAAATATTAGAAAGAGTCAGATTCAGGGTGGATTTTAATATTGTCTAACCAGGTAGTGGCTCAGTCTGAAACCTTAACCTTTACACGCAGCCACAAAGGTCACGTGAACTCGTAGAGTCGCCGTTTTAATCAGACCAGTTTCAGCTTGAATACTCTCCTTCTTGTCTAAGAGTAGAGTTACCGGTGTCTGCCTGTTAAAAAGGCTTAATCGTGTACAGCATCTGTCTAGTTGATACAGACTAAATTGGCCTACATTCACTGCCATCCAGGTGAAGTCTAGAAGTGTGAAAGAGTGAAGGGAAAGCGGAGGTTTGAGAGGGGAAGGCTCCGCAGTTAAAGGAGGAGGTATTACAGTGCGTCTTTTGTGTGATCACCCTCTCATTTTGCATCCTCTCCCTCCAACATTTCCAGCTTTGGCAGTCGTAAGTGCAGGTTTGTGGAAGCAAGTAGGCCAGGGCACAAAAGAGCTCGGAAAGGAAATCGCTCTGCTCGTGAAACAGGAGCGTGTGAGAAAAAGCCGAGTGTGGAAATGTGTCATTCAGAGTGCGTGAGAAAGCCCTTCATCCAGCGGATGGAGCATCTGTGCTGCAGACTGCGTTCGGGCAGGTGGAGATGTGTTGTAGCGGTGTATGTTTTTTTTTTTTGTGTGTGTGTGTGTGTGCTGTGTGCAGTTGTTGCTTTCTGCATGCGTCTGCGTCTCCCCTCTCCTGCGTGGGAGGCTATGATTCACTGCACATGACTCACTCCTCTCTCTGGCTCCAGCATTTCAGCAGGGATGCAAACTCTTAAACTGCACATCACACACATTAGCATCCCCTGACTGCACACACGGTGCTGCAGCTGGACGCGGTAAAAAAGGCGCACGTGCATCGCAGAGCTCCAGCGGCGGTCACACTTCCTTTTCTGGACAGATACAGTGAATTCAGATGTAATATGTGGGGGAGTCTTTAAAGTTAAAACAATAAGATCAACAACATTTAATCTTTTCAGGCACAAAACCAAATCACATTATGAAGCAACAGGTTTGCCGTACAGAGCGAGGACAATTTGCAGCTCTGTGAAACAATGGCACATTGCACAGCGTTTACTTTCTGGATATTTTTAAGATATAAGCAGTAATGGAAGAAGTATTCAGAGTCTTTACTTTAAATGAAAGTACTAATACCACATGGTAAAAATACCTGCGTAAATGAATTCCCACTGGATATAAGTTGACTAGATATAGACTTTTTACGCTCTTTAAGCTGTATTTTTAAATAAATATTGTTGCTGACAAATTAAGAAGATGAAGACAAAATTTACAAAATAAACTGCTGTTTGTTGCCACTGTTATACTGAGGTTATTATATGTGTATCAGAATCAGACCTTGCAGTACAGAACAGGTACAGGTGTGTTCCTGTACAGCATTGTTGAGAAATTGGCATATTCAAAGAGCACGCATGTCTTAATGTTTTGAAAGATGTGATCTGTCTTTTCAGAGTAAAGAAATCACCATGTTAAATATTACAATCATGGCTTGTAATGCAAACACAACACACAAACATTTCTGTGTGCAGCTGCGCCCCTTCAGCAGACAGTTGAGCTGAACCCTGAATGCACACAGAGATGCCTTGACATTTACGTACCTTTGCAGCATCTCGGGTCTCTTTGTGTCTCTCTCAATGTCGTGTCTTGTGGTGCACATTTATTTATTCCACCACAATCACAGACATACCAAAGACAGTCTTCCCTCCACAAGTCTGAATAACTTAAGCTTAAATCTTCCACAGTAGGTCGTATCCTCGGGCTTTCAATTCAAACATCACGGCATTCTTCATAAAACTGATGATATTCTTTAGATTTGTTTTGACAATCAGCGAGATGTTCACAGTATGTGGCTTCAGCATCACTTGTATAGATACAGATCTGCACATTTCAGTTGTACCTGTTTGAGGTTTTGCATTATTTATATGCAGTGGATTTTTTTCCCCTTCTTTTCCTTCCATAAAATATTATGCAGTCTTTTTTAAACTCTTCTCTAGCAGGAATAGCGCGTGTATTGTAAATCCTTTTCTAACCAGAGGCAGATTTTTTCACATGTGCACTTGGCTGTAATGTGCAGCAGGGTTATGTACACAAAAGCAGAAACACGTTGTACCACAGTCCTGCTCTTAAAAACAGATATGAGTGATGCTGTAAATGAACATTGGTCCCATTTTGAGTATTCAAACTTTAAACACTACGATGGAGCACACAGAGAACGTGCAGTAATGTTTAAAGTCACGTGTTAGTCTTAGTAAAGTGTCTCCTTCCTTGTCCACATCCTGCACATCTATCCCTCCTCTTCCTCCTCCTGTGTGCACTGATGTGTTTGTCGTCTGTGCGATTCAGGTGTGTAATATCTCACCTTTCACTCCGACAGGCGTTCAACTCAGAGACGGACAACTTTAAGCTGCTGTACGGGGGCCACCAGTACCACGCCAGCTGTGCCAATTTCTGGATTAACTGTGTGGAGCCCAAACCCCCGGGCCTCATCCTGCCTGACCTGCTCTGAGCTCTGCCTCGGGCTGCCATGGCAACGAGGGCACGGGCTAATCAACATCAGATAGGTGGAGCAACGACTGGCCTCGCACGACACGACCTCTCACCTTGGACTGCGAGCTAGAGGAGGACATTAAAAGTCACTGGATCTCTCTGTATTTATTAGCTTTTTTTATTAAGCTGTCTGCCTATTGTCACAGTTTTAGTGAACTCATGCGCAGATCTGGTAGTTTGTTCAAATTCAAAGCTTTTCTCTTTACGGTTTACCTTTAGTTTTTCCACAAATTACATAAAAGGGTGTAGATCAGCTGTATAGGTTATATTTAAATAAATTACTAATGATGTTTTAAGATTTCCACTGATTTTCACTGCAGAAAAAAGTAAATATTCATAAATATTCTCGTTAGCTACTCATTTAAATTATTAGATGTGCAATATCATTTGAAACACTGGCAGAGGAATATTGTTAACATTGAGTTTTTAATGTCACTTGTTGCTTTGCTTCTGTTTTGAGAGGAGTTTTATTCATGCATCCCTTTGTTTCCACTGCACCAGAGCTTTTGAATCACAAGCCTATTACTGTACTTGAATTACATTTGTTGGCTGGGTCTGATTGATGGAAGTCTGTGGCTGCTGTGGTTTAAATATCTTTCTAAAAAAATCTTTGACTTTCAAATTTGGGCAGATGTCTGCTTTTTTTATGAATTGTGATGAATCAACAGCTTTGAATGTTTTTTGCACTGTTGAGGAGATTTCAGCACCTCTCGGGGTGTTTAAAGTGTGTATTTTATAGGGGGAAAAGTTGTGATTTGGGGGTCATGAAGGGAACCATGTTAACGGTTTTGTTTTTCTGTCTTGGTGTCGTGTGCAACTAAAAAGCTGAAAGTCTGGAAGAAGTCGACTATCACTGAACTAAATTTGGAGCAGCACTTTTTGTATATTGCAGTGTCTTGCTGTAGCATTGTAATTATGACCAACTGTAATGTGAATGTGATGTAAATAAATATGCATTCAGTTTATTCAAAGTGTCACAGATTATTATACTGTCTGTCTCTGAGCAGTACTCACACACTCACACTTACATTAGAATTGTTATTGGTCACTGTGATTGACAGTTCATTAAATCCAGAACAGAGATGATTCAGTCATAGCTCAGCAACCAATTTAAAACTGATTGAATATTCAAACTTTGATTTTTTTTTTTTTTTTGTCTCTACATAACTTACTTTTTGCTCTCTACTTTTTCAAAGCCCTCAGTTCATTTGTGAATAGCATTTTCAGTCCCTATGCAAAGCTTAACTAACCATCTTCTGGCTGAAGCTTCACATTTGGTGTATAAACTCGTATTGATCTTATTTAAAGCAGCAGTCAGTGAGATAAGGAGAAAGTGCTCTTATTTTGAAAATCTGAGCGCATATACGTTCCAGCTCCCTTCTCTCTACAGTGCAAACCAGCTCACCTCTAAAGCCCCTCACTTTGGTGTTACTTTGGTGTCTATTTTTTAATTTTTAACCCACTTTTCTTCACTGGTCTTCTGTTTACTTATCTTTCGTGTGAACTGTTTTCTCATTGGTTGCTCGTTTTGTTGTTATTTATGCGCCGTTACATCGCCTCAAGTTAGTGCAGATACTCAGTTCTGATTGGTTGTTTTTGACCAAGACGTGGAGCTGGAGGAGTCTGATTTTTACCACAGATTATTTGTCTCCTGTACTACCGTCAGGGCATGGTGACAGTTTTATTAAATTACTAAATTTAGTCATTTTTAAGTAAGTTACCTACTTCTGCTTTAACTCCAGACAAGAAAGCAAATCAGCATAAATCCATAAATGTCTAACTTTGCCTTTCATGATCTGTTCTTTTTGCTTTATAAGAAGTATTAGTGTTGGTTTTCTGAATTCACTTATTCTGACTTTTTGTTTAAGTATGAGTGTATTATGGCTTTGAAATGAGTCAGTCATTTATTCTTCTGTGTCTCCTGTGACGCTTCCTCTTCCAGATGCATGAATGTTGCCGCACATTTTCCCTCCGTCATTTCACTCAATAATGTACTTTCTCTGCGGCCAGAGAGGCCTCATCTCCATCACTTTGCAACAAAATGGAATAAATTCTCCTCCGACAAGCCTGGCGGGCCATCGCTGGCGGTTGAGCTTCAGCCAATCAAATGAGATGTCTGGGGAGGGAGGGAAGGGGGGTCCTGTGTGAAACCAGTCTCATTATCCTCCTCACACTTGTGTTCAGGTGTGTTCTCCAACATCCATTTTATCTCTCACCGTTCCCTAATTCATTTCCTGCAGAAAATGAATTCCTCTCCTCTCACGGTGAACGCCGGGATTACAGAAAATTACAAGCACTGAAATCAATTACTGAATAAGTCTCCTCTCTCATTCCTGTGCCTGTCATCTTCACGCCTATTGTCTGCCATGCCGTAGTGAAACGATCGCTCTGGGGGAGACGCAAGATTGAAGTGATACTGTGCCGTATTGACTGCTGGTCTTTGGTATTTCACAGCCATAGTCAATCACATTATTGATTAAAAAACAGCTGCTGCCGCGCGTTAAGTTCAACTGATTGCCTTCACCTGCCCAAATACAGCTGCTTCTTGCTTTACTTTCTTCCGATAACATTTCCATTCGCCCGCAGATGCTCGAAAGAAGCAAGAAGTTCGTTTCAAAAAGCAAAAGCTGCTGTTTTAAGAGTCTGAAGGATTAAATAGAGGTGGTGAGAGTAGAGGAAGAGCTTAAAGCAGTGAAACTAAAAACTAATTCTGGTTTTTATTCGTAGAATTTATGATTGAGATTTTTAAAAATCTGATGTATCTATTGGCTATTGTTTTTTTTCCATTTAAAACTGAAACCATCTGTCAGTTAATTGATCAGTCAACAGAACATTAACCAGCAACAATTTGGATAATTGTTATAAATGTTTAAGTCACTTATCAAGCCATAAATGACAAACATTCACTGGTCCTGGTGTCAAATCTTGTCTGCTGTGTATGATTGTAAATTTAACATATTTGGGTTGTTGGTTGGACAAAAGGAAACATTCAAAAAGGTTGTAATGTTCATTTTTTGTTGAAACTGTTTTCAAGAGGTGTTAATTCAACTTTGTTATTCTGGGGCCCTTGTTTGTGGTGCATTTTACTAAGGTTTTACTTATATTTTGTCTACACCATTTATATCAGGGAGGGTAAAATAGTGTGTTAATTACGACTATAAACAGTTTTCAGTATAATGCAGTAAAATTCAACTCAACAGCACCACTGCAGCTACCAAAACGACTTTTAGGAGTTAATTATTATGTTTAGCTTAATAAACTTACAACGGAGCGCGTCAGTGATGCTGTGAAATTGGACAATTTATCAGTCTGCTTAATCGATAGTGCCAGTATATATAATAATAATAATAATATAAAAAGCAAAAAAGACTAAACCAACCAGGTGTTTACAATGGGTCACAAAAATAAAGTTTAGTTTATAAAAAGCTGGGTAACTTTCTAAAAACCAACTAGCTACGAACTAGTTTTTTAGCTAACGTTTCTCAAACAGGAGGAAATGGTGCATTTATGGGAGCAACTATTTTCAGCTGCGGATTAATACACATTTGGTCGATGTTTGGGGAGAGGATCATTTCACCCAGTGCAACAGTGTGACTTTAATAGTTTTTAAACAACGACAAAGCTCTTTGACACAGGAATATGATATATCAGGGTTCAGCTGCTCTGTCTGTAGGATCAATTAATTGGTCATTTTGGTCATTTTCGGTCATTTCATGGGATTTGTGTACAATCAGAAGAATTACAGAATATCCCTTAACTATAGTTCTCTCTTCTAGAAATCTGGTCACTATTAGTTAAAAGAAAGCGCTGACAGGCAACACTCAAGTGGATTTATGCTGCTAGAGTTTCACCATTAATGACCTGGACACAAATAAGTCATTTTCACTGCTGAGATGTTCAGTACAAATTGAATACAGCTCCGCGGCTCACAGCCGGATTGCCTCAGCGTCCGCTCTATCAATCTGTGCAGACAGTTGAGGCTTTAAAGGCGATGGACGGTGAGTCACTGTTACGCCACAGAGACGGCACAAGAGTAATGACTTGTTTCACTACGGCCCAAACTGAATCAGCCGAGCTCCCACTGTGCTTCAGATGATCCTCAATCTGACTTTTTCACTTTTTCACTCTCTTTTACTCCCAGGTTTTGTGCTCAGTCATGGATTCTTTAGCACTTGTTGGCTGCCATGTAAGTGCTCCATTTGGCTGTTTCCTTTCTGTTCGTGATACACACTTTGAATCACATCCAACAGTTAAAGCGCGTGCAGCTAAATCAGGTTGTCAAATCACAACTATAACGAGGGTGGCCAGCCTGAAATTGAAGCAGCGGTGAAAGCAGCTTGTTTATATTAATGACTGGCCTCATGCGTACAGCCTTGTTAAAATGGAAATACAAGATTTACACCTATTGATACGGGAGTAGCGCCGTAGCTCGTGCTGATTATAGTGAAGTATTAAAGGCTGTATAATTTGAAGCCGTAATTCAGTAATTCATTGCAGCTATGGCAGATGTTCATATTTGCTTTGTGCGGTTGAAATAAAACCTGCACCGACAGATATGAAACACTGGACTAATGCTGGAATAATTGCAGTGTCGGAGTCAGGATTTTTAAAACTACCGATTCCTCACCCTGCAAGTTTAATTTTGACCAGCAGCCAAAAAACAAAAATAAAAATCTACTCTAATGCTGTTTCAGAAAATGACTGTGGGAGGGAGAAATCCAAAATCCCTCTGTTAATTTAATTTGATATTTTGTGCTAAAACAATTAAATGTAAAGAAGCACTGTTAAAAAAAACCTGAATCAGCCTTGAAAACACGTCTAATTTGTGTACACATGTAAAACGTAAACTCTTCATCCATCTACAAAATAGACAAAATACAGAGAACACGTCTTCAATTGTGCAGCCCAATAATCCTGAGTGGATCGACTCTTTAACAGTAAGTTTGTGTATCAAGCAACAGATGTGTTATAACCACACTAACCGCTCTGTGAGGTACTTAGACTAAACACTAACTGTAATCTACAATGACAGTGCCAACATGATGTAAAGAATAAATAAAGTTAGCCATATTCAGCATCTTGGTTTGACATGTCAACACCAGCACGTTAACAAGAATAGTCAGTGTTCTTTTTTAAGAAAAAAGCAAAAGAAAATGCAATCGAACGCTCGTTTCCATTTGCTACTATAATTTTTAGAAGTCATTGAACCCATCGTGGTTGAAGAGGGTGCAACTAGGTGACGTGACGAAAAGAGCCGTTGGGAAATGATGGTTATACGTCATTCCTGTGCGTTTCATGCATTATTTTGAGCAGGGTTAGAGCTTCCTCACACAGATCTTTTGTTTTAGTCTGCCACTACTTTTAGTAACGTTAACGTCAAATGCTTCATGTTGGTTATTTCGGTAAATCTGTGTCACACTGTGTCGTTCTTTACTTTAATCGACGCACAATCAAGTTTTTCAACTTCTTTAATGTGCAAATTGAAAATGCACATTAAAACTGTTGGATGGAAATGACAAGAAACTGGTACCAGATTTACCATTTTAGATTAACCCATTAGCATACTAACATTCGTTAATCACCACTAAAAATAAACTACAGCTGAGGTTGGAAATGTCATTGGTTTTGCAAGTATTCCACAAACTAAAACTTTCCCTGATGGTGTGAGATGGAAATTTCACCAAAGTTATTACATTTTATTCACTAGGGTCTGTCGCAAACTAAAATTTTTTAGATATTTCACTCAAAGTCACAAATGTTAAAGTGACAGCGACACCGGAGGAAAGGTCAGCAGGTCACCAAAGTCTGGAGGATTTTCTCTCTGGGGAACATGAATACCATGAATATAAGTTTTATGGCAATGTGTCTCATAGTTGTTGAGATATTTCAGTTTGAGCTAAAGCGGTGGATTGACTGACTGCCATTATCTTCAGAGCATTGCTGCTATCATCGCAACATAATGCAAATATTCCAGCATCTCAAATGTGAGGATTTAATGTCATTGAACTGTCACTGAATGAATATCTTTGCCCTTTGAGCTGTTGCCTGAAAAAAAAAAAAGTGTATGTAACCTGAGGCTTGAGGCCTATTCATAGAGGCCTATTTCAATAGATTCTGACATCTTGCAAACTATTAATTGACAAAAACAAACAAACCCCAACATATTAACACACAATGAAAAAAAAAAAAAAAACAGTGGTTTGTTGGAGCTCACCAGAGTCTGATGCGTCCTCTTGAGCCGCCGCTGCGGTCCCCGAACATCACCAGCATTGTTCGTTCTGCATGGCCTGGGACGCCGGAGCTCGGCCTGCCTCGGATGCTCAGGATGATGCAAATTACTCTGCTTACTGCTTTAATGATAGATGATAATATCCTGCTGCTGGTGAAGGATGTGTTTACTTTTCGCGCTCGGCTATGCCCTGGAAAACCTCGTGCATGTGCTCACATTAACGCGGCGAAGACGACAGGCGAAAAAAGAAAAAGAAAAAAAAGATGAATCTTTTGCTGTGAGAAAATGGTGTGTGCAGTGTATAATTTGGACCCATCACTTGTGCATCTCCGCGGTGGTTGGCCTGTCATCAGACGGGCCTCGCCTCTCTCCGGGTAATGGAATTCATTGTGGAGACCACTCTGGTGGACCCTCAGAAGTGTGGGCACAAGACAAATAGCGCTCATCAATATCTGCCTGCTGCTCTGTAGCTACAGCAAATGAAAATGAATGACAGAACGTTTCTTTGACATCTGAAGACATCTCTTGGGGGGGAAAAAAACGGCAGAACGAGCTTCAAGACGCCTTCGGAGGAGGAGACGCTGCAGCCTGTTCATGTGAAAACATCTCCGAGATGTCGAAAAAGTTCAGACGCTTGTAAATGGAAAAGTAAATGTGCAGTCTGATTCCAGTAAAAGCCTGAAAATATTGTGTTAGAAGTCAAATCAAGTGTGAAGACAAACTCTGACATGAGCTTTTTTTTTTTTTTGTATTATCATTTTAATATCGCTGTCTTGGGGCATGAAATACTTTGAAGTCAGATTACAGATTGTGCTCCAGACAAGAACATCTTTTTCTTGCTAACAATTATTTACCCCTGAACTTTAATATTCTTTTTTTTTTTCTTATTGTAATATCACAGTTAATTTATTATTGAAAAAAACGCACGCATTGTTGCACTGATCTCTGTGGGTTGAAAATGTCAACTATATTGCACTCGACACCACATCCAACATTGTGTGTGGTCTATCAGACGTCTGACCACAGCCAGCGCATCATAGAGTAGGAGTGAGAGTCAAGAAATGACAATATGTTACAGTCACTGACCGCTATAACGACAGTATCACAGTTTGGGTTGATAGATTATTACAATTGTGAAAAAATTTGATAATGATTTATCTCTGTTTATAGCTACTTTTTATATTATTGTAAATATCTTTGTGTCTTTTGGACTTTTTTTTGGACAAAATAAGCACTTTGAAGACGTCAATTTAAATGCAACAAACATGGCGTTGCATCATCAGCATTTGTGTAAATTGGCTCCTGTACCACACACAGGACGTTGTCATTGTATGGTAGCCAAGAAGAGTCAAATCTGGGAGGAAGATGTGATAAAACTGCAGCTTCTCCATTAGGTTAATGTGGGTGAACGGCAGGAAGTAAAACAGCAGAGCGGGAGTAAATCCGGACTTATTGAATACAATGACGTCATTGTGCTGCTGGTGTACAGATTAACGTAGAAAACAATGAGAGCAGGTCTGTTAATGTACGTCATGTGCTGCTGATTCTGTTTGATTCGCATTTTTTTCATCATTATTGTTACCATTTGTTTTAATTAATTCAATTAAGAGATAACTTGTGGAGTCTTTTCCATTGAACACAATGGTGGTTGAGCGTACCGATGAACGCTCTTGCATTTGCTGTATTACAACCAGAGTGTCAGTGGTGACGTTTACAAGCTTTTACAAAGTATTGTGGCTGAACAAACAAGGAAAAAGGTCGATGACTGCAGAAGGTGAAACTGAAACACACCTGCAGTTACCACTTATCAAAAAATGAAAATCTTCAAGATAACTTAACTTTGTAATACTCAATACTAATACATTGAATTCCTCATAAATGTTTTAGGTGGAAATAAATAATTATTTAACAAGTTTGTTAGACCTAGACACTGATTATTTTGCTGAGAAACACTGAATATAAACTTTGTTTTTTTAGAAGAATACTCCACAGGTCAGTGTTAGGAGGAAAATATACATTAAAATTAGAAGAAAAAATTTCAACCAGCAGGAATTCATATACGTTAATTCACAATATGTTATAATATTGGTGGCAACTTTTTGATCAGTTTTAATTTATTATGCTTTACTGTTGTATCACTTCTTTGTCTCACCCCTACAACTTTTTGGTTCTAGACAGTATTTGTGCAGAGCCGACAGCAAAGTTCAAATTTCAACCCGCAGATGACTTGCAACATGTGTGACATTTATTCAAATGTGTTTTCTGATCTTTTTGCAGCCTTACCTGAATAAAGACACAAGTCAAAAACAGCGGGATAGAAAATATTCTTCGAAGCATCTATCATAGAGCTACCAGTTCCTTTGAGGCCGGCAGATTTTTCTTTTTTAATACAGCATCAAATAGCACTACAATAACATAGTGTGGTCGCGGGAGGAACAGTCAACCCTGTGGTACACAGGAGCTTTCCCTAAACCGTCACTTTTAGCTTACATCTTCTAAATTTTCACCTTAAAAAAGGTAGATATTTCTAACATCTTTAAATGTTTAGTTAAAGAGTGCTGTAACCATTTTTTCCCTCACTGTCGGTACATTCCAATAAAATAATTTGTTTATATATATTTTTTTCTGTACACGTATCTTAAATGCTACCATAAATTCAGAGCATGCTGCTGCCCTTCACACTAAAGACTACTGCAAAACTGGCACAATACCACCACATGACACCACGTCAGGAAAAGGACTTCAGTCACATCGCTGTCAGAGCTGCAGCATCACAGCTAACACCGTCACCGAGCGCTCGTCCTCCGCTGGAACTGGAAAGACAGACCAGGAGATAGACGGCACCAACCTCCACACTCGCGTCATCTTGTTTTGGTGTCTGACATCATTGTGGTCCCAATCGATCCTTTGGTCCTAAAAGGATTCTGGGCTTGAAGTCGCCTTGCTCCCACTCAAAGACTAACTGGTTGGACGAGCAGCAGCACCATCAACAACCAATGTTTGGTTAGACTCCCTCTGTCCACACGCACCAGGATTCATTAAATAAGCTTCACACAGATGTACACTCACGCGTCTCACTTCGCCTGTCCTGAACCCGCATAAACCTGCAGTCCAGGAGGGCAAGAGGGCTCATCTTCACTTTCCTCCTCGACCCCTCACTGTGGATCTCTCACAGGCCCCAGTACGGAGCCAGGCACCTGCGGTCCCTCTCATAAACATCAGGTATGACCCCGTAGGGCGTCTGCACCATCTTTACAGAGTTTCTGCCAAACAGCTTCCTCTCGTACTCGATGAGCTGGCGCCAGAAGCCGCCGTTGGGCCTGATGATGACGGGGCGGCGGGCTTTGACCCAGGCGTGGGCCTCGGCCAGAGACACACGCGGTGATACTTCATGAGGTACGCCAGACACAGAGAGGCTGAGCGGCTCACCCCTGCAGCGCAGTGCACCAGCACCGCCCCTCGCTTTCGTCCCACGCTGTGGATCTTATCAGCCACACTGTCGAAGTACAAGGAGATGGGGGAGTGGGGCATATCCGCCAGAGGCACCTTTACATACTCCATGTGGGGCCAGTTGAAGTTGGGGAGCTCGATGGTGGCGTTGACCACACAGGTGATGCCTTTGGACAGCAGCAGGCTGCGGTTGGATGCCACGTTCCCTCTGCTGAGGAAAAGGTTGGGGGTGATTTGTGCGATGCCCCCCAACAGGCTGCCGTTCTCGGGCAGCAGCCTCGGCACCGCAGTGGGCACCATGGAGCTACGATGGTGGTGGTGATGGTGGAAGAAGCCCTGGCTGCGGGAACCCATTGTGGAATCGAGCGGGCTTCAAGAAGGTCGGCAAATCGGTTTAAAAAAAGAGCTGAATCTTCAGGAGCTCAGAGTCATAGTAGTGCAGCGGGACCAGGCAGACAGCTCCTGTAACACACAAACAAAAATCACTTTCAGTCTAAATTAAACATTTTTCTGTTTTGCTTTAGGCCAAGCACGCAGGCTGACAAACGCACAAACACCTCACGAGGACGAGCAACATCACTGCTGTTTGCAAAGACTCCAATACAAGAGCGCGACAATCCTGTTAGTATTTGGATGGCATTGTGCTGAAACAGTTGTTTGCAGGAGATGCAGCAAGGCAGACAAAACAATTAAAGATCACAACAGCTGACTAATTTAAAAGCCTGTGAGGTTGTGAACCGCTGATCCACAGTCTTCACAGGCTTTTCATGAATCCACAGACGGATGAAAAGTGTTTATATGGCAGCCAGAGAGGCCAGTCATTCTCCATCGTGTCTCTACATTCAGGTCGAATGGCCTCGGTGCTGCACACGGCGACGTGCCTCCCTCTGCCAAGTGAGCACAGACCCCCTGGAGGCATACACTCACCTCATCTCATGTTCATCCATCCACAGCCCTCACATACAGATTACATCTCTCGTGTCTCTGGCTATTGCTGCTGTTAAAATAATTTCAGATGGCACCACACGGCAGGGTGGAAAGCAATCATATTCCGTAGGATCATATCGAAGTATGATGATAATACGTTTCATTTAAGCACTAAATCTTTTAAAGTTTATTAACCTAATTCCATTTTCTTTTTCCAAAAAGGATGATCATAGTTATATTCCAGTTGTGAGCTGCAAAAAGATGCAGGTCCCTGCTCGTGAGGAAAATAAGATATAATGAGAACCGTAATGTGACATTTCTGGCTGCACCATATATGATGGAAATAGCTTCCTGTTTTATACTTAAGTTATCAGCAGAGAGCCCACAGCTCCGGGTGCTGCTGCACACACTGTTGCACTTGTTGTGCGTCATCCACACCGTGTGCACCAGTCTGGCCGGCAGGTCTTTTTCTTTCATTTTCTGCCACAGTCTGGTTAACAAGACACACAGGTCAACCGCTTTAAACTGGGATTCAGCCTCCAGGGGAAAAAACTGCTGATCACTTGCTGTCACCTGCAAAGACAGACTGGGATTTTTCTTGTTAATTAAACTGCAATCAAAAACAGGAGGGCAGGACCTGACTTTAAATACATCTGCATGACCCACAATACAGGTGGTGGCTGCTTTGAGATCCAACAACACATTTGTACCACCTCATCCTTTAAATCAGGAGTTGCCAACCTCTGGGTGAGGACCCGCACAAAGGTTGCATATTATTTAGAGGTGCAAGAAAAAAAGATTTCTCCTCCAGGAAATTATGCATTTTTCTTTCCTGGATCTCTAACAAACAGGGCTATAACCTCAGTTTTTTTAATGTTTTTATTGCCTCGGGTAAATAGAAAAGCAGGTATCCCTTTCAAATAGCAATACTTTTTTTACATGTTAATCCTCTTCTCCTGAAGGTTTGGAGCTTCATCGTCACCTTCTGAGAAAATCCACTCCCCTCATATCGATCACAAAAAGGATCAAATGCTAAAACAACACTCTCCTCCATCCCCGTTCAGGCATTGTCTCTGTGACTCGCTCCCGGTTGCCAATCACCCTGCACTTTGCCTCTGAAATGGTTGCCATGATAGCGCTGTGGAGCAGCTGATTCCACCTGCCTACACACCGGTCGCCACTGGTGATGAGACAACAGACACACAGATCCAGACTCTGGAAAAACAAGTCCTTACCATCAGACCACATCAAGGGGAGATCGGAGATAAATCAGAGCAGCACTCAACCATCGTAAAAACAGCTTTTCTACAAGAAGCATCAAATACAACTAAGGAGGAGAAAATCTTTCACTCACTCATTGACAGAAAGTTGATCATCTTTGAGTTTTAAACTGTTGGTCAAAGTATTTAAAGACTTCAACTTGGTGCTTAGAAAACAGATTTTCTTTATTTTCCTGCAGTACTTTCATTTAATTGAACAACAGATTCATTAATTAATTCAGAAAATAATCAGCAGGATAACTGATTATGAAAATAATCCTTTTCGTTAGTTGTCACCTTAAGCGTAGCAAAAACAGCTCATAAATTTTAACAAACGTAATGTGGCAATCATAAAATTTTAAAACACAGGAAATGCGTCGCTTTCCTTAGGAAAACTGCTGCCTGATAATCAGACTGAGCTGCCATTTCTGTTTCCCTTCATTATTCAGTCTCACATCGTGTTTTTATTAGCTATTTCCTGTTTGTGCGGGGGGTTATCTTGCTCTGATCAGTCAGTACTGACAGTTCAGTTCAGTTCAGTCGACAGGGACGCAGAAGCAGTTTCTAGCATCAGTTAAAGCTCATTATCAAATATTTTATACTAAAAATGAAAATGTGAAAATGCAAGGCTTGTAGTGATAAACACTCCTGACTCTGCAGTTCCCTTTAGCTTTAGTAAAGAAATTTTAGCATCTTTCAGATCATTGTTTTGTTTACAACTCGACTGTTTTTGTTCAGTCTCACCGCTCTTATCAACCTGTTTCTTTCAGCGGAGGGAAGCCAAACAAAAAAAGACAAAATAAAACCATCATACACTACAGTGTGTTTACATGTTGTGTGCTGCCCAGGTGGCTAAAAAGAAATCTATTAATGTATGTTTAAAGTATGTAATGTTGAATTTAGAGGTTGATATATTTGTAGGGTTTATGTACACTCTATATAGCTGCGTGTCTCTTTTCTAATCCCGCCTACAAAACTCAATGAGAGCACCAGATTTATCTGAATCGCTGAAAAACAAAGTGGGATGTGGGCAGTGATTCAGAGTCTGGTCTACAATAACTGTGACATCTTGCTAAAACTGAAGAAGTGCACCACAAACAGAAGACATGTTCTGTTTCAGTGGGATGCACAGTTGGCACATTAACTCGCAGAGACAGAGAACATATACACCATCACTGAGATAAGTACAAACTCTGTTGCTGCGGCAACCTGCTGACCACAGTATAAGACAGTAGAAGCCACATCAACGGAGAGATGAGGAAGATAAGAGAACCAAATAATCCCTGGCCCTCTCCAAAGCGCTGATGTACCAGCGCCGGGCTTTGCTGAGATTTGCTCCATCCACATGGTTATTTATACCCGGGGCAGGGCAGGAGTGAGGCTGCAGAGAGCGGAGGAGGGAGCATTATGCAGAGGCTGTCGCCACAGAAAAATCTCCAGTAATGTTGGCCATAGTGGGGATACTGCAGCTCGCTGTCAATCAAATATGCTGTAATAACTAAAAAGAAATAAGTTGGATGAGGGTCAGTGGAGTACCTTTCACTGTGTTACTGCACGTCCTCCAATGTTAAAGGGACCCAAATTGCATTTCTTACTCTTTTTCCTCATGTTACCAAAAAACAGCCGCCCTCCCCTCAATCACTCAGGGTGGGTCTGTCAACAGGTGGTCCAACCTCGCAAATCTTCTTACGCACATCTCCGTTGCTCTCTCTGCAGGGAGATTCCTCAGGGGTCCGGTTCCACCTCTGCTGACACAAATTGGAAACGTGACCCACCTGCAGGAAAACTAGAGCGGCACAACTGACGGCAACCTCGCTCTCATGACACGTCGCGGTGAAACCTCAACGACAACCGGACCCGAGCTGCACTGGGCTGACATCAAACTCCTGGCCTGGCCTCCCCCGTCCCCGCCTCCGCCTCCTCTCTCACACCACAGAGGAAGATGAATGATGACAAAAACACGGAGATAAACTGGAATCAATCCATTTACTCAGTCTGAACGATCTCTGGGAGGGACTCTGCTGCCTTTAATCCACATAATAATATAGGTGCTTCTTTTTGGAGGCCTCTCAAAATCACCCAAAGACATCCTGGGTGCAGCTGTGTAACCCCCACACGGCTGCAAAGGGTTCAAAAGAGGCAGACGGGCGCAGAAATGAGAGGGACAGATTCCTCCCGAGGACAGGGCTCGGCTTTGGCACCTTCATGCCACAGCAGCGCCCGGGTGCCGCTCGCTCCACAATGTTACACCTCGCCACGCCGCACACCGACACGTGTAAACTCACAGGAACAGCCTGAGACGAGGGCCACGCGTCGCGCAGTGAACGACGGCGAGAGCGTACACGCGTGGCTGACAATGCACTGACAAATGGCTCGTCGTTCCCTTTCAGACACGTCGCGCAAAGAGGCCTTTTGTATGCTGTGGTGGGGTTCAATTCCGCTTGTAGGGAATAATAAGTATTATTGCATCCATCACTACAGCAGGGAGATGAGACAGATAAATGGAGTGACACTACTTTCCTCCACTTTGAAACAATGACAAAAATGACACACTGTTCGAGATCTAATGAGACAGCCTCACTAATACACATAATTTGCGCCACGAGCCGTGAATATCAAACAGAGCTGAAATGATTAGTAAATTTCATCTGTGTCTATTGAAAATATGAAAACTGATGAGATGTTTCTGTCTTTTTTTTCAAGCACAAAACGCTCGGATTTACTCTAAAAATATGCACCTCTTCTTTGACATCTGATAGGAGACTAAATATTTTTGAGTTTTGAACTGTTGGTCAGATTAAAAAAAAAAGTGATCTGAAGATGACACCTTGATCCCTGAGACAGTCAAGGTGACATTTGATCATTATTTTATGGATAAAATGATCAGTTATTTCAGAATAAATCTGTCAGATTATTGGGTAATGAAAATTATGGTTAGTTGCACCCCTAACGTTGAACACAGTTTAATCTCAGGGGGTGCTGTGTGATGATCAGGCCATTACTACAGCAGGGTGATAGACACAACACCTTCAGTCTTAAATCTTCTTCAGGAAAATAAATGTTGTGCTTTCAGAAACTTTAAATATTTAAAAGCGCCTCCTGGTGGAAACAAACCCCCTCCGTGGTGTGTGAAAAAAAAAACGTGGAGCTTTAAGTGAATGACTCCACAAGTTTTTAATCATTTATGACTGAAGCCCTGAATGGGTGCTGATCCTCTGCGCACGCGCAGCTCGTCCCCGTGCGCGAGACGAGATGCGCGTGCGTGCGTGCGCTCCCAAGTTGAGCTGTCGGAAATGGATCATGATAAAGTGTCAAATGTATATAAATGTAAAAAAACTGTGACATTTTGTCTTTGAAGGCGTCACAGAAGTGAGGCAGGTGCGCTCGTTTCTGCAGTTTCACCCATCTTACATCAGAAAATCAGGAGGAGGAAAAAACTAGATTAATCCCAATAAAACACGTTTTAAAACATCCCAGTGCTTTGTTTTAATTCAGGTTAAAAAAGCATCTTCTGTTTGGTGAAAACGCCTCCCATCACATGCAAAAACTCAACTTACCGGAGGACACAGATGGAGGTTTTCAACGCGCCTTCGCCGCCTGCTCCGATCCGGCGGGCTGCTCTCACAGCCGGGACATCAAGCCTCGGTCGGTCCGATCATGCACACGGCCGGCGGGGAGGCGAGAGGCCAGCGGCTGGGAGACAAACCGCGACAGGCAACGACATCATGTGAAAGTCGACAGAAATACGAGCCATCGGTGCGTCCGCCGGCAGGAGCGGCGTGGGTATGAGGAGTGATCAGTGCCACACACCGAGGAGGAGGAGGAGGTGCAGTGTGCAAACTACACTGTGGTTTTTTTTTCATGCCCAGAAAAAAAAAAGATAGGCCTGCAAAATCTATAAAACATTTGATTCTTTGTTATTTTTAATAATATAAACATGAATAAAAATGCAGAAAAATGCAAAAATAAAATAAAAAAACAAGAAATATAGCTGTTCGCTCATGCATCTTTCAGCACTACTACGTGAGGAAAGCAGCGTAAGAAAGAAAGACGCTGTTTATTTCTGTAATACATTTTGATTTTACAAAGACGAGAACATAAAAAAGCTGCTTGCCCAATTTAATGTGTCATACATGCCGATGAGGATACAGAAAAATAGTAATACATGGCAAAAAAAAATAAATAAATAATAGCCCCAAAATTTTACAAAGAAGATTTTGAGGGAGGCTCAAGTGTTACCTAGGGGTGCAGAGCTTTCACTGGTACTACCATAGTTTGTACAATGCGCAGGAGGAGAGAGGAGGGAGGAGGCAGGAGGAGGATGGTCATTGACACAGGACGGGCTGTTCAGCTGGAGGATTCAAGTTTCTTCCAAGCACCACTCAGTCTGGATAAACCCATCAAGTGTCCTGTAGACCTTCAGAAACTGAGACATGGTGTGAACAGTATAGTTCCATTATGCTCGGCATCCTTAGATAACACTTGAGCCCCCCTCAAAATGTTATTTGTAAAAATTTTAGACTCTAAAACGTTGACGAATTGCAATTTTTTTTGCCATGTATTACTATTTTTCTGTATACTCATCAGCATGTATGACACATTAAATCAGGCAAGCAACTTTTTCACATTCTCGGCTTTGTAAAATCAAAAGTATTACTGAAACAAACAGCATCTCTCTTTCTGCATGTGCAAAACCATCACTTAGTCATCATCCTTGAGACTTTCTCTCTTGTAAAGCTGCAACACGAAGCTCATTTTCAGGCAGTTCACTCAACTAGTTTCAACAAGTGACACAAAGGTGATACTTATATATTTCATCTGAAGTCAGCCGAGATGATGAAACTTGAATTTTGACACAGTTTCCAACATCACTTATGATAGCTGACTAACTTCACAAATCACGATCCATCGAGCCCGTCAGTGTTTATCTCTTTGACTGGAAACAGTTTTTGATGTCGTTTGCGCTGTTTGCAGTGTTTCTGTAGCCTGGAGCCTTCGATTGTGTTTTCTCATTTTTTCTAAATGCTTTTGTAAATTTGTTAGATTCATGTATTTTTTTTTTGGATTGACACGTTTTCCAACTTCCACCGTCTGTAGTCATCAGTCTTTTCTTTGTCCAATGTAACAGAGACCAGACAAATCTATATGCTGCTTCTTTCTGGTGTGATTTTCCCACTGTTGAAAGAAACCATAGGTTTTAACCTAAAAAAAGTTAAGACTGCCTTAAAATTTTAATATAACTTAATCTGAGTTAAAATTACCCAAACTTGTTTTCTGAAAGTCAGCAAACTTAAAATTTGAAGGCAGACATTTGCCACAGACACTTGATCTATAATTGTGCCAGTACAAGGCCTTTAATGAGTGGGCCACAAGCTCAATCACCACTGTGTGACCTAATGCGGTGATGTATAGTTACTTACCAGACATTTGTTTAAATGGAAGTCTTTGACATTATAATTTTAAGCTGCAGTACATTAAGCTCTCAGGGCCACCGCAGAAATGTTGTCTAAGGCTTTAAGAGTGAATTGGCTGTATTTCCCACCAGCCACTGAGCTTTTTCCCTGACCATGAAACAAAACTGCTGACATACCAGCATCTGAACATCTGACAGCTGTTTATCAGGTCATTCTAAAGGTACAGACACATTATTCTTTACACGCTGAATATTCATGTTTGTTCTGTACAATAAGACACAACCAGACTACAAACTGCAGCATCATTCTGCAGATGTGTTCGCGCTCACATCTTTTTTTCAGGCTTAGCGCAGAGACATTTTGTTGTATGGAGGAACACCTGTGGCTCACTTCAGTGCAGTGCACAGTACATGTTATATCACATCACAGAAAAGCACAGTGTGTGCCAGTGCCTTTAATGCACAAGGCAGCAGCATTTGTGTAGACATTTCAGACATGAGCTGTGCCCACATAATTTACTGATTCTGTACAACATGTGCTGAAACTAATCCTTACAGTATACTTTTATACAATAATACAAAAACTGAATGTGATGAATGCTGTTTATTATGGGATGTTTTTGCCAATTATTAATATTAATATTTTTACTAATTTTACTGTGTGCAGTTCATCCTCAATTTTGTGAATGCATCCCACGATAGGTCCATAAATAATAAGTAAATACATACATAAATAAGTGTTCAAAATATGCAAATTTGTTAACATACTGACATTTTTGAAAATACTCTGAAATCAAGTAACTTCTGTCACTGTCCTTTCACTCACTGCAGCATCCCTTCCTTCTCTTATACTGGGATTACTTTATGATTCAGTTTTAAAACAAGAATATAATCAGGAGGTCAATCACACAATCCCTGTCTTGAAATAGTTGGATACTTATGCTGATATTCAGAGAAATTAAAGTCATTAAAGTCTGCTACATTGCTGTCTTGCATGTCATCTGTTAATGAACTTGCTGATGATAGGTGAGTGAACGTATCCCTGTTTGATGAAACCCTGAAGGCCTCTCTCCTCTCTCGCTCTCTCCGGCACCAATTACTCCTCATACAGAGGAGGTGGGAGGATCAAGCGCCTCCCCAGAGCACAATGCTGAAAACTATTGGTGAGATGCAACGACAGAACAAACAAACCTCTTGTCTACAAGTAGAATCATCAAAGCCTGACTGAAATGCAATTTGGATGGCTTTCGCAGTTCTGACTCTTTCCAAACAAGAGACTGTTTGTTTTGCTCAAAATGTTTCTGATGCTTTTTTTCCTCAAAGGTTGGTGGAGCATAAACTCTACAAGAAAGCATCAACAGGACTGTGGCCAGTGTTTTAGAAACACTGAGGTAACGAGTGCAAATTCTGCCAACAGAAATCCATCCATCGAAATCATTTTTTACAAGCTACCAACCAAAGTAATTATGAGTACTGAAATCACAAAATTTTGCATTTTATTTATTGTCTGTAAAAATCCTCTCACATTATGGTCTAAATGTTGTTTCAGTGCCTCCTCTGTATTTGCCAAGTCTGTATTTCTGTTGGATTATATGAAATCTCTTGTATAAACACATTTAGTTTCTTCATTTAAAACAGCCATAATGATTTTCATGTCATCAGATCCCCACATTCCCGGAGATATTTCCAAGGACATGATCTCACCTTCCTTAATGGTACAAACCTGCTTATTAGTTGGAGCAGTCTTCAAAAAAAAAAAAACATTATGCATTTATATTCTGACAGATAAATTAATTATGATAGACTGATCAATATGCGGACATGAAGTTCAAAAAGCTCTATTTTACAATGTTGATCCGCAGAA
The DNA here is from genome assembly GCA_023238725.1 of Scortum barcoo. Taxonomy (NCBI): domain Eukaryota; kingdom Metazoa; phylum Chordata; class Actinopteri; order Centrarchiformes; family Terapontidae; genus Scortum; species Scortum barcoo. The sequence goes on along the minus strand of CM041552.1, from coordinate 8,555,913 downwards.
ACATGAGCTGCAGTTGATACAATAACAAAACAGCAGCATGATATTCATCGTGTGCTGGCGTGCTGTTTGGCACTAAGGCACTAAACCTCACTGACACCGATGTGTTATGTTTGCTAATAGAACCTGAAGGGCTTTTCTTAAACTTAACACCCTCCAGCGTCACACAAGTGATTCGAGAGGAACACCTGATACAGTAGCTTCAACATACAGCATGGACTGTTTATTTGAACGCCCCGCAGAGACCCGTGTGATTGTGTTGCAGGTCTTGAACTTATAAAAACCCAGAGAGCAAACTCAGCGTTGGAGACGCAGTAAACAATGTAGGATCACACTCCACAGAGCCTCGGGCACGATGTTTGTATCTCGGCGTGCTGCTGACTGGAAATCTAATTTTATATTTGACACACACACAAATGCACACATTACCAATTTAAATGTTGCTCTGGCATGGTGGGCTACAGGCATATATGGAAAACAAATATACTGTCTGTTCTTTAGGTCTGTTATTTCAAATCTCATTACGCCTTGTCCTGGAGGAAACAGCTTGATATCCTCGCAGAGACCGAGACAGCGGACGTTTTTGACCACTGATAGGGCCGAGACCTTCAAGGCTGCAGCTGCATCTGCGGGGCTTTCTGCGCCGCCCTTAGTGAATATATCCGTGTACAAAACCGTAATTAGACATGCCTTCCAAAGTCAATCCCATTTTGAAGGGCTCCTGGGGGAGATATTATGCTATCCATAAACCCACGGCCCCTGCCTCAGAGTCACTCCTAATTACATTCCAAATTCAATCAACTGGAAACAAACAGCAGTGGTACCAGGCGGTGCGACCACAAAAACACTATGGTGCACTATAAGGGCAAAAAAAAAAAAAAAAGGAGTCATTGACACTGATTTCTGACCCTGCACTTCAAATGCTATGCATCCCTTTTATGGTGCTGAGGAGCGATAAGAGCTCACGTTGATTGAAATTCACCTGATGAATGTTTAAAGAGACAAGGAAATGGTGACACAAAATGTCTGAATGGAATGAGCAAGAAGGAAAAAAAAAAGAAAAAGGGAATGATAGATGTTAAAAAAGTGGTAACCTTGAATTAGAACGGGCGAAGAGAGAGAGAGAGAGAGAGAGAGAGATGGATGGATGGAGGGAGGAAGATGGAGCTGCAGGCTGGAGAGACTGGGGTTCAGACTGAAATGTCAGATGAGTCAGAGGCATTCTGGGAAGACGCTCCTGTTTAATATGGCTCCACAGTCTGCCATGGAGGCTGAAAATTTACAATGACACCATCACCGTAATAACAAGCACCTGCAGCCACGTTCTGAAGGAGCTGTCTGCCGTGAATGAGGCGGTAGTGACATTGACTAACCCTGACCGCCTGTAACACAAGATAACTGATGGGCTTGACAGTGCAGAAGGTGCCACAGCGATTTAGCCGTAAAATCCTTTGCACATCCCTCAAACATATGGCCACTCACTAACCTGCAATGCTCAGCTGTGGCTACTTACTAACACTTTCTGAGAGCCAGCAGAGATCAGTTGATCCAAACAGGAAGTTATGAGCACGGTGATCCCATTCAAGGCTGCTAAAAAACCACTGAATGGTGAAAACTGCGGCGAGAGAACACATGCCTGGTATCTGGGGAGTCCAGCCTGCATGAGGAGTGTGTGTGTGTGTGTGAAGATCTAAGCTTCAGCAGATTATCAGGGTATCTGTGTCGTCTGCTAATAAGTTGATGAATGAACATCCCTGAGAAAGTAAATCAAAGTGTGTGAAGATGCACTGTAAATCTCCAGGATGATCCCGCCTGGCTGGTAACATTAGAGATGTTTATTTCAGTCGGTGTTGATGTGTGTGGCCGAGGGGGCCAAGGGGTGTGGGGGGGTTGGTAAGATGAGGAGAATGGAAAGTGCTTTGTGGTCAGCAGTGGTGGAGGTGCTAGATCTGGCATGCAGGAGGAGAGGGAGGAGGAGGGGGGTCTAAATAAAGTCACCGTTGATCCCACAGGTGCCCCCATCGCTCCAGCTGTGACGGAGGCAAATAGACATGGGATTTAAGTGTTTGCTGTGGCAACATGTGAGAGCGGCGAGGTGGCTGAGCGCAGCACGGAGCCTCCCCGTCGCTCTGATCGGCACTGCTCTGACATCAAACAAACACATTTGCTGCCGTGCAAAAGGAACGAGACCCCAGACATCCATCCAGGAGGAGACAGAGAAGGGTTATCGCATCTGCCCCCCCCCCCCCCAGCATTGTGTCTTATTGAGTGCTGGATGGCTTTGCATCAACTTGCTTCCCCTTTTCTTCCACGATAGTGAGTCAGTGAGAAAAAGCACGTACACAGATGGGTGAGGAGCGGGGATGAGAGGGGAGGAGGAGGAGGGAGGGGATGGGGGGCTCTGGTTAGTCACGACTCCTCTGCCCAGCAAATGAGCACAAGCAACAGGGTGAATGTGTGTGTGTCTCCACAGAGCTGCCCCCTGCCCCCCCCTCCTCTCCACTGCCGCTCCTTCTCCCAGACTTCAGTATGCCACAGACCTGGTTGCCAAGGTAACCTCTTGTGTTGATGGGTTCACCTCTGTGCTAATCACTACCCAGAAATAATGGGCAAAGCAGGGTGGGAGGCTTGTATTTATATATGTGTGTGTGTGTGTGTGTGTGTGTGTCCTTATAAAGAGGGTTACAACAACACAGAGAAAAAGATTTTTTTTTCTTCTCCCTTTTCCCTGAATAGCAGCAAAGTTAAAAATCAATAAGGCAGCAGCAGAAAGAGAAGCTCTTAAAACCAATGGATTGATTTGTCTTTTTAATTCACAAAACATGGTAGCCTACTTTCGCTGTTCTAAAAATCAAAAATAGCTCTAACATTATGAGAGATTATGTCTATCTCAATACTGCGACCATGCAAATCATTAAATGGGGATAAAACTGACAGCAAATGAATATATCTGAGTGGAGATCAGATCATTTGCTCCGTCCTGTCTGCTGTCCTTCCTCTCGGAGTTATGTGGGATGGAAAGTAATCAAATGATGGAAAATATTTCATCCTGATGCAGATTATCTTTTATTTATACAATCCTGATTTTTATTCTGTCTTGTTAAACATGTTAGAGATAATAACAAAGAGAGCATTCAACTGCTATAACTTACATAGTCTGCAACAACTGCTATAATAATTCACACCATATCTTTTCATTATAATACATCTTCCACATCTTATTTGCATGATGCTGTCAAGTGAATGACAAGCTAACAAGTGAATGAAAAGCCACCAAAGTCAAACTTTCTTTTGTCTTTACATCTAAAATTGTTAGAATATTAATGATAGAATAATAGTGTTTAAGACAAAATGGCTACGTCTTCTTCGATCATCAAGTATTCTTGTTCGTGGGCACACATCGGAGGCAATAAAATACAAAACTAGCAATCTCTTGATTGCCACCCAACAACACAAAAGCAGGACAAAACCAAAATAAATGCATTGCTTCCCCCATTTCATCTTGGAAAAAACACTATTTTTTATCATTTTCTTATCCCAGTCTGGCAAGCATTTATCTGGTAGGAAGGATCAAATCATCATGATGATGTCAGATAATTAATCTGGATGCAGATTCTCATTAATTTACATGATCCTGATTATCCATCCTTCTTGTGAAATGTGTTAAAATAGCACACCAAAGATACAAGTGTGCAAACTGTCAGAACGAGCCTGTCTGAGTCTCTTTCTCGCAGTGTGTTTATAAGATCAACATCAATACACGAGTGTCCTCCTAAAGGAAGTCAGCAACAGTTTACCTTAGCAGGGAGTCCGAGACCAGCAGGAGAGAGAGCAGGAGGCAAATAGTGCGTCTGAGCAGACCGTGTGTGGGAAGGTTGAGAAATGCTGCATCTCTGCACACATGCAGAGCGTTGACACTAACATCTGCTCCATCTGCTGCTCCTGCCACTACAGCACAGACTGTACAGCGACAGAGAGAGGGCCATGCTACAACATGTGCCGGGTGAAACAGGTGAGATGAGTCTGTCAGACTGACTGGCTGTATGAGATGTGTTCTGCATGGTGAACAGATAGGTGATCAGTGCAGCATAAAAAAAAGGCTAATTAACTCATGACTTGATGATGCTGTGTCTTTTATTTCACTGCACCAGATGAATCGCAGACTTGTTGCACCGGATTCGGGAAAACGCCTCCCGTCATCGGATGGTGTTGTCTCGTTTCACATCCTTCTTCTTGAGTCAGAGGGGAAACAAAGCAAGTCACAGATTGAGATGCACATGTCCTTGGAGAGAGAAATAAAGCTGTCGAGACTGATAAAACACAACTTGACCCAAGTCTGGCCTCTGCAGCTGAAGAAGCTGAACTAAATAGGAGAAAACAAGTGAGATCTTGTACAACACGTACATAGCTTGTGTTATGTTATGTAGAATCTGATTACTAAAATAAATAAATAAATAAATAAATTACAGTAACATTTGCTCTGGACAGTGATGGGGCAGACTGAAGTAAAAAGTAATGATTCCACATTCATTTCAAAGCCAACCATACAGAGATATGAAAGACAAAAAAAATGAATTAAAGGAATTTTGAAGCTTTAATAGGTTGGCTGCAGAGGGTTAAACCTCCAGTGATACTTGTAGTATTAAAAACTATTAAACTGTGGATGGAAGCTGGACTTAATCACCCCTGATTAAACCCAGCATCAGTCTGCAATTAAATCACCTCTCATTAAGTCCAGCTAAAGAGCTGGAAATATGAATTTTCACAGAAATAAGAGAAAGGCATTTTTGAATTTTCAGTAGGTAAATGTGAGGACCTCTCAAGAGCTTATAGGATAAATGTACCTTTGTGACACTTTCCATCACATTTTCTATAGTTTTCATAGTATGCTACCCCACATTGTGGAAAAGACCTCCCTTGTTGTACCTTCCTGAAGATGCAGTTCTCTACTTTATGGACCAATCATGGTATGGTAATCATGGTAGTCATGGCACCAGGTAAAGCCTTCACTGAATAGGTCCATACCTGTCTGATACTGATCAAATACAACATGACTATATGATAAACATATCAATGGAAACATGACAGAATACCCAATTGTGGTCCGTCGACTAAAATCACAATTGGATGTACTCAGTCCATTGTGACATTACTGTTGGATGAATTGAGCCTATTGTGGCATCACTATTGAATTTATTTAGTCAACTGTGACAATGCCAATGTAGCATCACATTATATATATTATATATGAATATTTAATGTCTTCAGTGCAACAGGACAGAATGAATCCAGTGCACTGTAGCATCATTACTGGATATATTCAGTCTACAGTGACATCACAATTGGATGTATTTAGTCTGGTATGACTGCAAAGAATGGATGTATTAAATCCATTGTGAAATCACATTTGGATGTATTCCGTCCAAGGTGTTTTGACTACTTTATGTATTCAGTTCATTATGACATTACTGTAGGATGTATTAAGTCCATTGTGACATCAATATTGAATGTATTCAATCAACTGTGCCATCACTCCTCCATTGAGAGAAGTGGAAATGTTCACTTCATTATGACATCATAATTGAATATATTCAGTCCACTGTGACATAACAACTAGATGTAAACAGTCTATTTTGATGTCACAACTGGATTTTTTAGTTTACTGTGACAACACAATTAAATGTATTAAGTCCATTTGTGACATCACTATTGTAAGTTTTCAGTCAACTGCATCTTTAGTATTGAATGTTTTCAATCCACTATGGCACTACAATTGCATGTATTCAGTGCAAAGTGGATTACTATTGGATGTATTCTGTCAAATGTGGCATTGCTATTGGATGAATTCAATTGATTGTGCCATCATAACTGAATGTATCGAGTCCACTGTTGGATGTATTCAGTCCATTTTAACATCACTGTGGGACTTATTCAGTACACTGTGGTATCCCTATTGGTTGTATTGATCAGTATTGGATGTATTTAGTCTATCGTGACATCACACTTAGATATATTCTGACCATTATGGTATAACATTTGGATTTATTCAGTCCAATGTGCCATAAATTTTGAATGTACTCACTTGACTATGGCATATCTATTAAACATATTAATTTCAGTGTGAAATCACTGCTAGATGAATATAGTCCATCATGAAATTGCAATGAGATATATTCAATCCACTGTGAGAAAACATTTGGATGTCTTCAGTCTATTGTGATATCATAATAGGATGTATTCATTCCACTGAGACAAAACAGTTGGACGTTTTCAGTCTATAATAAGATCACAATTCAACGTATTCAGTGCAATGTGGCATTACTATTGGATGTATTCAGTACATTGTAACATCACAATAATATGTATTTATTCTATCGTGACATCACAATTGGCTATATTTTATACCACCATCACATCACATTTGGATGTATTCAGTCCAATGTCACACCACTATTGTATGTCAGCAGTCCACGGTTACATCGCCATTTGACATCACTAGTTAATGTTTAAGGACATTGTGATATCGCAGTTTGTAGTATTGAGTTCATCTAGACATGATTTGATGTAGACATTCCACTATGATATCAGAATTATATATATATATATATATATATATATATATATATATATATATATATATATATATATATATAGTTACCTGTGACATTACTTTAGGATTTTACCAGACCACTGTAACAGGTTTTCAGTCCACCGTGATGTCAGACTGAATAGCACAAGGTGACATCAGTGTTGGATGTTGTCAGTACAGTGCGACATTAGGGGCTGTATGGCTTTAGATTTTTGTTAGTTTTGTGTGACGCCCTTCATGAAAGCTGCATCCCAAAATGTGCTGGTCTCTAAGTGAAGTTGCTTTTCTTTGTACAAGTGTTGCCTGAGTTTCACCCTTTAAGACTGCTTTAAATTTTCCACGTCATTGTACATTTCAGTTTTCTTGAAAGACTGTGGTGGCTTCTTCATCAGTGATGTGGACGACTTTCATTTGGTGTGGAGTTTGTCCTGACTGTAGCGCCCCACTTTTGAATCCAGAATATTCAGGTCACATTTGTTCATCAGTCTTCACCGCAGACCAAACACCAAGTGCCACTATTTGCAGCCATAAGCTTTAAACAGAAATAAAAGGGAGAGGGGACAGATCAAAGCTTGGTTTGTTGAGGCTGGTTAGAGCGGAGTCTCGGGTAAAGATGCCAAGTGTGACACGAGGAAAACTGTACGCTGTGAAATGAGCAGAAGTGAAAGGAGTAATTTACTCTGCCGCTTCTCGTTTGTCGTGGAACCTTGATTTGATAAGACACATGGAGCCGTAAAAAAAGTCTGACTTTCTTCTCTTTCACATCCTGTTAAATCCAGTCCCTGCATTTCAGTGTTTCTGTTCAGACGCTCTTCCACGGTTGTCTCGTCCTTATCATCAAAAGGTTGAATCTGCCGTTATAATCAGGCTGTTAGCTGAGGTTGATGCGGCGGCCTCCTGCCTGTGTTAGATTCGTCACAGCTCTCCCATGTCACACTGCACCCACGCGTCCACAGATGGAGACAGAAAGGATCGAGTCACTGACGACACTAACTGTCTGTGTCACTGTGGAGCATCGTTCAAAAATGCTGACAAGACTCTCAGCTCAGCACTGATCAGGTTGGAGCTGAATATGTATCTGTGTATTATCTATCATCTGGAAACATGTCATTCATAGACAAAAATCTATGATAATATCCTTCATACAGGAAAAACAAGTTTTTTATTGTTGCTGAGTTTAAAACTGTTACAGAGCTACATAGGATCAATAAAGTGTGAGCTCGTAAAGTTGTTTGTCTGGTATCAAGACTGATTCATATCCACTGACTCTCCTGCTTGCTCTTATCAACTACACTGAGATCATTTGTGTGGTTCTGCAGGATGCTGTGCAAGCAAAGCCTAAAAGAACACTTCATTTTACAGGTCTGTAATTTCACCAATAAAATACAATAATTATTTTGGCACTAATTACAGGGGAAATAGAGACAAAGAGGTTTCACTTATGAGAGTTTAATTAGTTTATAAGCACTTAAATAATAGCTTATAAGTATAAATGTGGCATGTCCAGTATTTTTTTTAATTAAATAACTGCTAAAAATACAGTAAATAATTCTTTATCAATAGAAATGTTATCCTCTGTATATGCTGAATTGCATGTTTGCCTGTAAATACATTTCACATGAATTTTCACATTTTTAGTTAACCCGACTATACAATTATCTGGTTGCACTATTAATTAAGTGCAATGAATTAATTAGAAGACCAGTAGATTAACACTGTCTCCATTTCCATTACAATTTGTGCAAAATGACGGTGTTATTTCCACAACATTTCAAATGGATTTACAATTAGACCATTTAATTTCAAGTAAATTATGGGAACCTATAGGATGTGTAAAATAAAAAGGTTACTAAACATTTCAGTCCAGTTAGGACCAATAATATCAACATACACCAAATTGTTTTTTCATTTCAACATTTTATGACATAAATACATCTTCATTTTAATACGACTCCTGTTCTTCAGACAGAGCACTTAACAAAGACATTTGCAATTTTAATACATTTTTTGATTCATCGACATAAACAGACCTTCCAAATGTTACAAAAGGAGCGTCAACAATCTGAACCTCTTACAAAACACAAGCTTACGATGTTCCAAGATTAGAAAATCAAACACTAACACAGTCCAGTCTCTTGGAGGCTCCTAGGCCTTGGTGATGTAGCCCTCCTTGATGAGGAAATCATATATTTTGCGTGTCTTGTTGACGTCAATCTTGATGAGCGCTCGAGCCTGTGCCAGCCGCAGCCCGCCCTGCCGTCTGCACTCATTCAGCAAAGCCTGCTTATATTCCAGGTAGGCCCCCGGCACCAGCCGCACCACCTGGCATAACTACAAGCACAAAGCAAACACAAGGATTATAAATAGACACTGGCATTCAGAAACATACAGTGTTTTACTCAAGGCCTCAGTATGTTTTAGGTAAAGAGCTTGTCAAATTGTCTAGTAGAAAACAGAGAGACCGCCAGGTTTTGAAACTTTCTGAAACAGATAATCTGACAGTCACGATCCATGGACAGCATTATCAGCATGTCCCTACTACTGTCATATTAATTTTGTATTACATACAATACACCATCATGTCATCTCCAGAAGTTCTCTGATGACTCTGCTGTTGTTGGCCTCATCACAGATGGGGACGACAGAGAGTACAGAGGACTTATTCAGGACTTTGCGGACTGGTGCCTGCGGAACAACCTCCAGATCAACGCCAGTAAAACCAAGGAGCTGGTGGATGGATTTCCACAGGTGTAGCCACTCTCTGCCTGCACCGGTGAGCATCCAGGAAACGGACATTAACACTGTGAAGTCTTACAAGTAGCTGGGTGTTCACCTAAATGACAGTCTGGACTGGTCGGACAACAGTGATGCCCTGGTCAAGAAGGGCAACAGCAGACTGTTCCTGCTCAGGAGGCTGAGGTCTTTTGGAGTGCAGGGACCACTCCTCAGGACCTTTTATGACTCTGTGGTGGCATCAGCCATCTTTTACTGGGATAGTCTGCTGGGCCAGCAGCATCACGGACAGGGACAGGAGGAGAATGGACAGACTGGTGAGGAGGGCCAGCTCTGTCCTGGGATGCCCCCTGGACTCAAGTGGAGGTGGTGGGAAACAGGGCGGGAGGATGATAGCTAAGCTGTCGTCCCTGTTAAACAACACGTCCCCCCTCTACAGGACAGTCTGACAGCTCTGGGCAGCTCCTTCAGTGAGCGGCTGCTCCATCCAACGCTGTGTGAAGGAGAGGTACCGCAGGTCCTTCCTGCCTGCTGCTGTCAGACTACACAACAAACAAAATGCCCGCTAGTCTGCAGATAAATAAATAGACAATAAACAAATAAACAATAAATAACTGTCTTATAACTGGACTCTGTGCAATAACACTAAACTTATGTTAACTATTCATTTCACAGTTTTGCACTCTGAGATACTATATATTCTTATATGTATATTCTCAGGCACACTCCCTCTGTACTATGTACAGGTATACAGGTTTACTTACAGTTATAGTTACAACTATTTATCCTGGATTATTCTATTTTTATTTTATTTTATTTTATTCTGTTTTTATTTTATTTTATTTTATGTCTTACATTTCTTACTGTCTATTTCTCCACTGTGTGTTTTCGCTGCTGTTACGCTGTAAATTTCCCCACTGTGGGACTAATAAAGGAATCTGAATCTGAATCTTATCTACACTGAATTAATGGATGGATTGTCATGACATTTTGAACTGATATTCATGGTCTCCAGAGGATGAATCTTACTGACTTTCGTAATCCTCTAATTTTCCTCCCAACTCTAGCGCCATCATCAGGTGACTTTTGTCCAATCCTTTAGTTTGTGACCAAATACCTGTAAGTGGTACTTACTTAGGTTTAGTACTAATTACAATGTTAACGTACCAAAGCACGACCTCACAGAGCCGCTACCTTGGCTCTCCACTCTTGTTAGAGAGCTGGTACTGTGCAGCTCTCTAGATTTTCTAGTGACACATTCACTCTGTGTCTGCTGTAGGATAACGAGGATAACGATAAAGACACAAGTCATTTCCTACCACAATCTTCCTTTCTTCCTTGTGGCTCATGAAAATACCACCAGCCCTGTTTTTACATTTGCTTTTTAGAGGCAGGAATATAAACAAGACAAACTAATTGTGGTTCATTCATCACCTTCGTAAAACCAGCGGAATACATTATAAACCTCTGTCATGTCTCCGACTGTTTGCATGATCCCCCCTTAAGAGTTAAGTTTTCTTGAAGGTGGCAGGTTAACTGCAGCACCAGCCGTGTGCGTCTGTATGTCAAAGGATGTAAATCTGGGCAACAGTTTGTGGAGAGGGATCAGGGAGGTAGTGTGACGCAGCCCGCAGTGTTTTTTTTATGGTCATTCAGAAAACAGTTTTGCTTTTAGACGTAGTCGGAGGACACATCAGACCCAATTCATTTGAAGGATGCTGAGGTCTTTCTGTGTGACTCTTTAGGGACAGTAAAGAGAGAGATGTACCTCCTTCTCTCGCTCGTTGAGTTTCTCCGTCCCCGGCAGCCCGGTCAGGTTTAGAGGAGGGGCGCTCCGTCTACCTGTTGCTGTGGAGCAGAAATTCAACAAAAGTCAGACAAATACACATGCAGCACCCCAGTGTTGATGTACATGTCAGATATACAATTTAAATATATAATAATAGCAGGCTGGCAACACACAGTTAATTCCTGTGGTTGGAAGAGACGGGCGAGTGCAAATTGTATAAATATAGCCATGTGGGAGTGTGAGCAGCCCATTTCTGCTCTAGAGGTTCAGGAGAGGCAACTAATTTGAAAGGGGAAAAAAGCTAGATAAATATGCATGTGGGGGCCTATTTTTTCCGAGCGTATTTATGGAGGATCGTCTGCATTAATGTGGCTGTGCCTGAGGCCATGCCAAGACGACACAGAGGAGGGGAGTACAGAGGCAAAGGTGGAAAGAAGCTTTGTACCTGACACTGTGATTGTTGTGACAGCTGGAGTGATACCAGCATCTCTGTAATCAGAAGGAAAAGTGTTAGCATCTCTACAAGCTTATTTATATACACACACAAACACACGTCCCACTTACACTCTGGGCTTTGTTCACTATTCTCACTCCAGGATCGTTATCCAAAAACATGAATCATTGCATTCAAAATTTTTTTAAAGGTAGAATAATTAGAAGAGCTCGGATAGCTCCCAAAGAAAAGAATAAAAATAAAAAAAAAAAAAACAAGAGCAGCGGCACAATAAAAAGACTAAAAATACCGGAGAGAGGGTGAGGTTGATGTGGGATGCACAGTAATATAAAATGTCTGCTCTATTCATCTCCACACGCCTGGTTTAGGAGTGTGATGACAGAGGTCAGCGTCTCTGGGGAGCGCGACTTCGCCAGCCCTTCTATTACACACTGGGTAACAAGCAGGAAGTCTCGAGAGTCTCACATTGCAGCCTGTTTGCTGAGCCACTGCTGGCAGGCTCTGCCGTCCTGGATGTACTGCAGCACGTCACACAGCATGGTCCGCTTTCTCCGCTCGTCCTCACGCATTCGCTTCACCCGCTCGTACACCTTGGCACCTGAGAGCGGGAAGGCAGAGGGGTCAACGGGGACATGAAAGGATTTAAATAAAAAAAAAAGAAGTGACAAGTGTAGTCCAGCAGCTGGGTTCAAGGTAGTGACTCTGAAAGTGATGATGAGTGGCTTTCAGGTGAGACAACGTTGCTTTTAATGATTCAGTGAGACTTAATTTGCTCAAATACATCTTTCATTAATTCCGTTAGCAATTCTCTGATTATCTTCCAAGAGTAGCTGATCTAGCAGCTCCATAAAATATTCAGTTGAGCTTTCCTTTGTGTGCCATGCATCAACAAACTAGCCAAACATTGTAATTCCAACAAAATGATCCAAAGGCCTGACACACTGTGCTGCTGAAGCAAATAATAATTAAAACAATTTAGAGCCAAACTCAAAATAAAGACTTCAGCAGAGTTCAAATCTGAATATAAATACATTTTCCCTGCTGACGCGTGCATCTTTAAAATGAAGTTTTGTTAAACAGAGGAGTGAAAAGGTCAAACTAGACTCACTGCAGAAAGACTTGATCCCTGCTTTTCTGTACTCCTGCAGCCTGTGGATCTCTCTCCTCAGCTCAAACTCCACTGAAAGGAAAAGGAGATGAAGGCAAATCCATACATACTGTTACAAAGAGGGGTACCTGAACTCTGTCTCACACAGCTGAAGCCCAAGTCTCACCAGTCTCGACACCTCATGCAACACAATCGTACAATAGGTATCGATTCAAACACGTATAGTGGGCATGAAGTTGATGAATACAAGCAAATTTGAAGGAAAAGATTGATACCACGCTCATGTCTGTCTGTTAAATGTAAAGCTCAAGCCAGGAGCTGGTTAGCTTAGCTTAGCATAAAGGCCTGAAACAGCTAGCCTGGCTCTGTTGTAGTGATGAAGAAAAAAATCATTGCATGAATCTGAAGCCCCTTTTTGCTTTACTGAGCTACATAGCGAGTTTCAGCTCATTCTTTAGCCGTTCAGCCCACCAGTTTACTCTTCTGATTCACTCTTACCACACTAACACTCTAAACCTGTAAAAACCCTGCAAACAACCTGCTCAGCCCCAAAACCAGACAGACACAGTTAGTGACTAGCTGGTGAACATAATGGCACATTTAGCAGCTTATGAGCTGGGTATTTCCCTCAGGAGTTGGTGGAGACCAAAACCAGAACTAAGAATTGGACTTATTTGCCTGGTGGACAGAAACAAGACATCAACAGAATAATAATGTTGCTCTGTAACTTCTGCATGAAATATAAGAAACTCTTACTAACAAGTTTCAACTTACAAGGGAATCAAAGTTCAAAGTTGCGTTCTCAAATTGTTTCTCTGCTGCCCCCAAGTGGCCAAAAAAAGCAAAAAAAAAAAAAAATCAGTTATTGCAGCTTTACTTTGTACAAAAGTTTAAAAACAACAATCTCCTGTTTTATGGGGATTATGGGGCCAGTAACTTCCTGTAGACCCCGCTGATTGCCTGGCAATTGCCCAGTACCAAGAAATAGTCTGATGCACAACCTTCTGTAAATAACATGACCTGTTATTAGAGGTCAAATTGTTGTGAGGTTTAGAGTGGCTGGAAGAACATTTTTGCGACTTAAAATGAAGCTTTATATCGAATAGATAGATAGATAGATGAGTGGCATTAATCCTTTTATCAAACTCTCCACAGGAAAACATATGAGTGTAATTCCCAAACTTCCCCTCATGTAACTCAAAAGCTATGGCCTTCACATTTACCAGATTTCAACTCAGCAACATGTTAGAAAACGTTCTGCACCATCATCAAACCTCCAGATGAGGGAACAACTTTTGTCAAGATTGTGTTTGAGGATCATACTTAACCCCTTAGTGAGAAACTTCATGGAGAAGTTTACCTTGTTGTTCTTTAAGGCCCTGATTATTTAGCAAATGTTGAGACAGTTTGTCGAGAATTGGTTAATCAATTCTCTGTGTGTTGTGACTGTGGCACACTTTCTCCCAGTCTGTCCATGTGCACTCAGCCAGATACTAACGTGCGTGACTTTCGATGAATTTGTCATGTTCAATTGGTCCAACCACTCTGGCAAATCGTCTCATGACATCATACAGCTCTTGCACCTCCTTTGGGTAGCATCTCTCCAGCACTGAAACAGAGAGAGAGAGAGAGAGAAGTGAGTAGGCAGTGCACACAAACAAATATAACACAGAAATATGAAAGAAAAATCCGCCCCCTTAGATACTTTTACACATCAACAGTTTGTGATTTTTTTGTGCATCTGAGGAAAAGTGCAGTAATTCAGTTTCTGTTCACCTGATTTCCCCCGAACTGCACTGTCTACTTTACCACTCCCGTTAACATGTAGTTCTGAGTCAATACCGGGTTTATAGGCATGTAAATATTTCAAGTATCGATCGTCACAGCCCCTGTGTGGCCGCATCGGATTATGATCTCTTGAGGCCGCTATCTGGGGAGTTACAGAACGGATCTTATAGATCTGTGCATTTTATTCAAACCACTGATTACACTGTGCTATACTCTCACACAGTACTGGTATCTTTGCACGCTATGCATGGTACATTTAGCAAAACAAACAGACCTTTACTCCTTAGTTGTATATTTCTTTGCAGGCTTCCTCCAAAAAAGATCCAATAATATGTATAAAAAGAAAATCACACAAGTAAATCACTTGGAATCACTATTGGACAAAGTGAAATTGACTGAGGGAAATTTCATGGGAATCCATTTAAAAGTTGTCAAGACGATTCTCAAAAAAAAAAAAAAGAGACAGTGCAAAGTGGGGTTTCTCCTCTCTAATAAACCACCTTTGCCTAAGTGTACAGATGCTGGTTTACTGGTTTAAAGTACTAATACTGGGCAGCAGCCAACACTTCTGTATGTAGTTTGGATAACAAATAAACATTGGGGCATTGTAGTGAAGTGACATTTTATGCTCACTTTGGCTCAAAACATTTTTTTTTAATCTGTACATGAAAAATAATTTTCATACATGTATGTTTCTATTACACATTACAGTTACACTTTTATAACAGGCAACTTTAATAAGTGCATCGAAAAATTGGAAGAATCATTAAAAAGCGCATCAACTCACATTTCTTTATCTCACTAATTTGCCAAAGTACATTCCAAGTAAGCTCTTACTTGGTCGGCTGATTTTAAAAATCTGATTTCTCCCTGAATGGTTATTATCTGACTGTTTTTATGGAGAGCCCTCTCCAAAAAACACTCGGTCTTTGATTCTGTCATTGTGAATGTTTTACAACTTATCCAAAAGATTCAAGTTTCAATATCCATTTGGGGCAACCTTGCTTGCTTTTGAATGCAAGCAACGTTGCCTGCCCCCCCTCCCTGAGGTTGGTCACAGTAATGCTCAACCGATGTGTATTCACCAGCACTTAACTCACTCTACAAGCATACACAGTCTGAAGAGCTTGTTGTGTTCGTCTCAAAGCCGGAGAGGAAAGCTGTTGTGGGGGTGTGAGAGGAGTGGCTGTATGTGTGTGTGTGTGTCAGTCAAGTTCCTTCGTCAGGGTCCTGAATGTGAGCTCTAATTGGCAGCGACCATCTGAGGCCAAACACATGAAGTCATGCTCTCATCAAAAACAGTGGACACACAGAACAATGTTGTCCACAT
Organism: Scortum barcoo; assembly: GCA_023238725.1. NCBI lineage: Eukaryota > Metazoa > Chordata > Actinopteri > Centrarchiformes > Terapontidae > Scortum > Scortum barcoo. The sequence continues at coordinate 8,540,125 of CM041552.1, read as the reverse complement.
CTCTAAGGAGACATCAAACACTGAACTTCTGCGTGGTTGCACACAAACAACGGCAACAGCACAAAAACACGGACTTGAAATCATTTAATGTAACGAGCTCTTACAGGATTTCAGACAGGCTGCAGCTCTAAAACACCAACAACACTGGTCAATCTGCCTCCAGCCGTTACTGAGACATGATACTGTGAGCCTCCCGGGCTTGGATACTGCTTCCATTATTGCATGTGACACACACACACACACACACACACACTGTAGAGACACACAATCTTTGACAGTCTCCATGACAACCAGTCTGCAGCTCTACAGCTACTCTGAGTTCCCTTTTGTCTTGAAAGACTGGGGAGATAAGGGAGTGGAGGGAAAAAGGGAGGAGGGCTAACTGGAGGCTGGAGGATACATAAATAAAACATGAGGGGAGAACTCTTCAACTCCCAAACCACAGCCAATTTCACAGAGCAACACGTGGAGATACAACGATGGGCTGAGTGGTCGGGCGTAGCTTGTTTTTCTTTTTTTTTTAAAAGGTTTAATAGAAAAAATCCATTCACAGCAGCCTGTTCCTGTCTGTTTGACCTCTAATGTAAAAACCCAAGAGATGCAAAGAACTACATTACTGAGCTCACTGAAATCCAACCTGCGACAGGTGGATCAGTAAAGGAAGCCCCCGCATTTCAGCCATTATGGCGGCAGCGCTCATAGCAGGGGGATCTATTCATGGTGAAGCAATTATGATGCCGCACACAACCCCTGTAGACTATTCGCAGCCCTGATCGTAAATATGAGCTCCGTCAGTTGCCACACTTGGGCAGCCCGAGGGGCCGCTGAGGTTAACGGTGGTTATTACGCCGGGGTTGTTTGCATGCATCCATAGAAACCCTCATCAGTGATTTGGCTGGGAGATATCAGATGCCTCGCTGAGTTGCTATGAATGCTGCCGCAGCCGAGCTCAGTCGAGCCGAGTTTCACAAGAGGACTTACTCTGAAATTTCCGCAGGTTGATCAGCCCATGGTCTCTGATAACCCTGAAAGAAATGGAGATGTAGATTTATTACTATGCAAATTAATATTCTGATCTCTGCGAAATGAAACCTGGCATTTGCTCATGCGCAATTATCTTGGCTGCTACAGTCTATAAAGTCATTATGGCATTTAAAAAGCTAATATGTAGATTTGTCTTGTACACAGCAGCTAAGGTGAATTTGGTTCAGTAATTGGGGTTGAAACTACAGTCTCCTTCAAAAGTGCACTTTGAGGTTCAAAGGTCACAGTTCAGGGTCTCTGCCCGTGTCACGAACCTGGAAGCCTCCCAGACAAGCTACAAGTTAACAGAGATAAAATAAGGATCATGTGAAGAGGAGGGAACTAGAAAACACACATGCCTCCCCAGCCTGACGTACCATTCCAGTGTGCTCAGGGTGCACAAACTTGTTAAAGTTGATTTAGTGACGGGTGAATTACAGCACGAATGACTGCGTGTGTCCAAGAATGACAGCCGAAGGTGGAGGAGATTCTCTACAAAACTTACCATCGAACTTCAAAAAAAAGAGAAGAAAATTCTTTGCTTCATAGGCAAATAGGGCTGTAACTAACCATTGTTTTACTACCCATTAATCATTGATTAATTCTATATAATAACATAAAATACTGAAAAAAATCACATCTTCTTGAGGCCCAAAGCTGCTTGTTTTGTTTGACCTACAGTCCCAACTCCAAACTAATCAAGTACACTCAGTTGATAGTTAATTTGGTACACCTAGCTAAAACTAATACAGGCTAACACATCAGTCCTGTAATAAAGCCTCACTTAATAGAGGTCAAAATATTCAGTTTGTGCTGATTTAGAGAGGTGTTGGTTCAACTTTATACTCATTTGGAGGCTGACAGCTTTGACAGCATAATGCAGCACAATGGAAAAACACCACAAACTACGACAAGAGAAATGACCATAAACTCAATTTTAACAACAGAACGTCATGGAGGGAAGATTTACTGCAGGACTCTTGTATAAGACTGCATTATTTTTGTCAAAGTGTACCTACAAAACTGGCAATAAGAGTCAATAATAAGACAAAAAAAGCAACAAACCCTCAGTAATGTGAGACTACAAATATGAAATGTGCATTTTTGTTTGCAGAATGACAATGAGTCGATTAATCAAAATAGTTGTGTATAATTGCATAACATTCAATGAATGAATCAATGAATGAACAATGAATTGTTTCAACTCTAGAATAAAATGCAGATTACAGTTTCCCACTAATGGTGTATTTCAAACTTAAACTTGAAATATGTTTTTCATTTGGAGTCATATAGTCAGACATTACGTTTTTCCAAATGCACAAAAAGTCCAACATATATATGTATCATGGGCTTTTAAACATTTTCCAGAGTCTCCTGCAGTGAGGACGGCAGCATTAAAACAGGCAAAATGTCAAACAGTTTGGCACGCACAGCGTTCACCAGGAGACAGACACATTTTCTCCATTTGCAAAAATATGCAAGGTTTGAATAGAGGTTCCTGCAGGTTGTAAGTTGCACCTGAATGACTCCCTGTGGCTTGTAATGAGAGCCTGAAAAAAGGCTTAAATATGCAATTATAATCACGCTGCTGACTCTGTAACAACCCCAGTCTCCCAGGACTTGTGTCTTTTAAGAGCTTTTAACAAAATAATAATTAAAAAGTTGAGATTAGAAATTATAAATATATTAGCGCTATGAATTCATTAATATTAAGAAGATACAGACAAGGGGTTCAAAATTGTTTGCCTTGTACATTTTAATTCAGTATGAAATTCATTTATTGAACCTGAAAGCATAAATAAGTACTTGTGGGAAATGAGACACCAAAAGGTCAATATAGGAGATTATAATGCCATCTACTGACAGACAGGGGTCATTACATTAAAATGAATAAATTCATACTGTAAGAATATATTAATGAAGTGAAAAAGGACTTACTTTTTCCTCCGCTGTCTCTCCTTTAATCTCGAATGGTATATATCAACAACTGAAAGCTTGAGTGCTGAAACAAAACAATAAGCGTGACATAATTAAGGGTGTATTGTAAAGTAAAAGTTAGAATTCATAGCATTATCTTCCCTTTATCAATAAAAAAAAAAGGTCTATTAAGATTCTACCCACCGCGTAGGATGTCTGAGTCATCATCCACAAAGTCAATGTCTTTCAAATCCCATTCTGCATAGTTGTCGAACTCCTATCAGGACAGTTAAAAATGATTTTCATCACCTGCTGGTTAGATCTAAATTCACACGTTGACGATCAGTGATCCCAGATAAGTGCTCACATTCAAAAAGAATTTATGAGTAAAAGCAAACGATGGCATGAGTCACCCACTGTGAGACAACAATAAGAGCATGAGTCACTGTTTCAATAACATCCAACAATGAGCCATCTAGCGGCAGTTTCAATAGTTTATTCATGCTGACAGGCTCTGTTAGCACACAGGTACACAAGTACAAGAGACACATTTCCCCCTCACCTCCATGAAGTCTGCTCTGGCAGGCATGTATCCAGCCATATCTCGGGACAGCACAGAGTCAAATGTGGGCCGAGGTGGATCGTCAGTGGCTGTAAAATCAGACAGATACAGTACACGCACACTAAGATTTGAGCATACGCGACACATTTGCTTTATATTGTACACGAAACCAAGATATGAGCCGCCTGTAAACTTCTCCCTCAGTTTGGTTTTCCAATACTTACAGCAGACCGGACAATTATCAAGTTTCTCTCTCTGTCCTGAGTTTGCCAACTGCTGCACGAACATGACGGTGAAATGTTTGTCAGACACTGCGACAGATGGAGACCTGAATCCCGCCAGGAACTGAGACAAGTTCCTGAGTCACCAACTGCTTCCATCCTACTGCCCAGTGGCTTTTAGACATTTTTGCTTCACTTTTTTGTGTGCAAATCTTTTCCTCTAGCAGCTCTGCATTCTATCATTTGCAAAACGTAAACGACAGAGCTTGTAACTAAATTAACTTATTATATTTAAATTATAGGAGATGTCAGTGCAGAATAACTTGAAGGATTTTGTTGTATCTTTTTGTAACTTTAGTAAAGAAAAAACAGAATAAAGGAGGCAGATAATGTGTGTACTGACGTTTGAAAGGAATAGCGCCTTCTGAGAAGCGAGAGTCTTTTGTTTTCCGGAGGCTAAGCAAGGTGGAGGAGAAGAGCGGGTTATTGATGAAATTCTTCATGTAGTGGCTCTCGCATTCCTCTTTGGTTTTAGTGCGCATCTGATATGCCACATCCTGCCTGCAGGAGAAAAATGGCACAAATAAAAATTGTTAGTGTGCAACAACAGCTGCCAAGGTATATGAAGAAATCCACTGGGTTGTAAATATATTAAACACATCTCACAGAAAACTCCTCTGCCATTGTTTGTCTTGTTTTACGTGCAAGAATGATATTCTGCCCGTTGAAAAAAGCTTATCAGCTTTACAGACATAAATAGCAAAGACCAATCTCTTGATTAAAAAAAAAAAAAACTTCATGTATGCAATGTATGTATGTATGTGTGTGTATATTATAACTTTTTTTTTTTTTTAAATGTTCTAAACTTTTTATGTCCCATGACATTATCACTAATTACTTCAGCCAGGAGCAGCACACTTACTATATGAGGGCTGCGACTAATGATTATTTTCATGATCAATTAACCTTCCAATCATATTCTCCATTAAATGATTAGTTGTTTGCCCTGAAAGGATTCAGTCATATCTGTCATTACTGTCATATAGAGGACTAAAGAAACCAGAAAGTATTCACATTTAAGAAACCAGTGTCAGGGCATTTGAACACCTTTTCTTAAAACTGACTTTAAACAATTAAGTTAGTTGACAACTATTTGAAAAATCACATTTAGGTTTGTTAGCTAAACATTTTACATTTTATTTATGAGCAGTGGTGCAGTCTGTATATCCAGCGACCCAGAGACCATCTGACCCAAAGATTGACTTATGAGCTTCAAGTCGCAGCTACAAACAAACTGACAGAGCACTCACCAGTTTCCAAAGCCACAGTCCATGACTGCCTCCAACAGGGCCATCTCCTCCTGCGCCGTCCACCCACCCAGGCTCCAGTACGGGGAAGTCTGATGTCTGTATTGAGAGTTAAGAACAAGGATAAATGGTGTGTGTATGTGTGTATGTGTGTGTGTATGTGAGAGAGAGAGAGAGAGAGAGAGAGATGCAGACAGTATTTTACTTACCATGATTTCATATTTGTGGTCACTCTGGTGCTTCTTGTATTCAAATCCTCTGGTGAAACACTGAAAAAAAAAGTTTCATTTCAGTCAGACTGTGGTCTGGGAACAAACAGGCTATTACGCTATTACAACAAACTCAAACTTCCTGTTGCAAGTCAAGTAAATTGTATTTATATAGTCCACTATCACAAATCACAAAGATTCTGTGCAGAACACAACCCTCTCTGTCCTTAGAGTAACAGAGAGGGGATCCCTTTCACAAGACGGACATACACACAATAGATTTAATTTTTTTTATCACTGTAATTGTGTCATACATAAAAAATATGGTCAGTCCAAACAGGCTTACAAAATAGCATTATTTAGAGAAAAAGGCAGAAACCTGAGTTACGATGTAAATTACAAATACTACTAAACAGTTTAATCTTCCTGACGTTTCTCAAGCTCTAGAAATAAACAGCAGACTTTGAGCATTTAAACAACCATTCGATTCTGTCATTGTCAGTGCACCAAAACTGTTGTGGATTGTGAACAGACATTTCATTTAACACTGATATTCTTAAATCATCAAAAGTATAATACTGAAGAAAATGTGATTCTCTCTCTACTTCTCCTAACTCTCATAGTTCAGATAACCTTTTGTCCTTCTGGGTGTTTTCAAATCAACTAACTTCAAGAGCCAGAGGAAAGATTCCTATTCTCAACTGTGCAAATAAACACCTGTGATTCCTTGATAAATGATATAACATAAAGTTCAGTGACACTGATATTATGTGTGTAACAGATCAACAATACTCATGATCAAATCGATCAATAATCAAACATTACAACTCATCTACTTCATGTCGAGTGATCGACAGCAGAGGCAGCTCTGTTTGTTAAATCTCTCTCAGTCTCAAATACTGTTCCTCATTGTGTTACTGTCCACATATTACTGTTGTTGATGTTTATATATGTAGATTGAGAGATAGACACACACTTTTTTATATATTTATACTTTAACACAGTAGTTTAACATCTGTGTTTGCCTTGCCAAGGTGCTGTCTTTGTGGTGTCCAGTATGTGTGTTTATTCCTGTGTATGTTCATTGAAAGTGGCTTAAAAGCACTCAAAAACTAGAATCAAATTCCTCATACACTACACACACACACACACACACACACACACACACACACACACACACACCTGGCCAATAAAGCCAAGGCGTAATGTGCAATTTCATGGGACATATTTACAGGACATTTTCAGTTCACCATACGCACTTACCTCTACTTAAAATGTGAGTTACATACCGAATTTCTCACCATGACGCAGCCTCACAGTCAACCTTGTTTATAGCTTTTCCATTGTTTCTGCTGTGGAAGTCTGATTACTTATTTTACAGTCAACACCTTTGCTGATATTTTATATTTGCACTCTAGTACTTTGAGCTGCTGCACATCAGTTTCCTCTTTGAATGAATGAAAAGCTGGTTCTTACCTGGAGGCAGAGTAGAAAGGGAGATGGTCCACACTCTGCACACTTGATGTAGGGCTCCGTTAGATAAGATGAACAGCCTCTGCATGGTGGTTTATCAAAAGGATCATCTGAAATGGACAAACTCATGATTAGTGTCTTAACTGTCATGTTAACACGCAGCTGGCTGACTCAGTGTGAAATAGAGAAAAACCCTGGGTGCTGTTATCTCTCAAAGAAGTCTGAAGACAAACCCAGAAAATAATAAACAAAAAATAAACAAGCAAATCGTAGCCTCAATGCTAGCTGTGCTAACACCAGCTAAAAGACGTTACGTTTAACTATTTCATGATCACAGCAGGTTGTGTCTGATAGTAAACAACTAGAAACTACACGACAGGCTTGTTCTAGCAACAATGCGCATTCACATTTTCTCAAATGTGCAGAAATGTGCACTAAATATAGCTAGCTATTATGCTAACGATAGCAAAGAAGTGCTAGCCGAAGCGGAGCTAATGTGGCTAACAATAAATTACTAAACAAATGAGAGTTCGAGATAAAGCTGCAGCGGGTGTATTTTAGTGTATTAAACTGTAAATACTTACTTCCAAAAGAGGCCAGACGGTCCATATGACAAAGTTTTAACTTAACTAACAACAGAATGAATGTTTAGCTTCTCTCTTCTTCTTCAATGGATTTTAAAGGTAGTTTGCATCCTTTTAGTCGCGTTACTGCCCCCTACTGGAATTAGTCGTCCACTGTTATTTTGTTGTTCTGCAGTCTTCCTGCTTTTGGAAACACACATATGCCTTTTCTCCCCTCAAAACTAATCCATGTGATCATCTCTCTATTTTCTCTTGAAACTCTCTGCATGTAATCAGGGCATGCTCTCTCTCTCTTTTTTATATCTCTACATCAATTAAGATAAATGAGATAATCCTTTATTAATCCCTCAGCGGGGAAATTTGCAGTGTTATACAGAAAAGGGCACAGCACAGTAACAAGAGGCATAAGTAACAAAAAGCAAGATAAAACGGATAAAAACAATACAAATAATAAAAAGATATTATAAAAAAACTACTACAATTTACACACATCTTGTCAGTGTAAAAAAAAAACAGAACAGAATAATCACCCTAACCCATGATCAGGTTGATGATACAAAGTGTGTTGTTAGTTTTCTGTGACCAATTCTTTTTTTTGCTCATGATTATTTGGTCTTTTCTGTCAGCTCCACAATTTCTTACACCTCCTACTTCACTTTGTACTTCATGTGTCTTCCTTTTCTTGTACGATCCCATGTGAGGTACTTGTACTTTACTTGTCTTACTTTTGGTTTTTTGATGCTTTATACTTCTACTGAATGTGTCAATGATTATAATCCAATAATATCATATATACTATTCTAAAATGTGCCATTCTGCAAAATGAGTACTTCTTTTACTTTTACTCTTTTACTTACTTTTGGGTACTTTGCATATATTTTGATGCTAATGCTTTTACTAGTACTTTTACTTAAATAACATTTTCAATGCAGGACTTTGACTAACAGAGGTTTTACTAATTTTACTGAAGTAAAGTGAACATGTCTTTCATCACTTGTTGTTTTGAGTTCCATTAAAGAATGATTTCCGAGCGAAACATTTCATTTCAAAGTATTTCATTTGAATAACATTTTTAGGCCCAAAGAGATAAAATTATCCAGTATTTGTCAAAAATCCAAACAAATGTGTACAAGTTCATGAAACAGAATTTGACTTTTTTCACACCCCATTAATTGTAAAGTAAGACTTTTAATACATTCTGCATTAAGAAGCAGGGAGAGGCTCCTTTTATTAAAATAGGATTTTATTAAATTAGGGACATGTCCTCATATCATTATAAGAGATGTTTTGTGCTTTTTCAAATGCCATTATTTCCCTTCTCCTTCAAGGAAAAAAATGACTGTGGTCATTCTTCATCCCACCTCAGGGTGTCAATCTTGGACCATTTCTGTTAAGAAAACAATGAACGCCTTGCAGGTTTGTCTTTGTCTTTTTCTGAGCACACACTACCACCTGAGCCTTGTATAGGTCAGTATGTATTAGCTTGGATAATGGACAGACAGATTATGGATGCTGGACTGCACTATATTACACATACATTACACCTCCAGTTCACCGTTGTGATTGTTGTGGAGAGAAGGTCGAGTGGCCAGAGCTCCATATGAGGACTTCTAGAGATACACCTTGGACTCACGGACTCCTTTTCCATTACCTGTGATACCTTCACACATGGACTAAACCCATGAACTCAGTATAGCTACAGTTTATTACGACCCATGTTTAACTCCATATATGACTGATGATGATGTTCTCTGTACATGTGGCATCTATTGCACGTCTGTCCGTCCCAGGGAGAGGGATCCCTCATCTGTGGCTCTTCCTCAGGTTTCTTCTTTTTCCCATAAAGGCTTTTTTGAAGTTTTTCCTGACCTCGGTTCGAGGGTCTAAGGACAGAGGGTGTCACAACTGTACAGATTGTAAAGCCCCTCCGAGGCAAATGATGTTTGTGATTTTGGGCTTTGATTTTTTTGACATTTTGATTTCCCCCCAATAAAATCCACCCAAATACAGAGAGACTTCCAGGAGTGCTGCCTGCCCTCAAATTGACTCAAGACAGCTCACTCTAATGCAATAAATATCTCTGATCCTTGATATTTTCCAGTTCCTGTGTCCAGCTTTGGCCCCTGAATCAAATACTACTCCTGCTTCTCAAGGACGCCCCCAGTGATTTCACATCAGGGGACCTGGCAGAAAAAATAACCCAAGACCTTGATACATAAAACTACAACTCTACAGGCCTCAAAACCACTAAAAGTAAGTAACAAAATGTGGATTTTTTTTTTACATTTTTAAAAAAAAGATGAAATGACCCTCTGATTTAGTACAGATGTGATGATCAGCAGCTCGCTGGAAACACTTGCATCTCACATGACAAGTGCAAGCACCAGAGAGATGGTAATGTTAAACCAAGCCACTTTACAACCAAAAGGTGCAACTTTTGACATTTAGGGAGGAATCTGATCTCACTTATATTTATATTTATTATATTAGATGCTCTAAATGTGTAACATGCTCTTTATTTTAGCAGTTGAAAAGCAAATACTCTTAAATAAGAGCCATAAACCCATAATATGGCTACTAAACTGCACTTTTGGCTCAAGTTGAGTGTTCTTCTTTGCTCTTGTTACCGTGAGCCATCTCTGTGAGGACGATCTGCAGTGACAAGTGCGTTCAGTACAGCGTACCCTGCGTCCCGTCTACTGACCCTCTGGAGTCGCCTTGGACCTCTGGGGAGAGACTCAGTCAGCATGAGGGCCCTGAGCAACACAGATCCATGAGTAACGACAAAAGCCCTCCCCCCCAACAGACTGTGCACAATAAAGGGACGGTTGTACTTTCCCTCAAGGTGGAAGTTCCAGCTTACTGCCGGAAATAGTTTGTTTAATGATTCTGTGAGAGCGTTATGATTTATTTATCTTTAGAAGAGGAACTGTGTGACAGTTGGCTGTAAAAACTGCCTGTGGATGAAAATGTTCTCTTTAAGCCAAGTTTTACCCCGAGCTACTCTCTCTGACTGCCACAACAACATGGTGCACTACATGGCCAAAAGTATATAGACACTCATTTGAAGTTGCTGAGCATCTCATTCCAACACAGTGTGTTTTAACATGCTGCTATAACACACTATTTTTTAACCTGGCTGCAGGATTTCACTCTCGTTCAGCCACGAGAGCATTACTGAAGTTGGTCACTAATTTTGGGAGACACAACCTGGTTTTCTTTCAGTGTTGGAGTCAGATAAAGAAAACTATTTTTTATGGATCTGGCTTTGTTTATGGGAGTAATGTCATGTTGAAACCAGAAAGGGTGTTGGAATCACCTTCTTGCCTAAATTTTACTTTATTGTATAGCATTAAAGAGTTCCCTGAATTGGAATTAAAGGGTCTTGGCTAAATCATGTAACGCGGGCTAATAAGATTTCTGGGATGATGGTTTCCTGGTACACCAGCGGTCGACTGTGTGACCTTTATGACCTTTTGTTTCCATGTTTCCCAACACTTTCTACTGCTTACAATATAATAAATGTAAAAATGCCACAAAAATTATCTGAAAACAATGGTGAGAAACCTGATGTTTGCTGCAGCCCAGTTTGACAGCACTGCAGCCTCCGTATGGCTTTAATAATAAAAAAAAATCTTACTGCAAGCCAATTTGAAATGCCAGGGTCAGCATATGTGGGAGCATACTGTATAAAATCACATCTTGGCAGTGAATGCAGGCAGAATCCATTATCCACATGGAGACTAACAAAGAAAATAATGTCAGCCTCACAGAGTGACATGTGTGCTCCCCTACGACAGCCCCTGCTGCAGCATCACTGCCTGTGGGCAGACAACCTGCTGTCTTCTCCAGCCACATGCCACCCCCGCCTACCCACAGTGCCTCTCTCTCTCTGTCTCTCTCTCCTCTGTCTGCTATCTATGCCTTCACACCCAGAGTAAAAGGCCTGAAAGAGCAGGCAAACCCCCAGCCTGCAGGCCTCACACTGCTTATGAGGATCAAAGACTGAGAGCCTTGGGGTTTCTCTTTTATAGACGTGTGCCAGATTATACACCGGCCAAACAAATGCACACCTCCACCCCCCATTACATCTTTAAAAACTCCCCCAGCCTCTGCCCACTCCTTTGCCTCTTAGCAAAGCACTTCCCAGCTGCTGCGATTTGAATATGAGGGCCCCTCCGAAGAAAAGAGGGCATCTGGCACACGCCTTAGAGGCTAAGAAAAAAAAAGAGTTAAACTGCTCCTGTCATGGAAATGTTCTGAAACAAGATTAAGCCTCTTTAATAAAGCAAAGAGGTAGAATGGACACAAGCCCTTAAATAAGTCCAGACAAAAGATAACACAAGGACACACCTGGATAACATTGATATCCTCACACTGAATGGTTGGAGTGGACGAGCACTTTGAGAGCTTCACTTTAAGAAGTGGACTCATGGGTAAAGGTCAACACAGAAAATCATCTTGCTTTAGCTTTAAGTTAAGGACATGTGAGTAGTAATTGCGTGATCAGTCTCTAAAAGATGCTTTCAGCTCAGATTTATTAGGCTACCTGCCCCCATCTGTGCACTGCTGCTAATTAACATACAGTTGCTGTTTTCACAGGACAGTTCAGTTCTGTTGTCACTGTAGTCAATGGGATTAATTCATTATACATTTAGAAAAGGCTGTTTTTACAGTAAGTAAAGGAGGAAGAAAGATATATATATATATATATATATATATATATATATATATATATATATATATATATATATATATATATATATATATATATATATACATATACCTCAGTTAACACACTGTTAACTGAGGTATAATGAATATTTAACATGTATTGTTATTGTATATTATATGTATTATATGTATTTTATATCTATCCTTTTATAGCATATACATATATATATATATATATATATATATATATATATATATATATATATATATATATATATATGTATATACACTAAAATATCACTTAGAAGAACAGATCTATGGGTGAAAAAGTTGTGGTTTGATGTGAGAATTGTGGGAAACAGCTTGTTGAATTGAGTTCATCAGACGTCCTGAAATGAAATATAATCTATGTATGCAATGTAAGTTTTTCATGTGAATTAAGTCTATGGAGAGTCATTTTATTATTGGCTATGCTTTATCTTCACATGTAGCGGTTGATAGATGTTTGGGATACAATGCCTTGTATAAGAGCACTTTAATATTGTAGTGCAAGACAATAAACAAAGTAAGAAACATTTTTTTTAGTTCTGCAAAAAAAAGATTTAAGATGAAATGATGAAGTTTTACGGTGTGTGAAATCAGGATGGTATGGATAATATGCAAATGTTCACAGTACAAAGTGCAAAGAATATGTGCAACGCAGACATGATAATCCAAAGAAACTGCATTAATGTGATGTATTGAGTCGGATGTGGACTCGGCCGACCCAAACGAGGAACTAATAGTCAGGCTAATTAGCCTCTCCTGCATTGATTTGCACCATTCCAGTTTTAATCTCTCTCTTTAAAAATCCCCCAACCTCACGGAAGTACAAGACCAAATCACTGGAGTATATTTAATATGTGGCTTAGCTCAGGAAATGAAATTGAACCCATGACTTTTTTACTTCCTTTGGTAAGCCTCATATCCTCCATCTCTCAAGCAACAATATTTTATTACTGTACTCAGGGAGATCACGCAGGGTTAACAATCTGTTGAGACTCTGCCGTTAATCATAAACTAATCATTGCTGTGTGAAAGGACTTTTATGATGCACAACCAAACCAAAGATCCACACAAAGGGGTTTACATACTATTAAAGGGATGGTCGTTGCTTACAGGAGATCCTCGTGTGGTGTGAAGTGACTCAGGGCAGAAATATGTGCCTTTACACAGAAAGCTTTTGTGTTTATGAAACTCTTGATAAGAATCACATTTTTGCAGTCAATTTCCGGTTGTGCATGTTTGCTTTCATGTCAGCTTTGCATTAAGTGGAAAGTTCTGAGTGGGATTCAAATGGCTTTTGACATGCAGCACTTGACACAGCTGATTTACATGCAAGCACAGGCTGTTAAAAAAATTAAATTTACCCTGCATTGAGAGCCATATAAATGTCAATAACGATCCAGGATGACCTGACTTCCTTCAGCATCTCCAAAGTACTCAAGCTGTGTTAGATGTGAATAATTTAATGAAAACAGGACTCCCACACAAATGTGTCATCAGTTTATTTCTGAAGGAGAGGTTCCCTCTACATATGTTCCTCCTCCCTGTGAGCTCAGTGGACATCCTCTCCCCATGGCCAAGGTAACAATGAGGAATCAGCACAGTGAGAGTTCATGGAGGTCAGCAAGTGGGTGTGGAATGCAAGTGTTTCCCACGCGCCGTATTCCTCGACACACAAACCCTGAGAAAACATGTGTCGGGCCTCGGCGCAGGAATTTCATGAGGTCTGCTTGGGGGAGTTTTGTCCAAAGGGCCACAGTGTGTCTGAGGAGCCATCGGGTTAATTCAAACACTCTGGAGGGCAAGACAAGAGAGGAAGCGGAAATACTCAGACCCTTTATTTAAGTAAAGAAAAATATGTCCTCCAAATATTCTCCAGTATGCTCCATTTGAAGTAAAAAGTCCTGCAGTCAAAAGTAAAACTACTGAAGTTTGTGTAAAATGTGAAATGTACTGTGTATCAAAAGTAATACTGATGCATTGATGTATCAGTAGTTTTTACTATTTTACCACTGACTGAGGTGGAGCCAATTTTAAAATAGTACTTCATCTTTTTCGCATTACACCTCTTTAACACTGTCAGACTTGCCTTTAACGATAAATGTTTAACAAATGTTAGTATGCCAACATTGATAAACATAGCAAACAATGTATCTGCTAAATATCAGCATGTTAGCATTGTTACTGTGAGCCAAAAAGGTTAAACAATGCATTGTATTTTATTACCTTATTATATGCTTTAATGTGAATTAAAAAGTATGGGTTACTCAAAATTGTACAGAACTTGAGTAAAGATGCTTTCCATCGCTGCAGGAGAAACAACAACAAGGCCCGATTGGGAAAATGTTGGAAGAGCTGAGACAAGAGTTTTCTGTGACTGAAATGCGGAAACGTTGCCTTACAAACACACACACACACACTCACACACGCACAGACACACACACAGACACACACAACAATGTACCCCACTGAGGCCGAGCTGTGGATGGAAAAAGAGCCCCCCCCCGTGTGAACCACACCGTGTTTCCTATGTACCTCTTACGGCAGAGCGGATCTACCACAACACTGTCAGAACGCATCAGCCGCTGGAGCTGTGATGGTTTCCAAACTCGGGCTCTCCCAGTGGCGCCCTGGAGAGACACCACAGGCCTGTTGCTTTAGCCCTGTTCCCAGCAGCCCCTTCAGCCTGCCTGAGTCTCAGCGCATTGCAGAGGGCTCCCTAACACAATATCCCCCTCGGCTTAATCTGGGAGAAGAATAATGACGTGCGTTATGCATTATCTATGCTGGCGTTTGGGAGAATGGACAGAAATAACAGTGAGGGGTCAAGCAGGACAATGCACATTTTTTTTATACAAGGCTGATCTGCTTTAGCTGGACCATAAATGGCCTTGAGCCCTCAAGCTTCTATGAGAAGAATAATATCCTCACAGCGTGGCTTGATGACCTCATTAGGCGCTATAGCCAGCTCCACGTGAGTCCATAAAGTCTTCTTTCTAGGTGACTAAAAATGTGTCATCTCATCACTATGCTCTCCTTTTGCGGTGGTATGCAGCCTGTCAACAGAGTGAAAGTATTCTTGGTTGTCACCTGCTCTTTAGAAGTGCATGAGTGTTAAAGTGAGCAGTGAATGACTGTCAGGGTCAGAGCAGTTGCAATGGCAACAGACGCTCAGAAAGAGACAGAGAGATAGAGAAAGACCTCACCAGTCTTCCCACACAGCCACCAGTCCAGGGTTACGACCTGTCAGCTTTGCCACTTTCTACCACGCAGCAGAAACGTATATCACTGACCTCAGCCTGGGTGTCCACTCTGGGTTTTTTTTTTATGTGGGAGCAGATCTCTGGAGGGGATTAGCCAGCTGTTGCGTGGGGGAATTTGAAGGTTTTTTCCCCTAGTTGACAGTTCACGCGAGTCCAAAGTGTGCGGTCAAAACAATCTGCTCATGGTCAGTTGATGCAGTGTAATGACACCAAACAGCAGATGACACGCTGTTCCCAACTTGCAGACATCACAGCCCAGACGGGGGCAAATGGGATAAATTTACTGTGGCATTGCAGTGGGACAATTCGTGCGACGGTGTGATATGTCAGATGAGTTTTGGAAAGAAACTTGAATAAATTAAATAAAAATTAAATAAGAATCAGAATTTCTGTTTGAGAATTATTTGTGAAAATGTCACAAACGTTACACAGCTTCTTTGTTTTTTTAAGGTTGCAACTAATGATTTTCTTTTTGGCATTAATTCATTTTTTACCCATCATTATTTTAATATAAAGAGTAGTGACAAAAACAAGATCTAAGAGAATAAAATGGCAGATCTAAAGGAAAAAAGCAGAAGATCCTTAAATTTGAGGAGATGGAGACAGAATGGTTGGAATTTGGCCTGATTGAGCCCCTTAAGATCCATTTTTCCACTTTTATTTACCCGTAAGTAGCCCTAAGGTTGGAAACAATCTTGTTATTCCACACTGTTTGGCAGACTTGTATCTGTATTCTGTGTGAGTTCTGTGTTGCAACTCTTCATTGAAGCTGTATGATGTTACACAGAGTAAATACTCAAAGCCAAAATCCCATGTATTTTATGACTAAACCATTTACATAAAATGGAAATATTCCAGATGTCTCCTGCGTAATGTTATCCACATTTCTTCGCTCTCAGTGTAATATATTTGGTGTCTTTGAAAACTTTGGGATCCCCTGAAGAGCTTCAGATAAACTTTACACACATATTGACTCCAAATGAAAGATTATGTCTCTGTATATGCGCTGGATATATAAATAAACAACTGTCAGCTGACAAGTTCACCATATTAACTTAAAAGGTGATGATGTGTAAATGTTGTGTTTTGTTTGGCTGTGCAACATTAATTTGTAATTTCAAGCCCTTGGGTTAGACATTGAGATACCAGAGATTAAACAACAAATCTATACTTGTTTTAATTTGTTATTTGTGTGTGTATATGTGTGTGTTTGTTTGTACGTGGTGATGAAATGCAGGACATAAAAGAGGCAGATGTATAATAAACAGGTGAGCAGTGATTTCATCATGCGTGTTGCGTGAGGAGCAGAGGGTTGCAGAGCCTGTCGGGTTTGGATCGCACTTGTCTGATCTTGCATGGCCAATGCGAAAACACTCACACGGGCTGAAACAGCAGAGGCCGATTTAACTTTAGGCATCATCTTAATATCTTAATTGATCAAAGGCGTGGTGAGAAACGATGGCAGACAAATTAGAAAATTCCTTTACACCTATTCAACTATTCAGCACATCAGCCGATGTAATCCGCTATCACAATAAAAACATGTTTAGGAGGGGTCTCACAACTGCTTGAAAAAGTTGAATGAATACAGAGCCATTGTTTGCAAGCTTGGGAACAAGGCTCCCACGGGACAGGACATGACTGAAAACAGGGACTGAGATCAGGGTGTTTGTGTTTGAACTGGCATGTGGTTCTCATTGCTGCAGTGTATGTGAGTGATCATCGTGTACTGGTGCTTTAACTGGCCTCAGCCTTGCACGTGAGCCGATCAAAACCACATGTTCCAGTGGGGTTGTGTCTGTGGGCTCGTAAAAAGATGGAGCTCTGGCTGGAGAGCTGCCCCTGGCTCACACAGCCACACAGAACCCTCTTTGCATGTTAAAAACATTTTTTCCCCCCTCACTCTCTTGGCTGATGCAACGTAGTACAACTTCCACATGGAGTGTATTTTCCCTGACTAAGGGGTTTGGGAGCTGATTTATAGTACAGTACTGTTGTTGAAATGAATCTAGCGGAGTGGGGCTTTTGTTTTTCTAAAAGCCCTCTCTGAGCTGATAGTCTAACAGCAATCGGAGAAGAATGGAAGTTATTAAACGTAAATGATGGTCCAAGCTATGAGGAAAGATGGCTGTGTAAGGGTGCTAAAAGAGGCTTTACAGAGCCATTATTTGTTCAGGAAAGATGATTTTAAAGTCTTCCTCACCTCCTGTTGAAGATATTCTTACATAATAAAAATCATTTGATTGATAATGAGGAAAACAGGGTAATCAGATGCTGATATCTTCAGGTTTTACTGACCAAAGTGAAACAGTTACAAGTAGAAACAGATCAGATTCCCAACCTTTGCCAACTCCTGCAACCACAGGATCAACTTAAGTAACTCTTCCTTCTCAACTCCACATTTTAATATGTTCATTTGATATTTGTTTTCATACAATGAATTGTCACTGTAAATTTAGCTGAGTTTGGTAAGATATAGATTTATCCATTAATTTTAGGATTAACTTTTTGAACTGTTGCTTTTTAGCTGCTAGACTGATTGCTAACTCCTCTTCATGCACTCTCAGTCGAGTGTTCAGTGATGTTCAGCCATTGTGGCTGACTCAATATGTGGCTACATTTTTAAAATTCAAATCATAATTTTCAACTTTCCAAATTAGTTGAGCTACTCCAAAACCTTTCCACGTAGCCCCTGGCAACTGCATAAGTACCTCGTAGCGTACCCCTGTTTATAAATCACTGACCCAGATGAGTGATTCAGAGGCTTCTCGGCACCACATACTAACATATACAGCAAAGGTGTTACGATGGTATAACGTGTTAGGTGATGATAGTGGAATAGGAAAACAGTGGCCGGCTGTCTTCGCTGGCAGAAGCCTCCACGGTGGTGTTGCTGGTGTGGATGCTTCGCCCCTTACAGAGAGCCAGCCGCAGCCTCACACTGTGTCTTATCTTCAGCAGCCAGGATGCTGATTACAGGGAGGCTGTATAGGCATGCATATACATCCTGCTCTGTGTCACACACACCATTGCTGTGCATCTGCCTCCACAGCATAGCAGCATAGCAGATACACTCAAAGTCATTATTATGCCAGTCACTGTAATGCAATAGTCGGCAGATTCTTGCTGCAGTTTTGTTCAGTGTATACTGCCTCCACCGATTGCAACAGGTCTTATAAATGCTGACTAGCTGCCATAGGTGATACTGACTATTTGTAGTCAATTTATATAATGTATGTATTATACATAGTTTATATAATCATCAGATTCATTGTTGCTTTAGATCTTGATTGCAAAAAGATCAAATCTGTACTGTGGTCTCAAACGTCTGAGCAGGAATGTGGATATTTCAGAGGCAGTCTATGTCAAGGCACTGAAAGGTCCAACGTGTCAGTGAGTCAGTGATATTCACTTTGGCATCAGTGTGTCAGGCTGCTATTTCTGAACCTCTGCAGCTGTGTCAGAAAAGTGGCAAGAAGGAAAAGTCCATCTTTTGTGTCAGCTATATCTGTTTCATGGGAATGTGACACCAGTAAAAAAGAGGTATGAATCTGACCTCTGAACTCTCTGGCTGAGGGTAAAGGAGCTTGGTCTTGGAGGAGCACTGCCCAAAGACTTCATCATCAGCTGTACTGACAAGAAGCTCACACACAGGTGTCTGCCTGTAGGCTGGAGAGAATGACTGTGCAGTATGTTTCTCTCTTCCAGACAGATATAAAAAGCATAAATATATAAATGCAATAAATGTGATGGGATGGGATAAAGAAATGTGTACAAACACAATGCATGCATTTAACATTAAAGGGGATGAAAGCTGTGCTCTTATCAAGCGCCTCCAGCCACCTCCAGGCTTTCTGTTTGTCTCATCAGTGGGTTTGGCTCAGTTGTTGATCCTCTGAAACAGAGCTCTTGAAGCTGCATTTTTTTTTATACCCCGACAGCGAAAAGACAGCATCAGCCATCTATTCTGACTCCTGCTCTCTTTCCAGGCTTGCAGAAACCTAACTTAATTGGATCCTGAATTAATCACAAACAATCAATACCTTGAAATAGACCAGAAGCTGTTTGGCACATGAATTACATCATTTGGTGCTCAATCTGATGATTAGGCTTTTGTTTGTTTCACATGAAAATAACGCAGAGACAGAAGACAGGGAGAAGAAGAGGATTAAACAAGCATAAGCATTAGTTTTGTTTTCAGTGTAAAACATACTTAAAATGCAAATCTGAAAGTAAAATTTGTAAAATTTGGGGGTTCATTGTTTTTTCCAAATATTTCAACATGTGAATTATATCTATATTGAGGATCAAAGTTCCCAAATCTGAACTCCTCTTACTTCAGTTATAGTTTGCTGATGGACTATAGTACTACCTTTAAGTAATAGCATACAACAATACCTTCAATACACACAGATAGTTTGACTTTAAGCCTCACAGACAAATGAAACACTCATTTTAGTTCTGTGACCAGAATCTGTAGACACTTCTCACACAATAAGGCAGTTGCTTGGATCTGAGGACGACAGTTGCAGCATGATGAGAAAAATGTAGCAGCACCTGTCCCTTCTGCAGCACAGGGGTCACAACCCCGAGACCACCAAGAACTGCAAATGTAAAAAAAAAAAAGTATTTGCATCTCATTTAAATCAAAAGAAGGTAATTTTTTTCCTTTTGTTGTTGTTTTTTCTGATCCAACACTTGGAGGGGGTTTAAAATGATGTGACCCAGTGATCCCCTGAATCAACCACACAATCTGCCTTTCCTGCATTGCGACAACATAACTGCTTTCTAACAACTCGACCATGTGCTGGAGCGATAGAGGAACTCTCTAGCGTTTCCCCTCTCCGTGGCAACAAAACCTGAAATCCATCACTCTCTTCCTGTTTGTGCTTCGGCTCGGTTTACGTGCTTCCTGTATAAGCCAAAGGACTTCCCTTACAACCGCCTGGAAGCACTAAATCTCTCAACAGTCTGCTTATCAGTTCAGCACACAGTGGCACAGTGGCTTAAGATTCAATCGTGCACACACACTTTCAACACTTTCAACACTTTCAACGGTAAAGCTTGTTATGAATCATTAACAAAACAAAGCAAGTATTGAGTATTGAGCATGAGTAAGTAAAGTAACTAAAGCAATAATATTCACCAATCCTGGATTACAAATTAGTCATTAGATTATGGTTTGTACTATCAAGAGCATCATTTCTCCTGAGGATATGGGGGCACATGATCAAAATTAGATATTACTTTTACAGTCTCATTTTGATGAATTCACTAAAAGACCATCAAACCACGTTCTCTTAGGAGTGAGTTATTTACTTACTTTTTTTCTTTCTTTGCTTGGGGTCAGGGCTAATTAGGACTGAAAAAGTCTTCAACTCCTCTATATTGTTGGGTTAAAAATCTAGAAACTAGAACTTATCATCAGTCATAAATTATGCAGTATAAAACAGTGCTCTTTGTAGCCAGCATAGAAGAAATAAAACATCATCATCCCCGCGTGAGTGGACTGGGAGGCTGCTTACTCGACTCACTAACTGGACTGAGAGTTTATTTTTCCTGTAACATGCAATACATTTTACAACAACATTACTTGTTAAGAAACCTCTATCTTCTGAAACCAAATCCAGGCCCTATGTGTATACTGAACACATTCTTCTTCCCCCGGCCGAGTGCCGGCTCCTGTATCTGGTGACACTGACATATTACCACATTGTTGACGGAGCTCTTCCAGTTCAGGCCGCTGGGTCGTCTCCTGTTTACGTCTCCTCTTGAGCCTCTCGGCCGATAATTTGCTGTCATCAGGAAAGCCGCTGTTTTGGGCCATCAGGAAGGACCCGCGGGCCGACCAGGACCACCAGCGGCACCTCCACCACAACAAACTCAGACGGGCAAAGTCTCTGCAGGAACAAAGAGAGAAAGAAAGTGTGCCAGAAGTTAGTGTGTGGTATAAAAGTGCTGATCTTGTGTGTTAATCAGGGGGGAAGAAGTGCTGAGGCTGCTCACAAAGCCTAATGTTTCAAATCAGCCTTAGGAGGCACTACAGCAGGTTATAAATACTAAAGTCGGTGAGATGATGCAACCAAAGTGCTCTGTCTGACTTTATAGTTTTGAGACTCTTGTACAGACAGACCCAGCTGGTCCTCCTCTGCTGCAGATAGCAAGGTAACACTCCCTCTGGGCCCTGATGGCACAATGTTTAATTCATGAGGAGGCCACGACTCCCGCCGACGCTTTAACGCTCAAGTTAAATGTATCAGAGGGAAAAAAGCAACTCCCCTACTACACGAATACATGCCAAAATGTGTCCACCTCAATTATTTAACACTGGAGGTTGGTGACATAAGTGCAGAGCAAAAAAAAAAAGCATCTTGAGTACAAGACACGCAGCAGGCTGACAGCTGACAGCTGCAAACGTGAAAGCAGTGGGGTTTTGTGGGGAAGCTTGTTCGTAATACTTGTCCACAGTTTGTGCCGTTGTCCACGACCGGTGATGTTACTCAGCAAGAGCAGCTGCACTTTCCCTGAGTGCATGTGAAGTGGTGCTTCACACAGAGAGGTAATCGTGCAGCTTCAGGTCCTCATAAACCTCAGAGAGAGATTATGAAGAGATTACACCATTACAGACAGTCCAGCTTTTCATGACATGTTGTTATTATTGTGAAACAAGCTAATTGTGCTAAATGATATCATCAATAAAATATACCTTATATAACATAGTTGGGTAAAAAGAGGTGTCTTAAATCATGTTAATAAATGAGATTATCGACTAGAAAAGTAAAATTTGGTTTACTTCTTTATCTGCATCTTTATAACTTAAGTTAGCATCAACCCGCTGCTGCAACACACAGAAATGTTTTGAATTAGTTAGCACTGGATATAACTTTTCATCCGATATCTGGGTGGATGTGATGGTCTTGCCAATTCAAAGCAGAAAAAAAAAAGAAAAGAAAAGAAATTAAATAGATGGCCACTTTTGTTTGATTTATTGATAATATAAAGCAAGAAAGTCTCATCTCAAAGCAACAGACTCGCTCTTCAGCTCACCTGTGTGTGAAGCGCCGTACTGTGTTTTTCCGTCTCTGCACACGAGTAAACAGAGAGTGTAGCCATACAAACAACAACAACAAATCCAAAGGAAAAGACACAGTGAGGAAAATCCAGAGTTAGCATCAGGGAGGAGGAGAGCATTGAAAGAAGAAGGGACTGCGAAGAGACACAGATGTGACTCTCTTGGACTGGTAGGTACTAACAACATTTATAAATATAAAATCAACCCCTTTTTAGGGATAGTCTCCAAAAGGAAATGCAGATTTGTTTGTTTTTGTTATTAATATCACAATTATATATGTATCTTAACTGGATATTGTATATATTCTTTTAGCTGGTAAAGCAAAATAAAAATAAAAGTTAAAAAAACTTTAAGTCTGTCTGTCTCTGCTGCATGATGTGTCTCTGCATTAGGAGAAGTCGTGTTGCAATGATTAAACGTATACTGTAGCAGATTTTAATGTTTTGATGTGCTTACATGAACTTGCTTCTCTACATTTAACCAGGATTACCCATAAAAGAGTGGACTTCAAAATTGCAGGTGGGGATTGCAGCATTATCTCCTCAATCCCAATCCTGTGGTTAAATATTTCACCTGCAGATTACAGGGACACACGGCACATGTGAATCTTTCTGTGAAATGTATTCGTCAGCAACCACTGGACTTCCATTACGTAAATCTTATTCACATCTGACACGTGATGTAAATCTCACCAGAGAGAATCAATACTGCCTGGACTGAAGCAGATGAAGATGTGAGGTGCCCCTTGTTTTGGACGGGGCTTTCAAAGACATATGGCTGCTTCCTGTGATGAAAGACTTTTTCCTTATGTTGTCAAAACAGCAGCACACCAACAGCAGGGAGAAACCCCCTACAAGAATAGGCATCCAGCTGGGGTCAAAGGTCAGGGCACTCCCTGCCAGTCAGAGGAGAGGAGTGATAACAGAGGACGGTGTCCATCTGCAAGCGGAAATCAAGCCAACAGCTTAGGTTTCGACTCTTCACTCTCCCCGGTTTCCTCTCAGTTTCTGATCGCTGCTTCCTCCCAGTTGAAGTGTTTCCATGCATCATTCGCTGTGTTCTTACTCTTCCTGTTTGGCTGTAACAGAAGATGGATTGAATCACGGACAGAGGATTGAGACACATCTTCCACCCATCATCTATCTTTATTCAGTCTGTCACCACAAAGCTCATAAAGACAGTTCACGACCTTCCAAGCTCAGCTCCTTCATCCTCAGCTGTCTCGAACGCTACGACTGAGATTTATACCCACTCAAGGCCATTACAATGTTATCGACCTAATTTCTCACCACCTTTTGACATATCACTGACTTGTTTGATCAGTGAGTCACTGAACGTGTGCAGGCAGCCGTCTCTCCCCCACCTTCCCCCACAGGTTTAGATAGAATTACAGTACAGTCCTAGATTGAGTTGGAGAGGATTCCCTTTTTCCTTGTGGCTTTAAGACATTAAATCTGTAAGATTTTTTATCTCCCAGAGGACTGTGAACGTATTGTGAAATAGTTTCAGTCTGTGGTTGTTGCAAGTATTTAAAAATATTACTGCTACCGTACAAAAGGTGGCTTCAGTCTGGTAATGTTTTGACTAGTTTAAACATCCACTGTATCATATTGTAAGGCTAAAACATATTATTTATTGGAACAGTTAATTTAATAAATAATTGTTGAAAGGGGAATACAGTATGGGAATACATACTTTTCAAATGGATTTAATCAGATTTGTTAATTATAAGGGGAGAAGAAAGAAAAAAACACTGTTAATTGCAAAACAGGAAGCTAATAATCAAGATGTATATGCTTAAAAAACTGGATTGATAATACATAACTTCATAAATTCATATAATATTCTCAAAACATACCTCTTGTGGTATCTGGCCTTCTGATTATCTGCTGAGGTTTTGAAGTATCTGCCTCCACCCAGTTTGTGGTGTTTCTGTTGTTGATTTTTATCCTTTAGGCCTATTTCTGTGCTGCAAATGAGCAGATAATTTCAAAACTATCTGCATGGCTTGATACATTTGGTTGAACTGACCCTTCTTTAAAGCTTCATACACAAGATTCACTGTTGCAGAAGAAATAATGAGATGATCTTTATGTTTGCTTTCCTGACTAAAGATAACCAAGCCTGAGTCACACATAAGCATGTTTCAAAGATCCCACGTCAGCCAGAATTAACTGTGCTCTCCTTCACATGTACTTCCTGTCGCTGTGACACTGTTACAGACGTATACGAGTCGATAAGACAGCGCTAATATTACCAGAGCAGGGTGTAGCTGTATCTAAAGGAACATGATGGAAACGTGAGACATCCTCGCTGACGTTGTCTGCAGGGGACTGGCAGCGTTACATACTGTACAGCCTCAGTGACTGAGATAACACATCATTATCTATTTTCAGTTGGCTTTACTCAGTCTAGCCTGTTATTATGTATGCAGTGTGGAGACGTGGAGGAGAGGGGTGAAAGATGGGGAAGTGACATCCTTTGGGTGCTGCAGAATGAAAAAAAAAAACTTCAGTGTTGATGATTTCATCTACTTTCATCTTTATGGCATTATTAAAGACATATATGGATTGTAAACTGCTTGATTTCTCTTAACTACAGATTAAATCAGCCCAGATTTTAAATTTTAAATTTTTTTGTAAATTATCAGGCAAAAATTTTCTTTGACAATCTCTTACAAATCCCTTCAGCTGAGACTGCATGAGTACTGAAGGTAACAAAAAACTTGATTAAGTATAATTTTGATGGACTATGCTTATTTGCTTTCTTGCTGTGAGATACGTTTTCATGACTGTACGGTAAACATAAGACAGCAAATGATTAGCTTAGCTTAGCACAAAGACTGGAAACGGGGGGAAACAGCTTGCCTGTCTCTGATTGCAAGCTATGTTATCTTATTATACACGCAACCCCTAAAGGGAACAACAATGGAGCCACAAAATGTACTATTTTAAAATTTAGATAATCTCCAACATTCGTTAGAGACAGAAACCACACCTCTGTGCCATTTTGATTTCTTTAACATTAAACTTTGATGGGTCTTTTGGTCGTTAAACCACCTTAGTTAGGTACAATACTTCTCATTGCTTTGCGTCTATAATTAGCACAGTGCTTATTATTATATTATTTACGTTAACAGTGATAAGGGCACAACTCATGTAGTTTCCAGGAAAAAACAAAAAAACAACATCTCTGTTTATTTGGTGGTTTCTCATGACCATGGCAAAGAAAACGAAAACGATGTGCATTACTACAACAGTGAACTGAGAGAACATGTTTTGTGTTTGGTGATGTGGGTGGACTGACCCTTTAAAATGTTTGTTTGAGGGAAATCTGAGTGCAGCTTGAAACTGGACACCAGGCGTTACTCTGTTGTCTCCTGACACACTCACCAACACTCGCAGCTTCCTCACCTCCCCCTTTCTTCATGGGAGTTTCACAGAACCCTTGTTTTTATCTAATTTGAAAAATTTGCGATAAAGAGTGGGAGAGCACCTTGCGGTTTCAGCTCCATTGTGTCCGGGCTCTGGAACTGCAGCCAGGCATTTTTTGAGAGGGAGAAGTTCGCTGATGTTGTGCTAATAAATGGCTCTAGTGGTTTATCATTGGTGGTCCATGATGCTGGCTGAAAGTCCCTGAGTTGGTTGACTGTCGAACATGGTTTAATGTTTTACTCTTCCCCCGGCTGTAAAAGTCTGCGTCTATATAAATGGAATGCATGAATCACACCGAGCAGCTTTTACAATGATACAAAGGACGCTGGAGTCACAACAGTAAATTAAAAAAGCAGGAATGTTGAGTCCAAACTCGAGGATGAAAGCCAACCATGAAGTCAGTTTGCAATGTACACACAAGCTAAATGAGGTCTCACAGGATTTCTGAAGTGTCCTTGAGCAAAACAAACACAGTCCTGGGCTGCTGCGCTGTAGCTGACCCTGCATTTTAAATGTACTCTCTTTAAATGGATCAGATGTTTTCACACATCACATATATAAAGTGCTTAGGATATTTTTTTAAACTGATATTTGCCATGAAGCAAGTTCAAGAAGAGGAGAAAGCTAGACTGATACTGAAATGTTGTATGTAAACAGAAACATTGGTGTGGCGGATGATGGTGGCTTTAAAGGTGCAGTTTCAGTATCTGTATTTTAACAGAAAATAAAATTACTGTTAAACACAAAAGAGGTCTCTTACAGTAAAAATTCTCACATAATTTTGCAGTTTCCCTCAACTCTACTGTGCAATCGAATTGTTTTGGTTCATTCCCACTGCTCTAATCAGTATTGTTTACAATGGTAGTAGGTAGCTGTATTTAATGAAAAAAGATCTGATAAGACAAGTGTACACTACCTACTGAGCACCAAAAGACAAACAGATATAGTTGGCAACTAGCTGGGAAAACTGAGGAGCATTTAGCTATTAGGGCTAAAAAAGAGTGAATATTAGATGTCATTCACCAGGACAGAAACATTTCTCTAAATGAATGATAATGTTGCTATATGATTGATGGAGAAATAAATAGGCTACTTTATGAAATCATTTTAATATGCCAATGCTGTATTTTCAGATTGTTCCCTTGCCCCCCAAAAATATAATTATTTGCTTTAAGCTGCTTAATGTACATCTATCTATTAGCTGGGTGCTTGGGTTAGTTGTATCAAAAAGAAAGCCAAACCATCAGTACAGTAATTTAAGAGAAAAAAAAAGTAAAACCACAACCTTTGAGCTGTGGTTTACTCCAAATGAAATTACTCATGTCCTCTACAATAGGTGCCAAATTCCAGCTGCATTCCTCTGACTGTTTTACAACAGTGGCCTCGGCTGCAGTAAATGGGCATCATCCTGCAACAACAAGTCTTAAACATACATTGTGTTTATACAGAAAACAAAGAGGGACCACCTAACAAACCAGCCACTGCTTAGTCAGGGTGTGATGGACGTCGCCCTGGTAAAGTGTCCCATGTAGCTAATTCACTCCATGTGCTAGAAACCTGACACACTGACGGAGCGTGGAGGCACACCGGGACGGACGGCCTTGTCAGTGATGGAGACCCAGTGACCCGGTGACCCATCAATAAAGACCCGCTCTGCCTAATGATCATATTCTTCATCTTCCATCACCCACCCTGCCTGAGACCAGGGGCCATAAAGTAAAAGCCCACAGGGGCCACAGTCCAGGCATCGCCAGACTGCATGTTTAAAGCCATTTTTACAGTTTTTTGCTCTGTTTTTTTTCAGTATCAGTTTCTATGAGTGTATAAGTGGGTGGGGCTTAGTAGGAAAAGAGTGATGTCACATATGTCCATCCACCAATCAGAGTTTCGCAACATTTGAAACAAAAACTGCTGACAGTTCACCTTAAAAAAACGAAACCCATGCAGTGCTGATGAAGCACATTACCTGAGCACTGAACTTTTAGACTCTTCTAAAAATCAAAGAGATTTTCTAAAACTTAAACTTGATAAATGAGCAACTGGCTCTTGATCATTTGGCCACAAATATGTCATATTGAAGAGAAGGTCAATGCAGGTTAAACATAAAAGTTTGGATTAACTTCATGTTGAATGTTTCCAAAAGAGAATGGAAAGATAATTAGGTTAAGTTTAATTTCAGCTGTTTTTTTTCAGTTAAAATGTTGCAGCACTTAGAAAAAAACACAGTAATCTCAATTCAAAGGTAGGCATTTTCTAAGTGTTCAACTGACAGTCTTTATTTGGCAGGACGAAAGTGGTGGACAAACTGAACAACAAGAATTGTCAGTGCTTAGTCAGTTCTTTATAAAATGAAAATACACACAAAAATACATCCATTAACTGTTCTCAGTGGTTTGTTGTACAGTAATTCTGCTTCAGGGTACCTTTTTCTCCCTGTGTCTCCACACTAAAGAGAGATGATGTGAACAAGCATGTGTTAACCATCACACTAGAAATTTTCTGCCCGTACACTTTTCTTCTCACAGAGTGACAAAAATTTGGACGGACATCATCCCTGAACAATGGCTTTCCACGTTAGGCTACAATTTTAAGGTTTTAGGGTGGTGCAGGATCAAAATATTCCCCGCAAAAAAATATCAACCATTCCTGATCCTGATCTGCAGCCTCTGTCACCCGCCTTTTCCACAGATGTAATTACCCAGACATATTTGGCATGTATTATTTTCATTCAGTTGGGAAAATTAGCAATAATCACAACTCTGAGCATGACAGTGAAGTTTCAGCCGCCCAATCAAGACAATAGTTCTGGATCCCACAAACCCAGAAAAATGTACCGCAGATCCCTCTCTCAGCATCTCTTGTCCCACGTGGCTGAGCCTTAATCAGAAACAGGCAGACTGGATCAGGTCCCACATGCGGAAGACTGGATTATAAAAGCTGTGAACAATTAACATGCATGAGGGTCTGCCCTGCCTCAATGTGAAAGGAATGGTATCTGCTTATGTTAATTTCTCAGGATTAATTTAAGAAGCTTTTAAGGGCACTTGAGTTGGAGGGATTTTTAAAGTAGAGTGACTCTTTTCCTGCTTTGTCGAGCCAAGTGAAAACTTGAATTACTGTAACAACAAGAGTACGTCTCTTATTTCAGAACTACTGTAAGTATAAATAATGAGTTAAGTGTGGGCAGCAGTGTCTTTTGTGCCACCACACAACAACATTATGGGACAAACGGGAGGTGCGTGTGTGTTTCTGTGGTGTTGGCCCGGAGCTGGTCTGGCGCCATGTTTGGCCCCATGGCTGCGGCTCCAGATGTGATCTGTCTCTCTCTGTGAAGGACTGCTCAACACACCCAGAGGAGGAGGATGAGGGAAAACTCTGCAGGAGGATTGGGAGGGAGGAGGGACCGCTGCAAGGAAATTGAAACGTGACCTGCTCCTCCTCCAACTCCTCCAGCCCGACGTCCTCAACGCTCCCTGCACCACCCTGTGTGACACATAACTCACTGTGAAGAGTCTGACATTCAAGGGACTGTATGAAAATGGTTTGGGTAGGGAGGGAGGCTGAACTTAGAGATAATATTTTCTTTGGACTGTCGCGTTACGCCCTAATAATATAAGCATTAAATTGATACAACTAATGCTTATTTTAGTTAAGGTTTTTTTCATCTTGTGAGGCATCCTACTCCAGATAACATCCATTCACATCTTCACCCAGGCTGTCCTTTACTGTGTCACCATCACCGGTGTCTAGATGCCATCAGGGGGGATTTTCCTAGGCTCCTCATTAAGCAACTACCTGTGTAAAACAATGATGCCATAATGGGCTCCAATTGCTGAAAACTCCCCACACAACCAATCACTGTCAAAAACCAGCATACATCTGCTGGATCACACACTGTATGCCCCTGATTAGTAAAACAATATCCTCCTCATTAGACAACCCATCCTTTAACAAAAAGAAAAATCACAATACCCTCCCACTTTTACTGACCTCCCCCTTCACACCCATATAACTTTCATACAATCCCCAAAACAGGGCCAGTGAAATCTTCTCCTCTGATTGATGCCACAATGTTTGCAGTAATGAAACAAAGTTGAACAGATCCCTATAGAGTATCTGGCCTCCACCAGTGGACGCCTGCCAGTCCTGCTGTAAATCAACCTCAGTGGACGAATTCCTTCATCGCATTATCGCACTCTCCCCTCTTGTTAGGGGCCAAGTATTGCTGATTTACATATGCAATTAGCAGTTCTGAAGGGGCGAATTTCAGCCTAACAATAGTTGTCATGGTCCAAAAGAGTAATGCAATTAGAGCCAATTGTTTAAGCACGCAATTACCGCCCAATTCAATTATTGTTTAAGCGCGCTGCAACCCAACTGACAATTACAGTCTCGGCTGTTTGAGATGCACAATTACAGTAATGACTGACATCAGGACAGATGTTTGCACGACTAATGACTGACATCAGGACATGTTTCCACCTTGCATTACTGCACGCCTGCACGAGTTTCCACAGACACAGTCGTCAAAATAACACCAGATCCCTTTTAAGTAACACATGAAGAAGCCTTGTTGAACGCTGAATGACCTGATTAACATATTTAGCGATGTTTTTAAGGTACGGTTTGTGATTTGCCCTCTCGAATGTGTAACATCATCTAATAAACAAGAACAGAAGCAATAATGGTTTCATTTAATGTTGCATCCAGGGGGCTTTTACGCTGCAAGAAAGAAATAAAAGTCTTTGTGAAATAAGTTTTCTCGCTCCCACCCAAGTTATAAAGGAGGTAATAAAAAGTAGGAATACTTCGAAGAAGCAGAAACCTCCATGGAGCACACTGAGCTCATTGTTTTTCGTCTTTTGCACAAAGTTCAGAAAGTTCACGTCCCACAGCTTTAAAGAGGCTGAAATCACAGAGGGACATGATTTTATTAAAAGCACGAAGAATCTGTTTGTATGAGCTGCTCAGGTTTAATAAAGTATGTAAATAATGCCTGTGTCTTACATATTACAAGCTTGAATTGTACAGTTTTTGTTTGACATATTCAGCTGAACTTGAAGGTAATCTGTCATTCTAAACCTGCAACAGTGCACGCTTTATAATAATATTTATACTTCATGCAAGCATTAGCTCATCTCAAGGGTGCTGCACATGCTCTGTGTGCAACATGACCTCTGCAGAAGTTTGATTTAAATTTGGTGGAGTCCTCTTAATAACATAAATATTATATAAGCGCATAAATGACTCATACTGTGCTGCACTAGAGACTATAGATGTAAATACCAGGTAATCCCCACATGATAAACAGTGGCCTGACTTGATTAAAGTATCCTTTTTGTTGCCTTAGAAAAAAAAATTAATTCATACACCATTTGTTTTGAGCTGCCACCTATTTGTGTCCGCAAATTTGTGCCTTTTTGAACTCAAGGTGTATTCATTGCATTTAAATGAAATTAATTACATTATTTGTTAATGTTAAAAGTATCTGACACAGAATGAGACACAGAAGCTGCAGGTTGAAGGCTTTATTTCTTATTACTATTTATTATTTATCTATTTTAAAGCATTTGATGTTAAAGGGCTATATTTGGCTGACAGGCTGTAAATAATACAATCCATATGTAAAATAATATGGATATTATAATAATGTAATAATAATAATGAAATAAATGGGACATTCTGCATAATGCACAGTAGCTGATTTGTACTTTTACTTGGGTAAATATCTCAATGCAGGACTTTTACTTGTAACAGAGTATTTTTACTTAAATAAAGGAAAATATCAGAAGACGCTGATATTGGATTTTCTGTTGCTTTATTTAGGAAAAAGAAAAAAGTCTATTGAAACAGCAGCACAATATATTTCTTCCTCTTTTTTAAGAGTCACCTTTTCAGACCTGAGGAGCAATCTTGTTGCCAATAAATGTCAGCTTTGTGTCAGGACAGCTTGGCCCGGCAACAAAACATCAATTGTTTCCAATTGGCAGAATTTCCTTCCCTCAGCTGGGGCTGCGGCCAATCAGAGGACAGCTTGGTGGAAAAGAGCACATTCACCGTGGCAACCGCTCCACTCTACCTCTGCTCACTGACACTCCTGCACCGTCTCCGTCAGATGGACAAAACAACAAGCGGCGGTGGACTGAAACCGGCCGTTCCTGCAGCTCAGGATGAAGTAGATCCTGACCCAGCAGAGCAAGGGGGGTTGTAAGTGTTTTACAGGCTATATCATCTCTTTGGAGGACCTTTACCCCTATAAACCAGGGCTTAAGAGCCAATATTTCACATTAGGAGGCGAGGTTATCTCAGAGGTTGAGGGTGGTGACTACAAATGAGTTAGACATGAGACAATCTGAAAAGTGAAGCAAAGCGGTGTCCTCTGCCTTCAGCAGCTGCTTACGGGGGAAGCAGTGATATTTGAGCCACAGCACAGATGTGGGAATACAGCCCAAGACAAGTGTGGGTGTGTGGGTGGTGCTGTGTGTTTCAATGCAGCTGGGTCAAAAAAGACAAACCACTTATTTGAGTAACCCTTCCCTGACTGCGCGTTAGCAAACACACATCTGTAGACAGGAACAAATATACACAGACATACTAAACATGCAGACCCCCGGTGGAGAGACCTGCCTGACACAGAGCTAAGTGTTTACTCCTCTACGTCTTTGAAACAACAGAGTTGCCAATGGGGGCTCAGAGACACTGGGAAGCCATGTTTAGAGGATAATCTTGGCTGAACCATCTGGTCAAGATTTTCTCCTTTTCCTCTGGATCCGACTCTGACTTTTTCCCATGAAAAGATGAAAAAAAAATAGTTTCGAAATGCAAATGTGGGAAGTCAGATGGATTTTATTTACTTCCTCAAATAGGTAATTCAGCAGCATTTGTTGCAGAAAGAGCAGCCTGTGAAGCCAGGCCAGTGGTGAACTGTATAATCTATACTTACACTATTACTGATCACTTCCAGTTGCTTCTGCCCATCTGGATGCCTCAGCAATCCCATTGCCCTCCCAGTATAATCGCTGTTGACACAGGAAATTTAATCTAGATATCTTGGCGATGATGAAAGTGGTTGTAATAGGATTAAACTGGGCTTGACAGGAGTGTGACATCGCTACTGTAGGGCATTACTCCATGAGTACTACACTGAATTATACTGCTGGTGGGACGCAACCTGCTGTGTTTTTGCCTCACAGGAATGAAGAAAATGATCAATTCAATTCAATTACATTTATATTTTCCTAAATGAAACACCAAAAAAAAACATGAGTCATTATATAATAAGCATCAATGTATTTGCAGCTTAAAATCATATTTTACGTAACGTTTTTTCTACATTTTTATGAACTATTTTTAAGTGCAGGAATGATTCATGGAGTTGGTTTTGCCAAATGTCAAAATTCCAGTTTGTACAATGATTACTTGTCAAGTGATGTATAATAAGACATCTTAAACAGGCAAAGTACTTGTATGATTCTTTAAATATATAATAAAAATAAAACCTGTGGGTAATTATTTAAGCCTTTTTAGTCCTATTTGGAAAATGTTCAGTTTTGAGGACTTGTGAAATAAGTATAAACTAATATATCAGTTCTTTACTATCCCTAATTTTTCTTAAAATAAAAAAATCTGACTTTTTAATCAGTGTATGAATCATCAAAATGAAGTGACCGAAGTTCTCAAAATTAAAGAGCTTAAACTCAAACATAATTGTTATTATTGAAAATCAATGTACAGAACAAATCCATATGGGAACGCGGACTGAAAATCAACCACATGCACACATCATGAATACTGACTTACCATCATTTCTATGCATGAGTTTAATTCCCTAATCAGACTCATCTATGGGGTTTGAGCTTTAGGATGAAAGGATGTGTAAGGCAACAGTGTCATTGTGTTAAAAAAAAAAACTATGTCACGTAAAGCTAGAAGATACCTGCTAGTTATCTTATTAAACTGTACAGCTGAACTTCAGAAAAAGGGAGTTAAAAATAGGTCCATAAAATAAAAGACCATAAAATTTCTATTTTAGTCTGGACTCGAGGATCTTAAAATCCTTTGCTCTGCTCATGTATTTGCCATGTGGCCTTTTACCATACGGACAGATTATGGGTTGCATGGTTGGAGCCACAGAAAGCCATTACTTAGGGGCTGAAGGCAGGAGTTCAGATTATCTGCAGGACTTCAGGCCAAAGAGATTTGTTTCCACAAGCACAGCACATCACTGTGTTTAGCAGTGAGAGGATTCTGGGGTGGCGACGGTTAAATCCAAGATTAAGCTAATTTAATTCTGGTCGAGTGGAATTTTAGTTGAATTTCTGGGGAAATGAAAATTGATATTTGGCCTCATGCTGGTCAATATTTTAGCTGAAGTTTCAGCACATGAGAAATATGTGGCTGAGCAGGAAAATAAAGGCATTAAAAAAGAGATGACAGATGACAGCAGCTCCTCTCAAAGAAAGGAAATAAAGACCAAACCCCTTTCTCAAGTGAGCTCAGTGGCTTGTTATTTAAATCACACTGCTGCTGTAGTTGTTGAGTAATGTTTTAATTTGGTTAAAATAATATGATGCATAAAGATTTTAGCTATTTAGTTGTTTGTTTCAGCTTTTTAGAAATAAAGATGATCTCATTTACAACTCTCCAAAGATGGGTAGCTGGTCAGTCTTAATTAACTGATATATTTAAATTGTAGGTGACCTGTATAAAAATACCTTTTAGTCACATTTCCTTAACACATGTGTTCATATAAACCTTTACTATTAAAAAAAAGCCTACACCTCTCTGTAAGTTCATCACAAGAAGTGGCTCCTTTCACATTGTCACATTGCCATTTGATACACTGAGATTATAAAAATGTTGCCAGCTATACAGCTGCTTTACAATTCCAGTTAATCTTTAATTCTTTGGACGTCTCAAATTTGAATCCTCACTGTTGAACTTTAGACTGCAGATGGTTATAACCGGAAACACAGCTTCGTCTGTTGACAGGTTAATGGAAAAATAGTCACATGCCGAAGAGAAGAATTCAGATTGACAACAACAAAGTTTCAAGTTTCAAGCTGTAGAGTTTAGCCACAATACATTTTTTTTATTTTAGTAGCCAAATAAGATGTCCTGATCCACTTACTTTAAAAAAAAAAAAAAAAAAAAAGTCTTTCAGTCCCTCCTTCCACTGTCACTGTGATACTGACAGCTTAAAGCTCTTATAAACAGCTTGGGTATGACTGGAATTGAAGATCCGTCTGTGCAGCAGGGGAATTTGGAAAATAAAGTTATAAAGGCAACAGGAACGCACAGTACAGTCAGAATGACATTCTTCATTGGAGGTTTTGATGTGGATGACCAGGAAGCCTCCAGAGGTTCACACACTGCTGGGATGATTTGTCATCATGAATGTCGACTCGTGTAAGCAACGGTCACTGAAGCGCTCTTTCAGGTTCACCGACTGAAACCGCAAACCTCCTGCGTACATACTGCACACATGACCATGAAAGTTAAACATGCACTGCTTTATCTGAGAAGCTGCTTATTAAAATGCCAAGCCCTGGGAGTGAGTTTTATTCTTGGATGTACATAGAGAAAATAGCTTTGGAAAAAAAAAAAGAAATTCCCACACTGTATGGAGGTAATCTAATGCAATGGGACACTTACTGCCAGTGCAAAGAGTAAATGTTCAACCTCTGTCCTACTTTTTTCTTGCAAATAACAATTCCCAAATCATGCATGATTGTGTCATACTTGAAGTTTTTAGTTTTGCTTTGCTTGCTGTAATAGTTTGTCACACAATGAATCAGGGAAAAATATTAAAGGTGGACGTCAGCTTTTTCTTAGCGGCAAAGAAACACCTCTACACAAATGTCTTTTTAGCTTTTAGGTTCCTGTAAATGGTAAACTTTTGTAGTTCACTGTCATCTTTTTTATATCTACACACATAAATGTTATCTATTAATTAAATAATGTAATCGTAATTTCACAGGTGTCACAGTGTTATGCACTTTCTGCAAAAATCCATGTCACAAATGCTCCCAGTGTGTAGCATATTTCTTTCTTGAGCTGTGAAGTTATAGATTTCAAGAAACCACATCTGAAAAACACACTTTTCTCTCTCACGGTATGCAAACAGCGCTTGATTCTCACACCTCTCACGATGTTTGTATGAGGGCTGTAGGAGAATCCACACAGAGGTGTCAAATACTGGATGTTTTTAGTGTGCGTCTTTTAAGAATTGGTTCAAATGTCAACGAGGAGCAGAGTCTGAAATGCTTTCGTAGGCCCTCGTGTCCGCGTGCAGTCTTTTCTTTTGTGGTGAGAAGAAAAGAAAATTATCCTCGGGTGTTCAAATATAATACACATTTTATTAAATCAAGCAGAATGACCTGATATAAAACGTGCTTATAAAATGAAAACATTTAACATGTGCTAAATCTGCAGTAACTGATGTTTTGGCTCTTTTAAGTCAATGGGAACAAGTTGTGAAAACAAAAGAGCAACGTTATCATTAATTTTTACTCATTTGTGTCTCCCAATGAATGTAGGTCCAATATTCACTCTCTTTTAGCTCTGTTTTTGGTCTGCACCAATTCTTGAGGGAAATGTCTTGCTCTTAAGCTTCTAAATATATATTTATAGATTTCTCGCTGGTCACAAATGGCACCATAGGAGCTGTGAGAGTGAACCAAATCAATGCAGTTTATAAAACAAAACAATGAGCTGAAAGAGGTTGAAATGCTCCACAGTGTTGAGGGGAGTCAGAATCTGAGGCTTCTTCACAACCAGCAACCCATTTCACATACAAGTAGCCATGTTATACATATCCTTACATATAAACACAAAGCAAATCCATATAAGCAAATATTAATATCAACATCCTGTATTGTGTAATTTTGTTAATCCAGTGGGTCCAGATGTTACTGGAACCCGTGAACACTGTGTGACTAAAACATGTTGATGTTTTGGGTAAAATAATACATCAGTGGCTGCGGTTTCAGCAAGTATGCCTCAGTAATAATGAAATATCGTAGAGTTTATTATATTTTGCTTGTGGTTTTTGATGCTGGATCTACTCCTGTAATCCTGTCCAGTAAAATCATGTTGTACAGTATTTGTAGCACATTTATTAGGATCAATCAGAGATTTTATTTGTGTATGCCTGACTGTATGACTGTTGACGCCTCCAGGTTTCTTCCCTCTCCGGGGCCCAGTGTGTTATTCCAGTAATCCAGGCCTGTAATTGATCCAGGCATGGCAGCGTCGTACTGCTGGGAGGTATCCACGCTGGCTATGACTGACCTTCAGCCCCGGGTCGCTGCCTCTGGTATTACTCGACTGGCTTTAGAAAGAGATGAAAACTATCAATCACTTGCTGGATGGATGCGCATCAGAGGGAATGACTAAATCAATATGCAGGAGAGGCTGTCTTTTTCTCTCCAAAAATAATGAATCACCCGGCTGTATTTTGCCGTCGTTTTGGATTCTGTGCAGTCCGGCTGTTGCGTCAGAGAGAGCAGGCAGGTCTGAGAGGCCAGTGTGGTCACGACAACCTTATCATAAACGGGATTACAACTCTGTGTCATCCTGCCTGTGTGATCCAAGAGAAAGGTGCTTGGGAACACTGTGATGGGAGTTAATGGAGAATACATTTGCAGGTATTATTTCTAGTCTACCATCTTTTAATCAATCTGAACATGAAGCCTTACATATAAAATAGCCCCTACTGCATCAGTAGCTTCACAGGGAAAACTCATTAAATTGGATGACTCATGTGTGGTTAGGGTCTCTGATGAGTGGTTTCAGGTATTTTTTAATGATTTATGTATGAGATGTGTGTTAGTTACATGCTCCGTTTATGTGACCATATTCACAATGATGTACAATAAAGTCACCTTTGCAGCTGCTCCACTTAGATGCAGATAAGTGGAATTAAATCAGTGACTCACAGTTAACGCCTCGTGGTTTGGAGGGGACGGGTGGAGCCGCCCGTGAGTAATGGAAGATTAGATTTTAGATAATACAAGGCAGAACGCACAAGAAGGTCAGATTACTGGACAAGGTTTTCTGATTCTCAACTCCTTTCAGGTCGACTCGATCAACATTTGAGCCCGTCTTTACAGTGTAACTAGTACATCTGTGGTATCAGAGACATACTTAGTGGGACAAACATGCACAAGGGAAAAAGAGAACAACAGTTAAAGAGCCAAATAAACATACTTACTAAAACAAACTATTAATGTGGTAATGTGGTATAGGGTATAAAAAACAATGTATTGACCTATTTCCTATTGTTATATATATATTTAATGTAATGTACTTCTCCCTGTCTACCTATAGGTGCCAAGTAAGTACTGCTCTTAAATGTAAAAGTACTTTTGGTGTAATTTTAATTTTTTTTTCACACACTTCTACCCATATTTCATCAGAGAGTTCATCGTAAGGTTTTTCCAGATCTTTCAGCCACGTCTCACTCACTGTATTAGATTTTTCAAACTGCTGTTTCCAAGTTCAAGAATGAATCTCAGCCAATGAGCTTCCAACTTGTGAGCGAAGCCCTGCTGTGCAGCTTGGATGTTATGCCCACTCCTTTTTTTTTTTTTTTTTTCTCTACGCGAGGACACCCATTCACTCACATACCAACCTGTTCAGTTCAGTTCCTGCAGTTCCTGCACTGTGAGGCAGAATTGTTTAACTTCAGTGCGAGGCACGACAGCATGGCACCGCTTCATAAACCACAGCTCCTCTTTGATGTGTTGTTTTTTTATGGGCGAGGAAAGCCTCATGGGTTGGGCCTTTCTCCGCCTTCACCGCCACCACCACCTCCACCTCCTCCTCCTGTTTTTAACCCAGCTGGCAGCTGACTTTCAGCATACGTTGACCAAAGGTTGGGTGAGCTCACCCAGAGGGAAAGGCACTGATGTGTGCACAGCGCGTATGAGAACGTGACTGTAATCATTTACAGAGCGAGAGAAGGGTCATTTGAAAGAAAAAGCCAAAGGGCAGCACTGTACACCGAGCTGCACGTGACTCCGCTCTGTATGGGAAACATGGAGCTTGCTAACATGTAATTAGCGTTGCCGTTACTATTTTCATTCTGCGTCGCCCTAAAGCAGCACAGTGCTGTTGGTTGTACGCACCGTGCCAGGAAAGTTTGAGGCTGTCAGTTCAGCTTTTTAGTCTCTGTATTGGTCAGAGGAGAGGACCAGAGGACCCCTCCCCAAAATGAATGAATGATCCTTCTCACTGTAAGGAGATTTAAAAAACAAGCATCCTGAATGAAAAACAAGTTCACTTAGAAAACGTTTTTTTCACAAGGATATTGGCAATATCCTCAGAAAGCAAGACATTGTACAGAAGCAGAGAAAAGTTGTGCTGTATTCCTAAAACAGATGTTGTTTTCATTTATAAGGGAAAAGAAGTAGACTGGGAGAGTTACGATTATGTGTTTTAGAAAGACTTTGTCCAGCTATCGTACAGTAAGTGGAAAACAGGACTGTCCTCCTGAGGGACCTCTCAGTGATTTTGACGTTAAAAGCTCATTTTCCTCTCCCCCAAATTCTGCTGCACTGAACGTCGTCCATACTGAAAGCTAATGTAAACTCCTGGCAGCGCTTCAAAGCAGGACTGGTGTCTGCCTCACTTCCTCTGCCCCCTCTCCTCTGCTCCTTCGCTTCGCTCCATCTCGAGCCGCAGTGGAGCAAAGACTGCAACAAAAGGGCCGGACAGAAACTGCTTTCACCTCTAACCTAGATTACTGAGTAGGTGATGAAATGGAAATAAAACTAATTGACTGCTGTGGATTGATTGTCACTGTAGAATAGAAGCAGTGCCTCTGTTTGGACTGCAGTCTGCTCATGGTGTGCTCTACCAAAAGTTTTGAATATTAATGAGTAGAGAGTTTTTCTCAGAGGAGACAGACTTTTAAAAGAGGCAAATAAACACTTTATAGGAATAATTTGGCTGCGCTGCGTCACTGAGCTGAATGTGAATGTTGAGATGAGCTTTATAGGTTTTCAGTTTCATTAAGAATTAATACTGATAATGTATTTCATCAATAATTCAGTAGTATTTTAAGTCCATGCTCATGTTTAGTGGTCTTAGTGGTCTAATACAGGAAACAGTATAAAGCTTCCACTGTACAAACATATTAAACAAAGCCAATTATACTGAGGAAGTAAATATTTTAACTGGGACATTCATCTGCAAATATTTCTGTATAAACACACTTGTTTCCCCATTAAAGGGAAACTTTTTATTTTAGGTCTTTACAGGCTAACAGAGGCCTGACCTGGGATCAGGTTTGGTCCAAAACCAAGTCATGTTCAGTCTAATCGGGTCAGGGAGGGTCTCAGATTCATGGGTTATTATGTTTAATACCTGAGTGCATCTCCTCTAATATGTGTTTTACGGTCAGGCAGAGTTTGTGAACTGTGAAGTGCAGGAAAAATGCCATTCATTGCCGTTCAGTTCAATTGCTGCTAATAGCTGCTTATAAAATGCTGCTGTTGGTGCTCTCTCCCAATCTGAGCCTAAGTGACCGCATGTTGCGTTGGGTATTGCTCTGACTCTCTTTAAGTGCCTTTTAAATTTGAAGATGTGTTTATTTACGGTGCGGTTTTGCATAAAAGTCCATTTAAGTGTCATGTACCACAGATTTTTTGATGGAAAACTCGTGTTACAAATTTGGGGTGTTGAATTTGAAAGATGTATATTCATGAGGCAGGAAGGATCTAATATAAAACTACCAAGCGGCATTATGAGCTTGAGTCATACTAAGGCCTAAGTATTTTTCTTGGCCTGTGGTGCCACTTTTTTAAAGTCTGATCCTGAAGGTTATGGAAGTACAATATTATATCATGCTTAAACCTACACATGGTGTCATCAGAACCTGTGAAACTTGTTGGTTACGTCTAAAATTAGTGTCACATATTGTTGAGTTTTTCCGTGTAAAGTTTGATGTAAAAGTACTTTTTAAGAGTCCGTTTCTTAATCCTTGTATTTTCAATGTGTTTACAGATGAGCTCATTGTCAATAATGCAGCTGCAGCTGCTACTTGTGTTCTGTGATTGGTGAGTTTTTCTCAGGTCAGATTTACAAATATGGTGTCTGTGCTGTGGCAATGAAGCTTTCTGAGGATTTAAAAAAATGAATACAAGTGATTCAGTGTGCTGATTATTTGTTTTTTTCACAGTCTACATTGTGCAAAATACCAAGAGGTAAAACCACTATAATATATGGTATTTTATTTCAATTAGGAAATTGACAAGCACTCATCAATCAACATATTAAAACATTTGCGCCATCTGTGCAAACTCACATGACGGCTCCTTAAAATAAATACTTTTAAGAGGAAATAATACAGACAGAATATGTGAGGCTCAAACCACAAGTACAAACAAATTATCCAAATGTCCAAGAGACGAAAGGGTCTGAAAATTCCCAAAGTCAACCCCGACTCTCCAACGAAAGGTGTTTGTATAAAACAGCTAAGTATTTTTAAAAATACAGAATCTTACAAAAAAGTTTTTCTCTTCTCACTTCTTTAAATCACTGTAAAATATCAGCTGGTAGTATGACAAGAATTCATGATTTTTTTTCCATGTATGATAATAAAAAGACAGAATGTGATTCTGTATCTTTACATTAGTATTCACATACATCATGAGTGTACTGTATCATCAAAGTCCTCCACCCCTGTGATGGTGCTGTGATGGAGACAGGTGTGTCGTGCAGGGCTGCGTCCCTCCGAGCGCTCCTCATCACCACGTTGTGTGCCGAGCTAAAGACAGTCACTGGTGACCGTGGCAACAACAAAGGTGTAGTCAGTCCCGAGACACTCAGATATTTGCAGAGACCGTGTCATCATCCATCTTTTCAAACAGCACAGCGTCCATGCCTCGGCTATGTAAAACAATACACTTCACAGCCAAGTGTTCATTGTCTTTATAGGTTATATTACCAACAGCGTTCACATTTTCTGTATATAAAACAAAACATAACGAAAAATGTTTAAAAAAAAATCTTTTTGACAATTTGTCAACTTTCAAAAGGTCCAAAAAAAAAAAAAAAGAGACAAAATAGCCATCAACGGGAGAGGATTTCAAGAATACAGGTTACAGTACAAAAATGTGGTCCAGGTGGTAGCACATGAAGCATGCATGTGTTTATGTTGCCCTGCTCACCCCTAAAACCCTCATGCGAAGACATACTATATAAAAAGGCCACATGGCTTTTCCTTCACTATTAAATGCGCACGTACTCCGACAACTGGCCTCTTTGTCTGCTCTGCTCATCCGAAGACCGACGAAAGGTGCTTTTTTCCCCCCTATAGGTGGACTCCACAATAGACACGAAGTCTCATCGGGTCACTATGAAGTGTGTTTGGTACATCTGCACGCTCCTGAAGCTTTTTACGACTGGGATGAACTACTGACAAACACTTGTCACAGACAGTTCCTGTGATGGGAGCAGTTAAGTAGAGGAGACGATGATGTGAAGTAAAAAAAAAACGGTTTAAAAAAAAGGATTTTCTCAGTATTAGAGGAGGCGTGTTTAAAGGAATAGTTTTTAGACTTTTTGCCAAGAGTTAAATGAGATGACGGACACTGAAAATTTGGAGCATGATATAAATGTTGTTTCAGATTTACTTTCATCATTATCTATATTTGGTTGATTTTGTACAAAGAAGAAAGTAGAAAGGTGAAAACAAAACGAAAAGTATCAGTTACATTTTGTACTAACTTGTCATTAGCAAGTGCCTTTAACGTTTTAGCTGTGAAATGTAAAAAAAAAATCTCATTTAAATCTCAGAAAATAAGTAAGAGAGTGTGTTTCCCACAATATTAAATGATTCCTTCAAATATGAAAATACAGCCAGAAGCCAATTAGCTTAGCATAAAAGCTAGGGGGGATCAGCTGGCCTGGTTCTGTCCAAAAGTTAAAAACAATCTTACAGCACTTCCAAAGCTCATTAATTAACATGTTATATCTTGTTTCTTTAAATTTGCCTTTTTACACGGGGTCATTTCTTGGGAACGGTTCTCAGGCAACCAGTGAGGCTTCAGGAAGTTTCTGCATCCAGCCAAAAAAAAGACATAAACGGATTTAAAATGAATTCATTTTGGTGCTGGTAGGTGGCTTTTATGACTTTTGATTTTACCCCCTTATTCTAGTCTTTGTGCTGAGTTAAACTAACCAGCTGCTGGTTGTGGCTTTATATTGAACAGACAGATGTGACGGTGGTATCGATCTTCTCAAGTCAACTCAACCAAAACGTCAAACTACTCCTTTAACACAATGGAATCGACTGAAGCTGCAAGCTTCTCACTCGAAAACATCGATTTGATGTTTGTGTGTGCACAAACCTCGC
Organism: Scortum barcoo; assembly: GCA_023238725.1. Lineage (NCBI taxonomy): Eukaryota > Metazoa > Chordata > Actinopteri > Centrarchiformes > Terapontidae > Scortum > Scortum barcoo. The sequence goes on along the minus strand of CM041552.1, from coordinate 8,496,979 downwards.
GAGTAGTCTCTTACCGAGGGCTCTGTGTTTGTTAAGGGACCAGCGGGAGGATACTGTATGAGCGTGTAAACAAAAGGCAGTTGGGCTTGAGCTTGAGTCTGCTGAGCTCCCTCTTCTTTAGATCGGCCCGACAGGACGCCTCTAACCAGCTTCTAACTTTCTCTCTACTCTAAGTGCAGAGGCTTAGCGAAGCCCTTCACCCCTATTTTTATATCTTTTCCATAATCTTTAACATCTGTACTGCGGAAAATAACAACAAAAATATAACTTAAGATAAACTCTCTAGGCACTGTTTGATTTCCAAGGCTTTTTGTTGTAGACTGTGATAAAAGGTCAGCAAACAGATAAAAAAAAAATGAATAAAAAGAAACACCAGAAAGTGATGGCTCTGCAGACCAAACACTTTCTCCTCTGTGATATATCAAGGTCCTCCGAGTCAGCTCACACAGCCAAACAGACTCGCTTCAAGCTCTGTGGTGGAGAGGCTGCAAGGGCAGAAAGTATCTAAAGGGTAAGTGTGTAGAAGTTTTCAAGGTTAAGAGTCAGTTCCAGTCTTTAACCTATCTTTCTCCTTCAAAAGAAAACAAAGGTCGGATCTTAAGCCATTATCTTCTGGGGAATCTCTATAGAAGCCTTGATGAAGATGCAGTTGTCTCGGATGTAGTTCCTCTTCTTGATCTCCTCGTGAGAGATGAACTTGGGGTAGCCGAAGCCCAGGGTGCTCTCGTCCAGCGAGTTGCGGCTGCTGCAGGGCTTCTGGAAGTTCTTCCAGTTGGGGTCGGGGTTGAAGGTCTCGGTGATGTGCTGGGGTTTGGAAAGCGACGGGTCGCTCTGGTCCAGGATGGAGAAAGTCACCTTGTAGGAGAAGGGCCACTCCAGCAGGCTGTCATACTCTCCGGGCAGCACGCGGATGTGTAGACGGAGAGGTGGGGAGCCCTCGCCGCGCTGCCATTGCCGTTCAGGAAGGCCGACACCTGCAGCTTGTAGCCGTAGCGGTGAGTGTAGAAGGGCGGGCTGAAGAACTCGTGGTTGCTTCGCAGTTTGGCCTCCTGGAGCTTGCGGGAGTAGTCATTGAGCTTCCAGATGAGAACGCCGTCGTGACTGACGGACAGCTCCTCCATCTCCCTCCGCAGCTCAAGGATCTCCTGCCGCTGACGCCCCACCAGGTTGCACATCATAGTCAGGTGAGACTTGGTGGTGTCTTCCAGGTGACGGCCGATAGCCAGTTTGGGACACTGCCAGAGAGACAGCAAAGAGATTAATTATATAGAAACAGCGAGCAAGTGAGGGGATGCTTGATACATACATTGCTTGATTTTACACATCCACAGCTTTCTGTTTTCTAAACTTCTGCTAAACTCTTTAAGTTTAACTGCCCACAACATACTTTAATATTTTAATAACAAAAAATCAGTCTAAACTAGATGGGTGGAAAAGAACAGCAGAAATAGAACAGGAGGTTTTAATTGGATAACAACTGCATATTGCACCCGCAGTTCAACTATTTGTAAGTCTGACATCCACCAAACACGATAAAGATGTAGACATTTAGGTTATTATATCTAATGGTCACTCTGCTGTTGTGGACACGTGTGTGTTTTCCACTCTCCGTCAGGCTACCAGTAAATGTTGTAAATCAAGCTCCAGATGGATTATAATTCTTAACGGAGCGAGAAGCCGACAACACAACGGCGCTCATCTGCCGCTCTTCCTCGAGCGTGTCCACATTTTCTGAAATTGACGTCAGTTTCAAAAATAGACAGAAATGCGCTGTCAGAATATATAAGTGTTGCTCTCATTAAAACAGACCCTACGGGCACAGCGCTGTACGTTCGAAAAGACAAAAAAATCATTACTTTGGATGCAGGGAGTGAGGATATGAAGGAAATATAATGAAAACAAGCATATAAACAACAAAGACAAACAAGCCAGGCAGCTGATTTGTATATTTCAGCGGTTCCTCCAGAGGCTGAGAGAATCTAGTTTAAGGTTAAATGATGCAGGTCAGCCTTACCCGGTGCTTGCAGCCGGCATCTTTGAAGGGGCAGAGAACGAGTGCACTGCCGCAGTTGTCCTTCACATGGTTAGCCAGATCCTCCCGGGCGATGTTGGGTGTGCCGCACTGGTTTGGGCACTGGACAGGAAACCGAGGGCAGTGGTACTGGTGGTTCTGCAGAGGAGTCAGGGACAGTGTTAATATGTGCACCACTGACCGGCAGCAAGAACACCTACGGCACAGTGGGGTCACAAATTAATGGTTGCACAGGGGAAAAAAAATGCCCTTGTGAGTTGCAGTATTAAAAATGAGGCCGCACAAAAAGACCAGAAAAACTAGTAAACAACTAATCAGGCAGCCTGAAGCCACAGAAGCTATTGGGACCATGCTGCAAATAAAACATGTAAAGCCGAGCAAATAAATTCCATGGCATCAACACAAATATTGCAATCAATATAATGAAACACTGACTGGTAGGAAACAGACTGGAATTGAAACAATTAATAGATGGGCAGATGATTCATTGGATAATTGACTCATATATTTGTTTGTTTTTTTATGGTTCTTGCTTTCCTTGAAGTACAGTAAACTTTATATTTTCAGGATTTAGACTGATGATTGGACAAAAAAAGGCATTTGGCACTAAAATGGTGAGAGCTCTATATTGTCTTAAGTTTTATAACTAAAACAATTTCTCAAGAAAATCATTGTCGAATTCATTGATAATGAAAACAGGGCTGCAACTAACGATGAATGTCATTATCGACTCAAATGTCTTGTTTTGTCCGACCAACAGTCCAAAACCCAAGAGTATTCAATTCAAAATAATTATAAAACAGAGAAAAGCAGAATATCTTCAATTTTGAGTGACTGAAAAAGCTAGAATCGAGTGTAAATAGACAAAGAAAGAGAGGTCATATTGAAAAAGATATTCTCCAGCTGTTGTGTGTCAAGATAAAATGACGCTGAAATTGAATGAAACATCATAAATACATTATAAAACACTGTGTCCAACATTGAGTTATTACATCTTGGCCTCGTATTGTGGGGGAGGTGGGAGGCGCCACTGCGTGCTCAGCCTCCAGCCAGATGTGTGCTGAGGCAGGTGCTGTCACATAAAAGCCCAGACAGCAAAACAGCAGCTCCCACTAACATCCAGCTGCCACAGGACAGAGACACCATGAACGGCAGCATCACACAGCTGCTCTGCTGAGGCTGAAAAACCTCCATGACCCACATGCAGGACGAATGACAGGTACAGTGACACTTCAAGATATGTCACTTCACTGACTCAGATATAACTACATTTCTACAATCATTGGGGAGGGGGGAATGAGAGATTCTGAGTTAGAAACTTTGTGTGAAACTTACCTGGATTGTGTCAAAGACAAACTCCTTCCCGCAGTACTTGCAGGGTTGTGTGCGTTTGGGACACTCGGCCATGCCGTGCTGGGACAGCAGGCGCCGCATCATCCTCGCCCCGCATTTGTTCTCACAGTAAACGCTCTCCTGTGGACACACACCCTGGTGGTTCTGGGAAAGCAAGGAAACACAACGCAGAAAGGCAAATGTTACACTTTAGTTTTTAAAATGCACATAATTCTATTCATTATTGAGGCGTCATAGATTTAGTGTGCGGTTGTAATATTCTTCACAAAAGTACAGTATTTATCACTTTTAGCATTGGCACTGAAACTCATCGAGTGGCGGAGGAAGTATGAAGATATTTTACAGAGGCAGAAGGAGTGATGCAGAGTAGAAATACTCTTCTTCGTTCAACAATATACTCAAGTAAAAATCAAAATATGCTTTAAATACCAAAAATCAGAGTACTTACTATGTTAAATGACCCATTTCAGAATAATTTATATTGTATCACTGAATTATTATACGTTACATACTGCTGGGTGCCTTAATGCATAATCACACAAATGAACTGGAGTACAGAGCTGAAACAACTTTGTTAATAGAAAAACATAATAACACAATTATCTCTTGCAAAACCACCAAACAGTGTCTGGTTGCAGCGTCTCCACTGTGAGGATTTGCTGCATTTCTATTGCTTTATTTTACATTTTATACTTCTGAATGGCATACAGTAAACATGACTGTGTAATTCCAGTGTGAGAGCCAAAAGGTGGATTAATGTCCCTGTTACTGTGTGCAGAGGAGGGACAACGTGGGCCAGAGTAAACAGAGGAGGGGGCAGAGAGGTAGAAATGACAGAGGTGTTTGTGAGGAGACTCTGGAGGTACTTCAGCCAGTTCACTGACGAAAACACATTCAGTATGAAAGACCCAGTCAAAGCGCCTTCCCTTCTGCCAACACACGTGTTACTTCAAAACAGACCTCTGAAAGCACAGAGACACACGTGGGTTAGTCTCTCCTGCTGCTTCTCACAAACACGTCTTTCATATACACATGGAAATTATGTGGCGTCACTCTGGTTTGTTTACGTCAAGCTCCCACCTTGTTGCAACAGGAAAAAGAAAAAAAGAAAAAGAAAATGAAAACAGGTTTGGAGCTGGTGTTTACCTCGTAGGCTTCACCGGTGAACTCGCTGCCGCAGAACTCACACTTAACCTTGCCTTGCGCTTGGGGCAGTCGTGCTGCAGGTGGTCGGGCAAGTCGCGGCGCGTCAGCTTGACGGAGCAGCGATTGGGGCAGGGTATCACATTGAAGGCGCAGGTGGAGAAGTGGCCCTGAGGGAGGCACAAAGACAGAGAGGCAATGTATCATCAGACTCACACACAAACATACACACACAAACGTTGGCCAGAAAACAACAAGAGATGAGGGGGAGGGAGGGAGGCAACAGGTATCAGGAGGAGAGTCACAAGGCAGAGTGCTTGATAAGGCAGCAGAGGCAATAAAAGAAAAGGATGGTGGGAAAGCGAGAGAGGATATCCAAGCCTCTCACCTGCAGCTGCTTCATCTGTCCGGTCCAGCGGCAGCCCTCCTCGCTGTGGATGCAGCGGATGGGGAGCGCCAGGATCTGCTGCTCCAGCTCCGGGTCCGGGTAGATCTGAAGGAAGAGGATGAGGAAGAGGTCACAAAATGTTAGAGGCACTGACCAGGAAGACTGTAATATATCACTTTCATACAGCAAAAGTCAAAGGCCTGAATGTGCATTTTACCACTAAGCAACGTAAAAAACACTTCAGCAATCACAGACTTTTAAACATCAGTAGTTTCATTTGCTTCACTGTTGAACCTCAAAACAGCATATAAATCCCCTTTCTGAGTATTTGCAGTACATAAATACCAAATTAGTGAAGCTTAATGGATCATTTTGCCAACTTTATTTATATTTCTTAATGTCTACAAATACAATGAACAGAGTCTGTCAAGCTCAAGTCTGATATCTTATTCCTCCACTGCTGTCCAAAAACACATCAATCAAATGCAGATGATTTTGATTCAGTCCTACACACACGGGTCAGCTGATGTAAACACTCAGCAGAGCACCGAATGCATTATTAGTCCGCAGGAGAGGATAGTCCCTGAGTCATTAATCAATTCATTGTTTTTTTGAGTTTGTGACAGAGATCCATGGACGGTCTGACAGACAATAAGAAACAGAGAATATTACCACTCGTATATTTTAAGCTTTCTGTTATGCTCACTTTGTTACGGTTACTCATATTCTTTACATTTCTCTTCTGCCATCTCTCTTTCTGTCACATTTTTGGGGAAATGCTTAAATATCTTTACTTAGTAACAGGAAATGAGTGTTTTATGGTGTTGTCTTCTGTTTGTTTTCTAGTTTCATTTCAGCCCTCTGAGTCTGCCTCACATTTTCTACAGTGACAGGAACATGCTGGTTTCCACATCATATCAGATAGGGCTGAACGTTACTACAGGAAGAACACTTCACCCTCAGACACACACGCTGCGATTGTGTTGGGAAACTGCAGCAGTGAGTTGGCCCAGCCACTGCAGTGATAATGAGTTAGTTTATGGGTTTGTAGGACCTTTGAGAGACGCAGACAGACAGCGAGGGAAGAGAGCCGAGGAAAAGATTTGTTTTTCCTCGGTCACTGAGCGATGGGGACAAGTCAGTTTTCTACCCAAACACCCCAAATCCTCCCCTACAGTACGCTGTCCTGAGGATTTACAGCTCTGCATCTCCACCTCCCCCACCTCTTGTGCTATCACACGGGCAGAGCACTGGTCAAACAAGAAAAGCCACTTCCTCAAAATGTCACAACAGCCCTCTAAACAAACAACGGCGCAGTGACAGCCTGAGTGCACTCACGTGCCTCGGCACCGAAACATGGGAGCCATCGCTTTCAAATTAAAAGTTAATTTGGAAAATCATCTAGAATAAAACACTTCCACTTATCTGACTCACAGCGGAGATGCCTCTGCCAGACTAAATACGCGCATTAAAGTCAAATCTTCACCAGTTAAATATCACACACATACACATAAATCTAACATTTAAACAGATGCTTTGTTGGCTGCACTACACTTACAGAAGCAGACTATTTCTTTTCTTTTTTTGCGGCCATAATCACATTCTTTCAGGGGAGGCAAAGAAGGAAAAAATCCTCCAAAGCAATCTGAAACACTCTCTCATTGTTCCAGTCTTGGAATCTGCGAGGAGACGCCAATAATGACCTTTTAATAACTTAGTCCCAGGCAGATCAGGGGGGCTTAAGCTCTTTGGAGCTCCAACTTGGGGGTTTATTCTGTCTGCTTTAGCCATTGTTAGGCCCACACTACTACTATTACTACAGTAGCACAATCCTTTAATGACTGCAACACTCTTGTTTGGTCAGAGCAAGGTTGTGTTTGTGCACGTTTTTTTTCGAAAGGGCAGCGAGCAGCGCAATAACCCAGACAGCAGACCACCACCAGGACGGGGTAATTTGCAGGCGGCTGGGAGCCTGCGAGGGTAAATAACAGCGTCTGACAGGTGTGCCATGAACACATCCTGCCCGTGGGGAGCCCCCTGCTATTACAGGCACCTCCACCGCTCTCAGTACAGCATGCAGGCCTGCACTGCTGCCCCACTGATCCTGCAGCAGCTCGGGGTTAATGGCTGAATCAGGTTAATGCTAACTAACTGCGTGGAAGCGGTCTACTTTCAATCAATGCCAAAGGCCGCTCAGAAACGGCGGCGATCATTTACTTTCCTCGGTCTCTCTCATGCGTGGTTCAGAATTAAGCCCTTATGTTTGTGCAGTTTTTTTCTCTTGCTCTCTCTCTCTCTCTCTCTCTCTCTCTCTCGCTTTACAACAGGGATATCACGTGTGAGAGAGGGAGAGAAACATCCTCTGACTCCGAGCACAGTTAGTCACTATCTTTGCCCTCTGCTCCAGGCACAATCTGATTAACCGCCTTTCAAAAACAAAGAGACAAGAGCTCAGTTGAAATTAAGACACAGTTCTGCTCTTCTGGACTAGGAGAGATTTATTAGGGTTGGGAAAAAAAACGTAGTGGTTCAGATCAACTGAATTTTCCCACTGTAATGATTTGAAAGACAACCTTTGACTCTGGGTTAAGGATTACTGCTTTATGTTCTCCAGTGATTCACTGGCACACTATTGGAACATTTTAAAGTCAAAGTCAGCCTAACTTTATTTTTCGCCTAAAGTCGGGCAATTTGCATCTCGTATCCCAAATATATCTGTATGTATTATATTTATGTCCCTGCTTGAGCTGCTTGTCTCCTCTCTGATTTGCATTTTTTCCTGGTCAGACCAGTGCAGCGACGTTTATTTACATTTTTACAGCACCTGCATGTTAAGTATTTTCATATCTGCCAAATCTCTAACGTCTTTTGAGTCGCATATACTCTCATTTATGCCTTTTCGTAAAGTTAAAGTATATTTTGAAGCTTTTTTTCTTTTATTATTTCAGTGCTCTTCATTGTTTTACAGTATTGTATTGTGTGTCCAGGCTACCACGGCCTATGGATGGTTATGTCTGTTTTTTGTCCACCACTTTTTTTCCAGACTGAAATATCAACAACTCGATTGCCATGTTAAGATTTCTGGTTTTAAGGAAGGATTGTCATTAAACTTGTTATACTCGTTCATGTCCCCTCGTGTAGATTACTCAGATTACTGAGTTCTAACATTACTCTTAAGTAAGATATTCTTTCTTTACTTTAGACATCAGTTCAGGATAACAGGTGAATTAAAGTGCTCTGTGTGTGTGTGTGCATTAATTGTACCTTGGCATAGTCCAACGGCAGCTGATCCTCCGGACACTTGAAGACGCCCTCACTGCAACAAAAACAGCAGAAAGGTTTTGTTATTATTGGACTCGCTGACATGAAATGATGACTGTGGACAAAAAAGGGTTTACAAGCATGCCAACAAGGACAAGCAGCCATTTTTAAATCACATTGTGCGATTGCTGACTCTGACCCTGACTGAGAACAAGCAGAGCTAAAAGGCACTTCTTTGACAGTCAATGAGAGCAGCGCTAGTTTTGATTCTGTCTCTTCAAACACTCTTAATGTGAGAAGTTCTCTGACTCATCACACTGTGTGACGTACAAACACACACACACGCTCACTCACACTGCACAATAAAGTCAGATCTTTGAGACTCTGGCTTTAATGACTTTGGCTCTTTCATCTCCTCCGCCTCAGAGGATTTGACTGCACAGATTCTTATTACTACAGAGGGCAAAACTACAAGTTGGAGCCTGATCGGTTTATTTATAATACATAAAGGGATGATTGATGATCCACTTCCCAGCTACTTTTTATCGTTTCTCTCACAGCTTAGAACCAGTGTTTAATATTTGCCCTTGATTCGCGGACTAGATAAGAATGTGCTAGTTTCAACAGGCTTTTGTTTTCCTCAGAATAAAGCCTCAGAATAAATCTCGCCTTCCTGCTCAGGGCTCTTCCTCGGAAAATAAATGACGATTTGCTGGTTTGCCGGTGCGAGAGCGAGACAATTTTTTTGTTCTTTTCCTCCTCCGGCAGTTTCACCCAAAATAAGAACTTGAACGTTTTACTACAGGCGCCCGCACAGTTATTGCGGCGCCACAGAGGAGCCCTTGTTGGCTTGTTTTGGGGCCAGATGAGCGAGTGCCACGGCTCATTAGGGCAGCCCTCTCATAATGTCCCTACCCTGATGTCATCATGAAATATTCACACTTGCAAATAATGGAGGCAGCAGCCACTACGGGTGAGCTGACTGTCTCGAGCCCCCTGCTTTACATTACACATTAAATCTCGTGAAACTACAGACAACAGAGATGTGTTTTGTTCAAAAGTCACAAGCCCTGGAGCTTGATCTGACCTCCCTCAGCAAAGAGGCCTTTTGTAACCCCCGGCCAAGCCCAAATTATGTTTAAATCCAATTAAGGGACAACAGTGTGCAAACAGTAAGTGTTTGCCCCTTGGTGCTTTAATTTGGTTGGCTGCAGTGTCACCTGACCGCGGCTCCCAGAGGCACAGGGACATGTGACAGGACGGGAGTGCGTGTGCACTTCGCCCCATCTACCCAGCTGCTATGAAACCAAGGAGTGTGCTGAAGGCGGGGGATGGGAGTAGAGGTTATGCCTGAGAGGGAGGGAGGGAGGGTTGATGAAAAGGGGGAGGGTGGAGGAGGGAGGTTAATGCATGACGAGACAGCAGTAATTCTCCTCCATTAGGGTCACTGTGTCAGCAGGGAGCTGGAGACCAATTAACAGGCCGCAACGGGCTATAAAAGAGGGTCAATCGATTAGAGGCTAGGAGGGCCCAGTCAGCATCTCATGTGTGGTGTGAAGTCATTTTCAGGACTCATCGGCATCACCGGGGAAATCAGGGGGAGGTTTCGAAGAGCACTGCCTGTCCCACAAACACACAGTGAGAGGAAATGGGAAGCGACAGGCTCTCAGCTTCGGACAGGGGGACAGCCAGAGGCCCCGTCCAGCTCGGGCCCCCGTATCTGACACACAGAGAGGCAGACAGGCGAAAAGAGCCTAGTCACAGACTGTCAGGACGATTCCTCCCCTGGTCGCAGAGAAGCTCCCGCAGCCACACATTCATGTGTTCGGCCCCGCTGCTGATAATACCGCTGGACTCTCGTGAGCCGAGCTCGCTGCCGCTTTGTGACAGCACATTAGCAGTGAGAGGTGGAGCCGATGCGCAACGCAGCTCTGGTTCAATTCAGCTTCACCAATTTCAACAATTTCTCCCGACTACTTCGAGACAAGAGAGCAGCATGGCAAAAAAAGCATCAAAATAGGGCTGTCAGGAAATTACTGATTAAACAAATTGTAATCTTAATTTATTAGGTAGAAATGCCAAATATCTGTTGGTTCTAGCTTCTGAAATGAAGATTTTCAGTTTTCAGGCCACTTCTCAGACAAAACAAGCCATCTGAAGATGTCACCTTGGGCTCTAGATCAATTGTAAAAATAACAAGTTAATCATAAGCAACGAGGGTTCGTTTCAGGCCTAATGCAGTCATTAAAGGATAAACTGTTTCACAAAGCCTAGAGGGAAAACTCCTTTGTTTACATCCCTGCAAGTGGGAACTTGCACCTCACAAACAGCTTCTTTTAAAACAAGTTTCACACAAACGTTCGCCTACTACAGATCTCTGACCACAGTTCACGCCCTCGCCAATGAGCGTCCGGGGTGAGAGGCTGATAAACAAGTGTTTCAGTGTCGTGTTGGGACGTCACCGGGGAGCAGCTTAGGACTGGACAGCACACCGTATAATGCAACCACCTCATTAAATTTTCATCGCCTCCTTCTGTCCGCTCATACCGAGAGAGCAGCGGAGGCTCCGCAGCTGCTCTGCCGCGGAGGCCCGTCATGTTTAAATCACCTCAAATTCACGAAGCCATCACATTGTGTTAGCTTGTGGAAAACACATTCACCCCTCCCAGGTGAAATGCATCCGCTAGTTAACCCCATCACTGCCTCGGCTCCTAAATCCCTCTCCCCTCTTGCTGCTCCCTCTCTCAAATCTTCTTTCCAGGCGCAGATTAAGCAGCCGTCCGTTCATCCAGCCGATACAGCGAGGACAGCCGTCACAACATGCTTCGTCACTCTGCGCACGGCTCCTGACAGGCAGACGGTGAGACGTACAAATCCCTCAGGTTTAATCTCACCGGTACAGAGCGGAGGGGTGTTTTTTTCGAGCGACAGCGACCAGCCTGCAGGCCGCACACAGAGGGGACACGCCGGTGACAGGCCGCCTCCTCGCAATCTAGGACCACAGAGCAACCTTGAAACCTTCTCCATATTAACTAACAGAGGGAGTCCTAAACAAACCTCCCTGTGTTTGCCATTGTAGCGGGCAGGGCTGTCAAGACACACTAAACAAACTGAATCAAAAGCATGAGGCCTTTGGAGAGTGCAGGTCTGCGACACATTAACACTTTAAACAGACCTCTGTCACACCAGGTATTTTCTCATTGACTCAGATAGCATCGGGAGCCTTGACTGAACACCAGCAGCTTTTATGTTCACCCTCGTGCTAAATCCTTTTTGTCTTTTCAAGTTATAACCAGGATTAACTTTTATATACACAAACAAAACCTTAAATTCCACCAGTTCTCTCCTTGCAGGCTTCTGGTCTCACATCTGAAACCGGCTTTTCCTCACAGGAAGTTGGGAGAAAACAGGAATTTCATTTTATCTCTTATGGAGTTCCTATAATCCCCCCAATCCATCTGGTTTTGAGTTTGTGTGTACAAGACTGTGTGCAGTCATGACTTTCTTTCTTCTGAGATTCCTACTGTGAACAATAATGAGAACAGAGAGACATTACAGAGTGTTTGATTATTATACGAATCATCAGTCTGCGATGTTCAGCATATTCCAGGAGTTTCGCATTTGACCAGAGCTGCAACACTTAGCTGATTAATTGATTGGACGATTTACAGCAAATCAATTGGCAACATTTATGTTATTTTTCATGGGCAAATGCCCAAAACGTGATTGTTTCAGCTTCACGAATGAGAGTATTGACAGTTTTTTTCCTCGTCTTATATTATAGTAAGCTGAATTTAATTGAATCTGTGTCCTGCGACGAGGAGATGAAGTACTGTCACTCCTTTTCATTGACTAAATGATATATGACTTGGATTACTGCAAGATTAATAGGATTAATGCAACTTGCAGCATGAAAACGGATCAAGAGAGCAGCTTCACCAATCCCACACTGTCCTGACACTTGAATAAACTAATGATAAATAGTATACTTCTAAACAAACTGGCACTCAGTAAAGAAGAAATCAGGGTACTCAGCAGTTTTATGCTGATATTAAAAAGTTCTCTGCGACTCTGGACAGCTATTGCGCTTTAATAATGGAAACTTCACAAAGAGAAAGCAAAATGTTTTTGCCAAGGCTTTAATAGTTTATTTTTAAGTTTTCCCAGCTGTCTCTGGAGCTGTCTCGCCACAACCTACAATTTGTTTTAATTTTTTCCAAATGAAAAACTGAGGAACGGCCTCCACTTGGAACAACATCCACTCCAGAATAAAACTAATTTAGCATGTGTACTGTCACCCGTCTGTATAGTTAACTCTGTCAGCCTCATAGTAGGAACACACTAAATAGGTTTATATTAGTCTCTCGTGTGGAAGTGGGACACAGCTTGTAACTACCCCCTCTGTGCTACGTCTTAAACCAACTGTAAATCCGTCCTTGAAACAACTTGCTCTCGCCACCTCGACGACTATAAAGCTGCAGATCTCCCTCTCATCCTCACCACCAGCCGGATTAACGCCCTAATGTGAGCAGTCGCTGAGGCCCCTAAATGAGCTCGAGTGACGGGGGCTGAGGCCTGGGCGGTTGTGTTTCCACCCGTGGAACCCGATACAGCGAGAGCGCAGAGCTCCCTTCGCCCACGGCTGATCTGGCTTTGAGCCGATCGCTCTCCAGTCCTCTTGTTTGTCTGCAAAGGGAGGAGCAGCTTTTACTTTCACAGAGTGTGATGACACACCGGCCCAAAGGTGGATCGGCCGCTACTTCATGGGCCTCCTGTGTGGGACGTCCACACAGAATGACGCTGTGACAGCTTCTTGTGTGGGATTTAATACCTACAAGATAAGATGTCCTTACTGTACCTGTGGTTCGCTACAGATTATATTGTGTATAAGCCGTCTCTGACGTTTGTGGTGACGCCCTCCTCTACCACTTCAAATAGCAGGCTGATGTCTGTGAACAGCTCACCTTAAGCAACGTGTTTCGTCAGAGTCACTGAGTTCAGTAGAGTTTGTTGTGATAATCAATTAACATTCCCTTGTTAAAGCCTCTCAGGTTTGGAAAATTGCAGTAAATTTATTATTTTGTATTTTGAGGTTTTGGGACAGCTGGTCGGACATCACCTTCTTAACAGTTTTCTGATGAACCCACTGATGCAGAAAACAGTCAGCAGATTAACTGTCTATGAAGATATTCATTAGATGGGGCTCCAAATTAAACATTTCTTCTGTTTTTTACTGTTAATCGGACAAAAGAAGCAATGTGAGCGCGTCGTCTTGGGAAATCATAATAATTCAAAATGAACCTTTACAATGGAGAAAACAATTGACAGACTCATCGAATGATGAATGATAATGATCATTAGCTGCAGACCTAGTTAAGTTCTCAACATTTTAAGCAAAGTTGGAACTGATCTCTATTCGTTATAAACTGTTCATCCACATTCATTTTTATCAACCTTCCCCGCAAACAAAGTCTTGCAGGATAACAGACTTTTTTTAGCTTATTACCGTCCTTCCAGCACTTAAGAGAGCTTTCAGCCAGATATTAAGCGGTGGATGCTTAAATCTTGAGGATAAAATACTGTAAAGAGCCACGTCTTTTCTGTTTTATGGGTGCTGTACAACCTGCCTGTAATTTTAAATTATAATATATAGTAATTTATTAAAGGTCGTCCGTGTGCTTAATCTTGTTCCTTAATCACCTCCATCCTTACTTTATAAAGTATAAATTCTGTCATTAATTATGTCATTAATATTTCACCCAACACAAGGTCATCTGATGAAGATTACTTTGGCATGATTTAGTATTTCAGTAAACTGGGAGCTCAGATAGAGCTATCCATTTGGCAAAGGAGCCATTGGCAAGTCAGTAAATTTCACTGAAACACAGACTTTACTTATCAATATCACAGTCATAAATTCTTACAGTAGTATTTCACTTTAGTTTGGTGCAAACAGGACATTATTCCTTTTAAATCTGTTTTTTACAATAACTTTTTTGATTTCAGGAACCTGTTTGTTGAGCTTCGCGGAGGCCTGTCCAGAATATGACACCTGTAAAAATCCCATCTGACTTCCTCCGCTCATCACTAACAGCCACTGGCAGCTGTTTTCACATGAAGTAACAATGGCTGACAGTCTGCAGGTCATGGTCATCAATGAGACAGAAATAAATTACATCTGATTCAGTGCCACACAGCCTCAGAAAGACAGGCGTAAAATCAAACCGCTTCCAATGGCGATTACACACATTCATATAAATCAAGCAGAGCTAAACTTTGGAGCATAGTTTAAAATCACTATTTTATGGTTCCTTATCCAGATGAATACTATTTTTTATTGTGTTGCTTTGCCAAAGCCAGAAAAAAAATGATGGAAGAGGCACTACTACGAGAGTGCATGTGTGTGTGGGTGGATGTCTGGCCTCTTTCCCTGGCTTCATCTCCATCACCCCATGTAACACACTCACTGGGACCAAATGTGGACCAAGATATAAAAAAAACGCTAAAAAGGATGGTTTTATTGTGAGCTACACTGATACTACCTACAAAACGTGAGGAAAAGAAAAACTACTGGGATTTAGCTTCCTCTCCTTTGTAATTTTCCTACCCAGAGATGATTTTTACAACCGTGCAAACACACACAGTAGATCCTGACTGTTAGGACCCCTGCGGCCATCCTCGCTCATGCCATCATCGCTTACGTAATGATACTCATTTCTCCTTGCAGTTCACCTCACCATGCTGACATTTGTGAGTGCGAGCCATCTGTGAGCGAGTTCACGCAGCTATAAAGCGTCCAAAGGCTAACAAATTCTCAGTTTGTTTTCCTTAAATGTCAGCTTTGCGCTGTCACCGGCAGCAGATGAAGAGTAATAATACAGTGTACTGTAAGTTGTTTAAGGATGCTGATGGAGCTTGTTTTTAGGTTTCTACCCGACAACAACCTAAAATCTCTCGGCTTGTCCTTCATTTTTTCATAATGGACAGAAATTATTGAGGAGATAATTAAAAGATTTGGAACAGGCGTTGATGCTCTTTTGTTGAATTGTACCTGGACAAAATCCCAGATAATCTTTTGGCATAGGATGAATATCTCTTTAAAACACAGAAAAGGCTGCAGACAAACTCTTACAACAATGAAAGATTGGACAGCAGTTGTAGGTGAAACAAACAATATGAAGATATGAACATTATGCAAAATACTGTTAAAAAAAAAAAGGATTATATTCAAATATATGTGCCTATAAGACAAGATATCCATGTCACTGAATGACCCTGTTCCTGTACAAATGTTGTATTGCCTTTGCCAGCTCACTCATGTTACCTGAAATATGTAAATGAAAAAAAACCTACAATTGAGGAACAAAAAACTAGCCACGAAACTCAATTCAGAGAAGGTATTTTCTATTTTTCTGTACTGATCACCATCCAAAAATGTAACATACAACAAACGATGCGCTAAAGCTGGTAATAGAGGAATGTGATCAATATAGTTTGGTGTAATGGTCTAATAATCCTGTTAACATAATGAATTTCCCCTTGATAATAAGGTTACCTTTATACTTATATTATACTAGGGGCTTATGAGAAAATAATTAGCACATTTTTATGGTTTAATATTACTGGTTAATTATTTCCTTTCCTTGAAGCAGCGCTACATTTCCTGTACAGAAATATTTGCTCGTGCGATTATAAAAGTATCTTAGAGAAGCCGGTGGGGCGAAATCAGTCAGACGCTTTGAATTTGCGAGCAATTAGACGATGACTCATCAAGTTGCCAGAGGTGCAGCTTAGACGTGCGGCCGTGATAGCAAAGCGTAAAGGAAAGAGCCACCTGCCAGAGGACAAGGCTGGCTACGAAAACAGAGCAAGAAGAAGGAGGAGGAGGAGGAGGTGGTGGGGGAGAGGAAGGAAGGACGGATAGATAGATGAATAGATGGAGGGAGGGTCAGGAGGGAGGACAAGCAGCCATCTGCAGGCTGAGCGCAAGCCTGCGAGATGCCATAATCCATCCTTAAGTGTGTGAGGAGGGGAGACTTGCAAGTATTCGTAATCCCCTCGCACTGTCTCCTTCCATCAGCGTGATCGGGCTTTGACATGGAGTCAATCAGAGATTGGAGGGTTATAACATGAAATGCTAATGCAGCTCTTCTAAGTTAGTATCTGCTGACTTTGTTTATTCAAGTTGTGTAGGACACCTGTGAGATTATGAATGGGGAAATATGGTTATTGGCTGTGTTGCAGGGATTTTGCAGGGAGAGATAGGACAAGAAAAAGTCCAACAGATAAGCCCCCTAAACTTTTATGCATTTCTTTTGTTATACTTGAGTTTTTGTACAGATTACACAAAAAAGATGCCAATTAGAGACCTTCAGAGGTGTTACGTTACCTTTGGAGAGAGCCCGGCTAGCTGGGGCTGTTACCAGGATTGTGCTAAGCAAAGCTAACCGGCTGCAGGCTGTAGTAGTAAGAAAAAAAGCACATTTCCTTAGATGTTGAATTATTTCTTTACCACCCCATTCAAAGCACGGCTTGAAACGACATGGATTTCATTCTCAGTTATGTAGTTTTATACATATATAGATTGTTTTCTACTGCATCTGCCAGGCAATCAGATAAATAAAACTGCAAATGTAATAAAATGCTGTAGGATCTTTTGTTTTCCTGGTCGATTTCATCCCCTAGATTATACGCTGTATGCAGGAGGTACAGGAAAATCAATCCACTTTCATTAACTGCTGCTGATCTGGATGCAGGGTGGCGGGTGGGCAGGCGGGGGTTTAGAGAGAGGAGTCTGTCCCATCAGTTGTACCGGAGCTGAGATCATGCATGCATTAGTGCAGTCACCCTCACCCACGCAGTACACAGAGAATTAAAAAAAAAAAAGAGAGAGAGAGAGAGAGAGAGAGACCACCATTACAGAGGCGTACCCATGCGCACAAAGGCCTGCACTGCGTACATGAAAGGAAAGGAGGGCTTGAAAGGAGATGCATTACGTTTGATCTGGTTGAAGGGCGGTTTGTGGAGGGGCGGGGTGGGTGGAAAACTGCGCCCTGAGATCAATGAAAGTCCTGGGCTTTAACATGTCGCACACGTGAGAAGGACCTACTGGTCTGTGAAAGAGTGCTAAAAGCTGCTGTCTGGGTTTCAGTAGGTGTGAAATACCCCACTCCCCTTTTTTACTACCCACTGTCACACATTTGCGAAGATTCAAATGCTGCGACAGAACAAGATAGCGATCCACTTGTTATTCACCAACTTCGCCCCAAATGGAACCACTTACATGCTATAAATTTCTCCAGACACGTGTGAATTTTAGCTGTTTTAATCACAGATGGCTGGTCTAATTTTAGCTCAGCCTCAGAGGGCAGATTTCTGCTCAAAAGGGCGATCTGCAGCGACGGCGGCAGGCTTCGAGGAGCTGCGGCGCTGCCACACTAATCCCGTGGAATGCCTGAACTGGACGGAGGGGCTCTGAGATTGCCAAGACATGGCCTGGCCTTTTAAAAGGAGAGCGGCCTGCCAACTGTATGCATATGGCATTGGAGGAGCAGCACTAGGCGCAGTCGCCTCATTTTTCCCTCAAACCGCATTAATGAATCAGCTATTGGAGTCACAATCATCAAGAGGCACAGCATGAAATCGCAGCACTAATACAAATTAAGTGTGGAATTGGCAACGCTCTTGGGGCTATTGTACAAGCTGTCTATCAAAATAAGAGAAAATGGATGTGATGCATTTTCAATCAGTTTGTGAATTCTGCAATAATAAGGTGTGTCATCCAGAAGACAGAAACCTGCTAATATGAATGCTAACATGGTGTTCAAAGTTTAAAGCAACACCTGGACATGCTGGGAAACACGCGTAGTTCTTTTTTTGCTGAGAGGTAGGTGAAAAGATTGATACCATTCTCATATCTGTCTAATAAATATGAAGCTACAGCCATCACCCCCTAGTTTAATTAACTCAGCTCAAACACTGGAAACAGCTATCATGGGTCAGTCTGACATCGTCCAGGTTTGTCCGGGATTGTCCTGGTTTCAGCTGGATGCCCCGAGACCTGACAAATATCTGCAAAATACTATGTCCCAGCTTTTAACATTTACAAACTATGCCCGTTTTCCACCAAGTAAAATAATAATTATAATATTATACTTGTTTTCAGTTTACACAGACGTTTACCATTTTCTGTCCCACTTATTATTACCTAACATGATGCAAAAACCATGAACTATGCACCATGTGCCTTAATTCAACACTTATTTGTTTGTATGTCTGTTTGTAGACGTGCTTCGTGCTGAAATAATCGTCCCCCATCCTGATGACAATGCCTATGATGCATGCAAAGGCGCATACATCTTCATGCGCATGAACATGCGGTTCCCTTAAGGGTCGTGGTTTAAGAGTTATATGGTCACCCTCCTCTAAAGCTGAACACATCATGTCTGTTTAATCTGGATGAAAGCCCGTTTCCAGTCTTTACGCTAAACTAAGCTCACTGCCTAGCTGTAATGTTAGCTTCATATTTAGCGGACATACAGAGTGCTGCCTGCGATCTCTTTATTTTCATCTTATATTTAACATATTGCTGATGGCCAGAATATCTGACAGATGGTTGACGGAGGTCAGGAGGAGGTGCAAGCTCGCAATATAAAACCTCCATCAGCCAAGACAGGAGCTTTAATGGAGTCTCCCTATCCTCCCTCGGAGTAATAGAGATTATAAAAAAATCAATCCTGACACAAAATCCCACAAGGCGTTTGTGTTAAAAAGCCATTAAAATTTAGCTCCTTTAACCAATTAAGATGCCGTGTATGAGGTCATCCCATAGTAGGATCATTCACAAGCCGTTGCCCAAATTAAGCGGCGTGGATTTCAGCGTGAACTAAGCAGCCAAAAAGCTTGAGTTTTTTTTGTCAAGATGGTCTTAACTCCTGTGGAAGAATGAAGAGGAATATGCCAATGGCTTGTTAGCTGGTCCTAACGGGTCATTATTCCTACGTTACGACCTCCTTTTGCTCTCCATGGGGTTCGTTTTATGAGTTTCAAAACTGCCAAGATCTCTTTCACCTGGCCCAGAAGCCAAGAGGAACAGTTTCCCTTTAAAGAGAATTTACTCCGCTCTCGGGCCACCAGAGGCAAGACATCAATCAGAGCCCACTTAGAGGTAAAGTTTCACGATTTAGCAGCACCTATAGACACATGAGCTCATGGCACCGGAGGAGGGGAGGAAGGACGAGCTGCTGCTTTGCATGCTCTCACCATGAATCACATTTTACAGCAATTCATGAGCGGAGCATGCCAGTTCACAGGTTTATGGAGTCTTCTCTGGATGCCAAAGCAAACAGCAGACAAAGAAAAGACAGTTGTTTTTATTGCACGCAGATCCTCTGAATGTCCCCAGGGAAAGAGCCTCAGAGAAACACAGCTCTCATCAGCCTTCAATTAAAAAGATGCTTTTATTGCATAGTGACTGTCAGTCCTTTGAAAATATATGGAGCAAAAGTGAGTTGTAAACAAGCTGAGAGGGAAAACAACACAATATCTGCAAACAGACCGAAATTTAACATCAGACCCATAATAACTTCTTAAATCGGGTCCAAGCAGATTATCTCACTTTGTTTCTGCGTCGCCTCCACTGCGATCAGCAGCAGCAGGTGGGCAGTGTAGATAATCCCTCCCACCAGTAATGTCTTATGGACGGCAGATCTTTTAATTAACCTGCACCTGTTCACCCCGTAAACCAGAAAAAGAAACGAAATGCAAAAACCTGGAATCACACCTATACTGTCTGTATGTCTGAATGCCTGCGATGTTTGCAAAGGTTTCACTAGAAAGTTTTTGCTTGCTAGATGCTAAAACATTTAATCAGATTATCCTGTTTCAAAAGCGACTGTTACATCTTTTAATTGTGCTTAGTATCTGTAAGTTTGCAACTATTTATTTTCTTAAAGAAAAAAACTTTATACATAAATATGGAGGCTATGGTTTAATTAAATAATGCCAGGTGTTTTTTTTTTTTTTTTAATATCTAAAAAGAAAAACTGCTGTATCGAAAAAAACAAAATCAAGAAATGTGAAAAGAAACTAATTTAGTAAGTAAGTCATCAGAAACACGAAGCATCTCTTCTTCTGCAGTGGTTTAATAACACCTGACTGGAGAATCAGTCTCAATGCAACCGACTGCTTACGTTCATATAACAGCGGTGTTTTTTTTCCTTTTCCTGATTCCCTGGGCATTTGAATGGGAGCTCGACTTGTCTGCTCTGTATGTAATTCTGGAAAAAAAAGGATCCTCCTCCATTGTTGTCAGTAGGTCACTGCCAACGTGTGACGGCCTGGTTTGCTGCTTTGAACACAAACTCCATCAAACTGCTGGTAACACCAGGCTAGAAAAAAATCTCTACAGTGATTAACCAGCTGTATTTTCCTTCTTGTCCTTCATAGATAAGCACTACATACACACACACAAGCACACACACCGCTTGAGCTGAACTGCTATGTGTGTGCGAGATAGCAGGTGTGGGTAAACCATTATCAGCTTTACTGTGTGAGGGAGTTATTTTAGTCCCATCCCACAAGAACACCTTAAAAAAAGCGCAATGCCCTCGTGACACAGCCATTAATTAGCTCCAGTCGAGTCCTACAGAATCATTAAAAGTACAAACTGAAAATGAAAATGTTTTTACGTGGCCACACAATGACTCAACCTCAACATTGTTGTTAAACTGATAAGCACATTCAGCTTCTGCATCACTTGACTCTGCCGGAGAGTTTTTGAGGTCAGGGTGAACTGAAGATGCCGCAGAATGGAGATACGATAATGATTTGGATTCTCCCTTGTCAAAGTCTGTGACCTGCCTCGCTGTGATTTACTGTTATCACAGCTGAGAGCGGGAAGTGCTGCCATGAGTCTGATGTGCCACGAGTCTCTTGTGTTCCTCTCAGGCCGAAGAACTGCAAAGTTTTTTTACTCCACCCATCTCGTCTTAACTTCCTAGATGCTGCTCACCTTCAAAAACGTAGTCAAATTGATGCCTCACTTTCCCCTCAGATATTCAGAAAGAAAGCAGTGTTATATAATGTGAATTTAGGCTTCCGGCTCATTTGCATTTCCATTTAACTGCGAGCGGCAAAGCTCCTTTTCCTGATTTGTCAGTCTGTGAGGTGTGCACATCACTGGCAGTGACAATTTTAGGTCCTGTGCTTTTGTGTCCATGGTAACTGGGAGGGAAGGTGAGGGCTTTTTAGGTGTGTGTGTGTGTGTGTGTGTGTGTGAGGGAGCAGTTGGCAGACAGCGTGCACACATGCACTAATTCACAAAAAAATAAAACAATCACTGCTCGCTGCTCCGATTATCAGCCGCTATAACTGCACCTCAGACATGCTCTGGCTCCTGCTTCTTTCTTATCAGTCTGAATCTGTGAAGAATACAAGTAGATAAAGTCTAAAACAATACAGAAAACCGCCCCCGGCCTGTACATGCCCGCCTATGACTGACTGTGAGCCAGCTCTGAGCTGCGCCTCCTGCAGTTGTCCACTTCTCTGCTTTGTGGATGCAATTTCTTTGTTCGGCGAGGCGCTGACGTCAAATCGCCTCCTTTGTTTCAGAACGCCTCAGCTGCATTGTTCGTCTAGCATGAATTCTTCAACCTGCCCCTGTTGCTGGGAGCAACAATGAGATAAATAACAAGATTTTTCAATCAGCGCATAAAAGCAGTGGAAAAGAAGAAAAGATGAAAGTACAAAGAGGAATTAGCAAGAAATAGAAATGTCACCCATTGCTCGTAAGAAAAAAAAATCAGTGGAGCAAAGAGGGGCATTGTTGTTGGAAAATTTTTTATATTTTTTTGTCAGCTAAATTATATGTAATGCTTCGGCTGCAGTGTGAGAAGTGTGAGAGCTGTTTATTCCCTTACAGTTACAATCGACAACAAGTTGGTTAGCAGCTGTGTGGATATTTTAACTGGTAGTTATGTGTGTCATTGTTTCATGAATTATCAGTTCATTGTTTTTTCAGTGAAAATTAAAGTTTTCTGACTCTAGCTCCTCAATTGAGAACACTTTATGTTTTTCTTTGTTCTCTATGACATTCAGTTGATCGACTGTTGGACAATATATCTTATTTGAGTTTGGGCTGTAGGCTTATGATAGATGTTTTTACTTTACTGATTTCTGATAAGACCAAACGATTGACAGATCAATCCAGAAAAGTCATCTGTAGATTAACTGGTCATGAAAATAATCATTAGTTGCCAAATGAGGGGTCCCACGTACTCCTTCACCAGAAATCAGCCAATCCCATGCCTTTTCTGTGGGCGGTGAGCTGAGAAAGTCTAAAAAAAAAAAAACAAGCGTCCCTTCATCCTGAATGATCTGAATGATCCATCTGGACGTGCACCTGACAGAGCGACTTCCTGCGCGGCCCTTTCATGGGATCAATAGTTGGCTTGTGCGGAGGGAGGAAGGAGAAGAAGAAGAGCATTAGCGGT
Source organism: Scortum barcoo (assembly GCA_023238725.1). Lineage (NCBI taxonomy): Eukaryota > Metazoa > Chordata > Actinopteri > Centrarchiformes > Terapontidae > Scortum > Scortum barcoo. The sequence goes on along the minus strand of CM041552.1, from coordinate 8,474,310 downwards.
GTGTTGACATATGCTGCGAGCTCCAGCCTGAGACACAACACAAGGGAGTTAGTGTACTTGACGGAGCCATTGAGCTGTTTGGTTACAGGACCACCACAGTAAACAGATGAGAGGAAGATGGAGGCGCCTTGGCAGGAAGGAAGCCCTCGTCGCTGAGAGAAAAAAGAGGCGGAAGGGCTGAGGGGCAACTGGGCAGTGACCTTAACAGTAATGGGGCCCCTGTGGATAAATGACTATAATTCAGAGTGTGTTCCCTTCAAGTGAAGGGCTTAACCGCTCCACCGACACCTGTTCGGCTTGACAGAGGAGCCTTTCACTGAGGACAGGTGCCTCGGCAGCGGGCCGCCCACTTCCCTTCGCTCTCCGCTCCGCTCCCAGCTGCTCGCCTTTCAGACCTCAGACACAGATTCCTCACATGCCGGCCTGTCAGCTCGGCAACCACTGCAGCGGCCACTCAGCTGCATGTTTCAATAAGGACCACTCTCAAACGCAAACAAGGCCTCTGCCGGAGCGTCACTGGAGCGTCGCACATCGAGCCGACGTGGGTGATAAAGAGGAAACACTGCAGGATCGCCGTGTTGGTATACGCTGCGTCTGTTGTTTTAAAGCACTTTTCTCACTCTGGGCTAGACGGCAGACAAGTTCTCTGAAAGTATGTGTAAGCTTCACTTCCTATGTGAATAATAACATGACGTTACTTAATCATGTTTTTGACTGAAATTCAAGAGAAATGAACTCACAAACTTGCTGCATCTGTAAATTCTTATTTCTTGATTGGGAAACTGCAAGTGGGACTGATCATTGTGGGTAGTTACAGCTAACAATTGCTTTGATTATTCTAGTTGTGGCTTAAGCAATAAACCAATTATTTCCTTGATTAAACAATTAACCTTTCTATCTACTAATACAAATGGTATGAGAATATTTGGTTTAAAAACTGATTTAAAAAGTGAAAATATCTTTCTGTTAATCCACTAATTGACCCTAATTGCAGGCGTGATGGTCTCTGACTCTGCGCTCTTCAGATGTGGGTTCATTTAACACCCTGTTTTTGGAGATCCAGCACAGACGAGTGATGCAAATAAGAAAAACTGAAGAGCATCCTGCTGGAATAATTTCTGTGGGAGTCTGAACATGTGTGTGTGTTGCTGTGGGCACATGCACACTGGGGTCTGTCGGCTTTCTGGCTGGTTCAGTGACCTGTGAACAAGACAAACAGACTGGGGGGGTTGAGGGGGGGGGGGTTGGTTAGTACAATAGGGAGCATGCATGAAGCCAGACTGAGCTCTGAAATGGTTTTCACGTGAAAACCTTCGCATATCTACTGTTTAACACCCCAGCTAAAACCCCTCTGAGGTGCTGCAGTGGGAAACAGGCAGAGTTGTGTTCAACATACCTTTATCTCACATAGCATGCACACCCGGGCACGTGTGAGCACTGGCCATGCTTGTGAGATCTGGGCCAACTGGCTCCAGTCCAGCAGCAGGGCTGGGTCTGGCGGCTTGGTCCCAGCATGCTCGCTGCGTTGAGGGGTAAGGTGCTTCGCTGCATAGCTGGAATGTTTTCCGTCTTTGTTTGGCCCAAAAGGTGAAGAGATTCATTTTAAAGGCGCTCTTATAGAGAAGGGCAAGTCGAGGCATGCCTATAACTGGTCCTTATAGGTGGCTGCATACACACCACTGCTGCTGCTCATTCAATATCTGATTTACGGACATCAATATGAATCAAATTAATACGCAGCAGGAGCACATTTTATGCCCACACCACATCAAACACATAAACTTGATTGGGAATAATCTAATAACATTAGAGACACAGTCAACCGCACATAAATCACAGCTTTGAAGGAGACTTCCAGTTTATTAAAACTTATTCTTCCCTTTTGGTAATAAAAACATTGTTCTCCCTGAATGAACTGATGTGATTTGGGCACACAGTGCCTTCACTAAAAATAAGTTTGATGGGGATTTGAAACACAAAATCCTCTGGGAAGTTTATTTATTTAACTTATTTAGAGATGAAAATAAAGGTGAGCGTTTAATTATTAATCCAACATCAACAGACTGTTTGACTCTGCTTTGACCTGCTGCGTTTGTTGACATCTTAAAATCGCCTGTTTTGATGGACCAACAGTCCAAAAAAATCCAACAAATATTCTCATTTGGGAAGTCAGTGAAGTTTTGCAAAGTTTTGTAACTTTTGCTTAAAAGTTGAGTTAAACCAAGACTGTGTGAAATTTAACAGAAGAAATTACACATTATTCCAGTACAGTAGTTTAATTTATAAGCAATGCAATTCAGTCTTGTTACATTCAGTACACTCTGCAGTTTGGTTAATGTAACCTTTATTGGTCCGGTGTGACCAGTAACTGATAGGAGTGGCTAACAGAGAATGTAAGCACACTACTGTTGTGTTAACGGACTTAAGTGAGTCATTTCACTGACTTGACGACTTCTCTTCTTGTGTTACTGTCACAATAAAATGACCTTTTACCATTATGAAACAAAGTGACATCTGTGGCAAAGTTACAAAGTTTTGCTTTAAACTAAATTTTAATTTAAGATTTTATATCAACCAATTAGTTTATTAATTGACTAATCTTTTCAGGTCTCACCTCCACATAAAGAGGTTTATATAACAACCTGTCTGATCATTTAACTTCTGGTCTGGTGTTGCATTTAGCAACCTGTACATGTCCTCGGATCTCTGCAACTAACTCAGGGAGAATAATGTCAGTGTAAGTGTTGAAATGAGAACCACAGCCATGTTTTATTAAACCATGAGTTCATTTTTTTTATCATTTTTAAATCACGTCTCAATCCCCAATGTTGAAACTATTGGACAAATTTCAACGTTCTTTACTAGATTCCACATTTTTCTCTCTTCATTTTGACAGAAAATAGCAAAGATACAATATTTCACTTACAATGTGATCTACTGATCAACAAACAGGCCCACCTTTGATGATGACTTCAGCTCTTCATGTAACATGAAGTCAAACGGTAATTGCAGTCATTTGAAGTCATTCTCCGGGAGTGAATTCAGGTGTGTGGAGGTTGACTCACGGCCTCAAACAAAGTAACTTCTAACAAACCACAAATTTGAAGCCGGTAATTCGTCCGGATTTAAGTCATTCTCGGGAGTGAATTCAGGTGTGTGGAGGTTGACTCACGGCCTAAAGACTTCTAACAAACCACAAATTGCCTTCGTCTAAACTCTCACACCGTCCTCGACCGCACGGCAGTCAGGACGGTGTGTGTGGTCACTGATTTGGACAAGCGGTCGCGGCTCATGGAAAAGTCAACGAGAAGTTCTTCAGAAGAAGAAACAGACGAGATGCATTCTTGTCTAAAACGCTGCAGAGCGGCTCGGTTCTCGGGGCTGTTTTGCTCGTGAATCAAATAAGATCAATCACTTTCAGGGGTCTCTCAGGAGTGATGAATTCTGCTTGAACTGGCTGTCGCTAATAAACTCCCCCTCAGCGGACAGACGATGCTATGCGCTGAGAGCTGCCCTGTCACAACGAGAGACCGAAGCTTCTCAATGAGAAAATCCACCTAAGAATTTTAAGTGGCCCTCCGTCCTCTGAGAGTTTCATCTCCCGGCTCGAGTGTCCGCTCTCGTTTCCTTACATTCGCACAAAACAGCTGTCACAATACTGATTCTCATAATAACATCTTCTCCGCACTGAGGGACCTCTGCAGCTGTGTGAAATGGTCGGGGCACTTTCTCCCAGCGATGTCATCATCACAGCTGCATCTAAAGCCCTAAAGCCCTTCGGCTTCCTCCCAGGAGATTCGGCACGATTACCTTATCCCAAAACAGGGTGGTTTACATCTATCTGTCTGTCTGTCTGTCTCTGAAAAGAGTGTGTTTAAGCAAGTTTCACCTGCAAATATCTTTTTGTCCATCAATGCCATGACTAGTTATTTGTTTCGAACCACATTTTGTTTACAGGGAAGTCGCGGCATGAAAGTCATATGAACTCCATTTGCCACGGTGTTATTAAGATATAATCTAAATAATCTAAAATAATCTTCTTTCTGTGGTGTTGAGACAAAGTGAGAGTGAGCACTCTTTTTAAACCACATCGTGGGACAAAACCACAGTGTGAGTTCATTTTTTTCACGCTCGATTTCTAAACATGGGGAATTACTCGCTATCGGATGTCAACAACCATTTCCTTACACCCATGAAACACTGTGATTTAGGGTCGTTTCCTGTTGTTTGTTTGGATTATGTTCCCAGGCTCTCATTTTCAGCTTGGCGCAGTTGCTTTAATGTGCATCCAAGTTCAAACACCATCGTTCGTATGAGAGCTGACATGAAATTTTGCACACTTTTCTTTCGTTTCTGTCAGTCTTTTGTGCCAAACTAAAAAAAAGTTCACTGGTTCTTGTCCCTCAAATGTGACAGTTTGCTGCATTTCTTTGTTTTACATGATTGTAAACAGACTGTTTTTGGGACTGTTTTTGGATTAAATAGGCTAATTCAATATGACACGATAAGTCAAACTATTTTCTGACACCTTACAGTTAAAATTACTTGAAATTAATTCAGAAAAATACAATAATTGTCAAGTTAATCAGTAATGAAACTAATTGCAGTTGTATTTCATAATGCCTAAACTGGGCCAAACTCCATGAGTCAAAGTCCACATTTTGAATAAAACACTTCAGACGGGCTCCGTGTCAACGTGAGTTTTGCTGCAGAAACTCTTTTGCAAATTAAGTATATTTGAAGCAACAGGAAGTAAACATCCGTGTTAAACTTTAAAGATAATTGACTTATGACTCATGATACTGACTAATGACTTCTTATGCAGTCATTAGTTTCAAAGTCCGTGACGTGTAAAGTTCAATAACATCCATAACTGGTCACTACCACTAGAATAAGAGGGAAGAGTGGGCAGCACAGCTTCTCTCTTTACTTTACAGGTACGGCACATCGAGGAAGTGTAGGTGCATTTAGGCAGAGTGTAAAGGATGGGCTGTTATTTTCCCACACAAACGCTGCAGTATCTCGCAGCAATTTTTTCCTCTGCACTCGTGTGTCTTCTCTCCGAGTGAACGACTCCTTCTATGCATTGATGTGTTAAAATTTACTGGCCTTTTCCAGCTCCGTCACCCCAAATACATCAGCTCACAGCAGCCTCAGTGCGCAGCTCTGAGAGGCCTTCACAGACCCCAAAGTGCCGAGCGGAGGCCTCAGGGGCTTTCACTCAGCTAAACACAACATCCCTCTGTGTGCAGCTCACTGGCCACCGTTGTCGTCAGAGAAGGATGGGACAGCAGAGTCCCCCCGAACTCTCCGGATCCGGACCCAGGATGTCTTGCGAAGCCTTTCGGACACCTGCGGGGGACTGTGAATGTCTCTGTGATGGGACCGAGGGACGGGGATGGTGATGAACACACAGTCATTCATCAGCCATCCATGGCATTTCTCCCATTCAGATACAGATACCCACTGAGACACAAAGCCCCAGCTGCCTCAAGTGGCAGACTTACACACAACATTGAGCACCAATGCAACACTTCTCCATTTAGGCCTTTTAAGGAACGCCCTGTCACAGCGGCCAAAGTGCCCCTCTATACATCCCTCTGCACGGCTGCACGCACAATGGACAGAAGTGGATTCATAATGTGTTTAAAGGAGAGAAACAGCCTAGATTAACACATGTTGACGGAGCCAAACACATTTCAGATGTGGCGTTTGATTTTAAATCACTTTCTACAGCTTTACACTCAGTTATCACACATTAATCAAACTTTTGGGTTGCCAGTTTGTCAACGATTCCTCTGGAAGGTGTTTATTCTCCAGTGGGACACTTAGTCCTTTTGGGAAATACACTTACTTGCTTTCTTGCCGAGAGTTAGATGAGAGGACTGATAACACTCTCATGTCTGAAGCTGCAGCCGTGACACAGTTAGCTTATTTTAGCATAAAAGATTAGAAACACAGTGAGCATGGCGCTGTCAGAAGGTAAAAAAAATCAGCATCTCTAAAGCTCACAGTAGCATTTATATATCAAAATATACAAAACTGAAACACAAAGAATGCCCAGTTGTGATTTTACACAGACTTACATGCTTATGTTACATGATTATTGTTTTGACAGACAGCAATGACTTCCTGAAAATTGTTTGAGCTGTTTATCTCACAACAATACTTGATCCTGGCTGCTCTAATGTGAATATGTGCTTCTTTTTTTTGTCTTATATCACTGTGAATTGTGTATCTTTGGTTTTTGGACATTTGAAGAGGCAATTCTGGGCTTTTTGAGAGAGCACAAGTTGATGCCATTTTGCAGGTTTTACGCTTTTCTGACACTTCTCACAGTCTGATCGATTGATTGAAACATTCATAAAAAATAAAAACCCTTCATGAGATTTGACTTGTCACAAAGTGCTATCGATTTATCTCTGCCCACATATTCAAACAAGACAGACAGTTGCTGGTGGAAGAAGAGTAAACAAGGGAGGAGGCGTTCGGCTGTAGTGCTTATAACGCTGGTGATTGTGCATCGGGGCATTCAGACTACCAAAGCGTGGGAGAAAAGCAGCAGAAAGAGAGTATCACCTACATCAATGAGGAGAGGAAAAAAAACACCTCTACACACAGAGGATGTGTCAAAGTTACAATGAATCACGGCCCATTCCCAAAAAGCCCTCCCCTGGCTTTTGGACAGTGAATAATCGAGCCGTGGAAAATTCTCATATTAGCCCACTTTGGAGTTCCTCGTGACTCCGGGTAAGGCAGTGCTACACGACTGCGTGGAGGCCTGTAGGAAGACGCTCCCGAGCCGAACAAACCAATTACACCCCTGTCAAGGCCGCGGCACGGCACTGCATCATCCCCACAGAGGCAGCACTGTCACAGTGCGCTGTGTTACTGCGGCTCAGAGGACCCGGTGGGCCATGAGGCCCGGCATGTGTGGCACGGCCATAAGCCCTACCATTAAGTGTTGATTCCTCTTTTATTAAGGAGGCAGTGTTGCTAAAACAAAGGCCTGCCCCCGTCAGCACACACTCCATTGTTGAAGCATGTGACTCATGCTTGATTGCAGCGAGTCTTAAGGCTGCAGGGCTGGGCTGCTTTTACCCCGTGACTCTCCCTCGGAGCTGGAGCAGCTTCCAGGACTGCCGCCACTTGCTGCTGCATTTACACATTCCTCCCCCAGCGGAAACACAGCCCATTAGCATCACATGCTAACGTGGCTGCGGACACAGAGGCGCGCGCACCAGCTCTTTTCAGTGCAGCGTCATGGTAAAGTAACAACAACTCGTGTGTTTCCTCGAGAGCCTCTCGGGGAGGTTGGACTGTTTTTGACACCCTCTGAAGTATGAACATGTTAGCATATATAAGCAGAATATGAACAACTAATAAGTGGTTTATAAAACACTATAATGTAGATTTCAGCAGAAATATAACCCCTTCTGTGAAGCAGCCATAGTTAAAGAGTTATAGTTATAGTTATAAAGAGATAATGAATGAATACATAACAAAACACAGTAATAATATCAAATATATCACTTTATAATGTAGTTATTACTGAATATGTGAACTTTTTAAGTGCAGTCTTGATGATTAAAACCTTTTATTAATGACTTACTGGTGTATAAACAGATAATAAACAATAACTGTGTAAACTCTTATGTCTTTAAATCTGACTTATAGCTGCAGTCTTAATTACTTAATAGCAGCAGATTTGATGATCAAAGCCTTCTATTGATGACTTATTGGTGTATAAATCTTCTCCTCCTCATAGGAGAATGATCGTTGACAAATATTGTAAGGATTTAAACACAAAATGTTCTTATATCTTCTTATAACTACAATATCAAGTGACCTTTTTCATGTTATGACAGCTGTGTTTTACTATATTGTCATTCATTATCTGTTTATACAGCAGCCTTGACCTATGGGTGACTACAAATTCATAAATAATCACTTTTATCTACTCACAGCTACATAACAGTAAAGTGTGTTATAAACCATTTAACAGTTGTTTATATACTGATTTCAAATGTGGGAGCTGAAGTATCACCGATAAGGTATTAATGCATTAATTTAGTGGGGACTGTGTCTTGCGTAAGGATGATCAACACTGAAGCAATGCGATGCAGCAGCATTCTCGGTTGGCTTGTTGCGACACAGCAGCGGACTCTGGAGACGGCGACACAGCCGTCAGTGTAAAAGTGGGCAGACTCTGCTGGCAAGCCCGGACTGGATGTTGCACAGCCTTCAATAATTACAGGAAAGGGATCGAACCTAGTTGCACAATGGGTGAAGCATTAGCTAACTACTGTCTGTCAGCCTCAATAAACTTGAACTCTGCTCACAAAAGATGCGTGTGCTCGATGGCCAAGAGAGCCAAAACTGGCCTCAACTGGCACACTTTGTTAATTAGAGGTTTGCATGCAGCCAGGTAGTGAGTTAGTGAGAGCTGCTGCTGATACAAATGTTTATTTAAGCTTTATTCGACCAGAGAAAGTTGGCCAGGAACTCTTATTTAACCGTGAGACAACGTGATCTTTTACAGAAAGGTCCAAAAACACAATCTGATGTCAAAGGCACCACTTTGAAAGGCTCCCTTTATGAATGGCCGGCCTTGTTAACGATTAAAAAATCATCTGCTAAGACTTTATAGAAACGTTAGAAGCAATTATAAGAACCTTTCCATCTGACAATAATGCAGTTTTAAATGTTACAATAATTATTACTACTACAATTTAAACGTTGCTAATTGAATCCACTAAATTAGGCGTAATGTGAGTGTCTGCTATGATAAACCTTAATAAGTCAATGATAAAGAGTTTCAATCATCAGGCCTGCATTATGTTAAGTCTTTAAAATCAAGTTTTAATCTCATGTCTGTTGTTTGCTTTAATGTTTGAGTTAGCTATAAACATTGATAGGCCATTAATGAAGAGTTTTAATAACAAAAATCTACAGTACAAAGCATTTCTAAAATTAACCATTAATAAAGCCATTAGTTGTAGCTCCTTTAGGATGGGTGCCTGATTAGAAAATGTTATTTATATTAGTGGTACTTCTTAGAGGGGGGGATTTGTACACTCATTGTTTAATCATTTTCATATCTGCAGTTACTCAACAAAAACTTTCAGAAGTTTCGAAACTTAAATTCAGTCAGTTTGTGGGAGTAAAAAAATGCGGAAAAAAAAAAGAGCATAAACTGGAGGATGGCGGCGGAGGCGGGATGAGGCAGACAAAGCGTCGGGCCAAACTCATTGATCAGCAGCGAACACTGTTCCTCCCTCGCTCTCTTTGTTCATCCGAGTTTCTGCTTTTCAACCAGATGCGATTTGCTGCTGTTTAGTGAGGCAGGGGAGGTTTCCTGATGACTCAAGGTGCAAAACTAGGAAGTCACGACAACGTTGTTAAAGTATTCAGAGCATGAATTCACATCTCCACCTCCCTTCTGTCAACTAGCAGCCGGTTTCTGGCACAAGAAGGTTAAAAAAGTCGAGACAAGATATTTTACGATTAGATATACCTCTTCCCTGATAGCAAGTGTTGTTTTCAAAGACGTTTTATTTGCTTGCGAGTTTCCCTCAGGGTGTTCTTCAAGTTTCATCAAGTAAAACTGAAGACACTTAATGATCTTCTTCAGCGCCTGTTACACTTAAATAACACTAAGACCAATTTTGTAGCTAAAGTAAAACAGCAGATCAGATTTCACAGTAGAAATACAGCAAACTCAGAAACCACAGCGAAACTGACTTTAACAGTTAAAAAGCTAAATTTAACTATATTTGAGAGCTTTAACTTCGTCAGAGCGAGCGCCTCAAACAAACATGAGCAAAGTTTCTGTTTTGTCTGTCTGGTTGTTTTATCTGATGTGATGCACACAACATGTCAGCATTTGTCAGTTTGTCTGCAACACAGGAGCTGCTCTTCTATATTATATCTAGATATGATTCACTACAACAGGATAGCAGCTCTGTGTGTGAACAAAGAATATCAACCTTCAATCACATATGAACAACTGATATGATGATTCTTTTACCACCGTGTCATGAATACAACTATACACAACCTGCGTGAGCTTGTCTGAGCCTGATCCAGAGTACAGCCTGTACACTTTACAATTAATGGAACAAAAAAGCGTGAGGATTCATACTAATTAAAAAGACTTTAAGACAAATGAAGCAAACTTGAATACTTAAAAACACCAAAGGCTGCGACTGAGGATTTCTCTCACAATCAGTTAGTCTTCTGGTTGCTTTCTATTAGTCATTTAGTCAATAGGATGTAAGAAAATAGATAGAAACTTCATAAAGTTCCCAAAAGTCCACGGTAATATCTTCAAATGTGTCCGACAGACACTTTTTCGTATTCTTGCTTGAAAAATGATTAAACAATTAGTCGATAGGAACTGGCTGCTGATTACTTTTCTGTTGCAGCTCTACAGAAAATAATTTTAACTTGGATCATCTATACTCCTTCAGTTTTATGAATCTGAAGGAGTATCATCTTCCTTAGTTAATCATAAAATTTGTAAAAGAGCTGAAACAATTAGTCACCAGAAAGCTATTTTGATGATAAATCCATCATTTGTTTAATCGACTCACATTCTTTTCAAACACATCTTTGCAAACTGAATCTCTTTGAGTTTTGAACTGCTTGTCACACAAAGACGTCACTTTGAAACGGTGACGTCAATTTATCGACCAAATAACTCATCAACCGCCCAAGAAAATAATCAGGATAATCATTAATAAAGACAAGTCATTAGCTGCAGCTCCGTGTTGTTCTGCACACGAGCAAACATGACTTGCTTTCCACTTGACCCGAATCACACAATCTGTTTTCCTCCTCAATATTTTTCAGACTGCGAGAAGAAGAACACAACTTCTGTGCCACTGAAGATCTCTGGCTGCGAGATAAACGAGGCGTAACATACGACTCATCTTCCCTCAGACTTCAATGAAAGCTTCCTTTTAATAGACACAAATCATTAATGTCCACGTGCAGGATGCCCACCTCCTCAGAGAGTGAGGCTGCACATGGAGAGCAGTGTGACCGCACACAGAGAAACATCAGCTGTCTCTTCACTTAATGACCTGGGGAGGGGGGCACATCGGTTTGGTTAAAGGTGATGTTGTTGCTGAGTATTAAAACTGAGACTGGGTCTATCACATGAGTTTCTTTTGAGTGTGGGATCACTGTTTTAGGACGGTGCAGCTAAAGATGAGACAAAGACTTTCTTCTACAGGTCTTAACAGAGAGCACAGTGTTCAAAAGATTAGGGAGGGGGGGTGAAGACTCAACCATCGCTGAGGGGAGGCAAAAACACAGACAGGGTGGGGAGGCAGGGGCCCTCTGCAGGGCACAAACACCACAACATGAAAGCTGTCAACACCAAATCAACTGACACTAAAGATTTAATCTAAATCTGCAAACTAACCCAAAATTTGCATCACTGCAAGTGTTTGTTTGTTTTGTGTTTTTTTTTTTTTTTTTGGGGGGGTTATGCAGCTAACAAACCAACCTCTTCTGAGCTCTGCTGTCACAACAATGACAACATCCTCCACCTGTCTGATCCAAAAGGAGGAAACGGGATCATTCACACCACATGAAGAGGTGAAACACTCCTGCAGCTCAGATCAGAAAAGGACGAGAAAGGGAGGGAAGGGGGGGGGGGTCTTCTGTAAATATGAACGCAAAAAGCCTTAATCTGTAGAAAAGGGGAAAAAGAAAGGTGAGGAGGACACACCTTCACATCCTTTATTTACTGTCGCTCGACCGAAACTAGACGCGCCTCTAGAATCGCCTGCAGAGAGCTGGATCTCTCCCCTGCACACACACACACACACACACACACACGCAGGCATGCACAGACACTCACACACACATGCAAACACACGTACCTCAGAAATTCTTGCAGGCAGGTGTCACAGAACCGGTGTCCACAGGTGGACACTTGGACCGGCTCCCGCATGGCCTTGCTGCAGAGCGGACACTGGAAGCGTCTCTTCGGCTTCTCCAGAAACTTGTAATCAAACCCGGGCATCGCTGCGGGCTCGGTCGGCGCCTCTCGGCCTTCAGCTGCACGTCTTAAATAAAAAAAGGGGGTGTAAATGTCCTCTTCGATCCCCGAGATCCCCGACCCCCCCCCCCTCACCGCCGCCGCCACCCCTCCTTTTTCTTTTCTCCTTTTTTTTTTTTTTTTAAGAAACGGGGATGTTGGTTGAGCTGCACCTCCGTTCACACCGATGGGGGGCTTCACATCATCATCATCATCATCATCATCGTCCAACCCCCCCCACCACCTCTCTCCACACACACGCACACACACCTCAGCAGCCTCAAGGAGGCGGCGAGTCTCTCCTGATGGCAACAAAAGATCCAGAGAGACGCTGCAGAGGCGATCCCAGCTCTGGATCTGGATCTGGATCTGTGTGTGTGCAGGTCTGCAGCTCAGGGTCTCCGTGTGTGTGCGTGAATGTGTGTGTGTATGTGTGTGTGTGTGGCCGTCGCTCCTCTCTCCTCCGCGGATGCAGCAGCACTGTGACACACTGAACACAATGCACAGCCCCTCCGTCCGTTTAGGTGCACTGAGCCCCGCCTCCTCCTCCACCTCCTCCTCCTCCTCCTCCCTCAGCGCAGGAGGAGTCAAGAAGCCGAAACGCTCCTTTTTTATTTTTTTTTATTCCTTATCCCCCTCTGATCTCTCTTTATGGAGCTGTAATTGGGCTTTTTGTCCAGCTCTGATAAAAAAACATCTATTTTTCATGCTCATGTTTCATATTTTGTTAGATAAAAAAGCTTATGTGTGTGTATAATAAGAGCACTCAGCATGCTGGTGGATTTGGGGCTATTAAGGATTTACAGTCTTAAATAGTAAAGCTAGAGGTGAGGAGGGTTTTTTTGTTGTAAAGGTTTAAGTGAGATAAATGTAAAATGTGTGCAGCTGACCCATTACAGGAGCCTTCAGTTCAGTCAGAGGTGGCAGCTGCCCTCTGGTGGTACAGCACACACACACACACACACACACACACACACACACACGAGATGAGGAAAAGTGGTATTTATATTTACATTTATTTCATGTCTAAATGTCGACTTTACACGTGACAACGATGAAATCCGACTTACGTTATCAGTCTCATTAAAAAAACAAACTGCACATCATCTGGTGGCAGGAGGAGTGAAGTGCACATGCGCACACTCGGATCATTTTTCACCTGCTGTATTGCCACCAGATTACATCATCATTACATCATCACACAGGATAAACAATGGTAAAGGATCCATGTCCTCAGAAAAGGTGTGAACACCTCTCGGATGAGGAGTAATTGGTTCAAAAATGGAAGTTCATTTAGCAGAAAATGTCATTTTTGTCAAGAGTCTTACAAGAAATAATCTTTTTTCAAAATCTGGATGAAGAAAAATGCATATTTATCCACAGTATAACAAGAAATATAATAACAGTGATATTAATCTTAGCAGTTGATAACAGCTCTGCGCAAATGACACTACATAATAATTAATGTGATTAATGTGAGAATAATGGAGGCTGTGGAGGAAGAACAAAGCGGAGGTAATCAGACTGTCACTGAGAAATCTGAGCATTATATCACAGGTTAGCTGATGATGTACAACTTGTTTTCTTTTAAAGTCAACCTTCCCAGTCACAATAAAGATGTTTAATGTTTTGTTTCAATGTCCATCAGACACTATAAGCATCACGCTCTCCTGTTATTGATTCAGCAGGACACGCAGCCTGTATATCAGGATTCACATCTTGAATGTTTTCAGCTTAAATTATCATTTTGGACACTTGTGTTGTTTCTTTTTGTGTTATAGTGTGACAATAAAACCTTTAAGAGTAGAAACTGTCACAGTAACAAATGGATAGCAACATTCAAGAAAATGTAAATATAAAAATACTTTATGTATTACAAAGATTTCACTCCAAAGCACCATCGGTGGAAAGTAACAGAGTAGATGAACTCAATAGTGCAGTAATTATAGGTACTTGTACATTAATGGGTATTTCCATTATATGATACTTTATACTTCCACTCCACAACATCGATTTGGCATCTCAAGTTACTGGTTACACAAAATGTAGTAAAGTAATACATTATGATGTAATATTATAGATGAAGATTCTTGCACTGTAAAAGAGTATTTCTACACTTTGGTATTGTTACTTTAAGTAATAGATCTGAGTACTTTTACCACTTCGGCTTTAGTTATCTTTTCTCAATAGCCATCAGTCATCCGAAGAATACAGTTTACACGATATATACTAATCAATTTATGACAAAAGTTATACAAAATATATAAATTATCTCATTTTAAATTTAAGGCACATTTCACTAAGATACAACATGGCATCCTCCAAACCGAATCACTCCATATTTAAACTACTATTTAAACACTCTCCCCCATTTTCTGTGGTCTATATATTTCTAAATTTATGTCCTGAAAGACCTCTGATCTGTGTTTACAATCCCACAATGCAATTTGTCACATAGAATTTGAAGCAAAATGTAGATGATTCGAGTGAAATGTTTTACTGCTCGTTATAGAGCAAATTTCTGAGCGTGTATTGTACAGGCAGAGGTGAATGAGTGAACAATTCAAAGCTTCTAACGACGTTGCTCAGTTGAACCCTGAACAACACATCGTTATCTGTTTTGAACGCTGCTGTTGAGTTACAAATGTATCGGAGGACTAATCCAATAAAGCACAATGTGAGCACTGACGATGTGTTTGGTTCATTTCACTGATGAGTTACTAAACACTCGAGTGGTTTTCATTCATCTCATTCACTGATGGCTTAAGAGAGCTCAGACCTGTTTGACTTTTACTGGTCTTTATCATGCTAATCCTACACGTGAGAAAGGACAATAGCTCACCACATGACAGCTGTCAAATGATTTCCTGTTATCCATCTTCACTCACTCATTGTTGCAACATTACTTGAAGTAACCTGTTGTGAGATACACCTGCTGCAACACACAGGTTTCCACCTTTTCTTTGCTTTGCTCCGTGATGTCAAACCACCGAATGAAACAAACATTCATTCCTGGAGGAGGGTGTTAAAAAAAAAACTATACAGAGAGGAAGACCAAGTGAAAGTCTGAGGCCGCAGCTGCAGTATGAAAGGGAATCTTTCAGCTGCAGCACAGATGGGCCTCTGGGAGAAGTTATTCAGAGGAAGCTGTCCTTCACCTCGTGCCACCGCCGGGCTTCATCACCAACGCTGAGTCAGTTCGTTTTTAGGACAGAATCATCTCGGGACAGGTTCCTCAAGCAAAGCTGAAACAAAAGGGAGAAAAGCACAAGAGCAAAATGTCAGAAGAGTCAATTAATTGATAAATAGATTGACAGAAAAATGAATAGGCAACTATTTTGATTTGTAGTTTCAGTCATTTGTCAGCAAAAAACGTTACTGGTTATATCCTTTTAATTGTACTTTTTTCCATCTTTAATTGAATATTTTGCGTTCTAGTCTGGTCGGATAAAACAAGGGATTTAAAGAAGCCACTTAAATATCGATGCAAGCTTATGAATAATGTTTTACTGCCGACATGAAACTGTTAAACCTGCCTGCCAAACTCTCTTTACAATGTCTGACCATAAAGTTAATAAAGGATGTGTGTTTTGTATAGTTACACCTGCAATACTTGCTCATTTCGTATGTCTTTTTGTGCATTTATTCACTTATGTGCACTTTGGTGAATGAATTGTTAATGACCTGGCTTTTAAGAAGTGCTGGACGCAGTTTTAGTGTACATGAACACATCATCAACACTGTCACGTGGACTGCTCTAATAAGTTGTAGCATTATCCTCATCAGTTTCTAGTCCAGTCCGATCTGTATCACAGAGCCGGTTATTATGGAGACCCTCCTAATGACCTCTGTGAGTGTTGGTCCACGTTGGTCTCTGTGTTTTTGTCACATGGTGCGGGTCAAAGAAACATTTAAACTCGCCCACTGGCCTCTAGCGAGGATTACAACATTTCTGTAACTTATTAAATTGCGATGCAGTTTAATCTTCTCTAAATCTGCAGCTATTTTCAATTTGGAGTGTAGAGGGCCGATTTAATCCCACCTTCACTGTGGTCCAGTTTTCATTAGAATCTGTTTTCAACCGTCACTGTTCGAAGAAAGAGGTCCAAATCTCTGTTTTTTCCTCCTCTCAGCAGAAGGTCTATGGCCTTGTCAATCAGTTCAGTTTAAAATCAATCGCCACAATGCAAAACTGGACTGAATTATTACTTATGGCGTGCAGATATAAAGGTTCTGATTGAGTGTAGCTGAAAGGCAGTGACTGGAAATGCAGATGTATGACTGTATGAAACAAAGCTGTAGTCATGTCTTTATCCAGTGAGCTTTCAAACTTACAAATGAGTCCTTTCACAATTCTGCCTGGATAAACATGTGTCTCTGTCGCTGTTATCAGGAGAGGCTCAAGTTCAGCCTGTCTTTCATCCAGGGATTAGCACTCTCTCAGTTAGATTTCACCACATCCCAGCATCTCACAGTGTTTGTTAACAAAGGCTAATAAGCAAAATATTACGTTTCACTGCCAGCAGAGTGTTGCCATGACAACAAGCCACAGATGTCACCACGAATGGGTGACTCTCGTCGAGCTGCACCGCCTTCGGTATCCCAGAATCCTCCTCTTTTCTTCCGAGACGGCCACGGGCCCCCTTCCCCCAGGTGTACACCTCCCCATCTGTGAAAAGCAGGAGGAAAAGGAGCCGGTCATCAAATTCACAACCTCAGGATGCATTAATCCACACAGATCTTTAAGTGACAGCTCTGCCTCTCCTGCAATGGCAGCATAATGGCTCAATCTGTAGGAAGTGAGGGCCGAACAAAGACTTCCCTCAACAAAGAAAAGCTGCAGGCATGACTGGCACTGCTGGTTTTCTCCCCAGGGAGCCAGTCAGTGGCACAATATGCCATTTTACCATTTTAGCCTCAGCTTTAAGAAACAAAACACAGACTTAGAGACACATAAGCACAGGCGCACACATCTGTTACCTATCTGTTAACCCACCATGTGTTTAAAGAACCATACCAGTGGTTTTGTATGTTTAGCCCTTTAGCTAAAAACCCTTTAATGTTTACATGTAACGTTGTGTGTTCCATGTGCCCACTACTTTAAAACCTTCAATTCATTTAAGTTTGACGTGAAAATAAACTTTAAACTTGTTCGATAACCAAAATCCATCACAGTGAACAATTAACCATCTTTTGTTTTTTTTAAATTAAAGTTACTCTGCTGCTGCGTGGTCACATAGCTGCTCGCTGGGACTGTTTGAAACTCGGTGACTCTCAATACAATGCACCGCCCTCACTATCCCAGAATTCTCCTCTTTTCCTCCAAAGCAACTAAACCACAGATATCTGAGCAATGTTGTCTCAACTCAAGAGATGAACACCGTTGTGTTTAACTGTGTGACTCCTACACATCTCTGAACAAGTAAGGGATTAACAGTGAGGGGACATAACAAGTTTTTCCTTTCTGAAAATGTGCTTGTTGGAAACTCTGCTCTCAACCAGCAGCAAAACAGAAACCATTTTCACGCAAAAACATAAAATCCACATCATCCTTTATTACAGGAATGATGACAGGACAATGTGGCTCATTTATGAAATGTTGTTCAAGTTTCAGATGTCAAGGTTTTCTTGAATGCACCAAGAAGAGTGAAGAAGCATTTTAAAATCCTTGAACACCTGTGGTACATCCACACAAGTGATTTCACCTCACTTGGCTGATTAGACCTCCTCCTAGAGCAGTCAGATGAGAAATCACAGTGAAATGAAATAAGCAGCAGAGAAGATGAGGATGCTGTTTGGCTGAACTGATATGTTTGATAAAACGCTGTTTAATTAACAACTTTGTGAACTGCTGTTGTTAGCACATTAGCCATACTAGCTCCCACAGTTTGTGGTGACAACCCTGCCCACGCTATTTCTTGTCCCTCCTGTTTTTGGCCAAACCATACTGACCGCAGTTTAATCTCTCTGTGTGTGTCCTTAATCTATACCTCTCTGATTCTCCTGTTAGCTTTGCTGCACCTGTTAAAATGAGACGAATTACACTTTTATCGTTCTTATTAGTTCAAAAGCTCACATAATCCCAAGTCCACCTTCAACCCGAGCAGAGGTCTCATGAGCCACAATAAATGAAAACACCCGTGGAGACGCGCATGGGGCCTTTAAAAACAGAGAAGGTCAAACTCACATATCCTCCTTTCAACTCACCAGATCCAATAGCTAAGGTGAAAGCGTCTCCACAGGCAGCCATGGTGATACCCTGCAGCCCCGGCACCAGGTAGGGCACACGGCTGCTGCGACGGGAACTGCAGCCAATCTGGCCATGCTGGTTGCTGCCAAAGGTGAAACACTGACCCTTTTCTGGACAGGAAGAGTTAAGACTTCAGCACAATAAATGAGAACGTGTTTGATTATTAGCAGCCTCAATTTGTTTACCTGTTCGTTCGCACTTTAATGACACTTAATCTGATACTACATGAACCCAGAAAACTAGTTTGTCTGGTACTGAATGAAGCAGTGACCTTCTCTTATTTCAAACCATTATGGAGGCGGCAACCCAGAGGTGCATCTGATTTAAAAATGTGATATCATTGATATTGATATATTGACTATTTTACCTGTGACAGCAACAGAGTGTGCTGTCCCAATGTCAATGTAGACAATCTTCTCACTGTTGAGTGGGGCTGACTGGACAGGAGAGTAAGAAAGGACTTCTTCAACCTGATTCAAGGGATTTGGTTCTTCTCCGGTAATTATTTTATCCAGCCCGAGTTTGTTAAACCTGACCACCACAAAACCACAAAATCAGGTTATTTGTAACAGAGGAATAAAGGACAAACTGCATTTATTCTATTCTTTATAACCACCATTTCAAGATACTAAGTTTGTTTATCAGAAAATATTAATATTTCTCGTTTTTGTTTCCTTGTCTGCTGCAGGTAGCTGCTGAGACGTAGGTATCTGAACAATGCTGTTCTTGCACCGACCTGAAAAGAAAGCTGCTGTGTTTACTCAAACAGAGCTCTACATCCAGTCCAAAGCCTCTCTGAGAGAGAGACGGATTAACAATGAAAGAAACGTGTTTGTCATTTTAGGAGAATGCTGTCTCACAGGTTGCACACCATAAAAGCACCTCTGTGCACCATAACATTTCCTTTGATCTATTGCCACCCCGTGAACATGAACAAGTTTCTGACATAAGCCTGAAACAGTTTCATTTGGTGTTTGAAAATCGCTCTCACAAAATGCATGTAAATGTATCCTTTATGGAAAACACACAGTGCCTTCTCATTAAATGTGAAATAAGATGTTTCACTGCTGATCATTAGCTCATGTCAGTCATTCTTACTGAGACTAATGGCCAAAATAGGGAGTAAACTACCTGTTGCTTCCACATGCCACAATGCTGTGCTGGGTGCTGATTATCATGGAGCAGTCAACTCCACACACCACCCTCTGGGCCTCAAATTCCACAGGTAAACACACCTGCTGTGGAGAGTTGTGGGTGTCTTGGGTGCCTAGCCCAAGGCGACCTTCCAGACAGAGACAGGGGAGGCAGAAACCCAACAATTGAGCTGTCATAAATCAGTCTCATGCAAACAAACACTGAAAGATAAATACTAACATAGATTGAGCTGTGTTCGAACACAACTGGTTCATTTACTATACCATTATCTCCTCTTCCCCAGGCAAATACTTCTCTTTCATTGGTCACAGCGAGAACATGGGAAGCACCACACGACACCTGAACCAGCTCATAGCCGAGGAGCGCCTCAACTATTTTGGGCTGAGCACACAAAAAAAATGGAGAGAAGAAATGTAATCAGTGTAATGTTTGTACAAAGGATTTGTGTCTCGATAGTCCAGTGTTTAATAGGTGTACAATCTGACTGCAACACCCCTGTTCGATTCAAACCAGGGACCTTTGTTCCATGTCACCTCATCTCTCCACTTGTTTCTTGTCTGCCTCTCTACTATAAACTGTTGCTATAATGTTTCATTTTAAGGCATGTTTGACATTATTTGGGGCTTTTTCTCACATATTTGGACAGGAAACGCACTTAAAAACACAAACAAAAACACAATTAGAAGCTGTGTAAAATCAGCAGTATCTGCAAATATCTCCATTAAGTAAAAATAAACCTTTGGGAGACAAACTTGATGGTGTGACATAGAATCACAATACACAACACAGTAAGCAGGGACTAAAACTGTAGATGGGAGTAATACAGCCTAATACAACAGTCCTGCATTAAATCCTCGGTTCATGAAGGTTGTAATGTTCAGTTCATGTTCAACTGTTTTAGAAAACCGCTCATTTAACTCAGTGATCATTTTGGAAGATTTAGTTTGCATTATACTGAGAGGTTTCTTGTAATATTTATTCTCATTAATATAAATAAAGAGAACAGAATATTAGAAACACCAGTAGAACTTGTAATAATGTGTATCGAAGAAACTAGCAACACCGTGCACATTTAACATATGTGGAACATTCAATTATTTTCCTTTGGATGGTGGACATGTACCTGTGTTACATCATTGAAGTTACCGTGTCCTAAACAGCCGTTGCTGCCACTTCCAAATGTCATGATAATGCCCCTGTCTGTAAATTGAAAATAAAAAGAAGGGATTAAAAACATTATTAGTTGATAAGTGTAGGTGTATTAACAGAGTGCTCCTAATCCATATCTAGGAAACACTAATCCTCATCACTACAGTGAGAAGTGATGAAAGAGAGGCAACTGAGCTGAGAGGAAGGGTCTTTAATCCTTCGTTATCTGCTCTGCAACGCTGGACTTACTCACAACAGCCCCCTAAAGCACACTCACACCGCAGCTTGAGCTCAAGAAAAACTACTTCCAAACTGCTAGGCTAAGCATGCAGACATTTCTTTCACAAGTGGATCCACATTATCTGATCAACTCTGGAAAAAGAGCTGATGGTATCCACGCTTTCATATGTACATTCAAACGCTGTCTCAGGGTTTTTCATCCATGTGGTGCAGTGTGACGCCCGAAAACAGAGAATAAAGATTGATTTCCTTTAGCAGGGCTCCCTGCTAAGCTGACGGGGCAGAGATGTGATGTCTCTGATACAAAGCGGAGCGGCACACCAACCTGTCATGCAGGTGGTGAAAAGATCGCCACAGGACACGGACTTGATGGTGACTCCAGACTGACCCTCAAGGAAGCGCGAAATGAACTGAGGCTGCATCTGCTCCACCACACCGGGCAGACTGGCCTCACCGGACCCCACTGATGGAGCCTGTGACAATAAATGATAAGTAGTCTGTGATGAGCAAAAGACTGAGAGAGTAAGTTTCCTGGAAAATATAAGTAACTTAAAATGTTACAATAAATATAAGTAACTTAAAATGTTACAATAAAAATGAACCTCTGATGCACCATTAGGGATCATCAATCTGTGATGTTCCTCCAGCTGTTATTTCATTATTAAGCACCTATATTCCTCAGCTAGCCTCATTCAACTCTACACTTCCTAAGGTTCCCAGAGAAAATCCAATCAAATCCAAAAACATTGTGCTTTCAGCATATTAGTGGTGGCTGTTTGCACTAAAGCAACTGCTGATTTTGCTTTCTCTGACTCTTTAATACTGAATTTTCCCGTCTGATGTGGTCTTTGAGTTTACAAAGAAGCTCTCTGGGGGCAGATATGTACCATTCATATTTATAATAGCTAAGGGAATGAACTGCATAACAGCTGTTAAATAATATAAAACATGATGGTGTGAAAATCACTCAAGTGTATTTGGCTAATTATCTGTGAGAATAAGAAAAAATACATCAACAAGTTGACCCAGGAGTGCGGAGAAGATCTCTGTTTCCAGCATTAGTGTATAGGGACAATATGTCCTTTATGATGCATAACTATACAAGGAACGTTTTGTAAACAAGTAAAATGTACAGGGAAATGTAATATATGTTTCCACAGACCTCCCATGTAATCAGGCGGCCTGATTTGGTCACCCCCATCTTCTGAGTGCGGCCCAGAGACACTTGAAGCACCTCAGTGTTGAGCATCGGCAGGCGGAGAGGCGCTGAGATTCCACTTCCCCACGTATACACCGAAGACAGCGGGAGGGAATGCACCTTCCCTGATCCTAAACCGATTGATCCGTCTGTTTAAGCCCGACAAATAACAATCTAACATGTAATTAAATTATTGTAATGAACCTGGTGCAGCTAGTTCTGCTGTTAAGTAACAGTTATGTTCCTGACCTCTGGACCTGCTGGTAGGAACTCTCCCTCCTGGTCTACCCTGAGGACCAGTCTGAACAGTAGACAGTGGTTTCTCAATCCTGGAAAAAGCCAAAGGAGGTGTTTTTTTCATAAAATATAAATGGAGAAAGAAACTCACAAAATGCAGGACATTTTAATATAAAATGATTTGTGTAAAAATGTCATGCATTAAAGGACTACCTGCGCATTTTGACATTGCCTATGTCCGTGTAGAGGTTAAGCAGGGGCCTGATGCATATTGGAAGAGCCATTATTTCATTGAGTTGAGGCCGTTTGGATGGATCCAGATTGAGCATGTTGAGGATGAGCTGTCGGAGTTCAGGGCTGTAGCGGTCTGAAATTGGAGCAAATGTTCCGCTCATGATCTTCAGAACGAGGGCAGGTAGATTCTGAAGGCAAAATGAAAGAGCGTTATTGAAAGTACATAATACATTATGAATGTGTGAAATATCCTCAATCCCCTACCCAAAGTCTCTGCCAAAGGAATAAGATTTTCACATTAGTATCCCACTGT
This sequence comes from Scortum barcoo, assembly GCA_023238725.1. NCBI lineage: Eukaryota > Metazoa > Chordata > Actinopteri > Centrarchiformes > Terapontidae > Scortum > Scortum barcoo. The sequence goes on along the minus strand of CM041552.1, from coordinate 8,451,482 downwards.
GGAACTAGTGGTAAAAACAGATTTGAGTGCAAGCAACATCTATGTGAAATTTTGTGAATTATTGATCTGTGTTAAAATCAAAAGTCCCAGCAATCTGCTACAGAGCTAAACATGAGATATCCTGGGGTCTTTATTTTAAATTTTCTAAGAAACTGTAAGAACCCATCTCCCATGGTGTCCATAGTGTAGCTCTGATGGTTGTAAGGATGGTTTCAATGCCTTTGTGCCCAGCAAGTATTACACATTGAATAAGAGTGATAGTACTTCAAAAGCTAACACAAAAACTGAATTATTTTAATCACTACATCCAAGTAAAGGAGCGATTTTTGTAAAGATAATGGTTTATGTACAGCAGCCTCGAAGGCCCTCTTAAGGCTCGCCAGCTCATACAGCACACAGCCCAAAGCCCAGATGTCACTCTTCTGGTTATACGGCTTCCCCTCACACAGCTCTGGGGAGATGTAGCACGGGGTCCCAACCACCTGCAGGGTAAAGAAAGGAGGACCTGATCTGTGCTAGTACATTTTAGGATTCAACATATCAGGATGTGTATGTGGCTGAAGTAAATACAGCTCCAAACCAAATGTGAATCAACTCACTGTGTAAGCTTTGCTCTTGCTGACAAGTATTTTGGAGATGCCAAAATCACCAATTTTTACGATCATTTGGTGCTTGTCAAGAAGAATATTCTGTGTCTTAAGGTCTCTGTGCAAGATGAGTTTATTGTGGACGTGGTACAGGGCAAGTAAGATCTGTACAAAGAAGTGAAGGATGGTATCCTCGTCCAGCAGAGAGTTACAGCGTTTCTGTATGTAATCAGCCAAGGTGCCACCTGCATGAAGAAAACATTGAGAGGAAGAAAAACAGCAAAGATAATTTCTGTTCATTAAACCTATAATAACATGTAACAATGCTCTCTCTGCTGCAATGGAGAGGCATGGCTCATGTTAATTGGATCCCAAACTAATAAGCAATTCCTGCTGCAAAGTCAGGACTTAAATTTAAACATGTGGCATTTTTAGCAAAGCTAGTAATATAATATGAAATATTATTTTTCCTCTAATGTTTAATTTCATTTATTTTTATCTAATTGAGATTCTGATGTAATAAAGGGGAAACCATATCACAAAAAACTACAAAAATATATAGGATAAAACAATTAAGTCCAAGCCTTACCTAAATCAAACTTTATTACTTTCTCACTTTCATATATTAAGCAATTATCAGTATATCAATATTAGTCATGTATAGTGACCTACAAATCAGAAAATTATATCTAGAAGGATAGGTCAGAGCATTAAAAGATCGAAAGCAAAGGTTTGATGGCAATCTACCTTTTTAACATAATACCTTGTAACATAACAGAAAGGTTACTTGATCATTGTCCCTCAAAAAAACACCCAGACTGACATTAGGTGCTCTCATTTGGCGTGACATGGGAATGAGAAAAGTTATGGAGCCCTAGAGCGCTACACCATGGGAAAACTGAACCGTCAAACAATGAACAAAAGGGGGTCAGGTAATAATATATTACAGTAAGCTCACCCGGTGCATACTCCATAGCTATCATGAGGGCCTTGTCCTCCAGGAAGTTCTCATAGTACTCAATGATATTCGGATGGTTGAGCAGTTTCAGGACCTGACACTCGTTCTGAGCTGCCAGGCGTTCATCTCGTGACATCTGCTCCACTGGGATCTCCTTCAGGATGACAAATGCCCCGTCGCTGCGCCGGCGACACAGGTGAACAATCCTGACAGGAGAGGAAAATGAAGAAAAGTTAGACGTATATTTTGTCCATAAACAATATAGTATTTTGGTTTGGTAGTTTAGGTCAAATGTGCGAGTGTTACTGAACACTGTCACTGGTTTTGTTTAAGAATGTTTCCTACTGCAGTGCTTTATTATTGTTGTGTTACTGTTAAAAGCTGCTATAATGTATTTAAGATTTTATGTAATGATTTAATACAAAAATAAAAGGATCAGTACAAGCATGGTGCCTCCAGTTTTTACCTCTGGAAGTCCAAGACCATTCAGATAATGATTTTTAAAAACATTTATTATTTAGCACAGATGGAGATGTACAAAAAATGTACAAAAACACACTTTCATTATTTTGTTACAGTAACTGACTAATGCTATTAGAACAAAAAAGTATCTTGTGAAAACAGCTGCCAAATGTCTTACATAGTCTCATTAAAAGTTAAAAAAGATTTTATGAGTGAAACTTATGAGTGTTTAAAGTCACTAGTGTAACTATAATAATAATAATAATAATAATATAAGTAGTTAGTTGTGTAGAAAGTACAAAAGACAATGAGACCAGAATTCCATTTCGGCTGTATGCTAATCTAAAAATAATATTTTCCAGTATATCATTTGATGTACTTTTTTGCAGACATTTTCCAACAACACACACATCTTTAAGTATAGCCACCAGCGTTGAAAGTAACTAAATCCAATGATTTAATACACATAATTATTCTGAAATGGGTCATCCTGTTTAATGAATACTTTCGCTTACACTTACATACTTTGAGTATATATTGCAGGACTTTAACAGGGAACAGAGTGTTTCTACAGTGTGGTATTACTACTTTTACCTAAGTAAAAGATGACTGACAGCAACCTTTCAACAACAACAAAGTTTTGTGAATAAAATGACTAATTTAACTACAGTTACCTCAAAACTTGAAACCTCAAAACCTCAAAAAGCATTTGAAAAGAAGACACACAAACTGTAACTGACATACCTGAAAAGTATGTTTAGAAATGAGACACTAGACTAACTTAAGTACTCAGATTTACGCCTTAATAAGCTTTTTAAGTGACATCTTTACTGGATGCCTTTTTCCTTTTTTGGGCGGCGCTTTTTGTGACATTTTAAGAAAAAACTGAGGCCTTACGGACTTTTAGCTTTTCCAGTCGTCTCCTTAACAAAGCCCTTAATTTTCAAATATACAACACGGTTGAAACGTGTCCAAGAAAGTGGAAATAAACTCATAGTTTACCCGAAAGCTCCTCTTCCAACAACTTTGATTTTCTCATATTTCTCCATCGCTGCTCCAAAACGCTTCCGCCGTCTCCTGGCAACCCGTCACACAGAACTACAGGAAGCAACGAGGGACATACAAGGCGAAGGACAAAAAATCTCTCTTCCATACTTTAAGGGAGAAAAAAAGGCTCACAGAAGTTAATGAGTACTGCTGGTGACACATGATTTAATAAATGTTTTCAGACATAGATGAAGAGTTTCAGAGACAGAAAAATAAAAGCAAGATAACTGTACTTTATTCAGACTTTCTATTTGAGTTAATTTGCAATGGCAGATAAATACCATTTTTAAAATCAACAGACCAACACCAGTTTGACTGATATTCCCCTGAGTGCATAATAAAACATGAGTTATGAACTTTTAAAAAATAGAGAGCTGTCTAATGAAAGCCACCCAACACCAGTTTGATTGAAAATCCACTGAATGCACAAAAAATACATATTTCTAAAAAGTAGAGCAACCTCATGCAAGCAATTTAACACTGGTGTAATAAATATTCCCTAATGTGCACAAAAACATGATTTATGAAAATAAAAGATACAAAGATATCTGTCATGGCAATTGAACCCTTAAATTTATTCTGCTTTTGTGCTTTAGCAGAAAGAGAGTGTGAAGAGCAAATCCTAAATAGAAATCTACTGTGACGTGTCAGGCCAGGAAGGAAAGGCTATATTTTAATATTGTGTGCCTTTTGTACTAAAGATTTTGGCTTGTGACAGTATGAAAGGTGTTAAAATTACTGATGGCTCAGTTCTTTTCAAGAATCTCAGTAATACCAGGACCCTGAAACTGAAGCAGACAAACTGAATTCATCTCAGCAATCTAGTTTGAGATGTGTCGTCTTTGAGTTTTTGTAGTTATGATAAAGGAAAGATCACATCCAGTCATTATGAATCAAAGTTCTGCAAAGTAATCCTGTATTCTAGGTTACAAACCCAATGGCTAAAGTAGATTTTATGTGGTTTTATTTGTACTGACATGCCAAAAACATCTTCTGGCATACAGGCATACAGTGTTGTCCAACAACTGCGCCAGGAAACAGATTAAATGAAGTGAAAACTGAAATAGAGACAGTGAGGCAGTGAGAGAGACGGTGAGACAGATGTGATTAGTGTAGCGTCTTGAGCATGGACTTCAGATACTGCAGTCTTACATCCAGACGCCTGGTGATTATAAAGCGCCTTCCTCCTTGTCTGAGATAAGCAGGAAGGAGGCTGATGAGCACTGTTTCCCCTCTCTGATGGGGATAATAAATGCTTTGTGCTGTGACAAAGCCTGCTCTGTGTTGTGCTGAAGTACATACCTCCACTATTATCATCAATCTGAAATAATGATATATATCACCACAAACAGTGATCTTCATGTAATTGAACCTTTTCTCTACAATTTGCATTTTTTTAAAAACAAAGTTAGGTGGAGGGAAGATAGGTGAGTAGGTGGTTTAACAAACAATAGTTTGCTCTTTCTCAGGGGTATAATATCTCAACAAAGGAGCACCTAAAGGAGTCTTGCAGTATATACACCACTCCTCAGACCAGCTTAGTGACATATTTGGCCTGGTGCTCCAATCGTCAGTCAGCAGGCGATCTGTCCCCAGATGTAACAGTCAGTGTCCAGGAATTCACTGTGTAGGACAGTTAAACCTCAGGTATGAACCAATGCATGTGGGGCCATTTATCTTTGGAGATTTCTCAAGAGGAAGTTGTGGGTGAGGTTGGTTCATTACAGCGATGCTTTCACCTCTTTCACCTTTAATAGACAAGCCTTTTCTCAACAGGCATTACTTAGATAGATAGATAGATAGATAGATAGATAGATAGATAGATAGATAGATAGATAGATAGATAGATAGATAGATAGATAGATAGATAGATAGATAGATAGATAGATAGATAGATAGATAGATAGATAGATAGTAGGTTATTAAGATATGAATTACCATTAAACCCAGCCTTTTCCTATGGAAAATGCCCTTTTCACTGCCCGAGAGTGAAACCGAATCCTATTGAGATCCTATATTTATTTATATTTATGGCTATTTATGATACTCTCACTGGAAATCAATTAACACTGAGATTTTCTTTCCATTCGCTGCTTGCAGAGTCTCCACAGTAGCCGTTTCTCAACAGTCCTCGGGGGAAAGAAAAATCACCCCGAGATCGATACAGTTCAGTGCTGAGCCAGGCACAAAGATTCCCATCTAAAACACCTCACGTGATATTGGTAGACTTTCTCAACATCTCAAGAGACAGTTCACTGGGGCGCAACAACAACAGCAGCAGCTGCTACAGTATGAAACCTTTTGCATTAATAACCAGAAATACTGAGCTCTTTCTTTGGAGACCTGAATCTGTGGCGTCTGTGATAAAACTATGAGAGCAAAAGCCTCTCGTTGTCTCACATTACAGCAAAATAATCATAGTGAGGCAACCAGGAAGCACAAGGAAATGGTTTTAAGTTACACAGCTGTCTTTAACCACAGGGTTTTCAGTTACAAAGAGTCCTGCACTCAGTGGATATAAGTAGATTAAGTATGTGGTTCATGTTTCATGCTTGAAGTTTCATGCAAAGGAAAAAGGAGCATTAAATCTATTGATAACACTGATAACAAACATTCACCCCCCTCTTTCTCTTTTGTCTCTCTCTCTCAAGCACATAAATACACATGTACCTGTACTAAAATCAGAATAATTACTGGAGAGCTGCAGGACTTGACATGAAAGGAGCTGCACACTTCACAATCGCAGGGAATTTTCTAGCATATTTCTGCACTCACTGACCCAGAGAGGTGGGTCTTCCTGGAGGTTTTTGGGGAGAGACGCCACCAAGTGGTTTGATGAAGAACTGGGAGCCTCTGAGCTGAAAAATAGAATCTGTTAAAATGAGACGCCTGTTCTTCATATGAGGTTTTGCTGCCATCTGGTTGCATCTTTTTATACTGTAGCCTGCTTAATGAATCATGTGATGTCGTCTGTCTGAGTAAAGGGAGCAGACTCGTGTCCTGTTTACACTATGGCCTCTGTTAAAGTGTTCTTTGGTAAGATTTGCTTTTATTTAATAGTGGAAAGTTGAAAGGTAACAGGAAATAGGGGGAGAGACATCATTAATAAAATAAAAAAAAAACACTTAAACTATCACAATGTTAATGAAGTAATTGAGCCACAGTGGAAATGCAGTGAGTATATAATAACAAAAAGCCTTACTAAACAGCTGAATAACCTTCTGAATGAATTTGACTCAGTGTTTTAGTTGTATTGCTCCATAACAAACACTGCCCTTTTGGATTCAGGGACAGTATTTTCATCTATCTGTAATTTGTTATAGCACATGGAACCGTTTAGTAAATGTAAAACAGATGTGAAAAAGCAACACATGAGCAAAAGACACTTTCATTTCAAAGGGAAGCAGGCAAATGCGCAGATGTAATGAGTAAGAGGGAGCAGGAAAATGAATGAGGAATAGATATGAGCGATGAATGAAGTGAAAAACATACAGAACTCACGTGTTTGTTTGTTTCTCACACAGACAGCTGTGGTGCAGGTGGTGCTGTGTGTCTGCGTGAGGGGTTCCCAATGAGTTTTACTCAGCTCGCTTCCTTTTTCCCCACCGGGCTGCAGAGAGGCCAGCATTGGGGAACAAGAGCCACGCTGTGTTTATGGAAAGAGTTATGGCCGAGGAAGGAGGACGTTACTGTTTGGCTGCCTGTTTAACATACCACATTTATATTGCTGTGCTCCAAACATACCAAAGATGTGTTGTCTTATCAATCATGTCAATATTTATAGAAACAGTTACAAATTTTTCCTAAGTAAAAAGCCAGTTGTGTATTTGATCCTCTATTGTATGTAATGTACTTAACCCAGTTTTTTGAGCTAGAACTCACTGTGAACCTCTCTACATTATTATAAACGTTCAAGTGAATTTTAGGGTGAGTGCATGTGGTCAAGATATGATTATACTAAGGCCAAATATAACAATAATTAAACTGTGGGAATTAATGAATAATCAGTTTGTTATCAGCATTTAGTTAAAATCCAAGCAGCAGTATTTTGGATTGGCTGAAGATATGTATTTGTTTTAAGTCCTTGGTCAGAATAAAGAAATCTGCAGAAATCAATATCAGAGGACATAAAAGCATCGACTACCTGCTCAAGTTCAAATAATAATTCATTTAACTGTTCATTTACTCAGCTGAAGGAAGACGGCTGAATAAAAGGATCAGAAAGTCAGCACGAATGCGTGACTACATCAAGAGAATGACCAGGTTTAAGAGGAACATACAGTTGGGTATCATCAGCATAGATATTGGGATTTGTGGCATGATTGTGAAGTATGTGGCCCAGTTGCAGCATGCAAATGTCAAATTAAAGAGGACCTAAGCTTGGCCTTTGGGGTACACCATTGACTCACCTCCTCACTTCAGCAGTAGAAACTACCTAGAAGGAAGAAGCTAGAAGAGCCGGAAGAAGCCGGTCAAGAGCCTTATTCTTAACATTAGAATGAAATGTTTTATGGCCCAGAGCCCCACATAGGCCCCAAAGCCAAAGCAAACACCTAGCTCAGCCCAACCACTCCCTCTCCCTTTGTCTTCAGGGTAATATATACCAGATACTGGAGGACTGAGTGGAAGAGAAGGTGCTAAGTGCTAAGTTTACTCAAGCACTGTACTTAAGAACACACCTGAGGTAATGGTACTTTATCAAACTTTAATATTTCCCTTATTCCCTTATGACACTTTATGCTTCTACACCCCCACAGGTTAGGGAGGAATATTATTTATTATTTATTTTACAGCTGAAGTTACTTTGAGGATTAATATTTTGAAAATAAGATCCACCTCAATCAACATTAAAATGTTCCTTATGCATGCATAACGATACAATAATACAACATTAATATAATAATAATACTCTGAAAAGGGCAATTTTGCAAAAATGAGTACTTTTATTTTCACACTTCTTTTCTGTAATACATCTGTACTTGTACTTTGGTAACATTTGTAATACCATACTCTTACTTGTAATGGAGTATTTTAACATTGTAGTGCTGCTGTAACTTAATTAAAGGATCTGAACCACCAAAAGCCAAAAAAATATATAAACACTGTCTTATGATGGTTGCTCCCTCTATAATCTTTTAGTCTAGAAACAAGAAGAACACACCCTGCTTAGCTGTCGTGATAATAGTTGAAGTTAATGGTTATTATTGATGAGTCAACAGCGTGACGCAGAGATAAGAGGCCTTTACGCACACCGTAAAAGTTACCGTATGCATCAAAAATATCTGTGTAGAGCTTTTCCAACATGTTTTCCCCCCCCAAAAGCACGTTTCGTTTCTGCAATCCTTCCCTGCAATGTTGCTCCTTGCGTAACATGAGCGACGCCCCTCCTCGTTTCTATAGTTAAAGGCAGCCGCAGCAGCATCTCCACCCTCCCCGCCCCGCTTCAATCCGCGCAGACAGGCGGGCAGAGAGCGGCGGCGCATTTCTCCACAGGATCGACGCCGTCGCACTGGAATGAGCCGTCACGGGAAACCCCTCCAAGCCTTCCTCTGCAGGCTCGGGACGCGAAAAACGTGAGCAACGAGCAAAAAAAATAAAAAAAATAAAAAAATAAAGAGCTGCAGCATCAGTCGGACACCAGCGCTGCGGAGAGAGAAATACGCAAAAACAGAGGATCGACCTCCTGCAGACCCTCCTCCTCCTCCTCCTGTCCTGTACACTGAAGGAGCCTCCTGTCACATACCGTGCGTATCTGTCCATCAACAGCAAAAAAAACAGAGACAGCAAGTGAGGGGAGGGCGAAGGGAGACAGCTTTAAGGGGGATTAAGGAGCCAGCGTCCAGACACGGAGGGAGAGCAGGGGTGGTGGGGAGGAGGTGAGGATGGACGCCCTGCTTCCTGTGCTCAAGAGTCACCCAGGCCCGTCAGTGCTGGTGTGCTCCCTGATCTTCAGGGTGGTCCACCGATTGCTGCAGAGGCTCCCCGTCCCCAAAGTGGTGAAGGAGAATGAGCTCCACTCCTGGAAGTGGAGGAACCTCTCCGTCTCAATGGTGCACTCCCTGCTGACCGGAACATGGGCCCTGACCTGGTGAGTCCCCATCAAAACATCCATCTGTCCACACATCCACACTGGGACACCATTGTCTATTCACAGTGCACATGATGTGTTATGCGTGGGGATGTGTGTGTGTGTGTGTGTGTGCAGCAGTGACAGTCTGTGGCAGCCAGGAGAAGAAGAAGGGCATGTTCAGACAGGGCGAGGGACGGGGGAAGACAATGGCATTTTCTATGGGGAGGGAAATGCCACTGTAACACAGCATGAGCCACACAAAGCTGTTGCTGCTGTTTTGCCCGCACTTGTGAATGTGTGCATCCCAAGTCAGAGGCTCATAAAGAAACAAATCTGCTCAGCCTCTCACATTCACCGCCAACAGCCTGCAGACATATCAACTGGAAAAACCTGCTGGCAAAACGATTCTGGTTAAAGTATCATGAGAAACTATTTTTTGGGGCGGGAACCATGCTGGTGACTCATCTTTTAGCACTAACAAGTGGGACCAAGGTCAAATTTTTCAAGCTGTCTGCACACTCTCTTAACTATGGCTGCGCTGATATGATTTGAAATGTGACAGTGTGAATTAGCAATGATTGAGAGCCTCTGTGAAGGTGAGAGAAGCAAGTTTTCACATTCAAAAGTAGGTTTTTATGCGCTTAAAGTAGCACCAAGGAAATGTGAAAAATCACCAATGGGCTGTAGGTCATTTAATAACAATAATTCTGCCATGATGTGTTTATACAGGGAGGGGAGAAACCTTTGTTGTTTGAGGTGTGCCCCTTTTGCCAAACAGCAGTAAAAAAAAGAATAATGCAAATCAGTCTTATCTTAGCGGAAAATAGCAGAATATATATATACTATATATATATATATATATATATATATATATATATATATATATGTGTGTGTGTGTGTGTGTGTGTGTGTATATATATATATGTATATATATAGACACAGATAGAAACTAGATCGTAAATACTGTTAAAAGGAAATGATGAAACTTTAATGGCACTGCTGCTAAAAGGAGGGATATCTGTGGGTCGAGGAGTTAAAAAAGCCAAAAAACACTTGATATTAATGTCTCTGCTTAGTCAGGCGTATGTCTGAGTGAGGCGAATACAGACTCATCTATCCATAACATGTGTCCCTCTCCAGTGTGTTGGTTTGGCCGGAGACGTTGCACAACATCTACTCTTACCACACGCCACTGTCCTACCTGCTCGTCTGCGTCTCAACAGGTCAGTGAACGCATCACACAGGTAAAACAGCTGCTGTAAGTCAGATTTTATTGTCTGAATGGAGATGCACAGTCTTACACAGACATTTGTATGCGTTTGTGAACCTTTCTACAACTTTTCATTTAAAATTCTTGGTGTCACAGGTGGATTTGACATGTGTTTATCATTCTGCGGTCTAAAGAGAAGTGAACCTGGTCGTAGTGTTTAATGTAGGCTGCTAATTAACAGTCAAAACTTAAAGATGTTATCATGTATAACAAAGAAAAGGATAAAATCTTCACATTTGAGAAACCGAAAGCAACAAATATCTGGCACTTTTGCTTGGAAAGTGAGGAAAATTATGTTTAATTATTTAAATAGTTGTAGAGTCATTTTCTGTCAGTCAATCAGTCGACTAATAACTGCAGCTCTGGTGTAATGTACACGGCAGAGTTGTTAACTGATGGCACTTTCTCTTCAATTGAAAACTTCCGCCATTCAAGCTGCTGCTTTTGAGAGAAACAACAAAAAGATCCTACCCCCTCACCTGATTCTCAGAGCAGACGAATGGGCGTCTTCTCTAAATCACCATGGACACCAAAGATAATCCACTAAGGACTCGGTGGTCTGGTTGAGCAACACCATCTATGGTTAGGTCTTGTGTGCATCTTTGTGTTACCATGAAGACGCAAATCTGTGGAGATCTGTCTTAACAACTGCAAACAGCCATTTAGCTCCACTGAGGTTATGTACGTCAGATACTGGAGGTCATGTTCTTTAACACAGGGGCTGGTTATGTGCCACTCATACAGAGGACTCATTGTCACTTGAATACCTCCGGCTAGATGAGACCGACACCGTTTAATAACCGTGGACATGTTGTGAATTGTTTAGTTTCCCTCTACTAGAAATAATGAAGAGAGACATTTAAGTTTGCTGTCGGATTAGTTCAGCAAACATATATATGTGACCTCTCTTAATGACCATCTAAGTAACAACAAGTGATACAAGGGCAATCTTGCACTGTAATACCAAATATATTCAACTTTTTCTTGTATAAAGTTGATCTTTTAGGTGCATACTGTAAGTAGTTAGTGTTGGTTTTCTACAGTAAGTAACATAAAAAAGTGATCCCCTTTGTTTGAATAGTCTCGTGGTGATGTGAAACTGGTGCAAATATCAGTTAACAAATAGGTAGGTAAATGTTTGCACATCTTCTTTGCAAATAAGATAAAAACATATGACTTGTGTTGGAGTGAGGTGAACCATTGAAACAACACACTCACCACAGATTTGTATGGTTCATGGAGTCAGACCTATGTGGTTGAGAGTGCCCATGCCACCTAACCTCATCGCCTCAGCCAATATCACGTTTACTACTCTTACCTTACCTGTCTGGTTGGTGACTTTGGTGTCCTGCTCAAGCTGTATTTCGAATAACGACATAAAGTTACACATGAAGAGTTTAAGTGAAAGTGAAAGAAAAACAAGCAGGGGAAAGTAGTACGCACTCTCACACACATGATCTCAAAATATATAAAAAAAGTATTCACATATGAAGGAATAAATCAAGAAATATTTCAATGCAAGTTTTATACTTACAAAGTTATCCAGTACTTACAATGCTGTGTCAAAACAAATGTCAGAAGTAAACTTAATGAATAACAAAACATGTAGCTACAATAAATAAATTGAATTAAATGTACTGTAGTCTACACTAATCTGTTTTGTCAAACAGACTTGGATGACCAGGAAAATCTTACCTCAAAGATCAGATGGACAGTAAAAGATAAAATTCATTTTAGTTTAATCCTCAGTTACTTCCTGTCCTCTTGTCTATGAATAGATGGCGCCTCTAAAGCATCTATACATGACTCCATTAATCTATGCACATTTTAGCAGCAGTTACTTAATACTAGCCTGTCTAAAACCATGGCACATTATAATTATTTATTGTTGTTTGTATGAATTTAGCTCATCCAATTATTAATTGACCAAAATGTTATGTATCTGATTAACCCCACAGGACCTTTTTCTCTTCCCTCTTAGGATACTTTGTGCAAGATGCAGGTGATATTATCCTGACAGGACATGGAAAAGGATCATGGGAATTCTTAATCCACCATGCGCTGGTAAGACTTCGAGCCATGCTTTCTTTTGTTAACTCTGCCAAGGTTGTATTTCAGGTTCAGGGAAGATATCTGAGTCACTATGTTAAGCAACTCTAAAACTCAACATGCTTCATGTGTGTGTAAAAGAGAAACTGAGCTGTTATTTTGAGACTTTTTGGCTGCAAATTTTGTTCCTCAGTGTCACCAAATATGGAAGAAAATAAAAGCATAAATATAAAAGCCTGCAAATTTAGATGTGTAGAAAGAAATATTTCCCAGCTCTCTACGTTCAGGTTCAAAGATTAGTTGTACACGCTGTTGATGACTACCGTGTAATTATTAATGAAGTATCCACTGAACAAACAAGTAGGGAGAATAATTACAGGGAAATAACAGATACTGTTATCGCAGCCTGAGCTGAGCTGAATGCAGCTTGGTGCCACCGAGCAGACGATGATTGTAACTCGTGAGATCTACTGGCAGATATGTTTTGTTTTATTTGCATCATGGAAAGTGTCCTTTTGTTCAGAGTTTATCTCTCAAACATCCAGCTTCCTTTAATTTCCCATTTAAGACATATTACGGTTGAAAACATCATGTCTGACAGAAAGCCACTGAGGCTATTTGATGTTTAAACTGGTGACTTTACTCAGTGACAGAATATTTTTATTTAAGCTGGTGGAGGAGCATACTTTAGATTCTCATCGCAATGCTGAACTTTTACAAGCACACCTTTGAATGCCTTTTGTTGTGTCAGTTTAGTTCTTTTCTGTGTAAAAATCAAACTTGAAGAGATGGGAAACTTCACTAAGTCTTTATTTTCTGGTCAGTGTTATATTACTGTTGAATGCTAATCAAGTCAGGCCACCATGGACATTAATTACCTCATTAGTGGTAACGATCTAAGAACAACAAAGCTCTCTCACTCTATTTTCTGTCCAACATGTATTGAGCCACACTCTCACATAACCACTAACAAGACAATCTGCTTTCAGTTTCATTAAAGCTTATCCAGCTAAAATGGTTCAGCCAAATCCATGTGTAGTACGTGTATTTCAATATTACATTTCTACCAGCACCCTAATACAGGGGCTTTAATTTGTGGTGTGCTCACATTTAAAAAAAAATGTCAATGCTGTGTGTGTAAAAAATGCAGTTATTTTCCCTCACATTGTCACAAGTTGGGCTCTGATCTTCAAACATGCATAAATAAGTTAGCTTGATTTGATTGTTGATGATTTAATATAAGTGGGGCTTTTTCAGTTCTTCAAAGCTCATTTAAAATGTATCTTCAAGCCCAAACCTGCAAAAAGGAGGCAGGCACAGTTAGCTGGATTATGACTAAGATATTTTGCTGTGGGCTCAAGTAAAGTCATTTTCAGATTCAAGTGACTCCTTTTTATATGATGAGATATGATGAATATTGGTGATCGAATTATGCAGGTTGGTGCAAAACTAATATTATCTGTTTTATTACCACTTTTCACAAAAAAGAGTAAACCTGGAGATTAAAAAAATACATAACATAAAAAACTGTACACACAAGAAACCAATTCAGATTTAATTTGGGATACTAGCAAAGAGACATATATAAAACAAAACGCTTCTGACTCTTAAAAGACAAATTGAGGCAAGAGACATGGTATTTAATTCGACCTAATGACAGGAAGTTAATTGAACGAAACAATTTATTAAATATATTTACAAACAGTAAACATTGGATTGGAAGAATCAGTTCTTTTTAAAGTTGGACACAAAATGATATGTAATCAGTGAGAAATGTTTGCAGAGATTCATGTCAATGGTTGAGCATGTTTAAAAAAAGAAACTGTGAACTTAATATCCATATGATTATAATCAATAAAGCTGCAACGAAAAAACATCTGTAAACAACTATTTGGGAAAACCTCACCAATCAGACAAACAATATTAGTATTCACTCATAATACTTTCATAAAACATTCACAAAGAAAGACAACTGAGAAAATGTGTTTTTATTGTAATTTCAGTGAAGTGAGACATAAATTGTATGTGTGTAGCAACAAAATTACAAAGTGCTTTACATAGAAAAGAAAAGAACAAATGCAGTTAAAAAAAAAAAAAACACTGTTAGCTGTCTGCTGTAAAAACACCTCGACCTCTCGTCTGTCTCCTCCTCAGGTGATCTGGTGTTTCCTGTACGCTCTCTACACTCAGCTGTATGTAGCCGGCGCCGTAATCGCTCTCTTTGTGGAGGTCAACAGCGTCACGCTGCACCTGAGGCTGCTGCTGAAGCTGGCGGGCGCTCAGTCCTCCCCCATGTACCACGTCAACAAATTCGCCAACCTCTTCACCTACGTCACGTTTCGTCTGTGCACCCAGTTCTACCTCACCTGGTACATCATCCATAATTACTCCTGGCTGGACCACGGCGGATGCTTTCTCTTCTCCATGATGGTGATGAACATCATGATCCTGATTTATTTCTACCGCCTGCTCCGGGCTGACTTCTTCTCCAGGAATAAAAGCTCTGTGCGACAGAACGGGACGCACAACAACAACTCCAGAAAGTTTCTCAGTGACTAACGTGGAAGGTTTAAAGAACTTCGTTATGTTTTTATTAAGGGTGGGAGTTTACACATTTTGTCTTTCTTAAACCGTAATCGACACCATTCCTCGTGACGACAGGTCCCCTTGTTGCACCTCACTGCCAAAGATCAAATTCGCAAAAAGGTGCCGGAGATTTTTGGAAAGTCGGAAATTTGGCTTTTCATTGGAAAAATAATGCAACACTGCTTTAATTGAAGCCAAAATTGTGGGTTAAACCTTTGTAGCATTTCTCAAACCCTTCAGATGTTCCCACTTTTAGCATATTTAAAATTGACTTTCAGTATCAGTATGTGTCCTTAGAGGAATATGTTGGCATTTTTGGAAATACATCTGTTAGAAATGGAGACTGATTCTACTCATGTCTGCAAAGTTATTATGAGGCTACAGCCAACAGGAAGTTAGCTTAGCTTAGCATAAAGACGGGTAACAGAGGGAAACAAATATGGTGAATAAAGCCTCCCTTAAAAACACAACTTGTTATCTTTTAAAAACTTGTGATTTTTTATGAATTAAATTCATTAGTGAACTTTAAAGGTGCAGCTAGGTAGATTTTTCTACTTTTGGACAGAGCCAGGCTAGCAACTTTCCCCCTGTTTCCAGTCATTATGCTAAGCTAAGCTAACAGGTAATGGCTTTAAATTTAAAACACAGACATGAAAGTGGCATCAGTCTTCTCATCTAACTCTCAGCAGCAAAGCAAATAAGCAATTTCCCAAAAATGTCATTCCTTTAGTGAAACCTGTGTGATAAATAGTTCAACATGTACAGTTGAAACGTGAATTTGCAGTTGCTAATGTCTGTAACGTTTTCCCCCTCCCCAGGTGTATGAACTTTGAATATTAGTGGCAACAGACTCACATTTTGATAACATCACAACTCTCATTGTGTCTCTATGACGCCTTTTTGCGGCTGAGGAGATACCGAGCTGTGACTGACAATTTGTGGTCCTCTTATGGTTCTCGCACGAAATCTGTCGGCCTTTTAACACAAGCGCGGCTGAAGCTGGATCTTCCTGCCATCTTAACAGTCTGATAATTGAGCTCATCGGGAAGCGGGCGCCGTGAGAAACCCTTCATAATGAGCAGGCAGCAGCACAATCAGTACTGAATCTGCACCACCAATAGTTAGACTCCATGTGTGAAGTAATTGTAGAGTATTCCCACAGTGTGTACCTTACATTGGCTAAGTGATCATACTGTTACAGAATAGATCCAGATTTTTTTTTTAGGATATTGAATGAATTCCTCAATAATGGACATAAAGCATCTTGTAAATAATGTCCTCAATTGCCATAAATAAAAAGTGCTGACAGTGTCATTTAAAAACCTAATGATCAGTACATTTCATTTTCTATCCCAGCCAATGCCAATAAAGTCCAAAGAGACATGGGCAGAGTTTAGATGTGTCTGATCTGTGCTACAGTGCCTTTACCACAGTGCCTTTAAAAAAACACACACACAAAAAAACAAGCACAGATAAAGATCATGTAAGACTAAGGAAGTAAAGCGGAGAATGATATCTGTATGTTTTTGTAAAAAACTGGGCCAAGTAGAGAGATTCTTTGAGATAAACACACAGTACATTCATGTGATCGTTTTACCACAATAATGTATCTTGTGCTCAAGTGACAACTGTTTTTTAGCAACTCTGTGTTTTGGATGGTTGAGTGATATTGTGAATTAAAAGAGTATTTAAAGTCACAGGGGTGTTGATGAATGTTTTGTAATATGCACACTATTCCTGTATTCCTTTCCTGTGTTTTAAATCCATGTAGTCGCTTACATTCACACCTGAGAGACGTCTACAATACAGATACATCAATGTAAAAATATTCCATTACAAGTGAAGTCCTGCATGCAAAATCCTACTTCAGTAAAACTACAGAAGTATTATTGACAAAATATAGACGTCATTGCAGAGGTGTTGTATTTGACTTCATTAGATAGTTGAGGTGTATCTAATAAAGTGATCACTGAGAGCATGTGACCTAAAAAATGTGACTCTATCATGAGCAATGCACTGCATTTTTATAATATTATCATGTTTTTTTTTTAACATAAAATCTATCTAATTTATAAAACCTCAATCTGAGAAGTAACTACAGCTGTCAGTCAAATGTTGTGGAGTAAAAAGTACAATACTTCCTCATGAAATTTAGTGGTATGAAGTAGCATAATATGCTCAAAATTGTGCTTCAGTAAATGTGCTTAGTTTCCACCACTGCTCAGAGGTAACGTGGTAGTAAAACTGTATTCTGTATTCTGTATGGAATTAACTATTTGTCACCTCAAATATGAAATAATAATGCAGTTTATACTAAAGATATCATTTCTATTGTATTAGTCCTCTGTGTATTTACTTTGGAACATCTGTTACGTGTCTGAATATCAATATTTACTGTATTTATTGTGTTTGTAAGCAGTCAAAAGAGGCTCAGAGCGCCCTCTACAGTCCACATGAAAGGAAACAAGAAAAAGTTACAGTATAATTTCCTTTTTATCTTTATTGCAAAAACAAAGAAATACAGACAAGTGTGGAAACATTTCTGCTGCTGTGTCTAATAATGTTATTATTTCCAGAAACAGCAACATTATCAAGTAAAGGAAAAAAATGGTTAAAGTATTTTTACAGACAGATTTTATTGTTTTTTCCCCCTCATTTAATAAGAATTACTTTAAAATAAAAATAATAAGAAGAAAAACAAATGGAAACAATAAAAAAATAAATGTTATATTTAGCTTTTTTTAGTAGATAGATAGATAGATAGATAGATAGATAGATAGATAGATAGATAGATAGATAGATAGAGAATGTAATACAAAATAAGGACGTAAAAATATAAATAAATAACAATAAAAGTAGAAGAAGAAGCACACATACAAATAAATACAGAAATATGCGTGTAAATATGAATAAAAAGAATAAATAAATAAATAAAATGAAACAAAAAAGGGCAAATGTTTGATTTTATTTTGCATTTTCAAACAGATAGATAGATAGATAGATAGATAGATAGATAGATAGATAGATAGATAGATAGATAGATAGATAGATGATTTTTCCTCGATCATTCCTCGGGTCCTCCAGCAGGGGACCTTGGGGAGGAAAAACGGAGATCCAGGGATCCGAGTCTGCTTCTCCTCCCTCAACTTCCGCGGATCGACTTCAGCTCAGCACAAACTCCAAACTTTACAAAGCCTGAATGGGATTTAAATCACGATCAGAGGACGAAAAAAAAAACATCAAGGAAAGAAACACAGAGAGGAGAGAGGAGGAAAGTTTCCCTTCCCGTTGAGGTAACATCTCTCTGAGGTTTGCAGCTCAAACACGCCGTTTTTTTTTTTTTTTTTAAAGTTTAATATTCACTCATATGTTGATTTTTCACAGCATTTTTTCTCATCGAGTAACTTTGCAGAGATAAAACTCTTAGTCTGAGCGTAAAATGGTGTTTTAAAGCTGTCTGGTTTCAGCTTCATGGTGCACCTAAATCTAATAAATGAGTTTGTTGTTCTTCTTCAGGAGCTTTGATGAACAATAGGATTAAAACAGATCCACACACTAAGTGGATCAGCTCTGATTACACTCGTCTGGCTCTCTATGTAGTCATATAACCTCACAACACACGACAAAAATGCTCTCTCATTACACTGTAGTTTGTCTGCCTGCCCCTCTCTGTATTTCCACATTCACTGTCACTGTGTGTGTGTGTGTGTGTGTGTGTGTGTTTCAAAGGGTAC
Organism: Scortum barcoo; assembly: GCA_023238725.1. NCBI lineage: Eukaryota > Metazoa > Chordata > Actinopteri > Centrarchiformes > Terapontidae > Scortum > Scortum barcoo. Next base: position 8,432,719 of record CM041552.1, on the reverse strand, counting down.
AGTGTATCTCCTGGGGGAATACAATAGTATGTTTACATTAAGTTGAGATCTTTATTGTCCCTCCACCAAGCCAACATCAAAATAAAGCGTAAACACAGTAAAAACAAGTAGATGATGATTATCTTTGTTGTTGATTTTTATTGTTTAGTCTGTAAAGTTTTAGAAAATAGTGAAAAGTTATGAATCACAGTTTCCCAGAAAGGAGGATGATGTCCAATTCTTACATCCCCTTAAAAATAAAAGGAAATAACCTGACAAAGCATTTATTTCAGAGAGCAGTTTTAGCAAAATTATTTTATTTGTATAAACTCAAAATGCTTCTCAGAGCTCAAAATGTGGGGATGATGGGCAAGCGGGGAAGAAAAAAAAGATAACACATCTAAGCCAAACTATCATTTATATCAACTCTCATTTCATAATCGATTGTGTGAACAGTTTTTTCATTGATCAGTTGTTTTTCTGTCTGTAAAATGTCAGAATATTGTTGTAAATAATGTTTCTCAAAGCCCAGTGTGACATCCTCAGATACCCCCCGTGGATTTGGACTGTCATTTATTTGAAGACGTCACCTTTTGGGTCCTTAATTGATGATGGATTGATGATAATTGTTCGTCTTGCTCTCCAACAAACTAAAATATACTCAGTTTACAGTTACAGAGAGTTATATGTGGCAGAAAATCCTCATGTTTAAGAAGCTGGAACCAGAAAATACTTGTTTGTTTTTTAAAATAAGTGACAGTAGTTGTGGTATAAAAATGTATTGATTGACGATAGATTATCTGACTCATTGAACGTCCTGTAAGTTTTATTCCCTATAACAAACAGGAAACCGAAGCACCAGGCCTGATGTTTGAGCCTAAAAATCATTCACACAGGTTGAGATATTATGAACAAACAGCTTTAAGTATCTAAAATATCAGACTGCTGCTCTCTTCCTCTCACCGCAGGTCTCTCTGCTGAACATTTAGCTCGAAGCTTCATGTCTGTACGGGTTTCAGCCATGAGCGTTCTTCCTCCCGTTCGAAGGGATCGCATCATCGCTCAGCTGCCTCCGGTAGGAAAAATCACATACTTTTATAACCCACCATCACCCCAAAGCTGCGTACACCCTCCTGATTTCCTCTTCCTCTCTTGTAGTGTTTCAGGAAAGAGGCAGCTCAGCACACGAAGGAGGATTTCAATAATAAAGTGAAGACGGCCTGTCAGGAGCAGCGGACCGGCACCGTGGGGTGAGCTCAGGGACCGGCGGCCTCATCACACCGGATGTGCTGTTTTCTGACACTTATTTACCTTCCGATTTTATTCTTCTCAGCAGATTTAAAATATCAAAGGTCATTGTTGTGGGCGACCTGGCTGTGGGGAAAACCTGTCTGATTAATAGGTAAGCTCCAACTGGGAAATAAATAGCGAGAAAGAACTGAGAGAATGTACCTCCGACAAGGAAGTCTGCCATCATAATTTATCATCTTTAAAAATGTAGAAATCTTAAATAAGCATCTGGATTCAAATAAAACGCAAAGTAATAAAGTAAATTTGCACAAGTACTATTCTTTTGTGTAATTTGGAGGTACTTTTACTTCAGTTTATTTCAGTTTTTACTCCACTAAATTTACAGATTAAGATTTTACAAACAAGACGTGATAAATTAATAAAGTATGGCACTGTGCTGTAGATTAAACTATCCAACAGTGTATAAAGTTGTTTAATGATCTCCACCTCCATCAGCTGTAGCATCATATCAACCTCATATGATCTTTATAATAACAAATCATTTTGAGAAGGACTGTTCTGCCCAACAAATACTTTTATTTTAATACTTTAAGGGCATTTAGCTGTTAATACTTTTTTACTTTTACGTGAATACAGGACTTTTATTTGTAATATGATCGTTCTTAAGTAGTGCATTACTACTTTTTCATAATCAAATATGAGTACTTCTTCCACCACTGGCAATAGATGGTAGTGTGGCATACTTGTGGCTGAAAGTTTTTGCATTCAAATAAATGCAGCAGTTCATGAGAAAATGATGAATATTTTCAAAAATGTCAATGCCGATCTTTACTTACTTGTTTGTGGTGCTCAAAGCATAAAAAAAAACATTTAAAAACATTTCAAGCTGTAGTTAGTAGTTAAAGGTCTGTAAAATACTATGGTCTTATGTAAAGGTGTGGATGTGAATGATTTTATGTTTTACTGAAACATAAACTTACTGAAAGTTTTTCGAGAGAGCTTGATTACAGACAAACAAATTGTAAAATACCGCCTCCCTCACTGAGTTAATTTCTGACAGTACAGCTCTGGACCTGTCTATTTTGTTGATTATCTGATTTTCTTTTTGTGTTTTCAGATTTTGTAAGGATGCCTTTGATAAGAACTACAAGGCGACGATCGGTGTTGACTTTGAGATGGAGCGCTTTGAGGTGCTGGGTGTTCCTTTCAGCCTGCAGCTGTAAGTCTCCGATATTACGCATTAAACAAAGTCGGTAAACTGAGTCCGATGCGACGCTGCTCATCAGTCTGTCTCCTTGTTACAGCTGGGACACTGCAGGCCAAGAGAGGTTCAAGTGCATTGCTTCTACATACTACAGAGGAGCCCAGGGTGAGAAATCTATGTGTTTTATTGTACTAAACGAACAAGAAATCTATTAAAAAATCTCCTCTTTCCATTCAAACATTGTTTAACAAAGAATACAATGTCAGGAGAGAAACTTTCTTACAACTGTAATATTTCTTTTCTTCCAGTTGTGATTATCGTGTTTGATGTAAATGATGTTGCCTCTTTGGGCCACGTGAGGTAAGTTTATTTTTTAAGAGCAGATTGTTTGCAGTCTTGCAGTTTTTTTTCTCCCAGCTGGAGGATTTAAACTTTTTCTGTGTGCAGGCAGTGGCTCGAGGACGCCTTGAAAGAGAACGACCCCACCGCTGTTCAGCTGTTCCTCGTTGGCACAAAGAAAGACCTGAGCGTACGTCTTCACACTGTTTAAGTGGCCTGGACTGCGAACATTTTTGTGTCTTTGACTGGAGTCAAATGTCAGTTGTTTGGGTCGGTGCCAGCAGCACAAAGCGTCCTTGCTCTGGCTAAAACCTCAGGAATGTGCTTTCCCCATCATTCACTAGACTCCAACGCTTTCATGATGGAGGCTGAAATGATGGAGACACAGACTTTCCTAAAATAATACTAACTGTGAGGAACATACTTGTCCATTAAGGTTGCTTTGGCTACTTTTCTATTTCAAGTTTTTAATTTTTTCTGAATTTTTAAAAATATTTTTCTTATTTTTCTTCATTGTGGTTTTTGATGAAACAGTTGATGAGTCTTTTTGGACTTTTCCATTGTAATTCATGTGCTGGGGCTTTAGTGATGCAGTGAGCAAAACAACAATTTAAAGACTTCTCAGATCATTTGTGTTTAATTTGATTATATTACATCTAACCTGGTGTTACATATATTTTTTTTTTTCGGACAGTCTCCTGCTCAGTATTCTCGGATCGAACAAGATGCCCTCAAAGTAGCACAAGAGATCAGAGCAGAGTATTGGGCTGTGTCGTCACTGACAGGTGAGTGTTTAAATACAGTGAAATTGCCTTTTACTGAGGGACTCTTAAACTCTTTGTCGGGGAGGTGGTTTCAGAAAGGAGGGGAGGGTTGTCTTTAGTTTCACTGAAGGGAGAGTAGCTGGATATTTTAAGTGGAAAGCAGAAGCATAGTTTTTCCATGAAGCTGCATTCTGCAATATGCAGAGGAAAACAATCACGTCTCTGTAACAGGGTTTTATTTTGTAGTGGCTAGTAAGACCAATATGTCAGCTGTGAGAAACATCTGATGTGGATCTATACAGTTTGTAGGGACTGAGCATTGTGTCTTTAGAGAGCTCACCACTTCTTTTGCTGTCCATTCTGCATTATAACAAAATTATAGTAAAGTTACACACACTGTTTTATATCAATCTGTGAAGATTATAAAAAAAAAGTCCCATTTGTTTTTTTTCATAGACGACGTTTGGTGACTCACAGTTGCAGCTCTTCTATAGCCTGTTTATCAGTCAGTCTAAAATACCAACATCTGTGTTAGTACATATCACAGGTACAAACTTGTGTACACGTTTTTCGTGGGGGAAGTAAAATACATATCCCGAGGTGCTTTTTGAAAGAAACATTCAATCATAAAGGTTACAATTCTTTCCGGCTAATGGTGAGTTGAAGCAAAATACTACAGTGTTGAGAAAATGTATTTTATAATCTTCAACTTGAATCAGTTTAGTTTTTATTTAAGGATCAACTTCGGTCAAATTCATTAAATATAGTGCCACATTTTGTTCGCAACTGAGCAACTGAGCATTTTGACGTGACTGACTGGATTTTTCTCCATGACATCAGCAGCTGAGGCTCATGGGTATTGCAGTTTTTTTTTAGAGCCGTCTGCTATGCCAGAATGAGAAATGACACATGATTTCTTGCAAACAAAGCTTAAATAATAGCACCTAACATTATTGCTTCACTTTCCAGAAGTGTCCTTTCTAAGCACAAGAGAGGGAGTCAAACAAATGTTTAACCCCAGTTATTTTAATCCAGTCTCTCACTGATCAGCGTCTCTTCAATGCTGCAGGGGAAAATGTGAAAGAGTTTTTCTTTCGAGTCGCATCGCTGGCGTTCGAGACGAACGTTCTCGCCGAGTTGGAGAAAAGCGGATCGAGGCAAATTGGGGATGTTGTCAGTGAGTATCCGACCCACCTCTCTTTAATCATGACAATCTGACGCTCAGTCTAACACCCAGCTGATCGTTTGTTTCAGGAATTAACAGCACTTCAAACAGCCTGTACGCTACGTCGAAGAAGAAACAACCCAGCTGCTGTCAGTAAGGACGGCAGCTTAAAACCAGAGGTGCTGACTGAAAATGAGGATTTCTCTTGGTGGAAAAAAAAAGACTGTGGCTGCTCTTCAGCTCCTGGGAGGGATTTCTGTGGTCAGAACGGGCGGAGGGATGCTGGAGCTTTACTTCCTGACATGAGTTTGAGTTCAGTTTTTCCTGGCCTAGAAAGAGCTTTCCTCTGTGGGATGTGGATTCTTGTGGTGCTGCTCAGTTTAACTTGTCTGGAGTTGCAGAGTGACACAGCAATTACACACAAAATGACTGTTATGGTACTGCAGAGATGCCAAAGAGTTAACTGTAGATGTTTTTAACATTATGTATGCGTGGACGCTTACCTTACTTAGGGCTTTAATTAAATATTCAGTCCTGCTGCTGTAGATTCTTTACCATTTTTTCTTCACAATAGTACTCTGGTGTAGCCTAAAGTCTGCTGTTTTAAATGATTTTTGCTCGGTACTTGACCTTTACGTAACGTTATATGTCAGATGTTGTCAGCCTCTCTGTAAGAAGTAAGATTAGGCAGTAGATCACATGGGAAAGTCTGAAAAAATGAACTGAACTTTGTGTAGCAGGAATGATTTTTCTGGTTTCCTCTCACATTTAATCTTCTCACAATCCCTCAGATTTATTCTACCCTATCCTTAGAGATCTATGTGCCTATAGGATGATGACTGAATTTAGATTATCACCTTTATATCAGGAACTCAAAACCATGTGTACGAATATTTCATCATTTTTCTCACATTTTACACATAATAAAAAGTGTTTTGAAAGTAAAATGTTGTTTTTCAAGCAGTTATTTAATTGAAATTACATCATAACTTGTAAAAATGTCATATTAAACAGGGATTTCACATCACTATAACAACACATCTATAACTGTTTCATCATCATCTCAGTCTTAGAAAATATAATTTTTCCCTTTTCTTCTGTACTGAAGTTGAAAGACTTGTTCAGTTGTTGTTAAAGGATTTAAAAGAATCGAGATATTTCCTGTCTATTTGGCTCTGGAGCTCTTCGGGGATGCAGTGAGAGAACTTATAATTTTCTTTAATCCACTTCCCTCCTTCGGTGTTCTCGATGGCCACAGCTGCCACACCTGCAGGAAACACAGTGTGATATTTATTAAAATGTTAAGGGTCATCAATCATCTTTACGTCACCATCTTCACTGACCTACAACTGCGGCTCCCAGCCTCTCCACCAGCTGGATCGCAGCCTTCATCGTGCCTCCAGTTTCTATCCATTGATCCACGAGCAGCACCTTCATGCCTGCAGGAAGAAGAGACATGTCAACTGCAAAACACATTACTGAAGAGGTCACATGGTAAACAAAGTCAAGAATGAAGTGAATGAACAAAGTTAAATCTAACAGTAACATCTGTGTTAATCCACTTAAGGCAAAACACAGAACACACAATGAGATGTGAACCTCATAAGAAATAAATATCTTATTATAATCTTAAAAAAATCATAGCTTTTTTAAAGTTTTTGGCGGAAAAAAGGCAGTTAGATATAAAATATATATGTCTATGAACAGCTAAGAGGATCTTTGGTGTGTTAAAGATGATTAAAAGTAGTTTTGGTCTAATAATATCTAATGTCTTTTCCAAAGCAACATCTGGTGGAGCTTTACTTCACACAGTAACACTAGATGGCGCTGTGACACAGGGAATATGAGCACATAAAGTTGAGGAAACCTGTGGTTTAAATCTTTGGTCATTCAGGGTTAGGTTGATACTTTTCTTTGTTATATTTGATAGTAAATTGAATGTCTTTGGGTTTTGCTGAACTGTTCAATGAAACAAGCAATCTGAATAAGTCACCTCGAGCTTGGACTGTGTCATTATGTCTGTTCTTCACTATTTTCTCAGCTTTCTTAGACAAAACAGTTATTCCACTAATCACAAAATAATCAACAGTATCACTATAAAATCCAGTTTACATATTGTGTGTTTAGTACATAAGAAATAATGATGTTACAGGCTGGTCAAAGTCAGTGGCAAATCTTCAATTTAATTGTTTAAATTCTGCTTAATTTCTTCCTTTTATATATAAATACAGTTTTCATATGCTAAAACAACACTTTCAGTATGGAGCTTTTGTGTGAGATGACAATCTAAGATATTTCTGAACCTGATTTTTGCTTATTGAATGGAAATTATCCAATTAAAAGACAGAATATTTGCAAAAACCACAGTAACACACATTGAAACTTATTGATATTCTTGTCAGCACTCACAAAACCATAATAGTCAAACTCAAGTGTGGACTTTTTTCATAAATTAAGCTGTGACTCTCACAACCCTGAAGTGTCCAAACATTGCCAGCTGGGTAAACATTCATCCTCTCAAGAAAAATAACAGACAGAGTTAAAGATTAAAAAGCAAAAGGAAGATTAACCTGGTTTTAGCACATCCACTCTTACTTCCATAGTCTTTTGTCTGCCTGTGTAGTCAGTGTAGTTTTGGTTTTGGGTTTCGATACACAGGTGTCCAGCTTTGCGGATGGCCAGAAAACCTTTTCCGAGGGTGGTGGCAACAGACGCCCCTGAAAAAACACGCATCAAAAACATTCATCCACTCTGACAGCATGATGGCATGATATCTCAGAAAATTATCACCATATGTGGCCAACATGTCATTTGACCCAGATGAAGATGTTTGCAGATGTTTGTTGTTAAGCCATGAAAAGTTGTAGCAAAAAATTCTGGACCCTGTAAAGTAAGTAGGTTTTCTCAGTGGGCCCCTGCTCGCAGCCATGACAAATTCATTCTAGTATCTTTGTGGGCCTTCCTCATACGCCATCCCCTGTGCCCCCAGACTTACGCCCCTGATCTCTATGTGTCATGAGGCACGGTGCAGAGCAGCCAGAAAATCTAAATTTAGCACCTGGTGCCTGCTGGTTTAGATTTCCTGACATATAGTCTGCACTCGAAGAGTAGCTGCATTGTGTGAGACACCAATTGTGAGTGCTCTTAACCTACCATTCTTATTCTTCTTAAAATGCACTGGTTTCTTTTCTTACCAAGAATAAATCCCATTGCATCTATACCAGCAACCAGGTCAATGGTGTCGTTGTGGAATGGTCTGAGAAGATCTTTGACGCAGTCTGCAAGAGCCTGAATCAAGTGCAAAGTCACTGTAAATGAACCAACAACATGTGCGTGTAAAATTCACACACAGCCTATAATTTTCTAGTTTTTCACAAGTTTTATACTTTGTTCAGAAGAGGGAAAACAGTAGAAACAGTATACAGTTTAACAGTTTAACAAACTACTAAGAAACCAGAGGTCCTCCCTTTCTTCCCTTCGTACCTGGGAGTTGCAGTAGAGTCTGGACGGGTCCAGCCAGGCAAACGTTGGTCCCTTTGTGTTTGGTGCCATCAGAGACAGGTACCAACCTTTATGCCTGTCTGCAGGAACGGCCATTTGAAAAACAACACTTGTCTGTGTTCGCTGTTAGAAGGAGAAACTGTGGTGAATGAAGTGGACTGTGAATGAGCGAGAGATTCGCGCATATCAGGTTCCAGGGGGGTGAATGGTGGGCGGGAGGGGGCTGTAAATAACACTGAACTACGTTACTTATTCTCCCCACAGTCAGTGCAGGATTCTTAATTTAAATTAAGTCAGCTAATGATTTGATGACCTGACCCAGTTGTGTCAGTGACCGAAAGCTTTACATGATAAATTTGCTGCAAAGGACAAAGTGTGCAGATTTTTTTTTTTTACAGTTTTTTTTTAAATCTTCTTGTTTTATGGTAATATGTGGTAGTTTTCCCATCAAAGAAGCATAAAAATATTTTGTTTGATTTATCTCATTGACTACACAGCCTGTGCAGTTTACACCACTGCCAACTACTGTCCAAGACTGACCAGACTGCTTTAACACTTTCATTCCAGGCAGTCATTACTTTTTTTTAATCATCTCAGCACACTGTAAGAATATGAACATGCAGAGACTGAAAATGTTCAGTGGTTTGCAGTAAATGTGCAAAAACAGTAGTACTAGTGACAGCAAGACCTTTTATTTTTAACACTGATTATGAGGCTAAATGAAGAGACATTTTACGTTGTTAACTATAAATCAGATAAATTGCATAATTTCCACTGATGCCAGTACAGGAAATAATTAAGACAAATTTTCTTGTGATTTCACCATTTAAAGTTTGCTGTCAGTTATGTTTAAAATACAGTAACTTTTTACATGGGGTCAGTATTGCATACTGAAAAGAGAGGTTTCCATTGGAGTATTAGGGTACATATATGAAAAACAATAGCTCATTTATGGAATACCTTTTTCTACCTAAAATCACAGTTAAAACATGGTTAAACTGATTTCAAAATCTGGGATTAGTGTCAGATACACAGTGCTACCCACCCTACTTTTTTGACAAATGTGCAATGTGATGAAAAGTAGATCTTCAAGGTGTGTCTGTGCAGGTTGTGCACCAAAAACAAACTCAGCACTGTTGTCACTTAATAATAATAAGAATTGTGTATCAACACTGGACAAGAGGAACTCTGGCTAATGATCCTCTGAAAATGTAAACTTTTCCACTCATGCATTCCTCGTGTTGTTATTCTAAAAGCTGCTCTGATCTGCTGTCTTCGGGCGTTTGTCTTCAGGTGTTTAGAATCACCCGAGGATCGGTGTCTAAATAAGCTCAGGTTGCGATCTTGTTCACTGCTGGAGCAACGAAATGTCTCAAAAATGTTTCCCAGTTCTCAGACTGGAAAAGTTATTGCAGCAAACTGATCTGAAATTTCATCCCATTTTTGTGTGAGTTCAAGCTGAGCTAAAGACTGAGCGTTCACCTTCCTGCCAACAGTAACTGTACTTTCCCACAGTTTTGTCTCATGTGCATCTTGAACCACATGACCTTACAGTAACTGTAACACTGGGATACTTATGTTCTTTCTTTCTGTGCATTGTTTGCACACTTTTATTTATAAGGTAATAAATCTGAGCAGACATAACATGTCTGACTAATGGTCCTGCATTTTTAAAAAGATTTTGTTAAAAATTTTAAAAAATCTTAAGGATTAAAGCTGCAGTAACATATTTTTTCGGCCACTTGAGGGCTGTCTGAACAAGCTGCAAAGACAACAACACCACACTTCACCAACACTGCATGTCTTGTATGAGACACTGTGCTTCAATCTACCTGAGGAATGCAAATCCCATATTAACTCTACTTTTATCGAGGTTTTTCGGATGCTTAATGCTCCACTGCGTTCATCAGATAGCTGCTAAATTTGTCTGCCTGCTGTTCAGTGATGAGCAGGGCATGTACAGATGTTTTTTTGACGAGAGGAGTTGCATGCCATCAAAGCAAAACAGTGAAAGACTGTAATATTCTACAGAGCTGAGGGGAGCTGCAGAGTCGAGTGATAACTCTTGAGGGTTTCATCACTACCAGCCACATTACACATTGTCATTTGCTAATTATAAAAATATTGATCCTATCTGCTTTAAAAGGTTGCATTCAAGCAAAAACACAAAGAAGATGAAGAAGTGTGGAGATCTCTAACATTTCAAGGTACTTTATACTTCTACTCCACTACATTTCACAAGGAAATATTGTACTTATTATCAAATGTTTCATCTTTAGTTACTCTAGAAACTTAAATTTTACTGTAATGAGTTTCTAAAGTGATGTATTGTAAATGTTAAACTACCAAACAGTGACATAAATGAAGAGGGGTGGTTAAATTATCCCCACCTCAGCCAGCTACAGCATTAACTGTACAAACTAAACAAAATCTCTCTGCCCTCCATTATGTTGTAGCAGAAATCTAAGACTAGATAAATCAAAACTTCAGCATATGCAACCATTTGCACATCTAAATCTAGCTAAAGTGACTTAGAAAATATGTCATTCCTTCCTCATGATTTGGGTGGACTGACCCTTTAACACTCATTGGATTTTCTGTACTTTTAACACTTAAAATAAATACATTTTACTTCATGCATGTTCAGTTTACTTATTTGTGGAACATTTCATACAAATTGTATTAATGGAGTCACTGCATTCACTGTTAAGTCTCCAAACTCTGCAGCCACATCAGGATGGCGCACTGTGACACTGACTCCTCAACTCGTCCAGGGGGCGCTGTTCTGCAGCTGGCCTGTCTGTGGATGAGAGCAAATGAAAGGAGCCTCACCCAGCGGGACTCAATACAATACATTTTTCATCAAGTGTCACCTTTCTGGTTCACTGTGAGCTGTTAGTTGACTCCAAAACTTTCCTGGAGAACAGCAGTCTCCTTCTGCCCCACCTCCCTCCTGCTGTGACCACTTTAATTCATGAGGACCTTTTTTCCCCTCCCTCCCTCAAGATGTGGTCGAATGTTGCCTCTGCTGATTTTACATCATTTCTCTCCGCCTTCCAACAATCCGATTTCAGTGCCTTGAGTAGGCTGGATCTCTGCCTCTAGAGCTGCCTGTAAGACCAGCCATGTGACAAAACACTGGGCTGATTAGAAACCCAACCTGACAAGAGGATTTTCTTCTTCTTTGGGAATAGTCACTTTGTTCACAGATGCAGAGGACTTTTCTGTGCATCATTTTCTTAATTTACATGTGATTTTTTAGAATTTGACAGAATGATTCACATAAGTCAGAGAGGTACTAATGAAACACAGATCTACATTTACATGCATGAAACATGTTGCAGCTGCAGATACATTCATGAGAATGAATTTATGTTTTTAGTATTGTGTCATGCATACTGTGCTCAGCATACACTGAATTAATTATAGGTCAGATCAAACTTTGAGCATATTTAAAAAACAGACACAGAAGAGACTATCTCAAATAAAGTTCACAAATAAGGAAACACAATTTTTAAAGATAATTTTCAGACCTTTCGCTCTACAATAAAATCCATAAATCATTAACAGGGATAGAAATCATAAAAAAATCTAAATTAAATAACCCATCTTGTCTTTCACAGGCTTTTGAGACAGAGTAAGCACATTTGTACACTTTCTCATTTTTGATCACCTCTTGAGAAGAATATGCTGGAGTTATGCTCAGATATTTTATGGGAAATGAACTTTGAAATCATGAAAGTGTACACTAAACAAAACAAAATGTGATTCACTTAAAATTGACCAAAATCAGGAGCTATAGAGGAACAACCTCAGCTCTGAGCTGTGCAGATAAAGATCTTTGGCTTCTACAGATGTCACACAGGATTCAGGGTCATACATTTATTTAATATGAATACATTTCCTTATTAACTTTGAAAATCACGACAGAAAGAATTTGACTGACAAGGAATTATATTTTGTCTATTGTGATAAATTACAGAGACAGAAGATGGCTTAATGTCTAAGACCATTTATCAAATTTTTACATGATAAATTCCAATAAGTAAATCACAGTTTTTAGTCATGCACAACAAAAATAGGATGGGAGAGGGAGTAAAAATGCAACCTCACCGAAAGGCAATGTGGGGCAATTATTTTGGACTGATTCGGCTGATAGGTGGGTCATGCCAACACTTCAGGAGAGCGAGTATTGCCTGAGCTCCACCATCAGCCTCAGTCTGTGGGGTTTGCGTGCGACACCGCCAACCTTTCTCCACATTCCACAATGAAAGAGTTTTGTCCCTACATTGTGATTTAGGTCATCACCAATTCAGCGGCTGTTTTGTGGCATTTGAACGATGTCCAATCTCCTGGGTTGGTACAATCACCCCATGCTTGTTACCATGGAAAGCGGGGCGCGCAAGAACCTCCTCCATGCGTGTTCCCAAAGTAAATCTCCACTTTTCTGGAGGGCTGAGCTGAGGGGGTTGGGAGGTAACTCGCGGTCATCTCTCTCTCTCTCTCTGCAGCGAAAGATGCTGGAGGTTCATGCTCCCACACACACACACACACACACACACAGAGATTAACCCTTTCCTCTCCACTCTGCATGTTCAGACTCATTGAGGTACCACACCTGCGGGTCATATCTGCTCTCAAAGTGTGGCACAGCTCCAAGGTTGAGTAATCTATGAAGTTCCTCTGCCCAGGCTGGAAATCGAAAGAGGTTAATTCGGCTGACTCCTCCCAGCAGCCATTTATCGTATTAATAATCACACCACTGGGGCTGCGCCTTAAAAGAGGGAGGGCTGCTCGGGAGCGCAGGGAAACCGAGAGGAGCTGTCTCCGTTACGCGTGGTGCTGAAAGTGCCACTAACCGCATCATGTGGTCCGTCTTCTTCTTCTTTCTGTCTTCTCTCGACAGAAACTTGGTCCGGGGAGACTTGGACGCGGAGAAGGAGAGCAAAGAGATGTTCTCCATGCTCAACGGCACCTTTTGCGCCAAAATGTCCGCGGTCGGGGAGAACTTCCTCCACCAGGTGTCGGACGGAGCCGAGGTGGTGCGCTCCGTCGTCAGCCCCGCCGGGAAGCTTGTGCACTGCTCCGTCACCGTGAGCCAGCTGCAGGTGAAATCCTTCATGCACGAGTGCAGGCTGGGACTGAAAGACCAGAGAGCCGGGCGGCAAGCGGAGACGCGTTTTGCTCGCATGGATGAAGCCAAAAAGATGTGCCGGGCGTTCAAAGAGGGCTCGGAGCGCGGCGGCCGGGTGGACAGAGGCGACAGAGGTGACCCCGCGCTGCAGACAGAGGTTTTAAAAAGATCAAAGAGGGGCTTTACTTATCCTGGGACACTGTGGTGTGGAGCTGGAAACATGGCTGATCATTACGACCAGCTGGGTGAGTTCATTGAATTCAGTAGTAACTTAATTGTGTGTGTGAGCGTGTGCCACAACGTGTTTAATAACCCTGACTTCTTCCTTGTTGCAGGAGAGTTTGCAGAGACTGACAGCTGCTGCCGCATCCATGACCACTGCCCTCACGTCATCCACGCTTTCTCCTCAAATTATGGCCACACAAATTTCAAGTGGCACTCCATCTGTCACTGTGACTGCGATAATGCGTAAGTCAAAACTTTATTATATTATACTGATGCATTCCCACAGTAGACACATGGAGCTCGCTGTTAACTGCACCTCAAAAGGGTCTACGGAGACATAATAATGTCAGAAATCTGTGTGCAACACAAACATCACAAATATGACTATTTACTCTTTTGGGCTTACTCTACTTGGACTGGACAAATTTTTTATTAATCTATTTTTGCAATTTGAGTGATTCCTAAAAGAGAGGACCAGAAATGAGACCGATGTTTTGTTCTCTCTGTCTCCCTCTGCAGCTTGAAAGCTTGTCTGAGGGAAGTCAACGACACGTCCTCCAGGGTAGTCGGTCAGGCGTTCTTCAATGTCATTGGTGTGCCCTGCTTTGAGTTCGCCTATGAGGAACAGTGTGCAGAGCGGCATTGGTACGGCATGTAAGTATCAGCGGACTCTGGGTGTTAAACTTTTAAGCAGATTTGCAATATACTACATACATAAGTATTACTTTTTCAGATCACCGCACACAACCTCCCCTTACTTCGCTCTCTTTCGCAGGTGTAAACGATACGAGAAGCTTCCCATCGCTGTGCTGAAAGAGGCGATCCCATATGACTTTGGTGGCATTGATGTCATCGATGTGCTGACAGTGGCTCCACCCAAGAAGACGGCTTCCAAGAAAAGCGAGGAGGAGGAGAAACCGGAGAGTACGACACAGTCTACGATGCCGGGCCCTGAAGAGCCCTCACTGAGGAACGTCGTCACCGCTGCCGAGGACTTCATCAAGGTCCTCGCTACCGTCTCCACCTCTCAAAGCTCCACAACTGACTCCGATAAAGGGGAGACGCAAAGCTCGGAGAAGAAGAAGAGGAAGAACAAGGGGAAGGGGAAGAAAACCAAAAAGCAGAAAGGAAAAGGAAAAGGGAGGAAGAGAAAGCAGAAGGCAGATGCGAGCGTTAAACTTGAGGAAGGAGCCGCCGTTTCGCCCTCCGGCAGCAAAGTGGAAGAAGTTGGCGCTCTCAGTAACTTCATCAGTGAGCCACGCAAACACGACCAGTCAAACAGAGACACAAACAGAGCCGACAACAATGAATACGAGCTCGGAGGAAAAGACGAACCCTCGAATGAAGTCATGAAAGATGAACCGGCGATGGACAAGGAGGCCGTTTCCATTACGACAGCCACCACAGTCCAGGAGAAACCAGCACAGCCCACAGAAGAAAGCACTCTTTCTACCTCAACAAGAGCAACGACTGTTGTTCCACAGAAACCAAAAACCAGAGGGCTAACAAAGGGGAGGAGAAAGAAGAGCAAGACAATCCCTCTTCCTTCTTCTGAGGAGGTCACAACAAACACAACAAACAGCCTAAGAGCCACTTCTGCCCCCGCCATCTTTACCATAAGCGCGGCTGCACAACCCGAGCAACAAAGCTTTGAGAGCGACGCTGAAATGAGACCTTTGGTCAGCGCTGCCAGGACCCCTATTGTAATCCCCAAAGTCAAAAGAAACAGGTCAAAGGAGAGGGAAGACAGAGGGGAGGAGGGGAGGAAAAAAAGGAGGAAAGTCAGCTCGGCTTCTCCCTTTGTGGCCGCTGCCAATGAAAATTCCTCTGCGGACAATCTGAAAGTGATCCCTCCCACCGGGGCTCCCACTGTGCCATCGGTGACTATCACAGATCAGCAGGTTTCACACAGGCTGGACATTTACGGAGGAAAGTCGACCTTCACGGCTCTGAACCCCTCCTTTAGTGTTCTGAAAAGGCAAAAGTCGCAAGGGGGACGGCTCAGAAGCAGGAGGAGGAAAACAGTTTTGCATCTTTCGGGCGAAATTCCGCTTTTGCACAACAGCTCTGAAAACTTGCTCCCCATTCTTCTAACTCCGGAGACGCTGAGCGGCCCTGCAACCACTCCTGTGATTAGCAGGCCCGCGGAGGAAACAGGATCTCCCAGTGAATGGAGGCTTTTCACTACAATCACAGCGGCCCCTTCTGTCGTCACAAAAAGACACAGGCAGGCAGTCAGACAGCAGAGAAAACCAAGAAAGAAAGCCGCACCTGCTGCTCTCAGCGCTGGGGTTTCCCTCCCTCAACAAACTGAGCAAACACCAATGACATTTACAACCACACAACCCGAGGTCGCCACCACCGAAGAGCTCAGTCTGCAGAGATCTGAGAAGCCGTCCACGACCACCTCAGCAGCTCCCGCCATGAGTCCAATTCAGTTATCGATTCAGAGAGCTAAAGCACAATTCTCCAGGAAGAAGAGGAGGAAAGCAGCACTGTCTCTTAAGGAGCAGTGAGCCCGGTGATGCAAGCATAGCAGGATGCAAAAAAAAAAAAAGAAAAAAAAGGTTGCAAAAAAAAAGAAAAAAAAAAGGCAATTTAGCTGGCTAGGCGAGCTCCTGTCGATCAGATAAACTTGCTTCATGATGGGTTTAATACAACTAATACTACTTTAATACTAAAATATTTCCCTTATGATTTATTGGTTCAGCATTTAAATCACAGAAATGGGCAGAAATCATGTTTGATTGTGACGTGAGAATCATGTTTTGTAATACTGCATGTCTGTAATAAAGTTTGATTATGAATGTATCTGACAGTGCCTCCATGAATATCTCTTATATCAACAAAACTATTCTTTTTTTTAAAGAATAGCTTGACATTTTGAGAATTTGTTTTCTTGCAGATATTTAGATGGGAATATTGATACTACTTTTATACCTGTATGCCAAATCCAAAGCTACCACCAGCAGCCTTTACAATCAAAACTCATTTTCTTAGACATTGGTTTTTGCATAAATTAAAACACATGATCATTGTTCATTATTCTGATGGTAGGTGAATTTTGTTGACTTTGGACATAGCTAGGCTAGCTGTTTCCCCTGTTTCCAGTCTTTAAGCTAAGCTAAATTCATATCTATCATTCAGACATGAAAGTTGTACATGTCTGAATCTTGAATCTATATATATATATATATATATATATAAACACACACACACACATATATATATACCTACATTCAGATGAAATATGACAATATTATGAGCACTGAAAAGATCGCTAGATAGATAAATGTCTAAGTTGTCTTTTTAAAATTATTTTGTGAGCACATTCCTCTGTTATCTCAGCTGGAAATATTTAATCAAAAGGAGTAAATTGAAAAATCTAAAACTCAGAGCTTAACACTAACCTGCTTAACCTGATTTTAATCTTTTGTGAACCTTTCTTTCCGCACTGCGCTCACAGAAACCGTGCCAAGAAAATTCTGCAAGTTCATACATGTGTTCTTTTGTTGGAGGCGCCTCCGGACGTTGGCCTCACCTCTGCCTGGTTTAAGGCAGGGTCACATTCTCCACGCAGATTTGGAGCTTACTTTGCACATTTCTCTCACCTCTCCCCCCTAATGAGGGTTGTAACAACCAGCGCGGAGGCTGAAATCCGCCAGGTCAGCTGATTATCACATGCTCGCATAAGATGAATTTATCTGGATGAGTCTGAAAAAGGGGAGATGCCCAAATTGTGTCTGACATGTGTAAAATTCACTTTGGCATGTTGAAGGAAGATCCTCAGCTATGCTTTATGTACAGCACCACATAATTCTGTGTGAGGAGCTTGCAAAGAGTGGGGACGATGTAACAATGCAGACTTTTATGCCACTGCTCAAGTTCCCAGATTTTTTTGAAAACTCCCAGGCATTCAAAGGAGCTTGGCATTCGGAGTGACTAACACAGTAGGATCTGTGATAAGAATATTTCTCACAGAGAGGGAGGGAAAAGTGGAGGGAATTTTCCATTTCTTCCATTTCGGCTTCATGTTTATACTTAAATTTAAGTTTTATGAAGGACAGGAAGTTGAAGTTTAAAAAAAATCTGCAAACAAATTGAAACTCTAGGTTGGGGTGCTAAAACTCCAAATACCTTGAATACACAATGTAAATTATATAATCACTCATTATAAGTATGTCTTATTACCTGTGCCCAAATGCTTACACACACACACAACTTTAATTAATAAATTTATATAAGAAATGAAACACTGAAGAACTGTCTGTGTGTTAAGTCTGTCGAAATCAGATTTATACGAGGATAAAGACTGATTAATACACTTACAGAGGTTAACACAAATATTCAGTATTGACACACACACAGGCTAATAGTTGCTGAGTGGAGAACTTCAGGACTTTCTAGTAATTTCATAGCCACACAGTGTTTCATCCAATATGTAATTTTTCTATTTATTAAAACAGATGTTACAAACGTATTCTCGTGTGTGTGTGTGTGTGAGAATATAAAGGAAACTTGGAAACTTGATGGGTTAAACCTGTAATATCTGTCATGGTTTCAGGGATCTGAACCAGTTTGATATTCATTGTAATTGGTGGCCTAAAGCCAGGGTGGCAGGTAGGTACAGGTAGGTACAGGTAGATCAGCGGCTGGTAACAGATGAGCATGCGGGTAAAAAAACATGGGAACAAGGGAAGTGTGGGACGTGGCTGATTGAATGATGTGGAAACAGGTGAGCAGGTGGGCGGAGCAGTCAGGTGATGGGAAAAGGAGGAAAAGTCTGAGGACCTCTGGGGGACAGTTGGAGAACAGGAAATTAGAGATACAGCTGGAGTGTGGACTTCAAACTAAATTCTAGTTTTTAAATGATGTCAGTAGACTGAGTAAACATAGACATGTGATAAATAATTTACGTCATGCTTTTTCCTGAATATTGTCGTCACGTTTGGTGCAGGAAGAAACGGTATAAAACGGGCTATTGTAATGGAAAGTGTTATTAAAGTGCTAGCTTTTTTGGAGTGGCACAAATAATTGTGTGGCATCTTGTTGTGACACCTGATTGTTTTGTAAATAGTTGTGAACAAAAAAAACGACTGAGGCATTGCCTGCATTTTAATGTAAATAGTTGTAAATAACATTGTTGTTTGCTAAATTTGTACATAAGTTTTTGAAATGTACAATCTATATTTGCAGTCTAAGTTATAAAAATGGTTCATTAGAGATGTTTGTGGTTTTTCACAGTAAAAAATTCAAACTTTTTCCTGTTCGGATTTTATGTGTTTTTTGTGTGATTTTAGGTCCAATGTGTTAATACAGTATGACAAAATGAAAAAATAACTGTACAAAGTCACACATGTGAGGTTGTGCTTAAAAAATGACACCAAACAAGGCAAGGTAAACAGTTTTTAAGGTGAAATATAAAGGTAAAACCAAAACTAGTCAAAATCTGCCAATTATACCCTTTACCCCAGTGAGTTAAGATGATATTGCAACTTCTTAGTGAACTTTCTTGCTTATTTACGCATCCAGCAGTTACAGAACAACATTAGTGTTCATTTGGAGTCGTGTTTGTGTCTACTTGATGAATGTACGTTGATGAATGTCTCTTTTAGCTCAGTTTTGGTCCCCACCCACATCTAAGGGACATATCTGGCAAGCTTTGTTTGTTTGGTGCTGAGCAGGTCATGTAAAGTGGGTTTTTAGAGCTGAAAACAACAGTGAGAGTGAACCAAAATGCCAACATTGTGAAGCTGTGGGTCGTACAAAACCTGCGATAAAGCTTCGTAAAGTTGAGGGGTGCTGTAGGTTCAGGTGGTAAATTGTAGGTTCATCACTATGAGCAACCCTCTTCACATTACGGCATTGTCATTTGATAAGTTGTCACAAAAATATCGATTACAGCCACTATAAATAAATTAAGGTCTGAATAACCTTCCACAGATCATGTTCAAGGAGGGAGTTCATTGTGGACATTGTCTAAAATCTATTAAAAGTAGTTATTTTTGGGCAGCACCGACTTTCTGAAAGCTATAAAGAAACTTACTGTTACTAAGATGGGTGAAGATTGGTTGAAGCAGGAAGGGGTGACGTGGTGGGTTTTGATGCCCTGTAGTTTCTTGATATCATACTGGGAGTAGCAGGCAGGGCAGATGGACACCTGCATGTTTAAAAAAAATTAAAAATGTGGTTAAAAAAGAAATCATTGAGCTTTACGTTACAAACATTACAGAAACCTGTGTGAGAACCTGATGCCGTCATATGTTGGCTGGATGCCCTCTAGGCTGGGGTCGGGTTTGGATTTTGACCCCCAACCCGTTAGATGGCTTTGAAAACATACGAGAGCTTTTGTTGGGCACGCTCTGGTCAGGCAGAAAAAAAAAAAAACACACACACACATACAAAAGGGATGAACAATCCATGGCATGTGCGGTAATGAGAGGACATCACATACTGTGGCATCCTATTAGGTGAAGAATCCAATAATCTATTAGAGTCACCAACACGGGGGAGAATTTATTGATCGAGAGAATCTAATCTGTAGGCCTTAGATTGGCTGGTGTGGCACTAATGGATGAAGGAGATGGAGCTTCTGCTTTGAACGATCCTTATTTCTGAAATAACAGCACACTAAATACAGACAGTCCTTGTTCCGGTTTCACTACATAGGTTGTACAGGACGGTCTCTCTGTAGTAATTCAAGTAATTATATAGCATTTGACAAAAAAAAAAAAAAACTGTGAGAAACAATGATAAAGCTGATAAAAGTGGACACATGAATTGTGGGATGAAGCTGGAAGTTGAAACGACGAGTCAGTTCAGTTACTCACCTGCTCATCATGTCTGTGTAACAACTTTGTCAGGGTGAAAGAATTCATGTCAGGAAGCCAGTGAACATTAAAGCTTAAAGCAATGTGAGAAAAAACTTATACTAATATAATAATAATTCAAAATGTTTCATTCTCGGAGTGTAAAATATTCAGTTTTGCTTAATGTGCTGCATTGATGAAACATTTACAAAACAAGACAGCGTTTTTTTTTGCCCTTTTCTGCTTCTACACGAGCTCAGTCATCGTGCTTTACTCCTGCCAGGTGACGATGGCAAAGACTAACCACGTTTCTCTGAAAACACATTTTCTGTTTGGGTGCGAGGAGCTGCCCAGTGTCTGCGGCCAGAAAACATTGAGCCAAGTGCTTTGCCAAAATTTGTGTGTGTGTATTCAAATGCAGGCTCTATGTAAATGGTAGTTCATTACCATCAGAAAGACGGTGGGGGGTGGTTGGCAGTCCACGGCTCACCTTGGCTTTTCCTCTGGGCCTGGAAGCTGAGCAGCTCTGAGAGATGGCGGTCGGTTTCTCTTTCAGCACGACCTCCTTTAAAACAGCAGCTGGTGATTTATGGGAACAGTTTGTTAAACACACAGTCACAGGAGTTAGATAATATTTTACATATAATAGTGTCTACATGCTGCAAATGGTCTATAATATCAATATGTTCTGACACAACCACTGCATTTTGAATATTTGTGAGGATAATATGAAGCATGAAGAGAAACAGCGAGCAGCTCTGTGAGATTTTACTCAGCACAGAGGTGAGCATGTTAATACAATGATAATACTAACATGCTGATGTTTATTAGGTACAATCTTTACCGTGTTCAGCATCTTAATTTAGCGTGTTAATATACTAATAATTCCTAATTGAACTTACAGTACAGCTGAAACTGATGAGAATGTCATTAGTAAACTATATACAGATATATATAATATAGAGCGACACTGCTAAAAATGAATATATTCTAATTATCTGTAAATAAAAGTCTTCTCTTATTGCCTCATAAAATTGATGTTGTGAAAAAAGGCTAATCTCACTTTTGTTGCAGACTCTAGGAAACAATACTCCAAAATTTTTTCCAGGGTTATGCAGCCGAAGCGCTCTGATAAGTTGTGGAAATGATGAACCTTTAACCTTCATAGCAAAGTTTTAACTATTTTGTCCTGAAAGTCACATTATAGGTTTCATTTTTATCATCACATCACCTGTAGATCAGCATACAACCAGATAAAAGAAGTAAAAGAAATATAATATATCCTTCAAACACTATGCCTTCTCCTGTCCTTTACCTAATGTCAAACTGCTTTTACTGTCTTCAGAGGACTCATATCACCAGCGTGTGTATTAGACTAAATTTGTATAAGTCAACAGAGACAATCCAGAGGATGTTCTTTTAATCAACTTTCACTCTTCAGCATCAGATTCAAAGTATCTTCATGAAATGTTGGCTATTTTTTGCCACCAAATGTATGAGCGCCCACCGTGCAATCAATATTCTGGAGGCCTGTGGTATTGTGTTTGTGACCTCTAGTGGGCAAAGCCTGAGAGACTGCTGCTCAATGGAAATCCATACCCAGTATGTCTGTGAAAAGGCCTTTGTTTGGTTGAACTTACTTGTATTTACTGTAATTATCTGTAGCTTAAAAGCTCAAATTACTTAAACCAATTAGATAAATTCCTCTGAACTGCAGAATAACACCCCAAACATGCTGGTTGTAAAAGTGTACCTACATGTGTCAACCTGTTCCCACAGTGTAAATAAAAGTTGTTACTCATCTTCTCAGTTCCCCTCCAGCTCCTCATCCGGTTTCTGGTCTTTTGTGTCACTCCAGCATTTACGACTTGGCATCTTCTACCTGCTCATCCCAGTTGAACTAAAACAACCATCTTGTGCACCCACTCGCAGGTCTGTGGGTGAACTTAGAGACGTGGATGTCTGACAGTGAGATCATTTCTGACTGTGACAATACACCACACATTGATAATGATGCAAATACAGAAGAAATAAATACTAAAGTTGAGTTGTTCCAGTTAAAATTTATTTGATGTGCTTACAGAGTCATATAGAAGTTTTTTTTTTTTTACAAACAAATAAAACTGTGTGACTGTGATGTTTAGTGAGCTTTTGTTTTCATTTTACTGTTGATGACAAATAAATTTGCTTATCAATCAAGTGCAAATACTAAAATGTATCAATGAGTTATTTCAGCCCATCTACTGGTTAAAGTTAAGGTTTCTTAGTGATTTTTTCTTTTTTTTTTTTTCTTAAATTTCACATTTTCTACCCGTCTTAGTTGCTCTCAGATGTGGAGGAAGTATTCAAATCCTTTACAAGAATTTAAACCACACTGAAAAATTATTTTTCCCTAATGCATTTATTCAGAAATTGAATTCTGCTTAAATATTTCACTGATATTTGTTGGATATATTTTCGATAATTTACTGATTATTTTCATTGATAATCTTCTAGAAAATGCTAGATATTTTAATATTTAATATTTGTGTATTTTATTATTTTTTATACTGCTTCAATGATTTTAACATATTGATTTTTGACAACAACTTCACATTCACAACTTTAATCTTCAAATCAGACATTTTAAAGCTGTGAGTGCAAAATTACAATGTCAAGTTCAAAACCTGATCAGAGTAATTTCAAATTCATCTCACACATGCAGTACAATAGAAGATTGATGTAGTAGAATAGAAGACTCTGTCAGTACACAAAAAGCTGTCACATGATGCAGCACTACAACAACTGCTCCACAGGTCGCATCTGAATGTCTCCAATCTGAAAGAAAAGATATGTGAAGGTTTCATTATGTGAACGACTGATATTTCAACAGTGAGACTGAAAACATGTAAGTGGTCAGAACAGAAAGTGCTGAAATATATAACAGGAGAAGAAATCACTTACCTGCACATGAGGAGGAGCGCTCAGGACGTACGTAACAGCATTGGCGACATCTATTGCTTCCAAAGGCTGCAAGAGAAGTGAAGAGTGAAATAACGTGGTAGTAATAACACAACAAGACTCTAGGAATGTAGGAATAAAATAAAAATAACATTTACCGTGAATTTAGTGTATGAAGCAGCAGCTTTTTCAGCATTGTCACGGTAGAGACGTGGAGCAAATTCTGTCTCCACCACACCAGGAGAAATACACTGCAAAAAGAATGATAATTAGAAATGAGTGAACTTCATGCATTTGTCTTATAATAGCTAATAATGGTATTATGTATAAAGTATATAAAGTGTTTTTAAATGACAGTGATGAAGTCTTACTGTGGCTCTGATGTGGGTCTTCGCCTCACGCAGCTCCTGTCTCAGGCCCTCCGTCAGCGCCGTCACAGCGAACTTGGTGGAGCTGTAGAAATGTACGTCAGTACTGTGAACGACACGATGTCCGCTCATGCTGCAACAAAAGAAGATGTGCAAGTTGTAGGACAGGTTAACCAGGTCAGCGACAACATTTACCAGCATGCACTGAAATGATCTGAAACTGCATTGGTCGTTTGTTCTTTGAAAGAAACGTTTGACAATGTGATGCGAGAAAGTCTGTGTCCAACAAAACTCTTTGAGATCCAGGACTGCAACAATTAGTTAATTAATTGAATGACATAAAATTAATCTGCAGGTATATTTTATATTTATATTTTAGATCTGATTATTAACTAAACATCTTAAGGTTTTGGACGGTCAGTTGCCCAAAACAAGCATTTTGAAGACATTTTAGGCTTCAGGATATTGTGATGGATGTTTTGCACTATTTTCTTATATTCTGCAGACCAAATGATTCATTGGGAAATTAATCAGCATATAAATTAGTAATGAAAATATCTGTGAGTTCTGGCCCTACTCATCATCATTTATTTTTCCTTCCTCCATGTTGAAAGCACAACGTGGTGATAAAATCTGTTGATGTTGCAAATGGACTGTTATAATTTTAATTAATAGTTTTAAGTGTCAAAGAAACAGATATTTGGGTAAAATATCGACTCAACTGGAGTGTTCTCATCATTGTACATCAGGAGTAAATAAAACTGTTTACCTGTTTAGGTTTATGATGTGCCCGTCGTCAACATTTCTTTCTTTCATGGATTGATACGCTTCACGTGTGCAAATACACAAAGCAAGAACGTTCACCTGAAAAACACCAAGCAGATAAATCAAAAGAAAAAGGAAAATCCTGGCATCATTACCTTCAAGATAAAAGCCTCTGACCTGACAGTGGAAAACAATTACTATTGGCAAAAGTGCCCCAGTGGTAACACAGAGGTATCTTATTAATATAATTTATTTTTAATTATTTTTGCTTTATTTCGAATATTTCATTAATTTTCTTTGGGTATTTTACTGTTATTTTCAAAATATGTTGTGAATATCTTACAGATACTAAAGTATTATTTTTTGCATATTTTACTAATATCTTTTGGATAATTATATTTACCTACAGAAACATAATAATCTATTACAAGCTTGATGGATAAATATTTTTTCTGCTCCTTTTTACACTTCAAAAATTAGAAATAGAGACACTTCCCTGTTTTTAATTGATACTGGACCAGGTGTTTCCCTTTGGATTTTACTGCCCCATGTGTCATATGTTCTGTGTCTCGAGGTTCATGTATCTGACATTTTACTTATGTCATGTTTGCCCTTTTTTATCTCACAGGTTTTAATAATGGCTCTGTACTAGCTAAATAAAAATTCAGCCATCATTCATTTAATCATTAACTTTAATGTACTATGATATGAACTTATATGGCTGATACAAAGACAATCAATGCAGATGGTTATTTTAAATATTATTTTTTTAATAATATGTAACACAAACACTGTCAAACTAGACATTTAAACACGTGTTCAGCTTTATGTGTTATCTTTACATGTCTAAAATAGAAAACACCGAGCTCTTACATTCAGCATGTTCTTCCAGCCGCTGGTTTTGCCATTTAACAGCGACTCTGGATGAGCCAAGCCGGCGTTGTTGATGCACACGTCCACCCCTTTGTGCTCCTCTTTGATGGCAGAGAACATGGCCGTGATCTCCTCCTCGTTGTTCAGGTCACACTTGAAAGGCACCAAAACGCCGCTGTAGCCGGCACTTTGGCACTCAGCCGCCAGTTTCTGAAATCAATAACAGAAAAAGACCAATCAGAAAAATTTATAATCAACATACGGGGTCTGACTTTTAGAGAGTATAAAGTTTTAGATAATTTCTTTTCGATGGGCCAGTCAGAGGTTTTATTTTAATATTAACACCTTATAGATAAAATGAGAGAGCAATTAGTTTGAATTACTTTTATATTCTTTAGAGTTCTTTGTTTGGGGATGAACTTGTTTTAAAATATCTTAAGTCAGCAAACTGTGGACTTCAAGGAAACTCAAGTTGACTCTGGAGCATTTAAAACACCCACATCTGGTTTATCTTGGAAATATCGTCACCTTTTTGTCTTTTCTTTTAAAGGTTATTGTTTCATTTAGTGCACAAGTGCTTTTTAACTTATATAATCTCAGTTGAAATGGTGCCTCACTGGAAACCTAGAAATCATCACACAGTCATTATGAGTGTGAGAAATGTTTATGGGGGTCTATAACAATGATAATAATTATCTTTATTTATATGGAACTTATCAAAGTTAATTTTCTTCACACAGGAAGCACAGCACACAATAAATAAAAATAAAGCAATAAAAGAAGTAAAACTACCAAACATGCCTCATAATATAAATAAGGGACAGATTTCTTCTTGGATCAGCCAGTGAAACATTAACCCAAATAAAAATCAAGCCTCCTCTCCAGCTTAGGTAACACTGGCACATCTGAAAGTCATGTACATAATCCACTGCACCTGTGGACGTCTGTATATATGTGCATTACATAATATGTACATTATTGTGCATCCTCAAAACAGATACAAGACACTAAACATTAACATAAAATGCATGTATCTGTTTAAAGAAAATTAACTTTACTTTCACTTTTTCAACACAGGCTTTGTTTTCAGGAAACAGCTGGTTCTCAAAGTTCAAATTTCAAAATGTATTTATTTAGAGCCCAGAATCACAAACATGGTTTGCTTTACAATCTGTACAGCCCTTTTCCGCTTGTGCTGCATTAAGTTTGTCCATTAAATCTCCCACACGGTGCAGAGAAATTAAGTTTTGACTCTTTAACCTGTATTTTCTCCACGTCTCTCGCACAGCCCACCACCTTCATCCCGAACCGGACCAGCTCCTTCGCGATGGCCGCCCCGATCCCGACCGAGGCTCCGGTCACCAGCGCCACTCTGCCCCTCCAGCGGTCCATCACAACCCGGGACACCGGACACCTGCAGCGGACAAAACACCGGGACAGCAACGAGGGGAAACGAGGAGCGCAGGCCTCCCGGAAATCCAACAGATTAGGTGCTCTTGAACGCAGCACAGCCGAGGTGGCTCCTTTCCGCCTACGTCGTTTACGTCATCGTGCTGCGTTCACGACAACTGCGAACTGTAGGATGTTGTAAAACCACGTGGTTTCCAGCAGACGTGATCCAAGCGCGGTCTTCAAAAATATATCTCAAACTTAAATTACGTTTAGTAGCAACCGCAGAGAAAATGGGATTATATTTCTGAAATTATTGTATGTGAGAAACGTCCTCTGTCAATATTGTTCATTTGTTCCCCTACAACATTCATGCCTGGTGACTAAAGTATGATTATTGTTTTTATATTGATGATACTGCAACTCAAAGTAACTGGTTAAGATCAGTGACTGTACATAAAGATGGATGATATGATTACCATGATTACTATGATTACTATGATTACTGTTACCACTTTTTTTTTACTTAAATTCTTTACTTTTATGCAGACATTGTATGTTTTTGTTAACTGTTGCTTTTTTTTTATAGTGAGGTAATTATCAATTTTTTTAATCCACTCGTAGAATTTAGTAGTCCTGATTATTCTACAGTACATCCCTTAGTTTCCTTATTTTTAGCTGCACTGTGTCTACTTCTTTCTTTCCTCCAAAAAAATATTTTTGAAACTGTAACTTTGAGAACTGGAGTCAAATTTCTTGTATATGTACACATACTCAGTTAATAAAGCTAAATTTGATTGTATCTTATCATGTAGCCTACTTAAACCTGCAATCACTTTATTATTATTATTATTATTTTTATTTTTTTTTTGTCATCTAGTCAATGTAACACTAATATTCCCTCTCTATTAGCTCTATTTTTGGTCTCCACCAACTCCTGAGGGAAACATTTGGCTTTTAGCTGCTAAATACTTGCTCCCCAGCATGTTTCTAACTATGGCCGTTTTCTTTTTAGTGCTGAGCAGGTCACATAATGTCAGCCTTTAGAGTTGAAAATGATGCTATGAGAGCGTGTGAGAGTGAACCAAACAAGTTAACACCTAAACAATAAGCTGACACTCATTAAAAAGCTTCATTAAATCATCTGATACACTGTTATTCTAACAATAAATTATTATCGCCACCAAAAACCTCTTAAGGTAGCCAACAGAGTTCACAAAATTGTATTCCATTAATATGTCATGTGGCATTTGCACAGTTTTTTCATTGCATTTGATTTACTGTATATAATTTCATTCCCCTGCATTTTCATTCATGCACTTCACAATCATTCATACTTTGCACATACTTTTTATGCCTTTTATTCTATTATCTCTATATGTGTACAAATGTATATAGTTTAGTGCATAGTTTATCATGTATATTGAGCATCTTTAGCATGAACAAACAATCATTATAGCTGAATAAACCTCTATCTTACCTTATCATTGTTTATCTTGTCATCTAGTCATTGTGCACATGTGCTTCTTGTTGCAAACTGATATTTTATTGTAGTTAAGTTTGTATATGTGTGCATCTGTATGTGTACATTTTTGCCACTTCCTTCTGTTTTTCTCTATTGTGTGCAGTTGTGGCACAAGAAAAACCTAAAAATCTCACCAAAAAATGACTTAATACGCAAAACTTGCACAAAATATGATGCATTGTTTTCCCCCAAAGAACATCTTGCTTCAATATCCATTCCTTGTAACAAATGCTTAAAAATGCAAATAATTTATATATTTTAAATGAAGAAAAATTTAAAATGTTCATTGATTTTTCTCTTGTCCAGTTCACCAGATGTCATGCACTTGATAAGAACCTGTGATAATTATTGATGTCAGTACGCTTTAATTAATAATTAATTACTTTAATTAGTAATTTCGCATCAGTACTCATGTGCCATATCATCATTACATAACGTGAAAACTATCCTAAAAGATGAAGCTTTAGGTCAGAACGGCTCATTCTTCTAAGGAAAATTGAACTGTAATTTCCTCAGCTGGAAAAGTACTGCAGTTTATGTCATGAGTAATCAGTTAAGCGTGATATAAATGTTGTGAAATAGGCCATAAAACTAGGAACATGAGGAATATTAGCAGCAATAAGTGAATATCAACAGTAGTATAAATTACTGATGAACTACCACCTTTCATTTATTGATAACTCTGCCCTCCCAGAGGTCATGAAGGAAAAATAATCTGCACCTAAATAAATTGACCATATCTCCTCAAGTAAGTATCAGCGTTTTGGCTTGTATCAGTGGTCACCACAAGAATCAGGAACCATAAAACCAAACCCTGCGCTGTGGGCGGGATTCATAGGTGGGCCTACTGTTCTTATATCAGGCTAACTGAACTCTGTTTCAGGCATCATCTTCCAAACGCTTCAATGCAGACCAGCTTGGACAGATACAACGCATTAACAATGATGCTTACACCTGTTTTAGTTTTGTTTGCATCTTCCATGAGGATTGTCTCAGGGGCAGGTATGTTCGCTTTGGAATAAAAATAAATTGACTGATGAGAATTTTATAAAATTAAACTCATTTTAAAAATGGGTTCACCATCGATAAGTATTCTTTAGATTTGTGGCGTGTTTTTGTTTGTCAATTAATTGCATGATATCAAATGTTTTTGGTGAATGTGTTTGTGGCTTGTATTTTTTCTTGCTTTATTTTTTCAACTTATTACAAACCTCCTCCTGTAGATTGGTGCTACGAGTCTGAAAATACATGCAATCATACCTGCAGAGGTAAACCCCCAAGACAACCTACTGACATTAGCAGATTGAATAAAACAAGGAAATATGCAGTCATGGAGTCACTTTTTTTCCATCCTCGTTCACAGGTCCGGAGGTCTGGAGAGCCATTTCAGAGCAGTGCAACGGCATGGCTCAGTCTCCAGTTAACATTGTTACAAAGAAAATGCTACCAGATGAACGTCTCACTCCTTTTGACTTGATCGGCTATCAAGACACTTTCCACGGTCTGCTCATGAACAATGGACACACTGGTATGGCTTTGTGATTAGATTCAAAGATAAAGAGTCATTGTGCTTCTGAGTAATTTAAATCAGCTCACCTGAGGTAAACCGGCTGTAAAATAGTAATAAAGCTACCTCCTCGGTCGTAAACCTCTGAGATAACGATCATATATGGTATAAGAAGTGACAAAATAGAGGATAATGGGGAAAGTAAAAAAGTTCTGCTGCCCTACGTCCTTAGGTGTAATAAAAAATGACTCCCCCCAAACTATTAAATGTGCAAAATCCCCGATATTTGAGCCAGAAGAAGATTCAAAGGATTGATAATATCTAAAATTTTGCAAGGTTTCCAAATACAAAAAGGTCCTTTGTGACGATCACCAGAGGAATCTCCATAGACTGTTTGCTGTGCAATGATGACTTGAATGTCTTTCTAGTTCAACTGGATTTGCCCTTCGGTATAAAGGTCAAAGGAGGCAATCTGGGTGTACCTTACAAGGCGCTTCAACTTCACCTGCACTGGGGCAAAGATGGAAGATCAGGGTCTGAACACATGATTGATGGAGAACAGTTTCCAATGGAGGTAATGAAATATGAGGATGGACACTGGACTTTTTTTTTACCATTACCACTATATATCAAAGCTGTTGTGTGTACTGAATTCAACTAAATTACATGGTGAATTATTTCATGCCATTTCCAGATGCATATCGTCCACATTAAAGATGAATACAACTCTTTATTGGAGGCTGTAAGAGACCGCACTGGTGTGGCTGTACTTGGATTTTTCTTTCAGGTGATTTTATTTGTATATTTTTCAACAAAAAGCAGAGATCAGTTTCTGAAGTTTGATTTGTATGATGAAAATAGGTGCAATATTGACTTAATTAAGTTACTGATGTGTTGCAAGGCATCATTCTTGGGCCATTTATTTTTGCATTTTGACTAAATGGAGGTCATTGTTGATGGCAAATTCAGTTATAAACCTGTTACCACAATTAATTTACATAATTGATATAATCCTCCATCTTTCCTTCACAAGTGTGAAGTCCTGCTCCTGGCAGGCCGAGGTATGGGACGGCTTCAAAATGTGCAAAAGTCTGATACCAGTTGAAGTCTAACTGAAAAATCACAGATTTTATGGATTTCTGGGATCATAAAACAAATAATCTTCTGGAATATGCAGTGATGAGTTAATAAATAACTTAAACTTTTAACACAGGGCAGTTTTAATGTGTGACAGTAACCAACCCAGACCCAATAAACCGATAATATGCACAATCCATTGTGTTCGATTCTTCTGAACAAACTTTATTGTTCCAACAGTTCAAAGAACTGTTTCTCAGAACAATTTAGCACCCAGAGCCTTCTCTACATTGTCATATTTCCAGGGACTGATAAAACCTCTTTGCCTTCAGTGCACGTTGTCCCAACTGTCACAGAAATGTGATTTAAGTAACATGATTTTTTTTTCTTTCCTTTCAGGTGTCCCTGTCTGCAAATAAGAAATTTGATCCCCTTATAAATGCTCTGAAAGATATCACACTACCGAGTGAGTCATTACTACTGTCATGGAAAAATAAGATAGTTGAGCCTCATTATCTTTCAGCCACATTGTCTATCATGTCCTAAATGTGCTACCGATTGTTCCAACGTTAGGCTAAAGTGCAATAGTTATGTGATAATGCATTGTCATAAAACATCTTTGCCTTACTCCTGAACAATGAAGTTGTCACTTTGAACCTATTCATTGTTGAATGATAGATTTTTTTTTGCTTACTTCACTGTCTTGATAATATTTTATAAACCAGGAAACAGCACCACACTGAAGGGTGTGTCCCTGGAAATGCTCATTCCTCCTCAGAAGAACATGACCAAGTACTTTCGCTATGACGGCTCCCTCACTACACCTGACTGTGCCGAATCTGTCGTCTGGACCCTCTTTGAAAACACCATCCCTCTCAGCAGGACACAGGTGATTATTTTCACAATAGTGTAGCACCTACCCAGAGGAGGAAAGGTAACTAATAGCACTTTCTGAAGTTCTACATTTAAATGATCTATTACTATTACCCTGTTGTCATGGAAAAAATATGTAGCTCCAACACTGAACATTAAAGTTGCAGGTAAAACCAAAATAATGAGCTAAAAGATGTTAAATATACTGTGGAGTTGGGTACAGTACTTCACAAACCTATCACAACACCTCTCATGTCATAAGTAGTCATTTGATCTGCTGTTAACATAAAAATATTGATGATAGAAGCTTTAAGTAAACAATTTAAGCAGTCTTCCTCTTCTACCACAGCACGCACCTTCTGTATTAATAGATTTTGCTGTTTATCACCCTGCGGAGTAGTTTTTTCACCTGTTTCACCTACCTGTCGTGATTTCATCTTTGTTTCAGCTCACTGCATTTTATCAGCTTCAGTTTCTTAATGGAGAACAGATGGTCAACACCTACAGACCCCTGCAGCCCTTGAATAGACGGCAGGTGTATTACTCCGGGGGCCACGTTGCTGTGGTTAGCGCTGCGTTACTCATCGTGTCCATGCTGGTATCCAGTGCACTCTGCCTGCACGCTACAGGATGAAATCTCTGTGTAGTTTGACCTCTATGAATAAATACAGCCGCCTACGCCCCATTGATGATTCTCAAATATATGAAATATCATACTGTATATATTTAAAAGTAAATTATGTATGTGTGAATCTACTGTATGCACTGTGTGCGATTTTATGCCTACGTACAAAGACAACCTCATACTTCACAGCATGTGTCATAAGCATTTCCTTTCTTTGTTGTATTTCAAACATGAATTGTACACTAAAGCTGTTGATCTAGCATCTTAACACCTCATAACTTATCCTTTTTTATTTCTACAACTAAAATTCACAGAATATTGATCAATCGTTTGTTTGCACTTGATTGCAAATTCACCACGTAGAATGACCAGCACAGCTCAGGGACTGTTTATGTAATGTCTCTTCTGATATGTTATCACAATAAATTTATTTGAAACTCACATGTTTGCATCCTGTCCTGCAGATATTTGAACTCTAAATGTTGGCATGCACATTTAAACTGTTGGCTGTGGCTCAGACTTTGACACTCTCAGCTGTTTGTGAAATATTTTGCACTCAATGAATAAATACATTATAACTTTGATTCAAAATGCCTGTATTTTGAGGCCATGTGGGTCTCTTGAGTTACAGAGCTGTTAAAGTAAGTTATGTAAGTGCTGTTATTTTTACTCCTGTCCAGATTACTGTAATTCACTTTACTGGTATCAGTCAGAGCTCCCTCTGCTGGCTCCAGATGCACCAGATGCACCAATATTCTTTGCCACATATAACAATTATAAGTTCAAGCTTAAATTATTAAACCTAAAATAATTAAATTGTGTTAACAAATTAAACTACTCTATTCTGGCAGTACAGCAAAAGTCATTAAAATAAACAGGAATCAAAGGTCATTTGGAAGCTGAG
This sequence comes from Scortum barcoo, assembly GCA_023238725.1. Classification (NCBI taxonomy): domain Eukaryota; kingdom Metazoa; phylum Chordata; class Actinopteri; order Centrarchiformes; family Terapontidae; genus Scortum; species Scortum barcoo. The sequence continues at coordinate 8,399,502 of CM041552.1, read as the reverse complement.
AGTTTCTAGTGGTTACAGCACACAAATAGGAGTTAATATAAATTAAATTAAGTTAATTTTGTGAATTGACAGTAAAGTAATAATGCTAAGATGGATAAACTCATAGCCTGAACTTAGGACATTAATTTAAATGACCTTTTATTTAAGTTTGTTGCATTGAAATGTAGAGCTTTTTGCTGCTTTTTCTTTCAGTGCAAAACACTGCTGCTGAAATTATAACTAGCACCTTGACACATAAATATAAATATATGTATGATGAGAACTGAAAGATCAAAAGATTATCTTTCAGAAAGTCATTAAAACAAAAATTATTAACATTAGATCTTGACATTCTTTTCATTCTTTCATATAGTTATTTCACTTATTTTTTGGTCAATATATTTAGCTCTTTTTCCCTGTTCTTGCTGTATTGATTTTAAATTATGGTCTGTTTTTATTGTTGTTGTGTCTGTGTGGACACAAGTGAGGAGGACTAACGATCACATAAAGTATGTCCACTGTGAAAATGAATTGGTACTGTCGATTTTATTGTGAACTATTGCTCCACTACAGACCGTAGCTGGGTGATTTTCTCAGTGTCGCTTCCACTAACATCCACTATGTGGCAGCACTGAACAAGTCTGTTTGGCTGTTTGGATTCTGTAGTTAGATACTAGACATGCAGATTTTTTTTTTTTAAGTGCACATATATCCTCAAACACTGTATTTCTATCTTAAGGCATCTTGTGGTAGTTTCATCTCATTTTGTAATTTGCTAACAAACACGTGACCATGACGTAAATAACAGGAACAGGAATGGCGGCTTTTTGTGGTGCAAATAAATTTGATAGAGCCAGAGTTTCCATTTACTTTCCACAATAACTGTTCAATATCACACTTTTTATGATATTTTGTTATTTAATAAACATCTGCAGTACTTAGAGAAACTTTTAATGCAGTCACCATCTTAAAGGAAAGGTACATCCACAGTTGGCATCACACAGCAGAAGAAGACTTCCCTGTCTGAGATCAGTCATCATAGGTAAAACATAATTCAATCAGTCCTAAGCAGTGTCAAGGGAGGATAATACCCACTGCTGTCATTAGATGCAGCACTTGTTTCTGGCACCCTGGCGCTATCTATATCACTCTAAGTACTCAAGGAGATCACTTTGGATATAATCCCATGTTGCACAGGAATAGAAGTCTGATGCAAGCACATCCTCTAGCGCAACAGTGCTGAGATGATCTGCAGGATGCACAGTCATGCTGGCCTGCTGCAGAGGGTCATTCCTTGAGTATCTGAATGAGGCACATGTAAGCTTTTCTTTGTACGTGTGTGTGTGTGTGTGTGTGTGTGTGTGTGTGTGTGTTGATACATGTCCTTGCAGCTGATAAAACTTTTTGTGAGTTCTTGCATTTGCCACCTGATCATTTCTATCTCCTACATTACTGTCTACTTGTCTTTTCTTCTTTTTTTTCTCACAAGGACATCTTTTCTCGGTTTGTGCACACCACCCATCCCCCACTTCCTCTTATTTCACTTTAGTGTGACTCTGAGGTTTGGGTTGTCGTGACAACGGAGGACACAGGCCTGTCTCTATTCTATTTGTGAAGTTTCTGTTGCTGCAAGCATATTGCACATTTGCTGCTGGGATAGGGAAGAGCCTTGCACCACCATCCCCCACCCACACCTTGTCACAAACAGGCAGGCGTGATTGAGTTCTCAGAAATATAAGCGGGATATGAATCACTTCCTGTAATCTATACAGAAGATTTTGAACTGCATGGCTGTAAAATATGACATATCTGAAGGTAGTGCTGCGGGGGGCCTACTCTGTTCATCATAAACATTTAGCAGCTCCAGCATCTCCAAAATGAGCTCATTCAATCGATAAGCCTGCTAATAATCTCCGATTGATTTAGATCTTTTATCATTCGGCTGCTATTTCAGGCCTCGTTGCTGCAGTATTTTTCCCTGATATAATTAGTTCACATCCACATGTATTATTACTGGCATCAGTATCGATCTGCTTTAGTGTCTCATTTTATTTTTAAAAGCAGGTGTTGCCTCATAACTATATGTCCTTAAAAGGAGTGAGCTCACACTTGGCAGCAGCGGTGCAGTCCGTCAAGGCTTTGTGGGTGTAGACATTGAATTTGCGTGTGTGTGTGTGATGAGAGTGTGTGTGCAGATAAGAAAGGTAGCTAGGTACACAAAATTTAAGTTAAATACTGAGGTACCGTTACTTTGAGTATTTCTGGATTGTAAAATTCGTTTGTAGTGTACTACATTTATCTGATGGTTAGACTGTGTATAAAAAAGTACAGAAAAGTTACTGAAAAATGATTGTACATAAAAAGTATGTTATACTCTGAAATAGACCAACACACATATAAAGTAGTTGGACTTAAAGCCTGGAGCAGCTACAGGTTTATTATTATTAGGTTTATTATTTATTATTTATTTATCAAAGAAAATAAGGATTTGGTCTCAGAAACATGAAAACATGTATATTATATATTTTATATTATGTATTATGTCATATACTTTAACATTAGGGCTAATTATAGGGGTTTGTTCACATACTAAGGTACATGTTTCAAATACCATTCCCACCACTGTGTGTGTGCATGCATGAGTGCGTGTGCACTACGCATACACTTCATGCATGTATGGTTTTTGTGTGTGTGTGTGTGTGTGTCTGTGTGTGTGACTGTTAGAGCTTTTCCTGTGTTAACCACGTGGTCTAGATGGGGTTAATAAAAAGATCACGTTCACTTCTGGGTTTTCTTTCTTCCTCGGAGTCCAAACACTGGTAAGACCTGACAGCAAGTGACTTTGTCTCGAAATTTTGTGGCCGCTGGCTTTATTTAATGTATCGTTCCAGTTAAAGTGCACTAGAATAAACAGGAGTTACTACTTTTTGTCTCAATAATGTATTAGCATAATTTTAGGCAACATTACTGTGAAATACTGTGGGTGTCACTGATGATCTGTTTTCTTGGTTTCCAGTTATAAAATGATGTTAGAGGAAGTTCTTGTGTTAATTTCATTTGTGAAAACTTGCTTTTACTCAACCCGTCATGTCTTCAGTGTTTGCGTTGGAGCGACCAGAAGCAACTGATGTACAGTGTTGTCACCCATAAAGTAGAAAGCACTACTAAACTTCACTACACAGTGTAGTGTTTCCTACTTTATGGATGAGTATACTGTTGGCTGCAGAGAACTCTAAAAGAAGAAACCAACGGACCGTGAAGGATTTTAAAAACTTGTAGGCCTGTCATGCTGAATTTCTACACAGCTTTTGTCAAATAATTTTGTTTTGTGTTTTTTTAAATTACAGATTGAGAGAATGTTGAATGGGAAAGCTTTCATAATAGAAAATTATTCAAATTAACATGATAAAATCATATATCAGAACAAGTACAGTACAGGTAGTTGAAATCGATATTTAAAAGACAGCAGGTTGGTGTAGTACAAACTCAAGATATTTATTTTTAGTTTCTGCTTTACGGTTTTTGCATTGATAACATTATTATAACATTATCATTTCCTTTATACAAAGTTTCTGTTGTGAGTTTTTACATAAAAAAATGCAAACAAAAATATTTTCTCCTATTTACTGCATATGAAAAAAAACTATGAGCCAAATATAGAAAATTCATAAACAGGGTATAAGGCAAATATGAACACACTATATTAATACACTCTGGTCTGGAAAGTAAAAGTGTATTATTAAGGCTAAAATAATCTATCCATTGCCATCAGATGTGATTGAAATAATTACAGTTTGTTCATATCACTCATTGTTCATTCGTTGAACGTGCATAAAGCAAAGTGAATGTGGTCTGAGAAATATAAAGTGAGATCTTGTTTTTGATATTTAAAATATACATGATTTGACATTTTCTGTATTTCTAACCAAAGCAATTGTCATTTTTGTTAAACTTTTTCAATAAATGAATGATCTGACAATTATATGATGAGTGCTCTTTTCACTTTGTAGTATCCTGATAATACCGGTAATACTGAGTTCATTAGTTGCTTACATGCATAGACCCTCATTGCAATCTAAAGCAGCTGCAGAGCCATACTATAATATAAAAATTTTAAAAAATCTATATTCATATTATTATTTGACATATACAATCTCCATTTATGTTTTTTTAAATATAAAAACTGCTAATTTCTCACTGTGTCTGAGACTTGGCATCTGTAGCAAACACCCTAATGTGGCGTCTTCTTCTAATCCCAGGGTAGAGGCTGCAGGAAGTTTGATGGAACCAAACCCCGACGTCCGTGAAGATCTCCCTAAAATTGAGATGAAAGTTAAACTTGTGTGCAAAAGTCAGCATAAGAACTAAGTGCCAATCATTGTTCTGACACTCACGTAGTAAAATCCATCTTGATCCATGTCACCTAACACATATATGATGTCTCCTGAGCGGAAGCCAAGTTCAGCCTTTGAGAGACAAAAATAACAAAAAACAACTTGAATCATCACCACAAACCGCTTAAAAAAAAAAAAAAACTGTGAAACCGTGTTTGTAGAAAACAGTTAAATATATGTAGTTCATGTGTGTATAGCGCTCACTTCACTGTCCGGGTTGGGTGAACTTTCCCACGGATCATAATCGAATAAGGCCACCATTCGTCGAACAACCACATCTTCAGGAATGCTGGCTGCGTCACTCAGATCTGGGGTTACAGACATACCTGTGGGGCAAAATACACACTGCTTTGAAATCACACAACTTTAATGCTAAAACAGGGAATCAATGTGCACAAGGGCTGGTGAGAGCATCAAACCATGAAAAGCAACAATTCTTGATTAAAAAAAATTTGAGTGTGTGCACTCAAATTTATCCTGATGAATTTAGTCATTTTGTATTTTGCATTAATTGTTTCTGTATACCTTTTATTTCTTATCTGTTGTAGTATCTTTTTTGAACTAACTTTCTACAATTGCAAACACTCACACAGCCCATAATACCCCTACATTACTGTCACAGCACAACGTCCTGCAGAAACAGAGGGTTCATACCTGTGTGATCCACAGGAAGGAATCCCTGCTGCATGAGTAGATGCTTCAGGTACTCATCATCCACTGGGATTTCAGCCACCATGTTACTTGGCACATAACCAGAGAGACCACCGGACTCACCATGATAGAAACCATCAGAATCCTTGTCTCCAAACACCTGATAAACACAGTGATTATTTTAATACTTTATTTTAGGTTTTGGCAGAAGAAAAAGTGCATGTGCACATGTGTATGAGTTTAGCAGGGGACAGAGTCAGCGAAAAGGCGGCAAATCAGACCAATGAGTTGGAAATGTTGACAGGAAATAAAGAAAAAGAGCTCGTATCTTTGTACACACTCAGCTGGCCTGAATCTAGCACAAACAGGAAACACCATCATGCACTTTCAAAGAAGCTTCTCAACTGATGAAGTGAGGAAATACAATGCAGACACACAAGCTATACGTGCCAGTGCACTTAAAGGCAACGTGAAAATATTATCTTGATATTATAGTATACTATGTGATTTGAAACAATTTTATACTAGGTTGCTAAAGTAAAAAATTTTGCTTTGCTTTTACCTTGATTATCTGGCCTGGAACAAAAGGCAGCTCCTCTGCAGCTGTCTCGTAGTTGGGAGACATTGCAGCAGGGTTGTACGGGTAAAGTGCCACAAAGAGTCGGATGGTGGGTATGGACACCTGGCTTGCAGTCTCAAGTTCCCATTCTCTGAGATCCTCTGGAGTAGCAATTCTCACCTCATCTGGAAATATCAAAACATCCAACGAGAGACTTGTCTCCATTTACAGCAGCGTGAGCGCTCGACTGTCCACAGACAGATGGCCGCTGTAGACAGCAGACCTGTCCTTACCCTTATCCTAATTTGAGGTAACTAAGCTAAGCAGAAGGAACGGTAATCCTCTTTCAAGCAAGTGGAGGGATTCATTAGTTCAGCACAGCCTGTTGCACAGTAAGACCTTGTAATTCAAAGCAACAGGAGAAATGGCTGCAAAAGAAACACTAATGTTTTATTATAGATAATAGCGTGTAGGTCTTTTAGGATGCTACTAACTTTTGGGGTCACCTAGTGCCTGACAAATATTACTAAGATGTATAAAATAAGATAAATAAAAATGAGGTGGTGAGGTTTTTCAAATGTGCATTGGAGTATAATCAGGTTTTTCCAGTAATATAAAGGGAACAAAACAAGTTATGAACCTCTGATTTGATCAAAAATGAGAGTTAAATAAATAGATGCTCTCAGAAACCAAATGTGTTGAAGCATACCTGTGAGAATGCATAAAAATGTGATTTTTTAAAAAATATTTAGATTCTTTATAGGCCTGACTCATGTACCATAAGGTATAATTGTCAAAAAACAAATGAGTGAAAACATACAAAGTAATAATATTAAAGAAACACCCTCAATTTTCTGCTATATTTTAAGCTGTATCAGTACAATATTCATTTGAAACATCAGTGGTTAACTGTGGAGAGGCAGTATTTTTTTTGGCTGACTCCTCCTGCTGTCTTAACCCAGTTTACACGTCACTAAAAGTCAACACCTCGTCTCTTGACCTCTGGCCAGGTCAGCAGACAATCTCCTAATCTCCTGCTACAGAGGAAGAGAAGGTTTAACAGATCTGGTGTGTGTGTGTGTGTGTTGTGTGTGAGAGAGAGAGAGAGAGAGAGAGATGATGATGATGTAGTTGATAAAAACACTGAAAAGGTGGTGTAGGATGTCTGACTGCATCGGATGCTTTGAGGTTTTTTTTTAGTTAAATGATTTCCTTTACTTGCATATGTTCCCCTTTGTTGTTCATTCCTTTTTTATTAAATAAGTTTTCATTCGCTCATGTTTTTGTATGGTCTTCTCACTTTATGTTTGCTTTAGATATTTATATGAATATGTTTAATAATGCATTTAGAACCAGCTCCTCCTTATGGTTTTTTAGCTTATAGTCTTTGATTCAGAGGAGATGAGGAGACGATCCTGAGGTTTCATAAACTTTTTTTCACAACAACAATAACAAAATGTTTGACTTTCAAACAACTCACTGCAGAAAATGACATCTCATCCTCAGGTACCTTTGTCCCCACATTTGTCCAGGAGAGGGAGCTGTGGACAGTTGTCTCTTCATCTGCTTTAAGTGGCTCATATTGCAGGTACAGTAAAGACTCCACACATAAACCAGAGTGAAAGAATTCACTCTCACTAACAACTCTAAGTGCGTTAAACTTAAAGATGTTGTGCCATTAAACTGCTGCCTTTGATGGCCATGCTCTGCTCTCAGTATGCTCATAAAGTAGATGCACATATGCAACCTCACCAGCAGAGTTCGCCCTTCGCATCGCTCACCGGCATTTAGGAGATCACAGGAAATGCTGTGATCTCAGATTACAGTCCAGGGATGGCCTATGAGCTGCCGTGCAAAAATGTTTATGTCATGATCTAAAAAATACATAAATATAAAGTTAAAATGTGTGTCGGGAGGGAGTGATGCTGGTTAGGTTACCTTAAAAATGATTCTGAGAAAGAAAGGAAATAAGACCAAAGGTCAAACTTAACTGATCTAATTCAACATTTTTCTACACACAATGAAAAAGTCAATGATATTATAACCTGTATGTTTTTATGTTGGATTCGCATTGACTACCATTACTACTGGAAGCTCATTAATAACCCTGTGACCCTGATGGAAAATTACATTGAAGGGGCCTGGGAAAAGAGAAATCGAGGGTTTTGAGCCAAAGGTGAATATGAGTATCATATATCAAATGAAAGGTCTCAGTAAGGTCTTTTCAGTGCCAAAAGGACACAAGTTAAATGACGACATTGGTTGTGATTAAAAGAAAACTGAAAGGCTAAAAGGCAGAGGGGAAATGTCAGGAAAAAAAAGACAAAATATTACTGAAGTTTTCACTGGCTGATGTGGAGAGCCTGAAAGTAAAAAATACAAGTGGGTGTAGGTAGATTCACACCTATAATAACCCCTGTCCCGTCACACTGTCTGTGCAGTAATCCACACACAGAGCTCATCAAATGAATTCCCCTTAAAAAAGGTTATAAGGGGGCACTCAGTTGAACGTCTCCCTGACCCTCCACACTGCCCTCTCCCTCCTGGACCACAGAAACATGAGAATGCTGTTCATTGACTAAAGTTTCAGCATTCAGCATCACTGTGCTTTCCAAGCTCCAAGCTCAGAGACCTCGGGCTCAACACCGCAGACCCCAGGCTGTGTGAATGGGCAGTACCACATCCTCCACCCCAACTCTCAAGACTTGCGCCCCCCAGGGCTGTGTGCTCAGCCCTCTGCTGTACTCCCTGTTCACGCATGACTGTGTGGCCACCCACAGCTCCAACACCATCATCATGCTGATGACACGACCGTCATCAGCATTAAAGACCACAGTCACCCCAGCCACAGACCGTTCTCCCTGCTGCCGTCTGGCCGATGGTACCACAGTGTTCGAGCCCCGACCAGCAGGCTCAGAGACAGCTTCATCTCCCAAACATTAAGACTGTTAAACTCCTCTTAATTGCACCTTATCAGTAATATTTGCACCTTGTTAAATTTTGCATACGGACTGCCAACAGTATTATCTGTACACTATTGTACATTATATTTAGTTATATATTTTATTTTTGTTATATAATTTAAATGTTAGGTCTGTGTTTTATTTTATATTAGTTTAATATTTACTAGTTTTATATATATATTTTTTGCTTGTGTGTTTTTTCCTCTAAATATTTTTAAGCATTGTTTTGGGGAGCCTGTGACTCATTTCACTGCCAGCGACTACTCCATGTAAGTGTTGTACACATGATAATGAAGTCCTGAATCTTGAGTCATGAATCTTGATATTGTGCTGTAAACTCTCAAATAAAGTCATAGTTGGTCAAATTAGCACAAAGCAAATCACCACGCAGTGAACCTGCAACTTTCGAGGCCTCTCTGGCTTCTTTGTATCATCATGGTGGCAAATAAAATCACCAAAGCACACGCAAGGATCAGAGGAGACAAATGCACTCAATAAAAATCAACTAAAATATCACCTTACAGTTGGTGTGGAGCAGCATTGAAATACCATCATGCATTAATTAATATTTACTGTCTGCAGTCATTTCTATTTCTTATCTTGGATAGAAAACTTGCAGAGGGTAATGGTGTTGCAGTAAAACTATGTTGACATAGTTCATCATTTTAATTGAGCTCTGGGTAAAGATGATGTGAGCTCACTGTATGTGTGTTCAGCATGATATTGACACACATCACTTCTCTATCTGAAGCTTATCCGGACATGTAGTAGAGTGATTTGTCATGCGGTGACCGAGTGCGTCCTGCGTCCACGATGCCACCGTCAATTCGTGGCTATTAATGATTCATAAACTGGGAGATCAGCCAAATATAAGTATAAGACTGTTTTGCTGAGAAGCACACATTGTTGATTTGTGTGGTTAATTTAGAAAAGCCCCATTGTTAATTGCGCATGATTTAAATAGGGTACCCGAGGTTTGGCGTGCGTAATGGTGCATGGTGTTGTATGTGCGTTAAATGTACTGTCTGTCCTCCTCTCCTCTCCTCCTCCTTCTCCTCCTCCTCCTCCTCCTACTTTTCGTCCTCCTCCTCCTTCTCCTCCTTATCCTCATGCTGCTCCTGCAGCGTCTTGCATTGGGATCTGTTACTTTCATTTCTTTTTGGACGATTGATGAATAGACCCTTTTTAACCCCTGAGGGCTGGCCTTTGCATCTGGCAAGGCAAAGCCTCTATAACCGAGTCATGTGTTCATATGAACACGTATTTCCATCTCACAGCACCAGCAACAAGAGCAAAACTCACGGAGCTGCGCCACAAAAACAAAACCTGCCAACATGAGGCATCTGATTAAGATGCCTCCTGAACATCTTCCTCCACAGGTTAAAAATTCCTCAATGTGGCCTGAGTAGGCCGAAAAAAGTAAGTATGATAATCAGGCTTATTAAGACAGTGACTTGTAATTACCTTATTATCTTCAATAATTCAAAGATTATTATTATGTCTTACTTAACTGATACTTTACTCCATCACCTGAGCTGCTGCTGTTCACAGTGGCCAAAAAAGGGCAGTTTGACCTTCTAACTCTTAAAGTAAGTAACCCTTGAATAGGCTCTAATATATTCAAAGAAGGTAATGTATGCAATATACTGTGTGCTGTAGCTAATGACTCATTTAGTATCACTTACTTAATAATATTAACCATTACTAACCTTTATACCTCTGTCATGATCCATCACCTGAGCCGCTGATGTTCCTGCAGAACATCTGAGGTTTCCTTGACAAAGAAGAAATTCGGACACCTGACCCAATGGACAAGTTGGAGAGCAGATAGAAGTAATTAATGACAACATTAACAGACATTTCCTGTAAGTCTTAATATGACGTGTTTGATAAAACAAAGATCTTACTCATTCTGTTGTGCTTTAAATAATTTTTATTTATTTGTTGATTTATTTTTTCAGACATTCAGTGTTCCTGCAGTACATCCAGTGTTACCGGGAGGTGAAAAAAAAAGACTTAGTCCAGAGCGGATCAGAGGGACGGTTAACCACAGGAGAGCAGTGATCATCTGTGCCTCAGTGGACTTATTAAGTGAGCAGCTTACTAAGATTACAAAAATATTTTTTATTATTTAACATGTACTTTTTAAAATATACTTCATTTTTCCAGCAGTCATTTTAATTACAAAGCCTGTTAATGCTTTGTAGATTAAAATAACCTGCGACAGATAAATGTTGGATATATTAAAGATGTTTAGTCTGCAGCCTGACACTCAAAAAAGGGCAGAAAAATATTTATCTATTATTTTTTGTATCACAGGTCAGGACTCCTCTCATTTCTTTGGCAACTCCCCCGGGGCCCCTGAGAGTGGACGCAAAGGCAGCATCCCAGCAGTCCACTGAGCACACTTTGTCACCATAACTCTCAGTTTAACTGGTTTCATGTTGCTTTAAATAAACACCCAGACATCTAAAGTAATACTGTGTATTGAGAGATGTTTTAACTTTGGTGATGTTGGTCCATCTGAAGATTTTTAAATTTGTTGCAACACATATTTTTAAAGTAAAAATTCAGGGGTAAATGGAAATGTGGAAATTGATGTGCCATGTGTATGTGATTTCTGATACATTTAAATGACCTTTTCTGCTACTAAGTTTAAGTCAGCAAGTTTTTCATTACTTTGAGTCTGTTAGACAAACAAACATGATGCTTTCTCCACACATACAATACTCCTCACAGACTGCTCAGTGTTCATCGGTCTGGTGTCAGTTTGCTAAAATTTCAAATATATATTAAAAGGTGTTCAACATTTGAATGGAAACCAGCTGTTGTGGGAGAAAACAGGAGAAAGCTAAGTGCTTCATGGAGCTGTCAATCATCTTACAATCTAAAACAACAGCGTGATGTGTGTAGAGCTGAGTGAGTAAAAGATCTTCTGCAGTGTTAAACTGTCAAAATACAACACAGCAGCTTAAAGAAACAGGCAGAAAGAGTGTGTACCATCCCACACACTCCTGATGTTTGATCCATCATTACCAAAAAAACAGAACAAATAAAACTATTTAAAATGAACTTAAAAACAGGTGGTCACACCACATAGGTGTATTATGTAGAAAAATAATAAGAAACTTTAATAAGATAACTGTGAATTTTTCTTGGGCTCTGGGGTCAAAGGTCGTCCCCTGTTCAAACAATTTAAGGTCACACTATGGCACATGACACTTGTCTCAACTCTACCCTTTACAAAGAGAAGAAAAACTGTCCTATTGTGATGAGTAAAACTAATGATAAAACAGACTAAACTTTGCAGAGACTTGTAAAAAACAGAAGTGTCAGAAACACAAACACTCAGATTAAGACCTTTAAAAAAGTAAAACACAAGAATGAAACGTTGACCTCACACTTTCTGAACCTGCTTTGGTTAACCATCGAAAATAACCACCATCGAAAATAACCACCGTTACCTGTCTCTGCTGAGAAGAACTGTTTTGACATTTCTGCAAATAAGCGATTCTGCTTTCCGTTACACAGAGATGGTGAAGCAGAGAGAGGTAGTTAGTGATCATAAATATCAACTACACCCACATTTGCCATTTTTAAAATGTTTAATAAATGTTCTTTTTTTTTTACTTAAACTGTAGCAATATTTTTTTATAGTGATTTCTAAATTGTTAATGCAACATGATCAAATATTGTGCTCAGTACATAACAACAGCAGTTTGATCAACATTTGTTTTGGCTCCATTGGCTCCAAGCCCTCAAAATGTGGAGCGAGAGGGGGGACAGAGACAGAAAAATTTAACAGATTAGATAATGATCTTATGACCCAATCAATCAACCGATTTATTTATCACCAAAAACCAAATGACACATGGTGAAACCTGTTTTTTGGGGGGGTCCAAGACTCCCTGTAGTTGTTTTGTCTGTACTCCATCTCAGTGCATGTTTCACTGTCACACATCTGCCATGAGTTTACACCAATCAGTAACCCATCAGCTGTTGAAGGTAAATATTTATAGAAATAGTTATGAGTTACAGACAGTATTCTTGCAAACTCTCATCACACGGCCAGTACGATCACAGAGAGATGTTTGCTTCTTAGTTTCATTTAAATGCTTTAAATTTTTTATAGGACATTAAATGAACACTTAATTCAAAACTGAAAGCAAAGATGTGAAACTACACCAAAAAAAATCACACCTCCATCAGTCCTGGTTGGGTGGGACCAACTGGATTAGCACTACTGGAGGGACCTTGAGTCACGACTATGACTCAGCACTGACTTTAACACCAATCACTCAACGGGTCTTCAAACTTGACATCATATACGTTTATTTGACAGTTATAGTTACAAGTTACTTTTCAGATTAATGTTTTACATTAAAAACATATTAAAGCATTCAGTTTCAGATGTCTATGAGTTGTTAGCAAAGAGATGTTACAAATCAATTCAAAATCAAAGAGAGAAAAATCCATAAAAAATACATCTTATAAATTCATGTAAAAACTTTACTCTGTCCTCTTCCACTAATCTTCTCAGGTTTATCTTGTGGCCCTATAGTGGGCCCTGACCCCCAGATTGGGAACCACTGGATTAACTACCTGTAGTGTGTATAAAATAGTTCAAACTAGCTCCACTTCAACCAGCTACAACAGTAAAATGCTGTTTTAACACTGATGAATCAGTATCAACAATCTAATACTACCATATATAAAATATATCACAAGGGACATTTTACTGCTAATACTAAAAATTGGTTTGGGGTACTCGAGTACTGTACCTTTTAAGTTACTTCTCAGATTACACATTTTAATACCCTATCAGCCCAGTGAAAAGCACAGATCTCCAAATTTAGCCACTTTTAATATTTCTGATTCACTGATGGATAAAATGTTCCCTCATGAGTTAAGGTAAATTCTTCCCCTTCTTAAGATAAATAAACTATTTAAACCCTCTTTTGGATCAGCTGGAAAATGCATCGAAACTCAACAGAAAACAGGCAGTTTTTTTTTCTTTTCTCATAAAAAGTTGTCTTGTTAGAGATACATACAGATGATCTTAAAGACCATGATGCATTGCCGTTGGTGAAACTATATAAAGTATATAAAGTAATTAAAATGAGTTCAACCATGAACATCTACAGCAGTAAAAATGCAACACAAACATTAATGCAGGAGTAATGTTAAAACTGACAGGAGACATTTTTCTGCAGAATGAGTACTTTACATAGCCGATACTTGAGTAAGGTTTTGAATACAGGACTTTTACTTGTAGTGTATTTTCACAGTGTGATATTACTAATTTTATCCCAGAAAATTGAGCAGATTGCAGTGAAATTATATTTTTTATTGAGGGTTCTGATTATATTGCATTTCAGTCCATATTTGGACCAGAGTTCCCTTCATGAGCATGTGAACAAGGTCTTTGTGCCACCTCTGTATAAGCTCGTCTCCCCTTGATGTGGCCACCAAAATCCTTCCTGAAGCCCAGCTGGTCCCATAAAGCTCAGGGTGCCATCATCCTCACCAGCAGCCCCCACTGTGAGATGCTGTGTCACACTTTAAACGCCTCTCCAGCCTGCAGCCTCCCTTGCACCACTCCATTTCCCACAAGGCCTTTCGCTCAGCTGCTCCCATCCATCCATCCCTCCATCCACCCATCCCCTGTGCTGGCCTGGCCCTCTGGTTCCCATGTATGGAGTGTTACATCATTGGCACCGACTCCCACCTTTCTGAGTGATGACGCAGCCGAGGGAGAGTGTGTGAGGAGGAGGAGGAGAAGGAGGGGTGAGGGAGGGGAGAGAGGAGAGGGTGTCCCGTCTGCGCGGAGCACAGACAGACAGCAGGGAACAGCTGCAGCGTGAGACTCGCGTAGGATTTCACCGCACTGCGATTTCAAATATCAGCCATTTCATCCCCCCCAAAAAAGCCCGTCAGAGTAGAGCAGCTCGACCAGGCAGACCAAACCTCACCTTAAAAAAATGGTCGATCGCGAGCAGCTGGTGCAGAAAGCCAGGCTGGCTGAACAGGCTGAGAGATATGATGATATGGCAGCCGCAATGAAATCGGTAAGTCCATTCAAAAAAAAAAAAAAAAAAAAAGAAAAAAAAAAGAAAGAAAAGAGATGATGATTGTGATTTACGTGTGTGTGGATTGTGTGTTTGGCGATGCTCTCCGTGCGTAAAAGCGCGGCGCGCAGTCTCGACTGTGCTGGCCGCAAAATCTGCGCTCACTGCGGCTTGATTTTTTTTCTCTCTCTCGCGCTACAAATAAGACATCACGGGAGAAAATTAAAAAAAAAGATGCTTAAAGTCTTTATCTTGTCTCCAGCCCATCGAGAGCTCAGTGCCTTTTTTTTTTTTTTTTATCCTCTCTGAGTCCAGATCGTCTGCTCCTTGGGCGGTGCCTTTCTGTGCCGCTCAATGAAGGGGCATTACAATGAAAGCGCACACAGGCCCGAGCTTCATCTCTCGCCTGATGAGAGCCTCATATCATGTAATGCATCTGCTCTATTGCATCTGATGCTTTAACTTTTCTTTTTCCCTTTTCAAAGCCACCCCACCTCCCCTCCCTCCATTATGCCGAATTTCTAATAGCTGCTGCTGCTGGGAGCCATGTGAGGCTGCTCGGAAAAAGCCCATCAACTGCTGCTGCCCCCTCCTCCTCCACCTCCTCTTCTTCCTCCTCCTCTCGTTGTCACATTAATTAGAACAATATACATGATCGAAATCTGACCTGTTTTTTTGTCAGTGTTCGAGGCTCATAGGTTTATTTCATTGGAGCCTCATACAAATGCTGCCCCCCCCACCAGAAAAAAAGGGCCTTTAATAAACTGCTCTTTCCTCCAAACAAACGTAGGAGGCAGCAGAATCTCTCTAGAATATTCTTTGTCATATTGCAGTGAGTCAATATGATCAGATTTGAGTGTGGGCTTCTGTTTTTCCTCCTCTCCTGTTCGCTCACACATGTTTTCTGTGTTTCTGTGTCAGATTCCTCCTGACATCCTGCAGCAATTTGATGTTTTTTTTTTTTTTTTTTTTGATGAAGTGGTGTGATGTCTGATGCAAAGAGGATGACACCCTGTGGCCTTTCCGGGCTCCTATTGGCCGGCGTTCAGGACAGAGCCTTTGTCTGCGCTTCTCTTTTTTGTTCTCTCTGCCCCCTTAGAACATATTCTGGGAAGTGGTTTCACTGATGGGGGTTAAAAAAAAACAAACAAAAAAAAAAAAAAACTGCTGTGTCACACCAGCTCATACTGAAACCAATGGCATCCTGGGGCCTGCGTGAGCTCACATGGAGGTTAAAAATCTTCATACGTGCTTTTAAAATGAGGAACATTTTGTCTTATGTTCCTCAGAGAGTGGGGGGAGATTGAGAGAGCCCCCCCCCTCTCCCATGGATCATTTGTCATCGAGGGTTTCTGGTTGCAGGAGGTGGGCTGATGTGTGTGCAGGGAGGGATTCCTTTCCCTTTAAACAATCTGCCATGTCAGTGCGGTCCAAACTGGGCCCGTTTGCAGGGGTGTGTACTCTCACTCTCTAATCAAAAGGGAATCCCTTTCCATTGCGGCGACAAACGACAAACACCTTTGCGTTTCTTGTGAAAAATTTAACCGATTTATTCTCTTTGTAACAGCCTTTTATGCAGATTTTCAGACAGAATTTTTATGGATGTGCTTGGGCTGCAGCTTATTATCAGTACTGATAAATATCCAGATTATTTTCTTGATTTGTAGATGTCTTGATTTGATATTTAGGATACAATCATCAAAGACTAAGAAAAACTGAAAATACTCATAGTTGCAAAGCTGAAATTTTTCCCATTTCTGCCTAAAAACATTTCAAATGAATGATTCTTTTTCAAATTAGCTGCTGATTAATATTTTGTGCATTGACATATCAATTGATCACCAGATTCTTTCAGGTCTAGCGGAGGATTTTCATGAGGATCTTGGTAGTTGTCATAGATTATGATTAATGTCAGTGAAGCCCTAGAAATCACAATATTTTTGCTAGTTTGATGCATTTACAGGTTTTTTTTTTACAACTGTAATCCAATTGACACAGTAGTAAGCTCTCCAAAAATCAACGTATTATATTTAGAGTGACCTATTTGTTTCCTTCCAGTTGAGTCTTTTGATTAATAGCTGCTTCATTTCACTGTAGATTTGTCGCTTGCATGCGTCGGATTGTGTTACAGTTTTGGTCAGGCAGAGCTAAAGGCTCTTCCATCTCTATAGGCTGAGCCCTGCTCTCAGTGTGTGTGTGACGTTGGCGATCCTGCGCCATCTTTGTGCTCGTCTGCCTGAGCAGCTAATGTCAAAAGAAAAGAGTTAGCACATTAAGGAGGAGCTTTTCAAATACACCAAAGCCACATAGTGCTTTTTTTTCTTTACATATATTTCAGTCCCTGTGATATTGATCTGACAGAAGCCATGTTCCAACACATGGTTGCTTTTCCAATCAAATAACCCTGACTAATTCAGCCTTTTTATAGTAACATACCCTCTTTGACAACCACCCAACTGTCAAACTGATCTGTCAAGATCTAAATTTAACAATCTAACTCAGGGTGATGTCACAGCGCGGTGTTTTAGACAGGTAAAAAGGTCAGTTTGAGCCGGAGAGAAGGTCACTGGGACACGTGAACCGCCTGTGCAGTGATGGTTTTCACTTACAGTGCAGCTGCCCGGAGTGCTCGTGGGAACATTTCAGCCACCCCCAGTCCTCCTTTCCTTTCCCAACCCCCCACTGCTGCCGACTATCTTGAATATTTTTCTCACCACCCATCATTGGTTCTCCACATTGCAGCGGGAGCTACTGGTGCTCTAAATGAATGGATTAACATGGAAACTGGGAATTGCACATGACGAGTGAAATATTGCTCATCTTCTGTTTTGTTAGTCCAGATTATCTTACTTTAAAAGGCTGTTTTTGAATAAGTAACTAATGGTTAGTTTCACCATTGATTGATCTGATGATCGTTTTATGGATTACGTGATTAATTGTTTGGTGTGTAGAAGTAGATTTTCTTGGGATTGTTGTGACTTCATTACAGACACAAGTAGAAAGATGACAGGAAACGAGGAAAAGAGACCAGCCAGGCGGGGATATTACAGTTCGTTGGTGCCATGTTAACCCCCCAGCCAAACAGACACACCCTAATGTGTCGTCCAAAAACCGCCCAAAAAGATATTCAATTTACAATGATATAACACAAAGAAAAGCAAAAAATTCTCCATTTTTTGACACAGGAACCATAAAATGATTTTTGTCAACTCCATTCAACTGTTCATCAAAGCTTGTGCTCTTAAGCTGGTGACTAAATGGTCCACTTCCTCCTCATTCCAGGTAACAGAGCTGAACGAGGCCCTGTCCAACGAGGAGAGGAACCTCCTGTCTGTGGCCTACAAGAACGTGGTCGGGGCCCGCCGCTCCTCCTGGAGGGTGATCTCCAGCATTGAGCAAAAGACCTCGGCCGATGGCAATGAGAAGAAGATTGAGATGGTCAGGGCCTACCGGGAGAAGATTGAGAAGGAGCTGGAGGCCGTGTGCCAGGATGTGCTCAACCTTCTGGACAACTTCCTGATCAAGAACTGCAGCGAGACGCAGCACGAGAGCAAGGTGTTCTACCTGAAGATGAAGGGCGACTACTACCGGTACCTGGCCGAGGTGGCCACGGGGGAGAAGAGGGCCACAGTGGTGGAGTCGTCGGAAAAGGCCTACAACGAGGCTCACGAGATCAGCAAAGAGCACATGCAGCCCACTCACCCCATCCGCCTGGGCTTAGCTCTCAACTACTCTGTGTTTTACTACGAGATCCAGAACGCCCCAGAGCAGGCCTGTCATCTGGCCAAGACCGCCTTCGACGACGCCATCGCTGAGCTCGACACCCTCAACGAGGACTCCTACAAAGACTCCACTCTCATCATGCAGCTGCTCCGAGACAACTTGACACTGTGGACAAGTGACCAGCAGGATGACGAGGGAGGGGAGGGCAACAATTAAAGAGAAACCACACTTCGAAAAAAAATATATGAAGGGCCGGTGGACTTTGGCAGCCGCTTTTGCCGATGATACTACCGCAGCAGCAGTTCTTTATTTTTCCATGTGTTAAAAGAAAAGAATCAAAAGAGAGGTGAGAGTGGAGGTTAAATCTTAGTTTAAATATATATAGAAATATATATACAGTTGAAAGGGGCCTCCGTCTTCTTGATTTTCTCTTTGACATTTGCCAAAACCACTGATATGTCAGTCAATCAGCCTGAAGTGGTTGTTGTTGGATTGAAATGGCAGCCTCACACTGGCATAGGAACTGATCTTGTTCTGTCAAGATAAGCTGCTTAGTTAGGTTTTTGCGTGATAGATGATGCATTTGAGTCACTTGAGAGAGAAAATGCTTGAATGGGAATGCCTCACAAAACTAGTTTGCATTGGTTCCAGTCGTAGTCTATATACTGAGAAAGGGCCCTGAAAGCCATTGATGTTAAACTCACACTAATAACGAGAAAAGAGAACGTTTTAAACCGATTAAATCCTTCCCACTCAAAAAAAAAAAAAAAAGAAAAATCTTAAAGGATAAATTTGATGGGAGTGAAAATGCGGACCGGATAGAAATATTGAATCCCCTCATTCTGTCTGAAGTGTATTTGGCATCTCACAGATTAGTCTGTTATGTCACTGGAACCATAGATTCTTTTGGAGGTGAAGATTACTAAAGGCAGAGACTTAACAATATAAAACAGAAAAAAACAACAAAAAGACAAAAAAAATTAATAAAAGCAGCTTCAGAGTTTGTGGTTTACTTCTGTGTTTGTTTTATTAAATGCACTTGCCTACTATACTGTTTCTTCAGTGTAAGATGATGACAACAATAATATCGATTATTCAATATTGTGCATGCTGGTGATGTATTTATATACAGTAGCTTGACTTTATTAACTTATACTGTGGGTGTTAAGTATTCATATGATTGAGAAAAACAGGCTTTGTCTGATGTTGATTTCTAATTTCTAATTTATTTCGTTTTGTTATGGTTTTTGATTTGCTATACCAAAATGGTGATCGTAAAAATTGACCTGTAATGGGCGTTGCTATAGTGACATGCAATATGTGTATTTAATTTGTTAATGAAAGAAGAAAAAAAAAGGAAGATAAAAACTCACCAGTGATCACTTAATCTTACCAGCTGGTGTTTGTCACATGAAAGTATGATTATGATATATTTTGTTCTTTGAACAGTATTTAAGTACTTTTTTCTGTCATGCTATCCAGTTTTAATAATGGTGAAGTTTTGAGGCTCAATGTTTCTGTTATGAATTCACAAACATGGACCATATTTTATTTCTGACAGTTTTCTTTTGTTTGTTTGTTTTTATACATTTTAGCTGTTCCTGAGTGACAAAAATATCTTGAATGTGAGTCATTATGTAGCAGTTGCACAAGAACCGAAATAATAGCTATGATAATAAAAAAGAATATGACTAAATTATACATGCACCATTTCCGTGGTGGTCTAGTGTATTGTTGTATTGTCACCCATGAGAAAATTTTGTTTTTAAGGAAAACCATTACATAGAAAAAAAAATGTTTTATCGCTTTGTTTTGTGCCCTGAGTACGGTATGTGCTTTCTTTTTGTGCCTGTATCATTATTTAATACGCCTCATTTGCAAGTTAACCTTTACAGAAAAAAAAGGATTTATCTGCTAGTATTTAAAGTTCCTGCAAGCATGTGTGCAAGATGTAATATTTTCCCTTCAATGGTTCCTCACTTTTACTTGTGTCAGAAGGTACGCTCTCTGTACAGCACATAGATATGAATATTCAACACCAATGCACAAGTAGAGTCACCGGGGGAAGCGTAGGCAATTCAATAGAATCGGTTATTGATTAGCAAATGTGACAATTCACGTCTTCAGAACAAACTTTAGACACTAGGAAGATGCTTAAGAGCACAAAAAGCTGCTGAATGGATTTATCTTCATAATGCTGCTAGTTCTATAGAGTATTACATTAATATATTCATACAGATGGCAGTTCTTGGGACTTTATTTTCCTAATAGACGGCAGTTTTTGGGACTTTATTTTTGAATTTCAGACATGATGGCTCAAGAGAGAAACCAAAAGCCTTAAGGTCGGTCACACAACCACAATCACGATGTGCCAGTAATGTTGCCATCATGAGTCAGCCTCCATGAGCTCACACTGTATGTCACAGATGCTTTGATTTATTTTTAACAGAGTATAAAGTTGATGGTCTCGAAGGCTCACCAGACAATTAGCATAAAATCCCGATGCCAATCTGCACGACTGCTCGCACAGATAGTGGATATTAGAATGGAGTCGAATCCTACACTTTACTTTTTACGTTTCGTGTGTTAAAACAAGTGGAAGCTGAATTTCTCTCTCACTTTTTTTGTTTTAATATTTTTTGAAAATTCCCACTCATTGCCAAGAAAACATGCATTGTGTTCCTTTTTAATTAATTTGTCTTTTTTTTCTCTGTGGTTTGTGTTTTTATTTTTAAGTTTTCATTATTTTGGATGTTGATGTTGACACAAGAACATACAAATATGAGAAATGAGGAGAAAAGAATCTGATTTTAATCACAAATTAGATGAAAGAAGAGCTGACCTACTGGAAATTATCAAAGGGGAGGTGATAGTTGAAAATGGGATACAAACTGTATGCTCTGAGGATTTTTTTGGTTGCCATCTGTTGCCCATTAAAGTTATTTGTTTATCGGTATTATTCTATATTTTCATTTCTCTCTGTAGCCATTTACAGTCATACCAGAAACACCACAGCTCATTCCCTCTCATTCTGTAAGGTCATTACTGAACAGATTTTCAGTTTTACAGCCTACACATTTATACAGAAGGTCTACATGACCTTGTGTAACCCTTTGGGGGTCACATAACAGGTGCGAGTGGTATGTTTGCGAGCATGCATCCATATCTGGATGTGTAAGCGTGTACATATGCCTGCACCACTGCATGTGTTGGGTGTCTGTGGGTGAACGTATGAGATGGAGTCTGTATTAGCTGCAGTGCAGAGACACTGCCAGCTCGCTCAACAGCTACAGTATGTCTCCAATGAGGCCGCTTTACTAATCATTAACTAAATTAGGGCATAGATCAAAGAATATTGCTATAACAGGTTTTATGATCACAGCAGAGGAGCGCTGTAATAAAATAAAATCCTGCATGTCATGGTGGACGATGGAAGGAGAATGAGCTTCTCTGGCTTTTAAATACACATGCAAGCCGTATTTTTACACCCAAAAAACTCGCTGTTTATCTCAGTAATCATGCATATCTGCGTGTGTCAAAGTGGGAGTGGAGCCCTCTCTCTGATTGATAAGCTGAAGTGGTGAACTGCTGGATCACCCACCCTCAGACTGCAGCCTCTTGCTGCAGCTTGCTGCACTGAACCTTTCATGAGATGAAATTGTGTGCTTTGAGCGGTCCTCCTCGCCAGCCAATCACTGACAGGTTCACTCTCCGCAGCCACCAATCCCATTCCTGTTGCTAGGGCTATAATAAGTATGCCACTATTAGCCGACTCCTTGCTGCACTGCTCAGACACCTATTGCATCCTGTAAAAAAATGAAGGCTCAAAGCACACAGGAGGCATTAGGATTCAGCACCAACCTATCTTCCAGCTTGTGTTTTAATACACCGCCACACTTTCAGGGACACTGGTGTCATGGTTATTGGTAAATATTAGTGATATTACACATCCCAAGACACACTGGGGCCCACTGATGAACATGTAATTGGATCTCCAGTAGCTTCAAATCCAGTTTAGTGCTTATAATGACAAATTCTGTCAAACTAAAGTAAAAATAAATAACATATCTCTCATAGAAGGGCGCGTAATGTGTGCAGTTTACATTACATACATATCTATTCAAACCAGTTTATGTGATTAATGTAACCTACATTCCCTGGAGAAGGTTGTTTTAAAGGCCATCTACAGGATACATGCAAACCGGTAAATTGTTCTTCTTCATTTCTTACACAATAAATGCTTCGTCCAAACACTTTCACCACATGAAGCGTTATTTCCCTGAGGGGAGGCCAGGATGACGAGGCACAAGTGCTCATTGAGCCATAATTATTTCACACAAGGCCTCTAAATCACTTGATCGAATTCCTCGTTAGCATCGGTGGACGTTGTGCCACTTTCCACAGCGTCTCATTGAAAAGGTTTTGATGATATGAAAGAATCTATATCTTTGATGCGGAATTAAAAATAAACTGTGGAAGCCAGTTGTATCTTGAGGACGATGCATGTAGGTTATTTTCATCCTTTCTGAATTTCATGAGCTCTTACAAGTTCGCAGAGAGGTAGTTGTGTACAGTAGCAACACATCCCCTCCCCTTCTGCAGTCACACACAGGATAACAGACTCAGCGAGGGGAAAATGGAGAGTATGTGCGCATTTGATTTAAAGAGCTTGTCTGACCTTTTTGGGAAATGCACTCATATAGTTTCTTGCTGTGAGGAGATGAGGAGATCATTACAACACTCATATCTGCTCAGTGCATAAGAAGACAGTTTTTTTGTGTTTTTTGCACAGTCTGACACAATCTGTACAGTTCTTTCATTTAAATAACTGATATTACACATGTTGTTGCACATTTTAAGCTTTGAAGATTATATTGGACTCTGTCATAATGGACATTTGCCTGATGAAGGGTCAAAACTTGTCTTAAATCCAATTTCCTACTTAAGATTTTCTCAGTTTTTTTCTGTTTGGTTATTTTAGCCCTTTTTTGAACATCACCATCCCACTTTTTTAGAAATGCTAACAGTGTGCCGCTATAGGAAGGCAACATCGATCTACTCTACACTGAAATATCTTGGCAAATATCAAATGGATTGCCATAAAATTTTCTGCAGACATTTGTGTTAGTGGGGTAATGAAAACTACTGACCTTTGAGCTCTGGACCTTTCTTATAGCGCCACCTGCTGGTAGACATTTTTGGTTGAAATGGTGAAATACTGTGGCAATAATTGGATGCATTTTTCTGCAAATTAGAAAATGTTGGCATGCAAACACACATACCTAAGACGGTGAACATCAGATTACCTGTTTTCTCAAATCCTTGTTTTTTTTTGCTTTTCATTCGTCAATTGTCAGAAGGTCATCACAAGGTTTGTTGGGCTTTGTTGCAGTCTATCGATTTCCTTTGTTAACTCCACAATGAATGCAGAATTTCATGCTGTTAACAAAAGAGCCTAAGAGGCGTTTAACCTCCATCGGCTCAGGCTTCTCACAGCCATTGTTGAGCCATTCATCATCAACCAAACCACATGTCTGTCATGGCTGGTTCTGAGGCTCTGGGGCAAAAGTGACAGGTCACATATGGACTGGACAGCAGCTACAGAAGAAACAGCCCGAGGGTTGACTTGCAAATAATTAAAACTTTGATCCCATGAAGAATATTTGGTTCTTATTTAAAACAGGACATGGGCTTGAGGGCTTTGTGAGTTCAAAGGCCTGGAGGTGAAACACGGCAGCTCACTCTCGGATTAACGCCTGATTCAACCACCCTTCCTCAGCACTGGTATCAAACACAAGGAGGTTATATTTCTGAGCTGATACTGAAAAAAAAAAAAAAACACTAACATGTCAGATTTTGAAAAGTTTATGATCAGACTCAATGTGATCTGCACCTCAAAGATGCAAAGAAGATAATAGCTGTACAGCTCCAGAAATATCAACCCATTAGAGGGGTGGGGGGGAAGAGACAGAGAGAAAGAGGGGACCAATGTAGAAGCAGAGAACAGAGACAGATCTATAAATAGGCCTCCCTGCAGCCTGTGAGTAGACAGTGAGTAGACCAGAGACATCAATGTGACAGCCTCTCCACTATAGAGACTATCTACCTCTGTATGGATGGTGAGAGTTCATATCTTTGGTTAACAGAGTCTGTTTCATCAGTTTTACCCCCAGCTGAGCAAACACACGACATGACATCAAATTACATGGATCGTGCAAATAATCAGTTCCAGTATCTTGATCATTTTCTGAAAGTTCGCTCCATCGCTGTTACTTATTTGTCTCTCTTGCAGCATGAAGTTACTATAGGACAAAGAGCGCTGCTGAGGCACAAAGACAGATGTTATGCATGACTGCTGAGAGATGAATTATTTAAGCTAACATTTAGACTTTGTATTATTCATCAAAAAGTGCCACATCGTTCAGCTGAAGGTTTTAAGAGACTATTTTAGGGAGCACTTTTCCCAAAACATTGCAGGATACATTGCATCTGATAGGCAGTGGGAAAGTGTCATCACATGATTTTGATTTTTCCTTTTTTCTAATGCTCTCTATCTGGCTGTAACATACGACATTTAAATAGTTTGGCCGTATATGCGCTTTGTCATTTTTGCAGATCAAACCAATTCCATCTAATAATACTGGAAGTGATTATTCATAACTACAGAGGCTTGTGTGATGAACAGAAGTTTGTTAAAGGTGAGTCTAAAATTATGTTCTCCCCCCCGTCTCACAGTTACGTCACGCTGCATTTTCTTTCAAGGCCTCCCATTACAGGAGAGTCACAGTCACACTACGTTCCCTCACAAAGTACCATCATCATCGTCAAGATAACATGAGTATGCTCAAACTTCCTTTATTAAAACTATAATTTGACATGTTTAATACATATCTTTGGATTCCTGAGGATGATTTACTTTATTGTAAATAATATTAATAATAAGATTAAAGCATTTTGTCAATTTCCTCTGAAGTACAGGTTCAGAGGATTGTTTTCTCCCATGATGCTTAAAAATAAAGTACTTTAAAATGAAGATCAGAATAATGAATAAGCAAACACAGAGAAAAACAAATATTTATGTGTATTAAAGTGTACATTTTCTTTAAAGCTGAGTACAGATACCTCTGTGACAAGCCATTTCAGAAACAAATATGTAGTGAAGCCTCTTGAAAAATCATTTCTTTCAAATCAATGTAAACCCAAATTTCTACAAACAGTGACAACACCAAAAACCTGCACCCTGAGGTTTTCCTCTTTTTAGCCAACAGAAATCTAGTTTGATCTTCATTCCCACTGAGAAAAAAAAAGTCTGCTGCAACCACTGACTAACTAATAGAGAACAGCTGCAGGACAGAGAAAAAACAAGGAGTTTAGAAAGTCTTTAGAAATGTTAAAAATGAGCAGAAAAAGAACAGTTCGCATTGTGAAATTTACAAAGCTCTGCCTTTTATTTTGACAATATAAAGTTTAACATGCGTTAAACTCTTCTCGTTGTGTCTTTAAGTGCTTGTTGCTCACTTGCCTTTAGAGGTGTTTCCCACTTCCATTCTTCCTAAACATTTGGGATAAAAAGACATAAGCAAATCCATTTATATCTACATAACATTGATGAATGCACATTAAACCTGTCCCTGTGTCGTTCAAACATTATGGATGGAGTGTGAATGAGTTCTTGAAACAATCGAAAGCTTGGACAGTGAAAAGATCCTCTACAGTTGGTGGAGGAGACCTATCTGTGTGACTTCCCAATGTGACGTTAAATGCTATGTAATGCTATGTAATGCAAAATCTGTATTAGGAAGGTGACATATCAGCTCAGTTTTTTGTCCACAGATATGCTTGTTGTGAATGTTCTTATAAAAGGGGGGAAAAAATTAAAGTGTAAAAGAAATGACGCCACTTGTCTGGCAGCCTGTGGTGTGAATCTGCACATTATATGTAAAAATCTATTTTGGCAGTCTTAACTCCCACCGCAGACAGGCCCACAAAGTGATAACAAACTGTTAATGAACACAATTTAACATGAAGACCTTGTGGATTCATCTGTTCATCCGATAAATAACATGCAGTCCGTTGCCGCCTTCACGTCGCCGCGAAAGAGTCCCGACTGTGGCGTCTTGTTGTTCTTTTACCTTAACAGCATCTGGCCAGTCATGCTTTGTTTTACAATGAGCTCCTTAGGTGCCAGCTGGTTGACAAATTATACCTTTTCGTGTTTGTGGGTCTGCCTGATGTCTGAGCTGGTGACTCATTATGTATGTGGGCACAGGGGATTCCCAACAGAGCAGACAGGAAAGAAGAAAAAAAAAGAAAAAAAGAAAAAACCTTCCTCCACTCGGGGGGACATACAGTTCAGTTGACAGCGGGCCAGTGGGGTCAGTCTTGGTGAATAACAGGCAGTGAAAGAGAGTGAGGGAGAAAGAGAGAGAGAGAGATAAGGGGGGAGGTGACGTGGAGGCTGAAGGGGTGAAACGTGGCGTGGTGACAGGAACACAGGGTGAACGGCGAGAGCCGAAGGTCAGTGTTTAGCTAAATGTCTGAGGCTGAACTGCAGCTGGCTCTGGATGTGGAAACTGAGAGGGAGTCTGGGTGTGGAACCAGACGCTGAAGCAAAGTTTCCCCCTCTGCCCATCCTCCAAACAATGACGCCACACTTACAAAATAAAGATAGTGTTATGCATTTGAAAATAAAGAGAATAAGAGTAGAGGAGGGTATAATCGAATAGAGCGATGCATTAATACTCAGGCAGTGAGCTCAGGAAAAAGAGCAGTCATACAGTGAAGTTACTACTCTGTATGAGCGCAGTATTGTGCTGTTGCATGGCAACAGTTTCCACAGAAATCTTTGCTCAGAAACACTCCTCTTTGGTCTTCACATAACTGCAACGGCAGAAAAATGGGCTGACTGCAGGAATACAAATGTTTTCAGGAACCATTTCAGCCTGCAGAGGCTTTATCATTGTTTTTAATTTAATTTTATGATAACATCAGAGGAGCTGACAGAGAAATGGAACATGTAGTTTATTCTATTACATATCATAACCATTAAATCTACTTATTATGTTCTTCTAACCATTTTTAGACCGTGTTGTAGGGGAGGCTACAGGCCACTGAAGGATATGGGATGTTTATCTGTGGTAGGATATGTGCATCTATGGCTTCAGGCTGGAGACTGTTAGCTTATTTTAACACAAAGATTGGAAAGAGCCAGCCTATTTCTGTCCAAACGTAACAAAAATGATCTACCAGGACCTATAAAGCTCACCAATAAATATGTTACATCTCATTTGTTTAATTGGTACAAAAAAACAAAGTGTAAAAACAAGTTGAGTTCTTTAGGGAGGGGACCTTTTTAACCTCCAGATAGAGCCAGGCTAGCTGTTTCCCCCTATGTCCAGTCTTTATGCTAAGCTAAGCTAACTGTCAACAGATATGAGAGCGGTATCCATTGTCTCATCTAACTCTTAGTAAGAAAGTGAAAGAGGATTTTCACCAAAATGTCGAACCATTTCTTTGAAGTTGTCACAGTATTATTGTCACATATGATGCTGCCTTGTAACAGTCACATTTTCATTTTCATCTGATGCTATATCATACTATTGATCCCACTTAAATGTTTCATTACATCAGTCTCGATTGGCAACTTATCTGAGAGGTTTTCCAGTGCCTTGTGACCAATTGTAATTTAATCTCACTTTTTTGTTTGTTTGTTTGTTTGAACTGTTATTGAGTTGAATGGTTTACGCTTCCACTGTTCAAAAACTTCTTCTAAAATTGTCCTTTACATTTACATCTGTGAGTTCCTCTCTTCATCTGCAGTCACACACTATCATCCTGCTGCACCAGCTGGAAAAAAAACCCCACAGATTTATTTTTTATAATACATCTGCAGATTCTCGTCTCTCCTCGGTGCTCGTTGCCAGCGTCTCTCATCTACATCGCACTGTTCAGTCTCACACCATCAGAGATATTGTTCCACCTACTGAACACACCTCCAGAGAAACCTCCAGGCCCGCTCTACAGCACGCTGTCCTTTGTTTGGACCCGTAGGCTTACTTTAATAAAGCCTTCAACACCAAATGTGTATCCAGGGCTCAGCGTGATAGACCTGAGGTTTATGCTGATCAGGGCACATTGTGGACAGTAATGCTGTGATAGTGACTGTGGCACTCTTGCTCAGGGATTTTTTTAACATTTTGCAGCATCATGCCTCCTCCTTACCCTCAGAAGTGAAGCAGCTATTTTTGCAGCACAATTAAAGGAGAGAAGAGAGTAGTGTGGGGATACAGTTTGCATTCAAATAAAATATCTTGGATGGGGTTTGCAATAGAAAACAGGAGGTCTGAGATTAGAATACCCTCATAATTCAGGAGGTTATTTAGCTTTTTATAATTATTTTGAGTCATATTTTTGTTGTTGGCAGTTTTGAAATAGTTAAAATATATGTTAAAACCACAGATATAATGATAAAATAACACATGAAATATATCTTTGTGACAGAACACCATGAATTAATGAATGATCTATCTGCTCCTCAAAGACATTTGCTTGAACAACCACAAATAAATATCCATCGAGCTAAGTTAATCTATTCTCTCATGAATCGACTTTCTTTGTTACCGTCTGCTAACTTTTATTGGAAATGTGCTAAGCTCGCTGCTTAGCTGTGGACCAGCAGACACAGTGAGGGCAGAAGAGTTTCTTTAATGTGTTTTGGGTATATTTAAGTTTGTAATGAAGTTTGATTACGCCCAATATTTACAGAATTTCATCAGAAGTAAGACTGGAAAATCTAATTTAATGGTGCATAATATTTGGATGCTGACAGCATTTTGACAGTGGTTATCAACAAGGGTCCAAACTTCAGGCCTTCTGGTTTATGGTCGATCTCCTAACTTGTAGCACAACGTTACCCTCTACTGGAGTGAGGAATGAAGTGCACCTGATGATGAAACTGGCTATAAAGATAAAATGAGGCTGCAGAGTGATTGTTTTAGAGTTGTGAGATCATCTGTACAGAGCATCTTTCAAGGTTTGACAACAATATATGCCCACTGAGGTGGCGGGGTATATATCCATGAATCAAAATACCCAATTTCTAAATGTTGTAATGCATAAATTGTTTCTTTTATACTAAGATATTCTACTCATGCCAAAAGCAGAAACACATTACTGAGCAGGGATCAAACAGAAAGGGAAACCAAGGACAGGAAGAGAAAACAATATGCTTGTTGTTATAAGGTCGCCATCTAGTGTTTCACATTATAAGTTGCATTTTTCTGCAATCATTCAAAGTCACTGTTTATTTTGAGGAGTTTTATTATCTTCAGCAGCTGTAGGAAAATGTAAAAATATCTTCTTCATTGAGCCTATTCTTACATTTTTCAACAATAATCCCAAGTAAATCAGTCATATCACATTCATGAGAAACATATTTCATCAATCGTGCCATCTGTCGCTTATAAACATCAACAAAACAAACAGCGGAGTGGACAAGATAAAATCTACTGAAACTTGTGAACATTTTATGTATTTGATGAAATATCTATCATCTCAATAATCAATATCACAGAATTAAGTTTTGTGCTATAAAGTGAGACAAAAAAGCATGTACACAGCAAAAGCACAAAAGCACAGCAAGCTGGAAGCAAAAGCAAAAATTAGGAGAGAATCAGGAAAGAAAGACGTAAAGAAAGGTAGAAAACAAATAACTTTCTGCACACGCTCTCTTCTTTTCTTAATTTGCGTGCATGTTTCAATTTATTCTGTGCTCTCTGTAAATGTATCGTCTTCATACAAGTCCTCCAGCTCTCCATCTCTGCTCCCCTCGTTGCTGACTTTCCTGCGGGCGACAAACGCTTGATCATGTCGGTGAAAGTACTCGGTGAGATTGCACATGAGGAGGAGGAGGAGGAGGAGGAGAAGGGAATGACGAAGGGTGACACCAGAATAACAACAAGGTCATAGAGTAGATGTCCTCCATGGCACAGCTCGTCACTCTTTATCCACATCAACCTCGAGAGGACACAAGAAGAGCCAACAACAACAACAACTGTGCGTGTCCATTTATTTTAGGTAGAGCTCGTTGTTGAGAGATTTGTGTTGTCTTGTCTCCCTTAAATCCTCTTAAGGTTGGACATACAACTGAGGAGCTGTGCCAAGTATGAAGCATATGATCTCATTGCTCTTGTAAAAATTTACCTCAAGGAAGGATGAAGCAGAGGCGAAGACCCCAATAAGCCCCAAGAACCGCTGCAAGAATGAGATGTGATGTAAGAGGCCAGAATTTATAGTCTTATTAGTTTGCAACACAGTTTACGAGAAACACAGATTGACCTGAAGTGTTCAATTTGAAATATATTAATACAATATTATGAAATTTATAATTAGGTGAATAAATAGACAACATATTTAATAAGTATAAATGACAAATTGTGAAATCATGCAATCATTTTTTTAAAATGTATTTCGATATTTTAAGATGTTATTTCATTCTTTTTCTTTTCACAATAGCAGATTTTATTGCAGGTCTGGTTTTATAATTCAATTTATAATTCATTATAATTGCTGTTTTATTTCAAATTATATTTTTTAAAACAGTTTTTACTCCACAGTATTTTACAGTTGTTGTCTGTCAATCATGACATTTTGACAAAGTCACAACTGCTGGTAATAAGAAAATAAATAAATTAAAAAAAAAAAGTAATTCTTATTATATAAAGATGCTGGATGAAATGACATTTTATAATAATGTGCTGAGTTTTAAATATTTTTAAGATCATTTAACAATTCTTAGTTGTATGATATATTTAGTCTGTGTTCACTCGATTACTTATTTCTTTATTGCTCATTTATTTAATATTGAACACTTTTAGTTTCCACACAGGACATCCGCCAGCTTCTGTAAAGACAGTATTGAACAAAGTCTAAAAACTAGTCTAAACTTGAATTACTGTGTCAATATTACTGTGGACATACAGTGTTGAAATATATAATAATATATGTTAAAAGATTTTATCACTGGAACACAATGCCACAATACATCATCTCTCCAAGAAGACCAAATAAAAATCATTTGATCTTCTTCTTTAAGCCAGCTGTAGAGCCAAACTACGCCTTTAGAACATCCCATTAAGTTGCTCTTTGTTATTTAGACACACAAATACACCTGCTGTTTAAGATTCCCCCTCTTACATGTCACGTGTGTCAGATGAACAGACTGTGTAGGAGCTGCAGTGCTGTGGTGTGGCGGGGCCTGGCATGTGTGGAGGAGGATGTAGCTGCAGCCCCACATCCCTTCACATGGAGGTGTAATTAGTGGTGCCAGCGGCCCCGACAGGCAGGACTGGCTTGTTAATGGAAAACAAAAGCAGCGCAGCCATTACTGCTGTCGCAGGGGCATCCATTTAGCTTATCAGGAGAGGACGAATGCTTTTATCTGCCTGAGTGTGCTGCTAATTTAAGGGCCAAAACAAAACAGATATAGTATAAGAGCTACTCAGTATTCAAAGATTAATAGTCTAGATATGATCTAATATGTTTAATATGAGAGAGACACACAAAGTAATATAAAGTATGTAAGAGACTGATCTATTTTTATCCAAGCATCTGCTCGCTGCTTTGTTTTGTTAGAAGCCTAATCGCAGAGCTGGCAGTTTGGAAGAGCGGAGCAGGCGGGATTTGCAGAGCAGGCTACTTACGTAAGAAGCCCTCCAGGGGCAGACATGGACCTCTCTGCCCGTCTGCCCTGACACTCGAAGGGATTACTGAAAGACCGCTTCCTCAGCATGGACTTCACCAGAATCTGCAGTGGACATCAGGCAGAGTCACAGTGAAAATAAAAAAAAAACATTTTAACATTGTCTCTGCACCAAAATATACACTTTTAAATAAATAAAAGGAAATTATTAAAAATCACTTCACTCAATCACTGAACAGTTGAGCGGTTAGTTTTTTATCCTCTCGTATAAATATAGCAATTATACAACTTTATAGGCAACATGATCAACTAAACGTGTCCTCTATGAGGCACCGTGTTTGTTTTGTCTCCATCTTGAGATTTGAGTTGTGTTTTGTAATTGCAAATGGTTCAGATCTCATTTATGTAAAGATGCATTAAGGGCATGTGTTTTAAGACTACAGAGGAAATAAGATTTTTTAGGAAGGCCTTTGAGCACTCAGCTGACACAGGTAAATGTGAAGATTGCTAGTGAGATAGGTACATTTTATAAACTAAAAGCAGCAGCCAGTTGAGGTCACTGTGGTCTTTGATGAGTTTAAAACAGTGACCAGAGAGGGTCACTGTGGTGCGACTCACCACAGTGGAAAGGCTGGTGATGAGTCTGACGCTGTTCTGCACCTCCTCCTCAGTGACCTCCACCGCCGTGCAGTGCTCCTCCTCCAGAGGAAGAGGATTGGAGCCGTTCTCTGTCACCCACGGATGGAGCTGTAACAACATGCACATTTAAAAACACAATGAGTAACACAAACTGGTAGTCAACATATGATCTTTTTTACATATTAATCAGCCACATGTTGTTATTTTCCCGTCACCTTAATTTCAGGGATGGTGAATCTTGTTTCAGGGTTTTTATCCAGCATCCGCTCAATGAGTTCTCTCAGTTCCTCACTTATCGATGGCCTGTGAGAAAAGTTACACTTTTACTGATGAATATGTTCTTGAAAAAGGTGGAACAGACCTTTTTCACAAGAGACATTTTTATGCAAGTGTAGTTAATAATTGTGAATAATAATCATTTGCAGCACTGAAATAATTTCATGGTTAATGTTATTAATTCCAACTGTGCTTCACCTGTTAGCAGAAAAAGTTTATTGATTTGGGAATTTTATGATATCATGTTTAGTATGTTATCATCATGATATGACATGATAAACACAAAATCAATGAACAGAAACTGTGTGTTTTTGCAATTACCAACATCACTCTCTTCCAGTAACAAATTACTGGCTTGTTTAATCACTTTTTTTCTATACCATCAATAAAAATTATATTTACAAGCTAGAGTATTGTAATATCCACATCTACTGTACCACCTTTGCAAATGCAAGTCACCTGCTGTCATCTGTTCTCTAAATAAATATTAACACTATAGTAATTTTAACTGTACATGTATCCTGTAACATTACAAACCAGGAGCATTATTATTATTATTATCATCATCATTATCATCATCATCATCATTATTATTATCATTATTATTATTATTATTATTATTATTATTATTATTATTATTATTATTATTATTGTCGTTGTTAATTATATTTTAATAATATATGTATTTTTTATTAACTATTCTGCTATCTAAATGTTTGCTTACGTGTCTGGAAACTCCACAGGTTTGTTCTTGATCTTGTTGTGCAGTGAAACGATGTATTCATCATAAAAAGGACACTGGGACAGGACGAACAGAATTAAATCATTAAAATGTCGCTGGCTCTTTCTTCTGCATGCATTTTTCTGTGGACTTGCTTACCTTCCCAAAGACAAAACAGTAGAGTGTGACTCCCATCGCCCACACATCTAATGCCTGATAAACAAACACAGTAATTATCAGGGCTGTGTCATCACTGAGGAGATCTCAGTAGGCGGTTGGACACAATTCCTTGATAATTTCTCACAATTAAGCACAGTCTGATACTATTAGTCCTGTCCAAAACATCCACGTGTGATTTAGTGATTACCACTGTGTGTTTCCCAGTGTTGTCTCACCTTTCCGCTGAAGCTCTGCTCTTGTTCGGTCATCATCTCGGGGGCCATGAAGGCCGGCGTCCCCGCTGTGCTCGACAGGAGGGCGTCCGTCCCCTCAAACTCTTTGCTCACACCGAAGTCTGCGATCTTGACGTGACCGTCGTCCCCCAGCAGCAGGTTGGAGGGTTTGATGTCCCTGTGGATGATCTTGTGGTAGTGCACTGTAAGATAAAGAGAGTGAAGAAGTTAACATGCTGATTTTGTGCTAATCTGCTGAAAAACGTCCTTATTTTTAAACTCTGTTCATTTTAGATTTTAAATTAAACTGATTATGTAAGCACACATGACTGTATTAATCTTTTTGAAAGTAAGACATTTATTGAAGTTCAGATTCTTCACACAAAAAAGGTAAAAAATATGTAAAACAAGCTTTTTATAAATGCATAAGAGTCAGTTAAATGTTTCCACTCCTAATAAATCTTATAATTAAATCCTAACTTACAGTACTCTATTCCCAGGATGACGTCTCTGAAGTAAAAGCGAGCCTGCTCCTCTGTGAAGGGTTCGTCTGTCGGCACCTCCATCACCGGGCTGCCCGACACCAGAGGTGGAGAAGGGAGAAATTAAATGTGTATATTTTACCTTATGTGCCATTTGTAACGCTCAAAATATCACACTTGGAACTGTGTCAGAGTACATACGTGTGCAAAAACATACCCTTTTGTCATCAATTCGAAGGCTTCAGGACAAATAATAAGAATTTAATACATTCTTTGCTTTATACTGACAAATAAGAAGTTAAATTAAACTAGTGCCAAAGAGATGAATGAGTGCCTACCCATATGAAGTCCATCTTCAGCAGGATCATCAAGCACCTGAAAGACATGTTAATGCAGCTGTCTCATATTCTGCACTGTTTTAAAGTTCAGTAATTGATTAGTTAGTATGGTACAATTTAACCCTTTATCATTTTTACTTTTACATATTACATGTGATTCCCAGCAAAGCTTTAACACCTTTCACCTGAGCAGAGGCCTAATTAGCCACGATAATTAAAAAACACCTGTGGAGGTGGGTAAGAGATTTAATTCATTTTCTTTAATGTCTCTTTGGTTGCATTCTTCTGCTTCTAATATAGATTAATAAACACGTCTTTTTTGCACATGGAAGTTTCAAAACCAGCCTTTTACTCCTTTGTGTAATTTGTTTAATCAAAATAAAAAAAACTTAACTCATCACTCTGACATTTATTTCTCAACAGCCCCAACTCAAACTGCACTGTGATCAGTTAGTTAGTTAGACATGTTGAATAAAGATGCTGTGATGTTGCAGGATATGTCGATTTAGTGAGGACTGAGCTGTGTGACTGACCTCCACCAGTTTAACAACGTTGTGATGGTCCAGTTTCTTCAGGATGGCGATCTCCCTGTACACTTTGTCCAGAGGCAACACAGCTTTAGGGAACGGATCCGAGTTCGGCAGGCGGCCTGAAATCACACACAAACACACACGCGGGGACAAAAACATATCACCACCAACATCACGGGAATGTCTGAAACTCATTAGACACTTAAATGTTTTCTTCACTCACGCATGAATCCACACTGCTTCATCAGCCTCTTCTTAGAAACAACCTTCATCGCCTAAATAAATGAGACAAAGCAAATGATGGTTAACAACAAACTGACATATAAACACTTTGGTAATAAGTTGGCACAATTTATAAGCTTCGACTTACATAGTACTGCTCAGAATCCTCATTATAAGCTAATTTCACCACTCCGTATGAACCCTGCGGTGTAAAGACAAC